>CP113352.1:0-1200000 GCA_039634465.1 Didymella pinodella
AACCCTAACCCTTAACCCTAACCCTAACCCTAACCCTAACCCTAACCTTAACCCTAACCCTAACCCTAACCCTAACCCTAACCCTAACCCTAACCCTAACCCTAACCCTAACCACTAGCACCTGATTGCCTACTACTCACGCAAGTTCTTAGGACTAGAAGAACAATACGACGTACACGACAAAGAACTACTTATAATTATATCCGCCCTAGAACATTAGCAAGTATATGCTAAAAGCTGTTTAGAACTTACAATCTACACAGATTATAAGAATCTGGTGCATTTCACAATAATAAAGGTATTAAATAGACGACAAGTACAATAGTCTGAAACCCTTAGCTAGTACAAGTTCAAGCTCCTTTATACTCTAGGAAAGGACAACAGCAGAGCAGACGCGCTTAGCAGACGACATGATCTCGCAGGATCTAAGACAATTAACAAATTAGCCATCCTTAGTATTAACAAAGATAGATTACTAGGACTATTATAGCAGCTTAATAACATAATGCTAGTTTAGCAAGAACAACGTGTACCATTAACAGTTCCTGAGGAACTGGAACAACAAATTATAAGCAGTCATCACGATAACCCTTTACACGGACACCTAGGCATCACAAGAACTATAGAACTTATTAAGAGATATTACAAGTTCCTAAACATGTGTAATAAGGTTAGTAAGTTTATTAAAAATTGCGTAAGCTGTTAGTAGAACAAACACAGCACGCACGCTAAGTATAGAGAAGCACAGGCAATAGAGCCACTAACAGCACTATGGACGAACATTACGATAGACTTCGTCACACAGCTACCTGTCTCTAAGGATCCTGTAACAGGATATACCTACGACTTAATCTTCGTTGTTGTAGACTAGTTTACTAAATACGCTAAGATAATACTATTTCATTATAGCTATACTGCAGAGCAGCTCGCACGAGTGTTTCTAGACAGGATTATCCAACACTACAGTATACCTGAGTTAATTATCAGCGACAGAGACAAGCTCTTCACGTTAAACTATTAGACTACGCTACTAGCAGCGATAGGCACTAAGAAGAAGCTGTCCACGGCATATCATCCGCAGACAGACAGACAGACAGAAAGAGTAAACCAGACAATAGAGACGTACCTCTAAATTTACTGCAACTAGCAGCAAGACAACTAGGGTTCACTCCTACCTGTAGCACAAATTGCATATAACAACAAACTTTCAGAAGCAACAGGCTACACGCCGTTCTTCGCGAACTACAGTAGACACCTAAATCTCTTTACTAGGTTATTAGACAGTAACGTTTAAATAGAATTAGCGATCACCTTAGTTAGCATACTAAAGGAAGTACACTAGAAATTGCTTAATAACATTGCTAAAGCTTAGTTAAGGAGCATCTCTTATGTTAACAAGAAACAAAAAACAGCGCCTCTGCTAAGAGAGGGGGATAAAGTCTATCTCCTCACGAAAAACCTACGCACACGGCGACTAATAAAAAAACTAGACAAGGTTAAGGTTAGACTATTTTTCATTTCTAAGCAGGTCAGCCTAGTTAACTATTGACTCGCGCTGCCTAGGGATGCGAAGATCCACCTAGTGTTCCACATCTCGCTATTGGAATCAGCCGACCCCAGGACGCCAATCCAGAAAGACTTTCACTACCAGGCAGACGGCTAGGACAAGTAGGAAGTTAAAGAAATAATAAAACACTAAAAGAAAGGACAAAATGTTAAGTACCTAGTTAAGTGGTTAGGATACCTAGACTTAGAAAATACGTAGGAACTAGAAGTAAACCTTACAAACTGCCGCCAGTTGTTAGCGTAGTATTAAAATTTTGTGACTAGTAGGACACAGGATCTATAGGGTTCCTAGCAAGGAAGTCAACAAAGAGTTAGTTAGGTAAAAGACTAAGAGAAGAGTCGTTAGCCTGTAACCAGCCAGGATTAGCCCAAGGATCGGAGACAAAGGGGCCGGTAGCGGTACTTGAACTTTCCGCCTCCTGCGCCTGATCCTGCGCCTTTAGCAGTGCCAGATCGCGGCGCGCGAACTGACGCTCACGACTCTTAAGCTCTAACAACTCGCGCTTAGCACGAGCTGTCGCCTCCTTAAAACGAGCAAGCTTAAGACGCCTTGCTTCCTTCTCCTTCTTAACTTTCTCCTATTCTTCTTCAGGAACAAACAAACTACACTCTGCCTATACTAAGATACAACTAGCATATTAACTAGTAGTAGTATTAATAAAACACTGCATATCCTTCTGCTTACACCTTTTGCAATAGAACGCTATCTCTAACGAACGCTCTTAGACACAACGCGCGCGGGCACAACGTTCTATAGTAGACAACTGCAAACGCAGGGCTTGTAGTTTTCGTGTTCTAGAATCCTTTAGCATAGTTAGGGAGGCTATAGAACCTTACAAGGAAGCGACCTACAGACAGTACTTATAAGAGAGAGACCTACCCTGCAACCTATAGCACGGATAAACAATATATTAAGGATAATATGCTAGAAGGGGGGAGGTAGTGTTACAATCTCTAAGAGAACAGGTACTAATAGGAAGCAGGGCACCGCTAAGGATGACAGCGTGTCACGGGTCACGTGATACACCACCTCGCCAAGCACAACTACCTCTGAATATGCAAGGTGGCAGACTATCACAAGGTGGCTGCACCACCTCTAGGATTACAGATAGTCTAAGTACTGCGCGATAGCATTAACAGATTCCTGTAGTATATATATCAGTAGGAACACAACTCTTACAGTTCGTGTTTAACCTAGTTAATTAAGTTTGTCTTTGGATCTCAACCCTCAACCTTCAAGCTAGACAGTCTACTCTGTACTACTTATCGTTACCCTGCCTTCAAGAATGACAGATCACCTCTGTACACCTCACTGCAACCTAACCCCTTGTGTTCCTGTTACCGTATTCATCCTCGAGAACCAATAGAACACGTGCTTACGAGCTTTGCTTAAAGTACAACTTCAACACCACCTATAGGAGCTCCTGCTACCTCTAATGCAGACATAACTTAGCAGACCTTCTAACTAAAGGGTGTTTATTTAGTGCTATAATATGAGCACTAGTTCTATTAGCTCTTAGGGATAAGTATAGTGATAGAAGATTATAATAGAGGTTATAGTAAGTAAGACTACTTTCTTAGAGGTTAGGTTTAAGATCTAAAGACAAAGTTAATAACTTAGGTTAAACATATACTATAAGATTGTGTTCCTACTAGACTATATAGTAAAGGTAATAGAGGTTATCCTAAGAGTTGTAACGTCCCTAGAGGTTGTAGCCTTCTAGAGGTTATAGCATCTCTAGAGGTACGTCTTAGTAGAATGTCTACTTAGAGTCCTATAATTAGTAACACGTTGTTATCCTTAGTAGTGCCCTGCTTCCTATTAGTACCTCGCAACTTAGAGATTATAATAGCTATTAACAACAATATAAGATTATAACACAACAAGAATCTAAGCTTGCTACTTATATAGAAAACCTAATAGAGCGTTACCTAGCACCTATAAGACAAATAGTATAAAATTTTACCTTAGAACTTACACACAACGCAGTCTCTAACACTTAGGTGTCTAACTTCCTCTACTATTACACTAACACGCTCCTATATAAATAGAGCAGCGCTATAGATCTTTAGCGTTACTACGCCTTATTAGAGGATAAGTACAAGTAATATTTTAACGTACTATACTCTACTATTAAACGTTACAATATTCTACTATAGAACACGTATAATATAGATAAGAAGGGCTTTATAATTAGTCTTATTAGTAGGAGCAAACATATATTTTCTAAGGTATCTTATAAGAAGAAGAAGAATATATAGTTACTATAGAATAGAAATAGAGTGTAGGTAATACTATTAGCAAGCGTCTGCGCTGATAGGACTACTCTACTACTAGGTCTTATATTTATAGGCGCTAATAACACTATCTAAAGCAACTAGGTAGAGAATATTAAGCTAGGAAAACACAACGTATTTATTACTACAACACCCTTAGGCTAGACAAATAACTAAGTAGGATTAGCGTAGCTAAAGTAGCTATTTAAATACTATACCTTAGAGAAAGTATATAGAAAGTAGTAATTACTTATTATTAATAGCCATAGCTCCTATATAATAATAGGTTTTATTAAGTACTACAATTGCTATTAGATTCTACTCCTAATCCTACCTCTATATAATACAAGAGCAAATACTATTATAATAGCCTGGGTAATATCTTTACTTACTACATGACTGCTTAGGTAGACCATGCCAGGTGTACGCAGACCTGAATCGTCTGTGAGGTGGTTGTCAGATCGCGCTCTAGGTCCAGCCTATCCAGCCGAATGTACCTATGGACTGGTCGATTTGATTTATATCAGGAAACTCTGAGCTTTCTCCGAAGCGTGGCATGTCGCCTGACAAATCTCGCGGTATGTGTGCAGAGTAACGTGGTGGGTTCCTAGCATCGGTGACCAATTGTGATCGTGATCGGCATTCTGATACGGTGTGGAGTGCGGAATTTTCTGTGCCTCCAAGCTGAGCCATAGGGGTGTTCTGGTACTGTGCATCAACAGGTGCACCTCGTAGGTACCAGCTACTAGGATGCGGATGACGGAGAGCCAAGAAATTCATCCAGTGATGAAGGCAATTAGCCATCCAGAGCAGATTCCGTTAATGACAGAGCCGACAAACGCGCTGAGCATGGTGCTGGAGGCAGCCGCAGATGGTGAGAGCTTGCACGACATTGTCGAGCGCACAAGCTAGGTCTATTGCTGGAGCAATTTGGGCTCGTGCACTCTCTTATACAGAGCGGGTCATTCGTAGCCGCTAAGATATGACCAAAAATAAACATAGTGCAACGAGACGCCTTGCACTGAGGGTTGGCTCACAAATCTATGTCAGCTACTTATCCCGCCCGGCGCCTTGATCCTTCACAGCCGAGACAAGCAGCACTGCCAGCATGTGGTATTTTCTTGGTCATCTTTTTCAAATTTGATTTTACCCAGGAAGTCGACTACTCGTCTCGAATGCCAAGAGATACCCTAGTCCCTTATGTTCTGCGCTTTCGAATGCGCACAGCAACCTTCTCCAGCGGCCTCACTGTACCAAAAGCGAATTCGCGCACAGGAGGCAGTATCGCGTCCACATCGTCGACGTCAGACAACTGGATCTCGAATTCGGCGAAAAGCACTGCTAGGGTTGCTGTCTGCAATGCTGAGATAAAGCGGGACCCAGGGAATTGATCACAGGCAGTAAGCTGCGTGACGAGGTCTTTGAGAAGACACCCAGTGTCAGATCCAATTGACTCTACTCCAGCGCTCTTCTTGTATCTGCTCTTCTGCTCGGCTGTAATGAATCGTTCTGGCCAGAATTCCTCGAGGGGCTTCTCCACAAGCCGGCGCTGCGCTTTCTTCCATGCATTAGTATTGAGCCCAACGTCATGGGAAAACATGACCACTGTAGCTCCTTTAGGTAGCGACCATTGCTTATCCAGCGGGAAACCATCGGTCTCATTGGTAAGGATCACACAGCTCGCAGTCCGAAGCCTACGAACTTCGGTCTGTAGCGACTTGACGAAGGGCTCCTGACTCAGTCCAAGAATGTTGTACTTGTGCGTTATGGGCGAGAAATGCTGAGTGATAGCAGCTGTCATATTGCGAGTCAGATGCGACTTCCGCGAGGTCTCGATCGTTGTCCAGAAGGTAGAGGTCATGACTTCGGAGGCCGTCCTGCAGTCTCTATCAGCCTTTGTTTTTCAATTGCATACGAGTGATGTATCTAGAGTGGATCGAGCAACTTACACGTGCGTGACGCTCAACATCTCTGCCACGGTCGATCTGGGTACGTGCTCTCCAGGCTTAGTGGCCTTACGGATATGTTCTCGAAGCACAGACGATACTCCCTGCCCTTCATAAGCTGGAGACCCGGCATTGAATGCTTCGCCGTTGTCCTGCACCCACTTCTCCATGCCCTGGAGGAGGCGATCGCGTGCTTTCGCTGCACCAGACATCATCATACGAGGCATTCCGGGTATGAAGCCTTCTACTGCGACGTTGAAGTCAAGATAGTCGCGTACCATCCTTGGATATTGCTTCAAGAGCGCGGATCCGAATAGTGTGTCTATGGTGCAGCGTACAAGGACAAGCTGCAGGAATGACCAAAGATCCTCGATACCTGTCCAGGTATTGTACTGGAACATCTTGTCCTGCATACTTGCCGATATATTCGAAATGAAAGCGTCAACACTTGAAGCCACAGCAGTGTCGGAAATGAAGAACTGGCTTTCATCAGAGGAGATGACATCAGCTGGAGGATTTTCCTTCGCTTCGCTCCGGTAAGTACGGGCATCGGCATTTGGTAGGCCGAACAATTTGTCGAACATTTCGGCTCTCGCGGCTGTCGTTGTCAGATGGTCGTCTGCGTCTAATACCCTCCGCATGTGAATTGGATCTCGCAAAACAGTATAAGACCGTGGCCCTGATCGGACCTTGAACGGTGCGAATGTGCCATAATCTTTACTACGTGTTTTGTAAGCAAGAATCTGCAGCGACTGAGGAGCAACCTACATAAGCTCCGCAAAGTACTTTCGCGCGCCTAATTGAGCGAATCCAGCAGTATTGAATACGCCAGGGACGAAGTATGGTATTGTTGGTGGCTCTTTGCTACCAGACTTGTTGTTTGATCTTCGGAAGAACGCTGTTGAAGTCGAATAGTAGGTCAAGAATGGAAAGACAATGAGAGAGGCAATGATTAGCAAGATAGACGACATGCTGGCAAAGAATGCGGTTCAAAGGCTCATGTCGAGGCGGCAGTTCTCAAGCAGCAACGCACAATTTCAAAGGCGAGACGATACCGCGATACTGCGATGACGAGCAACGTTGAGTGTTTACAGGCGAATGGTAGGAGGACGGCTGGCCCAGGAAGCCACGATTCGCTTGCGCGGTTGATCTTCGGGAATCGCGCTGTGTGCTTAGATTGCCGTTCTTTTTCTATTTCGCACGCCTCTTAACACTCCATCATCTCGCGAAAACTAGGTTACGGATTATGTATTTATCATTATGCTTAAGAAGCGTTTTTGTATATAAGCGCGACAAAAAAACTCTGGATTATATACTAGGAACGTTGAAAGTCAATCGCTCGTCTCAAGTCACAGGAATCGTGGAAACGCAGTTCTGAAACATCGTTTGACTGTACAGACCCTCCATACTCAGACTTCGGTCTTCTCAGACCGGTCATCACGAGTGTATCTGGACATGCTAGATGCCCTGGCGTCCTTATTGGTGTTGCCGAGGGATGTGGGCCTGCCACTGAGGGTCTTGCTAAAGCTCAAAGCACCAAGGAGCACCAAACCGAGGATCGCAAGGTCGGACAGCTCACCAAAGATGATGAACAAAAATGCGAGAGCCTGGTTAGTCGTACGGGACCAGTTGTTGACGTTGTAGTAGAGCATAACGATTTGGACGATCTTGAAAGCGTTGCGGAGCAATACGACGGGCAAAACCATGAAAGCAAACGATCCGAGAATGCGCTTGGTATTGGAGGCCTTCTGTCGAATATGTCAGTGCATATCGGAGCTGATCAGGTAGTAATACGTACGTTTTTAAGACCGGTCCAGCATAGAACAGCCTCGATGGTCGCGCTGGTGGATGCCGCAATCGTGACTGCAACGTAGGTGACAAAGATCGTGCGGGTGATGTAGCTCGAGCTGAGAATGGAGAGGAAGTATAAGGCTGAGTCGCCACTCCCACGCCTAACATACGCGAGACTCCAGGCGCTGCTTCGCGTTAGGTTTCATTGTGTCTGAGCATGCTGTTCTACTTACGCGAAGCCGAGACCAAGTATGGCCAGGATCCAGAACTGGTTCCAAATCCACGAGATGAATCCAGGAGCTTTGATCCCAGTTCCGTTGCATTCGAGGTGGTTGGCATGCATCCAGATGGCGCCCACGATGCTGACGTTGACTAGGATGCTTGCGAACTGGTAGAGGAAAGAAAGGATAGATATTTCTTTGCCGTAATTGGCGCCAGTGATGATGCTCGCAGCTCCATAAGATGGGTACGAGTACATCGACGTGATTGAGAAAGGCGAGTTGACTCTGGTCTGAAGGGCAATGATGGCAGCCTGCGCAGCATATGCTACCATTAAGTTGAATAGGCCAGACATCAGCCAGATGTGCGTGCCCAAACTGGAGTGTCGAGGCGCGCCAGCATTGCGTGAGAAACGCTTCCAACCACCAGGCCGACTGGTACCGCTCTTCAGTTGTTTGAGGAAGACCAAGCCGGCAGTAACGAGCATCAGAGAGGCTAAACCAGCTGTTGCGACGTGCAAGGCGAATATCGCCTGCACTGTGCTGGTGGTGTTGGTGATACCCATGGTGGAAATTTGTCGGTGTGTGTGCTGTGAACTCAATTGGTTGCGTTGATCCCCATTCCTTCACGCCTCAGGATGTAGGTATGACTTTATCGTCAGAGCTGTAGGTATGCTGTCATAAATCATTTCTGGGCTACGCACTCACTATGACGGCTATGTTCCGTCAAAAGCAAGCACACTTCGATGCAAGTGGACCAAGGGCCCATCGTCTCTGGGCTAGCTGGTTTAGTCCACATCGATAGCCTTTACAGAAGCGATCCGATTCCTTTACTCATCGGTTGATTCAGTTGATGGGTGCGAGCGACAGCAACGAATGACGTTGACCCGCGGAGTAGGCGGATGTGACGTGTGCAGGGTCTCCGGAAACATGACCGCAAGCTCAGATTCATCCATGGCTGCCCAGACATTCTGAATTCTGGAGCCTCCGAACCAATGTTTTCTTTGGTGGGGCCGCTTGGTTCTTGTTGTTGCTGTCGATTGTTAATTAGTCAGAGTGGCGTGGCTTAATGGGTACCTAGTGAAGATCACGACTCGTCCACTGCAGCCACAACCCAGCTTGCACTCAGATGGCTTCAATGATGTCCGTCTAGGATATAGCGGCAACACCCGGCTCGCTTGTCGAATATGATGTTGAGCCTTGAGCCAGAAAGCCTTCATAAGCCTACAAGCTCGCGTGAAGACTTCGTCCTCGAGCTTTGAACCTGCTCTCTACGCACTGATTGAGTAAAACTCCACATACTCTACATCACGCTACGGTTGGTGCCAAATCGTCCAGTCTTCTGGACTAATCAGCAACAATAAGAAAACCGGATGATGAGAGTTGCGATGGTTGATGTCACCGCTGCGAGAAGATCTTCTCTAGCGGCGGCGGCTACGACTAGCCTGCATGCACTCTGTCGATCCACGTTTGGACAGCCTTGTGTCTCCCTTGCATATACGATCCTCACCAAAGCATTCCAAGTATCATGTTTAAGCGCGCAGTAAATGAATGAAAATGCGGAGAAGCATAATGTGACTGAAGTATGGTGATCGTGCAATAGATTAATGTGAGCGTGCGCAGGGACACGTTCGTATCCTAAAATAGCTCATGGAGCCACCTCCGCACTCACCCTGAAGGCGTTCAACCGTGTCCAGATGTTCTGCACCACAAACCCCTGAACCCAACATGATACTCAGGACAACCACAGCGATTACAAGCCTACTCTGCGTAGTCGCACGAGTCAGCGCAGATATCGCACCTGAACTCACCACACTAGCCGAAGGCTACAACTACATCGCCAAGCTCCCCTGCTTGGACTGCCCGTACCTATACGAGGAAACCTCGAACGGCGAGAATGGATTATGGACGGAACGCATTGACGAGAACGCCTTGCTACTGAACATAACGCTCCCACTGGACGCAACCCACCTCTCCATCAACAACGGCCACCTACTCACCGGCTCATCCGCCCTTCCCCGGATCCACGCCAGCCAGGTTCCCCAAGACTTTTCCACCTCAGACTTGCACGAAAGAATAAACAACAATGACCTCGACACCTCCGGCCCCTCTCTAGGCCTCTCCTACGGCACATCCCTCTCCCGCATCACCAACTCCACCGCGCTCGTCTACCGCTTCAACATTTTCACCCTGCACTTCACCCCGCCCAACCAACCCCCAACCACCATCTCGCTCTCATCCTCGCGCCAAAAAGTCCTCGAGCTCATCCTGCTCCCGCACCCGCTCCCCAGCGCCGGCGATGCGGGGCCAGGGTGGGAGATAATCCGGATCCGGCTCAGCGAGCGGGAGAGAAAAGGCAGCAAGCGGCGGATGAATATGATGATGTTTGAGGACTGGGATGAGTTTGGGCACAAGGGGAGTCCGTTGCACTTTCTATCAAGCTCTTCAGGTGGCGTGGTGAAGTACGCTGTGTCTGGGTTTTGGAGTTTGAGTGTCGCGATTCTGGGGGCTGTGGTTGCGTTTGTGGTGTGTGTGCTCGGCGTTGTGTATGCGGTTGAGAACTATAGTGGGGAATATGGTCAGGTGCAGACGGGGAAGGGTAGGAAGAGCGCGAGCAAGGGGAGTGGGAGTTGGACGGATGTGGAGGCGGCGAAGGGGAGGTTCTTGAGCTCGGGAGAGCTGGTTGGGCAGATTGGAGGGAGTGCTGCTGGAATAGAGAAGAGCGACTGAGGATAGGGAGAGATTGAATCTAGTGTGGAGAGTGTATCATCCCTGTCTAAAGTCTGTTCAAAACGCCAAAACACCAATTCGTGATTAGAAGCAGTATGCCCTTACTTCCGTTGCATCTTCAACAATTGCGTTGTCGATTTCACGCCGGGTTATGTCGGCGTGCCTATCGCTACTCAAACATGTTCGTTTGTGAATGGCTTTGCATTGTCTTGCATAAGCAAGTTCGTGAGAACATCTCCATTCGCCTCGTCTCCACCATCGCGAAAGGAGTTGTCATTCGAGTATGACATCTTGCTAGGAGTATCGAGTATATCATGATGTACGTCTCTGCATCTTTGTCAGCCACCAAAACTCCGAGCACGTCAAGCTTGACAGTACTTACATCCCCCCTGGTACGAGCGACTCATTCTCCTTCTTTGTCAAAGCCTCGCGAATGGTCGCGCATCCCCTCAGCGCTCCATCACAATCTCCACACTCGGCTTTCAAGTACCGCTCTACCTCTTCAATCTTTTTCAACATCGCAGGACCAGTCTGCTCCAACGCTGGGTCAACATGTTGCCTGACAGAAAGTGTCCCGATCTCGATGATCTTTCTGCTCTGTTCCATCTGCTCCGGTACCATATGCCTGAAAACAATATCTCCGACAGATCCATCTTGCACCGGCCACTGCTGCTGCGCTGCTGGGCGATGGAAGCGTGGGCTGTCCGGCGAGATTGGATCGCCAATGCGAGTGGGAACCAAGCCATTGACGTAATATGGCATGCTTGTAGGAGTATGTTCGCGGGTATGCTGGCCTCTGCTACTTGTGTCTTGTGAAGAGCTGCGACTGTGGCGACCGGCGCGACGCTTGTTAGCTTGCGGTCCAGGGCTCTCTGAGCGCGCTCGAGGAGCTTGCAGACGCATGAAAACTGGATTCGGAGCTTGAGGATTGATGGCAGCGGTGTGATCGATGGCGCTCTGGCTCAGCGATCGGCGGCGCGTGTAGTCAAGTGCTGGATAGGAGGATTGGAGATGTGAGAAGTTTGTGTGGGAACGGCTCAGTTGTGGGCGTTGGTGACAAGTCAGATTGATATCTTGACCTGGATGCAGACATGGTTGCTGTTCGATAGGATACGGGTGGGGAGTGTTTGAGCCTAGTGTAGGGTAGCAAGTGGTGGCCTGACTAAAGTTGTAGTCGGAGAAGTCAGGCGTTGGGGCTGGAGTGGCGGCCGCAGACTCTGGTGGGGTGTAGTACTGCTGGAGGCCAAAATTGATCGCAGCTTCTGGAGAGGTGTGAATGCACGCGTTATGGTCGTATCCGACTGTGTTGAAGAGCTGATCAAGTTGAGTTTGCGTGAAGAGGTCTTGGTCTTCTACCGATGGATCGACAGAAGCCGCATTTGGCTGAGACATGCTGTACGATCCCGAGATCTTCAGGCTGTGCGATACTGCCTAATGCTGAGTGATGACCTGAAGCTGGGGAGGATACCGGACGGTTGTTACACGGAAGAATAATTTCGAAGTACTGATGATCAGATATATTGACTGCGCTTTCCTTGCGCTGGCCGATGCTGAGACAAGAAACAAGGGGAAGGCGAGAGGTGCGCTGAAGCAAGTTGTTGAGGCCAGCGAAGCAAACCAACTCTTGCGCGCGAACGTGCATGAAGGGCAAACATCGCTGTGAAAGACTACCATCTATCCATGGTGCTACGATGCTGTCTCGGCGACCTGGAGAGGTGAAATGCCCGTGGAGTGTGGATAGCTCTGGTCTCTGCGCGCACAGTGAACAATTTTGAATGCCTCAGGGAAGGAAGAGGATCTCAGTGCTCTGTGCACGTAGGGCTGTGTCAGATAGCTTTGATCGGTGAGCTACCGCCAGCCTGGCTCATCAAAGCTGCTGGGTCTGGGGAGGCATTGATTACTCTGGTGCCCACATACCGAGACAGGGTCTGACAATAGCGCAGGGGTGGCAGAAAAGTGAGAATGAAAGAAGTGGATCGATGACGAGCGCGATGTTCAAGAATCGAGGTCGTATCATCAATTTAAAGTCCGCAAGAAAGTTGCTGCGACTGCCAAAGATGCAGTCGCTCTTGCCTTGCCCACTTTACACGTACGCCGCCCGCAATACAATACCGTACCCTGCTTATCATACAGCTTTCCTAGTGTACACATTATCGTCTCCTCGTCCAAGCGTCAGAGAAATAGCACTCTTGCCGATCCCATGTGCCTATTCCTTCTTCTCATTTCCCTCCTTCTTCCCCTTCTTATCCCAATTCCACACATCCCAAATCTGCTCATAGATCATATCACTAAAACCCTTCCCCTCCTCGATCGCCTTCTTCTCCTCTTCCAGTCTGCGTTCCTTCCAGCCCTCGCTCTCCCCACCCATCCAAATCTTCTGCAAAACACCCTCGCCCCCCTCGCCCTTCCCCAGCTTCCTCCTCTCATCGTCCCTCGCCTCCCTCAACTGCCTCTGCACCTCGCGCGCGCGCTCCGTGGGCAAATCTGCTGCAGCCCGGAACGGCGATAACTGTGTGACGAGCCCACGCCCGTAGAAGCTCTCGCACAGGTGGTCGGCGGATAGGTAGAAGCCCAGGCCCAGCGAGAAGGTGTACAGGTCGAGTTTCCGCGGCGGCAGGAGCATGATTATCGGGCATATCACGACGCCCCCGATGGCGACGTTCCGCAGGATTCGTGTGTAGCGTTGTGAGTTTTCTTGCGCGAGGCGCTGCTCGGGCGTGAGAATTGTGGGTGTGGGTTGTGCCATGGCTGGGTTCGGTGCGTGAGAGGAATAGGCAGTTATTGAGGTGTGCGCATGCGTTTTCAATATCCGGAAGGAGTGTTTGGGCCCTGCAGAAGCGTGCAACAAGACGTGGAGGGAAATCAAGGGTATTGTCGTCGAGGTGTGGTGATGAGCTCATAGAAAATTGCGGAGTCTGGAGCACCTCCGGCGCGGCAATTCTTGCCGTTTTGCAGTTCATGAGATGAACATGATTGCTGCACAACAGCATCGCACGTCTTTTCGCTCATTATTCATATCTTTATGTGTACAATCGTTCACTCGTTTGACAGGTCACAGATTCAACCCTTCCATGAGTATTTGCGCCGCTTGAAGCTACCTCCTGGTCTGCCGTGGTTATCGCTTCCGTCCAAAGCTCTCTTCCCATTTTGCTCAAAGTTCCCGCTCAGTCTCGCACGTTTTTTTGGTGTTGGGTCGTCGTTACTACCATCGTGCCCCATTCGTAGAGTCACCTCCGTTTCTGTTGCACTTTGCATTGGCGTGTCTTCATCATCGTCGCGTTTTCGCTTTTGCGCTGTGCTTGGTGTTTCCATGAGACGGCGCAGTCGACTTTCTTGCAGCCTCCTGTTGACCTCCTCTGTAATATCGATATGCTGAACGACATATATTGATTCGGTTGTTGTGGTGCTTGCTGTGCTCGGCCGTCGTGCTATGTCCTCGTCTGTAGGCCGGACCTCGGTCTTCTCGTCTGAGCCTGGTATGCTGAGCCTGACTTTCTTGGTTGATGACTCCGACGAATTCTCCGCCTTTGAGGCTTCTAGGCTGAGTCGCTTGTTCGCAGTCTTCTCATTCGCAGTCTTGACCTGGGGCTGTAAGCTTGGCCCCTCGACGACAGCGCGTCCAGGCATACCTTCTTGGTTGCCAGACCCTCGCTCTCGAGCTGATCTCGGAAACGCTTCATGTCGTCTTGCAGCCTGCCTGACTTATTGCGCAGCGACAGCAGATCTGTAGCCAGCCAATCGGGCGCATTGTGGTCTGTTGCATCGAGGCCTTGGTTCAGGAATTGCAATTGCGCGCGTAGGTTGTCAATGTGCCTGTCGAGGTCCTGAAACGGCGAATGTCAGAACTGCGCGAGGCTGTGGGAAGGCGGCTCTTACGTCGAGCGAGAACTTGGTCATGGTGGAAGAGTATGGTTTGGCACGGAGGTCTTGTGTTTCAACTGGTTGCATGCAGTTGCAGGCAGTTGGAGGCGCGCTAAAATATGACGCTAATATTCCGATTCGGAACTCCCTTCCGAGCACTATCTTCATTTTGAGCGGTCAGGATGTGGACTGGCAGCTTGCGAGAATAGAAGGGTCTAACAACGTATTGAGACCGCGTTCTGTAACGTTCCGTTCCACAGTAAGTAGTGATTTTGCTGTGAGAGGCGTGAGTTTCTCGGTTGCCAAAGGACAGCGAGCTTTGTCATTCAGAGCAATCTTGCAGGCCATGTGCATGAGCGACAGATTCGCTATGCTTTTGCTAGCAAGCGCACTGGTGCGACATAGGTAATGTCGAGCTCACCGAACTCGTCCAGTAGCTGTTCAACAGACACGCCTACGGCAAGACCGCCTGGCCCCCTGTTGAAGTAGATACCCCACGATGCGTCTGCCAGGGTCCAGCGTCTCAAACGGGTGCCATATTGGATTTCTAAAGCCAAAGATCTGCCGACACCTTGTCGTCAAAGTCGCTCTGCTGGCTAAAGATTGTCGCCGACGGGCGTAGCGTTTGTGTCGATGGTACGGCATGCTGGAGTGGCTACGCTTCAGCCTTCTTCCTCATCGCCAAAGGTCAGCTTGACAGCTTTGCCCTTTTTTTTGGGCTTTGTGACTGTCTTCGTGTCTGTCTTCCTGGCATCTTTCGATACGCCTTTGTCGATTTCTGGCTCATCACTGATGATTTTGGCGGCTTTGCGCTTCCTGGCATTGGCACCAACCTCCGTGATCTTGTCCTTCGGCGTGGCAGACTCGTCGTTCCTCGACCGGGCTGTGTTGTCTTCCTGCTCTAACTCACCGTCCTCTTCGGTCTTCTTCTTGCCAATGAACTCTTCATACTCCTCTTTCGTCATGGACTGGTTCGTGTCTTCCAAGACATAAGTAGGTGCATCGTCTTCGTCATCCTGCTTGAGCCTCTTGTTTCTGGGTGTTGGCCTTTCGTGTCGTGCAGAATCTTCACCCTGCATCTGACCTCTCAGCCGCTGCAAGAACGCAGGCTGAGAATTGTCTGGAGAATATGAGCACAAGTCATCTGATCACGATAGCACGACCCACCAAAATGGAGGTCTTTCGCCTTGAAACTCATTGTCGCCTCTGAATGATCAGGTGAGAATTGGAGACAGAAGAAGTTGGTGATATGTCAAGCTTCGTGATGTTGACAAAGCTCGAGTAGCACGAGGCTGAGGCTGGACGCCTGTCGATCTTCCCAAGACGCGGGAGCTGTGGCGTGCGGCTCCTTGCGCTTGGCAGTTCTATCTCCGGTTATACGAGCTTATGGCCCTGGTGTTTGTTGGCTTTCTTATTGCAAGCCCTTGTCAAGACGTTTGCTTCGTTCAAAAATGGATGTGACGGCAGCAGTTGCTTGCTTTGCAGGGCTGCGACTTCCGTGCGCTGCGCGGCTGGCACCGCCAACTCTCTTGGGCGCAGGGTCCCACCGTATCGGCGGCCAACTCGCGACATACGCAATCGCGCGTCTACCACAGGCTTTTCAGTTTCATTTCCCAACTTCAACAGCACAACCACACACGGTCACCGTGCCGCCTATCGGACCGCATACAGACGTTTCACGCATCTCTTTCGGAGTAACCTCCGGCCGCTCGTTACCTGCGCGAATCTCCTGCCTTGACCACGTTGCTTCCATACTATACTGATAGCACATCTGGTCCGGATCCCCTAATTGCCGCTTTCGCCGTCGAACACGAACAGCACAACGCTGTTGACGTCAAACGAGCGGACGCTGCCGCTGGCAGGAGCGAGACCCTTTGTCCCATACGAGTTGCTAGAGTGCGACCATGGGCTTCCTACAGGACCTCACCAGGAGGCTACCATTGCCAAAGGACAGCCTCGACAAGTTCGATGACCTCACTAGGCACGCAGAAAAAGCTTCACCCAGACTAGCTTTCTTCCGCCGGCGCATACGACTGAAGGGAAACTCTACCGTCTCCTTACCTCTTGGCTTGGTTCTGCTGTTCCCAGTCCTCGCCATCATGCTGATACTGGTGCTCTTTGTGAGGTCACCGGACTCGAATGGCATCATGAACATGCCTGGTGGCGGCGTACCACCTTCAATACGGTATGCTATCTGGCAGTGGCTCCAGTGCTTGGGAAGACACTGACGAAATGCAGGAAAATCAGTGAGAAGTACGATAAGCCTTTCGCAGTAGGCTGCCTCGAGCCAAACACGAAGGGTCCCCGCGCGAACGCAGCTATTGTGGTTCTTGCCAGGAACAAGGAGCTCGACGGCGTAATCCAGTCTATCAAGTCATTCGAGAGGCACTTCAACAGGTGGTACAACTATCCTTATGTTTTTTTGAACGACGGTGACTTCAATACGACTTTCAAGGAGACTGTGGGCAATCACACACAATCAGTGGTGGAATGGGGCAAGATCTCACCCGAGCATTGGGGCTTTCCAGAGTGGGCTGATCCGGCAGTTGTGAAGGAGGGTATCGCCAAGCAGGGTGACCGCGCCATCATGTATGGTGGCATGGAGAGCTATCACCACATGTGCCGATTCTACTCAGGGTACGCGCAACTACTCCAATTACTTGATCATACAAAATGCTAATGTGTCGCAGACAATTCTACAAGCACGACCTTCTTCAGAAGTACGAATGGTACTGGCGTCTGGAACCAGAGATTACCTACTTCTGCGACATCACATACGACCCTTTCATCCACATGATACGCAACAAGAAGACCTACGGCTTTACGATTGCTGTGAAGGAGCTGAGAGAGACAGTTCCTAACATCTTCCGCTATGCATCAGCCTTCAAGAGGATGAACAATATCACATCGCAGGGCATGTGGGAGATGTTTGTCGAAAAACCGAAGGAGGAGCCCAAGGACAAGCTGCCGAAGGACGACCCAAAGTACAAGAAGCCTCTTCCCCAGGAGATCTTGAACTCAGAGCCAGGAACTGGTGCACTCCCTGAAATTGACCCCGAGAATATGGAGGGCGAGAACTACAACATGTGCCATTTCTGGAGTAATTTTGAGATTGTCAATCTGGCTTGGTACCGCAGCAAAGAGTACAACGACTTCTTTGAGATGATGGACCGCAGTGGTGGCTTTTGGATGGAGCGAGTAAGTACTTTCCTTCAACAGATGATCCACAAGACTGACGTACGACAGTGGGGAGATGCACCGATTCACTCGCTCGCGGCCGGCATTCTTCTGAGTCCGGAGGACGTCCACTACTTCCGCGACTTTGGCTACCGACACACCACTATCCAGCACTGCCCTGCAAATGCTCCCGCACGGCAGCTCCCGCGCATTCCGTATCTCGAAGAGACCACGAAGGACGAGAAGGCACGGAAGGAGGAAGACGATTATTGGGCGCATCCTGATCCACCAAAAGAGAACGGTGTCGGCTGTCGCTGCAGATGTGACACTGACATTGTTGATGTAGAAGGCAAGGAAGGATCATGTCTTGCCGAGTGGGTGGAGGTTGCTGGAGGCTGGGCGTCCCCTTAGTGACAATATTTGCTTTCTTGTTGCATTTCATTTAGGCGAGCATTTTGGAAGGCGCCAGCGTTTCTCACATCTTTAGGCGCGGCGCGGTGGTTTGCGATGCATCTTGGCTGGGCCACATGAACAGGTGTGACGATAAGGGGCGTTGCTGGGGCGGCTTCATACCCAATGTACATATAGACCGGCGCAATGTATATCACACGGGACGCGCATGGAGCAGGAGCGCGGACTGTCTCTCTACATTCCAGCTAAGCCTGAGTTTGCTTTCTGCATCTTTCACGTCACATCTGGGCACTTGCATTTGCACTGCTAATCGCGGCGGTATCGCGTACCGATAAGGAAGGGACAACGCGGGGGCTAGCCCCACTCCACCCGTGGTAAGCCAGGTGCTCGTGATTGCCCTCTTGCCTCACGACCTTACGCCTTTGCATATTGCATGCAACCTAAAGCACTCAACTTTGATCACAGCTTACTGCAATCACTAACTCACCAACTTACTTAAGCTGGCTTCTTTCACACGGAGTCTGATTAAGGTACGCTGCGCGTTTGAGCTTCCCCGCTTGCATCATCCCCAGCAAGGCACCCGTTTCACGCGCCTGGCTCCACTAGGCGTTAGGCAGCTTCCGCTCCTCCTTCACCCGTGCGCCCTCCTGCCCTCTTAACCCCTCCGCGGCCCTTTGATGTCTCCCATGCTCTCTCGCTTTGGAACTCTCGGCTGATATGCCTTCAAGTAATTCGAAAGCAGGACCGGAGTTTCAGTATCCACCAGCTCAAGCTGATCGCTCCCTTACCAGCCTTGACCTCAATACACTGATGATGAAGTCTACCTCACGTCGAGCTCAGGAAGCGCCTGGGAGCTCGCTCGACGATAGCACGTATGAGCTGCTGACCGACAGTCTGATCGAAACGTCGGACGACGAGGCCCACACTGCATCCATTGCATCCACCTCAGATGACCATACGCAAGACGACGGCTCGATCTTCGGTGACGAAGACGATGACGATGACTTCGGGACCAACGACCGAGCACTCGACGCAAGCATCCAGTCTATGCATGCCGCAGCCGCAGACAACGATCTCGAGACACCGCTGGAAGCAGGTGCAGAAGACAGCATGCTGACAATGGTGCCAGAGCACATGCATGGCAGTGGCGCGTCAAGAATGATCCAACTTGACGAAGAGCCTACAGAGGTTCCCGATGTATTCTTGGGGACAGCCACAGTTCGGGGCTTCCCAACAAAGGCTGAAGAGCTGCCCAAGGTCTTGGAGACAGTATATGGTCAACCTCAGGTGCAGCTAGGTGTTAAAGCGGCCCTCTCTTCTCGATACATTATCACACCCGAGTCCTACAAGATCCTGTATCTTGGACTGCCGGAGCAATGGGTGCAGGACAACATCACGCACCACATTCATGCGGCACTCACCGCATCGCCTAGTAAGACAAGGTCAGTAATGGTCCGAGGGCAGATGGAGCCTCTTGGGACTGTGATCGATACTTACCGCTCCACAAAACTCGAGCTCATTGATGCTGATTTTGCCCGCCCGCGCATGCACATTCACATCGACGACGGACAACGCGTCACAATTGGCCAAGGAAAGAAGCCAAAGTTTGACCTCGTAATTCTCTGCCATACGCAGAAGCGTGATTACGCCGCTGACGCCCCGGCCTACGACTTGCTTCGCACAGCTCTCCGTCAGCACTCGATCCCCATACTAGAACTATCAGAGATCAAGCCGTACGGCGCTGGCAGTGGCAAGTACGATGGTCGGGTGATGGTAGCTACAGTCGAGGGTCGCAGCGATGACGAAGCTAAGTTCCAGCTGCTTGAGGTGCTCCCCTTGGATGTCTACAGCTTCTGCGAGCTCGAGCCAGCTCAAGTCAATCGCCATTTGGCACTGATCAGCCCACATCTGCTGCCACCGGCTATCGAAAGTGCTTCAAAGTCGCGATTCTCTGCAGTCACTGACACTGTACGCGCCATCGGCAAGCAGCTACGTACAGGGGCGCCAGCTCCCACCAAGGTCTTGCTGCTTTCCATCGCTCTTACGGCAATGCTTTCGGCATTCGCTCTCAGTCCAGTGTTCATGCCTTTCTTGCAGCAGAAGTTCAAGGACCTCACACCTGAACCGCCGATGCTGTCCGTCTCGCCAACCTCAGTTGCGATGATCACGTCTTCGGCGGTCGTGTCTTCTAGCACCGCGTCTCTTTCCACTTCATCTTCGTTTTCTCTTTCCGTGCCGAAGGGCCTGTCGATTGTCACTCCGCAGGCTGAGCAGCCGAAGGCAAAGCCGAAGCAGAACCTCAAGAAGACGGATGAAAAGGCCAATGGATTTGAGATCCAGACCGCTGGCGAGGGGCAATTCATTCTCACTCCCTCTGAAGAATTGACAAACTCGCGGAAGAAGCCGCAGCTTCACATCCAAGTGTTTCGCAACACTACCTCAGTTGCGATCCGTTACGTTAGGACCATCACTGGCGAATACTTTGTAGACCTTGTGGACGAACACCCCTTCGGAACTTTCAATGTCAGCATCGCCAGCTATTCCAAGCCTCTCCTACGCCAGTCTTTCGAGGTGAATCTAGGCCACAATAAGAC
This sequence comes from Didymella pinodella, assembly GCA_039634465.1. Classification (NCBI taxonomy): domain Eukaryota; kingdom Fungi; phylum Ascomycota; class Dothideomycetes; order Pleosporales; family Didymellaceae; genus Didymella; species Didymella pinodella. The sequence goes on from CP113352.1 coordinate 20,572, forward strand.
ATGGGTTGATCAAATGCTCAAGGTGGCTGCGAACAAGATCGTTCACGCCCAGTCGGTACTTCTCGATGTCTCGTCCTTGGCTGTGGAACAGCTCCAGACTACACTCAACGACGTCGCTGGCTCGAAGCTTGGTCGCTGGGTAGAGGAGGGTAGACATATGGAAAAAATTATTTACGGCTCTGCGAAAGAACGCCTGGAGTCTGGTACTGAGCTCGTTAAGAACATCCCAGAGACTACCTGGGTGGGCCTAAGGAAAGCCACAGCTCCGGTTCGATTGTCTCAGACTATGCGGAAGGCCAGGTTGAATGCTCTGCGGATACGCTGCAATGCAGAGAACGCTTTCGGGAAGGTTTGGAAACTCCCTGAAGAGCAAACCAGCCGGTCCTGCTCTGAGTTGCAGTCGCTCGCTCAGAAGAGGGCGGCCTAATGCCCTGGGCTAGTTATGTTTGATCGAGGTTGAATTCGGTGTTCGGTTTACAGCATTGGGTTGGAAGACGACATGCATCATCGAGGAGCCGGTTCTACCGCGCTGACGGTGGATCTGGCGTTGACGTGTTGGATTTCCTCAGATACCAGGTGCGCGGCGCTGTTGGCGTCGTCTATTATCTTTTCATTTATCGAAGTTCGTTGTCGAAGGCCAGGTATGGCTGGGTCGATAGATTCCCAATGCACGCATCAATCTCTGTAGCTACCCTTATCCAGTGACACAGCGGTTGAGCGTTCCCTGACGCAGCGCCGCTTCGCAGGGCTGTTTTTCGAAACCCGGGCAGCGCGCACGGGCTCCATAACACCCCACCATCGCCGCCTACAAACTTTAGGCTGAGCTAACGGCAACACCCAAACACTCACACTGTGCCTTATTCTTTGTAGTTGCAGTGACCTTCCACACACACACGAACCGCACACAGAAATACTCACATACACACGCACCATGTCTGACGTCGCTAAGCCCGACCCCGCCGCGGAGCAGGTCGCAAACCCCGCCGCGACCCTCGTCAAGGACGAAACGGCGAAGGTCACCACCGACAAGGCAGCCGACAAGGAGGAGAAGACTGCTGCTACATCGACTGACGACAAGCCTGTCACCGAGAAGGCCACAGAAGCCGCCACGTCTGCCGCAGCGGCGGTCAAGGACAATGTGTTCTCCATGTTCGGCGGAGGACCTAAGAAGGAGAAGAAGGAGGAGGTCGATGACGCTGATGAGCCCTCTGGCTCCTCCAAGGCACAGGCTGCTACTGGCGTACGTTGCCAACATGTCGTGTTCTTTGCAACGAAACTGACCAGCTACAGGAGGACCCTGAGAACCAGGAGCCTGACGTCGAGTTTGCCCCCGTCGTGCACCTCACCGAGAAGGTCGACACCAAGACCAACGAGGAGCTCGAGGAGCAGGTCTTCAAGATGCGCGCCAAGCTGTTCAAGTTCGACCGCGAGTCGCGCGAGTGGAAGGAGAGGGGCACCGGCGACGTCAGGTTACTGAAGCACAAGGAGAACGGCAAGACCCGCCTGGTCATGCGACGAGACAAGACCCTCAAGGTCTGCGCCAACCACTACGGTATGATACACGGCAAGCAGCTGGGGGCTGAGAGAATACTGAGATTGTACAGTTGTGCCTGACATGAAGCTGTCGCCCAACGTTGGCAGCGACCGCAGCTGGGTCTGGAACGCAGCCGCCGATGTCAGCGAGGGTGAGCCCGAGGCTCAGACCCTTGCCATTCGTTTCGGCAACAGCGAGAGTACGTTGCCATGTTGCATGCGCTTTGAAGAAGAGGATGCTGACTGCTGTTCTAGACGCCAACCTGTTCAAGGAGGCCTTCATCAAGGCCCAGCAGGAGAACGAGGCTCTTTTCGGCAAGACTGAGTAGAAGCCGTTTTGGGGCCACTGAATTTGTCTTTGCTGACTGAAAGAGAGCAGAATGGACATGGAGGGAAGAAGCATGCATGCACGAAGTGATGACATTTTGGGGCGGTATCATATCACGGCGATAGAAGCTCTTACACCCCTGCACATACTAGATAGTACTAAATTGGCCCGACTTTCTGAGTCTACGGCATCCCCCCAACGATTTCTCTCGAGAAGTCCAACGGCGCACAGTGACGTGGACGCGTGCGGAGAAGCAGATGCAGGTGTGTGGTGGAAGAGCTCCTCTTTCTGCTGCGTGCACCTCCTCCCTAGCATCTTGAATCCCATCTCGGTCCGCCTCTCTCACCCAAATCGAACCCTGCCGCAGTAGTGTCCGCGCGTGCAGACGAGCTTGTTTGGCTGATTGCGTTGCCAAGCACAAGGCTGGAGCTGTCCCTCCGCCCACCTGCTCCGCTCCGCCAGCCAGCTCGAAACACCAACCGAAGCTCGACCTCAACGCGCCGCAGTCGCGACGAACCTCTCGACAACCTCTTACTCCACACACAACACCGCCAACATGCCTGACGTGCGCACGCCTGCAACAAGTGACAAGAACGAGCGCTAATTATTCGCAGGTCAAGCGCTGGGTCAAGATCATCACCCACCAAAAGCCCATGTACGTGCCCCGTCCACTGCGCGCGCAACCACCGCAGTCGCATCGCACCCCCCGCCGACTAGCTGCACGCGTCAAATTCGAGGCTCTTGCTGATGTTGTTTTCGCAGCGATGGCCCGTCGCCCGTCGAAGGGTTTCCCATGCGATCATGGAACATCGAGATCTGGCTGCTGGACGACCAAGGCAACGAGGTCCTGCCCACCGTCTACGAGAAGGCCGTCTACAACCTGCACCCGTCCTTCGACAAGAACAAGCAGAGTGAGTGCGCTGCGACTGCACAGCGGGCGCGGCTCTGCGTACTGACAGCCGGACAGCGTTCAAGAAGCCGCCGTTCCGCATCGACGAGCAGGGATGGGGCGAGTTCGACATGACCATCGTTCTCTCCGCGGCACACAAGGGCGGCGAGCACACGCTGAGCCACGACCTCAACTTCCAATCGGAGCGCTACGAGGCCAAGCACCAAGTCGTACGTCTTCCACCCACCGCGGGCTCCATGCTCTGGTCCCCTCGTCGCTGGAACGCGCACCTACTGACAGCGACGACAGACATTCCGCAACCCCAAGCCTGAGCTCCTCGCCCTCCTGCAAGACTCCGGCTCCGCTGACGCCAACGGTGTCCGCGGCAAGGACGCCTCGAAGAAGAAGGCCAGGCGCGAAAAGGCCGTCGACATGGAGAAGCTGGCCGACGGACTGCAGAAGCTGAGCGAGGACGACCTGCTGCACGTCGTCACCATGGTGCACGACAACAAGACAAGTGAGACGTACACTAAGAACGACGTCGAGAGTACGTACCCTGAGTGGACTGGCCAGGACGGCAAGCTCAAGAGAAAAAAACTAACACCCTCGCAGACGGAGAGTTCCATGTCGACCTGTACACCCTGCCTGACTCGCTGGTCAAGATGCTGTGGGACTTCACGGCCAGCAAGACAGATCTGTAAGCGCACAGCCATGTGCTCACAGGTGTGCTAACAGAAGCGCAACCAAGCAAACTCCACAAGTTCGAGATCTAAGTGTTCAGCTGACCGCGGGCATGCGGGCGACGTTACCAATATCGTTCGCCATCAGCACGGCTTAAGGGCCACGCACGTTCAGCCACGCATATGTCTTCGGTGACACGCTGGCCAGATCACACGGGGTCGCCGAGTCAGAACGTGTTTCGCTGGCCGGTCGAAGGCTTTGAATCTTTTTGTCTATGCACTGCACTGCACCAAGAGGTGTTTTTCTTTTGAGAATCCATCGTTCATGAGCCGGGAGTTTGGGCAAAAGTAGGGTAGATACCTCGATGGAGGGGTGTCGTTAGGTTCAATCGATGCTTTTACGACTTATCGTAATTTTAGTTAGGCTTTTTGGCACATGTGTCCGCTATTTGTTGGGTTTGTTGACTGCAAGCAGGCAACATGTGAAAGAGAAATGAAGATGTCGCCATCGAAGATCCCGGTGTCTTCGGAAACAGCAGACAAACATCTTCACCAAGATCAATTTCTCTCAACGCGCATCTCACACACAATCATAGCAGGGTTTTCTGCGGCTCTTGGCTTTCCAACTCCACAGACGATGAAAATAGAGTTCATCCGCATGCTCCGATATTCACAAACTCCAAGCCGGAAACCCCAGACCTCGCCATACGTTGTGTTGATCGAGCCTTTGATGACTTTCACATAGCGGCCGAGCAACGCAAAGAGCACCATCGTCTAGCTCTGTGCTGTCTTGTTTCGGAGAAGAGTCAGCTTTATACCGTCTTTGGAAACGTTTGAGACATGATCGGACTTCTTAGTTCTTTTAATGAAGTCTAAGAGGCGACGGCAGCAAAGACCAGCGCGGCCATTCATGGATCTCGTACTCGAATTGGGAAGACGGTCATCAGGGTGTCATTGCTTGCTTTTGAGTGGAGAAGGGATGCTTCTTGCGTTGCGAGGAACATCTTGCATTTTGATGAAAGAAGATCAGAGTGTTGTTGAAGCAGCAGCATGGAAGTGAGCGCCTTTTATGTGTCAAGTCGCCGTAGGGCTTCTTTGTGAGGGCTGTGAGCAACAGGATCTCCACACATCGTTCGAGCAGAAGATGTGTTTTGATGGCATACATGACTCGCCGAGGGAGGAGACAACATCATCGGTGTCCTTTTTTTTTTGTAATACAGCAGAAAGTATGTCGTACTGACCAGAATTCCTTTTTCGATTCTTTGAAGCGATCCCAAACCTTACGCCATGTATCCTTCGGCCAACAACTTTCGGTGTGGATTCGTGAAGCAGGTGGTGATTGTAGACTTTACTTTATTGAGAGCTTTTGGAGGGCAGAAGCACGTGGGGCCGCCTCATCATGATATCCTCACACCGATTCTGATCTTCAAGGAAGACTTCTGAGGTGCATATAAATCTGAGGGGCATTTCTTTGGGGATGAAAGCTTTCGGGTTGCACAACAGATGGTGGTGTTCAGCGACGAACAGGATCTCAGCGCGAACATATGCTCCTCCTTTCCCAGTTTTTTGCAGATGGGAATGGCGTGACAACCTCACCTCAGTCATGGGCAGAGATCGACGAAATTTCGAAGGAGACAGAGTCTCACGTCATACCATGAGTTCCTTCTCGATTTGGCTTCTAATTGTGAGTGGCAGAAGATGGGTAAGCACCGATCTGCAGCCATAAGAAGAAAAGGGATGCCAGCGTCGCAACGCTAGTCCAGATGTCTGGACAGCAGATATGTGCATATGGCCTTTTGAATTTTGGTAAGGCGTTTGTAGACAGCAACTTGATTTTATTAATCTTTTGATATACACTGAAGGACAGGAGGTAGTGATGGAAAAGGATAGCTTGCAGTGGAAGTCTTATATATCTTTCTTAGTCTTTGGTCATATAGAGAAGAGGAAACAATATTTCGAGCGTCGGAGGCATGTGCTCATATCGAACGTGCATCGCATTTGACGCGATTCTTGACAAGTATTGCAGTGACGATCGACAAACAATCGACCATGGATGTGGAAAGATGGGACCGAACATCCGGGCATTGGCATACATTTTTGAAGGCAAGTACTGTTTTCATAGACCTTTGTATGATTTGATCTCGGCAAAAGCAGAAGAGAAGGAGCACATAGTAAAGTAACAGTCGAGGGATAGCTGGGCCATGCTTCAGATGGATCGTAATGGACTTTCTTTGTCGCGCTGCCGGTACTTATCTGATAGCTTTCCCAATCTCATAGGAGTACGTAGAACCGTTTTTGCTTGATTTATGGACTAGAATGTGCACGAAGAACCCTGGAAGACTCCTAATGGCAGAGATACAAGCAAAGAGCTTCGATGATGAGAGTTGAGAGGATACTGTTCGGGCAAACGCCATTCTGTAGTCCCGGGCATATTTCGGTCACAAGAGGGCCCTACTTCATGAGGAAATCCAGAACTGCTTTGATTATCAGCAGAGAGCAAAGTGTTCGTCAGACTTGGCCTCCAAGATCAAGCGGAGGCAGTGCTCTGCGGAGTTGCGGGGCTATCTGTTGCGGTGGTGGGCTTTGTCACTTCATGGCGCCAATAAGGACCTCGGCCATGATGTTGCGTTTGGTGGCAAGTTCGCGGATGAGCTGGTGTTGCAGGATGGTTGAATGTCCAGGAGAGGCAAGGAAGTTGCGCAGAGGCGAAGGTGCATTCGGCAGGGTCCAAACGTGCGCGTAGCATCCAGTGACGATTCTCTTCTCGTGTGAAGTTTCGAAACGAATGATCAAATGTTACACTTAACCAATATTATGACAGTCAGAACTGATACAAAATGCCATTGTGGAACTATCATGCCGACGCTATGGTATCCTGAACAAGGTCAACGCCCGCTAAAGCTTCTCAAAACAACGCAATGCCTCAAGCAAGTGCTCATGCTCCCTGGGTGTACGAGTTGCCGCCAGCTGCCTGGTCGAAATCTACGAGATCATCCAAGCCACAGACCTGGAACAACTCTTTAGGCCCGTATCTCCTTCCGCCCTTCTCGGCAGGCTCGACATTGCCGGTGGTTTTCAACTGCTGCACAGCCTTCCTGACGGCAGGGTAAACCATCTCGAAAGCCAGACAAGGGAAGATGGCAAGCTTGTACCCAATTTCTTTGCATTCTTTGACGCCGAAGTCAGGCGAGACGCCGCCGGGGACGTTGTTGAATAGGCATGGTGTCGGTGCGAGCTCCTTGCATGCACGCTCGGCATCTTCGCGAGATGTTACCCCCTCCAGGAAGCATACATCTGCACCCTCCGCGATAGCAGCGCGAAGGCGCTTGATGGCCTGGTCGTAACCGTATCCTTGGAGGGCGTCAGTTCGTGCGATGATTACGATATCGCCGTGTTTCTCGCGGGACATATTTGCAGCCTTGATCCTGGAGGCGTATTCGGCGACGGAGACTAACTCCTTGCCCTTCAGATGACCGCAGCGCTTGTTGACGACTTGATCCTCGAGGTGAAGTCCCGCCACACCGGCACGGATGTACTGTGCGACTGTGCGTCCAGCCATGATGGGACCGCCATAGCCTGTATCTGCATCTGCGATGAGAGGTACGCTGGGATCGAGGTTGGCGATCATCTCAGCATTTGCCTTCATGTCATTCAAAGTCGCGACACCCATGTCTGCCATGCCCAGTCTACTCATCGTGGTACCGGCGCCGGTCTGTATGCATTTATTAGTCTTGCATCCTTCCCTGCGGGTGCAGCCTACAGGTGCCAGTGACAACATACCATGTACAAACAATCGACGCCTTCCTGCAGAGCGATTCGCGCAGTGAATCCATCGTAGACTCCAGGACATGCAATAAACTTGTCTGAATCTGCCAGCATTACCCTTAGCCTCTGAACCGCGGTCATAGTGCTTGTTTCCTTGGAGACTGAGCCCATCTTTTGAAATTCCGCTGTCTGTCGCTGGTGGAGATCCGCTTCTATAACGTAGGTGATGCCGTTTAATTCAACACGATGAAGAAGGTATGACGTTGATCTGAGAGTTCGAGACGAATGGAAACGAGACCTAAGATGGACGGGACCTGAAGCCAAGAAATTATTTAGCAGAACTCTGCTCATAAACTTATAAGTTTGTCACAGCTGATGTTCACCAGGATCAAACTTCAGTCGGCGCCAAATCGCTGATTGTGTGGAGGTCTTCATCAACTCTTCAGCTCGAAGTGGTAGCGGTAGCCACTTGCGAACCAGTCGAATCATCCTATCCCCAAGAAGGTCGTCAATTTTCATCTAGAACAGACTTTGGGTGCATAGTTGCCGTGAGGCGCACCCCGCAACGCCCTGTGACGTAGTGCACGACGCCGAGCTTCGCCGGTTCTTTCACCGATGGATATACCGCCAGGAGCCGTCAGTGGCTCGATATCGAGGTTTCGAAAAAGCCTCGCGCGAAGGAAGAGCGGTACGCGGTCGCTCGCCGATTTCATCAGGCGGGGTGTCCGAAGTGAGGCATACGAGGGGCGACCCGTGTGTGGGGTGTCGGCACATTTTCGTGGGATGAGATGTGGCTCACGGCACAGTCAGTTAAAAGGTTCGCGAGCGTGACAAGGAGTATAGCTACAAGAAACACGTCGAATCACATTCAAGAAATGACACAAGGTAGCGTTGTTTGGGCGAATTGATCATCGCAAGCAGACACAACCTAGCTCAGCCTTATGGATCTTGGGAAGCAGTGACAAGCTTGTCGCGATCGGGGGAGGATTGTTGTTACCACATGCCAATGTACAGTGGTCATGAGCCGTAGATTCGGAAACGATTACGATTGCTGGGACGACTTTAGCGATTGCAAGAAAGAGTTTTGCGAACCTCACCGTTGTGTAGCCCATCGACGAGTAGACGTTGACCGAGAGCACATTGGGTGTGGATCTGCAGCACCCTGCAAAATCATCCCCTGATTTCGGCGGACTCGGCCTCACTTAGAGGGTGCCCAAAATCTGCATATAAATTCAGTGGCCCGCTTGATCAAAATCAGCTCGCGCCATGGCTTCCTTGTCGATACTCAAGAAAGCTTTCGAATTGACGTTACGTCCCTGCCCTGAGTGATCCTGCTTAACTTTGCTGGCTGTTGGAAACCATTTGATTACAACTCATACTAACCTCTAGCTTGTCTTCATGCGTCCGTCGAACCTCAAGCGATAGAGAAGACGCTGCTTCTACATCTCATAAATCCTCCAGACCTTGCGCTGCTTCACGCTGAATCTTGGCACTCGGGGTCGGTCTCGTCCATACTTCGCCGCAGCCGACGTCATTCGACTCATCCTCCATCCTCAAAAGCATATCACAGTATGCAGAACGCACTGCAGTCATGTGGCACCCATACGCTCTGTCAAAGCGCTTTCGACAAAACCTGGGCTGCCATTATGACTCATCCGTAGGGGTGTTGCAGTATACACATCGTCAGATTGGGGGCTCGCCTCAGCCTTGATGACGCAACCCTCGCGTAATCAGCCGTGGTGAATGATCTCTTAAGACGTTCCGCTAATCTCCAGCGGGTATGTGCCATATGTGTACTATCCTGCACCGGCTCCACAGACGAGCGAGCGGTAGCACCGTCGGGACGTAGATATAGTCAACGGTTCTGGTAACTCACCCGAACGTGTACCCCATGTTGCTGACGTTCTGGGGCATCATCGGTCCACCTATAGGACCCAGAGGAGCATTGGGGAAGTCGCTGTTTGAGAACTCGAATCCAGCGGCCCAATCGTAATCAGGAAACTGGTCCAACATCGGTGGCACATTGTAGTCGGATCCGTCCCAGCTATCGAAGCTCATCTGCTGTGGCGCCGAAGGATCAACCTGCAGTTGAGGGTTAATCAAGCTCGGATCAAATTTTGTAAGAGGCTGCTGTGTTGTAGGTACAGATGTCGGGCCTGGGTTCGTCGTCTGGAATTTCTGGTCCTGGTTTTGATTCCGGATGTATGCTAAAAGTGTTAGATGGGATTTTTGAGATTGACGAGGCAATTCCTGCTTACGAGGTGATCCAGGCTGTGCTGCTTCAGTGGACGCATTGATGGCCTCATCCCCGTTGTAGGGGTTCTGCATGTTACCGAACTCCTCCCTCCAGTACCAAAACATGTCGTAGCTAACACTCATACTCAATCTTGTTCGCAGTCTCAGCCCGAGCGACTCAATACGCCCGTCTTTCCTGCGAAAGACCTTATTGCTGTTCCAGAGGTCGTGCATGATGAGTGCGGTGCGCATTCCGATATCTCCAGGTTGCAAAGACACACTCTTAAGGAACTGTACTGCTTGGAAAAAAGCCTGCTCTCCAGCAGCGAGATCAAGATGTTGAGCAAGAGGGCTTCTGACCAGTCTGAGGATCGAGAAACCAGCTAGACAGATGGTCCGGTCCACAAACGATTGTGATACGGATGCGAAGTTGACTGTCTGAGCCATCACGGTTGCGGTGTTGATGGTAGAGATGCAGAGCGAATAGAATCGCGAAAAGCTGTCGGCGTCAGGGTTCATGGGATGAGCGAAGAAATGAAAAGCCAACACGTGGATACGAGCGCAGTTGAGTTGCAGCGTGTCTATGATGGTTAGTCATTGTCATCGACCTTTGACATTTAAGCTCACCTAACTCGCTAGGCGCTGACGGTGCCAAGCTCAGAAGCTGAGAGTCAAAGATGCTGATGACTGATCGCAGAACACGAACGTCGCACTTGATTGACTGGAGGTTCGTCTTCCCCATTGCGACAATAGCACGTAGCAGGATGATGTAGACCTTATGGAGGAACTGGAGGTCGTTTGGCAGATAAGGAATCATGTCCTCACGACCGCGCTCATCAGAGTCGAAAAACGACTCTGCGACGGGGGGAATACCTTCTGCACAGCTTGTCCTGCAAAGCTGTTAGAACCTCGATTTCAAGAGCTCCGACATCGTCTCACCGTATGGATACAATGACACAGCACAGCCATAGTCTCGCTCGAAAGACTTTCTGCTCTTGGTCTTTCTTAACAGGCATCCTGGCAAAGTCTTGTCCTACGCCCGCAATGTGCAGACCAATTTGAGTGGCCAGATGAACTGCAGATCCACACATAAGGTGGGTCACGTCTTTGTACATGGAGTTTGTAGGTAGACGCCACGTACAAAGGAGCAGAAGGCCCTGGATCACCGGCATTGATGATGAACGCAGCGCCATCGAAGAGAAAGCTAGAGGTGTGATAAGCTGGCTCGATTTGTCGAGAACGGTTGGGTCATCAGCATATCTTCGCGATCCAATCACAATGATGGTCCAGAATAGGAATGGCGACAGATCGTAGTAGTCGTTTGGGCCCAACGACGCATCGAGAATAGGAAATAAAGGATGGTACTGAGTGAAAAATCTGGATAAGGTCAGACAAGACGGCGGGGCAAGGCAATGGGGGGCCGTACAGCATGAAGCAATCGTCGATACGCTTGGGGTCAAGAACATAGCCTTCCAGCATACGCGGAATCGTACCGTTTGAACCTGAGCCTTTTCTGGTTGGCGGTCTTGATTCGAAGCCTGGAGAAAGTGAATGCGACCCATCGGTCCGGCCTGATGGATCCGAGTAAGTTGATTGTTCGCGGTCCATGTCCATGTTCGGTGATGCAGTTGAATGAGGGTAGTTGGGGTCTGTCGTCGAACCTGGCGCTCCATTATGCCTCATATTCCATCGAAGTTCTTCTAATTCTCTACGCATCTCAGCCTTGGTTTGCCGGAGATTCCTAGTCGAGGTTGGCAAGATCCTGCATTCGAGTCCCATCTTCTTGCAGCGACCGCAAGGATCATGTGGCACTTTATGTTGTTCGACATCACATCGAATCTATCAAGTCAGTCGACGCATTCATTGATAAGGTGGATGCACGTGGTGATGAGGGGCGGTACCTTTTGTTGTCGACATTCGACGCATGCCTTCCGCCTTGGGGTGGTCATATCGGAAATCCTTCGGCTAGTGTATCCACAATTAGGGAGTTGTACGGAAACAGCCCTGCAGCAGCAATTCGCGATCAATCGGCGAAATAAGGCATATAAGTGTAGAGAGGAAGCTCGCCATGAAGCGGAGAGGAACCGCAGCAAAGAAATTAGCTCTCTACGTCGTCATAGGACCTGCTGCAACCGGTGCGAATCGGAAGGCGGGGAATAACCGAAGAAGGACCGCTAGGGAGATCTTTGCTGTGTCTTTGGTTTTGAGTTTTCTGTTCTCGCCCTGAGCCCCAGAAGTTTCTCTTATAAATCTGACTATTTAGTGCTGCAAGATGGAGCTAATGAGGCCTTTGATTGTGGGTGGTTGATGCTTGCATCAGCTGTGGATCACAGCGTGAAAATCCCCATGCCTAGAAGTGCCAAACTTTAATAGTCCTAGCGCGCTTCTTGCGCTGCACGTCCGCTCCGAGCCATGGGAATTCGATGAGCATGTTCTTACAATTTGCATCTGCTAGCCGAGGCGCTGTTGAGTGGCCAAAGCCTTTGTTCTTGTCGGGTTTTTGTGCAATCAATGTGTGGCGATGCTACGAAAACGCGGCTGCAGTTCCGCCCTTAACATTACACTTTTACCTTCCGGTGACCTCGATCTCTCTTACCGCCATGCTCCTAGCAAATGCCAAACGCGTTCGGTGGAGATCTGAAATGCAAGCGTGCCTGATGTGCCTCGCTGTCCATACAGCTTGACCTCTTGCAGTCTAGCCATGGGTCCGTACCTTTGTAGCTTCACTCTGCTGCCACCAGGTTAACGGGCACTACTCGGGTTACACAGAGCTACGGGTTAGTAGCGCTCGGTTCAAGTTATCAATCTCGTACGAATCGACTCAGCCACCGACCATAGATCGAGACAAGTGCGTTACCATATTAGAACGGCAGCTGTTCCGGGCGCCACACCTGCTACGGACATGCTGAGCCCCTGTCTATGCAGCTGTTATACAATTCCTTTACATGCCGGGTGCAATTCATCCACGTGGTTAACGACAGCGGATGCTCTAATGAGTGCATGTACAGGTTGGCGGAAGTTTCTCCTTTGTGGCGGCTGGGCACGGTGGAGTGATGTGAGTCTATGCTTGGCGTGGCTAGATGTGGACTTGGAGTTGAGCCTTGTCGTAGCTCCGCGGACAGTAGCGTATCTGTTGTCGCTGTGAACAGAGTCGCCCTTGTTGCCGTTGTCTTGCAGAGAAGCGAAGGCAACCCAGCCGGATCTAGACTTCCGCGTCTTTGTCTGGGCGGAAGACGTGGGAGCGTCTCAAACCTCCCGATATTCATCTCGAGCGAGTCACTGTTCGCAGAAGCTTCTGCTGCAAAAAGCAATCGTACGCGAAAGACTGTTGTTTGATCCAAGCTCTGGCACATGACTACCTCCTCTCAGCAAACGATTGCGTGACAGCCAGTTAAGTCGCAACTTTCATCTTCACTCCTCACTCTCATCCACTAGCTCACGGATCTCTCCACAGCCCCATCGTGGAGGGCAGGTTAACCGTTGCACCTTCCCTTACTCCAGGTTCTCTGTCTCCGCGGATAGACGAACGCAGCACAGGACAGCAAAGGTCCTCGTATTCCCCGTTTTTCTGATGTGTCGCGTAGGTAAGTATTCCCGATCAATGTTTGGGGTTGGCCTCGAGTTTCGCGAAGCACAAATGTGGAGGTTCGAAGATCAGCAATCAACCTTCCTGTTGCAACGACAAGCGAATTTCCCGAGGGCGAAAGGAACAAGAAACCCTCGCATGATCGACGTGCAAGCCTTGTTGAAAATGGAAAGCCGCGCTCAGGGGACACATTATCGCAAGAATACACGACCTGGGGAGGCATGATCGAGGCTGAAACCAATGGCCGCCTGAAGGTCTGGCTGTGGCCCCTCATTACAACATAGGCGCTGCAATTAGGACCATCACCATCACCTCCTGACACTCATTTGACTTAGCGACTCACCGTTCAACGCATGCTCCCTACCGCAAGCCGGAGGATGTTGTCCATTCGAGCCAGCTTTGACGAAAGTTGATCATGAGGCTAGCACTCTGATATGCGCTACCGTACCATACTTGAACTCGAATCTCAAATACCGCACTCACGGAATGCTGCCGCTCCTTGCAACAACGACTCGTTTCTTGCAACAGCCCTCTCTTTTTGGCAAAGTTCACGCGGCAGTTCTCATACAGCTGTATCTTGCAATTGAGCGCAGGAGATATCTAGGAGAAACATCGGACTTCTCGCTGAGGCGAGCACCGAGCACATACGCTCTCATTCTCCTGCAACGCGAAAGACGTGCCATAATGCAAACGTCTAGCACCAAAGGACAGCGCCTGAACATTGGCTGAGGACCGCAACAATATCAAGTTTTCGATATTTAGCACGTGCATCTCACACCGCAGCACGGCTGCATCGTCCTAGCACTGCATCACTATTACATCGACCTTGACATAAAGGGCCGATTCGGGAGCCGGCAATACGTCAATGCAAGGTGTCGTGCATTAGGGACGCGCACAGTCACCGCCTCAGTGTGGGTGGAGCAAATAATGAACCCACGACAATGGGTACGTTTCGCAGTGCAGGTATGCTCAACAAGACGTACACGGTCACCGCCTCAGAACATTTTGTAGCCGAAGCCGTGACGCACAGAAGCTTTCGTAGCACAGGTAGCAAATGCAAGGAGAGGAGCGAAACTCCATACAGATTCTATATCAAGTATCTACATTGCAGTATAGGATATCGTAGATGTCGCTCAACGGCCGTTACAAATGCTGCACACACAATGGGCACCCGAACAGCTCTTCGTCCAAGAACAACACCCTCAGCCCTCATCAGGGCTCAAAACCCACTGGGACCCGCCCAAGCAGCGAGAGCGCTCGCCGATTCCCAAAGCGTGGTTGGAGTAGAAGAGTAAACGCACAGAGAGCGCTATGCCAAAACGCCTGCCCAGCACCAAGCCAGGCAACGTATGCAACTAATATGATATTCTGGTGCATGCTTACAAGAAAGGCAGCACCATGCCCTTCCTCATGGGACTCCCACGACCGTCGGCTGATGAAGCGCTATACCCCGAGTCGAGATCAACATCATCGTGGTCGAAATCGATGTCGAAGGCAGTCTCCACCTGCTCGCCATCCTCTTCCTCCTCATCGCCGTCCCAGGCCTTCTGTGTAGCGCCACGGTTATTCCAGCGCAGCGTGCGGCTGATGCTATCGAACCACTCGGTGGGCTGTGACAGGACGGTGGGGAAGGGGTACTGCGAGGCTGCTATCGTGACATGGTCGCCCTGGCGGAGCTCGACGCGGCCCTTGCCGTCAAAGGCGCAGTAAGCAGTCGCGCGTGATTTGCGAGGTACGGCGATGCGAAGAGCCATGCTGTCGTTCAGTAGCATGGGGCGGAAGGACAAGGTGTGTGGGCAAATAGGTGTGAGGAGGATCGCGGGAATGTCGGGGTGTACGAGTGATCCACCGGCGGAGAGCGAATACGCTGTTGAGCCAGTGGGCGTTGAAAAGATGCAGCCGTCTGCTTGGACGACAGTGAGAAGGTTGTTGTCCCCATACAGCTCGAGATTCGAGACGTAGGGCGATGGCCCGCGGTCAATGACCAGCTCGTTGAGAACCTCGAACTGCTCAGCCTCGATGTGCTGAGGAGATCCAGGGGCTGCATTCTTCTGGTACCTGTAAACTGTGCAAGTGAAGCGCATACGCAGGTTGACGCGCATGCCTGCATCGCCCATGATCTTGTCGAGCGCCCCCTTGTACTGTTCGAACTGGAAATTTGTCAAGAAACCAAGACTACCGAGAGAAAATGAGAGGATCGGTGGTACAATGCGCTGAAACAGCCACGATGTGAACAGCACCGTGCCGTCGCCTCCAAGAGTCAGGACAAGGTCGAACTTTTCCGGTGTCTCCCAACAAAGGTCTGGCGTCCAATATCGGAGAGATTGCTCAAAGCGCTTGTCTTTGGCAATCAATGCAGGTGCATCGAAACGCTTTGATCTCTGTAACTTGTAGTCCACATAGACATTAACGCCCACATCTGACCCATACCGCGGAGTGGTGAGTAGCCACTCTGCCAACTCTCGTGTCAGATGTACAAGAGCGTTATCGCGCGCTTTGGTGACGATCATGACATTGCGCACTGTCATCTTGATCGGTCGACGCTGAAGTTGCTTGGAGACTTCGCGCACACTGAAGGCTGTTTGCATGAGCCTCGAGTGCGATATCGAATCATCATCTGCGATCTCCTCCAACACTTTATCGAGGTTGACAGCCTTATCGAATTTCTTGTGGAAGAAGCAGGGTGATGCGAGCGCAGCCATCTTACTGACAGCGAGGTCTCCTGAATTCAGATTGAGCTCGGAAAGCGCATCGGCAAGGGCCTTGCGGGTGATGCTCTTCGACCGACGGGTCTCGCCCTCCATTGCGCTTTTCCCGTCCTCCATCACTACGTTGTCAATCGATTGCGACATTGGTGGTCGTGATTGCAAGGCCTTGAGGATCGTCTGGCGGGGTACGGCCGAATCGAATGAAGCAGCGTTTTTGCGGTGCTTCCGGATGCGGTGTTCACCAAATGATGGCAGCTGTGGCAGAACTGTAAGGTTTTCGATCGAGGATGAGCTGCTGATAACAGCCGAAGTTTCGTTCCGAAGTGGTTCGTCCGGTGTCGCAGGGGATGATGTCGAGTCGGAGGCAGTGGGCGCACCGACTAGATCTGTCGTTGCTACCGATGAGGCATTATCTTGGGGGCCTTGCGGCAAGTAAAGACTTGTCTGCGGAGCCTGCGGAGAAGGGGCAGGATGAGTGAGATTTATTGATGATACATCGGCGGCGTTAACGGCCGAGAAGTTATCCCGCGGCCTCTGTGGAGAAAGGAG
Source organism: Didymella pinodella (assembly GCA_039634465.1). Lineage (NCBI taxonomy): Eukaryota > Fungi > Ascomycota > Dothideomycetes > Pleosporales > Didymellaceae > Didymella > Didymella pinodella. Next base: position 36,845 of record CP113352.1, read on the forward strand.
CGGGTTTTTAGTCGGCGAGAACGGCTCCCCATTCTTGGTCGTACTCGGCAACATCGTCGCTTGCAAGAATTACTGAACAGCGCGGGACGCGATCGCACAAATGACGACAGTGTTTACCGGATATGGTTCTCGGGATGTTGGGCACTGCCGTGAAAAGCGCCGTGGATGAGGTTGTTGTTGGACGTTTGGATAATAACAGCGATTCAACAACGTTGCCAGACGTTTGATGAATTATAATTAATCGCAGCAAGCTCCAGGCTGGCGATGAAAAGTGATACGAGAAAGGGCTCCGTAGGGTTGTGGCTACTGCATGGGAGCGACTCGTAATGTCTCGGGTCTCGGAGATGTGATGGCTGGAAGCAGTGACGATACGACAGAACGCTGGTGCTGTGATGGCGGACGAGGTTGTGCAACCACTGGTGAAGTCAAGGACTGATTAGAATTGAAGAGACCGGCTCAAATATTGACAAGTAGAAGAACAACAAAAGACGTAATTGCTGGAGAGTGATTCCAAATGCAAAGCGCAAATGGGGAAAGTTGGTGGGCGTGAACTTCGCGGCAGGCACTGGACGCACCTACTGCATCTGGTCTATATTCACTTTGACAGCTGCACAACATCGCTTTAATCCAGTCGTTCTTCGATAAACTCACGAGCCACATGCGGCACTGTTCTACACGCAGCCTCAAACGCAGGTACCGCAATTCCGTGGCGGCTAGCCTGCCAGGGTCCGTTGACACCTGCAGCGTTTTAGGCACAAGTCAGCATCGGCTTTCGGTCCAAAGTTAGGATAGGGCTTTGCTCAAACCGCTATGCCGAAGCACAATCGACTGTCAGAGGCGTAACAGTGCACGTGCTGTCAATATGTCCCCTGAGGCATCGCTCCCGGCCAGGTCGTTGCGTTGTTCGACTGGAATCCTTCTGCACTGTTGCGGCTCGTGCCGCCGACCCTCGATCTCAACCTCACACCCTTCGCGTTCGAAGAGGCTTCCCTTGAAAGAGTTCCTTAATCTGATACGGGGCAAGTTCTACCCACATTGCATGCCGAGATCGAACGCGAGTCTGTCCCAGATACCGGGGAGTAAAGCCGCTCTGCCAGCGGCTGACGCAGACGAATGGGAGCATTTGGCAGACGTGAGCACGAAACGACTGCGTGCGGTCTAGTCCGTAGACCACGTAGCAGATGGCGACAACCTTTGGCTTGACACATGGCAATCGGCGACGAGACAAATTAAGCCTCGCTAAATCCTGACCTGTCGGTGCATGAAGTAGCTGCCGTTTAAACCGATGCATGCGAGAATCATACACCTTAGAAACTTGTATCACGAGATGTGGTCGGAGTAGCGGGAGGTACGGCGCGGCACGTCTTGGAGCTGATGGAGCCAATGTCTGTTGCCTCATGGGATTCGTTCGTGAGTTAGCCGACGCCCCTTGTTTGCCTCAGGCGGACTACTGCCCTTCATGTGAGAGGTCAACGGCACATCCCAATACACAGTAGGATTGCTGTAGCGGTGTCTTTACTATCTACCGGGGTTTGCTGAAAGATCATTCGCGGTGACAGTCTGAAACTTCCGTTTGACGTGTGGAGAAGCAGTCTGGGTCCAACTTCCTGACTGGCATTCAGTTGCTTTCATCACATAGCAGTATTCGTTTGCGACTGTGTAGTTTGAGCTCCACGCCGATCAATCCATGAATGTCAGCGTTCACAAAAGCAGTGGGTATCTGCCGATTCCTAAGCAATGTGTGTTTCCGCAGTTCGAAGTGCATCAATTTGTGCATGGCGCGCGATGCGGTGTATCAATAGTGTTGATTATATAGCAAGTCGTACTTTTGATGGTCGTTGACAAGTCGTGGTATCTAAAATATGGTAGTATGCGAATATGGTCGAGCTTCGCGGTTTCACACCGAGGCAAGTGCCTTGCGAGCAAAGGTGGGCAGAACGAAAGCAGCCTCGTGGATCTCCTTGCTGTAGTACTTGCACTTCTGGTCCTCCTCCTCGGGTGTCCAGCTTCGCAGGGGCTTCTTAAGGTTGGCACTGCCATCCTTAGAGCAGACCATGAAGCCGATCTGTCCAGAGGGATAGGTGGGAATGGTAGTGTAGGCGTACTCGACGGTAGGGAAGACAGCCTTGCAAGACTTCTTGAGGTCGGTGATGATGTGGAGGTGAAGCCACTGGTTCTCGGCTTTGCAACAGTTAGCGAATGTTTCGTAGAAGCGCCCAACAAGCGCATGGTCATCTCTGCAACTCAGACACAAAGCAGGGCTAAGAAGGGGGCTTACAACCTTGGGTCGTAATGACACCACCCTCGCGGAGAGCACCGCTCAACAGCTCAAAGTATGGCTTCTGGAAGAGAGCCTCGGCAGGGCCCTCTGGGTCGGAGGAGTCGGTGATGATGACATCGAATTGGTTCTTCTTGTCTTCAAGGAATTTGAAGCCATCGCCGACGATGGTCTCGGTCTTGGGGTGGTCGAAGCCAACGGACATGCCGGGAAGGTACTTCTTGGAGAGACGGATGACGGCTTCGTCAATGTCGCAGAGTACGGCCTTCTCGACGCAGTCGTGCTTGACAACCTCACGAAGGACACCACCGTCACCGCCGCCGATAACCAGAACGTTCTTGGGGTTGGGATGAGAGTTCATGGCAAGGTGAGTGATCATCTCCTGGTAGCTGTGCCTGTTAGTCTCCTTTCACATCGATCCGGTTGCGCAAAGACGTACGAGAACTCATCACGCTCAGTGCACTGGATAACGTTATCGAGAACGAGAACCATGCCGTAGTCGGTGGACTTGAAGATGAGGACATCCTGGTACAAGCTCTTCTCGTGGTGGATGACCTCCTCGACCTTGAGGGTCATGGCCTGACCAGGCCACATGCCGGAGATCTCACGGAACCAGCCATCTAAGGGACATGTCAGCATGGAACACCAGTCAAGCGTTGAGACCTAGGGCAATTGGGTCTACAGATGACATACCCTTGATAGTGGGGTGCTCGATAGCAGGCATTTTGTAGGATTTGTTTGTAAAGTAACGGGTGGTAAATTTGTGTAGGAAGAACGCTCTGCGATTGTTGACAGAGAGTAAGATGGGCCGGCAACGGGTATATATGGGGACCCTCAGGATTGCGGTGTCAATTGGGCTCTTCGAAAACTTTCACCGGGCAACAATTTTCAAGCAATCCAAGCGCGTCATGCCCCGCGCTCCATCCATGCTGGGGGCGCCTTCCCTGACAGAGACTAGTGCGGGGCTCGGGGTGGAGAGCGAGGAAGGTACTGCCGACGATTCATGAAAAGTCCAAGGAACGGCAGCTATTTGGGGAAATCTTGCCTTATACTCATTCTGTGCAATAGAGGTGAACGTGAATGTACAGACTATTTGACATAGTCATTGTCTTGATACGACTCTTGTGTGTAGCGTCCGCGGAACCAGAGTCGGCCTCGGGGGCTCGGCCGACATGGAGCGGGGTTAGGCGTACCTTATATCCAGGGATCTAGGCTGCAGTCTGGATATCATCCTTTTGTTGCCAGGAAGCTCACAAGACAGCGATCCGATACAGTTGCTGTAGAAAACATTGAAAACCTTGGAAGACGCCACCTCTTGTATACGCGAGCAATCCCACAAGACAGCCTACCAGCACACGATACCAATCATGGCAGAACCCCAGAAGACGAATGTTATTGAGCACTATCTGAAAGACAAGACCTGGGTTGAGAATCCCGAAGTCTTGCCCTGGTTCGTAAAGGACTTGGTGGACCTACAGCCAACGACCAAAGAACTCTTCGAGACCTACAGCAAGGTTCCATCGGACGAGGTGGTGCCACATATCACGGAGATCAGGAACAAAGCCTTCAAGATCGTATGTTTGACTCCAACACGTTCTACTGCAGATTTGATGAGACGAGCAGTTTCCGTACCCATGTCTTGGACACTGGGGCTTCCTTAACTTGAATATCCAGAAGTCGGACGCGTACAACGAGGTGCTTCAGCGCGTCAAGAACGGCGAGCAGTACCTGGACATTGGCTGTTGCATGGGTCAAGACATACGTAAGCTCGTGTACGATGGAGCTCCTTCAGACAATATATACGCTTCAGATCTCAAGAGCCAGTTCTGGGACGTTGGCTACGAGTTGTTCAAAGACAAGTCGTCGCTCAAGTCAAGCTTCATCGAGGCTGATATCTTCGATGATCACTCAAGTCTGCAACAGCTCGCCGGCAAGCTGGATATCGTGCACGCAGCTTCATTCTTCCACTTGTTCGATTGGGACGGCCAGGTTGCTGCGGCCAAGAAGATCGTGGGTCTATTCAGACCAGAGTCGAACAGTCTGCTCATTGGCCGCCAGGCCGGACGTGCAGAAGCAGGTGACTTCACTGCTCAGGTCGAACAGACCAAGAGCCGCTACTGGCATAACATTGATTCCTGGAAAAAGCTGTGGAAGCAGGTCGGTGAAGAGACTGGAACAGAATGGACCGTGGAAGCCGACTTTGACGACAGGGCCGACTTGTTTCGCCAAAAGGCTGGTATGGTGGACTTCATCCCGAAGGACACCAAGTTCATGAGGTTCGTCATCCGAAAGGCTTGAGGTATTTTGAGGTGTGAAGATGAATTTCTCATGCGAGCTATTGAAGATCATAGAGTCTTGCTTCCAACAATCAAGTTCGCGATCTAATTTGTAGACTAAATCAAGTGCAATACGTTGAAAGTCGCAGGCTCACATGGCACGCGCGAAGCATGGCTGGCCAATCATTTTCGATCAGGGTCCAGTGCAAACATGCCAAACACATTCGTGGCTTTAACATCACCACGACACCACTCCCACAGACTTCGCTCGTATGTTCGGATAGCTTGTTTGAACTTAGCAGTCTTCACAATGGATCCCTACTCGCCCGAAGGAGGCATGTTGAAACCCTGCACCCCGCGATCTCATTCGACTGACAAACTCACAGAGCTCATCAACGTCCACACCGCGTTCCACGCCGGCGCATATCAGCAGGTGCTCGACTTCGACACCTCGTCATTCTCCTCCAGCAATACGCTCCCCGTCCGCGTCTTGAAAGCCCGCTCAAAAATCGCCCTTGGGCAAGCACAAGCAGTCTCCTCAGAACTCGCCAATGAAACGACACCGGACCTTGCTATCGTCAAGCTACTGGCGGACCTCGAGCAAGGCAAGGACGTCACAAATGCAGCAAAGAAGCTGGCAGAACAACACGGTCAAGAGAACTTGACTGTGCAGATCATTGGAGGCATCATTTTGGAGCGAGCGGGCGAAACAGAAGACGCTCTGGCGCTACTGAGCAAGCACCAAGGCAGTCTTGATGCGTACGTTACAGTGTATCTGCAGAAATACATAACAGCTAATTCGAAGTAGCGTTGCGCTCATCGTACAGATTCACCTCCAGCAAAATCGCACAGATCTGGCAGCAAAGGAGGCCCAACGCGCACGGAAATGGGCGCAGGACAGCCTTCTCGTCAACATCGCTGAGTCTTGGGTCGGCATGCGTGAAGTATGCTTTTCCATACAGTTGACACAACGAGTATGAGCCTAACACAATGCAGGGCGGTGAGAAGTACCAGTCCGCGTTCTACGTCTTCGAAGAGCTCGCACAAACTTCACAATCGCAGTCACCACACTCGCTCGTCGCACAAGCCGTCTCCGAGTTGCATCTCGGCCGCTTGCCCGAGGCTGAAGCTGCCCTTCAGCAAGCCATCGAGATCGACCCCAAGTCGACAGACACAATTGCAAACTTGATCGTTCTCAACACACTGCTCGGAAAGACAGAAGAGACAGCACAATTGAAGCTGCAGCTACAGAGTGCAGATGCTCAACACAGAGCAGTTCAGGATTGGGCAGAGAAGAAGAGCGACTTCCAGAAGGCGGCGGCCAAGTACACGCCGAAGTTCGAGGTCGCGGTATAGAGCGTTCTACTCGACGTCGCTTGAGGGGCCGCACCCTCCACAATTCGAATTGCATGCGCATGAGCGAATGTTCTCAAGCAGCGTGGGCAGCATTGATAGAAGAGACAAGTAACATAACGACGAATGAGATTGCCTTGACTTGCCAAGATCTCGGCCGCTCCATGTTCCTGCGCAGCTTACAGCTCACAGCTACACATCGACTAGTCAGTGCGTTGATTCGAGAGGTTTCAAACGTGGTCAGCTCCCGTGATGACAGCTCGCCTACTTGGGTCCCAAGATCTGGAGATCTGGCCTGCCGAAGAAACAAATGTGAAGGAATAAGCCGAGCCTTCTTTTCAGTCCAGGTGTCAAGGCTGGCTGAGTGGTTGCTAGCTTCTCGTGAGCTTTCCGGCAAGGCAAATGCGTCTGCCAGGAGGATGCGGAGCAAAGGTACCACAATATCATACACACCTGCAGGGAGAGGTTGTCATCTATTCGGGGCCTTGACATTCGGGGTCTAAACATTGCAGACAAAGAGAAACAGTACCCCGCATACGGTGACCATGTGGAGTTTGTGACTGATTCACAGTACAGACCACGGAAGTGGCATCTTCCGAATGTAGCCCAGCTGCAGAGTACAGACCTTGACCATGCACGCAAGGCCTGCTTGCAGCATCCTGCAGTGGCATCTCGCCCTTTGCTGCTTCTTGCGCTGGCTGTGCGTCTGAAGTTGCGGCACAGCAACAACGAAGACATTGATGGTGTACGAGGGGCGGCTGCCAATAGCTCGATGCCGCCTTTGCCTCGCGCTGCACTCCGCCCATGCATGCAGCCCAGGCTGCGGCATGGAGCTCGGACGCTAAATGCCGCAACACGGCGCAACTAACGTTGTCGATCAATCCAGGCTGTCGGATTTCTCAGCCCTGGCGTCGCGACCATCCTTCACCCTCTCATCTCTGTGTACGCAACCGTCGCGCGCGCTTCGTTGCGCGTCAGTCACCGATGACATATCAGCATCGTAACACAACTCCATGCAAACTTGCATCTGACACGCGCAACGTCGGCGCGTGGGGACGAAGGCTACACGTAGCGCTGCGACTGCATGTGTCGTAGGTCCCGGGTCGTGATGCATCCGAAGCCTTCTTGGAACAAGCTTAGCCCTAGCCCTGCATCCAATGAGGGCGGACCCACTAACCAAAGTCGCAGGTCTTGGGTGGCAGCTGGACATCCAAAGAAAGCAACGCACACGAGGATTCCATGTGTTCGGATTTGTGGACTGTGACTTAGGGCGTCTTGCGGCGCAAAAGCACGGGTGCATGTGTAGAGATTTCAGGCCCAGCGGTTTGCGGCTTGGTGTGCCCTGCTGCAAGATGAGTGATCTACTGAGCCCATTTTATCTTACGCTGTTATGAGATTGTGACTTGAGTAATTTCCGAACAATTTGGATACATCATTCCTCATATCATACTCGTACGCTGTCTTGTGCTCACAACTTGCGCCGTCGACTACGCACGCATTCCCGTTCGTTCCAGCTGGAAGTAGTTCCGCCGCCCGCTATCTCCGGCGCGCCATACCATATCGATACGATTCCACGCTGTCGTCATACCATGGTTGAAAGACAAGTCGAAGACACGCACGAAGTAGAAGAGGCGCAAACACCAATACTCGAAAACATGGTCATCGGAGTGCCGCCTGTGTTTGAAGGGTTGACGAAGCAGCTCGATAAGCTCGTCGAGCAGCCGCTATTATGCCCGAGAGCAGAGTTCCCCGCAGGTACGTGCAATGGGAGTCGGAAAGAGGAGCAACAGGGACTGACAGGCTGATAGCAAGCTTTGCTTATGCCCGTAAGAATGAGACGGGACGACGGTTACCACAGGCGATTGCGCATCGAGGGTTCAAGGCGAAATTTCCAGAAAATACCATGGGAGCATTCAAAGGAGCTGTAGAGGTCGGTGCGAACGCTGTTGAGACTGACGTTCATTTGACGAGAGACGGTGTTGTTGTACTATCGCACGACAAGGACCTAAAGCGCTGCTTTGGACGAAAAGAGAAGCTTATCGACGTCGATTATGAATTCGTAAGCAAGTTGAAGACGTTGAAAGAGCCACATGAGTCGATGCCGAGGTTGGCTGATTTGCTGGAGTATCTGGCGCAGCCAGGCTTGGAGGAAGTATGGCTGCTACTTGACATCAAGGTAAGCCTCAACAACGGTTGTGTGTAACGGTGCGCTGACGCTGTGTAGCTCGACAATAACGCCGACGATGTCATGCGCCTGATCAGTGAGACGATCCGCAGCGTCCCTCCTTCGCAGTCGAAACCGTGGCAAGGTCGCATTGTGCTGGGTTGCTGGGCGGCCAAGTACCTTCCGCTCTGTTCACACTACCTGCCCGGATTCTCAGTCTCTCATATTGGTTTTTCGGTGCTCGTCGCATCATATTTCTTCACGGTGCCGAACGTGTCATTCAACATGAACCAAGCCGTCCTGATGCCTCCATGGGGCAAGGCATTTATTCGGAAAGCTCAGCGCGACGGGCGGCCTGTATACGCCTGGACAGTAAACGATGCTCGACGTATGCGGTGGGACATCCAGCAAGGTCTGGATGGTGTCATCACGGATGATCCAGAGCTGTTTTTGGAGGTGCGTAGAGGCTGGCACGAAGGAACGAAGCATGGACTTCGTACTTGGGACTGGTTGGATATCATGAGAGTGAACTTTTTCGCTCTTATCTACTCGGTGCTGTTCCAGCTCTTTCTCGGCTTTGGGCCGGATAAGCGTCTGGTGAAGGTGAAGCAAGCCGCATAGTGGAGTCGAACAGCAACGCAAGTGCTGCAGCTGTAGACAATACGATGTCATGTCACAAGGTCTCGAGGTGTTGTCTACATGTGATTTGGCAGTGACGTTGTTGCAGGACTGATAAGGTAGCTACGCTTGGAAGCTCCTGCCCTGCGCAAGTAAATTTAGGCGGGCGCGTCCCTGTCCCCGCACGCGTCAACACCCAACCAGCCCCACGCTCACTCACAACACACACCACCATGCCCAGGTATGACGAGCTGTATATAATTTGACGCGCAATGAAGCTTGTTAATGCGACACAGGGAGATAATAACGCTGCAGGCGGGCCAATGCGGCAACAGCGTAGGACAGCAGTTCTGGCAGCAGCTATGTCAAGAACACGGCATCAACCAAGACGGCAATCTCGAGGACTTTGCGACTGAAGGCGGCGACCGCAAAGATGTCTTCTTCTACCAGTCTGACGATACTCGCTACATTCCACGCGCTATTCTTCTCGACCTCGAGCCGAGAGTGCTCAACTCTATTCAATCGAGCGCGTACAAGAACATCTACAACCCCGAGAATTTCTACATCCACAAGTCAGGCACTGGTGCAGGAAACAACTGGGGTATGGGTTATAGCATGGGCGAGACGGTTCACGAAGAGATCCTCGAAATGATCGACCGCGAAGCAGATGGCTCAGACTCGTTGGAGGGCTTCATGATGCTGCACTCGATTGCTGGAGGTACTGGTTCTGGTCTGGGATCTTACATGCTGGAACGCTTGAATGATCGCTTTCCCAAGAAGCTCATTCAGACTTACAGTGTCTTTCCCAACACTCAGGACGGCGACATTGTGGTTCAGCCATACAACAGCTTGCTCTCCATGCGACGATTGACCCAAAACGCAGACTCCGTTGTGGTCTTGGACAACGGTGCTCTGTCAAAGATTGCAGCAGATCGATTGCACGTACTCAATCCTTCCTTTGAGCAGACGAACCAGCTTGTCTCCACCGTCATGTCCGCCAGCACCACCACTTTGCGCTACCCCGGCTACATGCACAACGATCTGGTCGGCATTGTGGCATCGCTCATTCCAACACCACGCTGTCACTTCCTCATGACTGCGTACACACCGTTCTCTGGCGAAAACGTCGAACAGGCGAAGACTGTCCGTAAGACCACCGTCCTAGACGTCATGAGGCGATTGTTGCAACCCAAGAACCGCATGGTGTCGACCAACCCTACCAAGAAGAGTTGCTACATGTCGATCTTGAACATCATTCAAGGAGAGGCAGATCCTTCCGATGTGAGTTGAGTCTACGTCCAAAATGGCATCCACTGACATTCTTAGGTCCACAAATCACTTATGCGTATTCGCGAACGACGACTAGCTACCTTCATACCGTGGGGTCCTGCCTCAATCCAGGTTGCTCTTACCAAAAAGTCGCCATACGTACAATCGTCCCATCGCGTGTCCGGTCTCATGCTCGCCAACCATACCGGTATTGCGACGCTCTTCAAGCGCATCGTTGCGCAATACAATACACTGAGAAAGCGCAATGCTTTCCTCGAAAGCTACAAACGCGAAACGCCATTCAAGGATGGTCTCGGCGAGTTCGACGAAGCCAAGGAGGTCGTCCAAGGCTTGATCGAGGAGTACGAGGATGCCGAGAATGCAGATTACTTGAGCAAAGAAACACCGCCTGTCGACGAGGATGGCGATAAACGAATTAGCTGAGTCATATTTCATCATGGCATGGGCGGCGTTTGACATTACTGGAGTTTTCTGATTATGCCCTTGAATGGTACAAAATTGGCGTTTGGGTAGGCAAAGACGACCGATCGTGTCGCAGAGCAGAGCGATTGTTTTATGATACCACCACTTCCTCGCAATCCTAGCCAATCTTTCGACCGCGAACGTCTTACATGCCTGTACTCGGCTGCCCTCTTTGGATGCTCTAAGGCCTCTGGTTATACTGATTATCGTTACTGAACAATTTCGCCCAGTAGCCAAAGACCGCACGTCGCAACCACCGCACCACTCCACACTCGTTTTGCAGGTGGAATCATGCCTTACCATAGATCGTTAATCAGCGATCGGTGATCAGTGTGTCTGTCGAGATGGATTCACACACGAAGCTTATTTTCCGAATGCTCGGCTCCCCAACGTTACACGTCCATAGCCGCATACTTACACCACAAGTGCCATCAACACAGACCATAGCACAAACACTCAGCTTTCAACGGCCCACCCTCTAGAGCGATGTCGTCCCGACTGATCTTATCTCCTTTGCTCATGCGCGCCGTGACGCGCTCTGCAACCATCGCTCCAGCACGGCAACCCAATACCTCCATAGAGCAGCATCTCAATCACAACAAGAACAAGTTCGCAACTCTCAATGACACTTCAGAAGAGTCATCGACTCAGGTATTGTCTTCGCCTACTCTAGCTGTCGCCAAGTCGCTTAGACGCCAGACCGAATTAGTAACACCGCTATCAACCAACCCTTCGTGCATTGGAGTCTTGGCCAAAACATTCGAGGAGAACAGGAAGCTCAACAAGTTTGGTGAGATCGGTGTGCACCGCGAAGTGCAGAGAAAGATTGCGTGTGCTTGGGAGCCAGTTGAGAAAGATTCCTGGCTCGAGAGATTTGGTGGCCCAGGTAGAACAATCGACAGGGTAGCCGGCAAGGGGACTGTGGTTCTTCGGGAAACTGGTGAAGACGGAAACGCGTATCTACGAGTACTCATCTAGATCGTATAATTTGACTCACGATGGACTTTGCACAGACGACAAGCGTTTAAGGATAGTATTCGTTCTGCTAATCATATCAGGTCCTGCAAATTTACCTTAATATCGAAACAAACACGATATCTAGTGCTACCTGGGACATCTTATCCACTTCATGCCTGATCATACTTTAGCCCTCGCATCACCCAACGTGGCATCTAGCCTCGTCATACGGTCAACATGTAGGTGTTTGATACCCATTAGCTTCGATGCACCTGCTGAGATAGAACGCAGCACGGCAGAACGCGATCCAGTCGCCCCTTCTGCATCTCCCTCCAAGCCCCGAAATAAAATTCGGGGGGCTTGCTTAGAGCAACACGGTACATAACGTATGGCATGATGGTATTTTGCCTAATGCATCCCTACAATTACCATGCATAGGAGAGCTCTTCTACCGACATTGCCGTGATCAGAACCTCAGGGAAGGAATGTAGAACCTATTTCGTCTGCAAGCAGTGTTTGATAGAAGCCACGCCTCTCTCACTAACCTGTTGCATGACCGTTGTTCATCATCCATACGCCTTCTGTGCGTTTGTGTCATAATTTGATTGCGAATGACCCTGGGCTGGGCCTCTTGAAGAGCACGAAGCCACTGACTTGAAGTGTTGAAGGGTAAAAAGAGACTCGTTGAGGTAATCGGCATTTATGTCCTTCACGCCACCGCATCTGTATTCCAGCCTGCTTGATGCTTCAAATGCAATGAATCTAGATGAGTGGTGTCCAAGTCTGCGAGGACAACACTGTGATGCCAAAAAACTAACTGTGTCAGCCATTGCAACAAAGAAATCGTCCCTCAAGCTGTTTCAGACATTTTACAGATGGGATGACAGGTGCAAAGCGCCGAAAAGAGTGCTCAAGAAGCAAGATTAATACGGTCAAACGGACGCTCTTGTCAGCGAGCAATGTCGCTGCGCATGCTCGATAGTATTGGCAATATAAAAGAGAAGGCTCACATCTTTCACTACTTTTCGTATGTTAGAAATGTCCGTTTGTCCTTGACCGAGTCTGGAAGTCGTAATGCCCAGCGCACCTGCTTTCACCTTCGAATCCTTGGCCCGCTCCTCGTTACCTTCTCTCTTCACTCTTCTTACCACGATGGTTAAATACTCGACACACCTACAATCAACTAAAGTACCTCGTCATGCAACCGAAGAAGCGCACTTCAGCTGCCACGAAGCCCCCGATCGGAAGTAAAGCGAAGCGCCGAAAGGTCACTGAACCTGCGATCGACGGCGAGATCACTTTCATCGATATGTGAGAGCTCCAAACATTGGCCATGTAGCACCAAAGCTGACACTTCTAGCACAGCACGTAACGCTACTCAGTCTCTGCTCCTGCGCTTACCCGCAGAGTTGCGCAATAAAATCTGGAACCTGGCGTCTGGCGACAAGAACATCGAGGTCTGGATGCAGCGTATCTACGATGCCAACAGCCCGCATGCACACTTTGAGGTGTATTACTCTTGGCTCGAGCGAGTCGAGATGCACCCCGACCTTGACTACAAATCGACCATAACGCCTGTTGGCCACTACCCGGCCCACAGCTCGATCAAACCGCCCCAGTTTGTGTGCAAACAGTACTGGTCTGAAGTTTCTCAGGTCTTCCTTTCCTCTTGCATATTTCACTTCTCCCACTCAGATCATTTCTTCAATTTCGTCATCTCAGGTCACAACATCGTGTCGCAAATTCGGAGGGTGAAGGTGGGGGTCAGTCTGGGCACTCGAGATCACAATGCTCCAGCAAAGTCCAGGGATTCTCAACTTCTGCCATCGGGAAACTTATGAGCATCTCAGCTTGGAACAGAGTCAAGTTGCCGGCCATAGTCTGAGGACTCCAGCAACACAAACTGAAAGAAAAGCTCACAACGGTACACATCACAGACAAGGAACACTAGGAGCGAATCAAGACAGGCAGACTTGATGTCGTTGCCGATATTCGAGCTTTACTGCTCGATCATCAACCTCTCTCAAGGGCTTCCCAAAGGGCTTTCCGAAGGGCTTCCCGCAGAGGAAGGGAGGCATAAGTTTTGGAAGGTATATTCCGGTGACGCCTCAAGACAACGAGAAGGTTGCAAGTTCAGGGAATTGCATCTGCGGACAGAATAAATGAAGTCGTTGCATACTCCAAAACGGGCAAGAGACGCGTAAATCAGTATGGATCGTGCACATTCGGCTTTAGACCATTAAATACCACTTTTGATACCCTCTTTGGGTGCCTCCTTCCTCGATACTTCTTTAACACCCTCCGATGTCTTCATATAGTCCAGTCCGTACTTACCTAAACAACTGCCCTTACAATGACAACTATTTCTGCGTCCACGCTCGACTCCCCATCAAACCCTGATCGCGTGCCAGTCCAGCATTGGCAAATTTGAGTAATAACTTGAACGCGGGTGTCAAAGCAACGGGATCGGGGGAGATGAAGCAGGTTATATATGAGGGTGTCAGTTTCTTTAAGTGCAGGATAGTACGTTGCTGTCCTATGCTTGTGATAAGACATGGTCAGCAACGCAGCATTTGACGGCCAAGCGATAAACCTCAAGGACAACATCTAGCACGGAAAAAACGAACGTATGGTGCAAGTGAACATCGCGAGTCATTCAAAAGAGGAAGAGGGGTATTGAATTAGTGTATGTACAACCATCACAAAGAAACTGGTATGTAGGCTAAAGTTCGACCGTATCACATATCTCCCACGCCGTAGAAACGCCCGTCCCAATGATGACCTCCTTTTATACACGACAATACAATGGCAGATGGAAATGCAGACTAAAGCGAAAGGGAGAAGCTCAGTGGCTGGGCGCGAAAGCAGGAGGCGCGGCTTCGAGGTCGACACGCTGCACGGTCTGCTTGAGGTCGTTGCTCTTGCGGACGAGGTTGCCGAAGTACTTGCAGGCGACCTCGGCGTCGATTCTGGACTTGGTGGTGTCCTCCTTCTTCTGCTGCAGCCTTTCGACGTTGCGCTGCAGTCCAATGCGGACGTCGTTTGCAGGGCTCTTGAGTGCGCGGCGGATCTCAGAGCTGATGCGGAGGGCATTCTGGTGGGTGTAGTCGATGGCTGAGAGCTGTTGTGATAGCTTGGCGGCGAGTCGGTGGGGCAGGGATTTGGGAACTGAGGAAAGAACGTAGGATATGCCAATGGCAACTGCGTGTATGTTAATCACCTGGCCTTGGAAAGAAGAGCAGAATGGAAGACTTACAACCAGCAATAAGACCAGGAATCAATAGTCTCCTCATGTTGTTCGATCCCATGACCTTGGCAGCACCAAGGGCGCCATCAAGCCAACCTACACCGCCGACGAGTCTGCCACCTACGACACCGGCTACTGTGACGGCCATGCTGGTGCCTGCGACCTTCTCTTGACGTTCCCACAGGCTAGCAACGTCGAAAAAGTCCCACAGTTCGATGTCGATATCCACCTGACGTGCCAGAGCGTGCATTGACTTCCTGAACATGCGTTCGGGAAGAAACTTGACACCAGCATGAATGTCATCGCCAAGATGCAGAATACCCAAGTTCTTGATGCCATTGTAGCCCTGGGCTGCCTGAGTCCGTGCGTGCTCTTCGCAAAGACGAACCGATTCTGAAACTTCGTGCAGCATTGAATCTCTCAGATCCTCGGCATATTGGTAGGCAGACAAAAGTCCAGGGTATTCGATGCCCATGTCTTGCTCTCCAACCCTCGAAATGCAGGTATTCAGGGTGTCGCGTGTGTGACTGTACACCTCCGATGTTGTGTCTTCCACGGTTCGCTCCACTTGTTCACCAGCTTCTGTACGAGCTTTCTTCGATTGTTCGAACTCAGGTTCGAGTGCCTCAATCTCTTTTGTGACGCGCTCAAGCTCATCCTGCGCGACATTGCGATTGAATTGGCCGAGGCTGTGTAGGTCGCTGAGAACGTTGAGAAGATAGGTCTGAGCAGGGGCAAGCTTTGATCTCGCTCGCTTTTCCAAGACAAATCGTCGTAACGAGGCCTCGAGGTCACCGAAGTCACGAATTTTCTCGGCTTCCTTGCCCTTGCCCTTTCCTTTGTCAGAGGGATCGTCGTCTCCGTCGTCATCAGGCGGCGAGCTGCCGCTGGAGCCCATTGGGATAGCGTTACTCGAGACAAAGTGCACGAGCTCAGAAGATTCCTTGAAAGTCGCTGGACTGAGGCCGGCGACCTGCTTCAGGATCATCTCTTGGCAACGACGTTGGTCGCGAATGACATCGAAGCCGTTCACTACCATGAACATATACGCCTTCTCGCGCGCGGCGCTGAAGATGAAATTCTTCGCTGACTCAGTAAAGTGGTTTGCCGCAGAGACGACAAACACCACCACGTCAATCTCTTCTTGGCGGGCAAATACTGCTGTAGTTTTGAGAGAGTCCGCGTTGAGGCCTGGAGCATCGATCAGCGCAATGTCGACAACTCCATTGTTTAAAATCGACTGGTCTACGTCGCGGATGTCTTGGATGTAGACCTTGCACTGAGACCAGCGATCCATGTCAATCACGATCTTCTCTAGATCCTTAAGGTCGAAGACTGTGTACGTGCTCTCGTTGTTGCGGTTGTAAACGGAGCCAATGGGAACAGCATGAACCTCCTCGACGCCGCCGTTCTCTTTGAAGTCGAGTACCTCACAGAAGATGCTCGTGCAGGGCTGCTGATCCTCTGGTAGCACCTTTCTCCGTAGGAGAGCGTTGCAGAATGTGGACTTTCCTGCGTTCAAATCTCCGGTTACCAAGACTTTACTCGAGGTGTCCTCGATGCGCTCCTTGATCGAGTACAGGTGGCGGATGCTCTGCTGGATCTGCCCGTCAAGAAGAGATGCAATTGAGCTCCTCTCTAGTGAGTGGACAAGATCGG
Source organism: Didymella pinodella (assembly GCA_039634465.1). NCBI lineage: Eukaryota > Fungi > Ascomycota > Dothideomycetes > Pleosporales > Didymellaceae > Didymella > Didymella pinodella. Next base: position 53,149 of record CP113352.1, read on the forward strand.
TCTGTGTACGGCCTCCCATGCGCAACTCGAGCTTGAGGACCGAGAAGTCCTGTACAAGCTGTGGTGTGACAAGACGTGGCTCTTCTTTCGCTTTCCCGCCAGCAGATGAGCTCGACTCTGCAATAGGGTCATCTCCTATCGACGTGCCTGCACGGCGGGGAGGTCGTGGTCGTTCGGGCGAGCGTATATGTGGTTCCAAGTCACCGATCGAGGACTGTGTGTGGTGAATACCAGGGCGGGGGTCGCGACTCTGAGACGGCTTGCGCTCTTTCTGCACGGAGGGATACTGGGCAGGCCAAGTGAGGTTTTTCTGCTGGAACTCCTTCAGCACGTCGATGGTGCCGTGGATGGCGCGGCCCAGAGCGTTCTTGTTCTGGTTGTAGCGCAGCTGCAGGACGTGGCTGCGCTGTCTGTCGTGTTCTGAATTGCCAGAGCCAGGGGGCAGAATCGATGTGGGAGACTCCGAGGGCCTGTCCTCGCCAATGTTAGAGTGCCAGCTTGGGAGGGAGCCCTGTCCATCGTGCATGCTGCCTCCGTACCCAGAATCATCGTCCAACATGGACACCAGGCGGGCGGCAGCCTCGGGCGTCGATCCAGAGCCGACCGTCATGTAGCCGGGGGCGCCAGGGATGCGTGGGACGAAGGGGTCGGGGGTGGAGGCATTGCGGCGACTCGACGACGAAGAAGACTCCTCCGGCGTGGAGGGGTCGTGGGCGCGTTGATCGTGATTCATCGGGGTGCTGGTGTTGTGTGCGCAGTCCAGTGCGGGAGCATGTCGTGGCGACTGTGAGGTGAGGTGGTGCGGCGAGCAGCGGGTTGGGTGGAAATGAAAAGAATGTCGTAACGTGATTGATGATGCAGGAAAGCGTTGCCCAGGTGTGGCGCCCGAGCGCAGGTAAGAGCAGGGATCCTGGATTGGTCGGCCACTTTTGACACGTGCGGAATGCCGAGTCTTGTGCGCTTCGTCGAGATTGACTGGCCGTGGATGCACAGAGAATCTGGGCCTGAGCGGTACAACTGTTTCAAGTGTCCATACAAGCGCGACAAGCGCTGTTGTCAAGTAGGGTTCATTCAAGTGAGCTCGACTATCACCTAAGGCTGCCGTAGCAGTAGCGTCATCGCCCAAGCCCTACCCGCTATCACGAACCCCAGCAACTCCAAGTTCACCACCACGCGCATTCACAGCCCCGAATAACAACACACTCGCCTTGACCTTGCAATTGCCCGGCAGTGCTTTCACTGGAGTTTGGCACCAGAACAATCTCTAGCCGCGACGGCGCACACCCATCTTTCCGTTCCTCCACCCACCGCTGCCTAGCCAGCATGAACGTAAGTATAATTAGCGCTGGTAAGATGCAGTCATTGACCTGCCCAGATCGTAGAATGGGCGTTCGGAAAGCGTATGACGCCTGCGGAGCGTCTGCGCAAGCACCAGCGTGCACTCGAGAAGACGCAGCGAGAACTCGACCGTGAGCGCGTGAAGCTTGAGAACCAAGAGAAGAAGCTGGTTGCAGATATCAAGAAGAGCGCCAAGAATGGCCAAATGGGACCATTGCGGATACAGGCGAAGGACTTGGTGCGGACTAGAAGATATATCCAGAAGTTCTACCAGATGAGGACACAGCTGCAGGCCATCTCGCTGAGGATACAGGTAGGTTGGGTGGACCCAAGGTGCGGCAGCAGGGGACTGACAAAAGGCAGACTGTCCGCAGTAACGAACAGATGATGCAATCCATGAAAGGAGCCACCAGTACGTACGGGCATCAGTTACTAAGCATCCATCTGACACTTGACAGCATTGCTTGGGAGCATGAACAGGCAGATGAACTTGCCAGCTCTGCAGCGCATTGCCATGGAGTTTGAGAAGGAGAACGACATCATGGACCAGCGACAGGAGATGATGGATGATGCCATCGACGATGCCACTGGCATGGAGGATGAAGAGGAAAGCGAAGACGTCGTGAACCAGGTCTTGGATGAAATAGGCATCGACCTTGGCCAAGCAGTCAGTTCCTCATTCCTACACAAAGAGTCTCTACTGACAATGGACAGCTCGGAGAGACACCAAGTGGGCTGCAGAAGACTGCTGTGCCTGAAAGTAGAGTAGCGCAAGCAGTTGGCGGAGGTGGTCCTGATCCAGACGACGATGACCTTCAGGCACGACTCGACAGCCTTAGAAGATGAATGAAGCATGTCCCCCTTCCTAAAATATCTCAAGCCATGCCTGGACTCACTGCATACATCTCCTTCGGGCGGAGATGGGACTTGGCCAGTTTGCCGGCCGTCCTGAAGCCAATCGCGGTGGAATGTCTCATAATCATGTCTTTGAGAAACGAGGCTGCTGCTTTCATGCTGTGTACCGCTCGATGTGGCACTCTATCCGTCAGTGTTTCTCCGCGGCAGACTAGGGATTTAGTTACATGAACCAAAAATCTAGAATATCCCTGCATTCTCCACACCCATTGAGCCGGCAAATCCAGACTGCTGATCATCAGTAACTCCATGCACCCAAAACGAGACCACATGAGGCTTGCGGGCTGCATGCGCCGGGAATGCAGCAAGTCACAAGACCTGGAACTGCTTCAGGGCAGCCGTTCAGCCACGCAATCAGCTCTGCACATTTGTAAGGCACCAGCGGGGTAGGGGAGCAGCTGTCAGAATACCTTGCAACAGAGCGCCTTCGAGCCTCGTCCCCGCACTTCCCTGAAGACAGAAGGCAGTGCACACGCACGCAAGCACAGCCCACGCTGTTCTTCTACCTGCGCAGTCCTTCAACACGCTATTCCTAGACCCTTTTCGTGTCAAAATCTATCCACTTTCTTAAGACCTCCTGTGCAGCACCATCTCGCGCTCTTCCTTGTCCGGTAACGCCGACGTCATTTCAAGCACGGCGCCTAACCAGCGATCACCATTGTCGCACGCAACAAGACCACATCTCCCCACCCATTCGCAACCTCACCGTCCGCACGCGTATCTGGCCCTGCATTCACGTTTCGACCCACAGCGCATACCGTACGTGTACCTGGCCAGTTGTCTACATATTTCAACGCACGGACGCGTTCCGATTGCCCCTCTTTGCCCTGCCCTGCGTGTTGTCCGTTCGCTTGAGGAGAGCTCGCGCTGATATCTAGGATTCCACGCAGGTCATTGACATCACATTGGTACGCGTCCAGTTCGCCAACCTCGTCAAAATCGCCGCGTGAAGCAGGTTAAAATATCTGCCACCCAGTCACAGAGCGCTGCCGCGAATCCTTCAACCTGGCAGGTAATAAGCGCCGCAGCTTTTCCAGTAACGGAGGCTTGCTGAATCGCATGTTCGGCACCTCCCCTGGAAAAGACGACGAACTTGCTGTGAACGACGGCCCTGCAGTGAACGACTCTCGAGGACCTGCGCCAGCTGCTTCTACAAACGACTCCACTATGGGAGGCTCCGGCAATGGACTTGACCGTAAAGCTAGCGATGCTTCGAACCCTAACACGGAGAAGAAGAGGCGGAGTAGCGGCGTGTCGCGTGCGAGGGATATGTTCTCGAGCGCAAAGCAGTCGTTGCATCTGAGTCCAAACCCCAACGCCGCCCCTCCGCCTGGTTCTTCGCCTGGAAAAGCAGAGACACCCATTCAGAAGCTCGGAAAATCTGACGCTGCGCTGAGCGTCCCTCAAGGCTCGCTCAACAACTCAGCCGGCGAGTCCGCGCCCACACCGCGTTCAACCTTCCGAGTTGGTGTAACAGAAGACAAGAACAAGAAGTGCAGGCGGACGATGGAGGATACACATGCATACCTATACAACTTCTTGAGCACACCTGCACCATCTTTTGGCGCTGAAAAGAGAGGCTCGACGTCTGACACGGGCTCTGTCCAGTCTGATGTCACGCACCAGCAGGTGGCCGAAACTGATAACGGATACTTTGCTATCTTTGATGGTCACGCCGGTACTTTCGCGGCCGACTGGTGTGGAAAGAAGCTTCACTTGATTTTGGAAGAGACCATCAAGAAGAACCCCAACACTCCCATCCCAGAACTCCTTGATCAGACCTTTACGAGAGTGGACAACGAACTCGAGAGGCTCCCCCTCAAGAACAGTGGGTGCACTGCAGTGACGGCAGTGTTGAGGTGGGAGGACCGTGTGCCCAATGCTCAGTCGTCGACTGGATCTGTCCTCTTTGCTCCTGCTGCGGCGTCAGCGATCAAGAATGAGGCTGGTGAGACCGTGCAGGTGGAAGCTGCAGAGGCACACGCAGTTGCAGACCGGCTACAAGGCGAAGCGAGTCGTCAGCGGGTATTGTACACGGCGAACGTCGGTGACGCACGTATCGTCCTCTGCAGAAACGGCCGAGCTCTCCGCCTCTCTTACGACCACAAGGGTAGCGACGAGAACGAGGGGCGCCGTGTGGCCAGCGCCGGTGGAGTGATCCTCAACAACCGCGTTAACGGCGTACTTGCTGTCACGCGAGCCCTTGGAGATGCCTATATGAAGGACCTGGTCACCGGCCACCCTTACACTACGGAGACTGTAATTCAAGCAGACCAGGATGAGTTCTTGATACTTGCTTGTGATGGTGTAAGTGATATGTCCGCGAAACACCTGACAGTAAGCTAACCAGCACTAGCTCTGGGATGTGTGCTCTGACCAGGAAGCCGTGGATCTTATTCGGCAAATTCAGGATCCACAAGATGCGTCCAAGAAGCTCGTTGACTACGCTTTGGCTCGCTTCTCCACGGACAACTTGTCTTGCATGGTGGTCCGTTTCGACAACAAGGCTGTGAGGCAGCGCAAGAACGAAGGCACCATCGGCGTCGAAGGTGACGCACTGACGGCGAGAGGCAATGTCACAGAAGCCGAGGCCATTGTTGCCCAGGCAAGGAAAACGATTGGCAACCCAGAGCAGTCGGTGGAGAGTGCCGCAGCCAAGATTATTCAAGAAGAAGAGGAGAAGGAGTCAGGGCCTGAGCTGAACCTTGAAGCAGCGAAGGCAGCACAGAAGAACCCTGCTTAGACTTTGCAGACACTCAACATCAGCGGAGGGGCGGCACATTTGTGGTTTTTTGGCATCAGTCGTGCCTGGGTTTCACCTCCTCGGTCTGTTTCAAGCATGCATGTTCCCAGATTTTGACTGTACGAAGCCAGGCGTTTCTGGCAGAAGAATCGAATCACTCTCATGTTAGCCAATATGATCACTCACTATGTGACTGGGATGCCCCGCGTTGAGGGGTCCGTGCCAGACGGGCGACGACATCGTTGTTTGCAGACTCCGGAGCTTCGCCGCGTTCCCCACGATCAAGGCGCACGCTCGACCCACCTCTCGACTACCGACGCTACGCCTGCGAGCTGCACACATCCCTCCATGCGGCTCTGGCTCGAACTTTGCGAGCATCGCAGCAATCATGTCGGGCGACGCAGAAGCCCGCCCTAACGATGCCCGCCCGACCTTTGTCTCACCGCGCACGCTGCTGGAGCAGGCGCGCCCGATTCTGCCACCGCGCACATTCACCGCACTCGACCGCGAGCAGCTAGACGGCCTGGTACGGCACTGAGCAGCACAGAGGGGCATGTTTACTGAGGCTGACGCTGACACCCCCAGCGCACGATTCGCGCCTTCCTCAAGGCCAGGACAAGCTATGACGTCCTCCCTATCAGCTACCGCCTCATAATCCTCGACACCGCCCTGCGCGTGCAGAAGAGCTTGAACATCCTCACCCAGAACGGTACGGCGCGCAACAACGAGTGTGGCACTGGCACTGGTGACTGACAAGTCTAGGCATCGTCTCCGCGCCGCTATGGGACTCCAAGTCTTCTACCTTCGCCGGTCTCCTGACCACCGCCGACTACATCAACGTCATCCAGTACTATTGGCAGAATCCTGATGCCCTGCAAAAGGTCGACAAGTTTCGCCTGAGCAGCCTGCGAGGTACGTGATAACCCCCTCCATCACCCCCACCCTCTCGCTAAGTCCAGCAGAAATCGAAAAGGCCCTCGGCGTCAAGCCCATAGAGACAATATCCTGCCACCCTGACAAGCCCGTCTACGAAGCATGTCGCAAAATGCTCGAGTCCCGCGCCCGCCGTATCCCTGTCGTCGACATCGACGACGAGACTAAGCGCACCATGGTCGTCTCTGTCATCACCCAGTACCGCATCCTCAAGTTCATTGCTGTCAACGTGAAGGAAACGCAGAAGCTGCGCAAGCCGTTGAGAGAGATGAACGTCGGCACATACAAGGATATTGCGACGTGCTACATGGACACGCCTGTTATGGATGTCATCCACATGCTGGTAAAGAAGAACATCAGTAGTGTGCCGATTGTGGATAAGCAGAGTATGTTGAGGTTCATCGAAAGTACCGAAGATCGAGGCTAATCAGAACAGACACCGTGCTGAACGTCTTCGAATCGGTCGACGTGATCGCCCTGATCAAGGGTGGCTCCTACGATGATCTGAACCTTACAGTCGGCGATGCCTTGTTGAAGCGCTCAGCTGTACGTCCGCTTTCGCCCATACTTTTTATGAGTTGCTAACACCTCCCAGGACTTCCCCGGCATCTTTACATGTTCAGTCCAGGACAGCATGTCGACAATCTACGACACAATACGCAAATCACGCGTGCATCGATTCATCGTCATCGATGAGGACTACAAACTCAGGGGCGTACTGACACTCAGCGACGTGCTCGAATTCACATTGCTCGAAGGCATGGACGACGAATAGTATCGCGACGTTCCAGGACCTGACAATGCACCCATCCAGCGCAGAGAGCTATACTGGGATGGGAAGATTACCGATTGAGTGACTGAAGTAGTAGCGGTGCATGTACGCTAAAGCATGTGCATTACCGGCATGATACGGCGCATTGGATTGGGAAGGTGGGAATTGCTCATATATCCAGCGGAGGCGCGGTTGTTTCTTTCCTATGGCCTCAGCATATAGACACAAACTATCTGTTATCATCGAAGCTCTCTGGATGTGTAGAAAGTTGGCTCATAAATATGCAGTGTTCACGACGCTCCGCTGCGCAGCCCCTGCTTTTCCAGCTGGGCCAGCAACATCCCGCTCACTCAGCACCTTGGGAGCCGTCCTGACATACAGTTGTCCCAGTGGTGAAATCCATCTCCTGTGGCCGTATACAGATTCCGGAAACGACAAACCCAAAGACACGCCATGGGGTCTCGATAAGGGGGTACGTGCAGAGTGAAAGCATAAGACAATCTGAAGACCGGTCACGGCCGTGAAGCCATCCCAAAACACGCCAATAAGGAGGTCTGCGAGAAAGACGGCGCAGCGGCGGCGGCAGACCAAACGGAAGGCCATTTTTTTTGGCCACTGCGTACGTCTTTATACGACTTGGTGAAAACATTGGCACTGATATCACAAGTTCCTACTGCCGCATCACGAACGATTTCATCGGCGACATGGCAGACAGAACGCGTGGAGATTGTCAGCGCCCTGTCTGTGCTCCGCGAGCTGTTTCGATTCGATTTGATGTCGAAGTAGACTTATGGGGATCTGCACGGATTCCATGAATATGTCGATTTGGTCTTTAATTGTGGTGTAAGTCGATTGCAGATTAGTACGTTGAGTGATTGGTCTTTGAAGGGTAGTGACTGGGGCGGGGATCTTTTCTACTGATCTATATTCGACAACGGCGGTGGAAATATGGACGGAGGGGGGCATTTAAATGTGTTTTCATCTTCTGCAATGATAGTAGACTACTTTACTAGGAGTGGTCAGGGATTGTGTTGGATCTGGGGAATGCAAAAGACGGCCATGTGTTGTTCGAGATTCATAACATTGAACTAGGTGATCGTAATGATAATCCTGATCCCAACAACTCATATCACTGACGTACAGGATCCTTTCACAGCAAAGCCAGTACAATACAGAACCGATCATATATACCGCCTCGCATTCCACCTCACCTTACCATGCTATTCAAACGGTGGCTAGTCTCGCATCTCGCACACCCAATCACCCCAAGCTCTCAAGCGCATCCTGTCTATTCATCCACCTTCTTAGCTCCTCGATCAGCGGCCCAATCTCCACCTGATACTCCTCGGCGCTGAAAGCCGCGAAGTCGCGTTTGAGCATCTGTTCTAGGTCATCTTTGGCTTCTGCAGTGGACACCTCGCTCGTCTTGTGGAGTTCACCTGAGGGCTCTGTTATGCTACTCGAGTCGTCTGAGACTTCGGAGTGGTCGGGCTGCTTTGAAGATGAGGCGTGTGCCATCTTCGCCTTTGCTTTGGCTTTCGCTTTGGATAGCGTACTGGCCAGCTTTGGGGGCAAGTGTTTCGCTTTATTGGTGTGCATGGTGTGGAGGGGATCTTTTGTGGTGGATTGGAGCAGACAAAGGGCGAGATGCCGTTCTTGGTGTTTTGAATGTGCACTGTGGGATGGGTTGGGTGGTGGTGAAAGTGGTTCTTTGTTTCGTGGGGTTGGCACTGTGAGTGCTCACTGTGCGTTTCTTGACGAGGGTGTTACAAAGGGTTGAGTCTGTCGAGGAATTGATAGGTGGTGGGGAGAGCTTTGAGTGGGCGCCGCTGGGCGAAGTGTCATGCAGTATGTAGAAGAATACACAATGTAGCTGTTGCGTCTATTCGCACTCTTAACAACACTTCTGGGGTAAATAACTGGTGTCTCTTCAGCCATATCGACCGTACTGAGCTTTCACTGTCCGCATTGCTATGCCTATACTGCCCGCTGCGCTTAAGCAATCGGGTGAGGCGCAAGCACTCGACATCCTCGAGGCGCTGAGTGAATATCACTCGGAGAATCCATCAGCTCATTTCCCTTCGGCCACGGGATCATACTACTCGATGCAAAGCTGAACACTTCATAAGAGATTCGCGCGGCCCACCACACCGAACCACAACCACAACAACTGCGCAGCAGTGCGGCTTCAATCGGCACCACTACGCAGGAATGCAGTTATCCACCCCGATCAGCCCTATCAGTGGCAATTTCTTCGAAGCAGTCCACATAATTCGTCCATACCCGCGTGTTCGCCCTGTGTCTGCGCCAATGCCCGACACGCACCCACAACACACTGCCACACCAGACACCGGCCGCTGTTCGGTTCCCTCTGATCCAACCATAACGTATCGTCCTGAGTCTCCGCACCTCTATACGTCTCGGCGGCAGTACGAAGTCGCAACTAGCCGGACATTGGGTTCGCTGGCTCGCCTAGACACCGACATTCCCCGTTCTCTGCACTATCCATTGAAGTCACCGACTTCCAGTCCTTTGTCTCCTGGGTCCATACTGGCACGCGCGAAGCAGCTACTGACTCCGCACTCCCCCAAGTTTCCTAAAACGCCTGGTACACCTTGGGCAGAGAAGCTCCATGGGACTTTCTGTCGGACGACGAGCGTGGTGAAGAGCCTTCGTCGGGGTAGTAGAAAGGTTGGTGTCGAGCAGGAGTCACGCGACTCGCTCCGTTCGGGATTCTACTCGAAAGATGAGGTGTTGGAGCGCTCTGAGATTTCGGATGAGCCGCCTCAAATCGCACCGCTGCGGCCGGTGTCGAAGTTCCTACCTGGTCTTACTATTCTTGTGCCTGAAAATGACATTGCTGGCGAATTTGTCGTTGAGCACGGCAAGATCGTGTATGAGGATATCTTCGGTGACTTCAGCGAGATCAGCTCCCATGATAGCCCCGTGGTCGCACCTCTTTGCTCAGTCTCGTCCACTGTCGATTCAACGTCACTAGAGGAAAGTACTACGATTGAGGCCACAGTCTATACAGCGGGTAAGACATCTTTCCACTACACAACTGCCGCGAAACACGACGATGATGTCTTCAATACATCGCGCGAGACATCGCACACACAGCGTCCCATGACCAGCTTCGCAGCGAGACTGCACAATGCGATGGATCCTGACCGCGGGTATAAGACGCCTTCGGTCGAATGGTCAGAAGAGGGCTCAGTCCCGTACACTCCATCGCCTTCGCCAAAGCTTCGACACACAGCGTTGAACTCCGTGCGAGGCAGGCAACCCGGATCACTACGAGTGCAGTATTCGAACACAGAGACGGCGCCTCCTGTTTCGACTGAGGGTATACCGAAGATGTGGCAACTCAACGGGAGAGAGTCTAAATTTAACTTGCGCGTGGCACCCAGCTTGGAGAAGGGTCTCCATGCGGACAACCTGGAGGTTTTTGAGGAGGATGCGACAGCAGCCGCCGCACCAATCGTCCACGTCGAGCCAGACGTCGTGGAAATCCGGCGTTCAGCGGTGCTTACACTGGCATCGCGAGATTTTGAGGGCTCGGATCAAAAAGAGTCTGACAAGAACTTGATCCCTCCCCCATTGGTAATCAAGCATCGTCTTGAGCGCGCACCGTCAGGCATGGGGCCAGAGTATGAGGTCTCAACGATGCCCATTGAGATTCTCCGCACCATCATTTTCTCCGCCGCCTACGGTGACCCAAAGTGCACTGAGCTGGCCTCGGGGCTCTACGAAGCACTCATGGGGTCCGGTTCTTCCATCCCAGATTGTCAGTGGCGCAAGGAGCGGTTGCTGCAGCAGGCGCATCTCCTGGCTGAGCTGAAGATCTTAGTGCAGTACGGACTTCTGCGCGACGAGGTCTTTAACGTGACCCGTGGTCAAATCTTCCCGACGGGCACCACAGAGGTGATGAGCAATGTAGACTTCACGAAATACATTCGCAGGACTGTGAGCGGGCATACATTGGGAGAAGATCGCGCAGAAGAGATCCTCGGGCTCGCCATCGACGCGGAAGACCAGTGCTTCAAGCAGACTTCTCCCGAGGATGAGGTGTTCTTCCAGCGGGAACCATTCAACGAGGCGACCTTTGTGTATGATGTTGGCTCTTCTGATAACTGTTATGAGCGTCTTGGCTCGCTGCCTTCGACGGCTGCCACGTTTGAGCACTGGGACCAGCTGCCTCCATCGCCAGAGCCAGAGCCGCGTTGGTCATGGTGGCAGTCGCCCTTGGTGTCAAAGATGGCGCAATTGTTCCATATCGGCTACCGAAAGCCGATGGTATAGTGCTGAGATGGTGAATTGGCCACTCACTCGGTTGTGGTGGACATGTTTCCTTTGTTTGTAGTCATGGAGCGATTGAGCGATTTTGAGAGCTTGTAGCATAGCAGCCGTTTTGAAGAGAATCTAACATGATCAAGCTGAGTCTGATTTTCTACGAGCCGAGTATGAGTTTACAGCGAGAGCGCTACGATGAAGGAGCATGTGACCATTGTGTTGTGTAGCCAGTGACGTCACATACAACAAATGGGCAGGTGCTCTGCAGCACAACACCGACTTTACGCGTTCCATCGAGTCGTACCAAAATAAGATAGCTCAAAACCTGCTGATGCTGTGCAGGATTCACGATCGAGCACGCGATCAGGGTCTGGAACTTAGCTGGAGATTGCGACGCGGCTTAAACAAGATTGGGACTCTGCGCCATCTGCGTCTAGAGACATGGAGCCGCTACAGCTGCAGCCAATCCATTGGATCGCAGGCAAGGGTTAAGTGGCTAAAATAGGCACACAATGAATGAACTGCGCCCCGCTGTGACGCTCGTATGTAGTTGTCCCGCGAGCAGATTACCTGTGCGTCGCGGGGTGCCTGCTTGTTGGTAGAGAGACAGAATGACGTAGCAAGATCGTCTTCCGCGACTTCTTCATAAGCTCGTAGTTAAAGCTCCTTGACCCCAACTTCAACTACCAAAACTCATAAACACTAAAGATACCCACTATACAGAAAAATGGAGACCATCAGCAACATTGCGTCCACCGCGACATCGACGGTGTCGAACCTCATCTACGGCAACCAGGACACAGCTAGCAAGACCAATGAGACCGCGGGTAAGGAGCCTGTCTCCGGCCAGACTGGCAAGGGTACTGTCGACGAGCCCTACGACCAGGGCAACTCTGGTGAGTGCAAAAGCAAGGCAGACGAGCGTCTGAAATGGTGCATGCTAACAGCAGCTTGCAGAGGTCGCACTTGACAAGAACACCACCTCCACAGGCATCGACTCCACGACGGTCAGCGAGCCCAGTGGCTCCATTCAGAAGCCCGAGGACCTGATCAAGGCCTACAACAACGAGGCCGGCGATGCGGCCACATCCACGGCCACAAGCTCCAGCGCTACAGGCATTACAGACAAGGCCGGCGTGACTGATCAGGTCTGGAAGCCCACGGATGTCGACGCTGTCAAGCCTTCTGTCACTGACCCCGCTGCTGCCCCTGAGACTGGCGTTGGCGCCGAGAGCTCCTCAGCTGGCAAAGACACTCTCTGGAGGGGCGTAGATGCCTACAAGGAGAACTCATCCTCTGGCCCCGACGCTGGCACTGGCGTCAAGCCCCTCGAGCCAGCATCGACCTCGACTGGCTCCACCATCACTGGCACCGAACCTACCCGTCTCACCTCTGGCGAATCGACCACTGGTGGGCCTAAGGGCGATGTTGAGGCCGAGCCCAAGAACTACTCCATCGGTGACCTAACCAGTGGCAAGGAGACTCCTCCCAAGCCTGTTGGTGACAACACTACCTCTACCACGTCCAACACGGAGCCCAATTCTAGTGAGTCAGCCATCAGTCCTCCCGACCTGAGCAACACCTCCCCTGGAGAGAAGCCAAACTATAGTGCAGACACTCACGAACCCACGCCCAACTCTGGTGGTAGGTGGACGCATAAGGTCGGGAGTGTACTGACCAAAGCTGACGGTGTAGCAGGTTTCGTTGGTGAGAGGGCCGGCCACGGTGGACCAACGTCTGCCGTCGAGCACTCCAAACAGGGAATTGCAGGCGAAAAGAAGTCTTCTTCGATTTCACCATCGGGCGATGATGAGGAGAAGAGCGGCAAGATGGACAAGCTGAAGGACAAGCTCAAGAACAAGCTCCACATTGGCTCCAAGGACCACTAGACGTCGTGTTGGCGTGCTGAAAAGCAGATGAATGACGATGAACAATGATGATACCACCACGGGAGTTTTGGGACGGAGCGCGAAATGTAGGATACCCTTTAGCTGCGTGTAATGAAATGCTTGCAATCCAATCTCGGTCTCCCTCGTGTTCTCGAGTGATGGTCGCGATAGCGGAGATGAGCGGGGGGGCGGCCCCTTTGCGCTGTGATTGGGCAGACCCTGATTGTCCCTGCCGTAGTCGTTCTTTGGCGCAAGGGGTAGCAAAGAAGATCTCGCGATTTGGTGTAGACGGAAACCGTTCACCACACGTCTCGCTCAGCTGCCACGAACGCCGGCAAGATGCCTCGCCTCTCAGCGCGCAACGTCATCGTCGTCGTCAACATTGTGCTGCTCACGGCGCTCCTCATCCACCTCAAGGACGTCTTCTGGGAGCGCGGCGCATCGACCGGCGCCGGCTCCCTCTTCGGCGGCGGCGACGACGAGGAATGGGACTACGGCAACGTCGACGACCGCGACGCGGTGCTGGGCCTCAACGGCATCAAGAGTGACAACGACTTCCGCAGCAAGGAGGGCAAGAAGCTGCAGGTCAACGGCGCCGTCGCGTCGAGTCTGGTCGGCCAGCAGAAGGAGAAGAAGAAGCGGACCACGGCGGTGGTGGTGGCGAGCCAGGCCAGCGAGAGCGCGACGTGGATCGCCGAGGCGTTTCCGCACTGGGAGCAGAACGTGTACCGTGTCGACGACCCCAAGGCGAAGTTGACGGTGCCAAGGAATAAGGGGAGGGAGAGCATGGTGTATTTGACGTAGGTGCCCTTCATCACTGCACTCTACAGCTACTTCACAGTACCGCAAAGCCCTAACAAGCCCAGCTACATCATCGACAACTACGACGCCCTCCCCGACAACATCCTCTTCATCCACCCAAACCGCTACCAGTGGCACAACGACGACCCCGACTACGACGGCCTGCCCATGCTGCGCCGCCTGCAGCTCCCGTTTCTCGAGGAGCAGGGCTATGTCAACATCCGCTGCGCGTGGTCGCTCGGCTGCCCCGCCGAGATCAAGCCCCTGGCCGAAGAGGGCGAGCACAGAGAGGCCGTGCATGCCGGCGGCGACTACAAGAAGGCCTTCCAGATGCTGTTCCCGGACAAAGAGGTCCCCAAGGAGGTGGGCGTGAGTTGCTGTGCGCAGTTTGCGGCAACCAAGGAGAAGATCAGGGAGAGGAAGAAGAGCGAATATCAGCGGTACAGGCAGTGGCTCATGGATACCGAGTTGGGTGACAGCATCAGCGGGAGGATTCTCGAGTACTCGTGGCACAGTAAGTTAGTTCCAGACCTCCGAAAAGCATAAAGCTGACGTCTACGAGTGGTGTTTGGCAAGGAGCCCGTTCACTGCCCCAGCGCGCAGGAGTGCTACTGCAAAGTCTTCGGTCTCTGCGGCTTGGAGTGCAGAGATGCTGGCAGCTGCGAAGGTCGATACATACTGCCGCCTTACGCGAGTCTGCCGCAAGGCTGGCCTTTTGTGGGCTGGAAGGGCGAGCCCAGGAAGAGGATGGGGCCTGAAGAGGGATGGTTTACCTCCAAGGACACTTGAGTCTGCTACTGGCTTGCCTGTCGGCTCGGATAGTACGCAGGCGAAGAAGAGCTGGACCCGAACCTCAGGATCAAGAGCTGCCCCGCTTTGCGCATGGTGTTGGTCACTTCAGCTCAGCATGCCTTGGATCGACCAGCCCATGCGTGCAATGCTTGCCAACACCGCGCCTTGACGTCTTCAAGCAACCAGCTTGAGCCCGGTGAATGCCACGACAGTCGCTTTCACCACCATCGATGCTGCTTGCTGGAGACCTACTCCTCACTTCTTCCCTTTTCAGCCTGATGTCGATACCGTTACCGTTGCAACGCTGGTCTATCATCGGTCGATGATATGAAGTGAGCTGTATCCCCCTCGATAGGATGCCTTAGTGCAGCATTCCGCTATGCTCATTTCATTAACAGCGAGCTCTTCGATTCTTGAGCGTGCGAAGACTGCGCATAGCGCTAAGATCGGTCCGTTCCCCATCGGTGCGCTGCAAGGCTGGACTGTCGTTGGTACGCACATCGCCTACCAAGCAGAAATAAGTAGCGAGGTGTATCTTTGGCCTCAACTCCATTCAACCGTTGTCAAACCGGTTATTGCGGTTCCCGCGACAGCTCATCCGGTTGTACAAGGCTTGCCAGAAACCCCAAGGCGGTCCAGATTCAAACCTTGCGGCTTGCGCTGGGTTCGCACAATCGTTACGCGTGCACTGCCTCGTTTTCCTGTACTATGCTCGCACGAGCTGCTACGTCCATTGCGGCCTTTGGACCTGGGCATCTGCCACTGAACGGTTGGACTATCCTCAAACCACGCAGCTACACGAAGTCATACACGTCACAATCCGGAGTTCGAGGCCATGTTCGCGTAACGACACATCTCATTGGTGTGAGAGAATGTTGGAAGTCGTTGGAACTGGAAGCATACTGGAAAACGATACAGATAGTATGATCTGGCCAGGTACATGATGCTGGGACTTACCACTACCGCCCGCTTCCCCGCTGTCAGCCTATTCGCCAATGTAGCTACATTTCTCAAGAAGTTAAAGTTTCAATGGAGTTGACTTTGATTAGGGCAAAGGGCACTCGAGTGGCTGCATGATTGTATATACTCCGCACCTGCAGGCGCGTGTCACGCAGCATACAGGAGTGCACCGCGGATGCAGCACGGAGTCGGCTTGAAATGGCCAATGTTAAACATTGTAGACTGGTGCTACAGCCTTGTTAGTCAGGACAGAGTACCGCATGCACATAGCAGAACTAAGGCACAGCGGCTGAGCAACAGTTCCACCCACACAGCGCACCACGCTTCATTCCAGTGATCATATCATCACGGTGCAGCATTCCAAATTAAAGGTTGATGCTTCAGTGGAGCGGCATGGGCATACGAGGCTGAGACGAACCCACCATGGGCACGTCGGGCAACCAATAGCGCGGCCTTTGATTGGCTCAATCTTGCAGAGCCTCATACTTTCTAATGATCACCGGTCAATTTTGACCACGTTGGCCGTCACCTGCTCTTTAAACACCACTCATACTATCGTCACTCTTAGCTTCTCTGAAAAAGCCCGCTGTTGTCGCGAATCGCCCCGCAACGAAGAAAAGAGCCTCATCTTTGATCTTCGACTGCGCCTTCCATGTCGCGCGTTCAAGCTACCCAGAATGCCTCAGCCTGATGCGCCATGACGGAAGCGGACTCAGGTTCCGGAACTTCCTTCTGTTCGTGTCATGTCATGTCCCTTGCGCTATACGGCAAGACTGTTTTGTCGGCGCCCTTGCAAGTTAGCCCGCAGGTATCCCAACATACCGCTCGCAGAGCCTCATCGTCGAGCCGTCGCCGCGAGTAACATATATTCAACGCAGACCAAAAACTCCATACACCAGAAATCGACTCAAATCCGTATGGATCGGTCTCACTACCAACCTTTTGTCTTCTTTTCTCACCCCTGGCACAGTGTACACCTCACGCTTGGATAGTGACAATTTCCTGTATTCTTTACTCTGTATTATCTTGGTCCGGATACCTTTCCAGCGTCAGCACTGTGCCAGGGGCCGCAGATGACCGTCTTCGAGGATTTCCCATACGATGTCGTTTTCGAGCTTAGCAGGTTCCTCAATCTTGAAGATGTTGTGCATCTATCGCAAACATGTCGCCAATTGAGGACATTAATCTTCAGTAACGATCAGGTCGCCAGGCAGGTGATCGAAGTGAGTCTCACAAGCGCATAGTTGACTTCAAATGTCTGACCAACATCACACAGGCGCACCACCTTTATACAAGCGAAGCAACAGAAGCCCAGCGCGGAACAGCGACATACAGGCAAGCTCTATATTCTATATACGAAAGACGCCATGCTTTCCTTAATGCGAGGCCGTTTTCCGCGCAAGTTATTGGAGAAGGACACTCCTTCCTTTATCGCTGCGGAGTACTGTGCGTGCAACGAGAGAATTTGATCACCGTCACGGATGTGCGATCTGCAACGCCTAGCAGTGAGTTTAATCTTGGTGAAATACTACTTAGTCGCCGGGAAGAACATTACGGCAGCAGCTTTGAGATGCTATATTACAATGACGATCTCCTCGCGGTTCTCGTCGTGACGTGTGAGCACGCGAGCAACGAGGGTGAGCCGCAGGAGAGATTCATCGCTCTTGCGAAAACAACCCCTGGTCTGACCGACAAAGAGCGTATCATCAGAATGGTCTCCATCGGGCCAGCAGCAGACAGCTGTAAGTTGTTCGTTCGCCACACTTTAAAGTATATGTATTTCGGTCTCCACAATACCCCAGGAAGGGATGGCCATCGCAAGTGGGTGATCAAGGGCTGCTCACTGGATTCGGATCACCCTGACAATGATGTTTGGATCAATCCGCCGCTTCTACTTGAAGACTTCCATGGCAACGATGTCGGATCGACTGTCGCCTTTGAGATACACGATGGGTATTTCTACGCGGTTTCCAACCAGGGCACTTATGAGGTCGAAGAAGTCGACTGGACCTCTTTCTACCACTGCGTCAGGTTTCCTCTCGACAATAACGCCGAAGAGGCGTTACAGAGAGACACACGTGTCTACCGTCGACAACATGCCGAAGGTGCTATTCACGATTCTTGGACCGACCTCACGCTACAACCGGATGAGAAGACCAACGAACTATATGTGGTCGAATCAAGGCGGGAATGGATGGGCTCGACCTCAAAACAGGCGAGGACCTTTTACAACTCGAAATTCCAGTTCCCCACGCTTGCGTCCGAGGACCATATAAGCGGCCCGGGTAACGGCGTACCAGAGCCGCGTCTATTGCCAGAAAACGACATTCTAACCACCCTCCTCGACTCCTCCCACAACGCAAACTACATGCCCACACCCTCCCAATACAGCTGGTCGCGCCACCCCGAATTCCCCACCTACACCAGAAGCCCCTTCACACTCGCCGTAACAAAATTCAGAGCATACAACTTCTCATGCTCGACCTTCATCGACCTCGTCGAAGACGAAACTTGCTGCCAACGCCCACCACCATCAAACCCCTGTCTCCGCCTGCGCATGGGCAGCCGCCGCGTCGCTCCCTCCGACACCGTCTTCTTACCCCACGAGAAGGGGAAACAACCCGCTATACACAACCTCCCATTCGAGACCACACCTTACATAGACCGCACACGCTACCGCTATACCCCCATCACAATGTGGCCCCCTCCTCGCTCAACCTGCCCCTGCGCCACACGATTACACAAAATCATGAACCCCGCGTCAGCATCCGCACAGACTTGGGGCCGCAGACGCATCGACGCCGTGTCCGACGAGCGCAGTGTCGTGTACATGGTCAGATCTAGCGACGCGAGTGCACTGGGAACTATTGTTTGCGTTGACTTTGGGCGGTCTGGGGCTGCGTCGCGAGATGGGCGTGGGATGCGTTGGGAGCGATACATCGGTCAGGATGTAAGGTGCATGAGTGGAATGTGTTTGGGACTGGAAGGCGAGGCGGTGTTGTGAGTGATGGGGTGAGCGCGATGAAGGCGCTTGAGCCTCGTGGGGCGGGACTGCGTTGGTGAGCGTTGATGCGCACTGGCTTTGCCTGCTGTTGGGCTGCTGTGCAGGATGGCACGGCTCGTTGTTTTCAGTGTATGAAGGACGTCGGGTCCGGGGCATAAGGCTGGGTTCTGCGAGTGAGGCTCGCAAGGCTGGGTGATGAGCGGCAACTGCGCGTAGTGCGCTTCTGGTTTTTGGAATTAAAGGGAAAAGCCTCATTTTACAAAGATCGTTGCACGCCGTTGCATGCATGCCCCGGACCGTGTGCGTCACTGTGGCGTTGTCGGTTATGGTGGTGATCATGTACTTTTCATTCGTTATTTGTGTACTCAAAAGTGGCTAAACACCGCTGTCAATCTCGCCAGGTCATCTACGTGTAGATCTCTTCAGTAATAGCGTTCAGGCCAACGCCCTCCTTCGCGATGTCCTCCTCCTTCAGGAACAACAAAGGCATCTCAACTAGGGTGCCGCGAATGGTGCTGAGAATCTCCTTAACCTCACGTACACCTTGCTCGCCCTGGCTGAAGTTCTCCGCAACAACGTGACCCCACTTGTACAAGCTAGGCTTCTTATTCTCCTTGTCTTGCTGACTCTGTCCAAAGAAGCGGCTGTAGTACTCATCGTATTGCTTCCAGTTCCTCACCTCATCTGAGGGTACAGGGTGGAAGATCTTGCCAAAGGCCTGGGTGTTGGTGTTGGCGCGCCAGTTCCAAAGGCTTTGGAACTCGTCGGACAGCGGGTCTGCAACTTGATTATCCATATCCGAGCCCCAGTCGTAGCGCTGGGGAATGGTGACGGGCTGCCAGTTGTCATCGACGCCGTCAACAGGCTGATGCTTCAGTAGACCAAGGTGCTTGCGGAAGATCTCGCGACGCAGAGAGGACGCGAAACGAGAGACTTGGAAGGGGCGGCCATCCATGGAGGAGTCAACCAGATCCAGATCGCGGATAATGATTGCAATCTCCGAGTCGTGGTCACCGAGCTGCGAGCGATCGTTCAGGTTGGCAGAGCCGCAGATCACGGTGGTGTCGTCAGCAATCAGCAGCTTGCTATGGATGTAGAGCTCTTCGCTGACGAAAGCATCCATCTCATCAACGGCGCCGCCCTCCCAAGGAACGTTGCGGATGTCTTCGCCGTTGAGCATGTAGCACTCACAGACTGAATCCCAACGACCGTCTCCAAGACCCTGGCGACCGCCAATGTTTTGTGCTTCTTGCTGGTAGCGGTTGTAATCGGATTGTCTGCCATCGTTCGGGACACCTGCGTCCTGCTGGGCGTCCAGCTCGTACTGTGACTGAGGTGGGCGACCACCACCGTCCATCTCGTGCACACCATACTCGGCGGACGGCGGGGGTCGGTAGGCTTGGTAGTCACGTGTACCCTCATGAGCAGCATCGAAGCCTTCACTAGCCTGTGTATATGATACGCCGGAGCGTTGCTCGGCTTCTTGCATGACCTTGCTGGCGTTGATGCGATCATAGCTGCGAAGATTGTAGAACCTGATGTAGTCCATCGGGTTGAAGCCAGCCTTTGCGATCTCCTCGTAGATGGAGTGACCTCCACGGTTGATCGAATCGTACTGGAACTCCATGATAGCTCGTGTACCCAACGCTTCGTCAAGCTTGAGGTCTCCGGCAAAAGCCGGTACAGCTGGAATCACGACGATCATCTTGTACTTTTCGCCATTGCGAGCAGCACGGACGATACGCTCGACGATAGCAGCACCGACCTGGTTCTTGATCGGACGCTGCTGGTCGCCAGTTGCTGTGATGAAGAACTGATTCTCGATGTAGACGAAGTGCTGACTGTTCCGGATGGTCTCAACATACGCGTTCTGGATCGAGTGCTCGGTCGAGATATTGTGACTCCATTTCGCAGAGCTGCGGGTGATCTGAGCATCGACGTTGGCGCGCTGCGCACCGTGTTCAGCATGCGACTGGTCCTGCTGCTGATCGTGGTGTGGGCGACCACCATAATGCTCCTCATACTCCTCGTGAACACGGTCATACATCTTGCGACGGAAACCACCGCCACGGCCGAACCCTCGTTCGCCTTCTTCTCCATCACCGCCGAGCCCCCGAGAGCCTTCTTCGCCCTCCTCAAACTCGCGTTGCTGTGGTGGCGGGTACTCGCCGCCTTGTTGAGCGCCGCTTGCAGTATCCGGGAGTCGAAGATATCTGGTTGACTTATGGGAGTACTTGTCGTCGTAGATGAAGTTCCAGCGCTGGGTGAAGTGCGTGCGAAGATCCTGAACAACGGGACCGCGCAGGTTGAGCGCTACATCAGACCATCCCATACGAGAGCTCTGTGTCCTGTCGAGCTTGTTCTCCTCCCAGTGATCGACACTGGCGAAGTCTGTATCGGCGTTAGCCTACACATAGTTCTATGACATAGTTGTCGCTGGTACTTACCCAACATTCGAGCGTTGTTGAAGTCCTGCCCGGGGAACACGATCCGATCGAGACTTCCAGGGTGGGCATCAGCGATTGGGTGCGAGTTAGTGTCCCAACGTCCGTAGCACAAATCCAATCCGCCCATGAACGCGATGTTCCCGTCAATCAGGCACAGCTTCTCATGATGTGCCCAGTATAGAACAGTATCGCCGGTCGAACCGTAAACGCTCTTTAGGCCATCGAGAGGCAGCTGAGCAATCTTCGCTGGCGAGAAGCTCATATTCTTCATGGAGTTGAAGAATTGGCCAGATAGAACCGAAGCATCGGGGGTGTGGTCGGGATGCCTGAAGACACCAATGTTCTGGTGGAGCTCCTCCAAGTGGTGCTTGGTGTGAGCACTAGAGACTGTTATAGGTGGTGCAATCAGCGGGTTTGTCCTTTCCACTTCTTCAAGGGATTTGAATATTACGTCGAGACCGACTCGGGTAAGGCCTTTAGTGATAGGGTCCGTCGAGTGTGGTAATAAAGAATGTAGATAATTGGGCAGCAATGGATTCAACTTACGCGTCAAAGCCTGGGTGACCTCCTTGTAGACTATTACATTGACTCTGACACCACGCTCGGCAGCGGCCAGAAGCATACGATCAACGCGGTACTGCTGGTTCTTGGCCGGAGGTCGCCTGAGATAGAGCTCTGGCGAGAGCCACCAATCCAATATCCAGATGGACTCGCGAGCTTGTTCCAACGCAACCGATACGGCATGCATGTACGAAGCTCCGTCTACATACCACTTGATGTCATTGCCATGACGCTCAGGAGCGAAGCTCAAGAAGCGGTGCTGGTTGTGGTATTCTTGTCCGGGCTGCGGCTCGCCCTGTTGCTGTGCCTGAACAGGAGCATCGTCTTTTCCTGAAAAGGATTCTTTGAGTTCGGCGCCGATTTTATGAACCTCCTTGTGGAGCTTATCGAAGAGGAAGGACATGCCGCCAGAACTGGATGAGCCTTGTTGAGGCTGCGACGACTGGCAGAATGTGTTAGAGAAGGGTCGTGTGAGAAGAGAGAACGAGCAGCGGCACTAGAAAGCTGCAATGGCCCCGCAAGGATAACAGCAGGATAAGGTGCAGGTCCGCAGGATACCGAGCCCGCGAGGGGCTAGCGATGTTCCATACCGCCTCTTGCACGACCATGAAACTGCGCATCATGCGCTTTGTGTACCAATGACAGCATTGTGGACGGGAGAGCACCTACCTCCTTCTTGCCCCCAAAGAAGCGCCGACCCATATCACCCACGAAGCCACGATCCCCTTCTTGTCCTTCGCCTTGGCCATGATAGTCCCCGTAGGCCAGATCATCGTCCCTGCGCGACATCTTGAACGGCAGGGAATTGCTCAGGTACCTCAGCCTCTCCTCGAACTGGAGTGATGTGTGTTCAACGGCGGTGATGACGCAGGCTGGACCCTGGAAGCGGGGCAACGTCAACAAGGAAGGCGCAGCAGCTGAGGCATCACGGTTGCCAACGACAAGCTGGAACCGCGCAATACGAGATGTTTGAGTAAGGGAGACAGCAAACAGCTCATTCCATGAATCTATTAGTGCTTTTCATCCGTCTACGAATTGATTCAAGCTTCTGGCGATTAGCTTGGCCCCTCACCCCCACACACGGTAAGCTCCCGCTTCCTTCTCCAACTCTCACGCGCCATCACCTTCCTAGCCTTGCCGTACAGGCGTGTCAGAACACCGCGGAGAAATACATACCGCACCTCCAGGCCCAGAGCTCTATCGCATCCCTACAAGGGCATTGATTCGGACTGATGGACCCAAGACGTGACTGGTGCGGAGATGGGTACGTCATGTAGATCATTCTGAACAACCTCAGCAATCAAACAGCTCAATCGTCCCGTCTTATCTTTCCCCTCTCTACTACACCTGCAGCTTTACAGTAGCTATAAATCCCCAAAAGAGATCTGCCATCATGTCCTCGGTATCTCGTCTCGCTGTTTCTGCTCGCCTCGCTTCTCGTGCACTTGCACCCGCAACAGCTCCATTGCGATCAGCCACGTTCACAGCAACCCGGTGCTTTCATTCCACACCAGCAACCATGTCTCAGCACCCAATTGCGACGCTTCAGGTACGAGCAAGTCCCGTGCTCATCGAGACACTGCTAACATCTTCCAGGAAGATCTGATCCCCAGACTTCCCCCATCCTCGCCCACTCTCTTCGAGGCCAAGAAGAAGAAGAACCTCAGCTTCGAGGCAATTGCAAAGGAAGTCGGCCGTGATGAGGTAGCAATCGCAGCTCTGTTCTACGGGCAAGCCATGGCTTCTTCGGAAGACATCCAGAAGCTGTCCAAGGTTCTCGACATCCCTACCGAGACACTCGAGTCGCAGCTTTCAGGCTTCCCCGACCGCGGCCGATCGCTCGAGATGCCTCCCAAGGACCCGCTCGTATATCGCTTGTATGAAATCGTGCAGAACTATGGATATGCATACAAGGCTGTGCTCAATGAGAAGTTTGGAGATGGCATCATGAGTGCTATCTCGTTTTCAACCAAGGTAGAGAAGGAGACTGACGAGAAGGGTGAATGGGCAAAAATCACACTGAGGGGAAAGTGGTATGCATTGCATTCCGATTCCTTCAAGCACTTGCTGATGATCTCCAGGCTACCGTACTCGCGCTTCTAAAGCATTGTGATGATGAGTCAACATATAATCTCTTTTTGCGATGTATATCTCCAAATCTAAAGCCTCTCATACTTTCACCGAGTTCTTGATTTAACTACCTTTTTGCAAGTCATCCATTTGATTCAGTGAAGAATACGCAGCAAGCTGTGTGTTTTGGCGTTGGTTGCTTGTGCGCGCAGAAACCGGCTCATACGCCTGTCGCAACTTCTCTCTCACCTCACTCGCCTCATGACCAGCCCGGTGCCCCACATTGGCTATCTGGGCACCTCTGTATCTTTTCATGTTTCCCAGGCTAAACTAATTCCACTTCACCGTCAATCGCCTCCAAGTCGAGACTTTATGCTTGGATCTGCCACTACTCACGCACACAAACACTCACACCCGCACCGCGTAGCGTAGACGTCCACATTGCTCATCATGCCTGCAGCCATGGATACAACTAAGGTAAATTGCACGTACAAAGACTGCGACTTGTACTTCGAGACCGAGAAGGCGATGAAGAGCCACAAGAAGCATGATGACGACCACGATTACTGCCACAAGTGCGACGAAGATTTCGATAGTTTTGACGACCTAGCTCATCACAAGATCTACCGGCCAGACATGCACAACAAGGCCTGTCGTGTCTGTGGTCAAGAGTTCAAGTCCGACTCTGGCCTGAGACGTCACATCGAGCTAGTAATGTTGCACGTGCTCCTCCACAGAGCAATCCACTGACAAAGGCAGTCTCACAAGGTCGACCAGGAGCTGACCTGTATTGGCTGCAAGAAGTCCTTCTACCGCGCCTGTCTGTTCGTGGAGCACCTCGAGTTCGGATACTGCGATGTGATTTCCGCGTCCCAGTTCCAAGGCCATATTGTTCATAAGCATTTGGTCACGGCGCTCCTGAGAGACAACGATGCTTACAGGCAATTCCAAGCCAAGCAGGCGAAATTCGAGGCAGCCCACGGCGACTTCGAAGAGGAGGGCGGTGTCTGCCTGGACAACCCTCTAGATCGAGAGGAGGAAGTGGAGGTCCCGTTTGCTGCCATCCAGCCCGACGTGCATGCGACGCCTGTGCACACTACCAGAGAACATTATCCAGCACTACCTTCGCAGACTCGGGCCTACAAGTACCATGTGGACGAGGTTACATCCACATTCGGCGGCTTGTCTGTCATTGACGTCGATGGCAGCAGCACTGTGATGGGCGCTCGCAGCTCAGCAGCTCCATCTGTGTACGGCAGCTCCACCTATGCTCCGTCCGCATCCACAGCTCGCAAGGAAAAGGTCTGGGTCGACCGCAATGGCAAGTCGGCTAGCAGCGCCTTATTCCCCAACGCAAAGTCTACGCCAGCTCCCAAGGAGTTCTCCATTGCGGCTCATGACGAGTACATGGAACGAGAGCATGGCATCAACATCATGAAGACTCGCTTCTGGGATCCGCTGAGCGTCGACTGGAATCCAGAGCGTTTTTACGACTCGGTCATCGACAAGTACAACTGCCCTTTCGTGTGCGAGCTTACGTTCCCTACTCCGTCTGACCTGAACAAACACATCAACAGCGATCACCGCCTCACTCGCATGACGTGTCCAACATGCCTCAACGGCTTCAAGAGTGTCACGGCACTGATAGCCCATTGTGAGAGCCGGGGATCCAAGTGTCAGATCAACAAGGCTGGTGACTTCAACATCTTCCTCGACCGCATCTCTGGCGGCTTCCTCAGTGTCCAGGAGAAGACTCGGCCTGACCATCTCAACAACCCCACGGTTATGCTCACAGATCCCGGCACTAACAAACTAGAGAAGTACAAGCCTCCGGTGGCTACGTACCTCCAATACGAGGTCACGACACCTCCAGACTGGAAGGAGCCTACTAGGGGTGGTGTGCAGATAGGCTACCCTGTGCAGCGGAGCCAGTGGTAGAGCCATGGAGGGGATGTGGAGTGGACGTTTAGAGATGCTGGAGGCGCGAGGCGTATGGCAGGGCTACTGCGACTGTCATGTCAAGCTCAGTGGAGCCAGGCTAGATTTCGTGCTTTGAAAAATGCAGAAGGGTGCGACTTGGGAGTGATGATGTTGATTTATGGGGAGAGTGCTTTGGCTGTTTCCAATTTTGTCTTCGATGACGATGCAGCGAGGAGGTGGCCAGCCCTTGTGGGCCACAACAGGTAGCTTCGTAGCATCACAAAAGCGTGTCTTTAGCCTCACTCGCATCTGTGTGCAGCTTGCGTGTACAGAAAAGAAGCATAGCTAGTATTGAATGCGTGCTGGTCACGACACAGCCAGCAGAAAGTGAAGTCAACAACGTAGCGCTAGCGCACCGTTTGCCGCGTGGCGATCTCCACCCGCTACTTCGTAGGTTTGCGAGGGCTGTGGTTGACAGGCTTGGCTGCGCTGTCAGCAGCCGATCAGCTGTCAAGAGGCAGGCACGCAGGCAGCGACCATCATAGTCGGGATCCAGGCAAAAGCGTTTCGTCGAGGCAGGATCTGCTGCGCGTGGCTCCGTCAAGACGGCGAATAATTATTTAAAGCTCGCTGCGGACCAAGCCACTGCAGATCGCGAGGTTTCGGGCTAGCTAGCCAGGGGTCGCAAGGCTGAGGCTGTGCTTGCCATGCCAAACGGCTTGCGTAGCCGTCGTCGGCCTCTCTCGTGCTCGACCCATCACTTTGCTTGCAGCTGGAAACGAGCGTGTTGTACTGATAGCGCTGCTCTCTTGGTACCCTTTTGCGCTCTTCTCTCGCTTCGTGCAGCTGCACTCGACAGGCCTAACCACACGCTCGCTACTGCTGTTCGCTGTTTCTTTGTAGCACCTCGGCCGCAACCACCGCCGCCGACCACCGCCCATCGCCGCCCCGGATTCCGAGCGGGAGTTATACGAGCATCTTGGGACTCTCCCGCTCCACAGTGACAGCGCAGTGCTGCTTCCCAATCCCGGCGCTTGCATTCCGCCTCTGCGGCCTCATAGTCGACCGCTGTCGTCGCGCGTAGCTGCACGCTTCCTCTCCCAGCTCCAGTCCTGCTTACCATGGCGGCGAACGACTACTACAACTCGTCGTATCCGCCCACGGGACCAGCGACCGGACATGCGGCCAGCCCCCACGACCGAACAGACGCGCCACTACCACCCGTACCAGGCAAGCAGTCGCAACATGTCGTCTCGCCTGTCGCCTCGCCCTTTGACGAACGCAACTACCCGCCCTACCCGTCCAACGCCCACGACGCCACCCACTCGTCGGGCGCGCTGGGCGGATACCCAGACACTTCCTACCACGGGCCGCCCCAATACGCACAGAACACGTTCGCCTCGCCGTACGACACACCGCCCGCGCAAGGCCACAACGATCCCTTTGCAGACCAGAACGCCATCCCGCTGCAGAACAAGATGAGCGGCATGAGCCAACAGCCGCTCGCCTACAACGCCGACCCAGAGCGCGTCTACCCCGCGCCAGAGAAGAGGCGGAGAAAGCACAAGAAGAAGAAGGAGGGCTGGTTCAGCGGACGCATCACGTGGGTCGTCTATATCCTCACCACGGTCCAGATCGGCGTCTTCGTGGGCGAGCTGATCAAGAACGGCATCCTCACCGGGTCGCCCATCCAGACGAAGCCCAACTTCAACATCATGATTGGGCCGTCTCCGTATGTCTTGATCAACATGGGCGCCCGCTTCACGCCCTGCATGCACAACATCAAGCAGATCATTGCAGCAGAGGTCACCTCGTGGCCCTGCCCGAACACGACCTCGCTCGACGCTGGCAGCCTCACGTGTTCGCTCGACGAGCTCTGCGGCCTCGGCGGTGTTCCAGACCAGACGGGCGTGACAGACTTCAGAGACCGCTCCAAGGAGCCCAACCAGTGGTACCGCTTCATCGTCCCCATGTTCCTCCACGCAGGCCTCATCCACATTGGGTTCAACATGCTGCTCCAACTGACGCTAGGTCGAGATATGGAGAAGGAGATTGGCCCCATCCGCTTCTCCCTGGTCTACTTCAGCGCAGGCATCTTCGGATTCGTGCTGGGCGGCAACTACGCAGCAGATGGTATTACCTCTGTCGGCGCATCCGGCTCGCTCTTCGGCATCCTCGCACTAACCCTCCTCGATCTCTTCTACAACTGGTCCTCGCGCCGCTCGCCCATCAAGGACCTGCTTTTCCTCCTCCTCGACATCGCCATCGCCTTCGTCCTCGGTCTGCTCCCCGGCCTCGACAACTTCTCCCACATCGGCGGTTTCCTCATGGGCATCGTCCTCGGCATCTGCCTCCTGCACTCGCCGCAAGCCCTGCGCGAACGCACAGGCGAGGACGAACCCCCCTACACCACCGTCAACAACCCCATCCACGACCCGCAATCCGACCCCTCGCACCCGCCCATGGCAAGCAAGAGCCCCGTCGTCGGCCTCCGCCACTTCGCCAAGCAGCCCCTCAGCTTCTTCAAGGGCCGCAAGCCGCTGTGGTGGGCCTGGTGGATTCTACGTGCGGGCGGCCTCGTCGCCGCGTTTGTCGGGTTTATTCTGCTGCTGCGGAATTTCTATGAGTGGCGCAATACGTGCTCCTGGTGCAAGCATCTGACGTGCTTGGTGAGTTGTCTCGAACCGATATGGTTAAGGGAAATTGCTAACGAGATATAGCCTATCAAGACGAATGGCGTTGAGTGGTGCGATATTGGAGGGTTGAATTTGACGACTACGTCGAGTCAGAGTTCCAAGAGGGATCTGGGGTTTGATGTCGCGGCGTATGCGTTGGATAGCTTTGCGGGGGCGTATTAGTGGGGTCCTGCTCTGGGTGTGTGAGAAGGAGTATTTGGATACCAGACTTCCTACCAGATTCGGAGTGGAGGTTGGAAAACATGCATAGCGCTGGCGTTGGACGTTGTTATATCTCAGCGTAGATTATCCGTCGAGTGATCTTGACGACAATGCTACATGTGATTGAGCGTTGCGATGAGGCAGACAATCAACACTTATAAGCAACTGGACAGCTGTGAGAAGCTTCATGCTTACGTCAATTCCCTTGAGATGGATGATTGCCTGTGCTGCGAAAGCTATCCCCCACCGCCGCGCTCCGCACACCCCCGAAGCACATCCCTGCACCCGCATCACATCACGCATCACCACCTCAGTCAACACCACAACACTCCACGCCTCGATGGCCCCCAACAACACGCCACGCCCGCCGTGATGGAAGTCCGCCGCGACCCACGCTCGTTCCTCTTCTTCATCATCCTGCTGCTCCTCATCAACTCGCCCGAGCCGCAGCAGCAGTCGTTCAACACGCGCTCCCGCTACGACGAGCTCATCCAGCGCGAGTACGACCAGCTCGACGTCCTGAACCGCACGCACTACGGCGACTTCAACGTCCCTCGCAGGAAATGGCTCAACGTCAGCGGGTGTCGCAGCGACGACGGCTTCGCGTGGGACATGCTGCCTAGCGTGCAGTCCAAGGCGCACGCCCACGGGGAGCGCGCGCTGGGCGATGCGTGGCCGGGTGTGCTGGACGGCCAAGCCGACATGCTGGCACTGCCCGTGTACAAGAATCTGAGCGGCTATGTGCAGGGCGAGTGGGTGCGCGATGCGGGCAGTCGCATCAGACACCCGGCGGACATGGGCAACTCGACACACCCCGCCAAAGACCCGTTCACGAATGCGGCCATGGAGTTTGATCGCAATCTCACGGGCGCGAGTGGCAGCATTAGGGTGCATATCACTGAGCTCGAGGACAAGATGAGGGTCGATGTCAACAAGACCATCTCTGAGATCAGCGCCAAGGTTGTGGTTGGGGACGATGAGAGCTTTGGGGGCAACTGGTGGGAGTTTTATGTGCATGGGGTGCATTTCAAGGAGAGTGGACATGCGGTGCTGACTACGACGAGTGAGCGGTTTGCGGGCATCTTTGCGCTGCCGCATTTCCAGCTCTCGCGGGCGCTGCACGATACGGCTCAAGGGTTCTTGAATTGGACGATTCACGAGACCATCGAGCGGCAGATACATAGACCGTTCCCTATATGGAATCCCTGGACGAGCTCGCCTGCTGGATCCAACGACGACATGATTGGGGTCGCGTACCACTGCGAGTTCGTTCTTTATCTGCAACAGCCGCTGAGCACCCAGACTGGCGACATGGCCTGGCTGGAACACGAGATGCGCTTCCCCACTGGTGCACCGCTGGGTCCTCGCTCGCAGCTCTCCATGTCCATGGTGGGCTTCTCGCCAGACTGCGGGTACATGATCGAGTCGAAAGGGCCGCCAGACTACCCGCCATCAGAAGCCATGCATCTCGTTGGCTCCAAGACGGAGGAGTACAACGACCGCGCACGCCACAGCATCGTTGCCTTTGCCCTCGCCCTCGCTTTCCAGTTGTCTTTCCTGATCAAGCAGATGAAGGAGACAGCGACGCCATCTATGCGCAGTCGCGTCAGTTTCTACACCGTCGCTATGATGGCACTGGGCGATGGCTTCACGTTCCTAGTTCTCATATTCATGTATCTCTTCCTCGGCACCGCGCAACTGGCCATGTACAGCATCGCCTTTATCGCTCTCTTCAGCGTGCTCGCACACCTGCGCTTCCTGATGGATATCTGGACCGTTCAGTCCGCTGAGCGCGCACGCCAGGAGCGACAAGCAGCGCCAGCAGCGCCAGCAGCTCCAGCAGCACCGACCCCGCCGCCAGCACCAGCGCCGTCCAACGATCTTCCCCTCGCAGCTGATGCGTTCGGCACTCCAGCAACCATATTCCGTCCGCCACCTAATGCACCCCCAGGTCTCCCCCTCCCAGCAACTGCGCCAGCGCCTCGCCCGCCACCACCTGCGCGCCCACAAACTCCTATCCTCATCGCGCCGGACCAAGACGACCCGCTCTCTGACGACGACGCACCTCTTCTGCCCACGCAGAATCCAGCCACCATTCCTGCCGCCGCACCAGCAAACCCTCGCGCCGAGTTTGGATCTCTCTACTCGCGCTTCTGCCTGCTGCTCATCATAACCTTCTTCGTCTCGATCCAGTTCGCAACCACACGCACCCTGTACCGCCGCGTGTACTTTTCCCTCCTCAGCTTGGTCTACCTCTCGTTCTGGACGCCGCAGATCTGGCGCAACGTGCAGCGCAACTGCGGGCGCGCGCTGCGGTGGGACTACGTCGTCGGCACATCGCTCACGCGCCTCGCCCCTCTATCCTACTTTTACCTGAAGCAGGACAACGTGCTGTTCACCAGCACAGACACTCGAGTCTTCTGCGTGCTAGCCGCCTGGCTCTGGATCCAGATCTTCGTCCTCGCAAGCCAAAACATCCTGGGTCCGCGCTTCTTCATACGCGACGGCTGGGCCCCCCCCGCATACGATTACCACCCGATCCTCCGCGCAGACGAGGAAGGCGCCCTGCTCCCCCTCAACGCTTCCACCACCGACCCCATCCTCGGCGGCGCCGACCCCGGCAAACCCGCAGGCGAGGCCAAAGACAAGGGGAAGAAGGTCTTCGACTGCAGCATCTGCGCCAACGACATTGAGGTCCCCGTCGTGCCCGCCGGCGCGGACGAGAGCGCTGTCGGGGGCACGGGGATGTTGCTGCAGAGGAGGATGTATATGGTTACGCCGTGTCGACATGTTTTCCATGCGGGTTGTCTCGAGGGCTGGATGAGGTATCGGCTTGTTTGTCCGAATTGTAGGGAGACGCTTCCGCCGCCGTGAATGGGATATGTTTTTTTGTATGGGTGCTTCGCGTGAGATGTGTGACGAGGTGAGGTGACTGTTTAATATCCTCGGTTGACGCTGTGCAAAGTCCTCGTTGTGTAATGTGTAACAAACCCACTTACAGAAATCTCCCGGATTAATATGCCATTTAACCCAACCAGACATTGACAAAAGCCTGATCTTGTGAAGCCTGATCTTGACGCCGCGCACGTGACTCCCTGACAAGCGCGCATCCACAACCCAAGGTCCCAACGTCCATCGCATCTGCACCTGCACGTCAGCGTCACCCACCATGCCGTCCGAATACACAACCGCAGGCGGCGGCCTGAAACTCAAGGGCGCCACCGGCAGCAGCATCGACAAGAAAAAGAAGAAAAAGAAGACGAAGCTCCCCACCACCTCCGACGAATCCCCCTCCACAGCCGCCGAGCAGCGCACATCCAAGCCCCCAGACACAACATCGCCCGGCCGCTCGCTATCGCCCTCAGCCGCCGAGCAACTGCTGCAGCACAGCACCAGGAAGAAAACCGCCGCCGAGCAGCGCCACGAAGAGTACCGGCGCAAGCGGCTCGAGGAAAAGATGAGGAAGGAGGGCGGCAAGACGCACAAGGAGAAGGTGGAGGAGTTGAATACGTATTTGAGCGGGTTGAGCGAGCACCATGATATGCCTAAGATTGGGCCTGGATAAGGCTCCGAGCGTGGAGAACGTCGCCATGGCGCCTGTGAGACGGTCGGCGTGTGGATATACGGCCAGGGTGTTGTACGGCTGTTATCTGGCTACTACCTATACACGACAGAGAGGACGCTGCTATGCTATCCAGCGTGCATCCCGGAGCTCTTGCGTCGGAAAGTCGGGGCTATCAATCAGCATTGTGATTCACCCTGCAAGGCCGTCGACGGGATGTGTTCCAAGGCTGTCTTGCCGGTTGTGTTCTACTAACGCCCTTTGCGAGCGTGGGCGTGGGCTTGATGGTGGATGGATGGGTACATCGAGCAGTTGCCCACACACAGCCGAGGCTGCGAGTCGTGCGTCCACATAAGCACATTGTACTCTGGGGACTGCGCATCAGACAGCGTTACGCAGCGAGTGGTGATGTGCATCCGGCCTTCTTTGTGTCTCCCGGCGATCTGGTTCCGCGGCTTGGGTTTGTGGTGGCGGGGAGGTGGCGGTGTTGGGCTGGGCAGGTCGAAAGCTGGCGAGACTAGGTGCGCGGGGAGATTGCAATTCATCCGCGCAGCGCTCAGAAGAGCAGGAAGCTTTGCAGTCTGTTAAGAAGGACCGGTCTATCGCTTGTATCTGCTATGCTGGAAGTCCGTGAGTTTGAGGGATAGGAGGGTGAGGTGCTTGTCCATCGGGTCTATCAAAATTGTAACACGATTCTTCGTGTCTATGGCTCAGCTTCACAACTAAGGTGACACTCCCTCATTTCTATCCGTCCCTCACCTAGCGCCTCCGCACACCATAGTCATCGTTCTGCAGGACATGTCGGTCCCTTCGTCGCAGCTCGTCCCTTACCATAACCGAATCCCCACCTCCGCTCCTTCCACCAACCACCCCCCGTCCAGCCTCCAAATCAGCAACAAGCCTCTGATCCGCCATCTTCAAAATCCCCCCCGCCTCATCGCGCGGCAGCAACACCACAGACCCCCACTCCGCCGCCGCATCCACAAAATCAATAATCTCCTTCCGCTCAGCTACACCCATCAGCACCGGTACATCTCTCCACTTCCACGCGTAACTAACCATCACTCCTCTCCGTCTCCACTCCCCGCGCCAGCGGATTCATACCCATAAACCGCATCGGAAACGCATCCTGGCTCTTCATCCTGCCCACAATCCGCGGATACATGGCCAGGAACTCTAAGCGCGCGCCGCTGGATAGCTTGGCGAGGTCGTACGCCGGATCGTACTGGGAGAGGAGGGCGCAAAGCCAGTTGAGGTCCGTGGCGCGGTGGGGGTAGTCGGGGAGCGAGGCGAGGATGCGCTGGGTTAGGCGGAGGGCGAAGAGGCCGATGATTAGGAAGGTTGGGTCTGCGCGTTGTGGTGTGTGGGGTTGTGTGTGTGGCGAGGAGGCTGGGTTGTTGATGTCGGGGGGTGTGCGGTGTGGTGCTGAGGGTGGACGGTGCGAGGGGACAACGTCGGGAGGCGGGTATGGTGCAGAGATGAAGTCTCCCATTGTGGCAGGGTGGTTTGTGGTGTCGGTTGAAGGCACGGGAGTCTGACCTGAAGGACAAAAGGCGCTGTGGACCTGCTCTTTCCGGTTCCTGTGGAGTATACCCATCAGGTGCCTGGATCGCCACGTGAAGAGAGGTCGCTCGTCAGTGGTGGCGGCGGTGCAAACAGACTCTGCAGCTGCCCTCGTGGTATCAACTCCTGTTACTCGCTCTTCTCCGCGTTCTCACCTTCACTCAGCTGGGATCCCCACGCTGCGCTCCTCCTTCACCTCAGCATCATATCCCACCACGTACAAATACTTCCCCAACAATCCAACACTACTCCCCCCACAAACAAACCCACAACAACTTTACCCAATCTCCACGAAACAGACCACTCACCATGCGCCTCACCCTCACCATCCTCGCCCTCACTCTCGGCGCCGGCGCCAGCGCCCTCGCATCCCAGCCCATCGACCTCGCGCCCCTCAACTACCCCCCCGGCGCCCTCACCTCGATGCTACAAGCGCGTGCCCTCCACCCCAGCGCCGACTGCCCCGCCTCGCCCGGTAGCTGCGGCGTCGTAGGCTACAAGAGCGGCACGTACACGACTTTCGGGCAGGGCACGTGCATCAAGCTCGGCGCCGACGTGGCCAGCATGTACGTGACCAAGTGCTACTGCTCGCTGTGGAAGTAAGTGGATTGTGATTCGAAAGTGTGGAGGGATTTTCTAATCAGCCGCTGTGTAGCACCTGCGAGGGCGGTCCCGGCGATGTCTACGTCGCCGGGATGATGATGTGCCAGCCGCCCGAGACGGAGTTCGGGAAAGAGGTCAAGTATGTTTCTTGTGGCGGGATGAAGTAGCTGCATCTTGTGCTTCTCGAAGGACTACTCGGATTGGAGGTTGCGTCTTGACACCCGGCAAGGTAGCACCACGGGGCCCGGGCTACCATTTCGGCGATGGTGTTAGTTGGTTAGAGCCCGGGGAACAATTCCACTGATCATGACTTATGGATGGATGAGGAGTAGGGTTCTGAATAATGGTGACGGTATCCATGCCTGACCCAGGGGTTGGAATCCCACTTATTGCAAAATCCGAAACTGATGACCTGAATGACGAACCTACGGTGCTCCACGCTCCATGTCACCGTTTGTTATAAGACAATAACCAGGCTGACTAGATTAACATACCAGTCTTCTCGAATCCAGCACTTATCCTCACGCACCCACCCTAACTAACCATCCCCCCACGCTCCTCTCCCCCGCGCCTCCCCATAACCACCACCGGACTATCAACCCTATCCACCATCTTCCCCTTCCTTTTCAGCGTCTTCGGCCTAGCCACCACAGCCCGAAACCTGTCATCACCCGCATGCACCCTCGCACACCTCGCATTGTTGCACGCCCCCGGATCCAGGTAACATCTGGGCCGCTCGCACGCCGTGCCAGAGGCCGCGCAATTCCGACACGGCTCGCCGGCGTCACACGTCTCGTTCCACCATTTCTCGTGGCAGTGCAGACAGACTGGGAAGTCTGAGGCTGGGGTCGAGGAGCGTGCGGACGCGGGCGGTGCGGTTCGGGGTTGCTTGCGGGCTATGGTGGGACGAGCTGGCGCAGTATTCGAGATGCTGTTTGTGGGCTGTGCTGCACCAGCGTGATCACGTGTTGTTTGTTGGGACTCGTACTGTGTAGGGCGACTACGATCTTCTCGTTGGTATCCAGGCTGGGGAAAAGCAACCGTCTGCTCCGAGAAGCTGGGGAAAGGCGTCGAGCTGTTCGTCGCTGTGGGGAAACTGCCATGCGCGATCTCGTTGCCCGAGATCTGGAAGTCTGCATTGCCGAAACTTGTCTCTGCTGCACCGTCGATGATATTTGTTCCTTGGTCTGGTGTTGGTGACGCCCATCCAGGAATCTCCATTGGAGTGGTGGCTTCATTGGCGTGTTGAGCGCCCTGGAGGTCCCCCGGAGGAGACGGGTACAAGGTGCCATCTTGGAACTGGGCAGGGGACTGAATAGAAGAGTCGAAATCTCCACCTCTCGATTGTAACTCTTGAGGTGTTGCTTGGTTGAACGATACGTCTGTGAGTGGCATGGCTGGTGGATTCGCGTTATACCCTGCTGTCAAAGTAAGCATTGGGTTGTAATCCATATTCGACATTGCAGGTGACTGCATGTAGTTGTGGAAATAATATTGTGGTGACTGCTGATACAGCTGGGGCGTCTGCATCCGGTCGGCTGCCCCAAAGCCAAGTGATACATCGGACAATGGCGAGTGGTTACTGAAAGACTGGCGAGCTTGTGGAGTAAGAGGCCTAGGCGATATCTGGAAGGGTGATTGCAATGCAAACTGTCCACCTCCTTGCGGGACATTCTGCATCATAGCAAAATTACCTGAAGCATTGGCTTGTGAGTCATCTTGACCAGAGACTGACGTTGACGGCTGTTGGCTAGCTTCCTGAGCAAGCTGTTGGGAGAAGACTTGCCATAATTGTGCAATGTTGAGCTGAGATTGACCATCATTGCGTCTACTCGCGTGTGCGCGCAACATGAAATCTCGGAAGTGCTGGAGAGTACCAGTGCGTCGAGCTTCCATGAGTATAGCCTGCTCTTGTGCCTCGGCCCGCGTCTGCTGGACTGGCTGTGTAGGGCCACTGTCTGTGTCTAGACCTTGAGGCAGTCGTGTCGGCGTCGTAGGGTTCTTAGAGAGCTGTTTGTTTCCTGTCAGTCGTCTTCTCCTCTTTGGAGTGGCTGCAGCGTCAACGCTGTCCTGCTGCTGCTGTGGTGTAGGATGGCTCGCGTCACTGTTCACGTCAGCTTTGCTGTACTTCATCACAGCCGGCCCAGTGTACCTTGTGGAGTTGAGTCGTCTACGCTTTCGCTGATCCGTCACTTGTGATGGACTTTGCTGTGTAGACAAGGGGAAGCCAGCGCGGATGCCTGCGGTCCCCGGCGAGGTTTTGACGCCTACACGCTGCGCTGAATGTTGTTGCAACTGCACCTTGTGCCATTCTAGCGCTTGTTGCGACTTCTGAAGCTGCTGCTTCAGGCGATCGTTCTCCTTGCGTGTCAACTCGAGCTCCTGACCTTGCTTCTGTATTGCAGCGGCAAGCTGGCGAGCAGATTCCTCCTTCCACTGCTTCTGCTTCTCGACGAGGGCCTTATCGTAGGCGTCCTTAGACTGTATTTTGAATCTCTCCTTGTCTTCCTGGGACTTTGAGCTCATTTGCTTCAAGGCTTGCTGCACTCCTGCAAAAGCCTCCTTCTCTTGTGTAAGTTTGACCCGCAGACTGTTGTTGGCGCTCTCGAGTTCTTGTAGTTGATTGAAAGTACGCACAGACCTTTGCTCTTGCGCATTTTCGTGCTCTAGATCTGTAATCTTTTCCTTAAGGGCATGGAATGCTTTAACGGCCTTTATCTCACTGTCCAGCTTGTCCTCCGTTTCCCTTTTGAGTGCCTGCTCAGTACGTTCGGCGTGTCGAGTTGCGTGCAACATATGTTTGTAGCGTTCCGCTGCACGTTTCTCTGCATTCTTCTTTTCGACTTTGAGCGCCGTGACCTGGCGCTCGAGTTGTGCAATTTTGTCCGTCGGTGATATGGTGGGGGCACGCGGTACAGCAGGTTGATCAAAGGCGAGTGCTGCATTTATGATTTGAGCTGCAAAGTCTGTCTCTGGTGGTGTCGACATTGTAAGGCAGTACCGACTGGCGATGCGCTCTGGCGTGTGGGGGTGTTGGCTGTTCGCTGCCTAATCGTGATGGTTGAGTTGTTGTGTGTCGAGTGGAGAGTTTGCCAAAGTTGCGAATAATGTGGGCTAAGACTGGAGGTGAAAGAGACTGTAAAGTGAATCTCTGTAAAAAAAAAAAATGCAGCAAACCCTTGTCGACGCCGACGGTGTCGAAGGCTCGAGGACTATATTGAATGGTATGTCGACAAAATACCTGACCCAAAGACCGTTCAGACCCTTGAGCTCGGGCAGGGAGCCCATAGATGTTGCCTACCTAGGTGTGCATGGTGGACTGTTCCTGGCACATGGTATTGACAGCTTTCCGTACCTGACCGATACCCAAGACGGTCTTTCCACTGAGTATCATCGCGCGACTGCATGTCTAACCGATGAAAAGGGCATTGTTCACATATAACGGGTGTTTGCAACCAAGATGAAGCGGAAATGGGTAGCGCATACAATCAAAACTTGGACTCTGGACATCGACAACAGCGTCGCTGAGTTATTAAGGACTTCATTGAGTTAGAAGAGTACTGCTTCACCTTGCGAGAGAACAGTCTACCGCGGAGACGTGATCCGGCGTAGAAGACCTCGTTGTCGACCCTATCGTCTAGTAATGCTGTGATGCCAATTGTGTGGAGTTTTCGCGGCTGGTCGTGGCAGCAACACCGATGATGCGAAGCGAGTGAACAGCTTTGTGCAATGTGAGATTAAAGCATTGTTTCAGACCGAGCTGTAAGCACAGATCAACGCGTAGCGCATCAGCAACAACATCTCATTGTGTGCATGTCAATGTTCTCATCTTGGTAGACAAGTATTAATCAATGATACGCACTATTGTTCGGGCTCGAAGACTTTGACACAATCGACGTCGTATGATGATCTCTGCGGATAAAGCAACCGCTTTGAGGCGGCCCTCTGCAGCTTGAGCGGTACACGAGATTGGTGACAGGAGACCCAAATCCTGTGAGAGTACTGTACAGGAGTCGGAAATTTACAAAGGTGTCCATCGAAGATTGATAGCGTTAGGGCAGAGCAGGAGCTAGGGTCCCGAAGAAGAATGAAGCCAAAGATTTAAGGAAGTCAACAGCCGTGAAGCGGCAACGGACAACGCACTCTGGCGCAAATTGCGTCATCGACGGCATTTCTCAACGATTTGAGAAGAACCACCCTGTACGGTGAGAGGGTTGAAAGAAGAGATGCAAGCATCACAAGCATCGGCACGAAGCGCCACGTGAGCGCCTCCCCGAAGTTGTGCCATGCCTAGCGTCGTTCCCCGCAATCACCTTCCCCAACATCAAGCCTTTCCGGGACATTGTCATCCGTCACGATCCCACATTCGTTTGGCCGCAGCCTCGGATGCGCGCCGATGCCTGCCAAACGTATAACGAATACGAACTACACGTACACTAACCGACAAGTCTTCATTCGTTCACCTCTGGCGCTCAAATCTCGACGAATGTCAACTGCCGGCGGAGCGCTCCATTTCAGGAACGAATCATGACCATCCTCACTACACCTTAGCTTCTGCACCCTCGCAATGCCCTGACTCGATTGCCATATGATGTAGTTCGGAGCAAAATTTGTCTCCTCGCGATGTGGAGGCCGACTCGCAGTACGCTATGCATACCGGCATGATGTCGGGAAGTTCCCAATGACGGCGCGGGGTAGAACATGAGAATGAATATAAAGGCAGTACCTTGGTGAAGGAGTCGAAAGCAGGAATCTGGATCATCGGTCAGCTACTGTTCTCAACATGCTACGGATATGGAGTCTCGTTGGCTTCGCCGCAACAGTTGTGGCCCAATTTAATATCAATCACACCCAGTATGGGACAAGTCCTCCAGTCTATCCTTCACCGCAGATCAGTGGCGCAGGTGGCTGGGACGCAGCCCTTGAAAAGGCTCGGGCTTTTCTTGCTCAGCTGACGACCGAAGAGAAGGCTCAGATAGTAACAGGTACGCGATATGTTGGTCTAGATTTGCCTGTGGCTTACGGCCTCCTACAGGTACTTCAGGACCTTGCGTCGGCAACATTGGGCCAATCGAGAGACTCAACTTCTCGGGTCTCTGTCTCCAGGATGGACCACTTGCAATTCGCCAGGCGATCTATGTCGATGTATTCTCAGCAGGCCTTTCAGCAGCAGCTTCGTGGGACCGACCACTGGTTCGACAGCGTGGAGCCTTTATGGGGGCCGAGTTCAAAGCAAAGGGCTCTCACGTTGCTCTAGGCGTAGGTTCTACCTGTTTATGGACGTCAAGCATTCGCTGACTCTCCAGCCCGTCGTTGGTCCCTTAGGTCGATCCCCTTTTGGTGGACGTAATTGGGAAGGTTTCAGCCCTGATTCCTACCTCTCCGGCGTTCTTGTTGAGGAATCTGTCTACGGCATCCAAAGTGCGGGTGTCCAGGCCTGTACGAAGCACTACATTGGTAAGCAACTTAGTCAGAGAATCATCATGGTTGCCAACCTAAACATGTCCAGGTAATGAGCAGGAGATCCAAAGAAATCCTTCCACTGAGAATGGTACCACGATCGAGGCCATTAGCTCGAACATAGACGACAAGACTATGCACGAGACCTACCTGTGGCCTTTCGCCAACGCAGTACGTGCTGGTACGGCCTCGATCATGTGTTCCTACAATCGTATCAACGGCAGTTACGGTATGTAATTCTCGACTTTACGTGATTCTGGAGATCGACTGACATGTGGGCACAGGTTGCCAGAACAGCAAGACCCTCAATGGTCTACTTAAAGATGAGCTTGGTTTCCAGGGCTACGTCATGAGCGACTGGCTTGCGACACACACTGGTGTTGCAACAATCGAGGCTGGACTGGATATGGACATGCCTGGAGGCATTGGTTTTACCACCCCCAACCCGTCGTTCTTTGGTGGCAACGTCACAGCTGCCGTGAATAACGGCACTCTGCCGACAGACCGAGTCGACGACATGGTCCTTCGGATCATGACACCCTACTTCCACTTGAACCAGGACGTCAATTTCCCTCCCATCGACGGCTACACTCAGCAACTTGGATTCTTCGGCTCCAGTGGGTACCTGTACAACTATACTATTGGACCCATTATCGACGCTCGCCAGGACCAACATGCACAGCTTATCCGTGAACTAGGCGCAGCTGGTACGGTCCTACTGAAGAACACCAACAGAGCTTTGCCACTCAAGACACCCAAGAATATCGGCGTCTTCGGCAACGACGCTGCGGACTTCACACGCGGCGAGTACTCTTTGGCCCTCAGCGGGACAGGTATACAAGATGGTGACTACGACATAGGCACTCTAGCTGTTGGCGGAGGCTCCGGCACTGGTCGCTTCCCATACGTGGTCTCACCCTTGGAGGCTATCAAGGCTCGTGGAAAATCTTACGGCGCTGTTGTGCAGTACATTACGGACAACGTGTTCATTGCCGCAGGTGGTCTTGCCGCCTTGGCGCCTGTACCTCCAGAGGTCTGCATCGTATTTCTGAAATCATGGGCCAGTGAAGGATCAGACCGCACAACGCTGATTGCAGAATGGAACTCGACCATTGTTGTGAACCAGACTGCAGCCGTATGCAACAACACTGTTGTAGTCCTTCACGGTGCAGCGCCAAATACAATGCCATGGCGAAACAACCCTAACGTCACGGCTATTCTCGCAGCGCATATGCCTGGACAGGAGTCGGGAAACTCTATCGCTGATATCCTGTGGGGTGACGTCGATCCATCAGGCCGACTGCCATACACTATCGCCAACGAGGAGACTGATTATTCCAAGAACCTTGTTAACAGCACTGCACTGGCGACAACTACAGACCCTGACGCTTGGCAGGCTGACTTTGTGGAGGGCAACTTGATCGACTTTAAGGAATTTGATGCCCGCAATGCTAGTGTGGCCTTCGAATTTGGCTTTGGGCTGAGCTATACCACGTTCAACATCTCCAGCTTACAAGTCCAAGTCAGTGGTGCGAATGCCTCCAGGGCACCCAGCCCAGGCGCTCCAATCCAGCCAGGCGGAAATGTTGAGCTCTGGGCGACACTCGCTACTGTCAGTGTGACTGTGTCTAATACAGGTTCAGTGTCCGGTGCTACAGTCCCTCAGCTCTACCTCTCATACCCAGCAGAGGCCAATGCTCCTGTCCGCAGTCTTCGAGGTTTCGAGAAAGTTGCTCTCAGTGCAGGCACATCTGGAACACTCAGTTTTCCGCTCACTCGACGTGACCTGAGTTACTGGGACACCAACACACAGCAGTGGACATTGCCGGGTGGCTCTATCACAGTGTACGCTGGTTTCAGCTCAAGGGATCTGCCTCTCCAGGGCAGCTTGACTGTCTAAGCTGTCCACGTCGTTACGAAAGCCCTTTTTATATGAAGCCAATGACATTCGCTGTAATCTATAATATCCATCGCCTGTATGCCTCAGTCTACCTGCAATTCAAGATTCAAGCTTATTCCCAAGCCACCATAGCTCTTCACAAGCTCTGGACCATTCTGACGGTTCAGAACAGAGTATTGGGCAACTTGCGGTCAGTCCCACAATCCCAGGGACCTTGACATCCAGACACGCTCCGAGCGGAACGGGACGCCTGAAGCACGGCCCTGGAGTGAATTGGCACCGTGCGTTCTGCGCTTGCAGGGTTGCCCCTACTCTACTTCGGGGTACGATCGCAACCACACGATCAAGCTTTTCGTATTCCTCAACGACCATGTAGCTGGGAAGGATGCATGCGCAGTGCTGTCAACTTGCACCTCTTCTTTATGAATCACCATAGCCACATTCGCAATGTGCTGTTAACATAGCCACTCCAAGCGTTTCAGCTCCAGCTACTATTTCCGCCTCGGACCCACTTGGGTTAGTGAACGGCAACCTAATTTAAGATAACCATGTCAATCTTGCACGCTGTCGCGCGCCTTAAGACCGAGTGATGCTCACCTCTCGTCGCATGTCGCTCCGCTCATTTTTCTGAACTTCCAGCATCGTCGCCATGCTGCGCACATCATCCTCGTTATCGGCGATCTTTCTCGTGTGTGCATCAGTCGTTTCGGCCGACTTCGACAAGTTCTTCTTCGCAAGCAATGCGACCGAATATGTTTGTCCCGGCATTGGGTTCGCATGTATACCGCCAACGATCGGCTCCCATGAGTCTGTCACTGATCTGTACTATTGCTGCGCGCCTGGTGCTACAGACGCAGCATGTTGGAAGGGATCGGCGTCTTGTGATGGAGGAAACAAGAAGACACCGTCGGGAAGCCAGCAATCATGTTCGAGTGGAGACAATGCATTCTGTTGCTTGAAGTCCCGGTAAGTGCAGAGAATATCCAAGGTTGTTCAAGGTTATGCCTGGATTAAACTG
Organism: Didymella pinodella; assembly: GCA_039634465.1. NCBI lineage: Eukaryota > Fungi > Ascomycota > Dothideomycetes > Pleosporales > Didymellaceae > Didymella > Didymella pinodella. The sequence continues at coordinate 95,590 of CP113352.1, forward strand.
ACAACTTCAGTGAGGAGTGCACGCAAACCAAGAACCAGGTCAACATCTGCTGGTCGACGAGCGACAATCCCGTCGCAAATTTATCGGACACGAAGTTGAATGACACATTCTCCTCGCTCTCGTCCGCCAGGCCTAGCGCGTCCTCCTTCCCGATTTCGCTTGCGCAACTCCAAGCATCGGCAACACCCACAACATCGCTTCCCGTATCACTATCTGCATCGTCGCTATCTAGTGGAACAGCTTCCATACCAGCAAGCACAGATGCATCATCAACTTCAGCCGTTACAAACTCGCCTGGATCTGAGGCTGCATCCACAGAGAAGAAGGGCATATCTGGTGGCGCAATCGGTGGCATCGTTGGAGGTGTCGTTGGCGGGCTTGCACTCATCGGTGTTGCAGGCTTCTTGCTGTTCAGACGGCGCAGAGCAAATTCGAAGGGTGACCATGCACCGATTGCATCTGGGCCACCATCTGAGCCTGAAGAGCACGGAAACCCCTATGAGCTCAATGCGTACCAGCAGCAGCACGCAGGGATAGCAGAAGCGCCAGTGCCCACAGAAAAATATGCGTACAACGCACCAAACAGTCCATACCGCGACGTGCCTGAGGTGCAGGGCAGTCCGGCTGGGGGTCATAATGTCTTCGAGATGCAGGGAAGTGCGCCGGCGGAGATGGACGCAAGCGCACCAAGAAGGTTGTAGAAAAGCACGACGGAATGTTTGCATCAGTATGCGGTGGAGTTCGATACCCTTTTTTCACATCATGAGACCACAGTCTTTGTCTACGACTTTTCAGGTTCCGTGTGGTTGCCCCAGACCAATTCATGGGTCCTCCAATTGAGCATCCTCAGCCACCTCGAAAGAAGGTCTACTTAAACCCATGCGGCAACGGCCTGCTCACTGATTTTGAAGAACAGTTACAGTGTCTTGGCATGAAGATGGCGACACGTTCTCAGGTATGCAGTGACTTTTGTTCATGACAGTTTGATTGCGCTAGGAGCGTCGCTCATGTGAAGTGCGCAATGCCATCTGCCACCCATACCACCTTCCAATCTGAATTACTACGGCTCGATTTCATAGCCGCTGAAAATGTCTACTCAGGTGCTTTCAAGGATGTGGTGTAGCAGGTTCAGAAGAATAGACTGAGGCTGCGGATCTACACGAGCCAAGAAACTACGAGCTTGACAATTGATGGCCGTAGACTACAGCTATTCGCGACGAACTGCATCACGGCAGTCACAGTGCACACTGTCTAGATATGCTCAAAATGTTGGCCAAGACCAGCTTCAACGCACCTGCAAAAGGATACGTCCAAGATTAGGGAGCCATGCATTAGTAAGACTGCAGATGGTAACCGCTCTCTACGTTTTTATTTCCACCGCTTGACGCTGCACAGTCATACTTTCTGAAGGAACTGACAATGATGGCGGTCGCCTTGACGAAGACAGCTCAATGACGTCGTGTAATACCTGAGGGTTAGCTCAAGCACGCGAACATTTTGAGTTGCAACCGCCTGTGACACCCCACAGATTCATCTCTTCAAACCAGCCAGATTGGACGATCCATCTCGTCTGGGCACTCTGGAAAGTGTGATAGCTACACACCAGATGATTTGGTCATCTGTCTGACACTGAACACAGGATTAGTGAACTCAAGGGGAAGATCGACAGATGATGCAGGAACTTGACGATAACGGGCTGCGAGCGTCGTCGTTGATGCCTTCATTCGCTGCCGCCCGTCATCAGCCCTGCTTTCAGAAGTGTCAAGATGTGGGGTAGTGTATACACAGTGACCCGATTGACTTGAAGTGTGGGAGGTTGCCGCTGGGATAGGTCCGATCTCGGGAGACGCCTTCGACCGCGGAGCTCAGTGCAAGATCCAATGCATATCGCAGATACACTACCTTTCCAGCGGCCAGAAGTCCTCATCGAGTCCATATCAATGTCTGATGCTGGCAGGTGCCAGGTAGCGTTCCTGATATTAGTGTCAGTACACTGAAGCCCAGATTGTGGTGTAGCCCCACGAATCTGAGCAAAGATACGAGAGGGGGTTTCTGACGACGCACAGAAGCCTCTCTAAGCTGTTCGAATTTTTGTCCAGGACGCTAAGGAGCAAGAGTACCGCAAAGGCTGGTAGATTCTCCTATTGCCTTGACTGCCTGGTGGCTTAAGATGCCGGACTAGAGCAGATATGTGTTTCGAAGGCCTCCGTCTCGTCCTCAGACCCACCCTAGGCCTGCAGTCCAGGCTTGGTCAGACTTTGTATCGTATAGAAGAAAAGAACCCAAGGCTTCCATGATGTTCCTGTGTCACACACTGTGCCATCTTCTGGTTGCCTCAGCTTTAACCAATGCTACCAACGGAGCGTGTCTTGATGCGCCCAAAGGGTGTTGTCGGGTGGGTCTGCATCCGAGTATCTTGCGCGCTCGAGTATGATTCGCTGAAGGTCCATTCGACTGGAACATGAGATCTGCTGCTGTAGGGAAACACATTGGACTGATCACCTCACAATCGTGCGATTGTCACTGTGACCAATGGAAGCCAATGCCACTGCACTGTCCGAGATGATGCTCGGGGCGCATCGGATCGCGTTGAGAGCTTCTTCCTGGAGTTACATCCGCTGCGCCTCCTGTCTGAGCACCGACCACTGTGTATACTCTTCATCAATATGTGAGACGAAAATTACCATCCTTCCAAATAGCGCATTCATGTCGTTCTCATGCCCGGTTCGATATTCCCAACTCTTCAGAATGCTGAACAGGTGGTGTTTGCGGTATGCGACATTGCGTCGGACGGGCAACGATGAAACGAAATGATGTAGATGGAGACTGAAGCCAGCCATTGGCTAAAGGAAGACGCTCCCGGGCCCTGTCAATCATTCACTGTCAGTCAGATCGAACCACCGGACAGCTACTGTCTCACAAAGCGAATCCCATCGTCTCATGAGATGGTATTGCTGATCTGGAGTGTACAGTGCCGCGAGATCGGGTAGTGGGTCCTCGCTAGCACCATTTCACAATCCCCGCACTCCCGCGCTGCGCCTCAATTCCTGACCCGCGCTCTTCGACCCTCGCACTCCGAAAGTCCGCCTCCAGCGCTGACACCTCTGACCACTTTATCGTTCTGCACTGCATCCGATCGCAACCGAATCGAATTTCTCCTAGACTGCCAGGTACTATTGTAGAAGTCCGACGGTGGCATCGTCTCAATAAGCTGGGCTCGAACACCAACCTTGGAGCAGCTCACGATTAACAAGGCAGTAGCCTTCCAGCCGCATACCTTGATTACCGAAAGGCCATATGGTATGACTATTGATTGCATACATGGGTCTGATGTTGAATGCAGCCTGGAAGCAATATGACTGAACTGAGAAGGGCCAATTGTTGCAACGATAGAGCAACCTTGCCGCCAATATGCTACAGTCCAGCGCTACGTTGCGGGCTGTAGGGCTGACTTGCACGGGTCTGACACAGCCTGTTGAAATGCCCAGAGCTACATCGGTAATGCCAGTGCATAGTAACCGCAAACGGACTTGTCTCGTGTAGGTGTAGAAGAAACCTGGGTAATTGATTGCCAGTGACGCAGCCCTATCATAGCTATGCTGAAGAAACAACATATAACAACTTGACCAGCCGTTTGTATATGGCCACTAACTCACAGTCATAGCGTCCATCCTTTGCTACCGACATGCCTGTTTTCGAAGAGATGCATACGCATGTTCCTGGGATCCACAGAAGAGCAGCAAGCCGGAACACCACGCCAAGGTCACCAATATCGCAGAGCTCCGATGTAGGTTAACTACCCCTATCGAGCTTGCAACATGGATTGATTTTCACAGAACTCCGGTGACAATGAGACAACGGCATCTGGAAGAGTGAAGCAGGTCATTGCCTGCTGCAGGCACCACATAGAACGCTTTGCAGGTGTGCCTCGTTCAGCGGTGTATGCAGATGGAGAGAGCATGAACTCGTTCTCGTGTTTTGAGCTCCGTCGACCAAAGTCACACAGTCTTCCTGCACACCCTCCATCACAGGCAGAATCCCGGCGCACTCAAACAAGTCCACCCAGGCTACTCAACATGAAAGTAATAAGACAACAAAGCTACCAGTTCTACATGGATGAAGATAACCACCCCTTCATAACCACGCCGTCCTGTATCGAAGATGAGGGGAACAGCCCAAAGCTGATGACCTTTGTCACACCTCCTTCACGGTAGCACACTAAGTCGCTTACTGTTTTCTCGTGACTCGTATTACCGACAGGAATAGAAGGTGTTGTCGCACTCGTGTCAAGTCTTTCTATTTCCATAGTGTAGCAGGGCGTCGTTCTTGTTTTGAAGGCCGCTTATAGGGCATATCCGGCATCCGTTTTCCATAGAGATTCTTTCAAATACAGTTCAGGGTTAGTTTTACTATTAGCCTTCATCTTGATGCAGTAACTCTGTAGCAGGGCTGAGACGACGACACCGCAACCAGGTCATTGGTGTCCGTATTTTAAAACCTGGTAGCTCTCTAACCTGTTCTGGTCTACTTCCCGCGCCTAATCCACCCCACACTGCCCGGGTCTCATCTTCAGGCGACCACCATTCCGCACAAGGTGTGACATGCGGCTCATTGATGTCCGGACAGTCGAGCTTCGATGGTTCAACGATGATGAAACACCCGAGTATGTCATCTTATCGCATACTTGGGGCAAGGATGAAGTAAGCTATCAGGAATTGGTTTGGATCAACCGCATCAAAGCGTTCACAGCAAGTTATGACACGCCATCGTCATCTGTGGCATCACTCAGCAGTACTCAAGATGATCAGTCGTCGGTTATGTTGACCGCAATGGAGACTATGTTGCGAACCAGCACAAGTTTCGCGACCAACCTGAGCGGGGTCAAAGAAGAAGATCTTCTCAAAAGGCAAGGGTATTCGAAAATCATCAATGCAGCGAAAGAAGCGCAGAATCTGGGCTTTCAGTATATCTGGATCGATACTTGTTGCATTGACAAGTCATCAAGTGCAGAGCTTCAAGAAGCCATCAATTCCATGTATCGATGGTATTCCAACGCCGAGATCTGCATTGTCTATCTAGAAGACATCTGGCCACCGAGTGTTGGGCCAGGAGAAACAAGAACAGCGTCAGAAGTCGCGAGAAATGCGTTCATGTCCAGCCGCTGGACAAAACGTGGATGGACGCTTCAGGAAGTAGTCGCGCCTGTGATATGTCGCTTCTATCTTCGGGACTGGCGGCTGCTTGGCGAGAAGGAAGAGTACCTCCAAGAGCTATCAGCAGCGACCAGCATACCAATATTCGTGCTCGAGGATCGCCGCTCAGTCAGTGAGGTTTCTGTTGCAGAGCGCATGTCGTGGGCCGCCCATCGTCAAACTACGCGAATCGAAGATCTCGCCTACTGCCTGCTTGGACTTTTCGATATACAGATGCCTCTCCTATACGGCGAAGGTAACAAAGCCTTCATCAGGCTACAAGAGGAGATCCTCAAAACCACTGATGACTATTCTCTCTTCTCCTGGCGTGCGCAAGACGCTACACCTTCAACCTACCGCGGTCTGCTCGCCCGCTCGCCTCTCGAGTTTCGTGGATGCCATTCAGTCGAACGCGAGGAGGGCATCTCGACCTTTCCAATCAACACGACACCCATCGGCCTGCACATTCAACTCGAAATACTCGAGCACCCCACCGATCCCTCCCGCATTCTTGCCTTGATCCGCTCATCGAACCCTCTCAATCAACGTCTTGCCATCTCTCTGAAGTGTCTTGACGGCCTAGCGCAATACGCGCGCGTCGACGCTGGCACTCTCATTCCCATCAACGATTGGCCCACAGGCCAACCCCGTACCATCTACGTCCGCCAGAACCCATCGATACCAGCAGACTTCACGACTCCCGAGTTTAGCTGCTTCCACATTCGTCGACGCTTTGCAAACCAAAGAACGCCGCCGGTACGCATCCTCTCCGTATTCCCGCGTGAGCTATGGGACAGCGAGACGCACGAACTGCGCATCCCGGCGTCGGCACCAAAGGCTTTCGGCGTGCTGCTTCTGAAAGTTCAGAGCCATACGTTTGCGCAATCGCTCAGCTTCCCTGTTGCTTTCGGGTTCGATCGCGCAACGTGCCACTATTGGATCAAAGCGATCCGGGATTATGTTGCGCCCGAGGGACTCGGTGCGAGAGGAGCTTGGCAGGCGCTGCTGCGGAAGGATTATATACCTGATGAGTGCTATGATGCTGGGAGAAGAATGGCTGTGAGACGCGATATTTTCGTTGTGGGGGATAGTGGGTTGGGGATTGGTGTCAGCATCAAGGCTGGAGTGGTCGGAGATAGAATCGCGTTGGTAATTAGCGTGGACGGACTAATGAGATGGACGTAATTTGGAATACAATATCTAGGTACGTAGAAACACGATCTTTTGGCTTGTGAGGGAAGCCGAGCGGCGGGTGGATAGAGAATATGAGTGGTGGACTGCCATGGCGAAGGAGAATGCTTATGCTCGATTCTTAGCCTCGCAACCTCGATCTGGACAGCAAATTCGGAAGACGAAGATGCATAATATCGCTCGATCCCGTGACCATCATCTGGGTCATCCACCAGCTGCCTTCCGTCTCCCCATCGCTCGTGAACAAGCGATGTCATACACGAAATGAAAAGGGAATACAGAGTGAGAAATACATCTAATAGCCACTTCTTGAGCCGATGAGTATTCAAAATAATTGAGAACAGCAGAAGATCTTGCCAAACACCATGCCACGTCTCCTTGGACCGAAACGAAAGGGTCCACGGGTGCCTTGCAGAACTCAAGGAGTCGAAAGCCCAAGCACATTCCCTCAGTGCCGCCCTGCCGAATACAGTGCAGGATCAAAGCGATCTACAGTACTACTATCAGTAGATTGATCACTACCAGTCCCCCGATTATCGGCATCTTGCCCGAGTGTGATCCATGTGGGGGGGAAGTCTCGTGGAGCGTATATCGTCCTGTTCGGGTTCCATGGTGGGTTTCGCGCAAGAGGTCCACGGGTAGACTGGTTGACCGGGGCGTTATTTCGAGCTCCGAGCGTCCCTTGTGGTATCGGGAACTGATTGTTGAACGAAGTCCTAGATGTTACACCTTCAGTATCCATGGGTAGATGAGAACGGCGCGGATAATGCCAATGCGAGCGAAGAGATTCGGGATCACGTAACGAGTCTCCGAAAAGCGTACGGGTTGCCTGCGGCTGCAGCAATGGTGCTCGCGGTGTCCCTATCAGGGGCACTCTCATATTCGAAGACAAGGTTGTCGGCCGATCTTGCGCTGCCACTATAGCTTGTTCGGCACGAACCTGCCGAAGCCATTGTTCCCTGTTGTCTAAGGTCGCTCGCTCCTCTCGATGTTGAGACTCTGCGGGGCCATCCCTCTGTTCACCTATGCGACTCAGCGGAAGATTTGCCGGCACTCGGTGGGGCGGGTGACCGTGGTTGGACCCAGGAATGCGTGTTTGACGCGTGCCCATGTACGGAAAAGAAGCACCGGATGTTGTTTCTGACGATCTGATTGACTCGCTCTCATTCCCAGGATGCTGGGCTGTGGATGGAGCGTGTGGATATGGCACTCCGAGGCGTGAGGCAAGCTCTTCTGCACATCGTAGCTGCACGTCCGATGAGGCAAGGTTACTATGTCTGAGCGTCATGAGGTCTCCGGTCGTTATAGAAGCAAGCAACCCGCGCGAGGGGGGTACGGCCACGTTTCCACGAGATGGATATCCAGGTGCTTGAACATTACGCGTGTCCGTAGGTCTACGGTGTTCAGATGTAAGTCCTAACATCCTCTCACGCTCGTGCAAGCGCTGTACATGCTCGTTGTTAGGTACCGCGGTTTCAGGAGAGGGACGTGATGGCTCGAGAACTCGTCCCGGGATCAGCTGCGCTTCTGAAGGAATCTCATCAGACATACTCCTGATTGGGTCGAACACAGAGCGGCTAGGTTCGCGAGCAAGCCTAGCATCAACCTCCAAGAGCTGTCGTAACCGCCGGAGCCGATCAGTTTCTCTCTCATCTGGCAACCGATCCGAATTTCCCTCAGCGAACATTCTAGTGTGTGATTCAGCGCCCGGTTGAGGCAGTCGTTCATGGAGAGGTGGTACGCGCATGGCCCAGTTGAACGGCCGTCTAATATATCGAGGAAGCTCATACGGCGGAACGTGTACGAGAGGCTCGGGAGCCGCCCGCAGCGGCTCCGGTCTAAACAGCTCCTCGCGACAGTTAGGACATGCGCCTCGACGCGTAGCCTTGCTCTGAAACCACCCCAGGATACACATGCAGTGGAAAGGATGCCCGCACTTCACCATCTCCACTACATCATCGGTGAGCCTCTCTATGCAGATGCTGCAAGCGACCTCTGGTCGATCTGGAACAGGGACCACGCCAGTCATCAGGAACTCTGCTTGTGAGCGAAGTGGCTTGGGATTGTGCGCATCTGGCGGTGCTTGGCTGAGAAATGCGAGGAGGGCGTCTTGGGAGGTCGGCGGAACTTGCTCTGATGAGGCGTGCCGGTTTGATTCCATTCTCTTTGTTGTGGTGAGAAACGTGCGATTAGCAATGGACGTGTTGGTAAATATGGTACTGTGAACGATGCTAGAGCTCGGATTGATGCTGGTGTAGACGTAGTTGAGGGACCGGAGAACGATACAGTCTAAAGAAACTGGAAGAATCGGTCCCTTAAGTATGTACGAGAGATCGAAGTGAAAGGAGGTCACAGACCTCTTCGTAGCAAGCGTGGCAGTGCCCTTTTCCCACCGACGTGCTGTGGGCGAGTGAAGAGGAAGCCTGCAACCGTTGAGTCGTCAAGTGCGCAGCAGTCTTGGATGAGTCCGATGCATTCGATGCGAACGATTCGCAGTTCCGTAGAAATGGGTTGTATTGGAAACCAGTAATGCACAAGGCAGATATATGTCGACTCTTCAACACCATTCTCAAAGTGCAGGTCGTCTAAGTCCGGCCGTATTTAACAACTACCCCAACACCGTGCGCTAAATGCAGTGACAAAACCAGAATAAAGATGAAGACAGCGGGCAGTTCGAAATAGCGGTCCTTGCAAGACCAGACTGAGCTCTTCACCTCCACTGGCCCTGACTGAGCGCTAATAGCCCTTCAACACACCCAGCTTCTTCCGCCGAGCTCAAGTTGGTACGGGCACTGCCTTGTTCGCCATTCATGAATGTGCGCAGCTCGCCGTCCTGCTCTGGGTCTATGGTGCTCTTGCCTCCCTTCTTTGCTTTGGCCAACAGAGCCCCTAGACTGGCACTCTGTGAGATGATGTTTGTGTTCTCGCCAAGCACCTTGCGTGGTCGCGTAGCCGAGCCAGGAGTAGCGAGCCCCCTCCTTCTTACTGACTTGGGCATATCTGGCTCCCAGTTCTCCTTGTCGGATTCTGTAGATGGGAAGTCGTCTGATTCGGTTTCATCGTTATCCGTCTGCTTCTTCCCACTCGAGAACACGTTGAAAGTCGATGCGCGTTGCATAGACCCGCGGGACTTCTTCACGCTTGACGAGCCAAGCATCCTGTGCGAGCTCTGCCTTGACTTGAGTGGTGTGTTCTGACGCGCCTGGTTCTGCGCAAGCATCCTCCTATTTGCGCGCAATAGCCCGATTGCGTCCGCCGCACTGCCACTGCCCTCTTGCTCTGCACGTGCCGTCAGGCTCGTGTTGTGCCGTGTGTCAGGATCACACCAGAATTCCCAAGCTCTTGAGTCTCTGCTCCTCCCAATGTTGGGTGACACGCGTGCTATCTTGGGGCTGGGCTCTCCTCTTACTGCAGCGAAAAGGCGATCGTTCAAGCCTGCAGCGCTGTAGCTGCGTCGTAGGCCAGCGGCAGCGCGGGCAAAGGAGACTGGCGTTGTTTTTGGGTGAGGCGGCGACGGGGTTTTGTCAAGATCTGTAACGACGCGTGCTGAGCCATCTTCGTTTGTGGCTATCCGCACGAACGAGTGGGCGCGTTTCAGTGGACGCGTGTCTACTGACTTGGACTTGGGTTCCTCGGGAGACTCAACGGCTTTCGATGGAGCATTTGGAAAGGTGATGGTCTCGGGCGTGTAGTCTTCAGCTGAGCGCACAAATGATGCGCTACGGCGGTTCGAGATCCATGATGTACGTGGTTGCGCGCCCTGCGATGCGGATGCACTCTGCTGGGAGTTGCTGATCTCTGTGGGTGCGGTGTCGATCGTGTGAGGGTCGATCGAAGGCTCTACTGCCGGCTGTATTGTTGTCAGGGTTTCGTTGTCGACCACTGTTGCTGTCTCTTCGACGGTATGTGTCTCTGGCACAGATTCGTCTGGAGTGTCTTCAGGTGTCGTTGGTTGCACTGGTGGGTCGGTCCTCGGCGCCTCTGCCCCCGGCTCCGGCGCGCCCCCGTCCTCGCGCGCGTGCTCGTCTTCTGTCGCGGGATCAGACATGGTGGACGATGACGACATCAGCGACGCAGAGGAAGAATGCTCGAGGGGTCGTGAGCGGCGGCGGTCGTTCTGTCTTTTGTTCTGAAACCAGATCTGTCGGTGTGGTTAGTCGCGCACGCTCGTGACGTGGAGCGAACTTGGTGGCTGCACGAACCTGGACCTCTTTCTCGCCAAGCGCAACTTTGCTGACAATCTCCAGACGCGCGGCCTTGTCTGGCTTGGAGTTGATCAAGTATTCAGCCTTCAGAATGTCCTCGTCTTCCTTACTGTGCGATGGAGGTCAGCGCACTGGGTTGCGGAGTTGGTGGGGTCATGGCGCAACCGAAGCTCTTCCGTGGTGCATGTGAGCACGAGCCAGCGTGCCAGCGCGCGTCTCTAGAGATGGGATGGAATGCTTTCATGGAAGCCCAAACTTACGAGGTACGTCTGCGTTTCTGGCGTGCGAGAGGCTTGTTGTCGACGTCTGGCGGCATTTTATTTGCGACTGTCTCCGGCGAGTGCACGAGAAATGCGAAATCCGTTGTCGCTGTGGCTGTGGCTGGACTGGTACCAAAGTCGCGTCTGCCAATGAAATCGGAAGGCGCGACTGGAAGTGGCGAAGAAGGTGACATTTCGAACAACGGAAGAGTCAACAGGCAAGCGGAAAGCGAGTGTTTCAAAGATCAATGGGCATTGGATCTTGAGCAAAGTAATAGAGGAACGATCTGGTGGCAGGGAATGCTCGACGCGTTGGTACGCAGAGCGCGTTGCGCCGCGGGACCAAGATGCAAGACATCCACTGCGCTTTCCCTGCTTGGGAACATCAAAGTCCAAGCGCCACTTAAGCCTCACCCTCTGATCAGATACAAAGTCTGATCCTGCTATCGACAATATTCCAATCGATGCGCTTTTTGTTCGTCTGCAGTTCTGATTTGCTTCTCTGTCGTCTCTACGCATCTTGACTTTGTTCGATCATTTTGACGCATTGTCGATCTCATCTGTCCGGATTTGCACCACAGTACGAGCACGAGCTCGGTTACCAACATGAACCATGGTGGACCGTGAGGAACGCGTCTTAAACCCGCTCACTGGTCCTTACCGCCCACTCTACGCTGCCACACAGTATTGCTTTTGGTAGACTCCAAACCTCCCACCTCTTGTCACGATCCCGGATCAGGCTGTGGTACGCACTGACTCATACATCGTCACACCAAAGTAATATCAGCAGATTGCCCTGCTCCAAGATGATTTGTGTCTTGGTTGACCACGCGTGTGTGATTGTTCTAAGCCCTTTGTTGGCACATTCAAGCATTCGCGTCTACTGCCCACCCACATCAGTCATCAAGTGCAATGATGCTAGCGTTGTAGGCGTGTACGATGCGTAGACGACGGTGAGAAGGTCGGAGATCGTTTGCACTTGTTAATGTTGTTGCCTCGATCAGTCGCTCCCCAAATCGTGTTGTCGCGCTATCACGTGAGGAGCTAACCTCTCGCGTCCTGGTGGCAATCGATAGGCAGAAGGCCCGTCATGCTCACCTTTCTCCCCAACACCGAGCCGTGAAATCCCAGGCGATCCGAGATTCTCAAGCGGTAAGTCATTGAGAAAGCTTTTGATCCTGCACGTTACCGGTCGTGGTTGGTCGGACTCTGGGGTACCCCCGGAGAAGTGCAACGGCCGCATTCAGGACACCCTCTCGAAACAAACGCTACCGCTGTTTAACGCATGTCCGGGCACACCTGATAAAACATGGGTGTGGGATGTGGATGGGTGTAAGTGGTGATGTAGGGGTGCTATGCATAGCATCCGCGATTTTCAGGGAAAAGGATCGGGGATGTTGGTTTGGAGTTGTGGGATGAGTTGCGGGAACCGGGTCGATTCCCATGCTAAGCAGGAAGGGTATGCTTCAGGTACAGTAGGACACAGGCACTACGACAAATCCATATATTTCACACAGAAACAAAGTCCTCTGTCACTCTCTCGCCTTAACCCTCACGAAACAACAGTATCACCACCCCCCTTTTGCCAAAACCTCCAACTCTTCTTCTCCCTCCGCTCGCGCGCGTTGCCGATAACCTTGCCCTCGACAGGCTGCTTCATCTGGTCCAGCTTATAATTCTTCATGCACAGCGACAGCGGCAGGATCGGCACCGCCGCGCAGATAGCGCCGATAAGCATATACCGCATCGTCTCCTGATACGCTCTATTAATCGCGATGCGCTCGGGCGTGCCGAGCGGGTACATTGTGTAGTTGGACGCCGTCACGCCGTCGCTGTAGATAGTCGCGTATGAGGACTTGACATTGGGCGGGAGGTACAGCTGCAGTTTCCGGGGCACGTAGGTAGTCCATATTGCGCCGGAGACGGCAGCGCCGACCGCGCCGCCGATCTCGAGGATAGTGAGGAAGACGGTTGTTGCGGCGGCGACTTGCTGGTGGGATGCGGAGGCCTGGACGCCGAGCTGGGCGGGGACGTTGAGGAAGCCGCCGCCGATGCCGATTGCGATCTGGGTGCCGATGATGGACCAGGTTGATGCGGATTCGTTGCGGTAAGCGAGCATGATGCCGAAGCCCATGATGTAGATTGCTGCGCCGGCTGTGATGAAGTATTTGTAGTGGCCGGTGTATTTGATGATGAGAGATACTGCGATTGAGGAGACTGTTGATGCGAATGTGAAGACGCGGGTTATATAGCCTGCGGTGACTTGCGATTTGTTCTGTACGATGAGCAGGTATGAGAAGAAGTATGGGAACACGCTCATGTAGAATGCCACTATGCTTGGTTAGTATGCTTTCGTTCAAGTGGAGAGTTTCAACTAACTGAAGTAGAAGAACGCGATCAAAACGCCAGCCACAACCGTCCTGTTTTTGAACAGGTTGGGTGGGAAGAAAGCTTTCGGGGCGAGTTTCTTGCTTGTCTCCCAGAACGGGAATACGATGCAGGTGACGCCGCCGATGACGAGCATCGCAATCATGCTGCCGTTCCGCCAGCCTCCATTCGCATTGGGAGCAAGCGTAAGAGGGAGAAGGATCAGTGAGATCCCTGCAGCCAGCAGCAGCAAGCCGAAGACGTCCAGGTCGTACCAGAGGTTCTTCAGATTGGTTCCAATGCTGTGACCTCTGAATGGGCTGGGAAAGTCCAGACCGAGTTTCTTCGCGCGGCGATGGTTCATGTAGAGGCTCACAGCGAGAGGAATGAAAGCGACCGGAAGGATGATGGCCCATATTCCGTATCCCCAGCGCCAACTGGCGTTGGTCAGGATGGCATTGGCAGCTTCTGGTCCTGCGAATGTCGTCCAGAGGAAAGGCAGATCGAAGATGGTCGAATACAAAGCGCGGTTGAGCAAGTCGGTCGTGTCAGCCACGAAAATCTGTTGCAAGACTTGAAGCCCGTTGAATCCAGCCGCCCAGAATACCTGGGCGCCAGCGTACGTTCGAACATTATTCGACGCAGCTTGCTGGATATAGCCAAGTGTGTAGAAGAGGATTGAAATGCTAAATGATTCCAGCCGTCCAAACACGTCGGCAATCTTGCCCATGGGGGGCTTGATAGCAGCTGCATAGGTTAGCAGTGGAGTTCAACATCCCAGTGAAAAAAGACTTACCACTGACAACCCCCTGAATAACTGCCACCGTCGACAACAGAGAATGGGAGCTAAAAGCACTCGTTGCAAAGAAAGTGAGATTGGAGGTGACTTGAATCTCAAACGACGTCATGTTGGCGAGAAGCATAAGGCTGCGATGTAGTCAGCACTTCGCACGTCGTAGCGATTCAGCAACATACCCAATGTACGCAACCACCAGGCTCACAGTCGTCCAGGCCTTGCTCACAGCCTCGATGCGCTTCACACCAGCCTGGGCATCCTCGTTGCTACGTTCGCTATCTGACTCCTCACCAGACCGGTAGTCAGACGGCGGTGCATGGACGTCACATGTTTTTTCGTCCGCATCATGGGAGGGTCTCTCATTCGCTCTCATCGACAGGCGCATTATGGATCGATTTGTTTCTACTCCGAGAGCAGCAGATGCAGAGAGTTTCAGCAACCTGAGACCAGGCGATGATGACTTTATCTGATCGGTTCTGCGTACTGCAGCCGTTCACGGCTGGTAGACACTACGCTCAGCTGGGTATGGCGCTGGTAGCCAAGAGCGGTGGTTGCATGGCGGGAGGCACTGTCACCAGTGACTCGAGTGCCGGGCGCTGTGTGACAATGTGCGACTGGAGCTTGCAGTGTGGTTATCCATGCTGCCGGGCCACCCGCAGTGGTCGGCTTGAAAGCTTGGTGTGAAAAGTCGATCTGATATGGGAGTCCAAGACATGGTAGTTGCATTGGCGAAGGCTGGGCGGCCTCGGAGCACGCGACGGCATTTCGTTGTCGGCTTTCAACATTGAGATATCCTGTCCTGTGTTCGCAATTGCGCAAGCTGGAACGGCCTACCTAAGCCGACATGTGTCGCGGTAAATAGTGGTGTCGCACGAGGCAGCAAGCAAGGCAAGTTGAAGGCTGAACGCGGTTCGTGCGACGCATTCCTCGGCGCACCAAATCACCATACCTACTCAACTCGCTCTCACACCAAAACGCCACCGCGCACACAAGAGGAGAATCGAGCGTGACAGCGACCAGCTTCGCAGTGCATGTCAGACTTGCAGTCGTCATGTGAGGTGAATGCACGACGGGTCTAAGGAGGGCGAACGCAGGACAGAGGAGTGCGAACGCATGACAGAAGAGTGCGACAATCTAAAAAGTGCAATGTCATCTACTCCTCGCAGCACCACAGCGCACGCACAAGACCCCGGATAAGGCAAAACAAAATTGTGATTGACGTTTAGCAATCTGGTCGACACTGCTTACCCGCAGGAGTGCGACGTGGTGGGGCAACCTGCACGCCATGAAGCACAGCTTGGGTGACGGCTCTCACGACATGCGGTCGACGGCATGTTCGACAGAGCCTCAGGCTGAACAGCCGTCAACGTTTGCAAAGGAAGCAGTTGATGCTGACAGCATGATTATGGTCTGAATATGGAGTACGCCATTGCTGCATTGTCTGCTTGACTATGTCGCTTGGTCGCGGTCCATACATGATGCATGGCAATCTCAAAAAACAGTCTTGACCTGACCTAAACTCAACCACAAACGCCAAACGCCCTCTCAACGACATCAGTCTCAATCCCAGCTCTTCTTCTCCAACGCCGGCGTCCCCAAAACCCCCATCCCATCGCCCCTCCTCCCCCTCCTCCCCCAAACCTCCAACGCAAGATCGTACATCCGCCACGCCCACCCCCCGGCTACCATAACCCCGCTAATAACATTCACCAACCTTACCACCAACGGCCAGAAGCCGCGGTACTGCTCGACCAGACTCAGCGTAATGGGCTCGATGTCGAACTTGACAAACACGCCGGGGACGCTCTGCTCGGGGACGGTGTGGGACTGGGAAGTGACTGCGTACTGGTTTGTTTTGATGGCGTGGGTGGCGAAGAGACCGGCTGTCGGGGCGCTGTCTGCGGAGTCGAGGGCGCGCAGGGCGGAGAGCGAGTCGGTGTAGATGGTGGGCACGATGCTGAGGTAGTACTGGAATTTGTAGAAGTGGTCCTGGGGGGTGGGGGTCAGGGCGATGGTGTTGTCGAGCGGGTTGTTCATGGTGGGGAAGTAGGGGCCGAAGGACATTTCGCGGATGACGTGGGAGAAGTTGAATGCTGGGGTTGGGTTAGTTTGGGGCTCGAGGAGGGGGGAGGGGAGGGTGTACAGTTGTGGTCGAGATGCTCGCCGAATTCCATGTACCCGTGTCCGCGGGCGGTGATGTGGAAGTCGCCCTGGACCTTGTTCCCGTCGAGACTCCCAAAGATGCGACACGAGTCCGTCGCGCCCTTGACGCGGGGCGTCTTGCCAAACCGCTTCTTCTGCTTGACGCTAAGATGAGTATGCACCTCGAGGTCGTCCATGTCCCAGGGGCCACCAACGTCACCAGCATGCAGCTCGTGGATGCCCTTCTCGGCGTTGGCGCCGGTCCACTGCGCCCAGCTGGTGGGGTCTTTGCGCAGCAGGTCGCCGGCGAGGGTGCGGTCGCCGGCAGCGTCCTGCATGTTGACGTGCAGGTCGGCGCAGCGCATGCCGACGATGATGTCGAGGTTGATCTGCATGTCGTGCGAGACGCCCTTTTCGACGGAGAAGGTTTGGGTGGTGGTACCGGCGAACCAGCGCGCCGTCTCGGTCCAGGCCAGCCAGACGCAGGTGAGGATGAGCGTGACGGTCCAGGCGGACGAGTTGCGGCCCTGGACGAGGTAGGTCGTCTTGGTTTTGGCTATGCGTGTCAGTCAGCGTGTGCACCGGATGCGAAGACGCAAGAAGCACCCACGGAAAGCATCGAAGCTGCTCACGATGCCGCCCTTTGACGGTCCAAAGGCATCGTCGTTCAGCTTCGGGTCCTGGTAGCCGTAGCTCTGGTGCTGCCCGTAGGTCTGGCCTTGGACGTAGCCCTGGTCTTGGACGTAGCCCTGGTCTTGGACATAACCCTGGTCCTGCTGGTACCCGTTCATGGCGGCGGAGCAATGCGCATTCAGGGCAGCAGACCCAATTGCGACTACAAGAGCTCAAGGAGAGACAGCCACGCAAGGGATCGGTGGTGGATGGAGGCAGTCCTGAGTCGGCGCGGCCATGCGAGACGTTGGGGCAACGCGTCCCCGAAAGGCCACCTTCAACGTTCGCGCAGGGTTCGCTCGAGCCGCGGCAGCCCCACATCAACACGAACTGCAGACAACACCACGGCGCACTCGTGTAAACACGGTCCGTCCCTTACATTCACTGTCCTAAACATCTCCATCTCCATCTACGCAGCCTCCTCCCCCAACCCACCAAACCTGCCCTCGCCCTGCTCCCCACCACCCAAGCCCCCACCACCAACCGCCTGGTTCCGCTTCACCTGCTCCAGCTCCGCAACCCGCGCAGGATCCTTCTGCGTCCCCACCACCCCAAACTCCCTCTTGCCCGTCAGCCCCGGATCCTCGCTCACATTCTTCCCGTGCATCTTAAACGCGCCCTCCTGCTCGAGCGCCTTGTGGTCCGCGCCCGCATATCCGCCCCTCACCTCCTCTACATTCGCGCTGGGAGCCTGCGTCGACGTCCCGTACCCCGTTGCGCCGCCGACTTTGTTGTATGTTGGGCCGACGCCGTGCTCTTTGCCTAGACCGAGGCCGCTGCCTGCGCTGAGTTGCTGCTGTTCGCTCCAGTTGGACGCTGCGTCGCGCGCCTCGGCGTCGACGGCAGGGTCGAGTTTGCGCGCGCCTGAGGTGGAGGTGTTGGCCAGCGTGCTGCCTGCTGAGGGCTGCGAGGAAGCCGCTGCTTTGGGGTTTCCTTCGCCAAAGTGGCCGGAGCCCTTGAGGGACTCGGCGGCGAGCGAGTCGCTGGTGACGGTGCCGACGCCCTCGTAGATGGGCATCTGCGAGCGCGGGTCCGTAGTTACCTGGGCTGTTAGTCGGGGGGTTTGCTGGTGGGGCTGTGGTGCGTACCTTCTGGCCGTGATGTTGAGACATGGTGAGTGATGTGTGAGTTGGGAGGATCTGGTGTTTGTTTGCAATGCGGTGCGGTACTTATCCTGCCCTCGCTGCCTCCCTCACGAGAGCTATATCCTGCTCCCAGCTAGCGCTGTGCTTGCGTCATGCGGAGCACACAGCGCGCGTTATACATTGTGACGTCAAGTGTTGCTGGTAATCGAGCTGGCCTCGATGAGCTCGATGTGATGCTCCGCTCACGCTATTCGGGCGGAGATACAGGGCGGTTGATTGGTCGGGGCTCCTAGATCCGCCATCGCGCTTCCGGCTGGCTAAACCGACGAACGATTAGTGGTAGTTTGCTTTTGGAGCTGCCTGTCTACAGCGGGGGTTGGTATGGGTAAGCGCTGTTCACGTCTAGCTTCGATTGCACCTCACCACAACGTCTCTGCGAATTGAGATTCAGAGCAAGAGCTCAAACCACTGTCTCGATGTAAGAGCGCATAAAGAGGTTTTGTCTGCAGACAGTGGCAGAAGGTAGGTACAGTTGACTCATTATTCATTCAATCATATCTCGACCGCTCAGCAGCCACATTTTCTTCACTGAAAAGCGCCCACAGGCAAAATCTTACAAAGCAATCATTCCCCAACGCCGTGCGATCTTACACTGCATCCATACAGTAGACCCCATTCACCACTCCACCAGACACTTATCTAGCTGAAGACGGAGTACCAAAGTCCGGGTTCGTAGTCTGCGCCAGACCATCATGCTTCTTGGCCTCGCGAGAAACAGCATCGTTGGGAATGCCATCGAGCCCATCCTTGCCCTCGCGGCCCGCTGCGCCGACAGAGTCAGTCGTCGCGGGCTCGCGGAGCGTGCTGCTGCCCTGCCCGGATGCGGAGATGTCTGCGGATTGGCCGCCGGAGCCTACGTTGACGGTGCGGGCGTCGGATGAGTTGAAGTCGGAGGCGACGGGGGGCTGCTCGGGGAGAGGCAGGTTCGACTTGACGTGGTCGACGGTGGCGGGGTCGGCCTTCTTGTCCGTGACTGTGGGAGCGTAGCCTTGCTGGGAAGAAACCATTTTGATTGTGGGGCTGAGTGCTGTTAGTTGTGGTGTTTGTGACGCGTGAGCGAGCATCCAGGTGAGGCTTCCACACAGCGCATCGGTGAATGGAAACTCACGTTTGTGGATTTGTTGGAAAGCTAAGGTAATAGAATGGAGTTGGGTAGTTGTCGAGTGTGATTGGGTGTGATTGATACTGAAAATATTTTTGTTTTCACAAGCGCTTTTGGGGACTTTATTGCAAAGCGCAGTGGGCGGGGTGCCGTGACATCATGTTGACATAGGTAGAATACGATCCGCATCGAAGATTCCCATCATCTCACCAAGCACAATTCAGTGGGCCCTTGCATCATCCTGCGGGGATGGTTTTGCTGATTTGATCAATGCGACTGCGGTTGCAGGGGCCCTCGGGAGGCTTGAGCCGCAATCCGCCGGTCCCGGTGGGCCTCGCGACACTCAGAGGACGAGATTTTGATAATGTTGAGCCCCATGAGGTTGACAATCCGAAGGATCGTGGTCGCGTGCCCTGCTGCAAAGTCAACACATTACATCATCGTTGGGCGGCCCCAGTCTGCACCTGGGAATCACAGTCTCACGATCGCGACATCGCGAAAAGCTAGCGCATGGAATGGGAAGCACCGGGATCGCATACTTGGCGAGCATACTATCCATTCTAATGTGTACATTGCAATCCCCAGTGTTCTAAATAATCAACTTGGCGAAAGAAATGGTTGAAAGACGATTGAGTGAAGTGGTGGAGGTGTGAAGTATATGCGGAGAAGAATTCTTGGGGGAAAAAAAGAAGAAGAAAAATCGAAGAACGCCGGGTTTACTCTTCAAGGTACAGCAGCCCACGTGTGTGCTAGCCAGTGTTGGAGACTGGTGACAACGACGTCGGGGTACATACTGTTCAGGTATGCTGGCGAAGCAATGTCATAACGTCCTTCGGCTGTGGCCAGATGTGTTGCGATGCGTTGTTGCTGAGTCGGGTTGTCGGTAAGGCTGAGCTGATACTGTAGGCCTGCGTTGGACGGTCAACATGGACACGAGAGAAGAGGCTGCGGTGTTCATACCTGACGGGTTCTGCCATTCAACAGGGTTCAGTGGTCGACCTAAAAGACAGTCAGCGGCACACTCGAGTTAAATCAAAGGGGAAACCACCTCTGCATGTACCAATCAAGGTAATGAGACCATGAACCGTCAGCCTTTCGCCGCAGATAGACATCTCAGTCGGCCAACTGGTCATGTCCAGGGACTTGACCACGAACTTGGCGACATCGTAGATCGACGTTAGACAGAGCGAGGAGTATCTATTTGCAGCATCGTAGATCGGTGCTACTGCAGTCATATTGCGGAGGTCAGCGATGTAGTCGCCTTCACCACTCGCAATTTTGGCGCCTATCTGGTGGGCGCGCAGGCCACCAACAGCGAAACGCTCGTAGAAGATGCCGCACACAAAAGCGGTCGATTGTATGTATGCGGCGTAGCCTTGAAGCTTAGCGCGAGCCGCACTCTTCTCACGGTCCAGTATGCTGTCCGGTATTTGCAGTCCAGGTCGACCTTCGAATTCGGCAGGGGCGAATCGACGGACGCGGCATCGCACAGCTGCATCAATAAGACGAAGCTGAGGTCTTCCAGTCACTGTAGAGATCACCGTGTCGACCCCCATCAGTGCATGCTGGAGAGATGAGGAATCTCTGTAATTGACCATCTGGCATTGGTATCCTTGTGACATGAGGACCACTTGGGTCTGCAGATGGTCAGCCAGGGACAAAAGTCAAAGTAGACATCAGTACTCACAATCCTTGACAAAATGATAACTTGGTGACTCGTCGACTGCTGGATCTCCTGGGCAATCAGAAGTGCCAAGCCACAAGTGCCTGCGATTGCTACGCGCATATTGGACATGCTTTGTCGCTGTATTATCAGTGACGCCTTGAGTGAGCTATTCGGGTGGCACAGCACGCATGTCCATCCTTTAGTACTTTAGATATGCCCTCACTCAAGCCGTGACTGTCATCTCCACGACTATGCGTTCATCACAGTAACACAACGCGTTGATGCCCATGAGTCAGGGGTGTCATGCTGGGCTCGAAGACCGTGAATGAACGTGCGGTTGCGTAAGACCGGAGGTTGTGTGCGCTCTAGGAAGGTTGGATGTCCAGGCATCACAAGTGATAGACGACCTTGGTGCCTCTGAGCCCCAAGAGCCTAAAGTATACTAGTCAGTGGTCCTGAAACAAAGGGAGGTGCGATTTGCGCTATCATCGAGGCTTCGGCACTGACCTCGAGACTGGCGAGGGGGAGGACGGTGTGGAAGCAATACCGGCCGTTCTTCAGAATTCGCAAGGATCGTCGTCTGTTTGGATCGGCAGGAGTAGGAAACCATTGGCTATCATGTAATACATCAGCACCGTGGTTGCCTGCTTTCCACTTGAGTCTCAGCGACAGACGTTGTTTCCACCACCCACGTGGACTAGGGCTGGTTCGTCTCGAGATGACTGCGAAGGCGCCTTCTAGTCCGGCGATTCCACGGAGCAACTCAAGATGTGGTTACCATCATGCGGTTCAAAGCCCATGCATTGCGGATGTCGTCTGCAGTTGCAAGTATTGTAGCCACCTCCAGGGAGCCACCTTCAGAAAGCCGCGGGTCAATTCTGAAAACCCCTGGACAGTCCACGTATCAAGGATGCAAGGCGATGCCGTCCATTTACCTTAGCGACGTTACATCTCTCGTCACATACTCGAGGCCCCCACGCTGTAGCAGAGCTGCATGCGTGAGTACGTGAGCCGACACAGCAGAAAGGTAGCGTCACATCCACGCCGCCTTCCAAGCAGACCGTTTCGAGAAACATGTAGGCAAGCATGTAGGGCTAGCCCTATGCTGTAAAGTGACTGAGCCCGATTGGCGTTTGATATGGACTTTTGTGGGGTGCATCTACCGATGGCATGGTTATGGGACACGACTGACAGAGTGCGGCGGTGGGGTGCTAATGGTCATGCAGGCCCAGCAGCCTCTCTAGGCCGCAGTCAGACATTGACGCGTTAGTGATAAACCAATCGATATCATCCGAGACGGAGCGAGCTTGCTAAGAGTATCGGCTAGGACCATGGGGCCAAAAACCGGTGACCCGTCCAAGACGTCGCTGTCCCCGGAAATGCCTCAGGAACGCAGATTCGGGCTCCCCGTGCAAAGGAAGAAACTTTGAAGGATGCGCTGGATTTGACCCATGGACATAGGATCATCTCCGAGCCGTCTGCACACCGTTGAGCCTCGTCATGGGAACTGCGGCTCAATATGCCTGAGGCAGGGACAAGCGCCGGGCACCCCACTCTGCCGTGGTGGTAAAGAGATGACTGGCACACAGAAGGTGTCCCATCTCCAGAGAGCCTGCTCTTCAATAGTCATTTCTGCCTGGAGGACTGTACGACTTCACCGGTGCTGGTGGAGAGCACATGCAAGGAAAATCGTCGAGCGTATGGGGTTCCTTGTCGACTCAAAACGGTCAGATGCTGGATAATTTAGCGCCGGTAGGTGCATATTCGTAGACGTGAACATCGGCACGATGTTCAGCTCGTCTTACGGTGAAGCCGCCATGGCGGTGTTGACTGGATGCGATAGCGGGAGCGCTGCCTGACTGTTGCCTTCTCACCACGTGGAATCCACCGCGGCAGTTCACAGTGAACGGTAGTGATCTGAGTAAAGGGTCGGAAAAATTTCAACTGCGTTACTTTCTGATCCTGGAGAGTTGTAGATGGAAGACGTTGGGAGGTGGGGCACGCCGCACGGAAGGCCCGAACGTTCGCCACCAATCTCGAAAGGGCAAGCGGTCAGTCACATGACACCCGACACTAGGAAACTTGCGACTGTTATCTTGTCTTTACGTAGACTTCAACAACAAAAGCTTAGCACCAGAGTTACGATGTCCTTCGGCAGAAAAGTGTTCTCCCGGTTCCATCCCCATCATCAATTCGCCGCAGCCCTCGGAATCACCGCATGCGCATCGCCCTGTAGTTCACCTGCAGCAAGATTGTACTGTGCTGGTAGTTCTAGAACAGGAGCGTATTTTGTGTTTTCACCCATCTCATGAATTGCTGCGCCATGCGAGGCTTCAGCGCACGAGGGCTGTGTCTGAACAGCCTGCTTCCTGCGAGAGTTCCTTCGAATCAGAAATGTCGCAGCTAGAATTATGGCCAGTCCCGCCACTGCGCCAACGGCAATGCCAGCGATTGCGCCCGCGCCGAGCTTACTCGAGCGTTGAACCCGTGGACCTGAGCTTGAGCCTGTTGTTGATGTCGTGGTTGCCGATGAAAGTGTGTTTGATACACTCGATGACAACCTCCCGAATACCTGCTGAAGGGTAATCACTCCATTGCCTGTCTGGCAACAGTCCGTTGTCTCGCCGCAACACCAAGTCGAGCTGTTCGCTGTGCCATCGCAGGGCGAGAGGCGGGGTGTGATATCTTGCTTGCCCTGGCAGAAGTTCAAGCACTTTCCGACATTGTCTGGTTGCGAATACTCGGTACAGA
This sequence comes from Didymella pinodella, assembly GCA_039634465.1. Classification (NCBI taxonomy): domain Eukaryota; kingdom Fungi; phylum Ascomycota; class Dothideomycetes; order Pleosporales; family Didymellaceae; genus Didymella; species Didymella pinodella. Next base: position 119,079 of record CP113352.1, read on the forward strand.
AATCGATATACTAACTCGCGTCAGCCTGGTCTTTTTGAAGAGATACAACGCTAACATATGTGGTCACTCTCTTCCCGGTCTCATCTGTCATTCTGTTCACGCATAGCCCGTTGGGTAAGCAATTGTCTTGCGTACGCCCCGCTGATATGTTACCCCATGGAGGGTTGGCTCGAGCAAGCGCACAACAAATAGTGGTAGGCCCATAAGCAGCTGGACAGGGGGCATAATACGACCACCAAGGCGATGCGGAATCGCTGTCGTCCGGGAGCAAGGTACCATTCGCGTAACGGCATCCACTCTGGGCAGAAACGAGTGCCAGAAGCGATGCAAAAGAGAGAACAAGACCCGCTCGCATGTTGTGCAACAGCAGAGTATCAGCTTCGAAGAGATGTTGCCAGCTAAAAGCGTCTGCGGAGACAGAGGTCGTCAGAGTGCGAACAGGCCCCTCATTACAAGACAAGGACAAGGCTGAATATGCAATCATCCGTGCAGCTGGAGTCGTACTGCATGGCCATGCATGTTGACCTTCCGAATGTGCGCCTATCTTGAGAGATCATCCGTGATATTTGTAGCAGCGACCTGATCGATCCAATAGTGGTGATGAGGCAGGCGTGAAGGATGTGCCTGCCTTTTGATCGGACCTGATAGCACGTAACGCCAAAGTCACATTGTGAAGATGTCGCTAGGGATGGGCGTTCCAGCAACGTCCCTATGGACGTTTTAGGATGACGATCGTACTTTATCGTACTTTATATATAAATATTTTTAAGTATAGCGCTTAATCGTAGAAGGTTTAGCACCTGCTAGTTTAGGTGTAGGTAGTATATGTAGTAACGTACACAACGGGCGAGCGGAACACACGGGCGAGCGAAACACTTTTGCCAAGACCCCACTAAACTTCCTTCCTACACTAATGCCTCCCTAACCGCCCTAATTTAACGCGTTAAAAGAACGTTAAGTACAGCTTGCGCTTTAAGCTCTTGATGAAGACCCTAAACTCTCCTTGCGACGCGCTGCAGCTATCTACAACGTGCCTCTAACTACACTACATCATCGACGCGCTAGAAGACCTTCACGCGTTAATACTATGGCTAACTCACGGAATCTGACTACTGCTAAGGAGCAGGTGGTTGTTACGTACATACTTGAGCTGGTCACGCGAGGAGAGCCCCCCCCCCCGGCTCGCAGCTGTGGCTGATATGGCCAATTCTCTGCGAAAAGAGCGCGGTTTGGCCCCTGTTGGCATAAACTAGGCCAGCACGTTTGTTTCTTGTCAAGAGGAGCTTAAAACAGTATTTAATCGCAAGTATAACTACAAGCGAGCCCTCTGCGAGGACCCAGGGGTTATAAAGGGCTGGTTCACCCTTGTATTTAACATCAAAGCTAAGTATGGCATCCTGGACGACGACACGTACAACTTCGACGAGACAGGCTTTATGATAGGCTAGATAAGCTCTGGAGTAGTTGTCACAGATGCAGAGAAGCTAGGACGAGCAAAGCAGATCCAGCCAGGCAACTGGGAGTGGGTGACAGTCATTAAGGGCATTAATGCTACAAGATGGGCTATTCTGCCCTACATTATCTTTAAAGCCTGCTAACACCTGTCTAGTTGGTACAAGGACGATACCCTGCCTTAAGACTGGGTTATTAGCATCTCTAACAACGGCTGGACTACTAACAAGCTTGGCTTTAACTAGTTGAAGCACTTTAACAGGCATACGAAGACGCGCACTGTTAGTACCTACCGTATGCTGATTATTGACGGTCATGAGAGCCACAAATCTACAGAATTCTAGCAATACTGCAAGGATTAGAAGATTATAACCCTATGCATGCCTGCGCACTTATCGCACCTCCTGCAGCCACTTAACGTGGGTTGTTTTGGCCCTCTGAAGAAGGCGTATGGGGATAAGGTCAACGAGCTTATCCGTAACTGGATCAACCACGTTACAAAGCAGGAGTTCCTGCTATGCTTTAAAGCGGCTTACAAGAAAATTATTACTGCTAGCAACATCTAGGGAGGGTTCTAAGGGGCTAGATTGGTCCCTTTTGACCTAGAACGGATTATATTAACCCTTAATGTGAAGCTGCGCACTCTGTCACCACCTGTTGAAGTTGTACTTCAAGCAAAGCTCGTAAGCACGTGTTCTATTGGTTCTTAGGGATGAATACGGTAACAGGGACACGAGGGGTTGGTTGCAGTGAGGTGTACAGATACGATCTGTCAGTCTCAAAAGCAGGGGTAACGATAAGTAGTACAGAGTAGACTGTCTAGCTTAAAGGTTAAAGGTTGAGATCCAAAGACAAACTTAATTAACTAGGTTAAACACAAACTATAAGGGTTGTGTTCCTATATGCTATATACTTAAGATATGTTCCATGCTTGTTCCATTGTTCTAGTGTTGTGCCAAATTGGCACATTGTGGAACATTATAGGATTCCTTAGAACAACACGTGACTTGTTCTATTGTGGCGTTCTGCTAAGACTTTAGAACATAAGGGGTCACGTTGTTATTAGTCCTAAGTGCTGACCTTCTTAAAGACCTCTAGGTTGTCCCTAAGTGTCATTAATCCTTCTCTTCCTTATCTTCCGCCGTGCCCCATCTCAGGTTCGTAACACCACCACTACCCACACACAACAAGCCCTAGCAGTCGCAAACCCTAAGTAATACCCTAGAATTTAAGTCGCAATTAACTCTAATTTGAGACAAGTATAAGAGGGAGCAGGGTAGTGTTACGATCTCCGAACGAACGGGTACTGATAGGAAGCGGGGCAACGCTAAGGATGACAGCGTGTCACGAGTCACGTGACAACCCCCTCGCCCAGAACAACCCCCTCATAAGGGCAGGACCTCAGAAAGGGCTTAGCCCCCTTAAAAGGGCCAACCCCCTTCTAAAGGTCGGACATTTCAGGAAACTGTTATATTCCCTTACTATATAATTAGTAGGAACACAACTCTTATAGTTTGTGTTTAACCTTATTAATTAAGTTTGTCTTTAGATCTCAACTGACCTTCAAGCTAGACAGTCTACTCTGTACTACTTATTGTCAACCCTGCCTTTGAGACTGACAGATCATATCTGTACACCTCATCGCAACCTAACCCCCTGTGTTCCTGTTACCGTATTCATCCCTAAGAACCAATAGAATTAGTGCTTACGAGCTTTGCTTAAAGTACGACTTCAACAGGTAGCTCGCCTACTTCTGTTCTAAGCGCGATTAAGCACTACGCAAAGGGGGGAGCTATCCTGTCGCATAAGCTTGCGCTTGCACAAAAACGAATCTGTAAGCTTGAAGCAGCTGCTAAGGCCACTAGACAACGCAAATCGCATAAAAGAAAGCATATTCAAGCTAAGGGGAGCCTTGCAGTTGAAGAGGGCCAGCGGTTAACTGCTCTAAAGGAGTTCAGGGCGCGTAGTGATAGAAAGAGGTGGAAGAAGCAGGTGCGCGCTGAAGGAGGTGAACCATCCCAACGACGCTGTAGACAGTGCGGAGAGGGCGGGCACAATGCGCGAACTTGCAAGAATGAAGTAAAAGAGGTTTCTAAGTAATATTATAGCTTGCTTTGCCTTGTGCAGCGCTAGTTTGTGGTGTTTTGGGCCATAATAGGGTAAGATTTGGTGGGGTCTTAGCAAAAGTGTTTCGCTCGCCCGTGTGTTCCGCTCGCCCGTTGTGTACGTTAGTGCATATCGCGAGATAGTCAGGCTGTTAGGGGCCTTACTAGCAGACGTTTTATAAGCGGTTTCTTATACAATTAAGTCTTACTTTAAGGTGTTGTTAGGACGCTAAAGTTGTGTAGATGTATAACGTAATTGTTAAGTCTCTATTGATGTCGCTGTCGCGATAGAGACGGCTGTGGTTGCTTACAAAGGAGACCTAAGGGCGTCCCTTAAAATAAGCGTACTTTATCCATATAAACCAAAGGATCGTCCTTTATCGTCCTTAGCCCCTTAAAGTACTCCAAGCGCCCATCCCTAGATGTGGCAGGTCCTCGCTTGGCGGTCCATTCCCGGACATTCATTCTGATGATTAGGATTCAGTGGCTGACGAGATCAGTCCACCAATAACATGGCATTCGTCTTCGATATTTTTGAAACAGGCTGAAGGCCATTTGGTCGACTTTACCACCGCGCTGTTTGAGTATTGCACCATTGCACGCACTGATCCTGACTCCATATCAAGATTAAGGTGACCGCGAATCCGTTACGTTCTGTAAATCTGGGAGAAGCAGGTCGGCGATGAAGCCAAAATGCACGCTTAGGGTGGGGGAACACGAAGGGATCAAAGAAGGATAAAAGACATGTCATGACGTAGCTGTTGATATCGTGACACTACTGGTGTGCGTTGCTGTCTTGTTGAAAGGAGTTAAGCGGTGCATGTCAGCGTGGCTGAGGCTTTCTTTACTCGTCCGACGCCGATGCCGCCTCAGCAGCTAAGTGAGAAGCGTGAACAATCACATTGGGGACGGCAACTACAAATTGTAGGCAACCAAACTCTTTGAATATTATATCATTACGAGAGGCTTAAACCCTCTGCGTCCATGTCCTTGGAGCACTTCCTCACTACTGCATCTTTTCGTCCCCAAACGCCACAACACCAAGCTCAACCACCTTACAAAGCAGGAGCGTTGGGGTCCTCCATGCACTGGTCAACACGCATCAGCTGCTTGCCAGTCGCCTTAGCGATCTGGATAAACTGCCTCAAGTAGCTGACAGTAGAAGGGTAGAGGTAATGAAGAACGACCAGGTTACCACCCTTGTTGACATCGCGCTGGAAAGCGGTCAACTGCTGCTCAGGGGTATCGGTCTCAGCCCACAACCAATCCTCGACATCGACAGACCAGTTAGTGATGGTGGGCTTCTTGCCAACAGACTTCGCAAGACGGGAGCGCATACGGGCACCCTCGGTACCGAAGGGAGGGCGGAAGTAGGAGGTTGTGAAACCGTTGAACTGGCTCTTCATGGCCTTGATGTCCTCGTTGTACTCCCAGTCGATCGAGCCGTAGTCGGGCAGACCCTCCATCTTGGGGTGGGTGAATGAGTGGAGTGCGAGCTGGTGACCGGCGGCCTGCATTTCCTTGTAGACGTTGGTGAGGTTGGTGGTCTCGTCGAGGAGAGGGGCGCCGACAGTGAAGAAGGTGACCTTGATGTTCTCCTCACGGATGATCTTCAGGACTTCCTGGGCAAGGTCTGGCTGGCCGTCGTCAATGGCGAAAGCGAAAGAGTTGGGGCGCTTGCAGGCAAAGACAAGGTCACCAGACTCCTCGTCGTTGGGGAGGACGAAGCCAGCAGGGACAGACGGAACGATCTCCATAACGGTCAGCTTGACGGTCTCCGTGCTGTAGAATCCCTTGAGCGCGAAGCCGATGGCCTTGGTCAAGTCGATGTTGAAGTGGCTGATGGGAATGTAGATGTGGCCGTTCTTAGCGTAGCGAGAAGCCTCGACAGAGTCCCAGGTGTACGGGTAGGGGGCGATCTCGGAGTTGCAAGCGCTGTTGTGCTGCTGGAATGCGACGGTGAACTTGGTGGAACCAGAGTAGGCGATGTGGAGGTAAGAACCCTTGTACTTGCTGAAGTCGCTGCAGGATCCGGAGACCTGGGAGTAGAAAGAGTAGTCAGCGTCGGTAGACTTGATGGTAAGACCGCCGTTGTAGGTCAGACCCATGCCATCGTCACCGCCGTGCCAGAAGCCTTGAGCGTTGCTGTCAGCGCTGGCGAACCTGTCAATGACCAAGGCAGCAGCAGTGCCTGTAGGCGCAGCGACTGTGGCAGTCGGGGCGGAGGCCGGCTCGGTGGTGGTGACCTTGAACTCGCCGCTGGTGCCGCAGTAGAAAGCCATAGGGCCAAACGAGACAGTCTGGGTGAAGCCAGCGAACAAGATGGTGGTAAGCTTGGTAGTGTCAAGTCCGGAGTACTTGGAGAACGGAATGGTGTAGAGCTTCTCGGTACCATCGAATGTCCAGCCAAGCTCAGAGGTGGACTGAGTGAATGCCTGAGCAGCAGTGGGGTCGCAGCTGCTAGAGGAGTCAAGCTCAATGTTGAAGTTGGTTCCGGCAGGCGCCTTGATGCGGAGAGAGATACCAGCGTGGTTCTTAGCCTTGGCGTTGAAGCAGCCGAACTGGGAGTAGAAGTAGGAGCTGGTGTCCTTGGGCACAATCTCAACACGGTTCTTAGAGGGCTTGCCGACAGTCAGAGAGGTCATGGTTCCATCCGAGGACGAGGCCTTGTTGAGAGCGTTGTAGAACATGAAGGTCAGGCGGGACTGCGATGTCCAGTCATCGATGAGAGAGACAGCGCAGGCTCCGGTGGGGGCAGGGGCTGCTGAGGTAGCCAACGTCGTGCGGGTGGCGGCGGTAGCAGATGTCGATCGGACGGTGGATGAGACACCGCCGCTGGAACCACCTGCACAGCCAAACTGAATGTTGCTCAACTGCCATGTGGCGGTAGTAGAAGAGAATCCAGACCAGACAAAACCGGTAACAGCATTGGCATTGGCACCAGAGAATTGGGTCAGAGGAACTGTAACAGTCTGGGTTTGACCGGTCAATCCAGTGAACTGGGTGTAGTACGAGGTGTACGAAGAGGCGGAGCACGCCGACTTGGTCTGAATCTCGAGAGTACCCGATCCCCCTGAAACACCCTTGATGGTGAATTGAATAGAGTTATAGTTATTGCTGCTGGCAGCCTGGCAATCGAAGGTCTCGTAAAAGTAGGAGCTGGACTTGGGCTGGAAAGACAGGACTCCATTAGCAGCCGAGATCTTAGTCATGGAGGTATCATCGCTGGTCCACTGGCCGAGGCTATTGGTGTTGCTGGACCACTTGGAGAAGTCGTCAATCTTCAAAGCTGAGCTGCAAGCAGCGTGGGCCTGGCTAGCGAAGCCAGCAGCGAGGCCAATCAGGAACGTTGAACGCATAATTAACGTAGTAAAGCGAGAGTGAGAACGAATGTACGGGAGTCAAAGACTTCCAATTAGAATGTCGGAACTACGTCTCGACAAAGTGATCTGGACGATAACTCGTACAGAGCCATCACCGGCGGGCTACATCGAAGTTATATCAAGCGGAGGTACAGGGGCGGGAGCATGACACAAAGGAAATTTGGCTAGTTCACTGGGGCCTGGTGTTTCGGGAAGACATGCTTCTATTTAGGGCGCCCGAAAGTCTGGGCAGCCGACGATCTATCGTTCGTTTTGACCATGTTGAGTTTGGCGCATGCTGACAAGACCTCCAAGCGGCAGTTAGGCCAGTGAGACCCCTGAACTCGATGTTTCGATCCTGGGCGTTTGTGGAGCCAGCAACCTTCCGACGACAAGGATGCTGGGAGACCATCTCTGGCAGTCCAAGCTTCCGCTGAAAGCCGTGCTGCTTTTTCAGCAACGCTCAGAGGTCCAGCGATCAGTTCACAGAGCAGGCGAAGGGCCGTATGACGTGGGCCTGGTGGAAGTCATCCACGGCACTGTCCCTGACTGTGCACGAAGCAAGGCGTGACGGCATGACAGCAGCCGCGTCGGGTGTTGCCGAAAGAGTTACGTCGTCCTGGCACGCGTGCGAGGCTCGTAGGATTCTGCGGTAAATCACTCGCGGGACTGTGTGTTACTTGGCTATCCACTGCTGAGAATTAGACACGACTGTGTCGGTAAGTCATAGTGTTGCTGTTTGAGGGTGTATTGGCAGAAGCAGAGGCGAACAAGGCGCCCAGCGTGGAGCAGAAGAAGAGGGCCACATTGTCTTTCCAATAAGACCATGCAGACACGAGGCAGTCGCGTGGATGTCGCACAGCGTACGTGGCAGTCGTGCAACCTGAGATCTGATGGTTGTGCGCATGCTGAGCGTAGCGAATTGATTCACTGAGGGCGGCGCGTGCGGTCACGAAGCCCGAGGAAGTCAATTCTGATCCTTTCTCCTCACAATCTGCAGCTTCGTGTCTCTTGATTGCTGCCGTGATCTATCCGTATAGAGAAAACATCTGAAGCCTGTAGCTGCGCTGCTTCGATTACAGTTGTCTTTACGCATTCCTTATTGTGAAGGCGCAATTTCTTTTCTGAGTTCCGCCAAGCCGGCCCCTGCCAAGCGGTGCCGACAGCGACATGGCGGACCGCCGCAAGCTCGTTGTTTCCAACACCCACTCGCTACCGGCATACTGAGGATCTAGGGCTGACAGAGTTGTTCCCGACAAAAGCCTTTTCTGTGGAGTTGCACGCCTTGTCGCCACCGACATCGATCGTGATCAGTCGTCCTGCTGCAGAATCCTGTACGTTACTCGTACCGCCGAAATGAGCTGCAAACTGTCTCCACATCATGCCATCAGCACAGAGCAGTCGGTCTCTCGCTGCCAAAGCATGCGTTGTCGTTATTGGCAGCGGAGAAAAGGCTGACATGCAGGTAGGGCGACGAGCAAAACTTGATCTACGCTCCACAGCAAGCGATCTTGTCAATGTTTGACCACTTGCGGAGGCAAGCGGCAAGACTACTTGGCGGCATCGAATACGGATACACCTCACGGTGCCTCTGAAGAGGGTCGCTGGGCCTGCTTGACCTTGCTGAGGCTTGCCTAAGTCACCACGCAAAGGGTTCTCTTTACGTGAAAGGCGATCAACGTTGATCCTCAAGTCGGCATGTTGTACAGCAAGGCCCTCACAGCCTCGTCCAATCTCGACGACAATGTGACCGCGCAAACCTCTTACGCAGATGACAAAAGCGCGACTATGAGCAGGGAGCAATGCCTGTGATATCAGCCTGTCTCCGTTCATTTGGAATTGTCAAGCAATGTGTGCTTCCAAACAGACATGCTTCATACTGCACTCTCCTACTACTGCCCTGGGTCATTGTCGTCGAATGTGAAGGCAGGCGTACTTGAGATTTGCAATCCGTAGCTTCCCCGCTTCACCCCGCTTCCGTTAGCTCCGGGGTCAGCACGCATCACCACTTGTACCTGCTGAGTGGTCATCGATGCTTATATGCTGGGCGGGCTCTTTTTCTCGACATCAAGCATGTTTGTTACCAAGTGACTATCTAGGTTTACTATTCAGCAGCAGGGCAGCATGGCTAATAACTACGAGTCGGTATCATCGTGTCATCTAATTCGAAAGCGTACTGACTAGTACATCCAGCCTCGTAAGGCTGGCGCAGAAGCTCGCCTCAGAGGGTCCACACAGGGTTGAGCCCACACATCGCCGAGTACGCGCACTGTTTCACGGTAAATACGTGATCGACACACTGCAGGCCTACCATGTCTGGGAACATCCCAACTTTCCACAGTGAGTCTGGCCTACGCAGGTGATCCGATCATACTCAGATAGGGAAGGTTCTACGTACCCGGGACCGCCTTCAAGGATGTAAACCTCGCAGTGAAGGATCCGGTGGAGGGAACAAATGATACTGTGCACTTTGTGCAACTCGACAACGGCCGTGTAGCGACCAACAGATTACTGCTCTTCGATACCGACGCACTGAAAGAACTCTACAAAGTCGACTTCCACTCCATGGACCAGTGGTTCGAAGAAGATGTCCCAGTCTACGGGCATCCCAAGGATCCCTACAAGCGCATCGATATTCTCCACTCGACGCGCAACGTGAAGGTGGCCATTGAAGGCGTTACACTTGCCGATAGCTCGAGCCCGTTGTTCCTCTTGGAGACAACGCTCAGAACGAGGCATTACCTGCCGCCAACAAGTGTGAGCTGGGAGTACCTCCGCAAGAGCGACACCGAGACCCTTTGCCCGTATAAGGGTCGTGCAAATTATTACGATGTGATTGTTAATGGAAAGCAATACAGGGATGTGGTGTGGTACTATAGGTACCCTACCAGCGAGAGTGCGCCGATTGCTGGGTATGTGTGCTTCTACAACGAGAAGGTCGATTTGTGGGTCGACGGGGTGAAGGAAGAACGATGAGCAGGCTTCAGTGAGTTGATTGATTGACTAATTGTCTACTGTTCATTTCAGGCTGACTAACCTCAAGCTGTAGGACTTGGATTGCATCAGCGGCCGGCAGTGCTTGTGTCTCAGATGGTAACAATGGAAGAGAGTCATTGGCTTTATTCACCAAAATTCATCGAGCGACTACACTGTGTATGAACAGAGAGAAGTCATACCATGTAGATGTTATACAGTGCAAATGCCGGTACTTGTGGCTTTCACTTGACTTTCCCTAACTTCCTCCTGGATGTCTCGCCATACAAAGTGTCTACTCGCAGCCAAACAAGAAACGACGACGACGACGATTACGAAGGATGATACGCTTCAAGCAGGTATTCGCGTCAGCACGAGAACGGTTTGCACGCCTGGTACCCTTCAGCAACGTAACACAACATTCATCACGAGCAAATTTCTACCAGCAACCACAGCTGTCCTCCAGCTCAGTGCACTCGTCAATTCCGCGATACGTACCCCTAGCGCTCACATTACCGCCACCAGACCGCAAGTTCAATGCACGTCGACAGTCCGCGCCAATACCTCTCTCCGCCGTACGCAAGGTCCCCGCAACAGTCACTCCGGATACTTATGCCGCCCATGTCTGTAAGTTCTCTCACGGCTCTGGACTGCTAGTATATATCAATGGAGCACTAATGAGCGCTGCGCGAGTAGCTCTCAAGGTTAATATCGCCGCGCTGGAATTGGTACGGCGTTTACCCATCGACGAGTTGAGCGCTATTGGCGTGTGTCTTGCTGCAGCATTTAACGATGCTGACGAAAGCGTGATTATCTCGTGGGCTGAGGTCGGCAGCGACACAGAACGCGAGTGGCGTGATGCAGAGCACAGCTGGGATCGCTTCCCCGGTGGCCCTTATGAGGTCTATGAAATGGAGGAACAAAATGTGGATTCTGTTCTACAGCGATCGCTCTGCCACTTTAAGGAGGCGGAGCGCAACCGACTGAGTCAGCGTGGCTCTGCTTATGTAGCTGAGTGGCTGGCGTATTGTGAACATCATCGTTCACTGAGCAGTGAGATCTCTGCTTCAGTAGGACCAGATACCGCTGGCGTCTCTCTTCTATCTTATGAGGGTACTGGGGGCAAGTACACCGCCGCAGCGGCAGGATGCTTTGACGCTCAAACAGAACACTCAGGCTCTTGGGAGGACGAGAACGTAGAACTTACTGCTATCGAGCTGAGGGCAATAATACGAGACGAATGTACAGGGGAAGCACCTTCGATCACGTCCCGTGACGAATCTGTCCCGCTGAAGACCATACCGCGGCCATCAGAGTTCAATGACGAGGAGTACACTCGCGGTTCGTGGTCTCCTGGTAAAGGCACAGGACCCATCATGTCGAACGAAGAGTTCGAGGCATTACCAGTCTTTTCTGATTCTGAAGAGGATTTGATTCGATAGTACGTCGAATTTGAGGAGGTGGTTAAAGAACGCATATGGTGGAAGATGACCAGTTTTTTTGTCAATGAAGCAATGACCAGTCCAAGCTCCAGTACACTCGAATGACGATAGCGATACCCTGACCTTCTCATTCGAGAAAGTGATGCAGGCACCTTGTAGCTGCATCTTGATGGCGGGCTCGATGTGAAGGACACCCAGGATGTTGTCATTGTTTGTGGTCCTTCCCTTTCTGTCCAGTCGAGCTTGCCATGGGCCGTGGCTTCCTTCATCACAACCTCACAACCTGAACACACTCAAATTGACCGACACCGCCTTCGATCTATTCTGCTCATCTATCGTTGTTGTTGTCTTGCTTTATTCTCGTAAAGCCACACCTCCGCGCCCAAATTTGGGGCTTCGCAAGCTCTTGCGTTAGGATTGTGGCACTCGACAGCCGCCGCTGTGGCACAGCACCAGCCACAAACGTTGGAATCAGCGGCTGCACACCCAGCCAGCGCACAATGCAAGACTCGAGGGACATTTGTCAGTTGAGCTAGTCACAGCAATGGCAGGTGTCAGGGCAACGCAAGGGTAAGCGCGTCGGCCACCTTCCGTTGGCGTGTCTCGGCTGCGCGTCTACGCGGCAAAGTTCAGGAGCCCTGAGCCGTCTGGATTCGTTGAACTTCGTACTTTCAACACGCTCTGCATCACCACGTACGCATCATCGCACCACACCACCGCATCGTCGACCGGCTGTCCGATGTCCCAGCGCGCCACCCCTCGCTCGTAACACCTCACGTCTCTGCGCACTCCTCGCGCCTGTAGATCGCCGCGCAATCACCCTCCCGCATCGCAGCTCAGCATGCCGCCGCTGAATGTGCTGGCGGCCCGCCTCATGCGCCGCCCTGGACGCATATTGATCCTGGTCGTACTATTTACCTTCATTGCATTTACACTCAAGGGGCGGAGACCGGCCCCGCCGCAGCCTGTCCACAAGGCGAAGACCAAGAGCTTCTTCCCGCCGCTCGAGCAGAGGAGTGCGAATGGCATTGAGATCGACTATTGCCAGAACTTCCCCAAGGACCTGCTCAAGGAGGTCCAGGTTGTGTTGAAGGTGGCCGCTGGCGAGACCGCTGTCAACAAGGCACATCTGAGCACTGTCACAAGCTGCATCGACAACCTCATCATCGTCAGCGAGGCCGAAGAACGACTGGGCGACCGACAGGTCTACGACATCTTGGCCGAGCTGCCTAAGAGCTATGAAGTCAACAACCTCGACTTCCAGGCTTACGTCAGCCACAAGAAGGCGCATGCAGAGGGCGAGACAAAGCAAGAGTCGCAGCGTAGCTTCAAGCTGGATCGCTTCAAGTACCTGCCCATGGTCGACAAGGCATACATCACTGCCCCAAAGGCCAAGTGGTACGTCTTCCTCGAGTCTGACGTCTACTTTTTCTGGGACACACTATTCCGCCTGCTCAGCCAGCTCAACCCCACCGAGCCACATTATCTGGGCGCGCCGCATAAGGGCAGCGAAGGCCGCTGGTTTGCCTATGGTGGCGCAGGGTTCGTCATGTCAAACGGCCTCATGAAGCAATTAATTCCAGCGAAGGTGCCTGGATCGAATGAGGTCCCTCGTGAGAACCGTCTTAGCGTACGATTTGAGAACTGGGTCAAGGAAGAGGCCCGAGGCGACGCAGTTCTTGCATACGCTATTCAGAATGCTACCGGGCACAGACTGGAAGCTTTGGATCCTACATTTACAAGCGACGAGCTGCGCAAGATTACGACCTACCGTGACCGATGGTGTATACCACTGCTCTCGCTGCACCAGCTTTCTCCTGAGCAGATGGAGAACCTATGGAAGTGGGAACGCACAAGGCCTTACAACCTGGTATGCTACGAACACCTATTATCGCCCTGCCTTTGCTGATCACCACAGAAACCCTTCACGTACTCCTCCCTCCTCTCTTACACCCACTCTTTCCTCGCCAACGGCCCTTCCCGCGAATGGTGGGACAACCTCTCCGAAGCCCCCGTCCCCAACGATCGTCCCGCTCACCGTGACGCCGGGATGTGTGGCTCCGAATGTCACAATGACCCCAACTGCCTTCAGTGGTCGTTCTCACAGACTGTTTGCCGTCACTCTAATTACATCAGGTTAGGCGACGCAGTGGATAAGGAGAACGGGGGTCAGGGTGAATTTGTATGTGGCTGGGACACCGAGACCTTCCGGACGCTGGGCTTCGGTGTCTCCAATGAGAGGGGCGAGAGAAAGTTTTACGAAGGCTGCGACGAGGCCACATGGCTGAGCCCCAGGATGCTGTAGAATGGCCATGTCATACCACACACCGCGATACATATCTCGCGCGACCCGCACAAGACGGCGGCGCACGCGCACACACTTCTTTTTGAGTAGGAGCAGGGCTATACCCCTGACGGCGTTGTGGTAACTCGACTATGCATGGCGTTCTGGATACACACCATTGTTGAATACAAGCGAGAGCATGGGAAGGCGATTATTTTTGTACGTTACGAATGGTAGCCTGTGTCAATAAGACGGAGAAGCAGCACGAGAAGCGCATGAGCTCGCGCACACATAGACTGGGCAACGACGCATGTCGTGTACAGAATATCCGCATTCGGGGATGACATACATGAGAATGTATACCTCAATCCAGCGTATCTTTGCAGGACAGCTCCTTGATCGCTCAAATGGTTTTAGCGCATCGTTTCAGATGTTGATGTCGATAGAACGTAGACGCTTGAGCCTCCGAAGTCGCTCCGTCTGCGGCTCCTGCTCGGCCGCTCCCGTTCTTGGCTACCACTGGACGTTTGACGATTGCCCTGCACCAGCAACGCCGAAATGAGTATGTCGACGGACGAAAAGCGCTGTGCACATATGCTGCTTCGCGTTGACACTTTGCAACATATGCTGCAACGAAAATGAAAGCTGTGATCAACTTCGCTTTGTTCTACCCTTTCCGTCGACTTAAAACGTCTCACACACGAGGAATTTACTATTGATAAGCACCGTGTTGTTCAGAGGTACAATGCCGGGAAAACGGTCCGCTTGGTGCCATGCATTTACCCCATATCCCGAATCAGAGAGCGCCTTCGCCGGATGTTGCAGGTAGATTAAGCCGGTCTTGTTCTAACATGCGCCGACATTACTTTGGAAGATTCTACTGCGGACCGAACGACCATCTCAGATGAAGGGTTGTTATTCTCAAAGAGTCGCTTGAAAATATATGCTTAGGTGACGAACCGGATCGCCAGGACATCAGGTACCACCGAGAGTACCTGCCGAAGTAGATGAAGACAAAAGAAACAATGAATTGGCTCGATGACGCGACAGAGGTAGTATACAGTATATAAGATCTGCCTCCCATTCCATGGGTCCCTAACCAAAGTCTCGTATTCAACCCACCCACAGTCACTCTTTTCTACTTCTTCTACTTCAAGATGTACACAACTTCTGTTCTTACTGCGCTGCTAGCAGCCCCTGTTGCCCTGGCGGCTCCATACCTCCACCCACACATCTCCAACCGCGCATCTGCCGAGAATGTGAAGTGTCCCCTGGTTCTTGATGGCCGCGTTCCCACCAACATGTCCAAGACCCCAACTTCCTTCGACACATCCAACGCCCTCTTCAACCCAGACTACGTCAAGGGCAACAACCTCACCTGGTCGCAAATCCTCAAGTTCCCCACCACAGAGCCCTCCCGCTTCGATGGCGCCGACCACTCCGCGATCGAAGTGACCATCAGTGATGCGTCGATCTTCCAGAAGCAAAACGGCTTCCGTCGCGCGGGACTGCAGTTCAACAAGGACTCGCCCCAGGACGCTTCTGACGAGGGTATCAAGACTCTGCACTTCTCTGTCAAGCAGGACCCCCAGCGTCCCCTCAACTTGACCCACGAGTACCTCAGCGTCTGGCACGAAGCCGCCGACTACAGCAACAACCAGATCCAGTTCCAGGTCGGCCAGCTGATTGATAACGCGAGCAGCAAGAAGAATAATTTCAAGATCCTCGACCGCGCTGGCAAGCAGATTTGGGATATTCCGATTGATTACAAGAAATGGCAGAACTTTGCTATCAAGCTTGACTACACCAAGAAGTACGCTTCTCTCCTCTTCCCCCTGACTGAAACATGAACGAAAGCTGACGAACTACGTAGCCAAACCACGGTTTACTACTCCAGTGGCGCAGCTAAGCTCGCCCGTGTTGCGGGACCAACCAGCGTCAACCTTGCTGGCGGCGGTCAGTTCCAGATGGGTGTGCTGAAGAAGCCCACTGGTACTTCCGACGTCGCCAACGCTGGATACCAGGAGCCGAACCTGAACGAGGGCCAGATCTACGGTGGTCTCTTCGTAGAGGACTCTGCCAACGGCTGCATTTCTCTTTAAGTGTCAAGTGAGCGCGATCCATGTTCTTGGGGTGCATTGTCGGTTTAGGGGGTTGATGACTTGGTGGTTTGGTGGTTTGGCGCGTGCGAGATGACCTGTATATACTGCAAGGGATAGACGTACATATATAACAAGTGTTTCCACATATTGCCCTTTGATACAATAGGAAGATTGACTTGATGTGACACTGGTCCGCGCATTTTGCTGAGTGGGTGGGTTCAGCGGTTGAGGTGGCTTCGCGAAAAAACTGATCGTCGCGGTAGAGCTATGTCAGTGACCATTTCGTCTCAACCTGACTGAACCCATCGAAGCAGCGGACTTGTCAAGCTTGATATCGGAGGGCATGACGCTGTCCGAAGAGGTCATATGGCTTAAGTCCTCGAGTTTTGGCGAAGCACTTGAAGCGCCGCCAAGCCGTCCTCTGAACTTTATGGGTCGACATCGAACTTATGACGCTTCGTTATATCGTGGAAAGCATTCCTACTCTTCCCATGAAAAGCTGCACCCGACGTAGAAACTTCATAGCCAACGCTGCTCGCGAATACGTGTAGGGGGATGTCATGGTCGTACTCTGGATGCAACGCAAGGATGGTTGGTATGACTTCGATAGCTACACTGCACTCAATACATTGCGAATGTTGAGGGTAATGCGACGTGAGCGGCTGCTGTTCTACCGCGAGACCAGCTCGCACAGCTGAGATATGCACATTGTGCTGAGCTGCGAATCGGGCCTTGATCAACTAGCTCAGAAAAAGAATAGTTTGCTGGGCCTAGATATCGATTTGGCATTTGACAAAGGTCGCCGAGCAGCGGGGCCGTGGCTCGTTCATGGCAAAGAAGTGAAGGAGACCGTATTTGCACATACGCGTAGGTGGTCGTCGAGGCTTGAGGAGGCTGGATTAAAAGCGAATGCAAGGCGAGGTTCATTGACAGGTGGACTGGCTGGAGGAGACTCCCTCCATAATCAGCACAGACGCCATCGGGATCGAGTGAAGGGGTTGTTCGTCGTGGCCGCTCCGCATGACTGCGGACACTCGTGGTATGCTCGTCTGTCGTTACTTGCTTGGTGGTGACAATAACAGCAGATTCATGGAAGACGAAGCATGCCAGTTTAGAGAGTGGACAATGCAGATGATAATCTACATACCTTACGTGGAATAGTGAATGAAATGTGATGATCCCACCGATGGCGCCGACGCTCTGTGTGGTTGTGAATAGAAAGAAAAGACTCAAAACCCCTACAATAGTGAGTCACGCCGGGCTCTATAGAATATCAAATTTCTTTATGACCATGAACAACAATGCTGCAATAACGCCCCAAATGCATGTGTCAATCCACGCCAGCGAGCGATCTGGGCGTTGTTGAACCACTTGCTGCAACGGTGGAGCCGGTACTGTTCTCGTTGGTGCAGGAGCATTTGTGATGGGTCGGACAGGTGTCACTGGTGGTGCCGCAGCTGCAGCTGCAGCTGGTCTTGCGGGCTGACTTGACGGTGCGGCTTGAGTTGAAGCGTCCTTCTGTGCCTCGGACTCCACAGCCTTGCCCTTGCCTTTGTCGACCTTCTCAGCCCCGACTTCTTCCTTTTCTCCCAGTTCATCTCTATATGCGAGCCTCAGCTCCTCGGGTATCTCCTCCTCTTTTCTCTTGCCTTCTGTCTTTTCGATCTCCTCGACGGCTTCTTCTCGCTCCTTCATGATCTCGGCGTTGCTCTTCCCACATCCTGAGCATGTCCACTTGCCGCTGTCCCTTGCCATCCTTTCTCGAGCATCTCGGCTACATTCGATGCCGCCCAACTGGCCCTTAGCATCGGTGTCCATGAAGCTCCTGATAGCCACTAGCGCTGTTCTTACGCCCCAGGCTGGCTGCCATGTCTCCTCATGGTGCCCAGATATACTCAGACAGATCTCGCGATTGACTTCAAATCGTCCGGTAGGCGTGAGAAAGCGAAAGTTCGGCGGTCGAAGGGGATACTGCGGCGGCAGTATTATGCGTCCGTGGTAGATGCCACCGGCGTATGCGGAAGGCGACTCAGGGCCTTTGATTGTGAAATGCCACTCGAAGATGTTGTCTTCCAGCGGTTCGGCATGGTAGTCTGACGAGGGAGAGACAGAAATTTCGGAGGCTTCCTTTACTGTGTCGTATAAGGGACATGTAAGGGATGTGGAATGAAGGCTAAGAGCTTACATATACGCTTGATGGTAGGGTTCTTGGTGTTGAACTGCCCACGCGTGGACATGGCCGCGACTTCGCTGAGCAGCAAGCTACAAGTGTGGAGCTACTGGAGGTAAGATTAATCGTCACAGAAAATCTGGTTCGCTGTCAGCTTGTGATTGCTGATAGTTGAAACGTTGACGTGGATGTTGCGACTGCGTTCGGGGCAATAAACGCCGGCCGTACCGCGCGATAAGGTATCGAAGGCGCCACTCGTACACCAACACGCACTTTCAGTCTGGGGCAGATGTGGGCCTGTACCACGCCTTGCTTACCCAGGGTGCCAGGTAAAGAGCTTTCCTGAGACGGTCGTGTTCTGGCAGTTATGCCTGCGCAGTCTTGTAATTGGTGTCGCACCTTGCCTTTGCTTCCCACGTGACTAGAACTAGATTGATCAGATGGGAGGACTTCGTGCCTCTCATCACGAGTCACAGGACTGAGACGCTGCACAGTCTACCATGACTTCCTACTTGAAGAGACCGTTGATAATTGAAGAGCTTACGTAGCTCTTGAGGGCGCTCAGACCCTAGATGACCAAGAGTTGAGCATAACTTGGTCCCCTCCTTCCTCAAACGCGCTGCAGTCTAGCTGAGCTTTCACTTTGCTGCAGGTGCCACCTGCAATTCACATATACGTCCCGTCTGTTAGGTACTTTGCTGTGCAACACTTCCAGCGATATCTGTCATCATTCTTCGGTGCCGAACAGCACGGGCACCGATCTCAGCATCACAGCCCTACCCGCAGATCGAGATGTTCTTACACGCCCAGCGCCAGCGCCCCATGGAGCCCCATCTCCCAATCGTGGTCCCTGACGATCACGCTTCTCCATCATTCTTCCCTTCATCGTGCTTTCCTGTCTCAACTTCATGATCACGCCCGTTCAAGATGCTGCTAACATATGCTTTTTATCATGCTCCACTGTGGCAAATCGTGCCTGACGTCTCGAACGCCACTCGCTTGCATCTAGGCCGCGCGCAGGTCCTCGGGACGAAATGACACCATCGACCGATCGAGAAGCTCTCCTTGTCCTGCCTGCAAGACCCCTCGGTCCAGACCTCGTGAGATTGACACGAGACGCGAGTTTTAAGGCTGTTATGCGCGTGGGCTGCACGCATGCACGGTGTTGCCAAACGATAGCGCTTCAAAACGGTAGCTTTGCCGCAGTCGACCGCGGTGTGAAGAGCGTTTGAGAAGCTGTGCGCCACTGCGCAAGATACGCCTTTGTCACCGTTGCCGCAGACTGTACCACCACACCGCCAAACATGCTGGAGAGCGCCAGAGAACTGCCAGTGTCCTTGCCAGGCGAGATCAACGCAGCAACACGGTACGCCTTATTTAGACCTGCCATCGTTTCTCATAGACTCATACTGCGCACAGAACACTGCACACCAACCTTAACCGCTTGATAACGAGCCGCCTACCACTCGGCCTCCCACCGCACACAAACGACTCCACCCTCTACGCGACTGGCTTGCTTCACTTCGCGCACATTTACCTGACCTTTGAGAGTCTGTGGGCAGACCTTATCCGCGACCACACTCGACCTACCTCCTATTCAGCGTCTACGATCGACCTTTCGCCTTCCAGTCCAACGACCTCGCCCCTACTATCATACCTTCTAGTCAACCCTTACGACTCGCCCTCCTTTTTTACGTCTACCCTTGGTGCACCCACACCACCCACGCCACAAATCGCATCCTTCTTGTCAACTTTGCGTCCTCGAGGTTTGGCGCGCTCTGGGCGGCTGAAGAAAGATCTCGAGTATTTACTAGACGTGCACGCGACAGATCTTGAGATCTTGTTAGCGAGGTATCCTGGCGATAGGGTAGCAGCATTCTGCACCCACATCCGCAGGAGTGTGAATGAAAAGCCGTGGACTCTAGTGGCGTATGCATGGTGCTTCTACATGGCCGTGTTTTCTGGCGGGAGGTGGATAAGAGCGGGACTACTGAGAGCAGGTGATGGCTTTTGGCCTCCACAGACCCCGGAAGACGGCATTGCACTAGCAGATCGAGGGCTGAGCTTTTGGCACTTCCCTGGTGCTCACGATGGCGAAGACATCAAAGCCGAGTTCAAGCTCAGGCTCGAAGAAGCGGAGCATCTGCTCACAGACGATCAGAGGGTGGACGTGATTGAGGAGGCAAAGAATATTTTCCAGCTTTGTGCTGAAGTTGTCTACGAACTTGATGACATGGTCGGTTTACACCAAGTTGTATCGAAATCGGGTGTGGACTCGCCGGTTCAGGTTTCCATGGACTTGCCCACCGAGAAGCAGGGGCCCGTCGAGCGACCCGCAACTCCGAGCCTGAAGCTCGATGGCACGAAGTCCTTCGCTGCTTTCCTGCGGCGGCCCGAAATCACAAGCAGCCTGGTTGCTCTAGGATGTTTAATTTGCGTTGCACTACTGCCCAGTTTGGACATCAGCCTGCTTCAAGATTGGTAGTCGTTTGTGTGCATCTGTTTGCAGAGATTGGATGGTAATACTCGGGTGATACGACTGCTTTGTTCTCTCTTTGAGCGTTGGTTTTTTTTTTTTTTTTCATAAGGATGGCGTCGAGCAAGATACCCTAGATGCACACTATAACCTGCCCTATATTCTTAACAATACAAATTTTCTTTTATTCGTCGACTCTTTCAAGCCCGCGCGCTCGCTCTCGCTCCATCTGGAGGCCGAGGCACGTGACCGATGACTAATGCGACTCCTCCTTCGAACAGCCTTGCCAATCTGCATCAGCACCTGATCTCCACCCTCATCAAACACAATGGCAGAACACCCCTCTTTCACCCTTGCTGGTCTCCGTAAGCATGCTGTTTATACAAAGGAACCAAGACATGGACATTGACGAAGTATGCAGTTGCAGTAGGCGGAACAGCCGGCTTCCTCCGCACTCAATCAACACCCTCTCTTGTTGCAGGTCTCGTACTTGGTGCCTCATACGGCTATTCTGGTGCGCTACTTCCCAAGCCAGATACTTAGAAAAGTTTGTTGACGACACCCTAGGCTATCTGATCAAGGAGAACAAGGATTATGGTACAGAACTTGCATTGGGCAACAGCGTGGTCCTGCTCGGATCAGCAATTCCAAGAATCATCAAGACGGGAGGACGGGCACCTGTGCCGATTGCTCTCGGTGCCACAGGCTTGCTCGCAACCTACTACTATCAGAAAAAGGTGCGCGAGTTCAGGTATGGTGTCTAAATTCTGTCGAGACCACACAACTTCCTAAGATAATGTACGATACCTCGGCCACATCGCATTTCTGCCGACATAAGCCCTGGATGGTCAGAGACACAAACAGAATCGCAGCTCTAATTATAGGTATCGACCTCTGCAATGATCCTATCTTGATATTGTCTGCCACATGATCTTATCAGATACTTGACAGCCAATGCCGGAGCTGGTTCCGGGATAGGTAGAGCCATGTTGCATCTCATTTCCCCATCCACGCACTGAGCTTGCATGCAATATACATTGCTGTTGCAGGAAGAAGTTCCATTGGTTGTTTGCTCACTTGCGGATGCTCTAGGATCGGAAGAATCCACGTCGTGGAAATAAGGCTTTCAAGATTGGGACTTCAGTCGCCGCGATGCCGATCAATGAACTACCACTGCCGCCCCGCAGATCCCTTATGAAGACGGCAACCTTCATCGCAAAACGCCTTCGCTTGAGCAGCACGACGGGCAACACATGATCTGAGCGGTTACGTTGGAAGGACCTGAAGGAACCAGCATTCGTGCGACACGACGCAACATCCAGCGCATGCTGTGTGGACGCGCGACCGTCCTCCCAAGTAGTGACAATCACGATGAAGGCGAGTCATGGTTGGGATAGGGTCAGCATTGCGTTGCTCCACGACATCGGTGCCTGCACTTCCGGAAAAGGGCGGCCCGCATTAATGCCCGAGCGCAAGCTTGAAGGTGTCCGACTGAGTTGATCGACATGACACCAGTCCGCCCGAACAGTGTGATATTCCAGGTACGCAACGTAATGTGGAGGGTTACTGCACCTATCTGAACGCGCTACCCTGACTGAGGATACGGCAAATCGCCCTATCCACACGATCATCAGCTATAGCTGTCATTTTAAATTCTGCCGGCAGGCCGGCTATACTGAGGGAGGCTTGCGATTCGCCCTCAGATCCCGGTATGCTGAACCACGGCTCCCTCTCGGCCAATGCTCCAGGACAAAAGAACGTCTTTTGATGAGGGCGGGCAGGTAGCATGGGCCTTGCACCCTGCAACGTGGAACTCTGCATGGCGAAAGGGGCGTCAGTCAGATATTTCGATTGCGGCAAATTTCCGAGTGGCTCAGCCCTGAGATATAAGGAAGGGCACACGGAAGGGCGCACAGTAGTCGTGCTCCGCTGTGCTCGAATCCACCCATTCGAGGTCTTCCTCCATTGGTCTAACGTCCAGTCACTCATTCCACACCTAGTAAAGCGACCATGGGCATTGGACATCGTGCCACCCAGCTTATCCAGGTGCGCGCCGCCGGCCTCGTCATGGCGAGCTCAGCTAACCCAGTCAACTAGATTGAGGGGTTTTTCCTCTCTATGGCTTGGATAGCAGTGACATTACGACTATATGTTCGTGTCTTCATCGTCAAAGCGTTCGGCTGGGACGACGGCTGGATGCTGTTCGCTCAGCTCATGCACACGCTGAACAGCACCTGTGCTATAGGAGGTGCCTTGACAGGTACCGGTAGGCTTACCAAGGATCTCACACCTGGGAGCATGATGATGGCACTACGGGTACATACCATTCTGCTCCTGCTCAATCCAATACTGATACCTGCTTCCAGTTCTGGTGGATCTGCTACTTTGCGTACTGTCTGAGTATGATCGGGGCCAAAATATCCGTCGGCCTTTCGCTGCTTCGCTACTCGCCCATCACCCAGAAATTGTTTCGTTGCATCGCCCACATCGTGATCTACACCAGCGTCGTGATGGGCATGGTATACGGTCTCCTCGCAATGTTCCAGTGCCGTCCAGTCGAATTCTTCTGGACCAGAGCGCTCGGAGCAAAAGGCACATGTATCAGCATGGACATCATCATAGCCCTCACGTATGTGATGTCGGCCATCTTCGCAGTATGTGACTTTAGCTTCGCGCTCCTTCCGGTCTTCCTCATCAAAGGACTCAATATGAGTCGAAACCAAAAGTTTGCTCTCATTTCTATCCTGAGCATAGCTTGCATGTAAGTATGTAAGCGTCAGTCTGCTCGACAGTACCTGATTTTTCCGACAGCGCAAGTTCAGCAGTCATCGTCCGCCTGGCATACGTTCCAACTTTCAGGGATCCCGAATTTCTCTACGCTACCGTACCTATCGCCATCTGGTCTGAGGTAGAGATGAGCCTTGCCATCACAGCTGGATCCCTCCCCACATTGCGCCCGCTTTACAAGGTTGCAGCCAAGAAGTTTAGCTGGAAGACCAGCTTCTTTAGCAATCAGAAGTCAGGACATGCTTCGAAGGCTACTCTTACCATTGGCGGCTCCGCGCTCAGCAGGACAAAGTCAGACTACACTTCCTGCTCGGAATCTGAGCGCAAGATTGTCAGGGTGGATAGCGAGGAGTACGTGCTGGAAGAACAAAGGCCGACAACTGGAGATCAGCCCATAGGCATCACCCAGACTACGCACATCCAGGTAGATTACGAGCAGAGTGACAAGTTCTGAGTGCATCATGGGTCAATCAGGATGGTGCTATAGAGCGACAATGGACACGAATGTCAGTGTATCCCGAATCTCAAATGGATCTCTCGCAAAGAATGCGCAGCTCTAATCCACAGACCAGATCTCACATCCCGATGGAAGACGCAGTGACAGTGTCGCAAAAACCGAACCATTTAGAACGCGCTTGCGCATGTATCACATACCACATCTCGGCAACGACCATTCAGTTACATAATACCTCCAGCAGGGCGCATGCATTATTGAAACATGCCTAGTATTGCAACTACTTACATACATCAGGTCAGAATGTTGCAATGTTCTGCCAGAGAATGGCCAATTAGCTGCTTGCGGTATGCCGCGCAACTCTGTACAAGACAGGGAAAACAACGTCAGTCAGTCTAGGACTTACTGTGGTATGTGCCGGAAGTTTTGAAGGGGGATCTTGGTGCGAGGCTAATGGTTTGAAATATTTACAGCTTGTATGCTCAGCTGCTAAAACAGCTCTGATTAGGCAGCACCAAACTTGAGATTTCGGCCCGCACCCCTGGACACTGCTTCCCACCTACAAAGCTTATGGCACATACCACAGTATTCTGTGTGAGAGCACTTTCATGGCTCTGTTCCACTGAGTCGTGGTTTGATTGGTGGATAGTGTTCAAAGCGCAGCCGCACGTCAAGCACCATACCTGCATGACATGCCTAGCCGGCTCAGACGCAGGCAGCTTACCACAACTGCGAAAGTCGCGGCACGTATGTCCGTCGAGAGCACCGGCTGAAGGCGAAGGTCGGTTTTGCCTAGTGCGGTAAGAAGCATTGCGAAGCTCTTCCTTGAAGTGGTCCTATTGGTGGAATCTCCACGACGCGCATCTCTTGGCTTTCCCCATACCCCATACGCTACCCCAGAAAGTGAACATGGGGTACACGGGCTAGAGATTGCTTCTGCGTCGGTACGTCACCCCTCTATGGACGCCACTGCCGCTTGTCTGCATGTTTTGGGCTAAATACACGTCAGGCGCGCAAGTCTTCAACAATGGAGTAATGTTTTGAAGACGTGCCTGGCCCCCTCCGGCTGCTACTTCAGTGGCCTGCAATTAGGTCTCGTTATTTTGATTCCATCAGTTTCGATTCTGTAGTGTTTCTTTCTCTCTCTGCGATACAATGCGCGCTCATTTACTCCTCTTATCCTGCACTTTCGCGCTGAGTAGCGCTGAAGTGCAACAGCCTGTTGTAAAGTCGCGAGCAGGCGTCTTTCACGGCCGATATCTTTCTGGCTTTGAACAAGACCTCTTTCTGGGCATCAAATATGCGCCCAAGCCTGTGCGCTTCACTCCAGCCGAGCTGAGCAAGGACACGCCGAAGACGCACTACAACGCAACGCAGTATGGCCTTGACTGCACGGGCTATGGGTCTGACACGACAAGATTGGTCAAGGAAGGTTGGACGAGACTTGGTGAGGACTGTCTGCACCTCAATATCGTAAAGCCGCGTACGAAGCAGAAAGATCTTCCAGTCTTACTGTGGATCTATGGAGGAGGATGGCAGCAGGGTGCGACAAGTGATCCACGGTATATCTTCTGTTCAATACTTTGAAATTTACAGTGAGATTGACATATCACCAGATATAATATGAGTTACGTGGTAGAGCAGTCGGTAAAGAACAACAAGCCCGTCATCGGCATCTCCATCAATTACCGCATGGCTGCATTTGGCTTCATTTCGAGCGATGAGATCAACAAGGAAGGCGCACAGAATCTAGGTCTTCGTGACCAACGTATTGCCTTGCAATGGGTGAACAGGCACATTTCTGCTTTTGGTGGTGACCCCAAGAAGGTCACCATCTGGGGCGAAAGCGCGGGGGCATACTCCGTGGGCGACCACATCAACGCATATGATGGCAAGAATGACGGTCTCTTCCGAGCTGCTATACTAGAAAGTGGTGGGGCTGTAGGTGCACCGCTCAACGGAACTGACTGGTACCAAGGCATGTACAAGAATCTCACAGCCTCGGTTGGCTGCGCAAACTCGACCGATACACTGCAGTGCTTGCGCACAGCACCGTACGAGCGGATCGCACCTTACGGCTATGTTGGTCTGGAATGGTTTCATGTCATCGATGGCTCGTTCATCCCTCGCTATGGACAGGAGTCGCTGGTTGGCGGCAAGTTCGTAAAGATACCGCTGATTCTGGGTACCAATACCGATGAAGGCTTTGGGGTAAATGGTGTGAACACCGATACTCAAGCAATTGAGCAGATCCTTGCAAGCAAACGATGGAACATCAACGATGAAGAAGCCCGACGTCTCCTTGAGCTGTACCCCAACAATCCGGCCGTAGGAGAGCCATATGGCTGGGGCAACAGGACTTGGCCTGAGTATGGACTGCAGTACAAGCGTTACCAAAGTATCGCGACCGACCTTACCATGTTTGCGCCGCGCAGGCTACTAGCCGAAAGGATGAGCGATTATGTCGAGAATGTGTATTCCTACAGGTGGGACGCGCCAAAGTTCAACACCACACCAACCGCAATCGGCGTTAACCACTTCTCGGAGGTATCTTGCGACGCCTTCCCTTTTCCGAGCATTTCTCTGACAATTTCCAGATCCCTTTCGTGTTTGGGAATACAGAACAGCAAATCACACCGCTCGGCAATAGTACCGCCAACCTAAGGCTTTCGAATCTGGTCATTCGCATGTGGACATCGTTCGCATATGATTTGGATCCAAATGGGCATGGGAGTAAGTCTTGGATACTTTGAGGAATGTCATCAGAGCTCACACAATGCAGTCGCAGATATCGAGGTTTGGCCGCGATACGGCAACAGCACGTCCAATTTCGTCTTCCGGGCAGACCAAAGTTACATTGAGAGAGATGATGATCGATTGGAGGGAGTAGCATACATTAACAGCTTGGTGCGCTGATACCTTTATACTGGTAAAGACTGGACTTGGTATCCAGGTTCTATTATACTAAAGTGTATGAAATGTAGTATAATGAGTTTTTCCTTAATTAAAGAATTCACAATATAGTAGGGTCTACCGTGTCTGCCGGGTCAATGCACGCGATCACTAAAACACACAAATCTCCTTAACACCACAACTTTATTAAATAGACTCTGTTTCTTAAGCGCATAAAAATACACGTGCAGCAACATTAGACAGAAAGATTTTATACTAAAAAATTGCTAACTAGACTAGGTTGTTGCGGTTAACGTTGTTGCGGAGGGACAGAGGCGTGACTATCCCGCGTGCGGAGGCAGACTAACAACACTAAAAGCTTAACGCATAATAAGAGCGTAAGCTTTGCGCGTATATAGAAGAGCTTACAGAGCGTCACTTACTACCTATAAGGCAGATAATATGAAATTTCACGTCTAAAATAGCATATAAGAGCGTTAGTAAGACCTAGGTTACAGACTTTATTAACTGTAACACTAATTGTCTCCTTATTAAATAGACTACTGCTATAGACAAAGTACAGCACGCCGCTAATAATAGCGACAAGTACTTAGCCTATTTCACCCTCCTGCACACTAAGATTGCAGAATATAACTGTTACGAACCTGAGATGGGGCAAGGCAGAAGATAAGGAAGAGAAGGATTGATGACACTTAGAGACAACCTGAAGGTCTTTAGGAGGGTTAGCATTTAGGACTAATAACGACGTGACCCCTTATGTTCTAAAAGTCTTAGTAGAACGCCACAATAGAACAAGTCACGTGTTATTCTAAGGAATCCCACAATGTTCCATAGTGTGCTAGTTTGGCACAACACTAGAACAATAGAATAAGCATAGAACATATCTTAAGTATATAGTATGTAGGAACACAACCCTTATAGTTTGTGTTTAACCTAGTTAACTAAGTTTGTCTTTAGATCTTAACCTTTAACCTTTAAGCTAGACAGTCTACTCTGTACTACTTATTGTTACCCCTGCCTTTAAGACTAACAGATTGTATCTGTACACCTTATCGCAAACTAACCCCCTTAGCTTCCTATTACTGTACTTATCCTTAAGAACTAATAGAACACGTGCTTATAAGCTTTGCTTAAAGTATAACTTTAACATTTTAAACACCCCTAAGATGAGTACTACCTCAGGAACTCGTGCTACCCCTAGCAGCACTCGCTTAAATGATACAGACATAACTAACGCTAGTACTACGACTAACAGTGTTATAAACGTCAACAAGCCTAATCTCTACTATAGAGATCGCGCGAAGTTAGACGACTAGATTATGCAATAGGATCTCTTCTTCACTTTCTAAGGTGATAAGGTACCTATAGACAAACGAGTCATCCTTATATTAAGCTACATGCGTGGCAACGCATTTAAATGGATCAAGCCCTTTATCTAACAATTCTAGGCGGGAACTGCCCTAGAAGAAGTAGACGAATAGGTTAG
Source organism: Didymella pinodella (assembly GCA_039634465.1). Lineage (NCBI taxonomy): Eukaryota > Fungi > Ascomycota > Dothideomycetes > Pleosporales > Didymellaceae > Didymella > Didymella pinodella. Next base: position 147,085 of record CP113352.1, read on the forward strand.
AAATTTTAATAACTTTAAGGAGAAGATTAAACCTGTCTTTAGTATCTCTAACAAACCCTTAATTGCACAACGCGAGATTTAGCGCGTGCGTTAAACTAAGTCAGCTGCTGACTACGCTGCGGAGTTTCAGCAGCTAGCTGCTAACACTGACTAGGACAACACCGCGCTAATAACTATGTTTAAACAAGGCCTTAAACCTTTAGTTAAGACTGAGCTGATGCGCACTAGCGCTAGCACTAACAGTTTAGACGACCTTATTAACACTGCAATTAATATTAACGTTAAGCTCTACAAACTACAACAAGAGCTTTAAGACAATCCACAGGCGCGCGTGCTCTTAAATAAGAAACGCTTGCTGCCACGCAACCTATAGCGCAACAACCTCGCTAACCGCGGATAACGCGGAGGCCACTATTAATCTAACTCCGGACAACGTATCTATAATAACACACGAAGTGGATACTACAGACTAGCCGCCATAGACCTATCTAATATTAACAAAGGACCTAATAGGTGGAATAAGAAAGAGCAGAGCAAGGGTAGTAATAACTGCGGTAACAAGTCATTAGTGACTTGTTACAGCTGTGGCAAGACAGGCTACTACGCTTGTGATTGTCGCATAAAGAACAAAGTAGTCTAACAGCTTAACATGCTAACTACTAATAATAATAAGACTAGTAGAGAATAGGAAGTTCTTACTAAAGACATAGGCTGTCTTATAGAAGATGACTATAATAAAGAATTAGACAAGTACACGTCAAACAAACTAGTAAGGGCATTAACGCCTCACCTGCATACCTAGTGGATTTATAACGATCCCTAAAAGCATTATACAGTGGAATGCGACACCTAGGATGGCACTATTATTATTGGCAAACGATACTACGGACCCTTCTACTAGAAAGATAACTAATACTACTTATAGGAAGGAAAATGTCTACTTATATGTGACAGACTATAAGAGTATAACACGCTAGTCTTACGCGACTAAGCAACCTAGACTCCTGCCTCCTAGGCACCTTAAGTACCTACAATTAACCTGACTATTGTTAACAACATTCCTGAACATAAGGAAGAAACGCTAAGCGTCACTATTCAGTCACCTACTTTGCAGAGTGTTAAGAGCACTCGCGACTGGATAATAGACAAAGACATTGTGCGATTAAAACAGTATTTGCTTAGTAACGTTAACGCACTTAAGAAGTTTAATTAACAGTTAATTAATGTTAAAAAGACTAATAAGGATTAGCACACAGAAGATTTTTACTAATAGAAGAAAAACAACACTGCAACGCAATAGCAGCTAGACGCTTACAACTTATACGCTTAAAGCTAAGACGAACCCGACTTTAACTAACGACCCGCTATGCTAGCGCAAAACTACACATCGCAGCTACACTAAGACATTAGAAACCTGTGTTACCCTTAGTTACTAGCCGTGCAGTGCTACCACAAAGCCTATGACGACTATTTGCAGTTTAAGATTAACAGCTAGTAGTTTCTAAGCAAGCCTGATGGCTGCGAAGACTACTGGTGGGAGTGTGCTAAGATATACTGCGCAGAGCACCTCTAGGACAAGCGTACAAACCTACACTTCCTAGGAATTACTAGCGTAGATGAAATTCTGGACATACACCTAGTATAGAACAAAGAATGCTACAGTCCTAAATGGGTTAAGTGCCTTAACCTAAAGTGTTAGAAACACTAGTCACTTAAACGCCTAAGTGGCTTCTTGCCCTAGGACAAGTCTTTTTTAGACGGATAGCGAACGAACGCCATAGAGGAATTAGACAAGAGCGCTTTCTTAACAACGTCTAGGGCTCCTGGGATTGACGTAAGAATTCTAATAAGACCTATTCCCTTATCAAATTCCCTATCGTGCTAGAAGGCACTAGGATGACGGCATTGTTAGACTTAGGAGCACAAAGCAACTACGTGTCTTAATCCGCTATTACGCAAGCAGGCTTGCAGAAGCAAAGAAAGGAGGAACTATACCCTTTATAAGTAGCTAACAGAGAACTAATGCTAGGAGAATTATTTGTAACCTATAAGGTGGTATAACAATATCTTAAAGTATTTAACTATAAGGAATTAATAGACCTAGATGTCCTAGGAACAGCCGCCTATAATATCATATTAGGACTTCCTTAGTTAAGAGAGCACAATCCATAGATTGACTGGAAGAACCAGCGAATAACGCTTAAGTGTCACGGATTAGGTACACTAAGACAGCGACCCGCGCAGCTCACGACGCAGCTAGTGGATAAGAAGGAGATCAACAATATCTCTTCAAACGAGACGCGCTAAGTTAGAGCGGTTAACTGTGCAGATACTGACCAGCCCTAGGATCACAAAGCAATGGTTAAGGAGGACAGTACAACCCCTGACATCCCAGATAAATATAGAGAGTTTATAGACCTCTTCTGCGATAAGAAGACTGCGAAGGCATTACCGCAGCACTAGGAATAGGACCACGAGATTAAGCTTAAGGAAGGAAAGAAACCCCTATTCAGGCCTATATATTAAATGTTAGAGAAGGAACTTAAGGAACTACGCAAGTACCTTAAAGAGAACCTTAATAAGGGATTTATTAGAGAATTAGAATCCCTAGCAGGATTCCCTATTCTATTCGTACCAAAGAAAGATGGCAAGCTACGACCTTGCATCAACTTCTGGAAACTTAACAATATCACAATTAAGAACTAGTACCTGCTACTAAACATTAGCGAACTACAAGATTAGTTAGCTAGAGCATAGTACTTCACTGCGTTAGATCTAAGAGGAGCATATAACCTTATCCGCATAAAGGAAGGCGAAGAATAGAAGACAGCGTTTAGAACCTATTATAGTTATTATAAGTATTTAGTTATGCTATTTAGGCTTACTAACGCACTAGCGACATGTTAAGCACTTATTAACAACGTGTTAAGAGCACACTTAGACATCACTATAGTGGCGTACCTTAATGACATCCTAGTGTACAGCAAAACGCTAGAAGAGCATGTCGAACATGTACGACAAGTGCTTACCTGCCTAGGAGCAGCACATCTACGTCTAAAACCCAAAAAGTGCGAGTGGCACAAGGAGGAAGTTAAGTTCCTAGGGTTTGTCATAGGAAGATACGGAGTTAAGATAAGCAAGGACAAGATTTAGGTTATAAAGGGTTAGCTAACACCTAAGACTGTTAAGAATATTTAAGAGTTCCTTAGGTTTGTTAACTTTAACTGACGCTTTATTAAGGATTACTCTACAAAGGCCTTACTGCTTACAAAACTTACGCGGAAGGATACACCTTTCAGATAGGACACAGACTAAGACTAAGCCTTTAAGACATTAAAGTAGGCTTGTGTGGATCCACCTACTCTAGTCACATTCAGAAGCGGAGAACCGCTGCGAATGGAAACAGATGCCTTAGACCTGGCATTAGGAGCATGCATCACGCAGGAACGAGATGGCTAATAGCACCTAATCGCGTACTACTCACGCAAGTTCTTAGGACTAGAAGAATGATACGACGTACACGACAAAGAGTTACTAGCGATTGTATCCGCCTTAGAATATTAGCAAGTCTACGCTAAGAGTTGTTTAGAACTTACGATCTACATAGATCACAAGAATCTAGTACATTTCACAACAATAAAGGTATTAAACAGAAGACAGGTACGATAGTCTAAGACCCTTAGACAGTACAAGTTCAAAATCCTCTATACTCTAGGAAAGGACAATAGTAGAGCAGATGCGCTTAGTTAACGACACGATCTTGCAGGATCTAAGACAATTAACAAATTAGCAATTCTTAGCATTAACAGTAATAGATTGTTAGGACTATTATAGCAGCTTAACAATCTAATACTAGTCTGACAAGAATAACAGATACCGTCTTACGTTCCTAAAGAGTTAGAACAAGAGATTATTAGCAGTCACTACGATAACCTGCTGCACAGACACCCTAGCATTACTAGAACAATGGAACTTATTAAGAGACATTACAAGTTCCTAAACATGCACAACAAAGTTAGCAAGTTTACTAAGAATTGCGTAAGCTGTTAGCAGAACAAACACAGCACGCACGCCAAGTATGGAGAAGCACAGGCGATGGAGCCACTAACAGCACTATGGACAAACATTACGATAGATTTTGTCACCTAGCTACCTGTCTCTAAAGATCCTGTAATAGGATACACCTATAACTTAATTTTTGTCGTAGTGGACAGATTTACTAAATACGCCAACATGATACTGTTCAGACACAGCTATACTGCAGAACAGCTAGCACATATCTTCAAGGATCGGATTATCTGCTACCACGGAATTCCCGAATTAATTATCAGCGACAGAGATAAGCTCTTCACGTTAAACTATTAGACCACGCTACTAGCCGCGTTAGGTACTAAGAAGAAGCTATCTACAGCATACTATCCGCAGACAGACGGACAGACAGAAAGAGTGAATCAGACGATGGAGACGTACCTCTAAATTTACTGCAACTAGCAGCAAGACAATTAGGTCTTACTCTTACCTATAGCACAAATCGCATACAACAACAAACTCTTAGAAGCAATAGGCTATTCGCCATTCTTCGCGAACCACAGCAGACACCTAAATCTCTTTACTAGGTCATTAGACAGTAATATTTAAATAGAATTAGCGATCACCTTAGTTAAAGCGCTAAAGGAAGTACATTAGAAATTGCTTAATAACATCGCTAAAGCTTAGTCACAGAGCATTTCTTATGTTAACAAGAAACGAAAAACGGCACCTCTGCTAAAGGAGGGGGATAAAGTCTATCTCCTCACAAAAAATCTACGTACACGGCGACTAATAAAAAAACTAGATAAGGTTAAGGTCAGACTATTTTTTATTTCTAAACAGATTAGCCTAGTTAACTATTAACTCGCGCTGCCTAAGGATGCAAAGATCCATCCTATGTTCCATATCTCGCTGTTAGAACTAGCTAACCCCAGAACGCTAATCTAGAAAAACTTTCACTACTAGGCAGACGGCTAGGACGAGTAGGAAGTTAAAAAAATAATAATACATTAGAAGAAAGGACGCAGTATTAAATACCTAGTTAAATAGTTAGGATATCCTAACTTAGAAAACACATAGGAACCAACTACGCACCTTAAGAACTGCCAGCAGCTTCTGCTCTAGTACTCTTAAGGGAAGAGAAGCCTAAATCGCCCTCTAGTACGGATAGCATAAACGCGCTCCAGTCAAGGGCTAGAGTACCAGGCATTAGGCTATCCTCTAGCTGAGCGACGTCCTAGTTGATGCCCTTAACAGCCTTAAGAGCTTTAATGTCTTTGACATATTAACTAGCCTTGTCTACCTACTGTTGCTTATAACATTGCAACATTTTCTTTTATTTTTAAATGTAATCTCTCTTCGCACGCGCGGCTATTATAGCCTAGAAGGCAGCAGACTTAGCTTCGTCCGCTTCCGCCTCTTGTTGTTCCAGACGGCTCATTTCCTAATCTATCTGGTTAAAGTTCAGAATTAGAACCTCTATTAGAACACACTTCTAGCTGCCTACACTGTAACAATTCCCACACTCCTTCTTTAACAACGCTATTTGACACTTAAGGCCCTACTTTGCACAGTACTAACAGGGCACTATTATGAGTTATCTAGTACAGTTAATACGTTCGCTAACGGAGTGACAGTATGCAGTACTTCTAGAAACTATAGGGTTAGTTTATAAGGACATGAAGATTAAAGAGGGAGGATAGTGTTATAAACCTGAGATAGGGCAAGGCAGAAGATAAGGAAGAGAAGGATTAATAACACTTAGAGACAACCTAAAGGTCTTTAGGAGGGTTAGCATTTAGGACTAATAACAACGTGACCCCTTATGTTCTAAAAGTCTTAGTAGAACGCCATAATAGAACAAGTCACGTGTTGTTCTAAGGAATCCTATAATGTTCCATAGTGTGCTAGTTTAGCACAACACTAGAACAATAGAACAAGCATGGAACATATCTTAAGTATATAGTATGTAGGAACACAACCCTTATAGTTTATGTTTAACCTAGTTAACTAAGTTTGTCTTTAGATCTTAACCTTTAACCTTTAAGCTAGACAGTCTACTCTGTACTACTTATTATTACCCCTGCCTTTAAGACTAACAGATTGTATCTGTACACCTTATCGCAAACTAACCCCCTTAGCTTCCTGTTACCGTACTCATCCTCGAGAACTAATAGAACACGTGCTTACGAGCTTTGCTTAAAGTACAACTTCAACAATAACATGCGCGCGGCTAACACGTATAACATAGATAAGAAAGGCTTCGCTATTAGCCTTATTGCTAGGAGTAAAAGGATCTTCAGCTAATAGCTATATAAGAAGCAGAAGAACAGGCAGTTGTTACAGGATAGCAACAGAGAGTGGGTAACGTTACTGGCGAGCGTCTGCGCCAATAGGAGCGCTCTGCCGCTAGGCCTTATATTCACTAGAGCTAATAACACCCTCTAGGCTGCTTAGGTTAAGGATATTAATCTAGGAAAACACTTAGTATTTACTACTGCGACGCCTTTAGGATAGACAAACAATAAGGTGGGGCTTGCGTGGCTAAAGCAGCTATTTGAGCGCTACACCTCTAAGAAAGCGCGCAGAAGCTGGCGATTGCTTATCGTTAACAGCTATAGCAGCTATCTAATAATGCGCTTTATTAACTATTGCAATAAACACAGGATTCTGTTAGCAGTCTTCCCTCCGCACAGTACGCAGTTGCTCTAGCCGCTTGACGTTGTGCTGTTTAGCCCCCTCGCTTACTTTTACTCAGATTTTGTCACATAACACCTTTATAATAGCTAAGCGTTAGTAGGGGTGCCTAAGGCTGACTTCTTTATGCTCTTCTAGCGCGCGTGGCAGCGTATAATAACTAAGGTGCGCATCCTTAGCTCCTTTAAAGTAACAGGTATATGGCCACAGAACGCGAGCGTCGTACTTAGCTAATAGGACAACGATAGTAACGACGGCTATAAGACCCCTCTAGCCATTAAGGCAGATAATTAGCGCGCGATTAATTAATTATACAAAGCTGTTGTAGGAGAAAACACCTTAGAGGACACGCAACAGCTCTGTCGTACGCTACACTATTTAAGCACTTATTGTAAGCTTCTTAACGCTAAGAATAAAGGACTCTCTGCTATAATTGCTACTTAGAATCCCGCAAAGAAGAAGTGTGGAGCTCTGCTGCTACCTTAGAAGAGTGCAGGGCGTGATAAAGCCCTCCTCTTTAGCCCTAGTAGAGTTTAACGCGCGCGACAACAACACTACTATAATAAGACAAATTAGCTTAAAGAAGAGGTAGTAAAACACTATTAATAGGAGCAGAAAGCGGCTATAACTCTATAAAACAAGCTAGAGCAAGAGAGACGCTCTGTAGCGTACGCTGCGAGGGTGGAGGCATTAAAGGTAAAGAGAGCAGAGGAAGCCGCTAAGAAAGAGCGCAAGAAACAAGAGCGCGACGCACTTAAATCTATATAATTATCCTAATTAAATAAGCGCAAGATGTCACAGAAAGCACCTCTAGCTTCCTATACAAAAAAAACACCCTATAAGCGTGCCTGGCGTAGTGTTGTTGTAGAGCAGCCTCTACCTGCACCTCGCACCTACACCACGCGCAGCGGCTGCACTGCAACTCAGAATTATTAATAGAGCTAGCAACATTGTTAGAGAGCTATATAGATACTTTAATTTAATTTTAACTATATAATTACTACTTGTTATAGAGTTATATGATCATTTTTATGGTGTTAAGATGTACAGAATTCGTGCACAGACCTGTGGCGTGCATTGACCCGGCAGACACGGTACAGAATAATTCACTTGTGTATCTGTTAGTGCATAATTATTAGCATCTCTATAATACCTTCTTTAAGGCTGTAAACCTACTTTAAGACTTCCAAGTGGTATTAGTGTGAAACTAGGACTAGTCCTTGATTGTCCTTTAAGCAGTATTTAGTTACAAGCATTAAGCCTATAGAGCAAGCTACAAGCAGGCTGATACACTGAAGAGATACGATAATGTTGTTATATTTAGCTTTTGAGTCTCGCTGTAGTGGTTGACACGATTTCATTTGACTGGCGTTAGTAGATAGGAAGCATAGTCGCTTGTGGCAACAGTCTGACCCGCCGCTACCGAGCCCTGTGCTACCTCCACAAGAGATAAGCAGCTTTGATACCAATCTTAGAAGTCCTTAAAATCTAATATAAGGTCTTCTAGCGCAAAGGCGTTTCTTGGTCAAGGGCGATACATTTCACTGTCATTAAAAGACTACGTTTGGAACGATTGTTGAAATCGTGAACGTCAGAGCTTAGACACCACAATGTTCGGGTATGGTGCAGCGTTTGGGAGGTGGTGAGTAATCACTGATAAGACAGCCCTATCTAGCCTAAGTTTGTACTTGCGTTCTCTTATCCTTAGAAAAGAAAAAAGAGTGCTTATAATAATGCAACAGCACGAGACTGGTGAGAGTAAACTAAGAGTGTAAATTTGTTGAGCTTTTTGCCCATGAAGGACCTTGCAAGCTATAGACATACACGTTAGTCGCCCGAGAGGATACCTGTTGGATCACTTATCAGTGTCGGTGTGAATTCGTTAAGGCCTAAGACAACTTAGAACGTGATGTGACACTGTTTCGTGTTAATAGTGCATTAGGCTATTTTCTTGGAGTATTTACGAAGTTAACATAATCCTAAATTTGCTATTTAACGTGCCCAAGCGATGTAGTGTACTAAGCTGCTGCGATTTCATTTAATGCTAGAAAAATTCTGTCACGTTAATTCAAACATTCTTGTCTAGCTATAATGAGACTTTATTAGTATCAAGTTGTGAGCATTAGTTATGAGTAGAACAATTTTATTGTGTTCTTCTCGGTACGACTGGAAACCATACATAAAAAGTAAAACTTAAAAGCAGGAAAGGAAGTACAAACACTGTCTATCCCGTGCGATCCGTCTATCCCATGCGATCCGTCTATCCCATGCGATCCGTTATACGACTACCCTCTAGCAGCGAGGAAGTGCGCCCTTGGCGATAGCGCCTTGAGCACCCTTGCAGTTCTGCTTGCCTTCAATCTTGGGGCTGTCACTAGCACCGCGGCCGTCGAGACCAGTGAACTGCTGGCAGACCTCGCCGGCAACAGTACCGCATACGCCTGAAATGGTAGCGGTGTCACCGAAGTTGCTGTTAATGCCGGCAACGTTGGTTCTGACGCCATTGGCCTTGAGGCCGGTGACGGTCAGGGTGCGAGGGCTGTTAGCCTTGTTGTTGGAGCCTGTTGTTGATCAGCCAAAGTTGTCTCAAGAGAAGAACGTTGAGTATTGTAAGCTTACAGTTGCCGCAGGATCTGTAGACCTTGCCGACGTTGACGACGGTGTAGTCGCGGATATCGACGCGTCCCGCGCCGTTGTGCTGTACAACCTTGTCATCGGCGTTCTGAGCTCCACCTCCCACAATCGTGACAGTGCCAGATCCAAGAGCAGAGATAGCATCTGTGGGTGGTGTCAGTAAAGGCCTCGAGTTCCCGTAAGTAAGTACCTACCCTCGCAGACATCGCGGAACCAAATGTTCTGGACGGTGCAGCTGTTCTACGAACGCATTAGTATAACGAAAAAGGTGGAAAGACTGATACAAACCCTGCAGTGAATACCTTCAAGCTGCTTTGCACCGATAATGCCGTTTCGAATGGTTGCCCCATTTTGGAGAATGAAAACAGCGTTGGCGCTACCAGAATCGCCATCACCGCAGGCCATACCACGGTCAAACTCTTGGTTTCCAAGGTCAACAGTGACACCACTAGGAATGGTGCAAGCAGCCTTGAGGACGTTCACACCGCCCACAGTCGTGAAGGCGCAGGAAGAGGGTAGACCAGTGATGGCACCCTTCGCAGTAGGGAAGTTGAGGCTCTGAGCGGCGGCAAGGCCAAGAGTGAGGGCAAAGGCGAATGTCTGCATCTTGATTGAGATGGGAGTTTGAAGTGAGTTTGGAAGGTGGGCTGGTAGTGTTGGTAAAAGAGAGAGTTGTAGTTGATTGTGATGAGAATTCTTCCTTAGAAGTTGCTGCTCTTATATATGTCACTGTTGTGGCTATGTTAGTAGCCCACTTAGTAATACGACTTCGGAAGGCCCTTCTTTGAACTATTACACCGCCAGAAGATAGATTGACTGACCAGCCATGCCCTTACCATCCTTAGCATGCTTCTCGTACAAGGTGTATGCCGTACCATTAAACAGACTGCTTGATTATTCTGTGCTGCTGCGGTGCGTATACGAGGGCACAGTCCGCATCTTGGGATACGCTACCTCACCGGTTGTACCAAATGAGGCTAAGGTTGTCTTCATAGATGGTAGAAGAGCGGTGACTTTTACTAGTTTCGAAACAGTCTAGCAACGAGATAGATGGTTTGGAAGAGTAGAGTTGTCGGTCAATTTATTGCAGACTGAGGCTAGAAATCAGAGTATGGCCGCAATTCCTCAGTCTGACAGAGGTGGCAGTGAAACATTTGCCCAGTTTCGTCGGTTTGGTTCAGCTATAAGCAACAAAGTGTACTCAAGTTGAGGCGTTTACAAACAGCGACCACGAGTTGACAGTGGAGTGAGGCCCCAGCTTCCCCTCTTGGCAACTGTCACCTGCACGATGGGGAGGGTTGTCCAATGGCTGGTAAATAACGTTGCAACGTGCAGTACTAAAACGTTGTAGAGGCAAATACCATATTAATTCGTAGAGACAGTGACATTCTAGCATGGTGCAGCTTTGTGAACAGACCAGACATTGGAACTTAGGGTGCTCAAGCTGCTAAACTGGATTAAGCCAGGTATGAAATGCCCACTTTGCTACTATAGTGTAAGGATCCGCAGGATCCCAGTCAAAGATTCTGGCCGTAGCAAACATTAGTCCTGATTTCTGGGAATCAAGTCCACCCTGCATGAAGCTTGGTATTCATGGAATACACCTGAGGCTTCATCACCGAGTTGTTGCTCTCTCCAAATCTGCGAGTGCTAACTGCGCTTCTTCAACATCATTACTCTTCTCTTGAAGTACTACTTCCTAAACCTACAAATCACTGCGTTAAAAACTGAGATCAGCCTGCCGATTAAACTAACATATGAGCGAAGCCGCAAGACTGCGTGTACGAACTGTCATGTCGTAAATGTAACAGCTGTTATTACAGTTTGCGCCAGTTGCGAACATATCCCAAGCTCCCGGAGATCCCGGTCAATCCTGCAAGCTAGATTTGCACGTGTCCACTGAAACGAGAGCCGAGTTGACGCCACTATGCCGGACTTGAAAGCTAGGAAAGCACTGCTCCTGCCCACTAGCTAATGCCAAGGAAATACAGCCTTGCGCACTTAACGCTCACATTAATGCAGGTGCTTCCAGGCCGTCTCACGGAGGTAAGCAGCTTTCACCGGTGCTCAAGTGGGACGAGGAGGTTCCCATAATCGAATGCTGGCTAGCCCCCATAGGTATTGTAGCGTGTGAGATAGATAAGTCTGTAGTGAAGATGTGAGATTGCTGAACTGTGAACGAAGCAAAGTCTAGCGTGAGGTCAGATCCGGCGCTGGGGAGAATCGCGGTGAAGTAGACCGCCTTCCAGACTTGGTCGCGGTACCCTTCTTGACAGGGCTCCGGATCCTTCCGTTCTACGCTTGTGTTGCCGGTCAATCGCTGTGCGGCTGTGGTAAGTTTCCAACGTGTTACGGATCGCGGCGCGCACGGGCCTACCCGGTACACGTGAGTTGGGCGAGGCCGCTAGAACGTCTGGAACAACTCACGCACTCTTCTTGGTATCACTACTGGCAGTCCAGGGATCTGCACGTGCGCCTTGGTCGCAAGGACGATCCAGACCCCTGCCCCAAATCATACTTGTAGTCTACTTGCGCCTTAAGAACGGTTTTGCGCCACGCTTGCAGATTTAGTGACCCAAGAACGTGCCACCGGTCTATGAAACGCTCGAGGTCCAGCGCTGCGGGTTCAGCGGACGCTTTCCGGTCTACCAGTAATAAGACGCAGAGAACACTTGGACTGCCGCGTCGCACTGTCATTCTCGTCGACCAGACTTCGTACTGGCAGTAATTGGAGAGTTCACCTCTTATTAGCAAACACTTCGGGACATCTTGACTGACAGCTAATTGGTAACATATGCCAGCAGCATTTTAACGCTGCGACTTACCGTTCTCTGTGACATAAGCAAGAACGCTGAACAGAGCGTCAACCATATGTAGACTGGGGGTACCTACGCTGCCGTTCGACTGTCCTAGATGCAAAGTCAATTGGCTAGCTTTCGAGGCAAAGACTGAGTTACGAAGAAGCTTGTATTTTTTGAGGAATTACCTCCGCGCGCACAGACCCCGAACATGATTCCTTAAAAAACACCAGCTTCTTCGTAGAGAAAGCAATGGTCTTGGTTAGAGTTGTAATCTAAACGAGCCCCTTACCGGCGACATGATGTCCCTTCGTTGCGAGTCGCTCTTATGCCGGTCTAAAGTAGACCTGCGAGTCGGAGAGCTCACCGTTCAAAAAAGAGGGGCGTGCTATAGAAAAGAGAGTAAAGAGAGGGCGGGCGGAGTACCTTGCACGGCCTAGCAGCTACCCTCCTACGTTAAAGCGTGCGTAGGGCTAGCGGGCGCTATAACGTCGTGAATTTCGGGATCGAATCGAAGGATGGGATCTGCAAGCTTGTCCCCCGCATCCTGTCTACGTCACGCCTTGGCTCATAAAGCCGCTGTCTACTAGACTCACTGATATGTAAGAAGATACCTTGGCGCTGCTGCTGCCACGATATCGATATCGCTTGCCAGATTTAGCAGGCCTTGTGCACAGCTATGGCCTCCTTCACTGGCTCTGATCCTGTTTGGCGGGACGACACTCGAGCCTTTTGACCAAGACTCAGGATCTGCGTCGACAAGTGTGACCTGCTGATGTCGCAAGCGTATCTATCGGTGTGATGAGGCGGTGGATGTTGTAACATAAACTTTCGCTCAAGTGCGAACTAGCTGGTGCTTCGAGGAGGCAGGCAGCCCGCCTCTCTAGAGGCAGATAACCCGCTTTAATTGTCCAATCATCACTCAGTAATGCCTCATCAGCTAGTCCTGATATTGTGCCGTAGCTCGTGTGGCAGAGCGTTCTCCGCCACCATCGTATTCGTTTCGGCATTTTGCGGATTGAATCTGATAGCAGTAGTAAAATAGCCGCCATGCCAGCTTCGGCCCAGCTCGCCCATGCCCAGAGAAGAAGCAGAGCTTGGCACTTGGGCGAGTGGAAACAAGGTCGCCCCGTGGCTAAGTTGCAAGAGCGCCTGAAGCACCAGCAAAGTGCCGATGTCGTCCATGTGCTCTTAGGGATAGAATCTGCGTCCCGTGGTAGGTCACGACAGAGCGCGAAATCATCATAGCCGTATTCACTGGATAATCTGGTATACTCTTTGATCTTGTAAATAATATAAGTCTTGTAAGCTAAGCCATATACTTTCCGCGCACATATAGTTCCCGCGCACCCCACCACAACGCGTCACCTATCGCTCAACGTGCTCTATTATCAACTCCACCTACTCAAAATGGACCCCCATGAAGCTGCTATACAATCAGCTATCCGTGATCTTAATTCTGGTGTTTTTACAAGCCAACGGAAGGCTGCTGCTGCGTATGGCGTAGCTGAATCAACCCTACGAGGCCGGCTACGCGGTCAACAACCACACGCGATAGCTCATTCAAATCAACAACGATTGACTCCGGAGCAAGAGCGCTTCTTAGTAAAGTGGATTCTTGAAGAGGATACACGTGCTCAGCCCCCCTCCCACCCACGTGTACGAGAAATGGCCACCCGAATACTTCAGATGAATGGAGACTACGCGCCGCTCGGTCAACTATGGGTACCCCATTTCATCGCACGCAACCCACAGGTCGCCTCTGTCATTGGGCGTACGATTGAGACGGCAAGGACTACAGGAGCTCAATATGAGACTGTTCGTGCCTTTCTTGAGCTATTTGAGCGTACTAGAATTGAGCTGGGTATACAGTATGAGGATATATGGAATATGGATGAGACTGGCGTCGCCCTTGGGGTATGTACAAACACTAGAGTCCTTGCTAGCTCGTCAAAGAAGAAGGCTTATATCAAATCCCCAGAGGATCGTGAGTGGGTATCGATAGTTGAGGTGGTCTCTGCCACAGGCGCTAAGCTTCAATGCCTCGTCATCTTCAAGGGCAAGCATCTACAATCCACGTGGTTTCCAGCCCAAGGAGCACCTAATTGGCTATATACAACGTCAGAGAATGGATGGACGTCAAACCAGATTGGATACGAGTGGTTACAGCGTATATTCATACCAAATACTACTCCACGCCAAGGCACATGGAGGCTTCTTATCCTGGATGGTCACGGCTCTCATATACCAATTGACTTCATGTGGACCTGTCGGGAGAACAATATATGGCTCCTCTACCTCCCCCCTCACGCCTCACACGTGCTTCAGCCCCTGGATCTCGCTCCTTTCTCTGTTGTCAAGACCAAGTATAGATCTGAGATCCGAGCTCTCTCTGCCCTGGGTGACGCAGCACCTATCAAGAAAGAGCGCTTCGTGGTATCATATAACAAGGCAAGAGAGGAAGGCCTAACTGAGCAAGTAATACGAGCTGGGTGGAGGGCGTCAGGCCTCTGCCCATACAACCCAGACCTTGTCTTGCTCTCATCCCAAGTCTCTGGGCGTCCAGCAACACCACCACGTGATACCCAGGCCTCAGAGGTCTCAGATATACTCCTTAGCACGCCTCAGAGCGCACAGGCTCTATATAGAGCTCAGCAGCAGCTTCTACAGTCAGAATCTCTCTCACGGAGCACTCGGGCAGTGCTCGGCAAGGCAGGCAAGGCTATTGCAAAAGCAAATACTCAAGCAGCTCAACTCCAAGCTGAGAATCAACGACTCAAATATCAACTAGAGAATACTAGAGTCACACGGAAGAGAAAGCGAGTTCAACAGGATTTAAATGAGCGCTTCAGCAACGTTGAGGCGATCAAGGCTGCTATTGAGCGAGCAGCAGCATCACAAGCCAAGCAGGCATTAATTACACCTGAGGAAGAAGCTGAAAAAGCAGCAGCAGCAGCAGCAGCACTCATGCTTCAGTCTATGTGTACAGAGTGGCAATTGTAAACGTTGACGTTGAAAAATCACGACTTCAATCCGAGTACTAGTGATGTGGCGGGTGCGCGGAAACTATATGTGCGCGGGAAGTATATAGCCGAGCTTACTCTAATTACTAATTAGTTTGTATCATATTCATTTGTGTCATTCTACTGTTTCGCTACCCTTGGATTCTTGTGGAGCACCAGCCGCACACCCGAGCCAATCAGCGTGTTGGTGGTGAACGTCAAATTTTTGAGCACGGTCTTTCTATCTCATTCTCAGACGCTCTGCCTGAGGCGCAGACATAGGCTTAATCTGGTATAGGCAACTGCGGCAATGTGCCTCCAGTCCTCTAGATTCCATGTCTTTTAATGAGGCACGCATGATTCTACGCTATCTCGACTGCATCTTCTAGTTGCAGTTCCCTTGCTACGATCCAAGCGATGGGAGGCAATGTACTCAGGGCTGGCTCCTGCATTTGCTTGATAAGAGAGGCCCTTTACGCTGGATATCAGTTTCATTATCCATCTTGCACAAACAGTCAAGCGTACCGCAACCGTCTGCACCATTGAAGGCTAGAGCACTTCGACATCATTCAGCGGCGATACTAGAGCTCCCCAAACTGCTTTCCAGTCGGCTGCCAAGCGGATTTTCTTGTATAGATGATGTTTGAGTCGAAGTACTTGTCAGCGGAGTGGCTCTGCTTGGTTTCGGCGTGACTACTTCTCTGCGATTCTCCTTCTCGTTAGCGAACTTGACACATCATAGGTGTTCTAAGCAGGAACCTGCAACTGGGTTGCTCAACTTCACGGTCTGACAGGGATATTGGGTGCTATGCAGCCAGGTGCGTGGTCTGCTAAAACTCAGAAGCATGTTGGAATAGATTCTGTCCAGAATGCTGATGGTGTCGATCATGCTTGGAAATTCATGGCTACAGAAGTGCTCTGGTTCGATCTGCTATCGTGTATTTCGATTGGAACAGCGCTCAAACTACTGTGTACGCACTGGCTCAATTTTCGCGAGGTTGATCTTCCTATTGTCGGCTGTCAGAATTGGGTCGCTCTTGCTATCGGAGACACCACAAAGATACAGGCCGGTATCAGCACCTCGTGTGTAGACCTGTTACACGAGCGCATTAGGAATGTTAAAGAGCAGATCTAGAACGGCATCAAGGCACTAAACGCTGAGTGGTATTGCACTATTGTACAACAACCTTAGGGAATAGTCGTCCTAGGTCCCACTTGTCCTCTAATTATAATCACAGCAGTTTGTATGTGGGCAACTGCAATCTTAGTTCACTTGCTGACCCTTGAACCACCGCAGTATTTCTGCAAAAGTAAGATCTTCGTCGCTGTGGGAAGATTCATAGAATATTACGATCAGAACTCTCAAAGCTACCTTTACGTGGACTTACATGGCCGATATCCGTATGTGGGTGTATGGCTAGGCCTGATCAACGCTCTTTCTTCGAGACACTTATGTCAGATATCTTAGAAAAGCCAGAGCCTTCTTTTGGAGTACTGTCATGTCGCGCTGCGGATCATGAAACATGCTTGGAGCCTGCAGGGTTTGACCTGGCAGGAAAGTCAGAATGCAACAGTGGTAATGTCCGATTTAGGGGTCACCATTTTGCTAATGTGAACTCAGTGTTTGGTTAGGAGACATTTAACACACGCAAGACTTTTGTTTTACAGTTCTCCTTAATGGCATTGTACTACTGTTGGCAAGGCAGTTTAGTTCACGGATAGGCGTCACGCTAGTTGACATTTAACATGCACTATTGGGTAGAACGTGGCGTAAGCCTGTGCTCCTTCGTTTAGAATAGGTCTTGGCGTACATGTTGCATCTGTTGACTTCGTGAGCAGTGTATAGTACGTTTTCGATCTTGTTAGTAGAAGGCATCTTCCAAATTGACCCTAAACCCAGGTCAATCACCATGCTCAGCAAAAAAACCCGCAATGGTCACAGGCAAGGTTGCCAACTACCGACCAATCTAGATGGAGAAAAATAGAGAATTGACTCTCGCACTCTGCTGTGCCAGTACAACAAGTCTTAGATCTTCAACACTACCAGACCAGACATTGATTCTGACAGCATTGTCTCTTAAGGCTTTTAAGGTGGCGTCCATACTACACATGAGCCCCTCTCTTCTCAGCTAGCTAAATCTAAGACGAAAGTACACGTCTGGCATCTCAAACCAATGTCCTGGCCCAATTTAGGTGTTTTAATTGCTCAATAGTCTATCATAAATACATTCATGTTCCTAGCGGGCTCTCTTCTGATGCGGGGAAAGCAGACTACCCCACCTTCCGGCTTAACCCACTCCAGCAATTCATCTCGCTCTAACTAAGAGCGTACCATTTGTTCTCTGCGAGCCATTTAGTCATTATTAGCGTTGAGAATCACCGCCCTCTTCAGCACTAGTTGTCAGCGATGGACTTATCAATGACGCTGCCACTGATACTGATCTGCTCCTTTGCGGCCAAAAATACTTCCTGGAGTGCTTGATTCTTGGACACAATCTAGCCCAGCCAGATCCCGGGGATACCACAGGCCTTTAAGAACGAACTGGCATGTGGTCACCCAAAGTTGCCACGACCGGCAGCTGACGACCGTACTGCAGGTCTCGGTACGTTTCATTAATAAGAAGCAGGACGTGTTTCTCTCGTGTGATCGGCACTAAGCGGTCCAAGGTCTCTCGCGAGATGAGCGTCCTGGTCGGGTTGTGAGGGCAAGTGATTGAGTCCAACTTTGTCTTGGAAGTGATGGCTGACTTGATAGACGACAAACTGGTATGGAACCTGTCTTCGAAACGCAGGTCTACGTAATTGATGTTGCAGCCGATGGCCCGGGGTATCTCTAGGTTGGTTGCATAGTTTGGTCCAACCACGACAATGTGATTCGTCTGGGAAAGCTGAAATTTTGCGATGATGAAGAGCGCGCCCGCAGCGCCTGCAGTGATGAGTCCCTTGTCGCTGGTAAGACCCGTCTCTTAGGAGATAAGCTTACGCAGTATTGAGCCGCCTCTATGCTCGTTATAGAGAAGCGTAAGATTGGGGGTGCTCAAGTCCAGTGATTGAAGGCTCTGATGTGCGATTGAACTTTCAGAAAGGTTGTGACGGATCACCTCATACCCATACTCCTCTGGCGACTCAATCTCGATGGCCACACGCTCGAACTTCATGTTTTCGCAGGTGGGGATTAAGAATCTAAGAGATTTCTTAGATAGCAAATTGAGCTGAGCGACCATTTTACAATGACTGTACTTAGCCCTTAAACAGCCTATAGTTAGCGCTGCTATCGGCACGAGCTTCCTCGAAGCTCAAGAATTGCGAAAGGTAGATCCGAAGCGAGCTACTTGGGTCAATAAAGCACACTAACCCAGTAGGCAGATTATGTTAGCACTTCCTCTAGCCGAAATTTTGGGAAGGTTGAGACGACCGCGCATTCAATCGTAACGTCCTAAGGTCGCTTTAGAAGCAGCCGCAGCCAATGCATCGGCGTACGGACACTCTCAAGTGTCGAACGCTAAATGATATCCGCTGAGAACGAGGATATACTCTGCCTTTGAAGATCGATCACAGCAATCCGGTCGCTCGAGCTATTATACGATACTTGCTGCCCTTACACCTGGGGAAGGTCGAAGCGATCCTTTAGTGCCGGTGCGAATGGATTAGTGTTAGGAGAAGTGTGTGAGGATTCAATATCCCGACCTTTGACGTACTAGTGCGTCATGTCTAGCTCAGACACGATCATCTAAAGCTTCACTCGATCCTCATCCTTTACGTCAATAACATAGGACGCGCCAATTCACCCTGTGCTCCGGGGACCACCAACATGACTGAGACCATGCTCTTTAAAGACGGCAAGATACTGACCAAGAGTGGATCGAGATCCAATAGCCGCGCAGTGTTCTTAGATAGCATGCTGGTGAAGGACGGAAAGGTGGCAGGTTTGCGACCTCCGGGGAAGACACGTTCATGGGTCCAGATGGAAACCCTCTACGTAGCGACTATTCGGCGGTCGTCTAGAAAGCCTACACATCCAGACATCATGAATGAGCGATTTCGATTGGAGTTATGCGAGGCCATGATGGCAGCTACGGATGGATCAGCTCGAAGCATCTTTGCAGAAGAGCGTGTCGGCAGTCTCGTTGTAGGCAAGCTGGCCGACTTTGTTATTGTAGATATGGAGTGGAAAGCTGAAACATTGCTCCAAGCTCGTGTAGAGGAGACCTAGTTTCAGGGGAGCAAGGCTTAGGGCTAACGTTAGTAAGCTATAGCCACTAAACCTCTTAGTAGTACAATCGCTTGATTTCATATACTATGCCTATAATACAGTACACGATATGGTTCTGAGGGTATCATAGATTTTTCCCCCCAACTAAGTCATATGAGCTGCAGACCATTCTTTATGAGTATATAACATACCCCACCACCAAATGCCATCTCCGCAACGTCGCTTCGGGCTGAGAGAAGAAGATGGGTCTGGAGGCTGAGCGCACCGATGCGACAAGCAGGACCGATATCGACATCGGCATTACGTACATAGACGGACACAACGCGCTCTTCTGAATTCCATGTCACCATGATTGAATTCTGCGGCAGCATCGCTATGACCACAAGTTGCCACGACAGGTTGGACTAGTGTGCGCAAAAGGCGTGCCATATGTGTCTGTACTTAGTATCTGGTCGATTAAATTGGTGGCATCTCAAGTACACAATGGTGCAAGCGTAGAGAAGAGTTTCCCAGACAGAGCGCTGTTGCAAACCTACTTAAAACAATTACTTACACTCTCTTCTTGACATCACACCCCTGGAACCCCCGCCCAACCACGCGATATCTTCCCAGGAAGCAGGCCGACGCATCAAGACACTTCGTGCCCTGCCACTTCGTATGCGTATATATGGACTCAGATATTGCTTCTAGACAACGACTAAATCCTTCGCTGCAGTTTCCACCCCATCTCTAAAGACCAGCGTACTTGGGTAGACAACGGTCTATGGCACGTTAGAAAGGATATCTGATGTTGCCAGAGCTAACACGCGCGCGAGTGCAGGGGTTGAAACGTGTCGCTGCCTTTTCCTAATCAAGGATTTTGAAGAGTTGGGTATACAGCTGCTGTCTACGAGCGATATTTTGTGGTTACAGTAGATGAAACATACACGGTGCTCATACGTAGCTAGCCACCTAACGGAGTCTCTCCAGGTGATATATACCACGTTTGCTCATGAGCCCGGATAGAGGTGTGGAAACTGAACACACCCGTGGACTGTAACTATGCATTCGTGTTTCAGAAACAACCATATGATCACTCCCGATACCTGCCGAAAATGACGAATTCCATGTCCCCCTCCGTCTTACTAATGACCCTATAATATAACAAGAGCTGCAGTCGCACGTGTAACCTGCACCCCGGGACAAAGTACAAATCATACACACGAGAATCTCATCCCGTTGTTGAGCGGCTCGCAAGCCCCGGAAGTGGCGGGATCTCGATCTGGAAGGTCCGTCCGCGCCAGGCTCCGCTCACGGCTGAGACGCAGATGTATCTCACTCCCGCGAAACCTGAAATTACTATCCCCTACAGACTTTTGTTTGCAAGATGAGAAAGAGATGCATACATCACTCCACTCGCGCGACCCAAATGCCAGGGTTAAACCCACTCACCCCCGTAATCCCATCGTATTCCCCGGACTGATGCGAATCTGGGGTACTTCGCCTCGCCCCGTACCTCGCCGCTAACCCCCTTCAGTCCATTCCGGACCGCGCGCCGCCCCTTGCGCTAGGAAATTTGTTCTACGCGGCTTCTTCGCCCCGTATTTATTTCACGGACGTCCCCACACTCGCTCCTTCACATCTACATCTACATTCACATCCACATTCGCTTCGTCCGCACTGACACTCGTCTACGCCACTCGCTCTTTGCATTGCCACACCGCGACACGATAAACCCCCAACGACGCCCGTAACAACAACAACACCGCACAATGCTCTCCCGCATCGCCACACGCGCACCCCGCGCTTTCGTCCGCTACAACTCCTCCTCCTCCTCTACGAGCCGCGGCGCGCGCATAGTCGACATGGCTGCGCAGATCTCAAAGCCGAGTACACCTCCCTGTCACACTCCTCCAATTGCACGTCTAACACTCCCAGGCGCGCTCGAAGTCTCGGTGCCTGTGATGTGGGTCGGATGTGGTGTGTTGGCGTGGACGGCGTGGAACAGGATGGAGGGTCGCGGGGGGGATGAAGTGGAGAAGTTGATTGTTGTGTAGCTTCCTCGCTTTTGCGTGGGTTTGGCGTTTTTAGACTGTTTTTTTGGGATGCTTAGGGTGTTGTTCTAGGCGTTGGCGTATGCATATGCATAAGATAGGTTGGGTAACGACACTGGGTATGCAAAGGGGATGTGAAATAGACGCGTATCTTCCTGAGCTTTCCTTGTGATGCAGATTGAAGAAGTGGGGGTTAAAGTGAGGTATGCTTTGCATGTATTGACACGGTTTTTTGACAGGCGTTTACTGACGCAGTGTATATTTCTGTTCCATGTTACCCTGGATATTCGTAGCTATTTTGTGCTGTGATGGATTCGCATGGCTGGTTTCCACTTAATCTAATCTACATCATGAGAGCTGTGTGGTTGACTGAACATGCTTGACCCACTTCGCTCTCCTGGTCAGCCGGCACATTGTGCTCTTCGCGCCCTGTGAAGCAAGAAGTGTTGTCGTCGACTTCATGCATTTCATTTCATTACAAATATACACCCCTCCAACTGTTCCTATGCGGACTCAACGAATTTCCCTTCCTTTCGTGGAGTTATGATACAAGCAGCGACCGCGATACCTTTCCAGCAACCAAATATCTTCTTCTCAGCCCAGCCGTGGTGTACACATCCCTTCTCCCCGCGCCCCTTGTTCTCTCGTTTCTCTGTCCTGTGTGAGGCATGGCTCACTGGCCGCCCTTCTTCCTCTGCTTGACCCTCGAGCCGATAGTCTCGGGCTCTTTCGCTGCGGTCTGCACGGGGGTACTCGGCGCCTCAACGCTGCTAATGCTCCTCTTGACGCCATTCGGCTTCTCCTCGACAAACTCCTTGCGCTCCGCCTCCTCGCCCTCGCTGGGCTCGTACTCGCTACGATCATCGTCCGCGTCCTTGTACACGATAAACCTATACGCGATCCTGCAGATAAAAAACCACCAGAACAGATTCACGGCCTGCAGCGCGGCGAGCAGCGCAAACGAAATGTACTGGCTGATCCAGCACTTGTACTGCTGGGTATCCCAGTTGAGCTCGTAGGGCCCGACGGTGCGGAACTCGGTGAGGATGGAGTAGAGGATCTTGAGGTTGATGAAGTGGCGCAGGTAGCCCCAGATGCACATGAAGACGAAGAAGTAGGGGCCGACGATGGCGTTGTCGATGTAGTTGAGGATCTTGCTGGTCTGGATGGTGTTAGTGCGCGGGGTTTTTTATGGGGTTGTGGTGTGCTTACAGCGAGGAAGAAGTCGGAGATGTCGTGCGTGATGTACACCGCAATGCCCATGTAGGTGAAGTGGAAGCGGTAGCTGAGCCAGATGAGCGCGAGGGTGATGATGTGGTGAGCAACCAGCTCCTTGAAGTCCTTGCGCGGCTTCTCCAGCATGAGGAGCAGGACGATGGCTTGCTGCGCCCAGTAGCTAGCCTGCAAGAGGTAGTACGCCTTGAACACGCCCTCGTGGGTGCGGTGCGGGAAGCCTTCATACATGCCGGTGGTGTTGAAATACCACACAGGGCTGCGGCTCATGACCCAGACACCGAAGGGCCCATAGAGTCCAAAGTACAGGGCCGTGTAGGCCTGCTCCATGAACCTGCTCTGCTTGGCACGGCCCTTGATTCCGCAGGCAATGGCGATGGGGCGGATGATGCGTTGCATGCAGAACTCACGCGTGAAGCTCAGGACGATGATGTAGAAGGCCACGAACGCAAAGTCTCGCGCGCCCTTGCCGTAGTGCGTGGGCGCATCGGGGTCTGCTCGAACGGAGGCGGGGATGAATGGATCGCTGGGAGAAAGAGGGTACGAGAGGAACAAACAGGCTGCGATGGGGTTCGAGGGATGCGGGTAGACCGCGTAGAGGGCGACAATGGTGAGCAGGAGGATGAGGGGTAGCAGCCATGTGTGTCGTATGCATGCGCGCTTGAACTTGGAGAGGCCGCGGCGGACGGTACGGCGTTTCGAGCGCCGGGGCTTGTCTGATTTCTGCGAGTGCCAGTAAGTATTCGCAATGAGCCTGCAGCTGGTGTTGCTCTGAAGTGTCTAAGGACAACCCACCAATTCCACAGGGCTCTTCATGCTGACCCCATCGAGTCTCCTGCTCGTCGCAAAACTGGGCACGTCGACATCTCCCGGTACGTCCGCGCCAAGACCGCTGCTCTTTCTCCTCCGCCTCGCGACTCCTCCGCCGGTGCTTGGTGGCAGTGCGCCGTTGAGAGGGGGAAAGGGTTCCGTCATCGCGTGCGGACCCTGGATACGCTATACGGAAGCTCTGGGGATGCTCGAGGGATGTGGAGTCACGCGCGACGCCGGTGCGTCTGTTGCTGCTCTTTATATGCCGTGCGAAGTCTCAAGTGAACAAGCCAATGTCACAAGGAGAGTAGATTTGCGGTTATGCGCGCGGCGGTTGCGGACTAAAAGTTGCAACAGCGACCCTGGCCAAGACGTGTGGATACCGGGGGTCCGCTGCAATTTGCGACTCGGACGCCAAGAGGTCCCGAGGTCTCGCCGATCCATCTGGGCCGTGGGAAAGGGGCTCTTATGTCAGCAGTCTGACGTGTTGCTGACTGCAGTGGTGGTTTACATGTGAGGGTATTGATGATCAGTGTGTGGTTGTGCTGAAGATGTGTACATGGTAGTGCTGAAGATATGTACATGGTTGAGCTGAATATGTACAATCAATGCATTGACTAGCAGCAATGTATCAGAAGCTGTATACAATCCTCTCAATCGATCGGTCTCAATCGGCTTCCCGGCAGAATATTAGTCTTCTGCTTCAGAGCACCAGTCAAGCTGCCATTAGCACCTCCATGGTCAACCTTCAGCGTTCCCGCGCTGCCTTTGCTGTCTACACCAAAGCTGCTGGCCGTTCCCGTGCTGTCCATACTGCCCTTCCTGGACCCAACACCATCCTGTCGCAGCAAGCCCTTGATGCCGCCAGCCTTGCGCGCTGGGAGCTCGCCCTTGCCGGCTGTGGCCACGTAGAGAAGGTACTGCAGATTCGGTAACGTCTGTCGGATATCGAGCGGTCGAATACCGAGAGCGTTGCTTAGGATCTCAATGTTCTTGTTGAGAAGGAATACGCCATACTCGAAACGGTATCTGACTACGCCTTTCATGTATAGAGGGTACGTGCGAAGGTTGTTCGCGTTGTGGTGGCCCATGGCGAGTGGGTCTTCAATCGTAGATGTCGAGCCGTGGGGGCATATCGGATATGGTAAGATGACGGAGAAGTAGGGCGAGAGCATGCTCACAACCTGAGCTGCATGACCCAGAGCCGCGGACGTGACGTCCTGGTTGGCGTCATCGAAGTGGGAATTGGGTAAGACAAGACCGCGGATCGTGAATACGAGCGACTTCCCAGGCAAGGGATCAATGGGGTAGATTTTGAGGAGATCCTCACAGATGCGTCGTCGTTGTCCGGTGATGCCTTCTTCGGTAGCCTCCATGGCTTCAGTGGTCTCTTTGCACAACTCTTTGCGGGTTGGCAGTTCAGAGGCTATGAGCACGCCCTTTTCGCGCCCAGCTTGAATCTTCTCTCTCCTCGACTGTATGCTCGCTTCGAGTTCATCTCGGCGTCGGCGCATGGCTAGCACGCGGCGTTGTTCAGCGGTGACTGCGACTTGGACCGTTCTGAGATTCTCCTCTTCCTCAGGAACCTGCTCGACGGTTGCGAAGGCGTCTCTGTTTGCCTGGAGGATACTCTCGATCTCATCTGCAATGCGGTCTCTGGTGATCAAGGCGTCTTGGATGCAGTCATCGAGGGTGGAGAGGCACATCAGAGCATCGTAGGACGAAGAGCTGAAGACTCGGCCGTCGGGGTTCTCTTTGGGCGGCGCGAGCAGCTCCTGGCCAGGCCTTGGTTGTACGGGCAGATCGGTGAAGCTGGTGTAGATGCCGTCTGTCATGTGGAACAGTAGGCAGTTTTGGGGCAACGGATGCCTGAAGTTGCCCAGGGTCTTGCCTATGAACTGCAGCGACCCAAAGTGGACGGTGTAGTCGACCAAGAACTGCCAGTCAGTCATTGTGTCGCTCTTGGCCCAGACCTTGACGTTCAGCTTGTCGAGGCGAGTGACGCCTGGCCCACACGGCCCCAGGTCAAAGAACTTGAAGTTGGGGTTCATGGCCTTGTCTGCCACCTCGGAGATGTAGATGGGGTCCCGCTGGCCCTCGATGTGCAGTGTGAAGAAGGTGTCGGCCATACGACCTGCAGTGATGTCCTCGAGCCTCTTCTGGCGGATCAGTGGGCTGGCATTGGTCCACTCGAGCGTCGAGCGGCGGCGCAAGCCCTTGGTTGGCCTGACGGGCATGGCGGGCTTGCGCAGGCTGGCATGGTCGAATTGGTCTTCGTCGCCGATGCTTGTGAGGTCGCTCGACGAGCGCGAATGGGTCAAGGGCTTGCTTTCGCGCAGAGCCAGCGTCTTGGTCGGCGACTTGAGGGCGCTCGGGAGTGCGTCATCGTCAGTCGTCTTGCCGCGAGACGTCGCGGGGGCGAGGGACAGGGTGAGGTTGCGGAGGGTGATGCCTTGAAGGTGCCTGAGCTTGCGGTTCTACGAGAGTCAGAGGCAGCACGGTGACATGGCGTGCCATACACACATAAGGCAGCAACCAGGGCCGCTCGCGCGGTGGAGGGAGCAGCTCCGGCTGGGGGCGCTGGGCCATGGTGGGTAGCAATAGACGCTCGCTGACCTCATGGTCGGGTTGCAGGGATGAGCAGCGCAGAGCAGCGCGCGTCTGGTGGTGCTGCGCGCGGGAGACGAGCTCAACTCCGCGGAAAAGTGGGTCCACCGAACTTTACGAACTTTTGAGCGTGGCCCGTCGTCAGCGCCCATCGTCGTCGCCCGTCGTCAGCGCCCATCGTCGTCGCCCCGTCGTCAGCGCCCACCGTCGCCGTCCATTGTCACCGCCGCCGTCCATTGTCACCGCCGCCATGACGCGCAACCTCGCCCGCCTGCGGTACCGACTGCCCCCGGCGCCCGTGTCGTTCGAGGGCATCGACGCGGGCCGCATCCGCCTGCTCGAGAAGAAGGTCGCCCAGTACGTCGTGCGCCAGTCGAACCCGCGCCACGTCAAGCTGCAGACGGTCGTCAACAACAAGGCGAAGCCGCTGCCGACGGGCAAGTCGCTGGTGCGCCCCATCAAGCCCTACACGCTGCGCGACGTGGTCGACCCCGACGGCACCGCCCGCCACGGCCAAATCATCTACGTCTTCCGCAGCATCAAGACAAACCAGGTCATCTACTCGCTGCAGGAGCTGCTGGACGTACGTATAGTCGCTTTGTACTGCTTCTTACATGTTCGAATCCATTGTTGGAGGATGCTGATTTGGTAGGACCACCACCTCGCCCAGCTGCCCTTCATCGGCAAGCACTCGGTCCCCGCCCAGCTGCGCCCCGACGAGTGGACGCCGCACTGCGTCATCACCTTTGCGACCCCCGAGCAGGGCCACAATGCCTACCGCAAGCTGCGCGAGTTCCGCAAGCTGCACGAGCTCTCGTGGGAGAAGACCAACCCCGGCTGGAAGCAGCTCAGCATCGAGCAGCGCATCAAGAAGATCATGGACCAGCGCGCCAACACGAGCGCCGACCTGGCCGAGGTCCTGCGCATCCAGGAAACCCACGGCGCGCAGATGGCCGCAGCCCTCGAGGAGCAGCAGCAAAAGGCCGCCGACTTCATGCACAAGAAGTGGGCCTCGATCGACTCCATCGCGAATCCCCCCGCCGACGCGCAGAAGCAGGCAGCCAGCGTCAAGTGGCTCGAGCACGAGATCCGCCGCCTCACCCAGAAGATGAAGATGAAGCACATGCAAAAGGACGAGGACCAGAAGCGCCTGGAAGCCGCCCGCGCCAGCCACGAAACCCGCCTCAGGCGCGTGCAATACGCCCTCCGCAAAGCCGACCAGCTCAAGACGCTCCAAGCCGACCTCACCGCCAAAGCCGCCCCCGCAAACGAGCCCGGCGCCCAACAACAACTCGACGACCTGCACGCCCAAGCCGCCGCCCTGCGCGCCTCCCTCGAGAACCCCGACCCCACCCGCTCCCAGGAACACCTCGACGTCGACGCCGACACCCTCGACCGCCACACCGCCTCCATCGCCGCCCTCGAAGCCGCCTTCGAAGCCAAGCACCACCTCGACTCCCGCGACCACCACATCGCCCGCTCCGTCCTGCCCGCCGTCCTGAAAAAGCCCCTGCCCACACCCTACACCCTCGACGGCGTCAGCGTCATGTGGGCCGACATGCAGGACGCCCTGTACGCCGCCGGCTCGTGGCCCGACGCCATCGCCCACGAGACGCTGCCCGTCAACCGCGTGCGCGACGCAACCGCCTACCTCTCCGCGGAAGAATTCGAAATCGAAAAGAGGCGCGAAGTCGACTCCATCTTGGCCATCCTGCGCCCCGACGAGCTGCAGGAGTCCGAGGCAGATAAAGTCGAACTGTACTCGCAGCCCGACGAGCCCGCGCAGAAAACGGGCGTGCTGGGTATGTTGGGGAAGGTGAATCCGTTCAAGACCGCGTCGGCGTGAGCCTTTTGTAAAAAAAAAATTTGTAGTATGTGTGTGGTTGGGGATTAGTGTACAATACCACTTTTGTTCTGACTGTTCACGTTCACAATTCATGCGCCGCAGACGCCAACGCCCGCATGTACGCTCGCAACTTTTCCATTGAAACAGACCGAGGGCCCGAGAACCATGTATCCTGTGTCGAAGGACAGACATAATCATCGGACCCATACTTTCAACCCACTCACTTTCTACCTAGGATAGACAAGATTGGTGAGTGCAGCACAGCCTGGTCTTGGGAAGAACTCCTAGCCTGTCAAGCAATACCTGGGCAGCGCATACAACCACTTCCCATGTGTCCTTGGCTCTCGTTTCTCGTTTCGAGATGCGAGAATTAAGAGCAAAGAGCAACCAACATAGTATCTCGATGAGATTGATGTTGTCCATGATAGCTGAGTACGGTGCTGATATAAATACAAAGGGAGGGGGGTTTCGGAACAGACATTTCTTAGGTAGGATGGACACTGGATTAATCGTTTGGAGTGTGTGAACGTTCTTGTAGCCACACTTACGAGTAGTGCAATGGTTCTTTCCACTCACAGCCCAGGCATCGCAACCACTTGTCGAGCACTTCTTCGCAACCATGGAATCGGCCATGCTGTTGGTTAACGTTGTTGATTTGGCAACGTTGAACTTGCGAGCTTCTTGAGCAGAATGAACAGGAGATAAGTGAGAGAGTACAAAGGGTCAAGTAGATTTCTTTGTACATAGCCGGGCGAACATCCTTGCTCAGATGCCTGCGCTACCATGCGTGCAACCATGTCTGTGTGACCAACGTCCAACCCGCACTTTTGGAGAAGACTCTTCTGCATCAAACTATCCATAACGAGCTTCAGGTCATGTCTACACTGATCGCGACAGGCTTACGTGAATGCAGCGTCCGTGGCTGTGTGCATGTCGCAGAACGGTACTCTGGTAGCTGTATGATCTGTGGAAACCACTATTGCTGCAAACATCTTGCGTCATCGTATCATGGTTGCCCTTCCACAGTACGTCCTGTACTAACTTGCGCAATTTCTGTTGCAGAGACTTACCAGCGTTCTAGGAAGAAGACCCAACTACGTATTCTTTGGCATACACAGATGCAAAGAACAATCATCTTAACGCCCTACTGAGCAAGATCAACCCAGATGAACTTGCAGCAGTAGCAAGCGTGCATCGGGGTAATGTCCCGTGTCGTCTTCCGGCATTCGACCCTGGAATTTGCAACAAGGCAAGGCTGGAAATGGTTTCCAAACAGTGTGGGGGCCAGAACTGTCATCTCGATATCACTTTTGAAGACGGAGTGACATGGCTGGCCAGAATCCGACTCGACGATCCTCTCCTGCCTCCGCGTGAAGCGCAAAACCACGTTTTCTTGTGCGAAGTGGCAACGTTGGAGTTCCTCTCCAGGACCTCAATACCAGCTCCTCACATCTACCATTACCAGCTAGAAGGTGCGAACAACCCAGTCGGCTCATCATACGTGCTTATGGAGAAGATTCCGGGCAAGCCACTTGACTGGACCTCGGCCACTAAAGATCAGCGCGCCATTATCATGGAACAGTTGGCCGGTCTGTACTTGGAGATTGAGAAATACCCACTCCCCATGATGGGATCTATGTCGCTTTCAGGAGCCCCTGGATCCATCGGTGCATTCGCTCAAGAACCCTGGTTTGAAGCACCAGACAAACCGCTGGGTCCATTTCCAACTTTGGAAGCTGCATACAGGGCGGTCATTACCCAGCACTTGCAGATCCTTCGCAGCAAAGAAGTCTCAAGTCTCCCGTTGGAAAACTACCTTTCCTTCCTTTGGCGGCTCCAGAATTTGCCCAAAGTTGTAACAACATCCGTCTCCAGCTGTGGCCCTTACTATCTGAAGCACTACGACGACAAAGACGATCATATCCTCGTGGATGACGACTTCAACATAACCGGGGTCATTGACTGGGAATTTGCATCTGCGGAGCCAAAGGAGCTCGCATTCAGCTCACCATGTATGATGTGGCCCGTGGGGCAGTTTTACAACGGGAGTAACTCGCTATCTGACGAAGAGCTTGCCTTTGCGCAAGTATTCGCAAAGCGAGGTCGTAGCGACTTGTCCAATCTGGTGCTGAACGGCCGTCCATGGCAACGATATGCCTTCTTCCTAGGAGGGGGCATTCCGCAGGACAGGGCCGAATTCGAGGCTCTTTTTAGAGGCCTCAGGCAGTCGTGGGAGGGGAGCGGTCAGAAACCGGTGGCATCGTACAAGGATTGCTACGATGAGAATGTATGGAATTACCTGGCGATTTATCCTGAGCTCCTAAAGGTCTTGGGAGAAGACCAATGCTCGACCATGTAGCATAGGTGAATGAGGAAAGATATTCCTTCTGAATTGCAGTTGCAGTATACCCGCAGCTCTGCCCAGCTAGCGAGCTTGACAGTGTATGGTGTTCCCTTTGCATCCTTGAAACCTCGGGTAGTCATTCATTTAGTTGGTCGATGCTCACACGTCTTCAGCCACGAAGCTCGTGGCTGTACTTGGGCTCCACTCTACAGAATGCGTTCCGGACGCCGACCTGTCTCTCTACCTTTAATCGAATGAATCTAAAGAAAATTATAGGATTAAATACAAATATATCTAAGAATCACAAAGCCTCTAGTTCTGAATAAATAGTCCGGTTTATTTCTATTCAATAGATTCACTATATCTATCGAAGTAACATAAAGATAGCATCAGATTGAATGCTTACATGCAAACTTGGTAAACCTGTTTTAGGCTTAAGACGAAAAGAACAGACAAAAGTCATGGTCGTCAAGTCCGAATAAAGATTACGGAATTAGGCAGAATATATCATAGAGCGATCAGTACACATGTTCCTGTCCAACAGAGCACTTTAAGTCCAACCCAACAGTAACTATACGCATTCCTCACCTTGCTAACCCACATACCATCACTACATGGGCATAAAGTGCACCCTGTTCACAGTTCTGTCACAAATAATTCGCAACGCACGACCCACGCCTGTGAATGAGCATGTGTTGTCCAAGCCACCCACCACTCTTACCAACTCATCACTAATATTCACGCGATCCCACTTCATATACCAAAACCTCGTGATATTTGCCTCAAAGTCCTTGTAAATGGACCATGTCCCGGCGATACTCAGCGCACTGGGCAAAGTACGGCATGCGCCCAGTCAGTCCGCCCTACCAGCGCCCTCGCCGAAGAAGCTACTCAGGCCTGCCGCCTCCCCCGACCGATCCCTTTGGGATGCGATTCGACGCCAACATGCCTCCAGAGCCGTTTTACAATGGCATGCCCCAATCCGACTCCACGTGGCTAGAGTTACCTGGAAAAAGGAGACCGTATGGTCCGCGACCCCGCCCGTATGAGTATGATTCTGACAAAACGGGGGATGAGGACCACGCTCAACAACCGCTGGCTGGACAGGAAGACTTCGTGGCAGCCCTGGATTTGCAGATCACAGAATGGAGGAAGTGGTGGTCGTAGATGTCTCCGAGAAGAAGGATATCGAATGCAAGGGTGGTGAATGCTGTAACCTCACAGACCACCAGTAAGCGTGAGTCCCCCATCAGAGAAGAAAGACCTGATATTCTTGATGATATTTAATCACTTTTCGCCTTCTACCAGCTCGAAATGCTTCACAGCTCAAACGCGGAAGGCATTTACGTTTGTCTTTAGGAAACTGTACGTGTCCGACCTGAAGTTGTCATCCAACTGCCCGTTGCTGTTCGCTTTGAACTCGATCAGCTTCTTGCTTGTGCTCCACTGCGGCCAATTCGGTAGTGAGATGCCCACATTGGGGTCGAGGTTATATATGAAGTTGTAGTAGTATCCTCTGATCGACTTGGCTGCGTTGTTAGGCAAGATCCCGTAGAAAACCTGCAGCAAATCTGAGCCGTGAAAGGTGCCGAGGACTGGGGTGCCGTAATCATAGGTGGCAAGGTAGGACCACGACTTCACGCTCGGGTTGACCTGCGCAGACACTTCAAGGAAGATGCGACGTGTGAGTGTGAAAGTCAGATCTCCAAGAATAGCGGAGACGCGCTTGAACTGTGGGTACCAGTTGTTAAGCAGACCAGTGCGGAAGGGACTGCCATCTTCAGTGATTGTCTGATATGTCCCCAGGAGCTGGTCGATCTGTGTGGGCTGCGCGTTGTTGAAGAAGACCGTTGAGAAGTAGGTTGACAGCTCTCTTGTCGTAGTAAGATTCGGCGTAAAGAGTCCAAAGAGCGTACCCTCGTCCTCTTGGTCGCCGACTATGAAGGGCACCTTTGCATACTGGCCGGATGCAACGAGAAGCTCGGGCGATTGAGTGATAGCAGTTCCGTCGGGGCGAGGCAAGTACGACAGGTTCACCGTGAAATAACTCAAAATCCCCGGAACCGAGTTGGCAGCTTGTAGAAACTGATTGTAGGGCACTTGGCGAAGACAGGCGAGCGTGTCGGAGGAGCCGGAGCACCCAGCAGCCTTGACCACCTGAGGCTTATCAGCAAAAGTCTTTTCCAATGCAAAGCATCGCTTACTGTGTCGTAGATCAGCTGACCCTTGGGGCAATCGACGGGGTCTGCAGGTACGATGGAACCACTGTTCATGATTCCACCTCTGAAGAGCGCCTTTCCCTTGTAAGTGTGGTCACCACCGTACAATAGCATTTGGTCCAAGACCGAGATCGCACCAGCACTCTCGCCCCAGATGGTTACCTTGGTCGATGTCAGTAATTGAAGGCCATTATCGAGAATACGATGGAGCGCTCACCTTGTCAGGATCACCACCAAACGCTGCGATGTTGTCTGCGACCCACTGTAGACCCAGGCGCTGATCGAGCAGGCCCAAGTTGGCAGAGCCGTCGGCAAGAACCTCCTTACCCGGAAGAAAACCGAAACCACCGACACGATAGTTGACTGCCACAAATATCACTGGCTTGCCCTGAGCAACCGAGTCGGCTACAATCGAGGTGCCATCGTACATAGCAGTCCTGGTCGCAAATCAGCATTAGTGCAACAAACATCATCTATATGAGCACTCACCCGCCAAGTTCGAACCCTCCACCAAACTGGTTATAGTCAGCAAGAATGAAGAAAACTGTTGTTGGAAACCACTTACAATCCAGAAGAGTACTGGCAACTTTGCGTTGGCCGCGGTACCCGCAGGCCGCTGCACATTGATGGTCAGGCAGTCTTCTCCAGCATTGCTAACGGCCTGGAAGAGTGGTGTGTTGAGGATCGTGCCAATGACATTGACGGGGAATGAAGCAGGGTCGACTGAAAAGAAGAACTGAGGACACGCTCTGGCAGATCCAGTGCCATCGATCGTTCCAAGGCTGGAGGTCAGTGGCTGAGGTGGTTTGAGTCGTAGTTGTCCAACCGGAGGCTGAGCGTAGGGAATTGCATTGAAGGACTCTACGTTGGAGGCGCTCTTGCCGAGCACTGTAGCTTGCGGAGAAGGAGCAACGACTGTGGGTCCAGCACGTTTCTCAACATGAGCTGGGGCAGCGAGTGCTAGAGGTAGGAATGACAGAAGAGTGGCGACCTTCATGGCGACGACTGAGCCAAGGTTCTTCTAAAAGTGAAGGGAGGACCGAGTGTTGCGATACTGAATCATGCTTAGCACCTGCTCGGCATCCTTAAGTATGGTTGCCATGACTTCTTCACGAGCAAAACTTCTGTCTTCCCCATCTTGCTCGGCATCTGGAGAAATGTCTGGTAGATCCAGGTGACTTGTTCTCCCAGACCAATCCGTACAACCTCCGTGAGTGCAGAAGCCCCCGGCTTACATGGCTCTGCACTGATTCTGCATTGAAGATCGAACCCATTTCGGCTCATGAGCATCAAATTGCACTCGGAACTCTCCACAAGATGGCCTTAGCAGGGGCATTGACCAATAGGGCTTCGCCATGTCGTCTCGAAACGCCGGGGGTACTTTGTAGCAGTCACTGGACAAACAACGGAGGCAGCGGCCTTCTGGATCCCGAACATTCGCCATTTGGGTCATGAGGTCGATCCATTCTTAGCTCTCCGCTAAGCAGATCTGGCGAATCACAGCAACCCGTACCTACATTAGAGTTGCTCGGATTCGTGAAATGCGCTGCTTGCGGCTAGCATGCGCAGTGACCTGTCGACAACGTCTAGTTTATCCATCCCTCAACTGTCAGCGCAAATACACACTTTCGCCTCTGCTCGCAAACATCGATGGGAGGACGCCGAGACGGCAGTGCTCGCAGGGCAATGTAAAAGTGCCGAGCTGGCCGTACAGGTGACGGCTCCTTCAGCCTAGGCACTGGTCGTGTCCCGTTTTTGTGGAGCGATTTCTCGGAGGTACTTCGAAAAAGGTACAAACGCAACCCTTCCACCGGTGCTGTTGCCGTTCGCAGTGGCTTGCTTGCTTTGCGGAGAGCGAAAATGCGGGGTATCGATAATGCGAGTCAGCCTTCTCAAGTCTTTGACCACACCCTTATTGAAGTTTCTTTTGTCCAGCGAATCTGAGTGCAAAGATAGGCCTCGGAAGTACTTTATCTTCCATGGTCTCAACACCGAGCTCTCATGTGAAGGCCGTTAGATGTCTTGGGCAATATCGAAATGTTTCTTTTCGGTAATTTTGTGGCTTTGGCGAAAGTGATTGCGACCTGACGAAGACCGCCCTCAAGCTCAGATTGAGCGATTTGTAGCTTGAGCGCTGCCCTCTGGATGCTCGGGCGACGGAACAATTCGTGGACGAGTTCGCTGGCCGGCAGCAGAGCACACATCCTACGCAGGGCGTTCCGCAGAGGAGGAAACGGGGCGAGTACGGTCTTTACGAAGAAGGCGGCTCGTGGCGACGGTCAACTTCTGCGCTAAGATGCCGGCGCTGTCCAGCGGAGGTTTGCAACGTTGTCGTGGCTTTGAATGTTGATGGAACGCGTCTGTGACCGGCACTCTCCACGCGTCTTCAGCTGACAAAGCTAAAACGGGCAGGACCACCACTCAACCTTTGCACCTCAGCACACGCTTTATCATGCTTTCGTTGACAGGGAAATAATTCTCCCTTACCAATTTGAATATCACAATCTTATATGTTGACAACACTTGATGTTGCTCCAGCAAGCACAACTGCCCTTGTCTAGGAGTCTGGATTTCTGGAAGACTATCAGAGGATGCAGACTGTAATACTGTCCAGAAACTCTGTAGATCTCGACACCACCTTGTGAACTCCTATGCGCAGTTGACTGCTATGACTAATGACGACCATCGAGATAAGACGGTTATCAACGGGGCCGGTAACGCTCCCGAGTTCGGCGATTGACATGGCGAAAGACAGCACCACGTCGACTGAAAAAGTAGACACAAGCCCACCACCACAACGACTTTTTGCAAGCTGATCCTTTGACCGATACGATCGCATCAAGCAGTAGCCGACAATCCCAGAAGACCTCACAGCTCAACTGAACAACGAGTACAGTCCACAGATCCGCGCCACATTAACTCTCGCTCAACTCCCCACCATGCCCCAAACCCTCCACATAGCCATCTTCAACACAGACATCCCCGTCCCCGAAGTCTTCACAAAGCGCGCCTCAACCTACGGCCAAATCTTCACCGATCTCCTGTCCGCAGCCGCAGCCCGAACATCCCCCACCTTGACCGTAAAGTCTACAGAGTACGATACAAGGAAGCTCGAATACCCCTCCTCTCTCTCCGACATCGACTTAATCCTAATAACGGGCTCCATCCACTCATCCTACGACGACATTCCCTGGATACACACGTTGGAACGCTACATCACCTCCGTGTACCGTGACTATCCCCGCGTGAAATGGTTCGGGAGCTGTTTCGGACACCAGATGATTGCGCAGGCCCTGCTAAAAGAGTACGGTGTGCGTGTGGAAGCTGACCCCAAGGGGCATGAGATTGGGGTTAAGAGGATAGCGATGGGATCGAAGTTCAGGTCGGAGTTTGCGGAGCAGGGGTTTGAGGTGCCGGAGACAATGCGGATGCAGTTTATCCATGGGGATTTTGTGAATGTGCCGGATTTGGATGGGTTGCCGGAGGGGTGGAGTGTTTTAGGGAGGACGGAGGGGTGTGGGAATCAAGGGATGATGGAGGTAGGGAGGGTGCTTACGTTTCAGGGGCACTTTGAGTTTGATCGGTTTGTGAATGGGGAGACTGTCAAGACGTTCTTTGCGGATAGGGCGCCAGAGTGGTTGGACGAGGCCCTGGAGGCAATAGATGCAGATGATGATGCTGAGCTGGCGGCGGATATGGTTCTGCACTTCGCTATGCAGAAGATATCAGCTGGTCAGGACCCGACGTATAAGAAGGTTGGTGGGCTTGTCACGCCGCCTGAAGAAGTAGAGGTATGAAACCTTCGAAATTGCTCGTATACTACTTTACATAGACTAGGTTCCTGAACGTAAACCTTTGGAATGCCGCTGTTGAGCATGCCCATGGAGAGATGACAACGACAGTGCGCGAGCTTGAAATGTTCTGAGCCGTACTCCGTGCTCACCCGGATCGAATCGACAAACGCGGAAAGGAATCAGTGAAAAAATTGGCCAGACTGCAGCCTCGGTACGTTTTTCGCCACAAGACTTCCACATGTTAAGAGGAAGTCGCCCCATTAAATCCACCCGATACGCCTCGCTAAATCAGACCCTCCCAACCTGAAGTGTACTCAATCGAGTACAGCCTCGCTCTGCCTCTTAACGGTTCACTGGCGTGCAATTGGGGTATGCATCCAGGACGTGAGACTCGCTCTGCGCCGGGTCTTGATCTTTCTGCGGAAGCGCCTCGTACGGCAGAGACTGTGTGTCTGGGAGCCTAGGGTTGCGAATGCAGAACGCAAAGGCGATGAGAGCGAGACAGCCGCAAGCACCGATGATGCAGACAATGCGCTGGAAGTACTTGTACGCCTCGATCGCCATGCCACGTTCCAATGTGCCAGGGGGAAAGGCGGTGATATATTCCAACGGGGCTTTGAACCACTTATTGGCTGCTGCGTCGTTCAAGCCATGTGCTCGTAACTGCTTAGGCACGATCTGGGAGATGACCACACCGGATATGGCATTGCCGACGGCACTGCCGATGTTGTACATGGACAGATACAGTCCAGTGACAACGGCAACATGCTGGTGGCTAGTAGCAGCCTGGATACTGGCCTGCGCTGCGTATGGAAAGAAGCCTCCAGCAACGCCGAGCAGGATCTGTGCTCCAATAACACCGCTGTGAGTGCCAACGCCACCGCGATAATGGATCATCAATCCAAGGGCGATGAGGAAGAGACAGGTGCCGAACAAGATGAACGGCTTGAGACGTCGTACGCGGTACACGATCATGCCAACGCCAATGCCTGCCAGAGTCGAGCAGAAGCCGTAGAGATTCACAATGCGATTGGCCGCTTTGTCGCTCTGATTGAAGGCGACCCGAAGCACGAGAAAGAGAAAGTCTGCCTGACAAGACCAGCCTAGAAGCTATCAGTTCGGCCCAGTATGGAACCGGTACAACGGCAGGTGCTTACAAAACATGAGGAAGAATCCGATTGCAAGCGCACCCCACACGGCCCGATCCTTGAGCAACTGGCGAATTATTAGCGTCAAGTCGATGTCCAGGCTCTCATGATCGACTCACATAGAATGGCACCATTGGGTGCGGCGCAATGCTTTCCCAACGTATCCAGAGGGGAATGCAGAAAGCGCCAATGACTAACGGGGCGATGAACTTTGGTTGGCCCCACGTCTCTCCGTTACCGCTGTTGATGGTGAGAGGCACAAGGAGAAATCCGAAGACGCAGATGGTGAGGAGAAGTCCCACCACGTCGAGTTGCCAGAACAGAGCCTTCGTAACTTCCCAAGCTCCGTGCTCCTGGACCGGAGTCTTGTATTGTTGAAGAACGCCGGACTTTTTCGCTTTGCGATTGACCCACCAGAGCGAGGCAAGAAGAGGAAGGTTGCAGATTGGGTAGATGATACACCAGATCCAGAAGCCGTAGCGCCATGACCCAAGAGATCGAATTCTCTCCAGCACTTCGCCACCTATCCACGTGTTGATGACAAAGGGTACGGCTGGAATATAGGAGAAGAAGAGACGGGCTCGAAGAGACGTAGTGTCGGCGATAATGACCTCTAAGATCAGCACGGCCATCGTAAAGCCGACTTGGTAGATGGCGCTGCCGGTACAAAGCGTTGCAGGATTCTTAGCGGAAGCCTCGATTGCCGAGCCTGATATGAGTGAGGGGAAGAAATCGACCGTGATATCTCTGTATACTTACCAACAACATAGAGAACAACGGAAGCTACGAGCACTTCTATTCTACCAAAGACATCTGCGATCTTGGCCGCCGTAGGCTTGGCGAGATTAGCCTCCCTGCACTACTCCTTCGCCTCTAGAATCAAATCCAAAGTCGACACTTACCTGCGTGGCAGCACCGATGACAGCTTTGACAACTGCTAGAGTGGCAAGCTGCGCATTCGCGTTGAGCGCGTTGCTAGCAATTGATTGGTACGTGGTCCTAAGGGCGTTGTCAAGACCGTACGACCAGGCAGCAAGCAGGACGCCAAAGAGGATGAATGCTCGATTAGTGAACGTGATGTGTTCTGCAGTTGCCTCAATGCGGGCGACTCCTGGCGAGATATTGTCGAAGCAGGCGCGGTCCGTGTGTGAGGCTGTGCTGAAGCGTGGTGCTTTGTCGTGAGGCTCCATCGTAGTGCTTTGGTAGTTTCCAATTGCGTTGTTAGATAGAACGAGGGTAGAAAGGAGAAGGTTGAGCAGTAAAGAGGGGAAGGCGCTGGAGAGGTGGAAGAGGAAGTTGCGGTTCCCAGAATCCACCCGCAGTGGCTGCCGCACTCATGGTGAATACTCTTCCGTTTGCGCCAATATATGATCTGGCTCCAAGAGCGCAGGCAGCGACCGAAGTCAGAGGCGACTGCATGTGAAAGATCAAATTGGGCGCCTGCACAGCACAAGTGCAGATACGAAGTGAAAGAGAACCTAGGCCTATAATCGATATGCGCATATCGAAGGGAACACATTGAACATCGAACACATGTTTTGATACCTCAAGCCTGCCACACGACCAAAGCGTTGCCAGGGATGTCTTCATTGAAACCCACTGTCTCTAGCAAGCACATCCCAACCCACAAGCCGCCAGACCTCCTTCTTGTACCAATCTTCAACATCCTTGTCTTCGACCCTTGCCACGTTCTGCAGAGAGCCAAGTCGAATTGATGGCTTTGGCTTTGTGAGCACATCAAGGAATTCATCGTCGTCCTTCTCACCGTACATGCAAGTGACTAGCGTGCGCTGGAGTCTCTCCTTGGCGACAGGACTGAGACGGGCTTTCGATACGGCTGGGAGGTTCTTAAGACTCAAGGTGCGGTCCAGCTTCTTCTGATTCCGGCTGGCGTTGGAAGTTTGAGGATTCATGTGATTTGGCGCAAGACCCATGGCTCGCTCAAGTACCAAAACAAGAGCCTTGACTTCGAGGTGTGTACCGAGCGCTTCCACCTCTCTTTTTCGGATTTCTTCTGATGATGTTGCCGCAGGTATGGGCTCAAGATCACCTTCCATGGTGCTGCTCCGCTGTCGACCGAACGTGCAGTAGAACAACCGTCGGCCCACGCGCTCTAGTAGAAGATAAACGAAGCCATCGAAGATCTGTTGATGTACTGCGGTGGTCTTTTCAAGGTAGCTAAGGAGAGCGATAAGGAAGTGGGCCAGGGCGCGAGCGGGTACAGACTCCCTGACGGCTTTCGTGGATACTTTCTCTTTCGTACTATTCGACTCAATTGCCCGTGACAGGGTTTGCTGTGCTGTCTTGCGGCAAACCGACTCAATGGCCACGAGTACCGTCTTGAACATATTGACCAATTCACAGACGACAAGACCAGAGAGTCGTGGATCGTCAGTGTCTTCAACCAGTTTGGTGAGACCAACGAGCACAGACATGAAGCCTCGCGCGCAGACTGTCATGGCAAGTGCGAAGTTAGACTTATCTTGATCCAATGATGCCGGTCCAACTATCTGCGCATTTTGTCGCGAGAGCTGCCCATGTCTGTGGGCAACCAGGCCAATGACCTTGCCTAGAGAGTTCGCAGTCCGGACCAGAGTAAAGCACAGTGTGTCCACGTTCGCACACGAAGTGCGACAGAGCTTGTGCGTTGTAAACAATGACTCGGTGAGGTTGTTACCTTCTGCATCATTCATCAGTACATGTGGCATCAAAGCGATTCACTGAACTCACCTTGCCCCAAGCTATCGAGAAGGTCCATGTCTTCATCGATTTCTTCCTGGGTCTCCGCCACCGAGCGATCGACTGGCTGGTCTCCCTTGAGACGTTTTGGATTTCTTATCGGAGAAGCTGCGCGCGCCTTGCGTTTCGATGTGTTCATAGCATTGACAGAAGCAAAGTCTGGTGTACAGCTTGCGCGGCTCGTGAGTGAGTGATTCGAGCGCTCAAGTCTGGCGTTCTCGGTTCGTATCTGGTCGTTCTCCACTTGCAGTCTCTCGCACTGGCTCTTCCAATATGCTACTAGATCCAGGTAATATTCTTCGCTCTGATGATCAGTATGCGGCGAACCAGGTCGCACTTGGTCCCGTAGTTGTAAGACATAGTCTACATAATTAGCAGGAGCTCTGAGGTAAGAGTGGGGAACCCACCTCTGGCCGAAGTACCTGCTGGCTTCGCTCTGATGAGCGCGATCGCTAGCGCAATGTGGGCGCTTGATGGCACGAACGGCTCCGGCGATGGCTGTGCTCTTGATGGCATGATTCTGGTAGATGTCGCGCGAATAGCCGTGAGTTGTCAACGTAAGGGAGGCGGAGCGGAGGTTGCGTATGAGCGCTGCTGCTGCGTAGATGGCGACGACGAAAGGCGGGATAGCTGGGGTCGATGCGTGGAGCACCTGGGAACACCTGGACAGTGACAATGAACAAGCAGCGAGCATATTTCGAGAGTGGCAGCAAGTCTCGTTCAAGGAAAGTGGGGAGAAACGTGGACTGTGAAAAAGTGGAAGGTGCGGTCGAGGATCAACACCTAACTTGCGTCGAACAATATGATACTTCTGCAAACTGCAGTATATAGTACACTCACCAGTTACTTACAGCCGTCTGCGCTAATTCCACATGCAATGTGATCGTACAACTACTTTAACGCATGCGCTCTGTCCGTCTCTTGTAGGGCAAAGGCTCGACCTTCTTCCTCTTGAACTCGATGCTGATCTGGTCTTTCAAACCAGCGCGCTCCAGAACACCAGCCATGCTCTCGTCCCACTTTGTCCTAAACAAGGTAGCAGTCAATGGCCTCAACTTCTGCGACGAAACGAAGTTGCGAAGGTTAAAGCCATTGCGCTTAATCTGGCTGAGCTTTGAGACATCGAACCTCCGAGCATCCTTCTGCTCGAGGACGACAATAGCTAGGCGGTGGTAAGGCGCACCCTTGTGTGCCCATGGTGCAGCCCAAGGCAGGGCGATCTTGTTATCGTCGGCGCTCTTCTTGCTGTCCTCAGCAATGCGCTGCAGAGGAATCGAGGTCTCGCTGGGCGAAATGCGGATGTTCGAAGCGATGAAGTGGCAGCGTGTGGTAAAGCTGTCCTCCTCGGGCACAGGCACATCGGCGTCCACTACCGCCACTGTTACCAGCTTCTCGCCAGGGGTGTATGTCTGCACGTGCAGGGTCGGCATGTGCTCGCTGATGTTCGAGTCGACGTATTCTCCAGGCTGAATGGCCTTCCGCCCGAAAGATAGGTCGATATCCGCAACAATGTCCAATGATCCAAGGAGATCGGGAACCACGCTCAATTGTGTCACACGCTGCTCCAGGACCTTACGCTTGTAATTGCGCCACTTCTGCTCGGCCAGGTAGCGGTAAATGGGCTTGTTCATGTCACCTGTACAGTCGTCAGTCCAGCTTCTTCTACGCCCACCCAGTCTACACACCTTGCCCATCCTCGAACTTCCTCTTTACGATCGGGTCGTTAATGTCCGCCTCAATAATCAGCTGGTTCAAGTGCTTCTTCATCCTGGCTATGCTGTCCTTTTTCGACTGCTCGCTAGCCTTGGATGCCTCAGCAGCTTGTATGCGCGCTTGCTGGATCTTGATCTCCCTCAGCTTCTCCTGCCTGTCCTCCTGCAAGAACTTGCGCGCCTCTTGGAAGCATTGGTACGGCAGCTGCTCGAACGGAATCTCCTCGGTCTTGCGAACAGCAGACAGGCGGAGCGCAGCACGGCGACGACGGGAACCGACAGGTTGGAGGCCTTCTCTCCGCAGCAGACGGCGTTCCTGCTTCTTGTTTTCGACCATCTCCGGATCAAGGGTTCCCCATTTCTGCATGTATTCCGGGATCTCCTTCGCGGCGGCGTCTAGAGCAGACTGGGGCGGCAGAGGCGGTGGCGTCGACGAGGCAGCCGGCTGGGTCTGCACTTCTTCGCGGGCGGCGGCCGAGGACGACAGCAGGCGGTGCTGCGCGCCATTGGCGGCGGAAGGTTGGCGAACGCATCGCAGACACGCGGTGAACTGCCGCATTGACGGCGTGAGAGACGCCATCTGAGGTGTCGGACGATGGATGACGGGGTCGGGCAGGGGAGCGTGGTGGTGTCGGTCTTCGAAGAAATGTCGACGTCCGTGCACGCGTCGTGAACTTCTTCCTCCGCAACACCTCCGCGACGACAGCCCCAGCACATCACAGCCCGCCATGGCGACCACAAGGATATCGGCGCCGCTGCGGGGCGTCTCGCAGCAACTGAGCCGGCTGTCGATACGGCAGACCGCGCTGCCTGCCCGCTGCACAGTGAGCCGCGCCATCGAACGCCGCAATGGACTGTTCTGACAGCAGTATAGAAGTCGATCGCATCCTCGTTCGCCCGCGCAATCACCACCTCGTCATCCTCCAAAGCCGCCGTATCTCCGATCACCACCTCTGCCGACCGCTTCGTGCCCGTAAAGCCGCTCGAGGAGCAAACGGTGCTCGCGACCATCCACCAGTTCCCTTCTCTCGAGCCGCTGCGATTCGAGGAATTTCCCGCAAACCACCTCTTCCTCCCCACAAGAAAGGACATCCTCCACCGCGCCGTCGTCTATGAGGGTGATATGACACGACTGGGCACGGCCTCGACCAAGAACAGATGGGAGGTGCGTGGTTCAGAAAGAAAGATGCGCCCACAGAAGGGCTCAGGTAGGGCTCGTGTCGGAGACGTCAGGTCGCCCACCATCAGGTCTGGAGGTGTTTCCCACGGACCCAGGCCGCGCGACTTCTCCACCGAGCTGCAGAAGAAGGTCTACGATCTGGCGTGGCGGACAGCGCTCTCGTACCGCTTCCGCAAGGGCGAGCTCATCATCGTCGACAACGCCATGGAGATCGAGAGCCCTTCGACACGGCTGCTCGAGCACATACTGAAGTACCAGGCCAAGCAAAAAGGCGGGAAAGGCAAGAGTTTGATGGTCACGCTCGAGGAGCGCCCCATGCTCGAGACAGCCCTGGAGGAGCTCGACTCTGGAGACACAGCGCTCCTGTGGGACGAAGTCGACGTCAAGAACCTCCTCGAAGGCTCGCGCGTCCTGATCGAGCGCGCCGCCCTCAACAACATCCTCCTGTCCCACCAGGAGGACCTCACACACAAGCGCATCGAGCCCTGGCACAAGGGCCTCATCCGCAGCTCGCCCGCCGAGGACCTCGAGTCGGTCATCGGCTGGCCCGAGTTCCGCGGCCTAATGCTAACCTCACCCTCCGACCTCACCTCAGCCCGCGCATCCGCCTACGAAAGCGTAGCCTCAAGCCGCTACGCCCACGCCGACTCCCTCCCGGAGGGCCCCCAACGCACACAACTCCTAATCAGCGCATACACGCTCCTCGCCGAAGCAAAACAGCACCAATTCACCCACGTCACGGGCATGCCCTTTGCAGACTACAAACGCACCTTTGTCCACCAGCCCAACGCCTTCCAGCACTTCCCCCGCATCCAAGCGCTCGACTACCAAATCGCGACCAAAACCGCGCTCGGCGGCGAGGCAGAGGAAACCAGCCGCCCAGCCGCAGAACAGCACTACCTCGCCGTCCGCGAACTCGAGGTCGAAAAGCAGGACCTCGTCTTCGAGGCCGCGCTGCTGGCTGCGCAGGTGTACGAGCACATGGCCGAGGCGGAGACGTTTCAGGGGGACGTCAACGCGGCGAAACTCGCGTATGCGCGCGCGAGGGTGCAGCGCACCAACGTGGCCACGCACGAGTTGGAGCAGTTACACGCGAGGGTGGAGCTGATGAAGCAGAAGAAGAGTCTTGCGCGTGTCAGGGGGGATGGCAAGGCCGAGAAGCTGGCGGATGAGGGGGTTAGGCTTGCGGAGCAGGCGTTGGAGAAGGCGCTGGGGGCGTAGTGTAAAGTAGACGGGGTGTATATGTATGATCAAGGTTATGTGATTCGCGTCATGCTGCGGGTTTGTATTCCCTGCGCGCTGGGCTGATGGCGCTGTGATACCCTGTCACGTCAAGCGTGGAGTGCTGCTCCTCTGTGTTGGCTCTTACCCGTCACCTGTACACGCCAAACGCCCTTGTCTCGCTGCCGTATCTTAATCAACTCTTCATCTCCACCTCGCATCCGCCCACCGCCTGCTCCCCCTCCCCAAAACTAAACACCTGATCCTTGACCCTCGCAGCCAACAACCCCATCTCCTCCTCCCTCGCAATCTTGCTCCCCGCCTTCCCCAGCTTCGGCAGCGGATCCTTCTTCGCGTCACCCAGCCCCATGACCGGCGCGCTCTTGAAGCCCTTCCGGCCCGTTTCCTGCGTGATTTTGCGCGCGAGGTCGCTGATTTGCTTGGTG
Organism: Didymella pinodella; assembly: GCA_039634465.1. Lineage (NCBI taxonomy): Eukaryota > Fungi > Ascomycota > Dothideomycetes > Pleosporales > Didymellaceae > Didymella > Didymella pinodella. Next base: position 191,790 of record CP113352.1, read on the forward strand.
CCGTAGTCGCGGTTTGTGGTGAGGGGCGAGGCGGAGAGGGTCTGGACCCAGTATTTGTTCCAGAGGGCTTCGAGGAGTTTGGCGTCGAGGGTGGATTTGTAGTGGGAGATTTCGAGGGGGTAGTAGTGGTTTGCGTGGGCGCCGAAGTCTTCGATTTTGCCGAGCGGGATGGTTTGGGAGGTGTCGCTTTCTGCGCCGGAGGACTTGGTTGTGGTTCCGCCGCTGGACTTGTCCTTGTCGGTCACGTAGCTGTCCGGGAAGGTGCGGAAGCCGCCGATTTCGACCTTGCCTGCGCTGACGGTGCGGTCGGGGTCGATGACGACGGCGCAGAAGGGGTCGCTGAACTGCTGCTGCGTCTTCTGGGTGTTGACGTCGATGCCCGAGAGCCAGCAGCCGTAGCCGGGGTGGCTGTGGTACCAGCCGACGGCGTTGTCAAGCTGGCCCTGGTCGCGGGCGCGCTGCAGGAACTCGACCATGTACTCGTTTGCCTCGTCCTGGGCGTTGACGCGCGTCTCTGTGCCCTCGACGGGGAGGCGGAATGCGTCGGTGACGACAAAGGTGTGTGCCTCGATCTTGCCCATCATCAGGCCCATGACCTCGAGGCTGCCGCCGGAGCGGGCGTGCATGACCATCTTGAGCAGGGCGACGGCGGAGATGCGGACCGAGGTGAAGTAGTGCGGGTCGGAGCGCCATGGGTGAGCGGCATCGAGGGCTTTCTGGGCGGGGACAGAGTACGAGTAGAGGGCGTCTTTGGTGGCATCGACGAGCTGCACCGAGTTCTCGAGCTCTGGGGGGAGTTAGCAGGGAGCAGGGCGCGGCGTGCGCGGCGTGCGGGGCGTGGCGGGGGAGATTGTTGCAGTTGCAGCAGAAGCAGCGGTTGTCAGACGTACCCCAAGTCTTCAGCGCGGTGCCCATGCTGGGCGACTGTGAAGAGGCGTGTGGTGGAGGATGTTTGTTGGAGCGGACGTGGGCGGACGTGGGCGGGCGTTGGACGAGGCGGGGAGCTTGAGCTCGAGTGGGGCGAGCTGCCGCCTGGTGAGGACATGGACACAGCAAACACACCACCTAAGAGTAAATAATGAACGGGAGAATGTTGAACAGCAGAGAAACACAATAGCTTCCGTCCAGGTCTTCTTATCACGCCCCACCCTGCTCCTCCCACCCCATCTCCCGGTTCATCCTCGCCGCCTCCTCCTCCATCTTGCTCACCCACCTTCTCGTCAGCTCCTCGTTCTCCTTGCGCAGCCGCGCGCTCTCCTGCTCCGCCATGTTGAGCTGCAGGTTCAGCGCGACCATCTCGTCCTGGATCTCCTCGACGAACCGCCCCTTGCCCTTGAGCTCCTCCTGCTTGTCCTTGCCGCGCCGCTCCAGGTGCGCGCGGTGCTTCTCCAGCTGGGCGATGCGCTGCTTCTGCTGGGCGTCCGAGGTCTGCAGGGCGGCAAGGCGGGCGGTGAGTGTGCTCAGCTCTGTCTCGAGGCTTGCGCGCGTCTTTTGGGTTGCGGCGAGCTCGGAGCGGAGCTGGGCGAGTGCTGCGGGGGTTGCTGTGTCGGGCGGTGCGGGCGAGCTCTTGCCCTTTGTCGGCGTCGTCTTGATGGTCCTGGTCGAGTCGCTGGCGGTGGGCTCTGCTGGCAGTGAAGCCTGTCGAAGCGCTTGTCTGTCGGCAAGCTTGGTGTCTGCCTCTCATCACCTCATGGCCAGCCCGCCGAGTGCGTGAAACTCACAGGCGTTGATGTAGACCTCGTGCGCCCGCTCGCGCGCATCACGGGCGTCCAGCGCGGACAGGTACTCGGCGAGTGGGCTGCTCATGGCGGCAGGTGAAGTAACGCAGAGTCTCGTAGTGCCTTTGCTGGCTCTTCCAATGTCATGGTGCTGCGCCCGTCCCGTACGTGCAGGCTGCAGGTGTCGCGGAGACGGGCAGGTCAGCGGGGAGAGGCTCGGTGCGCTTTGAGCTCCCATTGGTCGGCACCCGTGCTTGCACTCGAAAAGCTTCGACTGATCGCATGCCATGCTCGAAGCTACTTGCACCATCACAGTGCTCGACGCCTGATCCCCACTACCCTCCCCGGACCGCCATCGTTTCGTCTTCAATCCCACCCCCATCGACCGTCCATCCAACGACTGAGCACACCCCAACATGCCGCCCACCCACCACATCTCCAGCACCTCGCGGGCGCTGTACCGCGTCTTCGTCCTCCCCAACCTCCGCACGCCCTCCTCCACCGGAATCCCCATCCAATTCGCCCCAGCCTTCGCACCCACCTACGGCCCACCCTCGATCCCCGTCCCCTCGCCCCTCTCCCACCAAGTCCGCCACAAATCCTTCGCAAAAAAAGACACGCGCCGCCACGCCCTCACCGACTACTTCACCCTCGACGACGCCATCACCGCCCCGCGCATCAACCTCGTCGACACCGCGGGCAACTTCACAGAAGACATCGCCACCCTCGACGCCCTCCACTCCTTCAACAAAACAACCCACCACCTCGTCCAAGTCTCCGCCCCGCCCATCGCCGAATTAGACCCCGCCCACCGCCCCGTCTGCCGCATCGTGTCCAAAACCGACCTGCGCGCCCAGCACGAGAAGAAAGTAGACGCCGCCCGCAAACAAGCAAAGGGCGTCGTGGGCCCGCCCCAGAAAACCCTCGAGCTGAGCTGGGCGATTGGCCCGGGGGATTTGAAGCATCGGATTAGCAAGCTGGAGCAGTTTTTGAGAGAGGGGAGGAGGGTGGAGGTTCTCCTGGGGCCGAAGCAGAAGGGGAGGAAGGCGACGGAGGGTGAGGCAAAGGGGGTGTTTGAGGCGGTTGTCAGGGCTGCGGAGAGGTGGGGGGCCAGGGAGGTTAAGAGGGAGGGGGAGGTGGGGAAGGTGGTTACGGTTGTTTTTGAGGGGAGGGGGGAGGGGGAGGGGAGGAAGAAGGGGGGGGGAGTGAGAAGGGTGGAGGATATGCACCTGAAGACCTCAGGAGCTGATGCAAGTTCTGGCTTTTAAGCAGTCCGCATGTCGAGCCGCGGACGGTGCGGCAGGCTTGAGGAGGGCGCTGGAGGCATCCGCAGTCCTGCGTACTTGAGCTGTTTCACTGTATGATAATGTGCATGTGTACCAATAATAAGACCCCAAATGCAAGCACAACCCGTATTGCAAAAATGTAGCTTGCGCACCTGTCCATACCCAGATCTATATCGTCCAGATCTATATCGTCGACATCATGCTACCGTCTCATCCATATAAAAAGGACTTCCACCACCAACGCCAATCCATGCAAGTCATACATCGCTCACAATGTCGTCTCTCGTTCCAGAAGCCCTGCTCCTGATCTCGCCCTACTCTTCTCTCTGCTCCCTTCTTTTCCACAGCTCACTGCGTCGCGCACTGCGGCCCACCCTCCTCCTCCTCATCGTCTTCCCACTCAGCACCGCCCGCCCTCGGATCGCCCGACCCAGCCCCAAACTCCTCCATATCAGCCTCAAACTGCACCTCGACCTCTTCAACCTCGTCGTGCTTCTCCGCCGCGGGCTTGGTCGCGGGCAGTGCCTCCTTGACCCTCTGCAGCGCAGCGTCGTCCTTGAGCCACCCGTCCTCGGGGAACTCAATGTCGACTTGCAAGTACAGATCGCCCTTTGCGTCGCTGCGCTTCATCGGCATGCCCTCGCCGGGGATCTTGAGAACCTGGCCCGGACGCACGACTTTGCCGTTGGGTTGCTGGATGTTGAGCTGGATGCCCCTGCCGTCGAGATGTGTGAGGACCACTCTGTTGAAGCCCGTCAGCGCCTCGGCTAGGGAGATTTTAAGGATGGCGCGTAGATCGGCGCCAGCGCGCTCAAAGGTCTCGTGCTCGGCTTCCTCGAGAGTGAAGATGATGTCGCCGGGTTCCTGGTCTGGCAGCTGGTCGGCTTCGCCTTGCAGCACGATGCGCTCGCCTTGTCGTGCGCCGCGGGGGATGTAGAGTTCGAGCACGTTTTTGGATTCGACCACCTTTTTGCCCTTGCATTTCTTGCAGCGCTGCTTCTCTGGGATGACCTGTCCCGAGCCGGAGCAGTTCCCGCAGGCGACTGTCTCTTGGGTGACGAGGCCGGGGCCGACCTGGCGGAGAACTTGCTTTGCGCCTGGGGCGAATTAGCAGGAAGATTAGACATAACCAGGAGCAGCGTGAACGTACCGCGACCGTTGCAGACCGAGCAGTCGTGGCTCTTGGATCCCTTCTTTCCGCCTGAGCCCTCGCACTGGCTGCAGATGACGTTCTTGGTGTTGGAGAATTTGGTCGTCTTGCCCTTGTACAGCTCCTCGAGCGTCACCTCGTACTCCTGCTCCACGCTGCGTCCCTTCCGGGGCACGTTGCGCCCAGGGCCGCCGGGCATGCCGCCAAACCCTCCCATGCCTGGTGGCATCCCACCCATTCCCATTCCGCCGAACATCTGCGCCAGGATATCGTCCATGTCGGGCTGCTGGCCACCGCCGCGAGCCGGGTCAAAGGCAGCCATGCCGTGTGTATCGTAGAGGTGGCGCTTGTCATCGTCGGAAAGAATCTCGTAGGCCTGTTTCGCCGACTTGAAGCGGATCTCTGCTTCGTCGCGCTCCTCGACGGCGACCTTGTCGGGGTGGTGTGCTAGTGCTGCCTGCACTGCTATCAGAATGGTGGGGTAGAGGTGGAGCGGAGGAATCCAACCTTGTGGTATGCCTTCTTGATCTCGACCTTGCTGGCGCTGTTGCTGATGCCAAGGACCTCTGGGTGCTGTCAGTACGGCTCTGACAGTTCTTCGACGCCCTTCATACCATAGAGATCGACCTCTTCTACGTCGTTCACTGAAAATTGTCAGTCCGATGCATGTGACGGTTTCTGGTAACGCCTTACTTTTGGCTGTTCTGGAGGTGTCTTGCAAGTCGGGGTATCACGACGCTATTTACAAGACGAAAGCAAGAGGCGGCGCTGTACAAATTGGAAAAGTTGAGCAACCCAAACTTCCCCGAATGCTGACGAGAACTTTGGGCGGCAACTGTAGCCGCGGGCGCAGGCGGTGAAGGCGAGATATGTGGGCGCGCTGATTGGCGAGACAAGTCGGCATTCTGCCTCAGAAAGTCGAACGAGCCATTGGAGATGACGTCCAGCATTGCACCTAACATGTCGTTCTCTTTGTTATTACGGCCTCAGATCCCGGCATATACGTGTCGCTCTTGTCTTGTACGGATATCGCGATCATCTCGGAGGACGGTATCTTCAAAGACCGCCAAAGAAGCGAAGAGCAATGCGACGCTTCCATCCTCGCCCGCGCGCACAAGATTCGCGCCTTCGCCCACAGGATATCTCCACCTGGGATCGCTACGGACAGCGCTGTTCAACTACTTGCTTGCGAAAAGCACAGGCGGCCAGTTCCTCTTGCGAATAGAAGATACGGACCAGAAACGAACAGTGCCAGATGCTGAGCAGCGCCTGTTCAAGGACCTGAGATGGGCTGGGCTGCAGTGGGATGAAGGCCCGGAAGTAGGAGGACCCTACGGACCCTACAAGCAGTCTGAACGAAGCGCCATCTACCGCGAACACGCACACGAGTTGCTCGACTCAGGGCACGCCTACCGCTGCTTCTGCTCTGCCGAGCGCCTGAACGCCCTCGCCGAACACAAGCACAAGCTCGGCCTTGCCACAGACTACGACCGGACCTGCGAATCGATACCGAAGGAGGAGTCCGACGACCGTGCTCATCGACACGAACCGCACGTCGTTCGTCTGAAGGTTCCCGACCAATACCCGACCTACAAGGATCTCATCTACGGCACCTTCAGGCCCCTCAAGCGCCGCGGCCATGTCACAGAATCCTCCTTTGAAGACCCTATCCTGCTCAAGAGCGACGGTCTGCCAACGTACCACCTCGCGAATGTCGTCGACGATCACCTCATGAACATCACCCACGTCATTCGCGGCAGTGAGTGGATGCCCAGCACACCCAAGCACATCGCCATGTACTCTGCGTTCGGCTGGACACCGCCAGCATTTGCACATGTCGGTCTCCTCGTCGACGAGAATGGCAACAAGCTCTCCAAGCGCAACTTCGACACTGACATCACCGCCTTCAAGGACATGGAGATCTTCCCCGAGACACTGGCCAATTTCGCCGCCCTGCTGGGATGGAGCCACAAAGAGAAGAGCGACGTCATGACACTTCAACAGCTCGTCGACAATTTCTCCCTAAAGTTTACAAAGGGCAACACCACCGTGACTTTCGGCAAATTGCACTTCCTGCAGCGCAAGCACGCCGCACTTCGCGCAGCCGCCGGCGGCCAGCCATTACAAGAGATAGTCGATAACGTCGTTGCATTACTCACGGGCCAAGATAGCCCCTACAAAGCAGACGACTGGCGCGCCATCACCGGCCCCAACCCCTCTGCCTACATTGACAAAATCGTCAAAGTCGACGCCGAGAACTTCACAAACGCAAACGAATTCCTCTACCGCAACAGCTACTTCTTCACACCACTACGACCCACATCAACCTCAAAGCTGACAGCTTCCGCACCCGAGGACGTCGTCGAGCGCAGCAAGATGCTTGCTGAGCTCACCGAGCAGCAGTGGGACCGCGAGACCCTCATGGAAAAGGTTCGCAACATCATCGACGGGAGACCAGAGGGCAAGGTGGGGAGCAAGGATGTGTATCACTACCTGCGATTGGCGCTGAGTGGGCAAGAGAAGGGGATGAGGCTGTATGATATCATGTTGATCTTGGGGAGGAAGGAAACGCTTGCTAGGCTGGGCGCTGATGAGTGAGCTCCGCCGGCTGATCAGTTTGTTGTACGATAAATGTGTTTGTGGGACGTGAACGCGGGGCTCTGTAAAGGGACTCGTCTCTGTAAAGGGACTCGTCTCTGTAAAGGAATTCGTCTCTGTAAAGGGACTCGTTTCGAAATAAAAGGATTGTGCGCTGAGGCGCTCTCGCTGGGGTAGGTCGCCGTCTGAGTCACCTGTCGCGACGTGCAGCTTTCCTCAGATATACCAGCACCTAGATATCGACTTCCTTCCTTTCTTTCCTCGCCCGTCGCTTCTTTCTTCCGAACGCGCATTACTGCCTTCTTCGTCGGGGGCACTCGGTCTTTCCTTCTCCAGCTTTTCTTCCCCAGATTCTCAAGCATCTAGATCTCGGCTTCTTTCGTTTCTTTTCATACTCATCGCTTCTTTCTTCCGAATATGCTTTACTGCCATCTTCATCGGGGGCACTCGGCCCTTCCTTTCCCAGCTCTTCGTCGGAATCCACGAATGCCTGGATGGATATTCATCGCTAGCGCACTCTCGGTGTCTCCGTCGGAAGTTCCACCGGGGGTTGGACGGAAAAGCAGGATTATGGGGTGAAAACGCGGGGCAAGATTTCTTCGAAGTGTTGACAGCGTAAACTGATATAGCCGACTTCAGACTAACCACCAATACGACCTTCATGTATGCGGGGATCTTGGCAGCCCCGGATTTTCTAGCTCACTGCGGCGAGATATCGTACAACAAATGGTGGACCCTCGTCTCGAGCTCCAACAAGCTACGAGAGTGCCCGCAGTTCACGTTTCCACCTGATTAGACGAGTTGCCGCTAAGGCTTCTGCTACACGATACACATGCGCCGCATTAAATGTGGCTGGCTTGCGGTGTAGGAGTCGGCTATACGAGAGAGCGCTTGGGCCTCAGGCAGGATGCCGATGGTCTGAGAAGGATCAAGCACACAATGACCAAGAGCTGAACATAGTGGATCACATAGGGCGCAGCTGTGCATAAAGATACCCCATGGGCACACCCCAGATTTCCCCACAGTCTTCTGTGGATATTGCAGAACCCCACAGCTACAATCTCCCGACGCTCGTATCACTTTTTTCGAGATGGAGAAGCAAACAGTCGAGCAGATCGAGCGGATCGAGCGCGCCGATGGCGTCTTCGTCGACGACGACCATCACCCACAGAAGCCGGTGCCCATTGTCGAGAAGATTGACTACTCGGGAGCGCACGAGAAGACTGACCCGCGCGAGATTGCTTTGGTGAAGAAGCTGGACCGTTGGATCATGGTGCGCTCTCTTCCCAAATCAAACCCACACGAATCACTGACAAAACGCAGCCCATGCTGTTCTTTATGTACTTCCTCAACTACCTTGATCGCGATGCTATTGCTCTTGCCCGCCTCAACGACCTGGAAAAGGACCTGAAATTGACACCCGTCCGTAAGTGGCACCGCTTGATCCGATCGCAGCTTTCGCAAATGCTCATTCAACCCAGAGTACCAAACCTGTGTCTCCGTCCTGTTCGTCGGCTACATTCTCGGAAGCGTGCCTTCTAACATGTTCATCGTTCGCACCAAGCCCAGCCGCTACATGGTACGTGCAAATTCTCAATTCTCTCAACAGTGGTTGACCGCTCGATGCAGGCTATCATGACCATCATCTGGGCAACTGTCAGTTCCATCACGGCTCTGTCGAAGAACTTCACCGGTCTGCTCCTGACTCGTTTCTTCCTCGGTATGACCGAGGCACCTTTCTACCCCGGCGCAGTGTACATCATCAGCTCCTTCTACACCCGCAAGGAGATTGCTACTCGTATCGCCATCCTGTACACTGGCAACATCGCGGCAACAGCCTTTGCGGGCCTCATCGCGGCAGGTGTGTTTCACGGGATGGACAACCTGGCAGGCATTGCTGGGTGGAAGTGGTTGTTCATCCTCCAGGGCTTGGTCACAGCAGTCATCGGTTTTGTAGGCTGGTTTATCCTGCCAAATATGCCGTTGGATACCTGGTGGCTTACCGAGGAGGAACGCCAACTGGCTTACAATCGCGTCGAGATGGATATCACTGATAACAAGGGTGAGGTCAGTGTGTGGGCTGGACTTCGACAGGCTCTGAGCGATCCCATGGTGTGGTTGTTCGCTCTGATGGCTCATTTGCATTTGTAAGTTCTCTGCACCTGCCTACATGAGCAAGATCTCTAACAAGACCACAGGGCTGCAAACGGCTTTAAAGTGCGTACCAACCATCTTCCGCAGCGATGCACACATAGCTGACCATCCCCCAGAACTTCTTCCCAACAGTAGTCAAAACCCTCGGCTTCAACACAACAATCACCCTCGTCCTCACCTGCCCCCCCTACCTAATCGCCGGCTTCGTCACCATCGCCGTATCTTGGTCTTCTGGCAAATTCAACGAACGCACCTGGCACATCACAATCTCCAAATCCATCGCCACAATCGGCTTCATCTCCGCCTTTGCCACGCTTAACCTCGCCGGCCGCTACGTCGCCATGGTCATCTTCACAATCGGCACCTACGGCGTCAACTCGCTTATAATCGGCTGGTGCGCTTCAACCTGCGGCCAGACCAAGGAGAAGAAAGCCGCGGCTGTGTCGATAGTGACAACGGTTATGGTGTCGAGTTTCATTTGGACGCCGTATCTGTGGAATCCGGCGGATGAGCCGAGGTATACGCCTGCGCTTGCGTCGAGTGCGGGGTTCTCGATGGCGACGGCGGCGTGTGCGTGGGTTGCGAAGTTCATCATGGTGAGGAGGAATAAGAAGCTGAGGCAGAGTGGGGATGAGACGATGAACTTTTATGTTCATTAGGCAGCGAGAGTTTGTCCGGCGAGCTGCAGCGCCGGTTCTCCCTCTTACATATCAGCTCTCTGCTTGAGTATCCTCGGATCTAATTGACGGAGGCATTTCAGTAGTCCCTATCACATACATCAACAAAGCACCTTCCACCTGATTCCCACCTCATCTCTCATTCCTTCTACTACATCTCCACACAACACCATCCAACTCAATATGGCATCTTCAGTATGTCTCCTTCATTATGGGTACGTGGCGTCAGGAAAGTCCAGAGGCAGAGCGTATTTCAGAAGCTTCGAGCTGTGGTATCTGCAGTCTTTCGCGTGGGCTTTGTTGCAGGAGACCCATTGCTCTCACATCATCACCTTAAAGCCTATCCTGCGCGAAACGTTCCCTTTCTGCCTCACATAGTGTTGCCACTGCGGCGATGATCATAGTAGGCATCTTGATCCCAACATCTCAACAGAGGTAAAAATTTGCCTAGCCATACCACTGGCAGCTCTTTTCATGGGCCTCGTTGCCTATGGTCAGGATACCTCGAGGCCCGTAGTATGGAGAGAGACACCGCCAGCACCAATGATGCCGACAGTTCCAGCCTGGTACCAATGTTAATTTCATTTTCATGAGTTTCAAAACCACTTACAAGTTATGTGGTCACATCCGCCATTCTTCTCGACGTAGTAGCCGCAGTTCTCTCTAGGACAGAGCTTTGACATGCGAGCAACGGTAGCCTTGCTAGCAATATCTTCCTCCTTGTGGTGTTCTTCGGAGGCCTTTCTTTCGTCATACTGCGTGCAAGTCTCGCCGTCGTGGAAGGGTATCTTGTGCAGGGTGCAGATGCGTGCATTACAACCTGGGTTTTGGCAGCGCCAAATATTGTTCTGTGCCTCCTCATCATCGTGTATGTGACCGTAGTCACAGTCCGCAGAGTGACAGCTGAAGTAACCCGGCACTTCTTCGAGTGCAGCTTGAAAAGCACGGCGGTTCCATCTGTCACGCGTCAGCACGTGTAGTAGTGTATGTCAAAATCCTGCTGACCGGTCGAATATATCCACCGTCACGTGAGCCTGAAGATCTTCTGGGGTTAGTTGCGTTGCGCACTCCGCTGACGGGCAAGTAAGGTGGTTCCAGGCAAGCGTATTGAGCTGCTCCGAGACCCAACCTCCAAGACATTCGCGACAGATGTCTTGCTCGTGCTTACATGCTACTAGCGACGGGAATACATCCAGACCCAAAGTCTCTGCGCAAGATGTGCACTCTCGAAGCGGCGGCTCGGGTGTGGCTCGCTTGCTTGGGCGACTGGGTTCTACGGATGCAGACTCTTGGACAATCTGATATTGCAGCGAGTCAGCAGCGAGATGCACGATCGCATTGTTTGCCTCAGACTCAGACAACGGTTGAGTAGGCGTATTTCAGTCAGAGGCGGCCCAGATGATGTGTCAGTCGTAGCTGGAGAGCTTTCAGAGGTTTGAGGCGGTGAAGTGGCCAGCACGCGACCACAGATGCCACGGCGCGTGCTCTTCCTAGAAGACTCGTGAGCGTAACTCTCGATTCCTAAGCTTTCTAGCTCGCGCTTTCCGATCCTAGCCATGGCTTTAGACGGTAGGGGGTTGAAGTCGGAGGTCTCAATGTTGCGTGTCCACGGTAGCGAAGCGCTGGTTTGTTCTGATCTTAGGTTCGAATATAAGTGGAAGGAGTCGGATGGTAGTGAAAAATGGGTCAAACACGCCGATCTCATCATCTACGGGGAAGCCTCTCGAAGTCTCCATACAGCAGACACAAAAGGACTAGGCTTCTGCATCTCTTTATGCGGTCGAACGTGCAGTACAAGCTGCAAGAAATGTCAGCGGGCAATGAGACAGCGGCAGACAGACTGCCACTGCAAAGCAATGCGAGTGGTGTCTAGATGGTTTGCAAATTCTGATGTGCTTCTACGAAAACGATCACGACGCCTCGTTAGTACAACAGCAAGGGGTCTGCAGAAGTCGGAACGACATCATCTCTCGACTCCCCATGAGAACTTTCAGGTTTACGTGCATCCGAAATGACGACTTGCCAAACTTGCTTCCGCGACCTGGACCTACTATGCGACTTTGACGTCTTGGTCGCTCGTTGAACTCATCTCAAAACGTTGATTCGAACTACCGCCATATTCGTGGTATGAATTTGCTGTTCGTAGCTGAGTGTAGTCCGAGCAACATCACTGGGATGGAACAGGATGATGGAGATCGCTAGGTGAGCATGTAAGTACAAGATAAAGGCGATTTCCGAATGCGTTGGTCGCCTTTGCATCGCGTAAGTGGCACTAAAGACGAGTATGCTCACGCCGCTCATGAGGAGGGCATGCCCGCTGGATCGGTTACAAAGCCAGATGTAAGAGTCCAGTGTGCTATTATGGAAATCGTTGATCTTGGCAAGTTACGAACATATAATGGCGTTCAATTGTGCAGAAGGGACGACTCGATGTTCACATTGGCGTATCTCGTGCCCAAGCAACGTGGACAATGCAGTAAGATAGAAGAGATATGATCAGGGGCAGTTCACAGATTTGCTGGGTAATAGATTCAGCGGGCGCTATAGCGTGGAGGGAAAGCTCGTGTAGTCACCCTTCGCGTGACGTCAGAGCTCGATCATGATAGCGTCGAAGCCTCACGCGACGCAAGCACGACACGGGCCAAAGTGTCATCATGCAATTTTCTGATAGAGAACATAAAACATAGGAAGAACCGCACTATTTCGTCGATTGCAATCTTCGTAGCGCTATTTGCTTGCCATACTGACCCGGAAGGGCACGGATATACTCCTTTTTCTCATCTTTTCCTTTCCATCTCCGAGCTCCACCTCCAGGAGTCGTCCGTAGCGCGACCCCAACGTCTCGTGCAAACGTCATTAAAACCCTAACGGGGTGGCGCGCACAAATGGGCCAATCTTTGTCTAATATCTTGTCTCCGTATATCTCAACTCATGTACAGGCGTCCAGCTCCGCCGTCCTCGGCTCGCTTCGTTGCCTATCGGCCGATCCCCAAATGAGATGTTGCTCGCATAAGATGCACCGCAATCTCTGTAAGAGTACATTACCATGCTGGTTGTGCACATACAAATCTGACTCCTTCCGTGCTATCCGGCCGACTACCGTCTTGGGGCTTGGCAAATGCGTTGCACCGTAACACTAGCTACAGTATCGTCGATTTGAGATGCTATTCTTCTTAGTGGCGGCAACGCCAGTGAAGGGATTCCCTCGTACTTTTTTTCCTGAGAGGTGGCTCATCCGGAGTAGTCTCTCTGGACTCCGTGGCAGCCTTCCCAGTTACGCAGGCATGTATCGCCGCACGCCTCGTACTCGATTGTCAGGGTAAAAGTTTCTCGGTCAACGTATTGCTTCCTACATTCATCGAGGCACGGTGCTGCCTTCATGAACAGGGCGCAACACTGAGCATCCCCGATGTCTTTTGTGCAGGGTTGTTCGTGAAAGTGAGCGAGGACCTTCGCAATAAGGGTGTCTGTCGATTGTGTGAAGGCTGGAGCCAGCTGATAGAGAAAAGTCGGTACGCAAAGGGCGAAAAGTAGGATAACGAGAATCGAACGTAAGCGTGATTGAGGCGAGTATGGGCGACCGATATTGGACATATCGGTTTTGATCATGTCTTCCTGATCTCTGGTTGCTCTTGAATGACAGATGGTGCTGGTACACGATCCTTCACACGTCAAAATGCGAAGACTTCTATGGCTGAAGCGTTGGATATATGCAAATGTCGTGCAAATAGTAAGGTGTAGGTCAAGCCTAAAGCCGTCGAGGAAGTGGAAGGAATTCGTATAGAGGGATGTACGACGGTTTATATTGTTAGGTCAGTGAACATGCGTATGACCGGAATGGCCGGGTATCGTGAGAACCACTTCGGGGTTTCTGGTGGACATAAGCCCGGCCATACAGTGGTAGTTGGCATAAGTATTGTAGGTGGGGAACGGCGACAAGGGGTAAGGACCGAAAACCAAAACAGGGTTGCCCTCAGATCTAACCAATCAAGCTTTCATTAAAGAGATGACTTCTGCTATCTGTCCTATAGAGAGCTGTAAAGATTTCAGTACCTAGGGTCTATTAATTAGAAACTCCAAGACCCACCTACACTACTTATGCCATATACCACAGTATACTTTCCAGCCACATATAGTTTCCGGCCATCCCACCTAAAGCAGCCACATGGTATCAAATCGCGACTAACCTCTACACAACGCGTTAATATAGATCCTAGAGAGTTTGCTATATAAAGTGCTATTGCAGGTAACTGCTACGATCTCCGAGTTGCGAGGTACTAATAGGAAGCGGGGCACCACTACGGATGACAACGTGTCACCAGTCACATGACTCCAAGTTGACATCCCGCCAAGACGGACCTCCAGGGATGCCACGACCTCCGGGGAGGCCACGACCTCCGGGGATGCCATGACCTCTAGGGATGTCACAACTCTTAGGAGGACCTCTATTATCTCTACTATATAGTCTAGTAGGAACACAACTCTTACAGTTTGTGTTTAACCTAAGTTATTAACTTTGTCTTTAGATCTTAAACCTACAGTGTCCGTGCACCTCGTGCACGGTTTCATCTTGTGCACGCGAAAACCACCTTTGGCAACCACCAAAATGAGGTTGTAGAGCTACACACAAAAGCTATTATATAGAGATTTTTTATCGTAACAGTCTACTAACTCTTACAATGCTTGCCCTGCTCTTATTTTTTGTTTAAGCGCGTGGTGCGGCCGCTGCGTGTAGTAATTAGTGGAGGTGTTAGGGAAGGCGACGCCTCTACCACAACCTGTGTAGCACCACGCACACGCTGTTTTTTAGCTGCAGGTTCTGTAGGTACCTTTTGTAAGGCCTTGCGCTTGCCTGTTTGGGATAATTAGATAGATTTAGCAGCGTCGCTCTCTTGTTTTCTTCGTTGTTTCTCGGCTTTCTCAGCGGCCTCCCTGAGGGCTTTCTCTTCCTTTATCCTCGCTCGCTCCACCTTCCGCTGCTCCTTCTCTCGCTCCTTCTGAAGCTTCTTCTCAGCTGCCTCTGCCTTACTGCGAGCTTTTGCAGCAGCTTCCTTAGCTTGTTGGCGGGTATTTTAACGCAGCTGAGCTTTGGCTTCATCCACCTTCGTTGGAGACCACAACATCGCGTTGGAAGTATAAGACTTGGAGGTCTGTAGCAGTAGTACTTAGCAGTACCTCTGGGAGGTCTTCCAGGTATTAATTTGGTTGCGTAGGCCTTCATTTTCTACCTCTAGAAGGGAGTTGCGAGCTGCTAAGTAGTTCAACGTGCGAACCAGCTTCCGCGCCTTATAACTTGTAGGGTCCCTTACTGTTTCGTTGCAAAACCGTTCGATCGCGATCCTATTAACGTCAAGCAATAGAGATAGGGTTCGTGGCAGCTCGCTGAGCTTCTTCTCAAATCTATTGAGTATAGTAGGTGGGTTCAGTGGTGAGATACCTGTGGCTTGGAACGCGCTTAGCACAAGCTCAGAGGTAAATGTTTAGTACCAGGCAGCTTGGAATAGCTTGTAGAAGTGATGCTTTTTAATGCTAGTTAAGGCCTAGCTTTAGTAGAGCTGTTTAGTGACTTCTTTGGAGTAGTTGGTACCAAAAGGTGAGAAGCAACCCACATTAAGCGGCTGCAACATCTGGGTACTGTGAGGTGGGTAGATGAGTAGCAGGATCTTATGGCAACGACAATAGTCAATAAAAGCCATTATTATGTGAGAGCCGTGGCCGTCAAGTAGGAGTAGGCGCCAGCTACTGCGAGTCTTACTCTCAGTCTCCCGCTCAAACACTTGTTCAAGCCAGGCAAGACCAACCTTATCGTTCGTCCAGCTAGAGGGCGTCGCAGTACTATAGGTAGAGTCTTTTCCTGCGTCCAGGTCCTCCATCTAGGACGATTGTAGAGCGTTTGGCTGGCCAGCGAAGATAAGGACTGGCGGCAACGTTGAACCATCAGCGCAGATAGTTGCAATAATCGTTACCCATTCTCTATTGCCATCCTGCAAGCTCTGGCGCTTGCCTTTTGCCTTCCAGCTTGCCTTACTAAACACCCTCTTGCTTTTATTCACCAATCTAATCGCGAGGCCCTTCTCATCCATATTGTACGTGTGCCGTGGCTTGATAGAGTATTCTTTGATTGGAACGTAGTAGGTTGAAATAGTATAAGTACTTTTCGCTATCGTCAGCGTTATGGCGTGTAGCGTCCATGGCGGAGGTCCATTTGTATATGAGCTTATCGTGGTGACGGTGCAGGAACCGAGTAACCCAGGCATCTCCAATAGGACTGTGAGCAACTTCGGAGGCGAAATTTTGTACCATTTGCCTTGTAGGCGATAGGCCTTGGCTTGAAAGGTCTATTATATAATTACAGAGCTCATCTTCTTGTTGTGGGGTGATCTTCTGCTGTTTGAAGTAACCGTGTTCACGCGACGCGCATACGCCTCGGTGCCGCCGCGACAGGGTGGATCGCGACACTGAAAACTGTTCAGCAATTTTAGTATAGGAAAGTTCATCAGCTGCATCTGCTGCGTCACAGGCTTCAAGCGCAGCTTCTAAATCCATGTCGTTGTTGAGTTATCGCGTTGAGGAAATTGACGCGTTATGGTGTTGGCGTGCACGAGATGAAACCGTGCACGAGGTGCACGGACACTGTAACTGTTGAAGTCGTACTTTAAGCAAAGCTCGTAAGCACTAGTTCTATTGGTTCTCGGGGATGAGTACGGTGACAGGAGATCACAACGGAGGTCGCAGTAGGTAGACTGCTTTCTCGGAGGTTGGGTTTGAGATCCAAAGACAAAGTTGATAACTTAGGTTAAACACACACTGTAAGAGTTGTGTTCCTACTAGACTATATAGTAGAGATAATAGAGGTCCTCCTAAGAGTTGTGACATCCTTAGAGGTCATGGCATCCCCGGAGGTCGTGGCCTCCCCGGAGGTCATGGCATCCCCGGAGGTTGTGGCCTCCCTAGAGGTACGTCTTGGCGGGATGTCCACTTAGAGTCCTGTGATCGGTGACACATTGTCATCCTTAGTGGTGCCCCGCTTCCTATTAGTACCTCGCAACTCAGAGATCGTAACACTACCTCTCCCCTCTTAGCATATCGCCCTTACTATATTGTTTATCTATGCTGTAGGTTGTAGGGTAGGTCTTGTTTTATAAGTACTATCGTAGGTTGCTTTCTATAGGAAGATTTATAGCCTCCCTAATTGTGCTAAAGGATTCTAGAATATAGGAACTACAAGCCCTATGCTTATAGTTATCTACTAAGCAGCGCTACGCTTATACTTGTTATATTTAAGAGTATTTGCTAGAAATAGTGTTTTATTATAAAAAGTATAAAGAAAAGAACTTTTAGTATTTTATTAATACTACTGCTAGTTATTATACTAGCTATATCTCTATAAAAGTAAAGTATAGCTTGTTTGTTTCTAAAGAAGAATAGGAGAAAGTTAAGAAAAAGAAAGAAAAGAAGTAACTTAAGCTTACTTATTTTAAAAAAGTAATAGCTTATATAAAGTATAAGTTATTAGAGCTTAAGAGTTATAAGTATTAGTTTATATATTATAACCTAGTAGTATTAAAGGCGTAGGATTAGATATAGAAGGTAGAAAGTTTAAGTACTATTACTAGCCTCTGTTAAAGTTGTACTTTAAGCAAAGCTCGTAAGCACGTGTTCTATTGGTTCTCGAGGATGAGTACGGTAACAGGAAGCTGAGGGGGTTGGTTTGCGATGAGGTGTACAGATACGATCTGTCAGTCTTAAAGGCAGGGGTAACGATAAGTAGTACAGAGTAGACTGTCTAGCTTGAAGGTTGAAGGTTAAGATCCAAAGACAAACTTAATTAACTAGGTTGAACACGAACCTTAAGGGTTCTGTTCCTACACATTATATAGATAATAATTACTGTGGCTTCCCTTGTATAGCGTACATCCCAGATAGTCTCCCGTCCCGGGATGGTCCAACATCCCGGATGGTTTGTCTTGGCGGGATGGCTTACCATCCCAACGTTCTTGTGTTGGCGGGATGGCGACGCTTTGTCACGTGACTTGTGGCACGCTGTCATCCTTAGCGTTGCCCCGCTTCCTATCAGTACCTGTTCACTTCGGAGATCGTAACAGCCTCTTTATCTCTAATTCTTAGGCTAATTGTAGCTAGTTATAGGCTAATAATTCTTCCTTTAGTTTTTATTTAACTAACTTTTTATTAACTTTCTTACTAGAAACCCTATAGATCCTATACCTTAATAGCTATAGAACTTTAATACTATATTAGTAACTAATAGTAGTTTATAAAGTTTACTTCTGGTTTCTATATATTTTTTAAGTCTAGGTATCCTAACTACTTAACTAGGTATTTAAGATTATATTTCTTTTTCTAGTACTTTATTATTTTCTTAACTTTCTACTTGTTTTAGCTGTCTACCTAGTAGTAAAATTCTTTCTAGATTAGTATTCTAGGGTTAGTAGGTTCTAATAGTAAGATATAGAATACTAGATAGATCTTTATATCTTTAGGTAGCGCAAGTCTATAGTTAACTAGACTAATCTATTTAGAAATAAAAAATAGTCTAACTTTAACCTTATCTAGTTTTCTTATTAGTTGCTATACATATAGGTTTTTTATAAGAAGATATACTTTATTCTATTCTTTTAGTAAAGGCGCTATTTTTTATTTCTTATTAATATAAGAGATACTTCTTAACTAAGCTTTAGTAATATTTTCTAGTAATCTCTAGTATACCTCCTTTAGTACTTTAACTAAAGTAATTGCTAATTCTATCTAAATATTACTATCTAAAAACCTTATAAAGAGATTTAGGTGTCTTCTATAGTTTATAAAAAATAGCGTTACGCCTATTACTTCGAATAATTTATTATTGACGTAAGTGCGTAGTAAGTAGGCTAGCTAGGCGAGTAGGCCACCCTAATAAGTTATTAGGCCTACTAATCTTCAAACTACAATAGATCAACCACCTAACCTTAAATCGCTCTTAAAAGAAGATAGAATTAAGCTTGCACTTTAAGTAATTAAGAAACCTTAAGAACTAAGCGTGTAACACGCTGCTATTATCTATAACGTGCTAAGAACAACCCTCTAAAGGCAAAACGCTAGGAAGTAGTTAACACGCAATACCTAGCCTAAATTATTAGCGCTTAATAAGATAGAAGAGAGAACGCTTATATAGTATATTAAGAACCTTAATTAGTAAGGTAGAGCCCTAACGCTCTATTGCGTTGAAGATATAGCTAATTAACTACGCGCTATACGTAACGCAAAGCCTATTAGCACTTAATAGGTGTTAAACTTTGTTAAATGCGAACCTGCACTCTAATCATATATAACTTAATAGAGGGATCGCTAGAGGGTCCTCTACAGCGACTAAGGGGTTATTAGGCCCTAGTTTAACCTAGTACAGAACGCTAAGGCCAAGTATAGCATTCTAGATAATAATACCTACAACTTTAATAAGACTAGCTTTACTATAGGTATTAGAAATCGCGTTAAAGTAGTTACTATATTAGAAAGACGCTCTAAGCCTATTAGGGTCTAGTAGGGAGATTGTAAGTAGGTGACTCTAATTGGTGCAATCAACGCAATAGGCTAGGCAATCGCACCCTATCTTATCTTTAAAGCAAAGAACTATAACGTGTCCTAGTACCCTAATTTAAAGCCCTAATAGCGCATTAGGCTTAGTAGCAACAGCTAGACTATAAACAATATTAGAGTAGCCTAGTTAAGGCACCTTATTAAGTAGATTAAGGGCTAAAGGGTAGGTAGCTATATGC
This sequence comes from Didymella pinodella, assembly GCA_039634465.1. NCBI lineage: Eukaryota > Fungi > Ascomycota > Dothideomycetes > Pleosporales > Didymellaceae > Didymella > Didymella pinodella. Next base: position 211,146 of record CP113352.1, read on the forward strand.
TACTAATACTTAATAGCTATAAGAGCTACAAGTTACTTGCCTTCTAAGAAATCTATAAAGAGAATAAGATAATTACTCTATATATACCTCCCTACTTATCTTACATCCTATAGCTACTTAATATAGGTTGTTTTGCCCTATTAAAGTAGGCGTATAGTAAGGAGATTAGAGTCTTAGCGCTAGACTATATTAGCTAGATTAATAAAAAAGCCTTTATTGTAACCCTTAAGAAGGTGTTTAATAAGGTGTTTTTAAAGGCAAACATTATATTAAGCTTTAAAGCAACTAGCTTAGTGCCTAATAATCTATTAGTAGTGCTATTAAAGCTTAATATAAAGCGTTGCACGCTAACACCGCCTCTCTCTAGGGGGGCCTAATGGAACCCTAAGACACCTACTACTGCTAACAAGATAGAGGCTTAATTAACGTTGCTTCGCGATCGCATTTAAAGGCACTAAGGATCATCACTAACTCTAATAGTGGAGATTGTCAATTAGCTGCAGAGAGGCACTGCAATGCTGCTGCATAGGCAGACGTTACTAGCAGCCTAAGTGCTGTAGCTTGAAGCGTTAAACAAGGCTGCCTCTAAGCGCAAATTATAGAAAAGGAAGCGAATTTAGAATAGTGGAGACCTATTAAAGGAAGAGGCAGAGGATTTAATTGCCTAATGCGACGTTGGGGCGCAGGTTAAGGGGGAGACGCGTGAGAGCAGTGCTTGAACAGGTGCAGGCAAGAGGGGCAAAAGGCATTGCAAGCGCTGCGGCAAGACAGGGCACAACTCGCGCACGTGTTAGAAAGATGCAGTAGATGTTAGCGATTAAGAATATCTACTGCAGGTTACAGTATAATGTGGTGGTGTTGTGCAATTGCGATTATTAGGCCTAATAGCTTGTTAGGGTGGCCTACTCGCCTAGCCGGCCTACTCGCTATGCACTTACGTTATATATAATTTATACTATAGACAATAGTAAAACCTAGTTATTCTACTACTAGTTATAGTAGATATAGAGGTATATCTCTATTATTTAGTTTACTTGTTCTATTTAGCTATCTATCTATAGATAATATATAGTTAATAGTTTTTTCTTAGTACTAATAGCTACTAATAGCATAGTCTAGTAATTTAATATAAATAATTTATCTCTATTGCTAATAATTAATTCTAGGATACTATAGTGTTAAATAATTCTATCTAGGTATACTTATATAAGCTACTCTATAGTATAGCTATAGTAGAAAAGTATAAACTTAGTAGACTCTATAAATTAATTGATTATAATAAAGATTAAGTTCTAGGTATATACTATTATAGAATTGTTAGAGATAGGTAACTATATAATAAAATCTATTATATTATTTATCTATAGTACTATTAGTAGCTCTATTACCTATACTTCTCTATACTTTATATATATATATTATGTTTATTCTACTAATGGCTTATATGCTTTTTTTATAAACTTACTAACCTTATTATATATATTTTTATTTAGTATTCTTAATTATTATTATTATTATAATTTAGGTATTATTATTATTTTATTAATTACTTATATTTTTTTTTTTTTTTATTCTAGTACGTATAATAGTATATACTATTTTTATTAACGTTAAACACTACTAAGCTAGACAAACTACTAAGCCGGATACTTTTTCTTAGTATTGTAACTTTGCTATATAATATAACATGCAACAACAACATAGGTAGGAATTAATTTAGTAAGAAAGCAGAATTGCTCTTGCGTTTTAGGCATATAATAAGGGATAGTTTTAGAGCGTGCAACATGCTACTATAGCTTTTAATATGCCTTTCCAGCAGCTCTCTAACTAGCGCCGTAATATTACGTTTTAACCTAAGGCACCTCCTAACAGCTAGAAGCTCTCTATAGCTAAAGAGGAAATAATTATATAATATATTCTTAAGCTTAACGCGTGTAGATTTCCTCTCTAGTTGCCTAAGGTAGCAGATGTTACTAATTAACTACTAGCTATACGTAGTAGGACACCTATTAGCAAGAACTAGGCAGGCTAATTTATATAGTGTATAGAGGAGCTTAAAGTAGCTTTTAATTAAGTAAAAGACTATTAGAGAGTACTCTAGGAAGACCTAGAGGTTATTAGCGCATAGTTTAAGCTTATACAAGAAATAAAAGATACGTATAGGGTCTTAAATAGCTTTAGTATAATAGAAGAACGCTACGCTTTATATAGCTCTAGTAGCTACTATAGAATATAAATTATATAAAAGAAGGTATATCTAGATAGAGAAAAGCTTTATAGTTAAAGAAGGCTAGTAGTTAACTACTCTATAAGAGTTTAGTGTATATAGTAATAGAAAGAAAAAGAAGAAGTAGGTATGCGCTAAAGGAGGTAAACTATCCTAACAACGCTATAGATAGTATAAAAAAAGTAGGTATAACATATGAATATATAAGAATAGAGTAGAAGAGGTCTCTAAGTAATACTATAGCTTGTTTTATCTTATATAGAGCTAATTTATAGTATTCTAGGCTATAATATAGGTAGTTTTAGTAGGGTCTTAGTAAAAGCAGTCTACCTGCCTATATAGTCTACTTGCCTATAAGGTACGTTACTATATTTATTTTTAAAAACTAATAAAACTAGTACTTATAAACTTCACTTAAAGTATAACTTTAATACTATATATCTAGAATTTTGAAGTTCTATAGTTAAATATATAATATAGAACCTATAAAATTTGCATCTTTACACTAGTTAAATTAGGTAAGCTATATAGATACTGTTAGACGCAGACCCGGCCTACCTGCGCCAGCAAACCCAAAAGGAACCACGACTCACTCTGATGAGTGAGCCTGGCCGGCAACAGTACTTATCGTCAGCCGAGCCTCCCGCAGGCAGGCAGGGCCTTACAATATCCCCCTTCTTTAGGTGCCACAGCCTAGGGCACGTCACTCATGTGGCTAGTATTGCGACCCTCCAGTAGCTCACGCACTTCTGATCTGGCCACAAGCGTCATACTGGCTCGCAGTGGCCCAGATCGTGCCTCAGTCCTCTAGCTCACCACGGAGCAAGACCGGGTTGGCTGAATCCCAGACCTGTGCGGCTCCGCAACCTAGGATCCACGCGTGGGGGGACTTTGCCCGCAATCACACTGTGACCTCCTCCAGGTTCGAACACGCGCACACTGTAGGCATCGGAGTGAGCCGTGATTTCTTTTGGACTTGCTAGCACAGGTGGGCCGGACCTGCGCTTGACAAAGGTCGATATCTTTAATCTACCTAGTTTCTAGTACAAGGTACTCCTAATTAGCTCTATATAATATTAGAGAATAGTGGCTGTACGTCGTGATTCATGTACGACGACCAATTGGCTGGCTCCGTGTTTCGGCCATGTACTGTGATAAATAAGACCAACGATGCGATTTTGCACATTGCCTCGCTCGAAGCGACAAGATCGACGAATGCGAGAGGATGTGGTGCGTGGAGTCAGGCCGGGTCCGACATGAAACGTGCAAAGAACCAGCCATATCCGGCAAGCGTTTCGTGCGATGCCAATTGTGAATGCTTGTACGCGTCGTGATGTTGCGGCGTTGAAGTAATAATTGATGAGGCGGTAGCACACGCCGGTAGCCATGTTGCTGATTCACTCTAAATCTATTTTACTACTGTGTCGGGTTGCGAATGCTTGAAGTGGTTAAGGAAAGCGGCTTCTCGCCCAATGCGCCTTGAGGTGCGCCTGATGTCGAGAGGAGGGCTCAATCAGGAAGAGGTTGGCGGCCCGTACTGATGACTGCAGCTCAAGACCACGAGATCCTGTGTACGCATTAGCTACGGTTGGAATGCGTGTACAACGGAATAACCTACGCAAGCATGATACCCGCACCTGTAAACATAGCGGCAAACTGCGTAAGTGTCTTCTTAAGCTCTTCGCCCTTGTTCGGCCCTGTTTCCAGGAGCTCAGGAATAACGGCTACAGTCCCAACGTACAAGAAGGTACCTGCTGTAAATGGCAGCAACATGTCTCCCCATTGCAAGCTGGTGCCCCAGAGACCGGCACTTTGAGCCTCAGCTGTGGCCGCACTGCCACCGAATTCTTGTACTGCAATGCCAATGCAAGTCCCTAGGAAAGCACCTGCAGCCGTTACGAACTGGGCGCCCATCGCGGCCCGCTTACTGAAGCCTGATTGGATCAACAAAGCAAAGTCGCCGACCTCGTGTGGGATCTCATGGAAGAACACGGCAACAGTAGTGGTTGCACCAATGGTGGGAGATGCGTAGAAAGAAGAGCTCAGGGCAAGGCCGTCCGTGATGTTATGAGTAAAGTCGGCAATGAGATTGAGGTAGCCACCAAGCTTCACGCTGGCGCTGATCTCCTTCTCCGTTCCGCTTGCGACAGGAACATCGGCAGCAGCAGCCTTGCGAGAACGCAGACCATCTTTTGAGTCACTGGTCTCGACGCCACTTGACTTCGCTGTGACTTCGACCTCCTCGGGGGCGTGTCCGTGAGAGTGATCATGGCCTCCTTCGCCACCAGTCGCAATCCTTAGTGCCTTATCCATAGCTACGAACGTAACGAAGCCAACCATGATGGCAACACCCAGAAGCAGATTCTTGTTTGGCTCGACCATTACGAACTTGACGTTCTCAGGCTCAACCTCACCCAAAAAGATCTCAGGCAGGAGATGGAAGAGTGTATCGCCGAGCAGCCCACCAACAGCAAAGGCCACCATGACCGAGAGCGAAGAAGGATCGATGTTGGGCGGGCATAGTGCGAGGAGAAAGTTCGGCGGGCCAGAGATATAAAGCGTAGCAAGCAGAGCGTTGACGGCTGGGCTGCCGGGGAACAGCACGGCGAATATCTGAGAGCTCAGGGACGAAGTAGTAGGGTTTGTAGCAATCTTATGCTCATTGAGTGCCTGTACAAGCGGGCATTCCTGAGGAAGTTAGTCTTCTATTGAATACGCAACATCATAGTGCTCCTAGTGAACGTCTGCTCACGTGCACCTGGACAGTGTACAGCTCATACTGACGGAGGCTGGTGCTTCGAATTCAGGTGACACTCATCCTAGCACTTACCTGCAACTGCTCTTCGATTTCATGGACGCTCAATTGCCCCACTGGCACCCCTCCGGTCTCGCCCTTGACGGCTGCTGCTGCAACATGCCATGCGAGCACTCCAAGGAAGATCGATAAAGATAGCAGTGTTTGGTTACGACGCGACACCATGATGGACGCGTACCCACTAGCTTGGATCCGGGCAGTGATGGTTGAGAGGCTCCCAGGGGTCGATATTGTGAACACCTACACCTCGGAGCTAGATTGAGAAGCCGCGCTAAGCTATCGATAAGCTTATTCGCTAGCGCGAAATTTTGGGAAGTTGCGACAAAGTGAGAGGGCGTACCAACGTCAACTTCCAGCAACACCCTTACTACCCTTCCTAAACCGGCAAATCACTCGAAATGGGTCGCGAACTCCAGAAGAAGAAGAACAAGTCTTCTCTCCCTAAGAAGCGCCAGAATGGCCCCTCCAAGAAGAAGATTCTGAGCAACCCCATCATTGCAAAGCACTGGTACGCCCCTCGGCAGAGACGAAGCGACTCGTACTGACGAAAATACAGGAATCAGAAGGAGACATTGTCACAGAATTACCGTCGTCTCGGGCTCACCTCCCGCCTGAATCACGCTACGGGTGGTACAGAGAAGACGATCAAGCTGCTCGGCCTCAACGACCCCAAGTCCTCGCGCGCCGACGCTGGCGCTGACAGTACAGCGAACCGCTTGAATATTGTCTCCAAGCAGCCCATGCAAGCTGTCGATATCGAAGAGATTGAGGTCGAACGCGACCCAGAGACCGGCGCCATTCTGCGCGTGACAGGCGAGACGGAAACGAAGTCCAACCCGCTCAACGACCCTCTGAACGAGCTCGAAGACAGTGACGATGAGGTCGAGTGGAATGGATTTGCTATGGTCCCTGAGAGAAGGGAGAACGAGGCGCAGAACCCGGTGATCAGTGAGCTAGAAGAGGCGGCACGGAATGGTGCGAGGAAGGCACCGAGGAAGCAGAGTGATAGAGAAGGCGAGTGGTTGGAGAGACTGCACATCAAGTACGGCGAAGACTACGGCAGGATGGCAAGGGACAGGAAACTGAACCCCATGCAACAGACGGAATCAGACATCAAAAAGAGGATGAAAAAGTGGGTGGCGTCGCAGAGCGCATGAGGAGTCGGTGCATCCATTTGAATGTCCCAAGAGCATGGAAAAGGCGTTGTTGGCGTTGTTGACGGCGGAGTCGGCTTTTGCGTGCATAGAATCCACTTTCGACGCACTCATTATGATATCGTGAATCTGAGATCAGTACATGGCAGAATTTCGTCATTTCTTCCACCTTTTCTTCTCGCCAACTAAGGATACCTTTCACCGCCCAACGGGCGCACCGAAATGCTCACTTCCCACAGACACCATTGTTGATCTGCCAACCTTGATGCCTGATCAATACAATCCGCCAAGAAGCAGATATGGCCTTCCACCTAACCGTTATGAGCACTCTGTTCGGGAAGCGCGACGACGAAGTCACACATTTCTAAGAGCAAACCGAAATCCAGACAGAGATTTTCCGCGCACTAGGCGGAGCCCATGCTCGCAAGGAAGCCGCCCTCGTTGCTGAGAAGCCTAGAGCTACAGCAAGCTCCGAGATAGCCCTGGCAGTCTGTTGTCGAAAACGAATATCTGTGAAGAAGAAGTTCCATGGACGAAGAGAATATCTTTGAGTTTGTCAAGCAAACGTAGCGTTCTTCGGAGCCAACAGCGTGCGTGGAGTCATTTGCACTATCAACCCGGAAGATCGAACGTAGAGAAGATAACGAAGACAGAGGAGAAGAGCGCAACCCGAGGAGATTAACTGAAAGGATAAAAACTCTTTTTTCTCAATGCTCGTTTAACGATGCCTGGTATCATGCTATACAAACATCCATATCATTACAGACCCAACAAGTAGGTGCAACACACTACTTAACCCCCTGACCGTCGCAGCGTTCTGTTCCGGCGGCGAAGATCCATAGCTCCCGTTGCCAGCTGTAACGTTGTACATCCCTACCCCGTTCTCCAGCTTGAAGCTATCGACTCCACCGTCAACGCTGTCCAAGGGCGCAACAAGTGCCATCTGACTCCAGCTGAAGACCGTGTTGCGACCACCGAACACGAAGACTTCGAAGCGTCCGGCAAACTTTTCATTCACCCATACACGGCTGCCGTTGTATACGTTGGTCTCGATACGTAGGCGCGCGGGAAACGTGATGGGAACGGGCTCGTGAGACGAGCTAGACTCATTCGTCCAGATGCGGCCGGGGTGGCCCGGGTCGTAGTCGTCGTACGAAACGTTGCGAAGGGGGTAAGGGAAGCCGTCAGCAGTCGTGAAGACGAGAGTCTGAACGGTTGAGTTGGTGGTGGCATTAGAGATGACTCTGCTGATTGCTAAAGATGTGTCGGGTCCCTTGATGTTAAATGGTGACGAGACATTCAGGCTCAGCGTGTATGGTGGACCAAAGGAGCCCTTGCCAAAGGTCTGAGCCATTTGGCCATCTCGTGAATTCCAGGCAGGATCAGTCAGTTGGTCTGCGCAGTCCGGCGCAGCGATGCAGGACGTCGGTCAAGGTTTTGACCTGGTGCGTTGGCCGCCAGGAAATGGATGGTGGCATTGGTGTTCTCGGTCGTGATGTTCACGCCACGCTTGCCAGACCAGGCACGTGCTGCCATAACCGGAATGCCTTCGCGCATGGCGTAGTATGCTTCGAGCTGTGTGGTCGCGTCGGGTCCGTTGTCGTTCCACGCCGCGAGAATGGCGCCCTTGTTACCGCTAGCACCTGGCTTGAGCTGCTCGGTTGTGTTAATCTGATTGAAGAGCGACGGATCCCATTGCCATCCTGGCACATCCGCGAAGTTCAATGTCCTGCTGGTGTTGTAGAACTGCGGGTACGGTGCGGGTAGGATCGGCGTGTGGTCATTTTTCAGGCCCATGTACGCCCACCAGTCGTTGGAGTTGATGAGACTGTAGTCATGGTTCTGCAACTGAACAGGGTCGGATTGACCATACTGCCAATGCTGTACGACGATATCTTTGGATATCGTAAGGTTCTCTGAGGGCTCATAAGTGCCCCATATCCGAATGCGCTTGCCAGATGTTGAATTCACAAACTCGGACATCTCGTTAATGAAGTTGATATAGTCATCCGCAAGCTCAGAGTCATACTCGTCGGCACCGATATGCACCTCCTTCGTCTTGAACCATGGCAGAAATTCGCTCCAGATGGCCTTTACTGTTGGTATCGCGTCCGGGTGGGTGAGGTTCAGCAGATCTTTCTTCGCCAGTGCAAGCTCCGGCTTCCACTTCGTGATTGCAAGAGCATGCCCAGGTGCCTCGATCTCCGGGATAACTGTAACACCTCGTTGCGCGCAGTGATTCTGGAAATCTTCGAACTGAGCTCTTGTAAGTGTTTCGTTCTTGCGCTCAATGATACCCTGGAGCTCAGTGTTCTCTTCTGGATAAAGCGAGAAATGCGAAAAGACCCTGTTCCATGTCTCATTATGGCCTCTGTTCAGAGGTGCATTGTCGCTGCTGTGGTAGTGAAACTCTGAGATCTTGAAGAATGAGGCGTACGTGCACAGTTCTTTCAAGAACTCTGGTGTGTACCACTTGCGGCCGGCATCGAGCATATAGCCACGTGTCGCATACGCGGGTGCGTCGATTGTGCGACCTGCTAGGATAGAAGATCCATTGGCGATCAGTGCTTGCTGCAGAAGCGTTCTTGTACCCCAAAACATGCCACGGGCGCCTTTTCCTCCGATGTAAACAGTTCGGTTGGTGATCTCAATTTCATAGCCTTCTTCAGTCGCTGTACCATCCTCGTACGTGACTTCTTCATCAGATCCACGGAACGGCCCTAGTAGGATTCCAGAAGCATTGTCAGAAAATCGATCCACTCTTTGGAGCGACCAATCTGCCCTTGTCCAATTCGACAGGTCCTGACGGAAAGTCTCTGCGAATTGGAATGCTGTCGGTGGAATGAGGGTAAGGCCCTCGGTGTCTGAAATGTCTGCAAAAGAATTCTGGATGTAAATCGTTTTCGATGAATTGTGAGCCGCGATCCCGTTAAAGCCGTCCGACAAAGAATTCGTGTTTGTCCATTGTACTGACGGTAAAGGTTGTAGAGCAACAACAGCTCCTGTCAAAACTGCAAAAGACCGAATGATCATACTGAAGGAGAGGCTGAAAACCAGAACCCTTCGCGGGAAGGCCGGGCAGGTCCGTGTCACTTATAAGGCGCGCGACGCAGCCCCAAGGGATCGCCAGGCTGCCCAGGCAGGACGGCCTGATAACGTTGTCATCCGATGCATCCTCGCACACAAGCCCCACTGTCTCGGTCCAGCATCCGCACCCACCGAGGGATGCGAGGCGCACCTTGCCATGAAAATGCATAGCTAGCCCGGACTTCGTTCTGGTGGCGTCTCTGGAACATTTGCGGAGTGCATGAAACTTTCACGCGGAGGCGCCTGACGAACGGGAGGCGATGCGCCCGGTTCTCAGGGTCCAGCTGATCTTCAGGTCCCAATTCGGGAAGTCTTCGCAACAACTCACAATCCATCTTCAACTCTCGACTGTCTGTCCATTCTCTAGAGATAAGGGCCACCGACGAGTCAAAAACCTCTCCAAAATTGAGATGAGATAACGCTTCATGCAGATGGTCGGGTTGCATTGAAACGAGAGCGACCAAAGAGGAAGGGCCAACTCTGAAGCTAATGCCATTTCGGTACTAGGATCATCTGAGCTTTTCGGTGCCGGACGACGGGTCTTCATCAACACCACGAGTCTGTAACATCATGTACATATCAATAAAACGCATTTGCACTTGCCGGAGTCTTTTCATTCGTCTCATTTCCTAAGATGGATCGCCATCAGCGCATCGTTGCGCAGGTGGCCTCGAAGGTGAAGGATTACTTCACACGCAAGGAGCCTTTCAGAATATCTCATGGATCAACCAATTCTACGCGTCCGAACCTCAAGAAGCACGTCATCGATATCAGCAGCCTCAAGAATGTTGTCAAGGTTGACAGAAAGACGCGTACGGCCCTTGTCGAGCCTAATGTGCCCATGGATAGGCTTGTAGAAGCTACTTTGCCCCACGGTTTGGTACCGCCGGTGGTCATGGAGTTCCCGGGCATCACTGTTGGTGGGGGTTATGCAGGGACCGCCGGTGAGAGTAGCAGCTTCAAGTTTGGTTTCTTCGACAGAACTATCAATGAGGTTGAGATAGTGATGGGAGATGGTGAGGTCATTGAAGCATCGGAGAAGAAGAACGTGGATCTGTTTCGTGGAGCTGCTGGTGCAGTTGGAACGTTGGGGGTCACCACACTCGTAAATCTCCGACTCATCGAGGCGAAGAAGTATGTGAAGACAACCTACTATCCTACCAGAAGTATAGCGCAAGCCGTCAGGGAGGTTCGTGAGCATACAGAAGGGGAGAAAGGCGAGAAGAACGACTACGTGGATGGCATCTTATTTTCGAAGGATCACGGCGCCATTGTGACCGGTGAAATGACGGATCACCTCCCACCCAACATGAAACCGCAGACCTTCTCTCACGCTCTGGACCCCTGGTTTTACCTGCATGTCGAAGATGCTACGCGCACATCAAACGAGCCTGTGGTGGAGTATATTCCCTTGGCTGAATACATGTTCCGCTACGACCGTGGTGGCTTTTGGGTGGGCCGATCCGCCTTTGGCTACATGAAGTTCCCCTTCAACAAATTCACACGCTGGTTCTTAGACGACTTCCTGCATACACGCATGTTGTACCGCGCTTTACATGCCAGCGGTATCGCCACGCGTTATATTGTACAAGATATGGCACTTCCTTACCCCAACGCTGAGAAGTTCATCGACTATACCGAGAAAGATTTCAACATCTGGCCCATCTGGCTCTGTCCTCTGAAGCAGAGCGAACAGCCGACGATGCATCCACACACCAAGGGCGATCTGAAAGATACGCAGATGCTCAACATCGGGCTCTGGGGCTTTGGGCCTCAGGACCCCCAAGAGTACCTTGGCAAGAACCGTGCCCTCGAGAAGACACTAGGAGAGATGGGTGGTATGAAATGGCTCTACGCGCACACCTACTACAGTAAGGATGAGTTCTGGTCGCAGTTTAATCGCGAATGGCACGAGGGCCTGCGAAAAAGGTACAATGCCGGCGACCTCCCTGACGTGCATGACAAGGTTCATGTAGACATCCAGAAGTACACCGACATGGCGCAAAAGGACTGGAGCATGCGAATGAAGAATATTTGGCCGCTGGGCGGCTTTTGGGGAATATACAAGAGCATTCAGAGCAAGGACTACGTGATTCATCGCAATTCCACGTGGAGGTGGAAGCGATTGGGTGCCTCACGACGATGGTGGTGGTGGTGGTAGACGTGGGTACATGTAAGACATCGGCGTGGTAGACTTTTAGAAGTCCCCCACGGAGTGACAGTCGTCAGTCATGGTGCGCAGCATGGTGACGGAAGCCCGCAAGAGTGTATAACAATACCATTTAAACGCGCTCCCACTGTTCTGACCATCCTCTGCGAGCTTACTGCGGTCCACTGAACCTGATCCAGTCATGAACTTCCAGGCGACAGAGGTCATGCTTGAGTTTTGAAGCAGGACGAAGAGGCCGTAAAAGCGTGTGGGGTTTAGAGGCAACGTCGTTGGCGCATTGGTGCTTGGGTCCGTGAGACTGAGGGCGCTGACGCGGAACTCCACATCAAACAGTACTTGAGCTGAAGAGAACGGCGCACTGAGCATATTAATACTTTTCATTCTATGAGTATCCAGTGCATCTCTTATCATCAAGAGACGTGAGACTCGCGGATGTCTCCAGATGTACGATCAGCACTTGACCGAGCATAAGATGAAGTAAAGGGCACTCTGTCGCCTTACCCAGTACTGGATCATCGGCATGGCTACCAATACCTCCACTCTGGACATGTTCGAGGATGCAATCGCGCACGATATATTGCTGACCCACGATGTCAACATAGATGCAGCCACGATCATATCCGTCTTATTATACAGACGGTCGGCACGGATGCAAAGAAGCTGGGTTAACTCATTGACATTGCTTGATACAGCGCATTCTATGTGGACATGGCAGCACAGCTTCTGGTAAAGCTCTCAGAAGCGGATATAGATTTATGTAGCGTAAGGGTCTACAATAGTTATGACAATGCTGTCCTGCGTATAACGAAGCCAGCTCGACATTGTTCCCTACGCGTATGCGGGTATAAGCTCAAATCGAACTCAAGAACGACAGCTCAGGCTAGTAGACTTGTCAAAGTTGCGACAAATGATTTTGAGGATCACCCAGTCTGTTTCCATGGCATCATTAAGGATCTGCTAAAGAATTTGTCAAAGACAAAGTATCGGTTTAAGGCTGCGAACTTCGGTTTTCAACCGCTTCCGTGTAACATCTGCGGATTCAAACTCGGCCAGAGCAATAGGGATGACCCTGGAGAAGAACTATCTCTGGGAACATCGCTCGGAAGTGCATGCCTGCCGACCTTGACTGGTCGCATTAGACGCCAATTCAGAGCGCGCAACGCAACTGCGTCTGTCCTCTCTCTTTCTCTTCCTTTTTGAAAGCTATGTCGATATCGAAGCAGAAGTCACAGACAAGGCCAAAGAGATTTTGGAGCCCTAGGTGCATGGAGCCACGTGACAGAGACGTAAAAATCCAATGTGAAAGATAATGGACGGGAAGCGAGTAGATGGCACCGGTCAAAAACCACAGAATGTGAAAGCTGGCTTATTAGGCGGATGGCCTTCTTCTCAACTGTTGTTGCCAGTGGCAATACCCCAGAAGTACGCCGCCCAGGCGCCCAAGATAAAGAGGATCAGAGCAATGAACAAAGTCAAGCTGATCTTCCTGTTCCTCGCCCCTACATTACCCTTCTTGAACATCTCCCTCCTGTTATTGATCACCTCACCCTTTGCCATGCGCTGCTTCTTTGTCCACTGCAGGATCTTTAGATCGATGGTAAAATAACTAGACGCAAGCAGTGTACACCCAACCACTACTGATCCAGCGGCAAGGAATACGTAGCCCTTAACAACGTTGTCATATGAGTTCTTGTCACGGTCCTGAATGACACCAGTAATGATGCGCACGAATATGGTCATACAGTTGTTGACGGCGATCTTGACAGCGTAGCCGGAGCCGAAAACTTCCTGGTACCACATCGTTGTACGGATGGAATCGATGATGACAGTAGGTCCGAAAGAGGTTGCTACTGCATATATACCAAAGGAGGCAGCAGTACCGCCGATTGTTGGGCCCCAGGCCGCTAGGCACATGGAGAGCATCATGCCGCATCCACACGCCACCATGAGCGAGATGCGATTGCCGAGCATATCGATGAAGATGCCAACAAGCGGGACAAGAAAGAAGCCGAGGTACTGAGACAAGGCCGAGTACCAGCCCGCTTTGACTGCACTAATCTTGAAGCGCTGCTCAGCCAGCTCTGTAGCATTTTGGTTGTAGATGGTAGCAGTGCTGGTTTGAAAGAGCGAATAGCAGACGACAACCCAGAAAGTCCAAGGGAGCTGGAGCATCTTCCTGAATTCAAACTCCTTGTTGTTCTCGGTAAGCCTCTCCCCTGTCGCGGGGTCGCGCATACCAGAGTAGGTCTTATTGCACCACTTGGTAAAGAACCAGAAGACCAGTGTCACGACGTTGGTGAAGATGTTCATGAAAACCGCAGTCCAGTACACCCAGCTGAAGTCGCCAGTGTTCTTTGCAATGACGTTTGCAGTAGCTTTGCCGACGAAGGAGCCAATCTTTCCAATACCGAGTTCGAGAGCGAGAGTCGATGCAAACCCATCTGAAGGCGCGAACCAAGAGCTGAAGACTTTGTACTGGGCGACCTGAGTAACGATGTCGCCTAAAGCTTGAACAACAACACCGAAGATCATGAACTTGTACGAGCGCACGGTCGTGGCCGCTGCAATGAAGATGGCGCCGACACTGAATATTGCGTTACCCCAGAGCATGGCACTAGCACCACCAATTCGGTCAGTGACAAGACCGCTGATGAGAATCAGAGCTGTCTTCATGAAGTCCTCAGATGCTTCCAGTACCGCATATTGTGCGTTGTTGATGTGCAGTTGCTGCTCTTGTCAGCTGCGTCCGACCACTTAGCAGAATCGTATTTGTATACCTTTTTCAGCGTGCTCTTCATAGCGCCGGTAACGCCGCTGCTCCAATGAGATCCGAACCCAATGGCAGAGACAAGTAAGATAGATATAAGCTTCATCTTAATGGGCACGAGCATGCTTCGGCCACCCTCGCTCCTGACCGATGAGCCGCTGTTGGCAACAACAATGCCTGGCTCCTTCTCAGCTATGACTGAAGTCTGCTGCCGGCTCTCCACCGAGCCATGCTCACGGACGCGCTCCATGGAAAAGTGCATCTCGAATACGATCGATGTCAGCCTGGAAAAAGGTAGGTTAGCGGGTGAAGACGCAGATCAGATAAGATGAGGGATACAGCTTCATCTTGTATGTGGGTGGCGTACATTCAGCTCGTGTTCCTTGAGTCGTGGGGGCAAGCGTTGAATCAACGACCGCTCCACAAACGCCCGACTTCACGGCGTACGATCCACTCTTCCATCAAGTTTCAGGCTGGAAATAACTTAGTGTACGCTGACCGAACATGGTTACATGGGGGCAGCGCCCGTTCCTGCCGACTTTGACAGACATATGTGCGGCTTCTAGTCTTTGTAACCCTGTCACGACTCGGAGCTCTACAAATATCATCAACTGTGTCGGAGATGGTAACAACGCATTGGTAGAGTTGGCGGAGAAAATTTTATCAGATCCATCTTATCTGATCTTAGCCTGATTCAAGACTTGGCAACCATAAAGCTGAGCGGTGTCGGACCGAACAAATTTTTCTGAGGCAATCACCCGCTCCTGGATGTTTGCTACGCACACTACGTTGCCCAGATAGGGAAGACTCGCATGATCTGTTGTGGGGTCGATGTTTACCTGGCACGTGTCGGGCAATTGTCGACATCGGTCGACACGCGCGGTCCGGTGCACTAGTTCGGAAAGGAAGGCGTGAAGTTGATAGGGCTATTGTTGATATTACTACTACAGAGCTTTCACGAGCCTTCAGTGAGGTTAGTTCCTGATCCAGTTGCGCGACCTAGTACCAGTCGCCCCCGATCTCGTTAGCTTTCACGTTTTTAGGGTTCATCGTTATTATTCTCTGACCGGGCGTTGTGTCGGTGAATGCACTTTCGAAGACGCCGCTGATGGCTCTTCTCCCAATCTCCTGAAAGCTGTCGTACTCTTGATTCTCACCGGTTATGGCAGACCACTCCTTGTCGGCAGGGCTTCGTCCAGTCCCAAGATCACTCCACCTTGTGACAACAAGAGCTTGCTTGAATCGCTCTGCTCCATTGCTCTTTACACTCTTGTCTTCCACCATCTTCAGCTCAAACAGGTACTCCGTCGGACACTCTGGGCATCGGCGCATAGGCCTGCATTTCTGGCAGGTCGGTACATTACCAACAGCCTTCCTGGGAGCCAGACGATCTTTGATGTTGCTGACGACGTTGACCTCTGGAA
Organism: Didymella pinodella; assembly: GCA_039634465.1. Lineage (NCBI taxonomy): Eukaryota > Fungi > Ascomycota > Dothideomycetes > Pleosporales > Didymellaceae > Didymella > Didymella pinodella. The sequence continues at coordinate 226,790 of CP113352.1, forward strand.
CCGGGATATGATCGAGTGCACATTTGGGTACCGAGGTCAAGACACCGTTCTTCCAGTGACTGCACACGCTGAAGTACGGTGTATAGTCATCTCTGCTGAACAGCAACATACGTTTGCCCGCCATTGTCATACCGCCTTCGACATAAGCTTGTGACTTGACGCGCATCAATACATGGCCTTTATCGGTGACATGATACTTGCTCTCGTGCGACCATGGCGAGTATGAATCCTTCCAACGGCGGGCGAGGGATTCGTGGGATACTCCGTACTCATGTCCAAACGCCCAATGTCGCCTCATCAGCTGCACAAATGCAAAAGGTAACGTGCGGCCCTCGCTGATACGGATTCTCGGTGGTGGCAGAAGATTATTTGTAAAGTTTGGACACTCGAAAAGCGGGTTCAGAACATTTTGAGGCTTGAGCGTCTCAAAGCCTGGTTGAATTCGGAGATGCCACTGAGCGCATGGAAAGCAGAACAGGTGGCGAGGCAATTTGTGGTCCATCGCCAGCAAGAAGTTGAGGCGATGAGGTCGATTCACAGAATCCAGCAGTAGTTTGTAGGGTTGTCGGCCCAGACGAGTGAACATTGTGCGGCAGGTCGATGAAAGGTGGGCGACGTCTATTGCTGATAAATATTCTGCCACGTGCAGCCATATCTCTGGAGACACAGAACATAACATGGCTGTACCATCTGGCTTGTCTGGATCGTAGTAGATTTCTTCCGGTGCATGGCTTACTTCATCTACAGAGTCAAGCGCGTCGTTGTATGTAAACGCATGCATCATGTCCGTGAGATCCTTGCGTTCACCAGTGTCCTTGTCGAGGACGTCGTCTTTTCGTACCGGCGGTGGTGCTCGGTGAGCCTTGCTCAACTTGGATGTTGGAGGCCTCGACGATAATTGTTGATGCCTGTTATCGGTGCCTGGGTGGTAGATTTGAGGTAGAGATCCGGTCCTTGCAGAACTGGCCGTGGCATGGTATAGCGGAGCGGCGAATTGCTGCAATCCCTCTGAGTTGCGGCGGTATTCAGCATCAGACTGCATGTACACAGGCACAGCACTCGATTCTGAACGAAGCGCTGTGTACGGATCGTCCCGAAACGTATGTGGTGCAAATCCAGTGACATCCTCATATGTCGGCAGCGTTGCATGTCGCCTCGCTCGCTCTCCGCTATATTGGCTGGAGAAGCTACCAGAGTCCTGACGTCGGCGATCTGCTGCATCATCGGCTCCGGGCTTTGCTGTGAGTTCCATGCGCGAGCTCTTCTTCGAAAGCTTCCTCCGCGTCCCTGGCTCTTTCGGTGTACTGGGGCGCATCCTGAACATGGCGCGAAGGCCGCTTTTCTTTGGGGTGGCGTCAACCATGGTGATTGGTCTCTGTCGCACAGTACAATTGATGCAGCGGAGTGTGAGTAACGATGACTGCTCGGTGCCACATGAGAGATCGGCTCCTGCGAATAACAGTTCGGAAAGATAAGGTAGAAGTAGAGATGCGGTCGATGGATGACAAAATCACTCAACTTAGAACGATGATCGTCATCGTGGAGTTAGTGCGGCTACGGGACGCTTCGGCAAGCCTTGCAACATTCCCCAGTTCCGCGGTCATCCGTTAATGGGCGACGTCGAGTCAAATATCCGAACCGTGATCTTACAGAACGAACACGCAGTGTAGAAAGCGGCAAACAAGGCTTTACAGCCATGCATGTTCTTCGAACGCGTGCGTTTCGCGTTTGCCAAGAACACTAAGCTCGTCCAATGAGGCTTAGTGCTTCCTGCGACCCCACTTCACCCGTGAAGCAGCATCTTACTGTGTAAAGAAGACTGCCACGTTCGAAACATCTTCCCTCTTCAAGAGGCAGAAGCTTATCGAGTACATTGTACCTGCAGCTAATTGGTTCGGGTTGTTAAAGGACATCGTTATCAGGATCCGTTCCCCGGGCAGTGCCCTCGAGCACATCGAGGACCGCGCCGATGTGTCAAGGATGACAAGTACAAGGACGGTGGAGATATCAAGCGCAACAGCAGGAGTTACTTCTTCACCATCACTGTGCGCAGAGTCGTCGAGTTCGACGAGCTAGATGCATATCCTGCCGACGATAACGCACAAAAGGACGAAGTTGCTGAACTGTGCTGCAGGACCGATGAACAGGGGCGTAGCAACGTGCGTCCTAAGGCAACTATTGCAGTTGCTTCGTGCTGCACGAGCGGTAGAGAAGACTGTGGCATCACCGATGCGGACTAGAAGAGGAAATGTGTGCTGATGTGGGCGTGAATCTTTTGTAAGAGTATGGTTTCGTTTTCTTTGCTCACCCGCAGTTGGAATCTGCACTGAGTGACCTAGAATGTCCAAAGTCTGGTAGTGAGCTTTCTCAATAGAACTGACATCTTGATGAACCGTCTGAAGCTCCCTAATGTAGACAGTAATACACCGCATTCATCCAATTGACGTAGTCTCTTCGTACGTCTGAATTTACTCTTTATGCACACCTACGCGTGCTAACAGTGTTTGTATGGCATGAGGCGGGTCTTCCGGTGTGCTCATGATGATGTTGGGATTGCAGAGGCTATGCAAAAGTCTACTTGTGCCCGGAATGTTGTCGAAGAGACCTGACACAAACCAGAGCCATTTGTGGCTTCCAAAGATCTGCCCCTCTACTAGAATGCAGGAGAACTTCGACGACTTATTAGTTGTGGACTCTACTCTATCATATCCCCCAGCTTTCGCAACCACGTAAGAGGGTGACTAGAATGTTCATCCCACCAATTGTGGTGTCGTTTGCCCCACAGCCGCGCCTTGATCCTGTCAGCTTAGACTTTGTTGCCAATCTTGTGGCGCATGGTTATTTGTTGTACGATATGAGCGACCGACCGATTGCATGCGAGCAATTCCACTGGCCAATGTGATGTGACACATATCATACAGCCACCAAGAATGAGTCAACCTGGACAAGTATACTCAGTGCCGGCGCTGCATGACGTCCTGATCAGTCAGAGTTGCGTACAAAGAAGCTTTGGTGAAGACATCGCAGAATACAATGGCAGAACATGAGCCGAGCGTTCCTGCAATACTAGAGCCGCATCTACGACAGACGCCTTCAGACCCACGTCCGGTAGTACTGATGACATGCGGTCTTGCAGGTAGGCCGGCGCGGAACGAGCATACTTCGCTTACGTAGGCTAACAAGAACAGGCGCCGGCAAAACCACCCTCGTCAAGGCTGTCTTGCAACATTTCCCCCAGTTCACGCGGATATCCATGGACAATATTATCTACAGAGCCCATGGCATCTACGGTATTGACTATCCGACATCACAATCTCTGTACGACCAATACATGGATGACGCTGACAAAGTCTACCTCAACACCTTCCATTGGCTCCTGGCTGAAAGGAGAGATGTTGCGTTTGAGCGCTCATGCTATGCCAAAGAGGACAGAAATACTTGGCGCAAGATAGCCGAGGACACTGGAGCTAGAGTAGTTCTTGTTTTCCTGCGAGCCGTCGATAAAGAAGCCCTTTGGCAAAGAAGTTGTCGTCGCAGTGCTGCGGCGAAGACCGCAGACTCTGCGCTGGATATCAGCAGAGAAACGTTCGAGCTGTATTGGACTGGCTTTGAGAACCCCGAGAATGAGGGAGAGATCGTGATTGAAGTAGTCTAAATGGCCCAAAGCAGGTGCAATGCGGTATCTGTGATGAGAGACCAGCTATTCTTGCTTGGTGTGAAGTTTATGGAATCATAGCACCTTAAGACTCACACTGACCGCTCGATGAACCGTTTTCACGACTTGAAGCTTCTTCGTAGGCCGGAAGTTGCTCTTCAGAGACAGGCGCCACCCGACCACGCCTTGACAGATGCAGCCCGCTGGTATTCTTGGAGGCGAAGGTAGTTGGTCTCCTCTCCCGAAGTCTAACATCGCATACAACCTTGCAGAAATCGCGCAGAGCAATAACACTGAATGCATGTTGACCAACGTGCCCTTCGACCACGACTTTGATTCGGTAGACGAGCCGCAAGCCATAGGTCTTGAAGCTAGGAAAGATAGTCGACGGCAGTATAAACTCACCTATCTCTTCAAGCTGGAGACCATGCCTCATGATTGTGTTGGTTGCACTGAAGCTCTGGGAGAAAATTTCTTGCTCAATATCCTCGATGTCGCTTATGACTTCGCGCTCGCCAAAGGGCGTTCCATATGGAACGCGGACTGCGAGCAACGACGTAAGCTTCACTCTGACTCGTCGAAGGTAGACCTCCGGAACCTCTCGCAATTCGGGTGAGCGACCAAGGTGATAGAAGTCGAACGACACTGGGACTGGGACTCCTGAGATCAGGAGAAAGGGGCAGCGAGCTCTGATTCTCCACCGCGCTTCTGGCACTAGATGTTGGTACTTTGACAACGTGGCCCACTTCAATTTTGTCCGGGTACCGGGGTTCAGATCAGCTCTGGGGTTCAGATGGGAGGATTTAATGGAAAAGTCGCAATGTTCAGGGGGCTGAACCACAGCATTAGAGGTGATAACGGCTGCCCTTGGGCGAAAGGGCAAAGTCAATGTTATGACTTCGTGAGGTGACCAGTCCAACTTCTTATATACAGCGACTTCGAGTACATACTCGACCTTGTTGCGTCCGTAAGCCATGGAAGGTGGTAATGAGTGGCCTTCTTCATGCTCGAAGCCTGGTTGCGGTAGGTAAAAGTCACCCGGTGGCATCTCGACCTTGCTGGGAAAGTGGAATTTGAAAGGTAGCTCTACATGGCCGCTTCTTGCGATGCCTCGCTCGAGGATCGCATAGCTCTCTTCGTTCGTTCCGGAATCAAACAACAGTCGCTGGGTGGAGAACAACGTCAAAGTGTTCTGAGCGTGATCTTTGCACCGGCCGCTGAAGACTACCAAAACGCCATTCGGTCTTGCGGTAGGGTGTACGCAGACGGTACCACGTACAATGTCGTCATTTGTGAAGTAGTCGTGTGGATTTTGCAGAGCGATGTGGATTGCTCGCCGAGCGTCATTGGGAGTGTGAGATGTTGGCATGTCCGCTGTGAGTCACCCTGGTCGCACCCATGCGCCATGATCTGAGAATGTCGGAGACTTAGAAGGTTGATTCAGATGTGATTCCAAGGTTCTTGCCCTACTGCTTTGGGCATATGCTGAGCCTCATCGAGCCGGGCGCGTGCCGGGGTTCCGGTATAAGAAACTAGCAGACAGAGTAGAGAAGTCTTTGACAGCTTTTGGGGCTTATCGACAATCAGGAGCCTACGTCACACTTCTAAGAACGAATCAGAACACGCTACATGGCTGGTGCTCAAATGCAAAGACCTCAAGCATTGTGGTCATTCAAATGGCGAGGGTGCAATCCTAGCAGGAACGCGTGCACTGCGCGCTAAAATTGCTAGCGTTATCACACGCGTATGACGTTTTGCACCCTCCATCGTGGATTCATCGATATTTTGTCCTGATCTGATCAAGGAACGATGTTTGGTGAACAGTCAAGTTCAGCCTTCGGAGTCACCATCGAGACCAAGAGCCCCATGCAGAACTGACAAGCGATCAGGATGGTATGGTCTATATGGAACGTGACAAATAAAAGCCTGTGAAGTAGGTGTTCCTTGCTAAGATGTGGCATGTCATACGCAGCAGGTATTTCATGCCTTTGTGAATTCAAAAGTGCGCAGAAACGGGGTAGGCTCTATAGTTTGCGTACTGTGTTCTTTTAAGAGGCAGCTTCATATTTTGTGTCGCTGTGCAGCTTCCGCCTGATGCTGGCAATAGGGACTTTCGTACGAAGACCCTTGGAGCAGAGCGATCCATCAGGGCACCCGAACCACTTTACGCCCAGTCACCTCGTATCGCATCAGCTCTTGAATGATCTTTGGCGAGTCCTCGAAGTCATAGACCTCGATCTTCGGCGTGATCTTGCCCTCGAGCGTCAGCTGGAGTAACTCTTTCATCTGCTCAGCAGTTCCTGTCGAAGAACCCTTAATGATCAAGCCTCGGTTTGCAATTGTGATCGGTGACATGGGGAACATGTACGTGTCAGGTGGCAGGCCAACGCACACAAAAACACCACTATTCCTCACAAGGTTCGGTGCCTGCTCATAAGCTCTCTCGCTGCCGGCAACGCAGATGACACCGTGCGCGCCCTCTCCGTCTGTCAAATCTTTGACAGCCTGGACCACGTCCTGCTTTGCATAGTCAACGAAGCCTACAGCACCCATCTCTTTGCATAGCTTCTCCTTGTCAGCACCGCTGTCAATGCCAATGACCTTGTACCCCTTCAGACTAGCAATCTGTACGCCAATATGTCCAAGACCCCCACCAGCGCCAACGATAGCAACATAATCTCCAGGCACGACATCAGGTGCAAGCTTCGAGACAGCGCCTGCCAGACTCAAACCAGCGCACAACAGGGGCGCAGCAACTTCGCTTGGCACACCATCAGGGATAGGTGTCACAAAATCCGCGTGCGCAACGGCATATTGTTGCAAGGTGCCCCAAGTATTGCGGCTAGAGTTGACCTGCTTTCCGCAATGATTTATCTTGCCAACCTTGCAACTGCCACACTGCTTGCAAGCGCTCCACAACCACTTCACGCCCACTCGCTTGCCCAACAGCTCCTTAGATGCTCCTGGACCTAACTTTACGATCTTTCCAACACCCTCGTGTCCGGGTACTTGTTCGTATTTGCCCTTGACTTGCAGCGCATGGCAGTCGGAGTGGCAGATGCCTGAACAGTCGATCTTGACAAGGACTTCGTTCTGGCCGGGCTGCTTGACCTGGACGTCGTTACGAATCTGGAGGACACATTCTGGCCCGGGTTCGTCAACCCAGGCTGCAATTTGCGTGGACGGTATCGACTCGGTCATGCTGGTGGTCGAGGTCGGTGAAATTCGTTTCGGTCTCTTCTCAGCTTCGAGCTGTGGTAATTGGGTTGGAACAACGAACAAAGAGAGAAGCAGTTGGTGTGGCCCAAGGAATTGAAGTCAAGGAAAGACAGGAGACGATCGGCAATTGTTCAGGGAAAAACGTACAATTTAAGGAGGATTGTATTATACCAGAGTAATGGTCATCCCCAAAACTACCCCGCCGCTGCCCCACGCTCGGAGGAGGCCGAATAATCTGCCAATGAACGATTCTTCAGCTCCGCAGTTCGCGGACTGAATTCTACTTCCGGCTTATCTAACCACCTTCCTGAAATTTCAAAGTGGAGTCAACTCGATTCACAACTTTGACTGCTTCTGACGCCGCCGGCCGCTTGTCGTACATGTCTCCCTCGATAAGTCGTCCAGGTCGCTGTTGCTGTGTGCCGATGTTCCTACTTATTACAGGTGGCAGAACCAACATATCCTGACACCCTCCAAATTTATCGCGCCTGCGCGCAATGCTACTGCATCTGACCATGGGCGCGTTGATATCATTGTCCAGATCGTGGTACTGATCCTAGTACACGTGGAGGTCGGTCGATGTCTCGCTGCCATTTGAATTGCCCGCAATTGGAACCGCGATGTCCATGGCCTTCATGAGATCCAGCTCAAGGTCAGCTCCTGGGTATCAGTGGTAGTGGAGCATGTCGATCCAGCGCATCAGTGGACCAGAACAATACTTGCGCTTGCAGGCCCACTCAGCTGGACGCGATCTTACCTGGTACGCGTAAATACTAGAGAAACCTCACGGCTCACTCAAAACGAAAGGCATAGTAAAAGGTTGGCAAGATCCGTAGATCCCCTTCGCCATTGGTCGATGGCCACGATCGATATCCACAGAGATTGCTACTTGAGGCAAGTTCGCAAGTAGAGAATCGAAGTACGAACTCACATTCGGCATACAAGTGCTCGTGAAAGTGCTGCGCTCCAACCTCAAAAATTCACTTATTGAAAAGGTGCCACTCATCCGGCCCCCCTTGTTCAAGCGATCGACAATCACTCAGTCACGCTTAGAACGTGCCACTCAACGAGCAAACAACCACAACACATCGACACAATGTCGTCTCAAGGTTCGGTGTCATGTGTGTGGAACTGCCGTAAACCTCCCTGCAATGACCAAGACAGCCGTTGCACTCTGTCTGATAGACACAAGAGCCCGGTTGGGACAAAGCCCATAGCGAGACACATTTTGGCGCAGCGCATGAGACAGTTCACATATTCCGCCTGGCGATACCGCGCACACGGCAAAAGCAGTAGACTAGACAAATCTTCATCAGTATAGACTCGAAAGGATCGCCAAATCTATTAACTTGGAGCCCAACGTGCGAAGCGAGGAATCCATGTGAGGACAATGCCAAATCTGCACGGATACTGGTTCAAAACCAGACGACACTGCCCTCCTTCCAGTTATTTAATATCTTCTGTAGTTGAGGAGCAACCGGAAAAGGACTGCTTTTGTGATGCCACCTCACGATGTAGCATCGGCATGGTTGGTGGTCAGGGTACCCGACTTAGTAACAGCAGCATCGAAGCAGTACAATCGCAGCAGAAGCGATAAACGACTAAGAAAGACCTTTTTCAGGCTTCAAAATTCTTTTTCAGACCTCGAAGTTGATTTTTCTGTATGCAACAGAGTTAGGAATTCATATAGATAGACTGCGATGTTTCCTGTCTTCAAGGAGCTGTCAGCACGATGGAGGTCTTTGGGGCTCGAATTGGCTGCAGACTAAAGTACACTCCAGACAGGACACCATAGTTCAGGAAAATACTGAATTTGAAGTGACAGCGAATCTACCGGCATTGTCGACCGAGAAGTGTGTATAAGCCCAATCTTGATAGATAATTGTATACTCATGACTGGGGTGATGTCGACGCATATCGTGTCAAATTTGTCAAGTTGGATTTCTGAACGTCAATTGAGACGCCGACCCGTCATGAAAGCTCGAACTAAATTTTCACCAGTTCCCATCTACGCAAGGATCTGTATTTCATAGCAGCACGAAGTATGAGCACTGGAGACACGTGAGTTCACGCACCACAACCTATGCCATACCTCTGAGATTGTAAGCCATTCGATTGCCTCCGGCCGCCCCCTTCTTTTCTGCTTAGGCAGTTTTAGCGGCATTGACAATCATTCCCGTCGATATTAGATATTGCACCCGTATCAGTGGGTTCGCACACCAAGGGCTCATGGCTGAACCTGTGAACACCTTTCAAGATCTAAGCAGTACTAATGCTGGTCATGATGAGAGATATATCTCTGCCTCTCAAACTGCCAATGCCGCTTATACAGGAGCAGCTGGTCATTACAAATTCGCGATCACCATAGTATTCACACGTTTTGTGACCGATTGTTTGCGCGAACTGTGCGCCGCAAGCAAGAAGCCCGAGAAAGAAAATGGAGTCCCGGACCCCCTTGCGAGATCTATACATAGGTAGTAGAGAGCGTGCGTGCCGATTCAGCTTGGGGATACCCCTCTACCCTCTTTTTTCCTTTCGACCAATGAGGTGTGATCATTGAGCACCTGCTGGCTGATCCCATCCGCTACGGCTTTGCCACACCACAAGATCATAGCAGGCAGCTTGGCTTGCGACTTCCTTTCAGGCGGGAGGTGATCCGTAAAGTCTAGGTGCCCGCACCCGCAGTGCCACTGGTAGATCCGCTTGGAAGATCCGGCCACGGGTATCTCTGATCAATCAGAACAACGTTTCACACAAATACATTCAGGTCGTGCGCTGTCGCAAGGCAGCAATAAGATAACATCCGGACGGCTCTTCACGCTTGTCTTCTCGCCATAGCGAGCAGCAGCACAGAGCATGTAAATCGGCGCAAGATGATACCTAGACCTTCCGTATCGTCATCTGGGTGAAAGGGTATCACGGCGAAGTGTCTTTGCAGCTTCGATTCTGCCAACGCTGCCCGCATACGGTAGACTTTAGACCCTTACACAGTAGACTCCGCCTTCAGGAGAGAGAGATGTAGCCTCAAGTATAGGAGAACATGAGATTCGGAATCCTCGGGATGACCCAAACGAACGGTTCAATAGATCCAAAGGTACGGCTTTGCATGCTCCGCTTCCGAAGGTTTGGTCGCCAGAACTTGGTATGCCTATTGTCGCAAGATTCGCAGGTTCCATAAGTCGATGTTGCTCGGCCAGGCCGACACCATGCAAAGAAAGGGGTGGATATTGCTTTTACGGACGATACACAACACTGTAAGTTCAAAATCGCGTGACCTCGGTATGCGGATCAATGGAAAGATCCGTCAGTACGTCTCGGCTCATGGAGACGCTGAAGGTTCTCTCCACTCTGATCCATCCCAAGGTCTGCTCCTCGATGCAATCCGGTTGCATTCTCCCGTTGATCACGAGCGCAGACTCCAAGCTCGAAGCTATGACATCTCTGTCGTGCGATCGTGTCGTGTAAGGCAGCCAAGGTTGTGTGCACAATATGATGTTGTGAAACAAACGACTACGTGAGCACGTGCGGGACCAAACCCCAAAAGGGCGCCGCAACAGCGGCTCCAGCCGGATGCAGGTAGCCAAACTGTAAATTGTGATCGGACCCTCATTTGCAACACCGGTGCACGTTTCTCGCAGGTCTGTCAGTTTTGGAGGTTAACGATGACTCAGACTTTACGGCTATACTTTCTCCACAAGTATCGAGCACAAGCAGAATCCGCCTAGTTTTGCTGGCGGAACGGAATGCAAGCACGCACGGATCCGGAGGATCTGCGCGCTGATCTTCGGCCATCCCCTTTCGCTGTTCTCTGGTAATTTGCAGGACCAGCCTTGCTGCCAAAAACGGCAGCGCTCATATCGACGGTCGGTACTCTACAAGGCTTAGTGAAAACACCGATGTGCTCGTTTCGAAACAACCTCAGTAGGTGACGCTGGTCTGAGTGCATCCCAAAATAGTCGACGATGGTCAGCAGCGCTCAAGCAGAAGTATATATGGGAAGTCAAAGTCTTTCGATCGAAGGCATCAACATTCGTTCCATCTCATCTTCTCTTATATCCTTCCATCGTCTCCTGTGCGATAGTCTTTCGTTTGTGCTGCGCACTCACAGTCTTTTCAACATCATCAATAATTCGATAATTCGACGTTCTTTTTCGTACACGAACTATTACAACCAGACTCGCCAAGATGAAGTTCACCAAAGCAACCATTCTCGCATTCATTGCATACACCAATGCCATTCCTGCCCCTCACTACGGCTCTGATGCCAATACCACGGTCGCTGGTGCTGAGTACCCTACATACGATGCCCCGGCCGAATCTACTCCTTTGGCTCTGACCAAGCCTACTCCCTCCTGCACCGGCAATATCTCCAGCGTGACTGGCTCGACCCCAGTCGACGGCGGTGAGGATACTCCTGAACAGACCCCTGATGCCTCCACCATCGCAATCCCAACCCCTACTGGTAGCTACGGATCGCCTGATGGCGGTGAGGAATCCCCTGACCAGACTCGCGACGCCTCTACCATCGCTATCTCCACTCCCACCCCTACTGGTGACTACTCCTCGCCCGATGGTGGAGAGGGAAGCCCCGACGAGACCCCCGATGCTTCTACTGTCGCTATACCTACTCCTACAGGAGAGGCTGGCGTCGGAGGAGGTCTCAACGGCGGAGGCGAAGCAGGTGTCTCCGGTGGTGTCTCTGGCAATATCCCTGTTCCCACCGGAGGGGCTGGTGTCGGCGTCGGAGGTGGTCTTCATGGTGGAGGTGAAGCTGGTGCCTCCGCTGGCGTTTCTGGCAGCCTTCCTGTGCCCACTGGCGGCGCTGGTGTCGGTGTAGGTGGGGGACTGAACGGCGGGGGCCACTCTGAGGGGGGTGTCGGTGGCGGTCTCGGTCTCGACCTTGGTGGTCTCCTCGGTGGACTCGTTGGCGGCAAGCTGCCTGGCCTTGACGTCGGCTCAGGTGGAGGTCTCAACCTCCAGGGTGTTGTTGGTGGCCTTGAGGGTCTCCTCCAGGGTGGTGGTCACCTTGATGGCTCTGGTAAGCTCAACATTGGCGGTCTCCTCGATGGTCTCAAGGGCTCCCTCAGCGGCCTTCCCGGTGGTGCTGAACTTGGCTCCTTCTGCGATGAGCTTAAGGGTGCTCTTGGTGGCTCTGGCAACATCGACCTTGGCGTTCTCGTCCCCGGCCTCCAGGGCATGCTCAGTGGCTCCGGCAAGTTCGACCTCGGTGGCGCTCTCGGCATCAACATCAGCGGTCTGATCTCTGGTCTCACTGCTCTCCTTGAGGCTTCCATCAGCGGCAAGGGTGGCCTCGATATCAGTGGTCTCCTCGACGGCCTTGAGGCTTTCCTTGCCGGAAACGGCCACCTCGATCTCGGCGCTGGGGCTGGTCTCGACCTCGGAAAGGTCATTGCTTCCCTTAAGGGTCTTCTTGGGGCTTCTGGCTCTGCCAATCTCGATGTTAGCGGTATTCTTGCTGCTTGTGGTGGTTTCCTCAGCGGCGAGATCGACTTCAACGGCTTCATTGCTGCTTGTGGCAAGCTCCCCGGTGGTCAGCTACTTGTCAGCCTCTGTGGTTCGCTCTTCACAATCCTTGTCGGCCTTGGAATCGATCTTAACGCCATCGTTAGCCAGATCGTTCTTGTCCTCGGCGGCATCCTGAACGGTACTCTCTCTGTCGGTGGTTCTCTCCTTGCTGGTGCGGTTCTGGACCTCCAGGGACTTCTCAGCCTTGCCGGTAAGGTCGGTGCTGGTGTTGGTGGCTCTATCGGTGCGACAATTGGCGGCAAAGTCGGTGCTGGTGTTGGTGGTGCCATTGGCGGCGCGGTCAATGCCGGAGCTGGCCTTCTCGGCAGCGTCGGCGGCAAGGTCAGCGGTATGCTCGGAGGTGGACTCAACGGCATGCTTGGTGGCCATGTTGGCGGCGAGAGCAAGGTCGGTGGTGGCATCCAGCTCGGTGGTGTGACCAAAGGTCTCTTCTCTATTGGTCACTAGATGGACAGGCTGATATAAGAGGTTCAGACATTCATGATTATTCAACGGTATCGAGAGGTAGTTCTTCCCGGAAGGGCAGACTGGATTAAATCGGCGATTCCAACGTATTTACGCTGGAATGGCTCGGCGAAGCACGCGTAAATAAGGCAGTACAGCCTCAGCAATATCTTGTTTAATATTAATAGCTTCAACTTCCACGATCTGAATCACAGACCTTGTGAATTTCAGTGACAATAATTTGACTGCATGCATCAATGGACACAGCGATAGAATGGGCAAATGACTGTGATGGCATATTCGCGTGAAAAACTCTTTCGGCTGGCCTTGCTACTATACATTGTACAGTGGCTCCGCGGACAAGTTGAGTCGAGTTCAGAAGCTCAAACCTGAGCGTTATGCAGAGTATTGTGGCATATGCATCTCATTGTCGTGACTGCCAGCGCGTTTGCCTGGTGAGGTACTTGCTCTGCGCACCCGGGGCTGCTCTTGTCAGACCCGCTTTCACTACTCCTATCAGAGGCACTTACCCTTCATATCAACATGTCGTTGATTCGGATTCTGATAACGACGAGCTGTCACTGCGGAAGTGTCTGAAATGAACTTGAAAGCTGAGGCTTCAGCATCTGGCGAACTTTAATCAGAAATCGAAGACGGAAAGCCCTACAGGAACAGCTGTGGTGATGCTAAGATGATATGCAGCGATAAGAGTGCTTTCCAGCTCACAGCTGCTACAAGCTTCACTCCCACTATGGGACCTGCGTGAGAGAACTAAGTCTTATAAGCTTCCTTTGTTCTTGAAGAAGCCAAGTGTGGGGGCGGAACGCGAGCATTGTCTTTCCGAGTAGCCTTCAAAAGTCCCCCTTGAAACCGCCACGATCCTGCTCAATAGTACAAGGTTTTCTCTCAATAGTACGTATCGTGAAACAAACATAACAACATTGGAATTAACAGTATCAGTGCCATTTGCTGTACAAAGAAGCAGTGCAGCAGCGCCCAAAGTGGTCCTTCCACTTCAAGCGCTAGCGTATATGCCAGAACCACAGGTCTCTGCCATCAACTCGCGGCATTCTCACAACTTCACCAAATTAGCACAATATGGCAATCCAGTCCCGAGAGGTCAGCTGCACCGTAGTAGCAGAGCGCAAGGCGGATCCAGCACAACGACTACTCAAAAGACTTACCAAAACCCAGCTACTGTCTTGGGACGACACACCGACATGGTACCAGTGGGTCGAGTCATGACCGTCCTCTGCAGATACTGACGATGAAAAGAGACAACGAGTATATAATTTCTAGCTACAGGTAATAGCAGTGTAGCCTGCATAACCATGAACACGACTAAGACGTAGTTTCGTAGGGCTGTATCACGATCGTATCGGCAATGCATCAATAGAGTATTTGTTATACACAATGAAACGAGTAAGCAGTCTTGAATTGAGGAGCTATAGAAGCTGACCGTACATCAAAGTCAACATCTTCTCGCATCTTGTGGGGTCCGCGATTTTCTTCCTGCTTCCAATCCCAACTTATAACGCATTGTGGCCGTGCTACGCGACTGCATCGACAGCCGACAAAGTCGTATTCGCCACCTTCTTCGTTGGCGTAGGGACTTGCTTCGCGCTCTCTGCAAGTTTCCACATCTTCAACAATCACAGCGAGAGCGTCCATGCCTTTGGAAATCAACTCGACTATGTAAGCGCTCACATCGGCAGTCATGTCTGGCGCGAAACTGATAAGTGGCACGCAGCTCGGCATCGTGATACTGATGTGAGTTTCGACCATTCCATGTGTTTACTACGGGTTTTGTTGTACACCGGAACTTCAGCACGCTTATTATTCTTTGGTCTCGGTGCTGGCAATTGGCTGTGTGTACGCGACCCTGCATCCAGCGTTCTGGACCCCAAAGTATCGACCATATCGTGCAGCTGTGTACGCTGGCCTTGGATTATCTTTCATCATACCGATCTTACACGGCCTGTTATCGTGTGGGTGGGAAATTCAGATGTGGCGAATGAGTCTCGACCGGATGGCTCTTATGACTGCTTTCAACCTGACAGGTGGGGCGTTATACGCATTACGTGTATGTTTCCCAATCTTTGGCTACCATCACTCGCTCACGCTGTTGCTGATTGTACAAAACGTAGATCCCCGAGGGGGCGCAAGTCACCAGATCATGCATTGCCTAGTCATCTGTGCAGAAATTGCGCATTTATTTGGTCTTTTGCGAGCTTTCGACCACGTTGATGACCATAGACACTGGGGTACCAGGGGGTGTAAAAACACCGCACACATGTAGTGTTAAGTACACAGAAGAAAGCCTGGAGATTATACAGCATTAGTTATGTTTTTTTACCTAGGAATAAGTGTAAATATACCTTACTTTATTATGTTTTTAGGTATTTATACTAACGTTAAACACCACCAAGCCGGACAAACCACTAAGCTGGACACTTTTCCTTAGCATTGCGAACACTATGTTTAGGATAAGCACTTACTTACCACTCTCTGCAGAGTCTACGTATAAGACACTTGCATTAGACTTAGAATCTTCTATTATATCTTTTTAGCACGTACGAGCATTATGCCTAGTCTTCCTATAGTTACCACAGTGCTATTAACCTGGCTGGGGCCTTTCCTAACCACTACTTACACGCGCTCTCTTTAGCACTATACGAGCTGTAGCTGCACTCTTAGCTACTAATAATACTGCTTCGCCGTACTCTACTATTCTGCTATACTAGATCTGCTTTTGCTTTTATGTTTTATGCTTAGTAATTGCTGCTAATTGCTCTTTAAGCTTATAGATGCAAGCTGCTTGTACAACATTCTGGTGAAGCATCCTTTTAGCACCTTTTACTAGCTGCGAAAACCCTCCCCTAGCATCTTCTAGTGACTATAGAATAGCTTTGCTTATAAGCCTTACTTGCGATCTAAACTTATACAAATTGCTTAGGGTTTGCGACTGCTATAGTGTTTCTAGTAGAGGTAGTGGCAGTAGGGTGCGTAATTGTACGTTAAGCTAATCTAGGACGCGTTGCGCGTTAATAGGCACAAGTCCTAAAGCCTTAAAGGCCTTCTTGCAGTTATTATACGTAAACATGTTAAAAAACACGTCTTAAAATGCTAGAAGGAAGCCTTCCTTATTAATGTAGTAGATCTAATTCTTTGCTAAGCCTTATACGTGTTAGGAGTACTTTAGTTTTAATAGCAAGAAACACACCACATTAAGTAGCTAGAGTATGTGCGATAAGTAAGCAGGCATATAAAGGGTAAGGATCTTATGTATAAGGCAGTAGTCCTTAAAATCCTAGTTAAGGTGGCTTTTATAGCTGTCTAGGATAAGCAGCCTGTATAACCCCTTCTAACGCGTCTTTGTATGCTAGTTAAAGTGCTTTAACTACTTAAGCCTAAGTATGTTATTAGTCTAGCTGTTCTTAGAGACAGAGAGCTTCTAATTGTACGGTATGTTAGTCTCCTTGTACTAGGCAGAGATGTGTACGCGCCCTTTGTAGATAATAAAGGGTGGAACTGTAACCCACTTGCAATCGCTCTAGATAACTGTAACCCACTTGCAATCGCCTAGCTAGATGACAGTTGGCTTCGTACGCCTCTCTAAGCCTGTGACAACTTTTATTTAGGCGATAACTCCTATCTGAAAGCTAGTCTTATTAAAGTTATAGATGTTATTATTAAAGACCCTATACTTATCTTTTATCTCTTATACAAGCTTAAACTATGCGCTAATAACCTATAGGTCTTCCTAGAGTACTCTCTAACAGTCCTTTGCTTAATTAAAAGCCATTTTAAGCTCCTCTGTACGCTGTACGAATCAGCCTGCCCAGTTCTTTCTAACAGGTGTCCTGCCACGTACGGCTAGTAGTTAATTAGTGATATCTGCTACCTTAGGCAACTAGAGAGGAAATCTACACGCGTTAAGCTTAAGAATGTGTCGTATAATCATTTCCTCTTTAGCTATAGAGAGCTTCTGGCCGTTAGGAGGTGCCTTAGGTTAAAACGTGATATTACAGCGCTAGTTAGAGAGCTGCTAGAAAGGCATGTTAAAAGCTGCTGCAGCACGTCGCACGCTCTAAAACTGTCCCTTATTATACGCCTAAAGGGCAAGAGCAATTCTGCCTTCTTGCTAAATTAATTCCTACCTGCGTTGTTGTTGCATGTTATATTATACAGCAAAGTTGTAATGCTAAGGAAAAGTGTCCGGCTTAGTGGTTTGTCCGGCTCGGTGGTGTTTGACGTTATAGAATATAAAGAAAGTTTATTTTACTACTATAGCTAACTATATTAACTTACCTATAGATATAGTATAAATCTATTAAATTACACCTACCTATTAGGTAAACTATTATATTTACCTAAATATACAGTATAAAAAGTCATTTTTACCTATAGGTGCAGTGTAAAACTACTTTAGCGGTGTCTTTAACACCGCGTTGGTACCCTAGTAGGAGACGTCTGATCTGTATATGATATCGAGCGCCTCCGTGGATGTGCCCGAATCGAGACGAGACTATCTTGCAAGTGTGCGGCGATCTATAAGGAGTGAAATCACAAACTTCAGCATCAATATCTCATGCACCAAGATGGATTGCTACTACACTGCCTCTGCTCCTGAATCTTCATCATTACCTGCATCACCGAAGGTGTACACTGTGTTGATCAGGTACAATTACCGTGTTTCTCTGGGTGGATGTCGGCTGGAACATACCAGGTTTGCCAAATCTGCGTAAGCTCTTAACATAACGCAGACCAAATCAAACATCTTTGCAGCAACAACCAGCCAGAACCATCTCGCAAGCGGATTCTTCGTTGCAATCATAGCCCTACCAGCCATCATGACTTTGCCGCACAACGCCCGCTCTCGCAAAGAACTACCTTCACACTGCACTGAACATCCTCCTCCTGAAACCACACTGTACAAACCCTCGATCCTCCAATAACCCTGTGCTCCTCCTCTTCCCACACCCCCTCACCCAGCTCCCTCACATCCAACCATGCCTCTCATCTCCAGCCTAGCCGCCACCATCACCATCCTCACACTCAGCACCTTTCTCTACAGCGATCTCTTTGAAGCGTACCACGACCACATCATCGCCGACATCGAGCACCAAGCAAGCCGTTGCTTCCCCGCTCGATGCTACAGAACTGTGATCGTGGAGCCGTCAGATGGCGACGGGATATGGTCTGCTAGCTTGTATTGGGGGATAGGGGACCGGGAGGCGGGGCTGCAAGCGTTCGCGACGACGGAGACGGAGGCGCTGGTGCGGTTGAGGAGGATTGCGAAGAGGTGGTTTAGGGGTATGGGGCATGATGGGTGATGGGAGGGTGGGTCTAGGGGGTTTGTTGGGGTGGAGTGAGAGGAGCAGTTGATTGGTGTGCGAGATTAGTTTTAAGCAAGTGTTATCTTGTGCTTCTGTTTACCATGGCCGGGTAGGTGGAGGTCGTAATGTTGATTGTACTGGCGACACTGATAGTTGCGGGGCGAGCATTCACTGCGTGTGACATGGCATTATCGAAAGGCGCGAGAGGCACGGTACGGCAGCTATATCGTTATCGTACAAATACATTGCGCTTCGCTCAATGGCAAACGGCTCGGCCACAGTCGGACGAGAATCTGGCTAATTTCTGCATCCGCGATGCAGTCCATGTCTTCTGCGTGCTCTGTGCTGTTTCTGTGCCTTCAAGCCCAGCTTCGTTCGAGCAGCAATACTGTGGGCAAAGGCTGCGGTGGTGTTGAAGCCCATGCGGCAGTATGTTACATCGATGGAGCACACTCTGCGTGCTACTCTTCAGTCTTCTTGCCCGGAAGTTGTCCGGAGCGTTTCATCGTTTTATATCCCAGCATCTTTGTTGCATCTTCCTGGTGTAAAGGATGGCCTCCTGGAGCGTCGTGCCCCTTATCCATGTTCCATCACCGGTACGGCACCTCAAACTCCGTCGAGTCCATACCCCAAATCTCAATCCATTTCACGCTCTCCCTACTCACAGCCTTAATCTGCCTCACCGGCCCCGCCCGTTTCGCGTTCAAGCTATTCTCCTGGCCCTTTGGAATCTCCGGGCTGTTCTTGGGCGGATAAATGACCTTGCCCAGCTTATAGACCAAACGATCGCCCATGCCAATATACTTGACGTTCTTGTACTCCGGCCTCCACATTTCGGTTGCAATCGCGAACGCGTGCATATCCTCAGTTGCCTCGAGTTTTTCTGCAAACTCGGACCCGGGTCGGATCAGAATGCGAATCGCCCAGAGCTTTGGGACGAGGCTCAGGATCTGGCGCAGCGACTCGAGTGGTGGCAACCCGCAGCTGAAGCCCAGTTGCTCCAGATTGGGCAGCGTCTGGCAAATCTTGTAAAGCGCATCGTCGGTGAGCTGCCAGAGGTCTGAGAGCAGGAGATGGCGCAGGCCTCGGTGGTTCGACTGGATGACGGCGAGGAAGTCGCCGCCGACGCCGCGACATTGGTGATCGCTGATAGTAGGTGTTCCTGCTGCACTAGTATGGCCGTTAGTCATGTTCGGTGTTGCGACGGAGGGCGTGGTAGGCGAGGCTACGGTGCTGTCTAAGGACGACTTCAGCGTCCCTTTTGCCCGCTTGTTGCTGACAATGTACATGCGCTCGAGGCCCTTGAACTGTCGTAGCACACGCACGCCCTCTTTGTCCACACTGTCCATTCGAATCATCTTCAGGTTCGGTTGAACGGTATGTTTGTGCTGCAGTCGCCAAGTGTCATCCAGGAAGACGGTCATAGGATCTGCTGAGCTCATGGAGTTGATGACCGTGAGTTCCTGTGCCGTCAACGGGTTGAAAATATCCTCGTTGCTTTCGCCGAAGAATCTTGTGTAGAGGTTCCACATCTCGAAGCGCTTGACGGGCAACGAAACCTTGTCTGCTACGCAACGCGCAAACATGGACATGAGATTGATCGACTCTTCGCCGCTGTCGCGCATTCGCGGACTCCAGTGCAGCTTCAGATTCTCGAGGCCTTTGGCGCTCGCCAAGACCAGTGATATGTCGTCTGGATAGCATAGCGGATCGATATCGTATACGATGAGCGTCTTCAGCGCGGGGAGTGGTGGTATCGTGGTTGTGGGCCGAGGTATTCGATTTGTCTGACAGCGCAGCGTGAGCGACGCGAGGGCAGGCTTGTCCGAGAGGCCCTGGTAGACGGTGCTGAGTGGCTTGGTGTTGAGCTCCCAGCTGCTGCACATCAGCACTATTCATGGCAGAGGCGCGCCTGCTACTTACGCAAAAGCTCTCAGGTTCTTCATCTTGTCGATGGCCGCGCGCATGGCGATCTGCAACACCATGCTGTTGTCGGGCACGCGCCCTTGCTTGTAGTCGTCCACATCGTGTTCGCGCCACTCTCCAATCACGCGGAAGAGCTGGACGTAGTCGGTGAAGTTCCGCGACACGAGTGTGTTGAGGCCAGAGGAGAACGGACTCCCTCCGCCAAAGCCCTCGGGTCGTCCGTCGACGTAGCGTATTTCGGCATGCGAGCGCAGCGTGACTTCCTCGTACAAGCGCGGCAGAGTCATGTAATAGAAGAGACGCGAGGTCCTCGTGATGCGCGCAAGGTCGCCGACATCGTCGAGCTGCGGTTCAGGTCAGTGTCGAACTGGCGACATGAGGTTCATAGGCCGGCGCATGTGAATGCACGCGACAGCAAGCACGCACATATGTGAGGATCAACTGGATCAGGTGCAGTGGCAGCTCCTTCGCGTGCGCAGCGTTGGGATGAGACCGCGCCGGCGACGTGAACCACGTGTGTACGGGCGCAGTAATCGGGCGCTCTGAGTTCTGGAAGTTCTGGGACACAATCGTAGCGGAGGCACTCGCAGCGGAGGCAGTCGCGACCGCGTTGGTGCGGCGAGCAGGCTTCGGCGTGCTGTTGGGCATGGGCGGCTACACAACCACAGCAGTCTCGAGGTTCATAGTATGGGGTGAGGGTCGCGGTGGGTCATGGTCAGCATGCTAGGTAATCGAAAGTCTGTCTTGCGTCCGACAGCTCGATCATTCCCTTCGACGGCCCGTCTTACTTCTGACTCTATTTTCTGTTCGGTCCCCGCGTCCGCCGACGACAACAGCACGACCGTCGTGACTCTCCGAGCGCAACCCGCGTCCGCCGTATTAGTCCGCCAAACCATCACGGCTCTGCACGATCTTCCCCAGGAAGTCGGACACTAGACCTATCGTGGACCCTGACCGGGAATCTACAGCGCGCCGCACCCTGCAGTTTCGTACACCGTTATTACAGTGACGCCATACCGCCCTTTCTGGCCTTACCACTCTTCGCTCTCGCACGAATAGGTAGCCATGATGACACATCATGAGCCTTGACAATCTGCGGGGCCTTAACCCCGAACATTTATCAGGGCTCGCGACTCCCTCATGCAAGTCTTCAAATCCAACCCCTACTCGCACATATATTCAATGATCCTTTCCTGTACCTCCAAGGCCTAGAACTTCTGCAGCCAAGGTTTCCGCCCGTTGAACGCCTCCCCTGGATACCGGAACGGCACGTCTATCGTGCCCTCAAATATGCCCATGGGTGGTGCCTTGCCTTTATCGAGCTTCAGACCCTGTAGGCGCTCGCTGGGCACTGGCACAACCACGCCACACTCCCAGTTCCGCATAGTCAATTTACCTAACTTCCCACTCTTGAGCACCTTCTGCGCGCCCCAAGCCGACTCTGAGATGTTTGCTGAACCCACGTAAACCCATGCAAACGGCTTGCCATCGACGTGTTGGCCACGTGCGAACAGCAATTTGTTGTGGGAGAGCATGCCCTTGCGCGTTGACACGTAATCACGGAGGCACCCAGCAGGAAACATAGCCGAGTCGTGATGCGCTTTTCGTAGACAGATTACGCCAGCACAGTCGGGCCCACCAATGCTAGAGCTGATTGTATCCTCGGTAGGATAGTAGATGCGAAAGCTCTCCTGCACAGGCTTCGAAGTCGTGTTATATGGCAGACCCTGCGCGGCATAGTATATACGCTCTAGGAATGTTCGATCGAGCGCACCCAGTGATGAAGCAGCATAATCAAGCTCGATGTAGTCGACATTATCAAGTCGCAGATCTTGCACGGCTCTCCCGAGACCAGGAAGGCCAGTTGGATGGGTTCCAGTATCAGAGACAGTACCAATCGAATGGACAAAAGCGACATGTCCAGTCTGAGAGAAGTCGAACTTCAGCACACCCTTCACGATCGACGAGTCAAGCTGTTGGGCCTCCAGAAAGTGTACAAGCTCTCTTCCAAAAGGCGTGAGCTCACCCACATTTCCAACGAGACCGTCAGCCCGTCTCGGCAGATCGATGAGAAAGACAGAGTTCTCCAGAACACCAGGCTGCCAGTTGTTCTTGACCTCTCCCCAGTACTCTGGTTCCATATTGGCTGTGGAGACCACAATTCTAAGCTTCTTATCGCCGAACAACAGCATGTACTTGCTGTGCGCATTCCCAACGGCTGCGTTCATGGGTGGAAAGTGAATGCGCAGGTTGGGTATGCCGCACTCCGTGAGATCTCGCCGCCATCGGGCTTGAGTTTCCGCATCTCTTGCGTTCATGACCCAATATTGTTTGACCTTCGTGTGGCTCAGTTTGCGACCAAGCCATTCTGCATCCCACTGGAAGGAGCTGATCACAGCGATGTTGACGGTCGGTGCTTGGAGGAGCTCATCAATAGTAATATCGTCCGTGCGAGTGAACTTGGTCGCAAACGTGCGCTTGATCACGCCTTGAGGGTATTGCAGTACTGCGTTTACATGTGATTGGGGCTTTGTAGACTCCTCCGTCGTCGTGGGCGCAGGTGCTTTCGCTTGTTGTTTCGAAGGCCGATATGGCGAAGGTGTGCGCTTACGCTTACGCTCCTGGAGTCGGGCAAGGCGCTCGGCTTCCATTGCTTTGCGGTCCATGGCGAATGCAGAAGCTGTTGATGATTTTGGTGTCAAGCTTATCAAAGTCTTCGCAGCTTGTTGAGGCAGCTCTGCGCTGGGAACTGTGATGCTGGCGCTCGGCTGCTGGTCTATGGTCGTCGTTCCTCTTGTGTTGGAGGAGTGCGCAATATCTTGCATGGACAGTGCAATCGCCTCTCTCAAGGCTTCATCTTCATCGTCCTCAAGTCCATCATCCGAAGTGAGATCAACTACTGTTTTGTTCGAGGCTCCAACTGAGCCTTGCTGCAAGGACAAAGCCAGGGCCAGTTTGAGTTCTTCGTCGTCATCCGAATTTGCCATTGCATTACTGGCGACCGATGTTGGGCTGATGTGTTGGCTTGTTTGATCATGGAGAGCTTCGGTGCTTAGCAAACGGAGCAATGCGAGGCGGGAAAGGCAGGCGCGTAATACGTTTTCGCGCTAGCACGTGCGAATAGAACGCCACTTATGGAGGACGATGAAGCAGGCGGTCTACCAGCAACAAACAGAATGCATCTGGATGTACATTGAATTCTAGTTCGCAAGCCATTTCTGCAGTCTGCACCGCTCGCATCGCATGATCGCTACCCTCCATGCAGAGTGGATACAAACATGATATGGTCATCCTTCCGCAGCTCGTACTGATCTTCACCCTCTAACTCCCAATCTGCCTCGTTGATGAGCACTAAGATACCTGGACGCCTAACAACGCTGTCAGAAGAATGTCTGATAAAGAGACTCACTCGAACTTACACAGTATCGTCGAGAACAAACAGGTCTTTCCTTGGATCCTTCATAACCTTGTCGCAAAGATATCGTACAAGAAAAGCTACATTCGCCGCTGCACCGGACTCATCCTTGCTTGGTATCGAAAGGTTGTACTTCTTCTGGTTGTCGAACAGCAACTCTAATCCCCCGCTGCGGGGTGTCAGTTCTGTTGACGGCTTTACCGATAAGACCTTTACCTGAACTCGATCTTAATCGGTAGTGTTTCTTCGCTCATCGTTGATCTTTGAGCACGGTCGTTGCGTCAAGCTGACTTTGATACAAAGGCGGATACAACTGCTGTGAAAGAGAGGCAATTTTGGAACTAACCCAGTTGGGTGCGCTACGCGAGTGCTAGCAAATCCTTGAGTAATGACTAGTCGCAGCGCTTACAACTCCACACCGCAAAGGCCTCAGAATGAACATCTCGACCAAGTACGTGTCAGTCGGCGGGAACAGAAACCCTGCAGCAGCAGACTGGGATGTGAATGGCTCAGGACTTCTTGCGTTTGGTGCTGATACTCTCATTGCATTGTGGGATCCCCAGGTGAGTGCACATGTATAATAGCAGGAATGAGACTGATAGGATATAGGATGAACGGCTTCGCGGGATACATACGGCCCTGAGTGGGCATACTAAAGCCGTGAATGCCGTTAAATTCTTTCCTACAAACTCGACACAGGTTTCCGTGCTTCTGACTGGTGCAGCGGACAACACAATCCGTATCTGGCGCGCACAAAATGACAAGGCGTCTACCTACACATGCGTGAAGATTATTTCTGGACACACCAATCCCATCACGAAGATAGCTACCTCAACCGGATCAGATGTCTTCGCGACCGGGTCTTCGGACGGTTCTGTCAAGATATGGAAGCTCGTCCACGATCACAGCTTCACGTCTATCGACGTTGAGCTCCTGCAGACGATTTTCTTGAAGCCAAAATACTTTCCCTTGATTCTTGCTCTCGGCCAGCTTGACACAGGCTCCATGGTGCTTGCAGTTGCAGGCACTCGTCCCACTATCCAGATTTTCGTTTCTCGAGATACCCAATTTGAACTTTCTGCTACACTCACCGGACACGAGGGATGGATCCGGGCGCTCGATTTCACTCGCGAAACTTCGGATCCTAACAGTGACCTGCTGCTAGCATCGGCCAGTCAGGACAAGTACATCCGCCTGTGGCGATTCCACCAGGGCAGCGAGCTTCCGGTGGCAAGCAGCGCTCTCAACGACCCAGCTCTGGGCGGACTCGTCAAGTCACTGTCGAATAAAGCGCACTGGATTGATTCGGCAACATCGAAACACTCCATAACCTTCGAGGCGCTGCTGCTTGGACATGAGGACTGGATCTACACAGCTTCGTGGCGACACCGAGACGGGAAGCTCCAGCTACTCACGACATCGGAGGACAACTCCCTTTCTATCTGGGAGTCTGATCCGACGTCGGGTGTCTGGGTATGCATTACGAGATTAGGAGAGATCAGCGCTCAGAAAGGATCCACAAGTGCGACGGGAAGCGCGGGTGGGTTCTGGATCGGTCTCTGGTCGCCGGATGGGAATTCTGTCGTGTCCCTAGGGCGGACGGGCAGCTGGAGAAAGTGGACGTACTCCGCTACTGAAGACATGTGGGCACAGCAAGTCGCAATCACAGGACATGTTCGAGAAGTGAGGGGTATCACATGGTCAAGGGATGGCGCGTACTTGCTCTCGACCTCCCAAGATCAGACTACACGCCTCTTCTCGGAGTGGAAACGAGACGGGATGACAGCGTCGTGGCACGAGTTCTCGCGACCGCAGATCCACGGTTACGACTTGAATTGCGTTGACGCAATTAGCGATTCTCAATTTGTTTCCGGTGCAGACGAGAAGCTTCTACGGGTCTTTGACGAGCCAAAGGGCGTTGCTGAGATGTTGAGCAAGCTCTGCAACATCCAGTCGAGGGACACAACAGATCTTCCCGACGCGGCGAACATCCCAGTGCTTGGACTGTCGAACAAAGCCATACAAGCAGTGGGTGACGACGAGCCTGTAGATGATGGCGAGGAAGACGAATGCGAAGCCGTTGACCCAGCGTCCATCATCAAGAAATCCGCCCTCGAATTCTCGCATCCACCATTCGAAGACCACCTGGCTCGCCACTTACTCTGGCCCGAGACTGAGAAGTTGTACGGCCACGGCTACGAAATCTCCGCAATAGCAGTCAGTCGAAACGGTAGCCTGGTCGCAACAGCATGTCGAGCGTCTTCCATCGATCACGCGGTCATTCGACTGTACGACACAAAGGAGTGGCTTGAAATGAAGCCCGCATTGAAGGCACATTCGCTCACGGTCACTTCGCTGCAGTTCTCGCCCGATGACGAGTACCTGCTCAGTGTCGGACGTGACCGACAGTGGGTCATATGGGAGCGCAGCGACCAGCCATCCCTGTACACACAGAAACACTGCAATCCTAAAGGTCACTCGCGTATGATCTTAAACTGCGCCTGGACCCCGCTGGAGAAAGCAACGTTCTTGACCGCTGGACGAGACAAGTCCGTCAAGATCTGGCAGATCACTAACGACGAAGTGCAATTGAAAGGTACGGTGACTGCAAACGCTTCCGTCACAGCTGTCGCTAGTAGCGAACGGGTCGTCGATGGCACGGTTTGGTTTGCATTTGGTACTGAGACAGGCGAGATCGGTATTGTTAGTGCGAGAGCGGATGGACTGGACACGGCCGAAGTGACTATGGTCAGCGCGGACATTTCTCCTACTAAGACGATCAATCAGATCGCATGGAGACCGGGCAGAGACGCGGAGCAGGCGCGGCAGATTGCGGTAGCTACCGACGACTCTTCGGTACGTGTGTATAGTGTGGCGGCAAAGGCAGCGTAAAATGCGCATGGTGCAAAGCAGACAACACATAGCGTTGAATGAAAACGGATGTATTGATATAGCACGGTAGGGCTTTTGTCTCGTGGATCTCTGCAATCATCGCCTACCTTTCCACACTTTCACCCAAATCGCATTTCCTGTCTTTTGCCGGCATCTACCAGGGACTAGCCCTCTCCTCTCAATTCAAATAAAAAGCCCTCGTTCTATCTGACAACGGCGCGCCATATCATCCACAGTACCAACCCCCGCAGAATTGCCATGCATGTGCTCCTCAAGACTGTGACAACACCTCGACCAAGAGTCTGAATCCAGTAGACAATCATCGCATGGAATCCCAGGGACAATGTCCGCGACGTTCACAACGTGAAAAGAACCTTACCCTTCGACCGTGATGGCAGTCATATATGTGCCGTATATGTCGCCTTGACAGATTCTCTCAGCATGTCCGTCAGACGTGCGATACATTCGCAGAGTACGATAGCCGCATAGCTCGTCTCAAGAACATGAGGAATGATATTGGTGGTGGTATATGATCCCGGTTAGTAGCATATAGTGCTACGAAGAAGGCACGTGGACAGCCAGCCTGCATCAGCATCTTGTCCATAGAGTCAACTATTGGCTCGCCCTGTTTCGATTTTCAGGGTTGAGAATACTCGTTTGGAGGTTTTCGTAGTAGTTCGCTGATCTGGAAAGGAGTTGAGTGAAGAGGAGGATGCGATGCAGCTGCTTCGGTGCGAGGAGTTGCTGCGTTAAGCCGAGTGTGAGGAGCTCCATGGGGTGTCAGCACCTGGCACGCACAAATTGCTGAGGTGAAAAGTATTTCATTGTGGTATCTTAGCAGCTGCTGTCGCGCTTCCCAAGTCGCTCGAATGACTGAAATAGTCCGCCAACGCCAGCGTGAATCCGCGTCTATATGCAAGTGTGTCTCGTGTGTACAACATCGCAGGGTCCCTGCGGGATTTACTTTTGGTCCAGCATATGCTTGAACTTCTCAATCTGGTGCTTTGTCAGTTCTGTCAACCCTTGAGTGTACGGAAAGTCTCACCTTCGTACTCAGGTACTTCTCCACCTCTTCGCTCTTGATGCCCTGCTTGCCGCCCGTCTTCCACGCGAGTGGCACCATAGCCACTCTCTCGCGCACCACGACCTCACGCCCGGGTCCTTCAACCGCGCGCACCTTATCAGGGTTGTTCGTGAGCAATCTAATGCCCCTCTCTCCGTCCAGACCCAGATCTTGAAGCATAGCAGTAGCCAGACCGTAACTCCTGGCATCTGCCGGATGCCTCAGCATAACGTTTGCTTCGTAGGTATCATTGCCCAGATCTTGCAGGTTGTATGCTTTCAACTTCTCGCCAAGCCCAATGCCTCGCCCTTCTTGTCGCAGGTAAATGATCGCGCCGCCTGTGGGAGAGAAAGTAGGATCCGCCATGAGGCGCGCACCTTCGTCCAGCTGCTCGCCGCAGTCGCAGCGCGCAGACCAGACAGTCTCGCCCGTATAGCATTCGGAATGTATGCGCACAAGGGGCAGGTCAGAGGTGGGCGTCTGTACGTCGCAGTTCTCTGATGACGCTGAGGAAGGCGACGCCAGCCCATGGTCGAGGTTATTGATCGCGTCGGCGCCTGGCGCTCGTTTCGAGGGTATACCTTCAGCGCGCTTGATTGCATCTATCCGAGAGCTCATGCGACCGGGGTACAGCCGCCCTACGTATGCACCTCTCGTCATACGGTCAAGCTCTGTCTCCCCTGGCCTCTCTGCGTCCAGTGACCGCGAACGGATCTGATTGCCAAAAACGATTGCAAGGTGCTCCTTGGTGTCTACATTGTTGCGGTAGACATGTAACCACATCTCGTGCCCCGTGGTTGTCGGTATGCGCGCTCGCACTTCACATTCTACTACGGGCAATTTTTGGAGCAGTTCAGGTCTTGGCGAGTCGGTGGACCGTGAAGTGTCCACAGGAATCGAGCGGGGCGGTCGGCGGGGCTGTGACGGTGTGCTGAAGCCGGGCGTTGCTGGCGGTGTGAATGCTGGCGAGATGATAGAAGGCGGGGGGTCGGATCCGCGGTGTTGCGAGGGTCGCGGCCCATGATCCCTCGTGGTGTCTTCCCCTACGGCGCTGTCTGACGTGTGGAAGTCAAACCCACTCCGGCCGGGGCTCTGCGGTTGTGGTGTGTAAAGCGGAGGGAGGCCCGGTGACGTATGGGATGGTAGTTCCGGCATTTTGGAAGGCAATATGTACAGGCAGTTGAGGGCGGCGCAGTGAATAGAGAGAGTATCAGAAGCGTGTGCGCATGGAGTCATGAGGTCTGAACCGCCTGATGTCGCAATGAGTGAGGGCCTCGGGACTTCTGTGGGGACCGTGTCATGATCCCGAGGGCCGGAGCCGCTTTGGAAGCGTGCAGAAGAGCACCGACATTTGACCGCACTCGGGCACGGAGGTGGGTAAGTTCTTTTGTAATCATCATCGTAAGCATGACAGCGCTGGTGGTCGAGAAGCACGCGCAAGAAAAAGTTGTGTTTGTTTGTGCTACCATGTTGTGACATGCAAATGCTCCTGCCGAATCTGCGTGACCCACGTCACCCCGCCTTCTGCATGTGAGCCTCAATCGACTCTGCGCTCCCTGCCCCAGACTTCGTCCGCATTCTTCTTGCCCTTCGTCTCTGGCACATACCAGGAAAGGAAGACGAAGAAGAACACAGAGAGAGCTGCGAAGATCAAGTAGACCTTGCCACCCAGCTGCGCGCTCAGCAGCGGGAAGAATTGTGCCACAATAAAGGTCGCAATCCAGTTCGCACCAAGCGCAATACTCTGAGTTGCGTCCACGGCTTCGGGGCCCACAAGCTCGCTCGCCAAGATGAAAGGCACTGGTCCGAGTCCGAGCGCAAAGCTTGAGACGAAGAAGAGCACAGCAAGGGCTGATAGCACAGGCACCGACTTCATGATGCCAATGGCAAGAAGCAGAGAGCTGATGCCCATGCCAGCGATAGAGCCGAGAAGACACGGCTTGCGTCCAAACTTGTCCGGAAGTGGTGCACCTCCAGCTGTAATGACGATGTTGACTGCGGACACCGCAAGGTTGAGCAGCGCAGAGTTGGACTCGAGGAGCCCAGCCAACAGAGACACCCCGTACATGACGATGCTGTTGATGCCGCTGAACTGCTGAGCCAGCATGACCATGATGACTGCAATCGCAGCCTTCTTGTAGTCTTCGTGGCGGAATACCTGCATGATGGTTAGGGAGCCCTCCTTGTCGGTCGACGGCGACGAGCCACCCTCGTTGTGTAGCAGGGTCTGCTCCTCTTCTGTGCCGCAGTTAGTGTTGGTCAATCAAGGGCTCTGGAATTTACACGCGCCATTCACATTGGCGCCATCGACGCCCCAGTCGCTCATCTCGCTGTCGATGTCCGCGTCTGGTCCACGAATCTTGCGCAAAGCTCTCTTGGACTGAGTGAGGTTGCCCTTCTCGGCGAGGTACTTGGGGCTCTCGACGGATAGGAACAGCCCCAGACCCTGCGCAAGACCGATGAGACCACCAACAGCTAGAATGACCCTCCAATACGAGTCGTGGCTGAGGAAGTAGCCCAGCAACTGCGTGACCAAGATGCCAACGTTGCACATGATCTGTGTGAATGCGCCAAAGAAGCCCTTGTTTGCTGGCGGCGCGATCTCAGAGATGTAGAGCGGCACAATGACCACAGCTGCTCCCGCACCGACTCCAGACACCAGTCTGCCGAACGCCATGACGGCGATGGTGGGCGACAGCGCTTCGAAGACCGGACCAATCGCGAAGAACAGTGTCGTGATCTGCATCGCTCGGAGGCGACCGTACTTGCCAGCGAGCGGTGCTGCTGACAGGGCACCGATCAGCCCACCAGCGGTATACATGGAGCCCACGACTCCCCATTGCGTTGGCGTCATTTCGATGCATTGGGGCAGGTTCGGCGTCGCGGTCGAGGTGATGGACTTCTTCTTGCAGCGAATGACATCCTCGGGCGCGTTGAGTTCAGACTGCTATTGTCAGCTCTGTTGCATAGCGACTCGGACGTTGCATACCAGATGGAAGCCGAACAGCAACGGCCCCAGCGTCGCCGTGAACAGGATGTACACGAAGTACCCCGTCAGGTCGCCAAACCACGACCGAGGGTTCATGATGGCTGCCGAAGCTCTAGAAAACGTCGTTGGGGCAAAGAGTAAGCTGTGGCAAGCTCTTTGAGAGTGTCAGCTTCATCTACAAGG
Organism: Didymella pinodella; assembly: GCA_039634465.1. Taxonomy (NCBI): domain Eukaryota; kingdom Fungi; phylum Ascomycota; class Dothideomycetes; order Pleosporales; family Didymellaceae; genus Didymella; species Didymella pinodella. The sequence goes on from CP113352.1 coordinate 257,462, forward strand.
AAGGGTACGCCATCGTGACATTGTGCGGACCACGGGCGCATATACCGGTTTGACGGGCCGCGGAGGCCTGCTGTGAACTCCAGGGATAGGCCCAACTACTTCTTCACCTAGCAACAGATTTCCAGCACAGAATGAACAGCCAAGATGAAGAGCGTGGATGAGGTCAATGTTTCGGGTTCGTCACGACGGGTGGTCATGAGAGCTCACCTGGAGCTTGGACAGCCTAACGTTCACATGTTGCGGCTCTGCGGGGAGGCCATCCAGCTCAGGACGGTACCTATCCATGCGTCGCGCCGGCTGTCCTGCTTCACTCCTTCAACTGCCTTGCGCCTCACCTTGAATCGTCACCTGTGGTCAAGCAAAGCATAGTGGCTTCGGCTTGAACGCAAGTAGCCGTCAAGCTTCACGCATCCGTCAATCGGCGACTTGCGCAGCCCCGAGAGAGACTCCAGTTTCCGCCCACGGAGACAGCCCGCGAAACGCCGGATGCGCGTCTGCGCCTGCCGACGTGGAGACGTTTAAACGCTTAAACGAGACGCGGATGACCGAGAGATGAGCCAGCCACCGTCGAATCCCCCATCGTCGGGTGGCCCACCCTCGTCTGCAGCTCCAACCGCCCGAGCCGCCCTAGTACAGAGGGCCTTCAACGGTCGGTAACCTTTCTGCCACTGCGTCTTGGTGTCACATTGCTGTTTATCGTGCCGTCCTTCTCAGTTCCTGCATCCTGAATAACTCCGCTTTGGTCGGTCTCTCTTCTGGCGGCGCTCTCTTCTGCTGATCGTGACTGTCGATTTCGCTTATTGTTGGTCCGCCAGCCTCGCTGTTGTCAACATCACCCCATCACATCCATCTCACATCTCCGATATCCATATCTCCTACACTACTCAGGTCCGCAAACACATATGTTTGGATGTCTTTACTAAGACGGCAATCGAATAGACACTGGAGAATCCACGCAAATGTTTGCCGGGTACAGCTCGAAGAAGCGCATCGTCGAGCGGTATAAGATCGTAGGCTTCATCAGTAGCGGTACCTATGGACGCGTCTACAAAGCTGAAGGCAAGAATGGCCGCACTGGGGAGTTTGCCATCAAAAAGTAAGTCTTATCGATCTTGTCATCTGATGATGCTAACAGGTCAGGTTCAAACCGGACAAGGAAGGCGAACTTCAGTATTCCGGTATCTCGCAGTCCGCCATAAGGGAGATGGCCCTGTGTACGGAGCTGGCACATCCTAACGTCATACACACATCCGAGATCATACTGGAAGACAAGTGCATCTTCATCGTCTTTGAGTATTCAGAGCATGATCTCCTCCAGATCATCCATCACCACAATCAGCCTCAGCGCCAAGCCATACCGGCACGAACCATTAAATCAATCTTGTACCAGCTCTTGCAGGGTCTTGTCTACCTGCACCGCAACTGGGTCATGCATCGTGACCTGAAGCCTGCCAACATCATGGTAACAAGAGATGGCAAAGTCAAGATTGGCGATCTGGGCTTGGCCCGTCTCTTCCACAAGCCGCTGGCGTCATTGTTTTCCGGTGATAAGGTCGTTGTCACGATCTGGTACCGAGCACCAGAGCTCCTATTGGGAAGCCGTCACTACACACCAGCAGTCGATCTTTGGGCAGTAGGTTGCATCTTTGCTGAATTGCTCTCCCTGCGGCCTATCTTCAAGGGCGAAGAGGCGAAGATGGACAACAAAAAGACTGTGCCCTTCCAACGGAATCAGATGCAAAAGATTGTTGAGATCATGGGCTTACCGAGTAAAGACCGCTGGCCACTGCTGACATCCATGCCCGAGTATCCCCAGCTTACGTCGCTCATCGCGAACACCACGGGAAGATACTCTCGCCCGCAGAGTGACGGCCTGGAAAGATGGTACCACCAGACACTGAATAACAATCATTACCCTGTCGGCACTGGACCTGATACACCTGGTCAGGAGGGATTGTCTCTCCTCAAGCAGCTCCTTGAGTATGACCCTCTCAAGCGCCTTACAGCCGAGAAAGCTTTAGAACACCCCTACTTTACCGTACACGGTAAGCCATCAGAGAGTTGCTTTGAGGACTCCAAAATCAAGTATCCTGTTCGAAGGATCAGTCAGGAGGACAACGACATCCGTACGTCCAGCCTGCCAGGCACGAAGAGGAGCGGGCTACCAGATGACTCGTTGATCGGTCGGCCAGCGAAGCGTCTCAAAGAAGGATGACTATGAGCGTGCCACCACATGGTCATTCTTGGATTGCAGGCCCGACTGCGGTCCCCAATGACCCTGCACTCATCCGCGGATGTCGCACGAACAATCAGGGGTTGTTCTGACCATGTATACGACGGGGTACGTTGAAGCCTGGCTCGTGGTGACCCGAACGCCCGTAGCCAGGTACGGCATTCCGATCCGGCGACACGAGGAGTCGCGCAACGATTACATGTTTGACGCGGGATCTTGAGACAAGCCTATGATTCTTACAACGAGTAGAAGAGATTGCATAGCTAGCTACAAATGAGGGGCAGCATGCGCTTCGCAGCTGAGCAATTGAAGCGAGGAAGAGCTTCACAACGCACGTCAGCTGGTCCGGCCTTACTCCACAGCTATGAGCGAGCACAAGTAAAATTTGTGGAAGTACAACCGAGATGCTTCTACATGAATGTCAAACAGTTTCGCTGCCCGGTGTTTCCCTTCTATCAAGTGAAAATACTGGCTCATCGATACAAGACGGGTCTTGTCTTGTTGCTGCTTTTCGCGCTGTCCGTTCACAGTTCGGTCTACCTATGAGGTCAATTGTTATTCACGACATGGCTTTCAGTCATACATCCTGACCGTCACATCCCTTGAAGCTTCATGATCCACGGTGCGCACCACATGGCATTTTGTGCACGGCTTCACATTCAAAGCGGTAATTCTGCACACCTCACAGCGCTTGCTCACATGCGTGGCGCCCGTTTGCAAGCGCTGCTGTCAGGAAAGCGCTACGTGACACTGTACCTGTGTTCCGTAGCAGGAAGTGGTAAAGGGACAAACGAACCCAGTCATTGCGGAGTACGAATTCGACGTATTACGAGCCAGATAACATGGTCATTTCATTTGTCGCTAAAGCACTTTCTACCTCGAGGACAAAGCTTCTGGCCATATTGCAGGCAACTCCACCGCGTTCTGCAGGCTGTCCATAGTCGTTGGCGCTCCCGCCTTTTCATAGGTAGTATGATCTGATTCGCCGCTCAGCGATCAAGTTCACGGCAGGCAAGTGAAGGCAGCAGGCGCGTCTCGACCAGACGTTGTCACCCCAGTGCATGGGCCACTCAGCCATATAAACACGCCGCCCTCTTGCCTCTACTTCTCCTTCATCTTTGATCATTCACGCTCCTTTACCCCGCCGCTCACTTCACACTGCACCTGGGTGCACGTCGTTCTGGATCAACTGCACCAGCTCACCTACAGCCTATCCTCTGGGAAAACCCCTATCAATACACCCTGGTCGATTCTTCCAGTCAGCAAGATCGACAAACAAACATGAAACCTTTCGCATCTCTCGCTGCCCTCCTCGCGGCTACCGCGGTCGCTGCTCCTGCGTCTGATGTCAAGCCGCGCGACCTCTACAATGACGAGGCTCCTCACGCCAATGATGCCAACTTCGTTAGTGCTGTGATGCGGGCTCACTGGTACTGGCGACGCCTGCACTGCGCTCAGGACCTTGTCTGGGGCCAAGATCTGGCTGATGCCGCTCGCCGTGACATTGAAGAGTGCACTGTTATACCTGAGCACGTAAGCGAGTACAATAACATGTCACTTCACGTAGTGTAGCTAACAACATCCATAGATGCGTTCCGGCAGCAACCTTTCCTCCCAGAAGCCAGCTCCTTCCAACTACGATGAGTGGATCGAGTTCGCTCGTACCGCTGTCCATGGCTGGCATGAGGAGGAGGTCAAGTACCCGTACAACAACCCCCACTACGAAGACGCCTGGGGTCACTTCACGCAGATGGTCTGGCGTAATACCTCTCGCGTTGGCTGCGCTGTCGGCTACTGCGACCCTGGCCGAGTTGAATGGCCCGGTCGTCTATACTGCTGTAAGTTAATGCCTATGAAGAAGAGCCTGCACTGACAGTATCAGATTACGACTTCGTTGGCAATAACATTGCGGCCGGCCAGTTCCAGGCGCAGGTCTGGGGCCCGGTTTGCGGCGATCCTTCTGCCGCAGAAGTCACCAAGCGCAGTGAAGTCAGCTACGACTGGACTCGCAAGTAAGAATTTGACTTGCTTGTACAGTCGAAAGATGGACGGCTCACACGGCTCTGGCTGTGCTGTTATCCTGAAATCCTTTCACCGAAACAAATTACCGCAGCATGACAGCTTAGGTGGACAACGGTGCTCACGGTACATAACTCTCACATTCTTCCCTCGTGCATACCTGGCAGCAAATTCTGTTGCATCTCTGACCATCTGGTTGGTCATCTTGGTTGCGCTATCTGCATTGTCAACGTTGAGAACGACCGGGACGACTATGATGCTAGTCACGCACATCAGACAGATACGGAGTAGCTGAACATGACTGGCGCATACCTAAATTCAATGCATCCTTCTCATTGCAAGTGCTCTTGGCGTGACTGCTACTACGATGCCTCCTTGACCACCTGCTCCAGCGTCTTAACATACTCCCGCACCTCCTTCGCTCCAATGAGTGTGAAGTCTCTCCTTCTTCCCTCAAACACAATGTACGGCACACTATCCACGCCATTGTCAGCCTGCTCCCTCGCCGCCATCTTCGTCTCCATAGCCTCCTCACTCTCATCTTCGACTACACGCTTCGCCTCCTCCTCGCTCACCCCCGCAGCAACGCACGCCTTGGTCAACGTCTCAGGACTACTCGGGTGCGCGCGCTGCGTGAAATACTGCTCATACAAGCTCTCGAGCGCCTTAACGCCCGCCTCCGCACCGTGACGTCCCTGCACATACCGCAACACGCGGTGCGCATGGAACGTATTCGCGACCGGCCCACTACTAAAATCCAACACAACCCCCTCATCCTTGCCCAGCGCAGCCATATACGCCGCGTACTTCTCGAACCGGGCCTCGCTGCCGCCGTACTTTTCGTCGCGATACCAAATGTGTTTGTCGGTTCCCGAGGTGCTGAAGTCTGGGTAGAGTTGGTAGGGTGCGATGGTCAGGGAGAAGGTTACGGGGGAGGAAGGGTTGGAGGCGCGGAATGTGGAGAGTGCGCGGCGCAGGCGTAGGAAGGCGAGGTAGGTCCTAGGTTTGTTAGGGTGGGAGGTAAGGAGGAGTGTGGGGGTGAGGTACCATGGACATATTGTGTCGAGGGTGAAAGTTATTGTGGAGGCGTAAGCCATTGGGGGTGGTGGCGGTGGGTGGTTTTACGGCGGTGCTGATGGTGTGGGCTCAGGGTACGGTGCGAAGAGGTAGGGGTGTTTGGTGGCAGGTCTTGAGGGTATGCTCGAACGCGAGGGATTCGAGCATGGTTAGTATACCACAGTACTGTCGGAGTTATGGACCACGATCAGCGAGGCTGCGCTCCGCATCGCCGAGCAACGTCATGCGGGGAGTGATCTACGCTAGGATTGAGATGGACCGAGGTGTGGCTGAAACTGGATCGGTGGCGTAACACTGAACGTCCAAGTATGGTAGAGAACGAGGCTGAGAGGTTGCATAAAAGTATTAATATTTGGTCTGAAGCGTAAGCAATGTAGTGTCTAGCAGAATGGACATGCAGACCGTGGAGGGCCTGTCTACTCAACAGCCACCAACAATTACAACAGCTATGTTCACATCGACATCAACGAGTCCCGCCGCCGGAACGCCTAGTTCAACTTTACGTAATTTCCTGCGAAAGTCAGTTCTGACACGTTGGGCTGGAATACTGAAGATCATACCTGGGAACTGCCCCTGCTTGCCCCGAACCTTGCCGGTCCACCACTCGTTCTCGTTCTGTGTTCTTGTGATGATCTCAATGGTGTCGCCAGTTAGGAAGCTGAGATCACCCTCAGACTGAGCCTCAAAGTCGTACAGAGCTGTACACGTCTCGGCCGCAGGCATGCCACTGAGGCGAGAGGGCTTGGGCTTTGGTGGGGGTGGTGCAGCACCCTTCGCTTTTGCCACAGAGCCCCATGAGCCTTGCGATAATGTTGGTGACTTGACATCTCCAACCGCGCCAGACGGGCCAGGGCTATACGGTGGCGGCGCTGCGTCCTCAGAAATCGATGTGCGGTCGGCTTTTGCCTCTTGCGCTTTTGTCGCATACTTGGAAACGCCTGGTCCTCCTCCCGGTCTTGTACGTCCGCCTGTTGTCTTGAACTTGACAACCGACAGCTTCTCTGCCTCTGCCTGAATATCTCCTCGCTTCTTCTCGTACGCTGCTTCAATATCCAGCTCCAGGTCGAAGTAACCAATGTCAAGCCGTTGCATACGCTCGTGCAGTGTGTAGAAGACGTTCAACTGCATGTAGTAGAATGACTGGAAAAGAGGCTGAATGAACTCTCTTTCCAACGCGAACAGCTTCGGTAGCTCATCCTTGAGCAGGTCGTTGAAGTAGTTGTAGTCTTGCGTGGCCTGCTCGACATCGTTCTCGGTGCGGTACATGGCCTTCTCGTCCTTCAGAGTCTTATCCTTCTTGTCCTGCAGCTTCTTCAGGGTCGCTCGGTGACGGTCGTAATCGAGCTGCTTGTGGTCGCGCTTGGCGCCCAGCTTTCGTACAGCTTTGATGATCTCGAGCAGCTGGTTCGCGGGCGAGATGACGCGTGATTCTATCATCTCCAGCTCAGGCTTGAGTCTCTCCTGTAATTCTGCGACAACTTCCTGGTACTGTTCGCAGGCCTCGATGCCCGCGGTGTTTCCCTCATCGTGGAATGACGTGGGGTCCGACATTCGTCCGGAGATGGGCTTGTAGATTTCGGCGATGGCCTTTGAGAATTCGATCTGATGTGTGAGCATGCCTGTGACCTTTGAGTTAGACGTGGCTGCGGTACGAATATGAAAAGTTGACTATGCGCACCATTGATGGCCTCGAAGTACCTGTTGTACGTTAGTCAGCAGAGCCATGAGCACGTATAGCAGCGCAGCGCACTTCTTGGACTCCTCATGGAGCTTCTTCGTTTCCTTTTCCAGCTCGGCAAAGCGACGCTCGGCGTCGATGTAGATGGCATCCTTTGTGATCTCGCCCTATGTGCTCCTGTTAGCGCATGCATGTCGACAGATGTGTGCTCGCGGAAAGCGGCGCATGGTTCCGGAGGCATCTCTCCCCAGCTTCCACAGAAGACGTACGATGTTGAACTTCTGCTTGAACGTTTGGGGCGTCTGTGAAGTCTGTCAGTACCTGTTGCGGCCTAAATGGCGCGTGATGGGGCGCGGCCTACTCTCACGACGCCTTTCGTCAACCCTTTCCAACTCATTGTGCTTCACTGCAGGCACGGTATGCAGAGAGGATGCGGCGCAAGGGGGTCTTAACAGTGGTAGAGCGGGAGCAAGCCGTTGCAGGAGAGCAGCGCGGAGAGAAGTGGGCGCTTTAGTTGGTGGGTCTTGTCGCTGTCCCTCTTGACCATGACGTGGGTACAGCCGCTAAGCCACACAGCCACAAGTCAGATGCACGCACGCAGCCTGGGCAACGCTGCACGCTGCCCGCCGCACCTGGCTCGAGAGCTGCTGCTTTGTGCGCGCTGTGCGATGGACACGGCACCCGGAATAGCTTCATCTGTATCCCCACAACACAATGGCACGTCCGGTATGTTCTGCGCGCGATTCTCCTTCTCTTCGCTCCGGCCGAGACATCCGGCAGCCGTCAGGGTCCTCCTGATGCGGGCGACGGATGGTGGCTCGGTCTTCGGTCGTTATGTCAGCATGATTCTCTAGCTCGGCCTGAGAAGCCCGCCCGAGTCGTGGTTTGCTATCTCCGACTGCGACATCACCGCACACAGCCATCACCAACATGTCGAGTATCGCCCCCACGATTGCGAGGCAGGCCCTCCGCATTGCCTCGAGGAGGTATCCAGCGTCGACCTTCGCCCGCACATCCCTCCGCACCGCTGCGAGCCGCCGCAACTATGTCTCCGAGACCAAGTCGAACAACGCCACCGTCAACGTCGACACCACGATCCAGGCAGAGAAGAGTGCTTTCCTGAAGAAGACCGGAGAGACGGCAGCAGACGCGACCATGCCCACTACAGGCATGTCTGCCGACGCCATGATGAGCCCAACTGCTGGTGAGCGCCGCCACTCGCCCCGCGTCACTGATTGATATTGACTTGAGCAGGCATCCTGAAGCAGGCCACAGTTATGGACCAGGGATCGCGACCAATCTACCTGGACATGCAGGCCACAACGCCCATGGACCCCCGTGTCGTCGACGCCCAGCTTCCCTTCATGACCGGCCTGTACGGCAACCCGCACTCGCGCACACACGCCTACGGATGGGAGACGGACAAAGCCGTCGAGGATGCCCGCGCACACATTGCGAACCTCATTGGAGCTGACCCCAAGGAGATTATCTTCACCAGCGGCGCCACCGAGAGCAACAACATGAGCATCAAAGGTGTGGCCCGCTTCTTCAAGCGCGCCGGCAAGAAGAACCACATCATCACAGCACAAACAGAGCACAAGTGTGTGCTGGACAGCTGCAGGCATTTGCAAGATGAGGGCTTCCAGGTCACCTATCTCCCAGTCCAGAGCAACGGTTTGGTGGACCTGAAGCAGCTCGAGGAAGCGATGCGCCCCGAGACAATGCTCGTCAGTATCATGACCGTCAACAACGAGATTGGTGTTGTGCAGCCTATGGAGGAGATTGGCAAGATGTGCAGGGAGAGGAAGATCTTCTTCCACACAGATGCCGCGCAGGCTGTTGGCAAGATTCCCATCGACGTCAACAAGATGAACGTTGACCTGATGTCCATTTCCGGCCACAAAATCTACGGACCCAAGGGTGTTGGTGCCTGCTACGTACGGAGAAGGCCTAGGGTCAGACTCGATCCTATCATCAGCGGAGGTGGACAGGAGCGTGGGCTGCGAAGTGGCACGCTTGCCCCGCCTCTTGCGATCGGCTTTGGCGAGGCTGCCCGCATTTGCAAGGAGGAGATGGAGTACGACACCAAGCGCATCACGAAGCTCTCGAACCGCCTGCTCGAGGGCCTGCTCGCCATGGAACACACCACACTGAATGGAGACCGTGAGCGCCACTACCCTGGTTGCGTTAACGTCTCTTTCGCCTACGTCGAAGGCGAGTCTCTGCTGATGGCTCTGAAGGATATTGCCCTGTCGTCTGGCAGTGCATGCACGTCAGCTTCTTTGGAACCCAGCTACGTTCTCCGTGCTCTTGGCAGCAGTGATGAGAGTGCGCATAGCAGTATTCGATTCGGTATTGGGCGATTCACCACAGACGCCGAGATTGATTACGTGTTGAAGGCTGTCAAGGAGCGCGTCACATTCCTGCGCGAGCTCAGCCCGCTGTGGGAGCTCGTCCAGGAGGGCGTCGATCTCAACACGATTGAATGGAGCCAGCACTGAGCGGAAGTCTGAGGATACCTGGAGGATTCTTGTAAAATATTGGGGCGCATTTGGTTGATGAGATGGGTTTGAAGCACACGCTCGCTGAGGCATCATATCATGAATGAAGAGCTGCGTACTTGAGCAGGACTGTATTTCCATGTTGATGAGCCTTTCCAAGACGACTGCAAATGATGATTCCGTTGTCGAGTGAAGGTTCTTGGTTGGAGATTGTCAAGTTGTGGAAGCGGCGACCCTTGGCGCGTGGTGCCAGGATTCATCATCGTGTTCGGCGGAGAGCTCAGGCTTTCCCCCGCAAGCAACTCCAACCCATGGCGGTGCCCGAGACAACGCTGAACTGGCTGTACAGCGTTCTGACCAGCGTGAGTGGCTCCCGGCTGTCTCTATGCCTCTACATGCTGATCGCGGCAGAACTACGTCGACGTCAATCGCACATATCACGACGCCACTGAAGCTCTCTCTTACTACCCGTCCCTCTCGGTGCGCACCGACGTCTACAGTACGTAACCCGACGCGCAACACCATCTTGCAGCCCCTTGCCTGCAAAGCCCGCGCACAACGGCTGATAAGCGCAGCTTACGAGAATGGGTCCTCCAACCTCCTGCTCAACCTCAGCGGAACGCTGCCTGTCACGTTCCGCGGCGCAACCTACGGCTTTCCGGTAGCAGTTTGGGTGCCCTACGCCTACCCGCGCGAACCGCCCATTGTGTACATCAAGCCGGACAAGGACATGCTGGTGCGACCCGGCCAGTATGTGAGCGGCGACGGCCGGGTCTACCACCCGTATTTGGCACAATGGGCCAAGTATTGGGATGTGAGTGCGAGCGCGACACGCGCACGCCAGTGAAGGCGTGCTGCTGCATGGGTCCCAGCTGACCTCCTTATAGAAGTCTACGCTGTTCGATCTGCTCGCTGTGCTGCGCGACGTCTTTGCAAAAGAGCCTCCCGTCCGATCCAGGCAGCCACAGCCGCAGTACGATGCGCCCACGCAACAGGGTCCTCCGCCCGTCCCTCCCCCACCCGCTGAGTACAGGCGATCCGTGCAGGGCACACAAGGTCCAGCAGCTTCGCCGGGTCCCTCTCGAGGGCCACCCGCTCCACCGCCAAAGCCACCGAAGCCGTATGAGCAGACCAGCCACACACCGCAGCCACAAAAAGACCGATACTCGCAACCGCCTCCCCTCCCCCCGCACCCGCCGCAACAACAGGCACCAGCACAGCAACACCAACAGCCGCAAAGGAACAGCTATGGCGCACCGCCTACTTGGCAGCAGCAGGGACCTCCGTCCGCGCAAGGGACCCCTCGGCGGCAGGACAAGTATAACATGAGCCCAGCGACGCCTGTCTCACACGGTTCCCGGCAGCACATACAGTCACAAAGCTTCCAGTCTGGATCATATGCGTCTGGGAGCCCCATCAGCCCAATTACTCCGCAAGGACAGCGGCATGCACCCGCCTTCGCGAGACAAGCGCCTTTGCAGCAGCCCCCAGCAAATGGTCTGCCGCCACAATCGTACCCAGGCCAACAGGGTGCACCTCAGTCCCACGGCCAACCTCTTCCTCCACAACAGCAGTATCGAGGTCCGCCGCAGCAATACCCTCCACAGCACCCGCAACAATATCAACACTATCAACACCCGCAACAGCAAGCCCCTCCAGCCCCCAAGCCAGCGCCCCCCGTCAACCTGCTTGACGACTCGCTCGAAGTAACTCTACCCTCGCAACAAGGCAACCAAGCGTCTCTCCCTGTGCCACCTGTGCCGCCCAACCCGCAGAAAGATGCTCTCCTCACAGCCCTGAGCCAGGCTCTTGTCTCGCAGACGCGTGAGGTCGTAGCCTCGAACCAGGCTGCTGTGGCGCCATTGCGTGCGCAACAACAGGCACTGCAAACTGCATACTCAAGGCTGCAAGCCGAGTTGAGCGAATTGCAGCATCTGGACGCGGCTCTGGCTTCGAACGAGCAAATATTGAAAGGCGCCATGATTGAAGCAGACCGCGCTATGGACGATGCACGGAGAAGGCAGGTGCCAGATGTTGACGACGTGCTCGTAGCGCCTACTGTAGTGGGGCAACAGCTGTATACGCTTGCAGCAGAAGAGCGAGGTATTGCTGATGCTCTGTTTGTTTTGGGCCGGGCACTCGACAAGGGGAGGATTTCTGCTGACGCGTTTGTCAAGGTGAATGATACCGGCTCTAAAATCTGATTGTATGCTAACGATGTTCAGCAAACACGCAGCTTAGCTCGCGAGCAGTTCTTGAAGAAGGCGCTGATCAAGAAGATCGCAAAGGGCATGGCATTGGACGAGTATCAGATGCGGTGAGAACTTATGACTAGACTCACCCACCTGATTCCTCGTCCAGGCACCCGCGCATACGCAGCAGACTACTGACAGTTCATGTAGTTCATCTTTCGCTAACGTGCCAGGCATCCACGATTCTGGGCCTGACAGCACGCCTGTGTCACCGTCGAGCACGAGAGCAGTACGCGAGCTATCACCCGACAATTCTTCGACCGAGATGGGTTCGAGCACATTACCAGAAAACGTGCACCCTCGTCCAGACGCAACCAAGCTCAAAAGATGGCTGGGCTTTACAGGTGCATGACTGATGATGATGTTCGAATAGACTCACGATGTGGAGGCATCAGCCGATCAGGTACGAGGGCACGGCCCTGCACGCATGGCTAATTAAAGTTACCTATCGCCAAATTCACCTCTAGCGTCAGGCAACCATCGCGAGACGGGCGCGGCAAAGCAAACAAAGGGGAGTCAATTATCGTGCAAATTTCTCCTGCTCCATGTTCTCTGTGTTCCTCTCTTGACGCTCGTTTTCGAACCATCGCGCGACTTTCGCGCAGCCATTCGCTTTACTTAATATATCAGTCGTAATGTCTACACCAGAGACCGCAGTCGCGCCTCAGGCACCACAAGCGCCTCAAATCACAGCAACTTCTCCAGCCGGGCACACAACGGCCGTCTCCAACTCACCTCCTCCACCAACCGCCAGCGTGCCATCGCAACATGCTGCCCCTAGTGCTGCTCCTCCATCAAATACGACATTAATGCCACCCTCGGCTGCCGCTCCAGCTCCTGCCAATCCAGATCGCTCCGCGGACCAAGATGAACTCACTTACAACGAACAGCTCAACGCTGCGGATCGCTACTGGAAGTTTAAGATGGCGCTTCAGATTGCCATGATATTCGCCAGCATTATTGGCATCAGCTGTTTGGCCTGGGCACTGGCCACAGCCCACAAGTTACCCACTAACTGGGGCTACGGTTATGGGAGCTCCTGGGCGCTCCCCTGGGGCCTGATCACCTTCTCGATATCCCTCATCTGGTGCGCCCTGTGCATCGCGCGCCTCGTGCTCGCAAAGCACCCTGTGCACCCCGGTGTCCGCGTCACTATGGACCTACTATTGTGGCTAGGCTTCCTGGTCACCGCACTGTTCACACTGTATGCGCTGTTCGACCTGGTGAACTGGGGCTCTGGCGGGGATATCGGCTATTCCCTTGGCTACAGCACTAGTTACGGCGACTACGTGCTGCAGAAGAACAACACCTGGGTTTGGGAGACGTCTGATTCTTACTCCGGAGTCACGTACAATCGCGTCTGCAACGGGAGCAGCAGCTACACCTACTACGAGCCCCTGCCCTTCCACGACTGCGCCGAGATGGACGCGTACGTCAACACGCTCTGGCACGAGAAGGGTAACCGCGCGCGCGTCGAGCTTACCGCCGTCGTCACGCAATGGCTCGGCTTACTGCTGCACTTTACCCTCTTCGTATGGGCGTGTGTCGACTGCCACCGCTACCGGCACTCGAAAGTGAGCAAGGACGCCGAAAAACTAGCCGCCGGCATCGTGCAGAACATGGTCCAGAACGGCGCTGTTGTGCCGCCGCCGGGCACGAGGCCAAACCACATGAGCGGCGGCGAGTGGCAGCAGAGTTACCAGCAGTTGTCGCCCGGCGCGAGCGAGGCATTGGCCCAGGGACCATACGGCCTCACACCTTATGCGCGGGGATACGCGCAGGGATATGCGGCCATGAACCAGCATCCGATGGTCAGGCAGCAGATGGGTCTGCAGATCCAGATGCGTGGGCCAGGAGGCCCACAGCAGATGAGGCAGCGGCCGATGAGCGACGAGCTGCCTTTGCCCCCTCTGCCGCCGCGACCGCTGCCGCCGCAGCAAGCAGTCGCGGGGCCGAGTAACGCCAAGGCGCCTGTGCAGCAAGGCGTGGCGACGAGTTACTACGAGCCGCAGCGCTAGCCGGGACGAATGTGAGCGGAAACCATGGCAAGTGTGCGAGGTGTGCGGATTAGCATTTATACCCATCTACGTTGACGAATTAGCATAATCATCATTCCACGAGATAAGGACTTGTTCAATGACCCTGCCTGTGCTGATACTGTGCCGTTGCAGACGTCAGTGCCACGGGCGGTTTGCCTGACTGCACAGACGGTGGTCCGCTTGCGTACAATACCATTGGATGCGTTTATAGCTTTATTCATCATGTTGGAATGAATGCGGGAAGACGAGCCTATCTCGCGATAGGCCAAGGTAAAAGTCATGGGTGTCTTGTGTGCCGGAGACGTTTGATGGTTTCATTTTCAGCGTGGGAGAGTGGTTCCTGAAGGAAAAGCGTAGGATTTAGTACTATGGTATCTGGCATAAGTTTTATCTGTGGGTTATGGTGTGGCGTATGCGTGATGTAACTTTTATAGCTTTTGATAGGCAGACATCAGGCTGGCCAGCATACACTGCAGTCTTAGTTGGCTGAGATAATATACACACATTCGGTCCCACCCCTGGCTATCCTTCCCCACTCACAAAACTTATAATTACCAGCTGCCAAAGTACAACAACGACTGAGCTTTGCGGACTCATTGATGTGGATTGAACCGTGAAGGGAAATCTATCAGCACCTTCCTAATGCGTCAAGATAGTGCTAGCACGCTGTATGCATTGTAAGAGTCACAGAGTGCGGCTTTTCATATAAGAAGGGGCCTTGGCATGTCAGCTGTTTGATGCTGGATATATTGTCTACGACGTTACAATACACAACCTTCAAGACTTTTTCACTTGGTACTCTTCATCAATCATACCAATATCAGCTACTTAGCATACCAAATTGGGTGGGTGCCAACATGTCAAGCGGGAACCTCGACGCGGTCTCTATCGCCCGTCTGTCTCTACACGACCCTGTCAACTTCGGCATCCAGCGCTCTCAGACAGAGCATCGCCTTGAGCTGGTCAAGCATTGGAATGTCTCCGCTGGCGCGAACGTACTTGAACTAGGATGCGGCCAGGGAGATTGCACCACCGTCCTCGCTTCTGTTGTGCGCGAGCAGGGAAAGATTGTTGCCGTCGACCCTGCAGACTTGGACTACGGCTCTCCATACAACCTCGGCCAAGCCCAGCAACACATCTCCCAAGGCCCCCTAGGCGGGCAGATCACTTGGGTTCAACAGTCACCGCAAGACTACCTCGCCTCGCTTTCCGGCACTGATGGCCAGACATTCGACGCAACTGTGCTCGCTCACTGTCTGTGGTACTTCTCATCGCCTTCGCTTGTTTTGGATACTTTCCGCGCTATCAGAAAGCACAGCAAAAGCCTCCTCCTCGCGGAATGGTCGCTGGTCGCGACGAACCCATCTGCTCAGCCTCACGTGCTAGCTGCGCTGGCCCAAGCAGCGTTGGAGACGCGAAAGCCGACGAGTATCTCAAACGTCCGCACAGTGCTGAGCCCGAAGAGGCTTGCAGAGCTGGCTGTGGCAGCTGGATGGCAGCTGGAGAGGGAAGTTCGTATAGAGGCTGGCGAAGGTCTGTTGGACGGACAGTGGGAGGTATCTGCGTGCCTGTCTCCGAAGTTTGAGAAGCAAATCCAGGAGCATGTGAGTGACGAGAGGGAACGGGGTGTGGTCCACGCTTTAAGGGACGCGTGTGAAGCAAGCTTGGAAGATGTTCCTGGTGGTAAGAAGGGTGTCAGAGGAATGGATGTTTGGGTTGCTAGCTTTGTGTGATCGGACGAGTTGGGCGTTTTTGATGACCATTATCTGTTCCGTCGACAAGCTTTTGCCTCATCGACGCCCTAATCGATACAAGCAGTGACGAAGAGGTATTCTTGCTTGTCACCTTGCTACATGAATTGAAATTATCGTGGAACAGTGAGGTTGATAAACCGTTGAAGGGCGTGCTTGACAAGGGTCTAACTTGAATTGTGCACATCTTCCAGGGGGCGTAACCTTTAGCGAGTGAGCCAATCTCTCTGGTCATAACGACTCACTGCCATTGGTCCTTAGTAAACGGTGTCGAGGAACAGCAAGTGATGTTCTGCAAAAGGGCGGCGGACGCGCGATTGTTGCTGCCTAGCTTAGTCCTAATGTAAGAGTCAGCTCCTCTTCTTGTATACATCACAAGTCACGGCCTCGCTTGCGTTCTCGCATCTTTGATCTGATCCCATCTCTTTCGAATTTTTCAGCATCATTTTGCTGATGCAGCATCAGCAACGACGATGGCGCTGCTGGCGAAGCGGGGCCTCTCGAGCTCTGGTCAGATACGGCTGCGCGGCCGACCTTGCAATGGCGAACCAAGCCTGCACAAGCACCAAAGCATCCTCCTTCCATGGAGTGGCCAATTAACTGATTAGGAACATCAAGCGTCGTGATCGATGCAACACACATGAGAAGAAACCCGCGCCGCCGTTGGATCCGATCGAACGCTGAGCATCACCAGCCGTACTGCATAGCACTTTCCAAGAGAGCGGTTCCCTATCTGCGCGGACTGCTGGCCAGAGCGCAGTGCATTCTCTATCTGCGCAATGGAAGGATGATCCTCGTGACAAACGATTGAATCACCCGATCGCAGATTCGCAGTGCGACCGAACCGCGTCGGCCATCCACGTATTGCATTGAGCCGGCACGACCACCAACGACCAGATCCTACATGCGCCGTGGCAGGGGTAGCCTCGAATTCTCAAGGAGGAGCACGCTAACGCCATCGCCACGGTCAGCGTGTTCCCTTCCTTCGAAAGGCTGCCGTTGTCAATCACAGAACACGATGTCACCATAGCGCCACTGGAGTCGGTCTCCCTTAATGAAGAAGGTACGATGCTTTATTGTCGCGCGGCGCGATTCACTGGCAAGGCCTTCACGCCTCAGCGAATTGCTGGTCGTGTGGCTTGGATGAATCAAGCTCGGCTAAGAGAGCGCGCCCCCCCCTTGGCAACGCTTCTTATCGCGTGCTCAATACTAGTGCCCAAAGCAGGGTTTAGATTGTTTAGGATCCGGAGGCGTTGATTCTTGCGACACGCCAATGAGCCTGCCTCGATTCATCACAACGAGGCCCGCGATGGCCTGCAGCCTCGCGACCAGCTCGAGCAGATGGTGTGTTCGACAAAGCCGACGTCTGCGACCTGGCGTTTGGCTGCGCCAACACTCAAGGAATAAAATGCAAGGCCAAAACATTCTGCTGCATTCGAGATACATGGCCGCGGCGCATGCAGTACGCCCGAGCGCGACCGCATGGTGCGGTCGGTGCAATGGGAGCTTCTCCGCTATCAGTCAGGTCTTCCGCGCTTCTCGAACACTTCACGCGCTGGCTTTTCCAATTACGGCCAGCGATAAGATGGTATCATTGCCTGGGTAGTCATGATCTCCGTCCACCAACATGGTCGCGCTTGTGTCCCTGGATCTGTTCCAATACCAGCGACAGTGAGCTGTGCATCACCTTCCTTTTCGCACTTAGGTAGTATCGCAGTTTCGCCGCTCAATGAAAGAAGTCATTCTGATTGGCAGTTTCGTACCACCTTGCCGCAATTTGCAATCGCGTCAAGCTGTAGCGCTATATGCTCATGTGAACGGCTTCAAAGAGTCTATATAGCACGGCCTTCATCTCACGATGGGCAGGGTCGCAGCGACAGTCCTCGGCCACTTTTACAATGGCAGCACAACCTTTGGGTGATACCCTCATCCTCGGTGCACCGGGCATCGAGGGCAAGACTACTGTTGTTCCCAGCCACGAAGCTATCAACGCCTTCACCGATGAGAAGCACCGTCTTGCTGAGAGCGATGGCACTTCCGACGAGAAGGGTGTGCTGGAGCCCGAGATCAAGGCAGCTCTGCCTTCGTACAACAGTGCCGACGAGGATGATGATAACCACATCATCATCACTGGAGCAGACGCTGCCGCTCACCTGCTGCCCATGCGAGACGACCAGGAGGCGGCTTTGACCTTCCGAAGTATCTTCCTGGCGACTGTCCTTTCCGCATTCCAGGCTGTGGTGTATCAGATCTACCAGGTATGCTACTTGTTACCATTCAGCTAACCCACAGTCACTGACCTCCATCAAGTTCAAGCCCACGCTCGTTACGATCCAAGGAACCTTCATCGTCCTCATGGCATACTTTCTCGGTAACGCCTGGGCTAAGTTACTGCCTCGTGGCGAGAAGTTCGAGGCCCGTTGGAGAGCTAAAGGTGGTGTTGGCAAAGCACCCCTTTACATCCAGATCATCTCTTTCTTCAACAAGGGTCACTGGAACCTCAAGGAGCACGCTATCACAGCGATCACAGCTACTTCAGCATCTATCGCTGCTCCCAGTAGTCAAGTGTTCGCTGCGCAAGATATCTTCTACGGCTTGCCTCTGAAGCCCGTTACCGTCATCTTCAGCACCATCTCGATTGGTCTGTTTGGCTACGGTATCTGTGGTATCTTGCGCCCCATCTGTGTCTGGCACGTCGACGCGGTCTACTGGAGCAGTCTACCCACTGTGAAGGTTATTCAGGGTCTGCACTGGCAGTCGGTCAAGGACTCGAAGCCCATCAGGTGGTTCTGGATTGCGTTCTCGTGCATGTTTGCATACGAGTTCCTGCCAGCGTACATCTTCCCTTGGCTTAACTCGGTTTCTATTCCCTGCTTGGCTGCCATGAACGCCACTGGTTCAAAGGCTGCCGTTCTCACGAACCTCTTCGGCGGTGCTTCTAACAACGAGGGTCTGGGCATGTTCACCCTCTCTCTGGACTGGCAATACGTGAGTACTCCCGCAAAATTGCAGAGTCTGGCTAACCATTTTGCTTTCTACAGATTACGTCGTTCCAGTCATCGCTTCCGCTGAAGCTTCAGTTGCATCAGACTGCCGGTCTCATCGTCTGCATGTTCGTTATGCTTGGTATCTACTATGGCAACGCCTGGGGCGCGAAATCGCTCCCGTTCATGTCGACTCGTCTTCTGACTCAAGACGGCAAGAAGTACCCCAGTACGCAGGTCTTTGTCAACGGTGTGCTCGACAAGACTGCGTTGGCAAAGTACGGTTTGCCGAGACTAACAGGTACCTTCGCCTACGCTATGTTCATGGCCAACGCTGCTGTAAGTTGCCAACTCCCGCTCCCGATGGGAACTTTCTGACAGCCCCCAGATCGGAGCCCTGATTGCCCATATCGTCCTCTTCTGGGGTGGCGATATTGTGAAGACTTTCAAGAACGCCAAGAAGGGAAGCTTCAACGACCCACATCACGTCCACATGCACAAGCACTATAGGGAGGCACCTTGGTGGTGGTACATGATTGTGCTCGTCATCAGCTTCGTCCTTGGTCTCATTGTTGTCATCAAGGAGAACGTCACTCTGCCCGTGTGGGGTTACATTGTCGCTCTCATCATGGGCACCATCATCGCTCCCTTCAGCACTATCCTCTACTCCCGCTTCGGTAACGGTATCGCAACAAACAACTTGTCCAAGGTCATCGCCGGTCTGCTTCTGCCTGGCCGCCCCATCGGCAACATGTACTTCGCCGCATGGTCCCACAACGTCATCAACGGCGCCGTCCAGCTCAGCATGGATCTAAAGCTTGGAGAGTATCTCAAGATCCCACCCCGCGTCATGTTCCTGACCCAGATCTACGGAACAGTGCTCGGTGGTTTCATCAACTATGCCGTCATGGTCTCCATCGTCACAGGCAACAGGGAGCTGCTTGCCGACACCAACGGTGACTCGTCATGGAGTGGTGCTACCATCCAATCCTATAACACCAACGCCTCCACCTGGGCGCTTGCCGCATACATCTACAAGCAAGGCCAAGCGTACTCCATCGTACCCTTCGGTCTCCTGATCGGCGCCGGCATCGTTGCCGCGCACCGCATCGTCGCACACTTCGTGCCCAGAATCGGCAAGTTCTCGCTCCACGAGATCAACTTCCCGCAGTTCATCCAGTACGCTGGTTATATCCCGTACAACCAGTCGCAGACTTGTGTCATCCTCAGCTGGACCATTGCTGGTTTCTACACCCAGTTCTACCTCCGCAACTACCGCCCCCGCATCTTCAAGGACTACTCGTACCTCATTGCTGGTGCCTTTGATGGCGCTAGTCTGACTTGCTTGTTCATTCTGTCGTTTGCGGTGTTCGGCGCTGGTGGACCTGCGATTCCGTTCCCGCAGTGGTGGGGTAACAATGTTGCTGGTAACTACGACCACTGCCCTGTTCCGGAGTAGATTGTCGCATTACGCTGGTGGTATAGTGGTGTCTTGCTCCATTCTTGTAGATATGAGGGACTGTCAGTCGCTTCAGACGTGGATAGTAAGGCCACAGGTGGTCACGAAACCTAATGATGATATTCTCTACGATTTGATATTCTATGCTCCATGCTTCTGATGGCTTATATCATTGACCTTAGTTCAGAGATCTGCGATTTCACAACCAACATCACAGGTCTTCGCCATGAAGACCAAAGAAGAAGGAAATGCATTGCTATTGACCGATAAAGCTCTACAATATTTTCAAAATTCTCGTAGGGGTCGAAGCATCCGCGCCAGGTGCGGGCTCGGTTGCAGCTGGTTCTGCAGAAACGACATGAGCTGCAGGGAAGATTTGGTGCCCGTCGATGGTGACTGTACTGCGGCTGTGGCTGGATTGCCATCAGTTCGACGTGGATAGCACCACACTGAGATACTTATACGCCCTAGAAGCGATGTGTGTCTCAATAAGAAAGCGCGGATGGTCCTAAGGATGCGGATTTCACTGTGCAATATGCCAAGACGGAGCTCAATCCCAAGCCAAACGTAGTAGATATTTGACAAGCTTTGGTGTAAGGAACACTTGTCAGGCACCGATAGCAGTCTAGCAGTAGTATTCACCGCAATTCAATCTGTGTGATTCTAGTTGTTAGCAAGTCTTGGAGGTCGACCGAGCGATAATTAGGACAATATGTCTCATCGACGTCTCCTTTTTCAGCCTTATAGACGACGTCCCCTGCCAACCCTGTTGGTTTTTTACCTCTTCCTCCCACTAGCCGGTACCGTTACTGTCTGTCCAATACGAAGGGTATTTGATCTCCTGTGTGTTCGCGATTGCTGCCTTCTCCTGACCCAGAAAGGACAGCTGATAGTAGGGCATCCTTGCGAGTCGAATTCAAAGATCCGCCAAGTGCTTGCGTTGGCCGTGCTCGGACTCAGACCGGTGTTAGTTGTATAGACCCTTTGTCTCCCAAGGTAGGGTGACCGACGGCAAAAAAGCCTACTGTGCTTTCTGGGATCTTATTGTGCGGAAGGCAGTCAAGGGTACCATGCCGATGTTTTACAACTTGACGGCCGTCCAAAAGGCCACGACAGATGGGTCTTGCACTTGGCTGTTTCTGCTACGCGTGGGTAGAGACACTTGCTCCACCGAGGCTTCACATTAAAGGACATGCGTAGCGGGTTCACAGCTAGTCTTCGGGGGACCCATTGATCTGCAATCTTTGAATTTGTGTCTAGAGACCTTCTATAATTTGGGTTTTGATGGTCGTAACCAGGGTCTGCGGCGGTGCGAAGAATAGTGGAAGCATATGATGGTGTAGAATTGTAAGCCGCATTGATGTTGAAATACGAAATGGGGTATCATCGTTGAGAAGCCTCTGAACGCCTGTCGAAATCCAGCAGTCCGCGTTGTTGAAGCAGACCCTCCCTGACTCTTCTCTACTGTCTATATTTTGAGTCTACTCTTTCTCGATTTTCTTCTCCGCCCCATAACCACCCTTGCCCTCAAGGTTCTGGTAGGTCTTACCCTCGGACCGAGGAGCGTTCCTGCCATTCCTGGGGCCTCTCTCATCGAGATCCTCTTGTAGCCAATTGAGCACAAGCTCACCAAGCTGACTGTTACCGGACAGTACCCTAGAGTCAGGGTCGCTCTTGACGCCCATATCTTCCAGGCTGCCCCACTTCTTGACTTTTCCGAGCGACATGTGTACGAGGTGGGTGGGCCAGGTGGCGAGATTGTCAAGAATATGTGTTGCGTATACGATCGTGCAGGGACGCTCGTTGGTCTCTTTCTTCAGGAAAGCCAAGAAGTTGGACCGGGAGAGCAAGTCAAGATCAACGGTGATCTCATCGAGCAGGAGGATCGTCCATGGGCGCAGAAGACCCATTGCCAGCTGCACTCGTCTCCTCTCGCCGTCAGAGACGGCGTGCATGCGCCATGTGAGATCGATGTCGAGCACTTGAACAAGCTCATCGCGCCGTTCAGAGTAGTATTGGCCGCCTACTGAGTTGAGGAGAGTGACAACGTCGATGTCGGTGCGGACGATAGGGTTCAGAACCCATTCAAGACCGAGGTAGGTGACGCCTTCGAGACCTTGCTTGAAAGGGTCGACGCCTGCGATCGAGACGGTATCGGCCGGGGCCATGCGCTTGCCAGACAACAGACGAAGGAGCGTCGTCTTACCGGCACCATTGGCTATGCACTTTTAGCTCTTATGCATTGCGCATACGCAGAGTATGTCAAACCTCCAATGAGAAGGGTCCTGCTGCCAGGAGGCAGGTTGAGGAAGACCTCCTTCAGTCCGCTTGAACCATCCGGAAAGGCATAGCTGAGACTCTTCACATCAATTGATGGCGCGATCTTTTGTCCGTTGGCGTCTGTTGTCATTTCGGCGTACTGAGAGGTTGAAGAAAACAGAGGTGAGGCTGTTACAACCTGGTGGTACTGGCCTACATTTTGTACCGTGAGTTGGCGTAAGGCGGGGGGGGGGGCACTTCGGTGAGTCGCGCCGCGGTAATGACAACATCAGATGCCGAAGATCGGCTAGTGCCGAATTTGGCAGGTACAGAGGAGAATCTTCAACCTCACCTCTTCGGCATTTGCGTTTGTGCTGTCAGCCCATACAAACGCACGCAGTACGATAACCATGCTGAAGGCTGTCTGAGTCACCTGTGTTGACCCCTTATGTCTCACCTTTGGTGCAAGCTTAGGCGTCCATCATTCAAGCTGCTACCCGATGCAAGGCCGTCTAGACTCCATGTCAGCATCGATGGGTCATGATCGTAGCTTGTTCTGCAGAGGCATTTTCCGGCCTCATAAACGTTCTGCGATATGTAAAGAAGCAAAAGTAATAACACATTGGCCGCAGCATCGACATTCCATAGTACATGTAAAAGCTAAAATCTCTTCATGCTGTCTCAGCTACTCCTTCTACTGCTTCGTAGGCAGCTTCTGTAAACCCACGAGCCGGCTTGTGCAAGGCTCAAACTCAACCTTCTAAGCAGCCAAGGATGTCCGTCAAGTCTATATCAACAACATATCCCTCTTTCGTATCTGTTGTCTACCTATCAAAAGCGATTTAGGTCCTTACTCTCCAGCAGTGATGGATCTGCAAGTGCACATTACAAGCATAGTTTGCCAACTAAGTTGACAAAGGGTGGTAGGGTAGCAAGATTACACATCGCGAGAATGCAAAGCGATTGACCTGATTTCAAATCAGTGAAGGCGAAAAGAAGGAAAATTGCTATTCTCAAAGTTCTATCAAAGATGTAGCGCCCAGAGTTCATCCCACACTTGATGACCCCGTACTCCAGCATTTCCCTATTTTGTTCGAGTGTTCCGCCCAGGTCGGCCATTGATCGTACTGTACTATTTTAGAGTGTGATCTCTGTAAGTAAAGCGTGCAAAGTGTGCACAGCCTGGGGCGCGGTGAGAGAGTCTCAGAAGCTCTGAAGGCTTCCTCTGTCTCTCACTGCTTCAAGTAGCACTGGTATTTCGGCGCAGTTAATTTCAAACTTAACTTCGGCGTCGTGGATTATGCATGACTGGCACGCTGCTTTCATGATCATTTCATCTCTTCGTTGGCAACTGGAGTGATCGAGATGCTGTTGCATTTACCGAAAGTCTCGTGTGTATAGCGTTGCGTGACTTTCAGTCAGGCTATTACATCTCTCATGTACAGATCAAATCCGGTGTGGCCCTGGCGTCCTACTGCTTCTCTTTCAAAGTTATTACAGCGCTTCGTCTTGCGTTTGCTCATACAAGATTCCCAACTTCAGGCTCCACTGAATCTCTCCTGACTCGCTCTCTGACGTGCTTGGTGTCGACTGGCTGAGGAATAGAACTACTCATCGTCTTTGCGTTGGGTTTGCCTCTAGGTAATTGCGCCGGCTGAGCGAGCCACCGCACATGCTCAGCCGAGTTGGAACTTTGGGCGCCCCTAGAAGCTCTATGTCAGTGGTGGCTTCGCAAGGAGCTCAGACGCGGGGAGTCCTCCAACGCACACCTTAGCCCATCCTCTGCGGTACCCTTCATTGTGACCCCAACCCTTCCAGACATACTGGGTCTTTGTGTTGGCGCCGTTGTCAGTAGAAGAGGACTCGGTGTACATGACTGTGTTGATGGGGGGCTGTAACGCTAACTCGTCGGCGCGCACGCGACCAATGGCGAGTTTTAGCGGCACGAGGTCAGAGTGATAGTTGACAGTGCCAGTGCGCTTAGTCGTGACATAGTGCTGATACACGGTGATCGGGGAGTCGTTTGGCCATTTGGGGTCGGGCTCGCGTGCAGCTTCTGGGTCGAATTTGAAGATGATGGTGTCGCCGCGGCCGTCGATGTAACGATGGAATTCTACTGGCGCCATGATAAAGATAGCAGTGTCGTAGGAAGAGGCGATTGTTGCAGAAACTGAGTTGCGAAGATGTGGACGATGAGCTTGCTTGGTGGTAAGTAGGACTTTTGGAAGGCGCGAGGAGCACAGGATTGAGTGAAAGAGCGCGGCAATGCCACCGGGCGCACATGTTGCCTTCACCTTACGGTCTGTAGAGCTATATTGTTGACTTCCATGAATACTTGTTGGATTTGTGAACAATTTGACAATGACCATGTTTGTGTTAGTTACATAGCTAGGTGAGTTTTGTCGCTGCTGCAGGCCCAGTTACTATCAGTCATGAAATGTCAATCATGGAAGTGGCATTCCCTATCTCTGTGCTACCGCAAGAAGTTTTGATGCGGTCTCATGACCGGCTGAGCAGAGCAGAACGTCCTCGGGCTACTCAATTGGTGATCGTCTTTCCGTTTCATGGTCTCTAAGCAACGACAGAAGCTACAATATGTCGGATGAGGAGTTTGAGGCAATACCAGAGTAGATGCCGTCCCCAGAATCAATCATTGATCGAAGTCCTTCGCCACTGCCTTCTCTTGCGGTCTTCTTCGTCGAGCGAAATGACACCTCGCAAACACCACGGTTGCATCCTATCGAGAGTCGACACTGATGAGGGGAAAGTTACAGGAGAGGGCGAAGCCGCCAAGGGATGCAGGAAATGGGTCACGTTCAAAAGAGTTGTCAAAAATGTGTTGGGTACGTGTGCAGCGCTGGTACCTACCTTCACGACCGAGGAAACGCCTGAGCAAGGCAGGGGAAGTTGACGAAGGGTTGTGCGCATTCTCGATGAAGCAGTCTTGCTCATCGCTGTCTGTCACCGGCATGAATGAACTCGGCAGGATGTAGATGCAGCCAGCAAAGGTAGCTGCAAAATGCAAGTACGTGAGCTCAAGTCCTCGCCTGAAGCCTGAGAGAGAAGTCAACTAGCCTCATGCAGCGTGACGTGCATGAGTGCAGTACTGGGTAGCACGGACGCTCACGGAAATTGGGTGCCGGACTGCCAGATGCTTGACTTCGGGCTGACAGGCATGCATGCTTGCTTGCTGGATGCGGCGGCTTTAGTGAACACGTCCCATAGAACCCCGCGAACTGCACCTGGGGAAGCAGAGCAGCGCAGCGCTCTCACAGACGCAGTGCACGATACTACGCTTTTGCTAGAACAGCCACCCACGCAGCCATCCGAGTGATCCGCATGTCAGGGCTGACCTCGCACCTCCGTGCCCGCCGCTATCTCCGTCATCCCCCCCAGTAATCGCATTTCCCTACCGCGACAATATTCCTCAGCCTCGATGCGCGCGTCCTAGCTCAGCACCCACCCCCCCTCGACTATGTCCAGCAGGCCGCCCCTCGCACACCTCCAGCACGTCGCGTGCGCCCGCATACGATAGCTACGACCGCCCACACACGCTGCAGCAATCAATGGCCGCGGGCTGAGCTGCACACGAGCATCCCATGGCCCTGCCCACGCTCCAGTTCCTGGCGGGGCTCCTGCTGCTGCTGTACCTGCTGAGCTTCGTGCTGTTTGCCTTCATCCGCGTCGTCACCGGCGTCTCCATACAGCGCCTGGGCTACTCGGGCCTGCGCCGCATCGCCTTCACGCCCAAGGACGGCCTTCGCATCGAGATCAGAGGGCTCGGCTTCGCCCTGCACCGCCCCACATTCGCCCAGCCGACATGGGCCAGCATCGTCCTGACGGAGCTGAAGGTCACCGTCGACCTGAAGGTGCTTGGCGAGAAGCCGCGCAAGAAGACAGGCTGGACGAACTGGTCGAATGGCGCCGCGCACAAGGGCAAGAGCGGGACGACCACACCTGAGGCGGCCGTCGAAGAGGAAGCCACAGAGGACAGCGAGGAGCATAGGCGCAGTCTGACCTGGAAGCGCTTGACCGAGACCAAGGAGAAAATCAAGCGCCTGCACCGCAACATCAACTACATCTGTCTGGTGGACTTGCTGGCGTACTCGACAACGCTCGTGGTCCTCAATGTCGGCTCAATGCAGGTGGGCAACCTGTCGCTCGCTGTCGATACTAGGCGTAAGACAGTCGACCGCAGCCGCCTGTTCAACCACCACAAGCCCAAGTCGAGCCAGGAGCAGCGGCCTGCCGAGTGGCACCTGACCGTGCGCAGCGTCCTCTTCACCCCCGAGGGAGGAGAGTCGACCGAGGTGCTCGACCACTGCACGCTCAACATCCACGGCTTCCTTAAGAAAGAGCTCGAAGGTCTGCGCGACGCGTCCATCGCGCTCAAGCTTGGACGTCTGAGCATCCCCTACGACGACGTCAAACTGTGCGTCGAACGCGCCAAGAAGTGCAAGCCAGCGCCTACCCGGAAACAGAAGAAAATGGACACAAGACACCCCGAAGTATCCCTGACAGATGTCATGGAAGAGCTGGACCACCCCGCGAGCCGCGAGGAGAGCATCGTGCAGACCGTGTCAGACTCAAGAGAGTTCGCCAGCTCCATTCTGCGCGGCATTCACGAGTTCCAGTTCGCCATCAGCTTCGTGGGTCTTACCAAGCAGATCAGGACGAGCCGCAAAACGGAGCCAGAAGTCTACCTCAATGTGGCCATGAAGGAGGTTGGCATGGACTTGCTGCGACTGGACCCACGCAGCCCTGCACACCTCATGTACTTTTCGCCGAATGATATAGCACACCAAGCGCTTCTCGCTGCCATCTCTATCTCGGTCGGTATCGACGATGGCTCCGGCCACCCGGAACGCCTGCTCTACGTGCCCATGGCCACGACTACTCTGAACACGACTCTTCCCTCAAAGACCATTCAGTTCTCGAACGACAAGGACAGCGCCGAGCGCAACACCAACATTCTTTTCGCCAACCTCGTAATTACTTCTCCGTCGCTGGATCTGGATCCAAAGCACCTACCATTACTATTGTCTATGTTTAACAGCTATGAGTCGCGTAAAAAGCCTCAGAAGACGCGCAACAGCAAGCGCTACCTCATACGACGGTTACTGCCCAAGGCGAACATCAAAATCTCCATCCATGAGCCTGTCATCAGAGTGACGTTGCCTCCGATGGACCCCGAGCGGCGTGGAACAGACGAGTTCGATCTGCTCATCTCGGCTTCTTCGTCCCTGTCGCTCGATGTTGAGTCGTCGCACGCCGCAGACGGCGAGCTTCACTATGCGCTCCTTTCCACTTTCCGCATGAATGCGCAGCAGCTGTATTACCAGACTGCATCCGTTGAAAAGCATAGTCTGCTTTTGACCGACTACCTCGAGTTCAAGATGCAGCTCAGCGCATCGCCAGATGTCACCGTTGAGCTGCGTGGTATGGCACAGACATTCTCGTTCTACCTGGTACGGCCAGAGATCAGTGAAGGTCTGCGACAGATCGTCACGCACTTGCAGAAGGACAGGCGCAGGAAGCGTGGTGTCCCCAAGAAGAGCGGTGTTAATTTTTTGCGAAAGCTGCCACCATGGCTTGCATACATCCATCTGCAAGGCTCCGACTTCAACATCGAAATCGCCGGGGTCGACGAGGGTGTGTCGAAGCACAGCCGTGGAGCAGCAATCCACCTCGAGTCATGTTCGGCCGAGTACAAACACAGTCGGGACGACGATAGTGATCATAAGCCGGTCCGTCGTCGCGCACCCAGCAGGACTATCAACAGAGACGAGCACCTTATTCGCCCTCCGTCATCGCCATCGCCAAAGTCGCCTAGAAAGCCGTCCGGCAATCCTACCGACGGCAGGCGTCTCGCGCTACACTTCGTTGGTCTTGAGGGCTTCGTTATCGAGGCTGAGGATCAGTGGGAGCAAGACCCATCGTTGTCGCTCCCACGCATGGAAGTTGCATTCAACACAACGTCCGATAAGCAAGGATCCATCTTCCACGTGCATTCGTTCTCTCAGCGACTCTATGTACGATACTCCCTTTATCGGCACTTCGCCATGGGCATGGCTATGCAAGTTATAAATCGGTCTTTCGTCGTGCCACAAGAACCTATGCCGTTTGATGAGCCGATGTCACCGATGTCTCCATTACTATCACCTCAAGGACATCTGTCGGTTCCATCGATGGACGGCGATATGTTTGACTCCACAAGAAGTGGCATGAGCCCTGAGATCGTCACCATTGACTTCAAGGCGCAGTTCATACAGATCAAGGCCGATATGCCTTCAGACCCACCGCTCATGTTGCAGATCTACGGTATCGATGCTGGAAAGCATAGGTGGCAGCCTCCGTTCCTGAGATCACGTCTGGTCAGGCTGTACGCTCAGAACCCGAACGTCAAGCGCGTGTGGAGTCGTATTGTCAGCATCAAGTCGTTGCGTCTGGACTACAGGCAGACGAAGCGCCGATATGGTCACACCGTGACTGATGACAAGTCTTTCGACATTGCTACTGACGCTATCCGTATCGCTGTACCACATCAGTTGGTCGTGCACAAGATCTTCGATAACATCACCAACGTCACTAAAGTCGCCAAGCAGATGCACCACCGCTTCATGACTGGGACAAACGAGTATGTTCTCGACAAAGAGCCTGAAGGTCCTAAGCATGTGCCGAAGATTTCACTGCGCAGTAGGGCTGTGTTGTTCGAACTCGAGGACAGCTCATTCGAATGGAAGCTTGGAACCATCTACCGCATCGGCCTCATGGAGCAGAAGCAGCGTCTCGCCCGTGAGCAAGCGTTCGACCTCAAGGTCAAGAAGTTGCAGCAGCAAGACGAGTTGCGGAGTGGTGGTTCACGTCACCGCGCAAGGTCGGCACACAACGGGCATCACGGTCACCGTGGCCGCAATAAGTCGAAGACAAGAGAGCATGGGCGCGGCAGATTCCATCGACGCACAAAGAGCGCAGATTCGACGGATCAGGATTCACTTGACGGAGATCGACCAATGCGCTATAACAAGGACGGCCTCAGTGGCCTCAGTGGCTCCAGCCAGACTTCCATTGAGGTCGCGCGTGAGAAGCTCAAGGTTCTCAATGCGCAGACGTGGAAGAAACGCATCGATCATGCACTCACAATGCAGAATCGCTCCATACTTGACATACGCTCGATGTTCTGGGGCCTTGATGAGCTACCGGATGACATCGAGCAGAAAGAGATGATTCTCACCATACCGCAGCGACCCGCACTGATGGCATTCGCTGTCAGTGATCTTGACATCACCATTGATAAGCCTTCATTCCCGATGTCAGAGTATCCCAAGTTTCTTCAGCGTGTGGGCAAGGGCATGCCGACTGACATGCAGTACTCGTTGCTCATACCCATGCACGTTCAAATTAATGCTGGTGAAGCTAAGCTCCACCTCCGAGACTATCCGCTACCACTCGTGCATATCCCTTCGATAGGCAACGTGGGCTCTTCGCGACTGCCAAGCCTGTCTCTCAAGACAGATTTTGTTATCGCGGAAGAATTTAGAGACATCGAGTCCTCAAGAGTCAGCCGAGTTGTAGTCGTGCCCCAGGAAGAGACACTATCTGGAGAAATGTCGGGTGGCTTCGCAGTCGATGTACGCCGAACAGTAGCACCCGTCAAGACTTATTCAGACATGAGCATCGACATCAACTCGGCTTACCCGACACGCATCACATGGGGCACGTCATACCAACCTGCAATACAAGACATGATGCAGATCATCGAGAGCTTCACTAAGCCGGCAGTCGACCCATCAGAGCGTGTCGGGTTCTGGGATAAGATCAGGTTGACCTTCCATTCACGCATCAACATATCATGGAAGGGGGATGGCGACGTCCACCTCATACTCAAAGGCTCCCGCGATCCATATATGGTCACAGGCCATGGCGCCGGTTTTGTCATGTGCTGGCAGAACGATGTCAGACTCACGCTCGCCGAAGATGAGGACCCGCGCAACTTCATGGTCGTCAAAAGCGGTAGCTATGTCCTTGCCATTCCGGATCTTGGACACTATGCGCGCCATGATGGGGATGCAGAGAGCAATCGCCCCAAGACCTCGTCCAGCTTGTCGAGTCGTAGACAACTTGCTGTGTTCAAGAAGACTGTCATGAAGCTCAACGGCAATGTACGGTGGGGTGTCGGGTTGGTGTTTGAGCGTAACCTCGATAGCGGTGGGAGGTCGTTTGACTTTATCCCGCACTACAACGTTGCGCTCAAGAACCCGAAGTACGCGAAGTCGTCCAACGGAAAGGTAAGTCCGATTGCAGTCGTTCAATTCGCATTGATACTGATATTTGATAGGAGTATGACGCTTTCCGCGGCTTCCGCAGTCATCACATTCACATGTCCATCGCTATTGCTGCACCATACGATCGAGAATGGTCGGTCGCGAACCAGGACGCGTCGAAGACTTACAACAGTGTTCATCTTACGCCACGATTCTTCACACATTTCTACAACTGGTGGTCCATGTTCTCTGGCGCCATGTCGCTGCCTGTCCGGCAAGGCAAGCTGTGGCCCGGCGTGGAGAAGTCGAGCAAGAAATTCGGCAGACATCTCGCAACGATCAAGTACAACCTGCTGCTTTCGCCGTTGTACATGAGCCACATCTACAAGCATAAGGATGCTGAAGACTACGGCTCAGGCGTTGTGTCGGCCACCGGACTAAAGGCGCGGGTCGACAGCTTTATGCTCGATCTACACCAGCGCCGTGAAGAGTTCCGCACGGTGGTCCAAGCACCTAAGGGCAAAGAGGACAGCAAGCAGAATCAGACCACTGGAATGCGCATCAACCAGGTGCAGCTGGATCTCATCAAAACCGATGTCCGTGCTGTGTCAGCCAGCATTGCTGGCACAGGCGAGGAGGATATCGAGAATGCGACTACCGAAGAGGCAGCAAGCTTCAATCAAGAGTATCTCAGCGCAGACCTGTCGAAATTCACCATTCCAGACAACGACTGGGGTTGGGTCGACATGGACGACTTCATCGAACTTGGTTGGATCCTGCCATCAGATCGTCATCCTGAGACGCAGATCCTGCCTCTCGCATTTGCACCTCACTTCACGTATTTCCGTCAGACAGATCATGCTGACAACATCTCTGGCGATGTTCACAGGACCAGCGCGTTCGGCAACGAACCTACACATCACTGCGTCATGTCCGCCCGAAATGACCCGCGACGGATTCAATGCGGACTTATCGAGCAGCGTATCGAGCGCATCAAGAAGCAGATCGAGCATAACCACAACGCAATCGGCGAACAGGAAGTCAAGGTTGTACGCGAAATTGATGAGAATAAGAAAGAGGCTGAACGTCGCCTCAACGCATTCAAGAGCCATGCAATTTTCCTGCAACGGAAGTTGGAGTTCCTAACATCTATGCACGAAAGTCTGCTGGATCGTCTCGCGGCCAACGAAGCAAATGCAGCGCCCGAAGGCGAGCCCGACACCGACGACGAGTTCTACGAGGCTAATGGCGAAGATCCCGCAAACGATACTGACAGCAAGGGCATGAACTCAAAGCCGAACATCGACTATATCAGCGATTTCAACAACCGTTTCATCATCCACAATGTGCATCTCAAGTGGGGCAACTCATTGCGAAACATCATCCTGCGCTACATACACCAAGTCAGCCAGCGTAGAGGCTTCGTGTACTATATGTCCCGAAGAGCAGTCAAATTCATCCTCGACGTGGTGGAAGAGCAGAATAAATCTCGTAACCCTTCCACCTCCTTCGAATACGAAAGCCCAGACATGGATCCGACAAAGCCTAAAGCGCAGAGCGATCAGGGTATGAGCATCGACGAGACTATTCAACAGCTCCTCACAGACGGCAAGAAATTTGTCGATGCCGATGAAGCTGAGAAAAGCGACAAGACCAAGGAGGCGCAAGACAAGCAGGACTCAGCTGAAAAAGATGTCCATACCGACTACGTGCCGCAGAATGCGTATATCGTTCGCCTCATTGCACCTCAGATTCAACTGCAGAGCGAACGCAACACCAAGGCTGCCGTACTCGTGACAGCCAAGGGTATGCAGCTCAAGGTCCTCCAGATCATGGACAAAGACCGCGTTATGGATGAGGTTTCTGGTTTGGTCCAGCGTAGATTCACCGCCGCCATGGACAGTCTGCAGATTTTCGTCACTAACGCTAAGATCTTTAGTAGCATGGACGACATCCACATGTACTCTGGAAGCACTTACGGAACCCCAGCGGGCTCGGCGTGGCCGCCATGGGTACCGTTTGAGGTCATGTTCGAGTTCCACTCTAACCCCTATGGCTTCCAGAGAGTCGTGCAGAGGACAAGTGCCAGTATGCGCTACGATAAATACAATACACTGCGTCTTAAATACAACGACGATGTGTCTGGCGACTCTGCTTCGTCTAAGAGCACACAGAATACGGAGAGTCGCATTGATCATCTTTGGGTCGACTTCCCTCACGTCAGAGCGCTGTGCGACTCAAGACAGTACTACGCAATGTACGTCATCGTGCTGGACCTGCTACTGTACCGTGAGCCGCTAGAAAAGACGCGCAACGAGCGCCTCGAGAAGATCATGTTAGCTTCTGACTTCAGCGATCTCACTGGAGCGCCAAGTCTGGTCGTTGGTTTGCAAGAGCGCATTCGTCAGCTCGAGGAGATCAAGACTGTGTTCCAGGTCAACGAAAAGT
The DNA here is from genome assembly GCA_039634465.1 of Didymella pinodella. NCBI lineage: Eukaryota > Fungi > Ascomycota > Dothideomycetes > Pleosporales > Didymellaceae > Didymella > Didymella pinodella. The sequence goes on from CP113352.1 coordinate 290,426, forward strand.
ACCTTGACAAGCAAGGATGGGAAGACCGGGTTGAGGTGGAGAAAGACCTGTCGGTCTATGAGGACGAGCTGTTCTTCGTCATGAAGGCTATCACCACTGCGCAGCGCAAGCAAGACGATCGCGCGCAAGCGAAGCAGTCGACTGGTCTGCTCCGATGGTACATCTCCGCGTCCGAGATCGTATGGCATTTGTTGCGCGAAGGCCAGGAGTCGCTTGCGGAATTTCAGCTCAAGAATGCGCTATACGACCGTACAGACAACAACGACGGGTCAAACTTCAATTCGCTTGAGATCGAGGAGGCACGAGGGCTGAACCTGCTTCCTAACGCGCTGTACCCGGAGATGATCCTACCATACCTGGAGAACAACAAGCAGCTGCCTGAAAACGCTAAGTGCTTGAAGGTTCAATTTGTAATGCTTGAAGCTATTGCAGGTATTCCGGTCATGGAACACTTCGAAGTCATGCTGTATCCGCTCAAGGTTCAGCTCGAGTGGGAGATCGGCAAGAAGCTTTTTGAGTACATCTTCCCAGCGATCAAAGACAAGGACAAGGAGAATGGGAATTCCTCTTCGCCATTCATGATCAAACACGCGCTTCCCTCGCAAGACGACGAGGATGAAGAGACCAATGGCAGCATGGCGTCGAGCGTCAGCGCTAGCTTGAGCAGCTCCATGTCGCAAGATGAGGCGGCTGTAGCATTGCAATCGCGATTGACGCCGACACTGAAACTGCCAGAGCCAGGAACCAAGGCTATGCCCAAGGTCAAGGGCAGTCCTCAGAAAAGACCTGGCTTGAATAGCTTCCGATCGCTGTTCCGCGATGACAACGCATCACGCAGCGGCACCGAACTACGCCGCACACTGCATCCCAACTCTGCGGCAACGCCATCAGGCTCCTCGCTCAACATCCACGCTCGTCCTGGCTCAGTTCGTTCCAACGCGTCATCGATGACAGCCAACGAGTCGGAGCGCACGGCCAAGAAGTTCACTCTCTACCGCACTGGCACGAGCATGACATCGACCGACAAGCGGACGGACAAGAAAGAGAAGAAAGAGCGCCATGACGACCTCACGCAAATGATGAACCGTGCCAGCAATTACATGACACTCGCCTACGTCCGGATCCCGAGCATGACTCTCTGCCTCTCCTACAAAGGCAAAGGCTCCCGCAACTTCGAAGACGTGCACGACCTCGTTTTCAAGATGCCTACCCTCGAGTACCGCAACAAAACATGGTCCAACCTCGATCTCGCGCTTCAGCTCAAAAAGGACGTCATCCGCGCCCTCATCAGCCACGCAGGCGCCATCGTGGGCAACAAATTCAGCCACCACCGCCCGAGCAAGACGCAGCAGAGCAGACTCCGCCAGATCGCCAACTCCAGCGCCATGCTCAACGCCTCGCCCGACCCGTCCTCCGACGGTGCAAGTCTGCGCGACCACTCCCCCGGCTCCTCGACCGACAATGTGCGGCGCAGTTTCACATCTGGCCGCCAGGGTAGCTGGATCAGTACTGTATCCGAGGAGAGTTCCTTACGCCCCGCGACCAGCGCCGACGGACGGAGCACGCACGATGCCCGGTCTACGCACGGCAGTATCCTTGGCGGTCTGCGGCATCATCACCACCATGACGATACGGCGCACGGGTTGGGCATTGAGGATGGGCGCGCGTTTGCTGACGAATTGTCAAGAGTCGACAACACTGAGCCCGGTCATGCGAACCTTATTCATAGCCTGAGTAAGCATATCACAACCATCACGCCTTTCAGCAACTACAGAGGCCGAGACAGAGCGAATAGCGCGGGGAATGGGAGCAGCTTCCCGTTCAGTAGGAACGGCAGCGTGGTTGATGACGAAGATGTGGGGAGGCCGAAGACGAGTTATGCCGAGGATGCGGATACGGGGATGAACAAGAAGCAGAAGGCGTTGGCGGTGGGGAAGAAGTTATTGGGGAGAACGAAGACGGAGAAGTTTGACGGGTAGTCAGACTCCGAAGGACAAGGACAAGAAAAAGCAGAGACGGAGTTGGAGGATCTCGTTTGTTGCATTTGAGGCGCGAAGCATCGATGGGCGTTTAAGCGACCTGTGGCGTTGTTGTACTTGTACTTCGAGATGAGTTGAAGCAGATGAAGTGGGTGGCACCTTGAGGCGTTCAGAGCGTCGAATCCATAGAAAGCACGGAGCTCATAGCGATAATCACCATATTCTCGATATCATCCTCCTCGGTGCAGCCTCGAGCAGATCGTTCAGATCGAGTCGCTCGCTCGCTCCGCGCACGCTGCTTCGCTCCTTTGACCGCGCAACTGTACGTTTCGTTGTCTGCGAGAAGGCTGGCATTACGAGCGATGTTCGCTGCGCATTAAAATGATAGTCATTGAGTTTGTGGGAATCTGACCATGTGGCAAGCGAGTGCAAACCCGCTGCTTTTCACTTGGAGCACAAAGGACTGCATTATATGCTACTCATCTGGAACCAGATGTACCTTGCATCGTAATCTCCAGACCTACTCCCGGTGTTCGGATCCTCTCGTTATCACCCCTTGTGTGCTACCAAACCTGTCCCCACCCGTACACGCCTGCGCGTGCTTGCTCAAAAGCCTTGTCCACCACGACTTCCCGTCAACAAGGAAAGCTCATCCGCCATGAACTTTCCCATGGCCTGCAGCGCTTCCTCTTTGCTTGAGTACACCAACGGCGTTGCAACTGGAAGGACATACTCCGGCGCGTTCTGATCCAGAATTGCCAGGCTCGCGCCCCAGTTGTCGAGGACTGTGCCGAGTTTGGTCTCTGCACGCTGTTGACCGTACATAATTTTGAAGCCATGACGATGCCCGGGGTATAAGAGTTGAGCAAGGGCTGATTTTTGTTAGCTCTGCTAGCTCTTGTGTAGGGAGTTTGCAATGTTTCACCTATGATGCGCATTTCCTCGCGGATCTCGTAGGAGATGTTGAGATAGAGCCTGACAACGGTGACAAACGAGATTGCGATGGTCACCAAGACTAGTTGTGGGGTTAGGACTGTATACAAGCTTGTTCACAGCTGCCTGGCCTGCAACATGCTTACTGGGACGAGGCAAGAAGCCAGCCACGCAAATTCCAGCACAGAGACCGAAGATGAAGCGCGGGCTTAGAATTGGCATAGTGATGATGTCGTGTGGGTGTCGTGTGGGTGTCTTGTGGGTGTGTGGTGAGACGATAAGTGGACGTTGCCTCGCTAAACCTCTCCTTTCACTTTGAATTGTCACCACTGCTGACCCCAAGTCCGTGGACAACGGAACATGTAGCCAAAAGGCCTTGCACTGCTACCACGCAAGACGACTCTTTTGCTCCCGTCTCCGCGATTAAGTCCACTCTTTCCACACCCCCCTCGGGAGACCCTCACCATAGTCTACGACTACATTGACACGGACGACCAAGTTGTGCTCCTGAAAAATATGGATGGATATGAATTGAGGTCCTTTGGCTGTCTGGCTGCCATGGTTCCAAGCGATGTGAGCGAGCTGTTGTGCGATAGATCGGCACTGGGAACTCCACATACAGACTCCAATGATGTGGGCTAGTTAACTACCCCGGGATATGTTGTAGCTTCTTATCATCTGCGTAGACGGCTGCAGAGGCCGTGCCTGATTGAATGCGGCTACCTGTGCATACCGGCTTAGAGATCGTATCGAACTCATCATGTTCGCAGCACTCTGGACACTCTCAACCAGGCGAGACAGCGCGTCGAGTTTACCAGTTCAAACCCTCATGGAGGAACCTCGTGTTCGCCGCCAATTGGTGTCACACCCTTGACATTGCGGATGTCAAAACGGCTATCGCACTGGGACCAGATCTGAAATAAAGCTGCCAAACCTTGAACACACTCGAGGACCGTAGAAGGCAATGTAAACATCGTTCGTCCACCCAAGCGATGTGCAGTATGCCTAGCACATGTAAATAGAATAGGAGACTGCAATTCTGATTCGACTGCTATAAGCATGTATGTAACGTTAGGATGGTTGCTTTGTTCGCGGTCAAATATCGAGACGGTCGACCAGTGGATGCTCGAGAGCGCTTGCTGAAGGCGCTCAAAAATAAACTTGACCCTCATGTTATCGAAGAGCCTATGGTGCAATCACCATAGGCAACCATTCCTCATATGAGCGGCGAGCGCCAAATTCTGAGAAGTCTACCAGCTCACGCTGGGTTGTTTTGCACGTTCACGATTTCGCACAGAAATCTGACTTGGAAGTGTATAAGAGTGCTGTCCTTTGCTGCCTTTGTATCAGCATCACAACAGCCAGCTCTTCACATCTACAGAGGCTTACAGTCATCACTCATCTTCTCCGAACACTTCTCCAATTTCCGTACCCAAGATGCGTTACGCTATTGCCGCCTCCGGCCTTCTCGGCCTTGCTGCTGCCGCTCCCCAGATGATCAACATCAATGCTGCCTTAGCCGTTCCCACACCCACAATCTTGGGACCTAAGGTCGACGAGACTAAGGCTCCGAGCATCTCCTACAACCCTACTGCGGCTGCCGCTACCGTCGCCGCTATTGTCAAGAGCGAGGGTGTTATCGAGAAGCGTGATACCTCAAGCTGTGGTGCTCAGCAGCCCGGCAGGTAAGTGTTCCTTGCACCGAGAAGAAGACTCACCAACTGACTGTCACAGCCCTGCTCCCAAGGATGGCAGCGTCAACGCCTACCTCAAGACCGACAGCCCGCTCAGGCAAGCTGCCCGTGCTGCCGGCACTCCCTCTGGATACAAGCAGTCCTTCGTCGACAAGACTGGCAGTTCCCAGCAGGCTGGCTACCGGACCTTCAAGTCTTACGACAGCTACGACGTTCAGGGTTGTGCCGACGCCTGTGATGGTGAGAAGTACTGCCTTGGCTTCAACATCTTCTACGAACGCGATCCTAAGTTCGAGCCTAAGGACGGCTGCGCCAACCCTGATCCCATCACTAATGTCAAGTGCTCTCTTTACGGTTACCCAGTAGCAGGCAAGGCTGCCACTAACGAGGGCCAGTGGCGCGGTCCTCAGGACGCCAACGGCGAGGCCTTCCACGTTGTCATCACCGGTAGCAATGGCTACAGCAAGATCGGCAAAGCCCTTCCTAGCGCCGACAAATTCAAGGCTGGCACATCTCTCCCAGCTGGTATCTCGGCACCCCTTGACAACGGCTACGATACCTACAACGGCATGCGTCTTTTCAATAACAACCCCTACGATCCTGCTCTCTGCGCTGCTGCATGCCAGGCCCAGACTGATTACGAGAAGGCCCACCCTGACTCTGAGGGCAAGTACAAGCCTTGCAACTTCTTCAACTCGTATATCCTCACCCAGAACGAGGTACCCCTTGGTACCTACTGCTCCCTCTACACACGCACCTGGGACTCCAGCTACGCCACCAACACTGGCTTCTGGTACGGTGATGATAGGTATGATGTTATCAACTCTGCCTCGTACGAGATCAGCAGCCCCAGCAACGGTGTCATTGCTAGGCAGTAGCTTTGAAAGCTCCGTTTCTTTTCCAATGATCACGAACCCCTTGCACGGCGCATTTTACCCCCTGGTTACGAAATTATCTGCGGCGCTTATTTTAGACTAGATTTCAAAATTCTATTATTTCACTGAACTTCTTCCTTGCCTAATTTTCTACATGGCCTCTTGAATCAATTGGACGTCGGCACCCTGGTCAGCTCGTCGCCCTAACATCTCGTGTATCATTGACGCATCTCTCGCAAAAGTCGCCATAGACTCTACGACCATCGCTCGAGGGACTTTGAATCTCCGTTCTCACCTGCGACTCTCCCCAAATTTCGTCCTTTCCGTCTAGAATGGTTTGTCAATTTGATGTTCATCAGGTTTTTTTGTCAAATTACTTGGAAGTCCGCTTGCTTGAAACACGCTCACAGAGTGCAGGTAGTCTTGATCTTCATTATATCTCGCCGCAGGCCTGGCGCAGAACGGCACACTGAAGATCCGTCCTGACCCAGAAAGCACACGGTGCGTCGTTGCTTCATGGACGCCATTTGTCACTACCCAGAGACCCTGGCCTCTGTTCACGACAAAAGTGCCGAGCATGTCAGCAACATCAAGCTAGTTGTCGTTGCGGAGTAACTGCACGCAGTGATCATGAGACGGCGATATCTGGAGCAGAAACGTCCACTACCCGGATGAATCCTGGTGGGCGCCAACGCCTTCACCGCCGCCCAGGTATCTCGAGTAAGACACGAGCTCGAGTGGAGAGGAAGAGGCGGAACATGCACGCGGGTAAGGAAAGGGCTACAGCTACGAACCTTTGTTCAATTTGCTCAAGGCCCCGACAAGTGCTTCGGCGACGGGGCAAAGCGGTGAACATGCAACGGCCACTGATTTCATCGTCAGTTGATCCGCCACAATTGGCGCACCTGTGCGCTGTGATCTTCGATAACCCTACCTGGTTTGTGCCATTGAGTCTCTCGACTCATAGTCGCCCGTCCACCCAATCATCCTCCAGCACAGTCGCGAACTCATAGTGCTCACTGCAATCGACCTTGCCGGTATTCTCCTCCGGAAAGTGAAACACCACGGTAGCTTGTGCGGCACTACTTCTTCCTCTGCCTGACTGGATAAGTTAAAGAGAGCGAGGGGTGTTTCGATGAAGCTCTTGCTTTCATCATTGGGTACGTCGTAGTCACGGTTGTAGAAGAATTAACAGCCAAAGATCCGTTGCGAAGTTCTGCGACTATACGATGGCCTTCGAAAGACTCATGCCCTGCACCAAGGTCGATGATGGGGCTGAGATGAAGTCGATTGTCGTACCTGGGGCTTGACTGGCGATGCCTAACATTTTGACAAGCGCATTAGTACCTATTTCCTGCTAGTGACCATTGGGTTTGGTGTCGTTGATCTATGGACGACATGCGGCGTTCTTATAGCCAAGCTGTGTATGGAAAGCCGTTAAACCCCGGTGACGTTGAACTGCCTACGAGAGCGCTAGTGGTGGTACGCATCCGGGGCCCACATCCGGGTCCGACCTACCACCAACGCCGAACGACCCCCGATACCGAAGTGAGCTTAGAAACATCATTTAGTAAGTCTAAATATTCTTTTTGCAATGCTGGTAATATGACTTGCTCAGTCGTAATATTTCGCGCTCTTGCCTCCAATTATCGCCTCCTCCTGTTGCTCACTCCTGACCTGCCCTTTCGCCACACCCTTCTTCACTCTTGCTTTCACCCACTCGCCAGCAGTGATACCAACAACGCTTTCGTCAGATGTCTCAGTGTAGCCCAACTTGTCCAGCACATTGCTCTTGACTGGAGATAACTTGACGTCATCCTCCGGCCGGACGAAGTAAAGTACGCCAAGTCGATCTATGGAGGCTTGATCAGGTGGAGGAGCAACCACTCGATGAATGCTGCTCTTCAGGAAGCCGTTTGTCAGAAACTCTAGCGAGTCTGCGAGATTGACTGTGATGCTGCCCGGGTACGGTTTGACATACTTCCATTTGCCCTCTGATGTGCGAACCTGGAGCGCAGCGACTGGTTGACGAAAGAGCAGTGTCAGTGAGCCAAAGTCGGTGTGTCCCTTAACCCAAACGTTTTCAAGTGCAGCATTCTGCTCTGGTGTGCGATGATGGTATTTCATATACCTCAGATGGCAGTCGCTCCTCTCGCCGTAGCGATGCTTCTCAAGGAAGAACTCTTCGGGGAGCTCCAGAACAATAGCAAGCAACACGAGCAATTTTCCAGCCACGTTATCCGATATGTGTCTGGCAAATTGCTCAATCTCTTTTCGATGCGCGTTGATAATGTCAGGATGCGGACGCTCAAGCTCAGGGATGAACTTGGGTATGTTGTAGATCTCAGTGTTATCTTGGATCCCAGGTCGCACTTCTCTCAGGCCAAGTGGCTTGTATCCGTTGTATCCGCCATTTTCTAGGTCAGCTCGATACTTTAGCTTTTCTTCGGTGGACAGGTTGAAGAGCTCTTTGCCAATGGCAAATTGTCGATCGACTGCCTCCTGGCTGAGGCCAAAGTTGGTGATGTAAAAAAATCCTATAGATTCAATGGCGTCGAATAACTGCTTTGCGAGTTTGGCCTTGCCACCAGGTGTATCGAACAGAGACAGATCAAGGGTCGCAAGAGTTGCCCAGTCCACTGTCGACGCATCAGTCCAGTCAGTAAGGGTGTAGGAGCCGACTGACATTCATACTTTGTCTCAGGCACTTGGTTATACGCTGGTAGAGCGGACACAGCGCTTATCGTTTGCACAGCAGACATGTTTGTGGTTCAAGGCGGTACCCGTCAGCTCGTTTGGTCTGTCGCTGCAAGCTTTGAGCGCGTTCCATAGATATATACTGGCTTGCCAGAGGTGTAGTCAGTTTCCGAGTATCCGGATATAAGGTTGACAGCCGAAAGTGGAGTGCAGCAGCCACAAGCAACGGTGTCTGCAGGACGCCTGGTGATTCGTGATTCTTAGCCACGATGGCGGCATCAATTCAGCCAAAAACGGTAAAGATCGTCACCGGACAAGCTTCTTCTCAAAGAGCAGTATCGTCAGAGTGGGCACAAATATCGAGCTCCGTCAAAACGCATACCCATAGAGGTACCAATAGCGGTCGGGCTTGATATGCAGCAATATGGTTGGCACGCAAGGCTTGACAAGTTCACATTGCTTATCGCTGTGGATTCCAGATCCCTACAAAATAACATTGCATTTCCACTCCAAGCCAAGTGAGGATCAGGCTTTAAGAAACCTAAATGCGCTCGTTTACCTCCTATCGAAACAGCAGATCACTATCAGAACTTTCAAATGACGCATAAACGGGAAGAGCTGACCACTGGTTCTTCCCCAGTCCAAGAGGCTGCACATGGGTTTCACTACGCTCAACGTGGATCAACAGTCGACAATCAAGCTATCTCGGGCGAATCAATTGAGGGCTATGAAGATGAACGAATGCGAGCTCGAACGTTGCTCACGGCCGAAGAAGAGAAGAAGTTGATGCGACGGATCGACTGGCGACTCATGGTACTAGGTCCCTCCGGCATCTGAAGTTTACTAATTCCAGACGTTTCCAGACACTATGCTCGATCATGTTTTTGCTGAAAAACATTGGTGCCGACAATGTTTCGAACGCTCGTATCATGAATAAAGGCACCTCGGGCAACATCATGACACAATTGGACATGACATCGAACGAGTACAATCTGGTGGCGACCATCTACTACGTCAGTCCACCCCTAGAATGTGATTATTGGTACGACTAACCCTTCTCAGATTCCGTACATTGTCGCTGAGGCACCTTCAAACTTGTTGATCAAACGCATGTTGCCTTCGAGATGGCAAAGTCGAATAATGATAACGTGGGGCATCTCCACGGCTTGTCACGCGGCCGCTACAAGTAAGAGCGGACTCTACACAGCGCGATTTTTCCTCGGTCTGGTATGTGAATTTGAGCCAAACGGATAGCAACATCGCTGAGAAACAATACAGATGGAGGCCGGTATGTTTCCTGGCGTGATCCTCCAGATGTATTATTGGTACAGGCCAGACGAAATGTCTGTGCGCCTGCTTTACTTTAGTAAGTCAATGACTTGAACGAGACGTGAGTCATAGCGAGGCTGACTGACCCCATAGATGTCCTTGGTAATCTCTCTGGAGTATTCAGCGGTGTGCTGGCTTTCGCCTTTTCCCACGTCAATGGTGCGCACGGCATCTCTGGCTGGCAGTGGCTCTTCATCTTTGAGGGCATCATTACTATCGTATTTGGATTCGTTGTTTGGTTCCTACTTCCAGACTTCCCTGCCACGGCCAAGTGGCTGACTGATAAGGAGAAGGCCTTCATCCAAGCTCGGCTTCCGGGCAACGCTCCGCAAGCGTCCGAGGCGAATTTCCGGTGGAGAGAGATCATGGAGTCGCTGAAAGACGTGCGTCTCTGGCTTTTCACTATGATATGGGCGTTATACACCGTTGGTACTAGCGGTGTCCGTTTCTATCAGCCCACTGTAATCGCCAACCTTGGTTATACGGACATCGCGTCAGCACAATTACTGAACCTGCCGATTAGCATCTTCAGTATTGTTATCATCGGCGTAAAAGGTGCTTTCGCAGATAACGGCCGATTACCCCGTCCAGTCTACCCGTTGTCTTTCCTCGGTGTCATCCTCGTGTGTTATGGTGTGTTGTACGCTTATCCCAGTAATGGAGGAGTCTTCGCAGCAACACTTATCGGCAATGGCGTTACGAGCGCATGGTTCCCTATGATGTGGCCATGGCGTGTGCAGACCATTCGGGGAGCAACCGGTTCGAGTTTTTCGATCGGTTTCGTCAACAGTTACGGGCAGATTGGTGGGGCTATTGGCCCTCACCTGTTCAATAGCCGTTTTGCGCCACATTATAGTGTTAGCTTCGGCATTGCGATGGGATTCGTTTCAGCATGCATTCTGACTTCTCTGTTGACTTGGTTCTTGACCAGGCATACTGAGCGAGACACACGAAGATTGAAGATTGCCAGGGTTGAGGCACAAAGCAGGGGAGAGACTGTACTGGATGATGTTGTCGACAAGGATCTGACGAAGCCGACTACAGGCGACAAAACTCTGTGTCAAGCGCCTAGAGCACGTCTGCAGACTTCATATTGGTCGTGCTGTCTTGCTGTTAGCCTCAACCGCGCAGTGTCCAAACAAAGAGCAATTCGCTTACAGTGGCTTGGCCGTCAGAACCACCACAGTTCGTCTTCCAGCCCATCTTTCCACAACTGCAGACAAGGCTGCGTGCCATCTACATATTTCCACTGCGCGGTCTCCAGTGCAATACGATAGTATGCTACTATGCCGGGCATGACTAACCATGTGAGCTGCAAGCATAAGCTCGCACACAACCATGCAACTGTAGCGATCCCAAAGATGCTAAAACCAATATTTATGAGTATATCGAAGACGGTCGAAGATCTGGAACTGCTGTGCTGATCACCCTGGGCAACCGGGTGGGGTAAGGGCCCAGTCACCGACCCAGAAGACGTATCCTCTGTGATAAGTGGCCAAATTCCATGCGTATATGCCATGAAATAAAGTGTCCAATTCCAGGCAATGTATGTCTCCCACAACACTATGATGTTGTACCAGAGACTCCAGTTAAGCTGCAACAGGATTGAGCATTGAAGGAAGCCAGCCGCCAACTGATACAGGATTGTTTTTGGAACGAACACAACATTGTTGCCGAAAGCCGTCACGCGAAAGTCTTTGACGGGCAATCCTAGGCGCTCTTTGTTTGCAAGACATACTGGGAAGTTACAAAGAGGCTCTGAGCACGGCTGAATGTCTCCGTTGACAGTCCAAGAAACATTGAGAAGCGAGATGGTGAGACTCCGGAAAAGAGCTGTAAGACCCGACAGCGCCAGGAAGAACATGGAGTAGTCAATTCCTGCCGCCGTATCTGAGAGAACTCGCCGAATCATCAGTACCACTGCCTGTGAATACTGCGCGATCAGAATGATAGTGATCAGGACGCGACCCCCCCATCTCAGATCCTTCTCGCGTGGTACGGTTGTGAGATGATGAGGAGCAACCATCCAGATTGGATATCTGCGACCGGTTTCTGAGGGCACTTGCGTCGCAAGGGAGCAGCTGCAGAGCCTCGCGAATCGATATCGGGCCGTCATGCTATTGCTCCATGGCCCTGGACACAGCGCAAGTAGGTCTACGAAGCCGTACCAGACGGAGCAGGTGAAAGACAGTACTGAAGCCAGGGGGATGATACAGAGCTCGATCGCATGCAAAACTTCAAATTTCCATGATGTAGAGCCATTTAAAGTGTTTAAATGGCCGTGTACCCCCACGGTCATTACAGTCGCGGCGAAGAGCTTGACAAAAGCCGCGGTAGCAGTTCGGCGAGAGCCTGCAGGGCATGACGTTTGGTAGTCTTCCGTCCCGGTCAACGGCAAGTGATGGCCTTCCATAGCACGGACAGCATAGAGCAGTGTCAAAATGCTGCTCAAGAGCGGTATGTAGATGGAGTTTGGATGACACAACTTCCGAAGTCGTGCATACGAAACGCGGAGCAGTCGTTTGACGAATGGATGCTCCTCTCCTTGAGCAGCTTGGTTCGAACTTCCAATCGAATCATTGGCCTGATGTTGTGTTCTGCTTTTACGCTGACCGGAAACCAGGCATATCGCGAGCATCCAGCCTCCCAACGCCGGTATGAAGAAGAGACATAAAACACTTCCTCGCATAAGCTTAACGAGAAGGTTCGGCGAACGTCGAGTCCAGGCTTGCAACCGTGTGAAGAAGTGTTGAGCATTCATATTGCCTGGTCAGAGCTGACCTGCACACGATTTTGATGTCTCGGGTGGCTGTAATCATATCTGCCCGCGATCAGCGTTGCCAGCTTGCTGAGTAGGCGAGACTGCTGCGCCTCATTATCGTAAGCGCAGGTGTGCGGGGTAAAGGGTTGGAACCCTCAAATACCAGTGGTGTGTTGCGCATCCTACGGCACGTCCGATAGGCGCCACTAAGAGTGCCTATCGATATGCATGGGCTTGGCTGCCTCAACATATCCAGACGTGAAAACTACTGTGTATCGAAAGTGGCGAGAGCTTGGTCCGGCGTATTCAAGGATTCCCAGAAATTGTAGGACGAGGTTTCATTGAGTAGCGACTCCAGGATATCTTCCGTCACGACTGGTTGCAAGGCTGGGCCAAGAAAGTCGACCATCTCGGTACTGTCTGGTGCTGCGGTGCCCGCTGCTGAAGTTCGTCTTGTCTGCGCAACACCCCAGATCGACTCATCGAAGGGCCCAGGCAGAAGTTGGCGAATAGCTTCACCAAAAACGCCGCAGAATATTGATGCTGAAGTATGTGTCTTCTGAAGCTCTCGCATGACGGTCACACACATCTCGAGTTTGTTGAACGCTAGCCGACGAGTCAAGCGATTTTCAGACTTGCAGCCCAGCAGATGAACATGCATTGCGGGTACTAGCAGTGGTGGACTGTGACACGTTAGTTTGTTACGTAGTGAGAACGGTCAACCCACTCAGTTCCGTGAGCTTGAGGAAGACAAGGCGAACTTACGTCATTGGAGTCGTAAACTTCACGAGTCCTTCGCGTGCAATACAATCAAGGACAGCGTTTGCCTGCGTCGCGGCGCTTTCCATACGACTCCGCACTCGAGCCGTCCATGGCTTCTCAGCCGCCGTAGACAGTCCTTGCGGTAGTATTGACACGAAGGGGCGGTAGAATGTTATCAGGATTGCCCTATAATATGTGAACTGAGCATAGGCGTGGAGCATGAATCTACTGGAGTGACTTACTGTAAGTGAAGCTGTAAATGATAGAAGTTGAATGTCGCAAGTGAGCTCAGATCAGGACTCTGAATTTCAGGGATCACAAATGCATGCAATTGAGCCTCAAGATCCTCAAATTGCGTCAGAGCTGGCCGCTTACCCAATTGTTGGTAGAACAGGAATAGAACCTCGCCGAGCACTTTGCTCAATGTGATCAGAAGTACCCAGAGTTCAACCATGACCACAAAGTCGCGGGGGAGAAGAGCATGTAGCTCGCTAGGCAATGTCTCAAGATCTACAGTTACGTCATGTGACTTGGGAAATGGCATGTCGCAGTCGCTGAGATGTATCCGGAGAGGCCGTCCAAGTGTCAGGCTAAGCCAACGATCGCGGAACATACAACAGGCCCAAAGCCTTCGCCACAGGTGGCGGCGCTGTGGCGAAACCAATGGGTTGATTCTCACAGCATCTGGGTCACGATGGAGACCTATGATCTGACACCAACTGACAGCAACACCTGATTACGGATTAGTATCATCAGTCTGCACACTTTAGGCTGACTTGCCGCTCCAATACCACGGCTCGGAATGACTGTCCCTTTCCGAATGCCAGAATGATAAGAGAAGGGCGGCCTGTAAAAGTACTTCTTTGTCGGTCTCGCCAGAGTTGGCGTACATACACTGCATGATCAGTCAGTATCTGGTTTAGGCTGCCAGTCGGATATTGCCCCTTACCTTCGCACGATCATACATGGTATCCTTCATCTGTTTCCTCGACGTATAGTTCTCGGCTTTCCATACATCGCTTGGTACGTACTACATAACCATCAGTTCTGCTTTTCTTGCGTCATCACTGGGGCTTACATTGACAGCCACAACAGCCATGCTCCAGTACAATAGCATTCCGTTTAGAGGAATTGCGGCCAGTGATCTCATTTCACCCAGTTTCGAGAGAGGCAGGACAGGCAGGATAGGATGAACATGATGAAAATAAGCCCGAAGAAGGTCTTCATGTGAAGATGGAAGCGGCAGAGTAAGCGCGCCTTTGCGCTGAAGATACTCAATGTCAGCTTGTGGGAGAATTCTCGGGGGGTTTGACCTGAGCATTATATGCCGTGGTAAAGGCTCTTCAGCGTCTATCAAAGACGTGACGCCTGGATCCTCCCCTGAAGCAAATGATCAGCTGAGGAATCGAAGACACAGCACCTCAGGCGCTCACCAGTGTAGAACGGCGTGCCCGGGTCTGAGTTACCTTGACTTCGTGCTGCGTGCGAAAGCTCCGCTCCACTCTGCTCCTCTTCAAGATCTCTTGGGCGCTCTGGACTGGACCGCCTGGGAGTATGATCCGATTGAGCCATGCTCGGTGTTCGGTATCCGGATCCGATTGAATGTAAAGGGCGTGCTGGAGGTTCATAGTCTGGGCGCAGCACCTGAACGTCAGTTCTTCCCGGTAAATAGCTCGAATTGACTTCATGTCTGTCCCCTGGCTCCGCAGAATGGTGTTGTTTGTCAGACGTTGGCATCGAACTCCTGGGTCTGTGCAGGGGTCACGCCGGTGGTCAGCGCAGAGCGGAAGGTTCTAAAAGCCTGGACGTCAATCTTACAACTCATGGATAACCTCTTGTATAGCACAAGTTATTCGGTCCTGGGTACAATTCGAACATGGTACGCCTGTGACAGTGACGCTGCACCGTACCTTGCGCCTCCTACAATTTTGGCAAGCGACTGTCGAGCGATGGCGACGCTGCACCGGCATGTGAACGAATGTCCAGCCCTCGAATGTGAAACAACCGGGTGATAGCCTTTTTGCTGCAGTGTACAGTCGCTAATCTGAATGAAAGTCGTTGGTGGAGGAAGCGCGGTGAGCAAACGCGTCGCTTTCTGGCGCATGCATCATCGGTCGAAACTCGGCAACAGCACTGGACGCGCCTCTTTCGCGTCTGATGATCTTCACACGTCCACCTCGTGGGCCACTGCCACCAGCAAGCAGCGCAAAAATGCAAACTCTCCAGATTTGCCTAGGGAATGGACAAGATGCGTATTCGGCTGCAGACAAGATAAACGTCTATACTAGGACTATGACCTCAGGGTCTCCACTGAGCACAAAGAAGTCTTGACGAACATTCCACGCCACACCAACTCGCCGGTGGGTTCCATCGTCTTTCTTCTCAAGCAGAAGTGCAGTCGTATCCGCTATTTCGAGAGCGGCCAGGCCCAAGTCACCGGACAGCAGTCTCATGACGTCATCATGGAAGTCAACCTGTCCCACAATTTCTTTCTTACGATGTTCATACACAAGAACACGGCCATTCGCAAGATCCACTGAATGCATATCCTGTTGAGGGTTCATTGAAAACGTGAACCTCTCGATCTCACCACTGTTATGACTGATCTTGAGCCATTCGATGTACCGGGAAGACGGTTCCCAGAGGTTGCGCACACGGCCTGACACGCAGATTCCACTGGTCCGATTTCCGTTCTCGATAGCTATTTCCACGGGGTCTTGCTGTAGCAATGGTTCGTGCTCGAACTCGGGGATCAGCTTGAAATGAGCAGAGTGCGCATTCTTGACGTTGGTCTTAATTCTCGTTTCCAACGGCAGCGCCGCCCACGACCATGTTGGTAGTTTTGGAGCGTCGTCATGATCCTCGAGACGCCTACCGATTATCGACTTGTCTAATTTCCACGCGAGTCCATCTGCGAAGTTGTTCGCCCAAAGTCCAGCCAGATACCTGTCCGACGTATTCGCACTCAGATACTTCGCAGCCAGACCAGACAATGCCGTCAGCCGATCCTTGGGTGTCGACATGCCTCTGGACGCGTACGACTGTACAATATCCGCCCAAAACGGATACAGAGGGCGCTTGCGGTCAAAACAGGCGACCAGAAAGTCTTGCGGTAAAGGCATGACCGCCTCCTGTCCTGAAGTCGAGTAGACCGGCCGCCGCCTCTCGTAGGACTTGGATTCATGCACGGATGTCAGCTCCATGCTGCTGTCTTTTGCGCAGGACCAGTATACTCTGCTGCTCGATAAATAGAGTATTCGTGGGCTCAGCCGCTCTTCTTGCAGTGTCCATGCACGATCTGCGAGGGGCGATCTTAGTCGCAATTCGTTCAAAGACATGTCCGGCGTCGTCAAATATTGGCCCCCAAGTCGACACGGCTCCGTTCCAAGAGACCACGCGTCGCGCTGTTCGAGCAAAGGCGCGGTAGCCTTATCAGTAGCACACGCACAGAGCGTGAAGAGAGCGTTGGAGTAGACATGGTGCATTGTAGCCAAGTCTTCATCTGTACCCTGACATCTGCACAGTGCATCGACCCATGCATAGCGAATCCCCATCGCCTGGATGAAGCGGAGTGAATCGCGCACAGTCGCAGGAAGCCCTTTGGTGGAAAAGGGCTGGAGGCGTTCTTTCCAATTTGTCATGAACGTCTTACCCTGTTCCACAATCTCCAGTTCCGCTCCCGAAAGAATACCCCAACAATAGCTGAGAGCCACGTATTCGACTGGCTTAGCCGGGTAAGGTCGTATATTTCTGCCTTCGCGAAGCTGGATAGTCTCGGACGATAGAATCTCGATCAAGAACCTCGGCCTCTCGGTGTTGTAGCTAAGATTGTCACAGTCGCCGATATGACCTTCAACACAACGCTTCAGCCATTGTTGTGCTTGACCAACGACCGAAACGTCGAGGATGTCCGGATGGAGCGTGAGGTGTGAAACCTCGTTCCGCTTGGCAAGGTTGACCATACCAGCGCCTCCCGGAGCGCCTTCTATCGCGACTTTCAGGAATGCACCGGATTTGCTGGCTTCATTTGCCAGCTCTTGCCATTGCACAACGATCTTGCCATTCGTCTCGCGTATTCTCTGTATTCTTTTGAAAGTGACTTCCTCCAGCAGGAGCGATTGTCGAAATACGCGGCAGGTCTGACACTTTGTCGCACAATCAACCAGCTCACCGAATGTGTTATGCAACATAGCTTGTGATCTTCTCGTGCCGCCATCTCGCTGTCGATCAATGTTGAATCCTATGAGATCCTCCACCTGGTCACAGCCTTTGCACTGGTGCAGACCATCCTTGTTCTTTCGCATTACCTTCAAAATCAGCGACTTTGGTGACCCCGGAGGCGTTGGATATACGGGGCTCTTAGGTAACTTGGGTGACTTCGGTGACCTTGGCCATATTGGACTTCGTTTCCCTTCACCATCTGCACTGCCGGAAAAGATGCTGCGTCCAAAAGGCATGGCCAATTTCGTGTGACTGTTCCACACTTTCAACTCAATCAATTCAATGGTACTGCGATACTTGTTTTAACGCAGCCTTATGACGTCGGCGGCTATCACTACAGGGAGACGTGCAGTGTGTGGTAAGGAATCAATAAACCGGTCCTCAAGCATCACGAACTGCCATTTTGCTGACCACCTTTCGACATCAAAAGCATCAAGCGATCGACGGTTCACGTGAAAAAACTCGTAGCCACCTACGCTGGTTTGCAGATTCACTTGGCCGTTGTACCAATGAGAATGAACCCTCGGCGTAAGCGACAGCCGCCAAGATGGCCTCCACCGGTGACGAGAATCCTCTTGCCTGATTCAGCCCCCAAATTCTTTGAAGGCAGGTCCGCAAGAGTCAATCTCTCAGTCAGACTCTGGCTTGGTGGGAAGAAAAACGAGCGTCCCGCCACTCCTTGTGCACGTGTGTTTCGCGGAGGACCTCAGGCATCCGCCCATATGTCGAGAAGCTGGATGCTGTTGGTCAGGTTATTCGTCCGGTAACTGTCCGAGCATTTAGATCACTTACTATCGAGCCGACTTCAATTGCGTTATTGCTGCAGAGTGCAGGACATGTGTCTCTTGAGCTCTCAGTCTCGAGCAGGGATATAAGATTAAATAGGCTCGACACCTCGTCACTCGGGATCAAGTCGACTACATTCCTCATACCCTTTATTAAATCGGTCTGCCGGACCTTCATAACACAAACTCTATAATCCTCACGGTCATCTCGACAAGATGGGCAGCTTCTGGTTTGACAGCAGGGACTTGTGGCAGTATTCCCACAGTGCTTCCATCTTATTCGCAGCGCTTCTCTTCACTGCTGGATTTCTCTGCACTTTATTGTGGACCAATAACCTCGTCCAAACAGAGTCAAGCACAGGGGGACCTACGTCAGCTACATTGAATCAGTTCAGTCCAGCAGTGTCGACCTTCAGCACGACTTACGGAGTGGTAAGCTTCCGAGCTCAACTCTGAATGTTCCTCAGGCTGACTCACCCTCCAGGCACTATTTGGAACGATCTGGAACTCGGTCATTTTCGTTGCCTTACTCATCGTAGAGCGTGACGAGCTGCCAATAGCGACTTCCAGGCTTCGTTACCGAGTCGAGAAGGCAGCTTGCACAGTGGCCTTCGTCGGAAATGCCATCTATTCGATTGCTTGCATCGCCTTGATGGCGACACTCGCACGACTAGCTGCAGGAGCCAGCTCCACACCGACGGCCGACACCGAAGCGGCTCGAAACATTGCCGGTGACGCCAACGCTCGACGAGCCGGCCAGGGTGCGACCGCTGCGTTCGCTGGCCTTGCAGCGTAAGTGTCAAGTATGGTTATGAATCGATTGTCGCTGATAGGGTACAGTACTGCAGCGGCCTGGGCCTGTATCATGGATCTGCTACACGCTCAGAGTAGCGTTTCTCGGCGTTTAGTCAAGAAAACAGGTGATCACCGGACCTCCTCAAGTCTTCAACCCACCAACGGCCCAGATGCGGGCGACAATCAAGCATGAATCTAGTTTATTAGCGGTAGCCTTCGTTTCTGTGTCGCTCCTTGTCACTGTTCAGGGAAGTAATGGCTCATATGATGGGATTATAAATTGATCGGTATGAACAAGTTCGAGCACTTCTCCCGTCGCCTGCGCTCTTTCATCTTCGCTTTCCGTGACCTCGTCCAGAGATCGCGTCAATTGTATCTAGACTGGCCTCCAGCCCACCAGTATAAGCCTTCGGAGCAAAACCTTGGAACCTTAATAGTAGTCATTATTTAATCGTAGCGCACGTTCATAACTTATATGTAGTTGTACGGATGTGCCTGATCAGTCCATGCATCTTCAACTGACTAACAAGGGATGGTTTCTGATGAAATAGTATATTGAGGTATCGCTAAACGACTCCAGAAATGCTATGCTACAACACATGAACAGAAAGAAACGCACGCTATCCCAGCATCATTCCGAAAAACATCTAAGCCTAGGCCTCGGTCTTGGGAGGCAACTTGTGGCGCCTCTCAGATCTGACGTACAAATTGTTGGGTCTGATGAGCTGGAACATGGGGTCATACTCGATAGTCTCGTCACCGTCCTTGACAAACTTGTAGCGGTAGATCAACTTCGGCAGAAAGATCTTAATCTCTTGCAGGGCAAAGTTGAAGCCAATGCACATGCGCGGACCGGTAGCGAAGGGTATATATGCGGCCTTGTGGCGGTTCTTGACTTCGGGTGTGTCCCACCTTTCAGGGTCAAATTTGGCTGGATTATCCCACAGCGCGGGGTTATTGTGGATATGATGAAGAGCAGGGATGATGACAGTGTCCTTCGGCACTCTGTAGCCTCCGGGAAGGATCAGATCGACCTTAGCGGTTCGCCCAGGCTGAAAGGAGGGGTTGTGCCGGCGTTGTGTTTCCTTGATGAACTTATCAAGGTAAACGAGCTTGTCTGTGAAGTCGGCAGTGATCTCCATTTCGTCACTGAAGTCATTATCCACGAGCTCCTGCAAAAGCTTTTCCTGCACGCCTGGGTATGTGACGAGGCCGTAGATCAGCCATGAAAGTAGGGAGGACGTTGTGGTGAAACCGGCACCGGTAGCAACGACAAGCGCTTCCCTCAAACTTGTCTTGGGGAGCTTCTCGCCCTTGTTGTCAGTGGCACGGACGGCGTAGTCGACCATATTTGCTGCGCGTTCGGCGGCCTCCTGCAACGGCAAGTCTTCGACACCGCCACTCTGAGCCTTTGCGATCTGCTCCTCGACCAAGACCTCCATGCGAGCCTTCTTTGTTCGCAGAAGCTTGGGGTCACCAAATGGCAGGTTGGCATACCAGCTACCGTAAGATGTGACCTTCTTGTTCAAGTGTAATGTTTCGGCAATAAGGTGGACCATCTCGTGAACGGGAGCATCCTTGTGTGCGAAGTGCTCCATATCCATCCCGAGGGTCAACTTCGCAACTGCTTGCGAACCGAGCTTCAACATGTAGATATAGACGTTCCACGACTGCCCGATCGACTCTAGCTCATCAAAGACCTTATATGCGCTCTCGATGGTCTTCTGCATGGTGGGTGCGTAGTGACGGACAGCCCTAGGACCCAGCGCAGGGGGCAAGAACTTGTGTGTGATCTTCCACTCGGGTGTGTCTGTGTCGCCCAAGAAAACACCAGCCTCAGGAGTCTTAATGCCGTACAAGGGATGCGACTCATTAATCTTCTTGGTAAAGAAGTCAGACTCGGAGAATGCGATCGCCGCAATGTCGGGGTCATTTGAGTGGTAAATTGTTCCACCCATGTTGGTAGTCTGGAACACAGGTCCATACTTCTCAAATAAGCGCTGGTGGTTGCCCAAGTGGTCCGGGAACACCTCGAAGAAGTTCCCGATGTAGGGCAGGCCCTTGGGTCCAGGAACGACGCGAATTGAGTGGCCGTCTACGGAGATAGCGATCGCCTGCTCGGACGACAGAATCGTCTTGACATTCTCAAGAACATCGTCTCCACGAGTGAATCCAACACCTATAATGGTCAGTCAGACATGCTCAGAGTCAAGGCGTTGAAGTTGTGATCACTGACCTCCAGCGACGACAATCGCGAAGTGTGATGCGATCAGGTCCCTCAGGTCGTCCAATGAGGCGTTCTCGTCGGCCTCGATGGTCCTCGCGGACGCTGGAGCATCCCCAAGCAGATAAAATGATTGCGACAGCATTGTATGGATGTGATATGGTCGACAAGCGAGTGGGCAGGAGATGAGTCGGACGTGACTGTCATATAAGTTAGGATGACCTCCCTTGGATCCACGCCTCGCGGAGCATGTCCAACAAGTCAAGCATCGTCGGCCGACCATGCATTGAGGCTCTGGAGCTTAGCAGGGTCGAAGCAGGGGTACATGTTCGTAGTTTTTACAATGTCCCGCAATCACAAGGTTTCCTATTGGCCGGTCGGGGCTCCGATCATCACTACCTCGGGATGTTGCCGAGGTGTAGTGGCTCCAATCTCCTTCTGTGGGTCGAATATGACACGAAACGGTCAAAGTTGCCATGTCGCCATGACAAAAAATTGCTCGGTTGAGCCTCGTTCCAGGGATAGTCGCGAGGCAACATATATGGACCGAGGCTGCGCAAAACACTGAGATAACGGTGTGCATAATAGGACTCATTCCGTTCGCTCGAGGTTGACGCTGGAAGTCTGTTGCATTAGCCTTCCATATTCGCAAACTAAACAATGTCTGAATTGCCTGCTTACAGCGTGGCTGATGTCGCAGCTCACTCTACAAGAGATGACCTCTGGGTGATCATCCAAGGGAAAGGTTAGTCGCTGTCCACTCTCCGACCGTCTGCGACCTCGAAATTAATATGAGTGCAGTCTACGATGTGACAAAATACGTGCGAGACCATCCAGGAGGTGCAGATATTCTGATCGATGTCGCTGGAAAGGACGCGACTGAGGAGTACGCAGATGTTGGCCACTCAGAAGATGCGGATGAGATCCTGAACACTTACCTCATCGGCATTGCTGCCAACCCAGAGAAGCTAAAGCGCTCGAAGAACGTCAAGCTTGTACAGCAGGTCCCCCCTACCAAAGTAGCAAAGAGCGACTCTGCAGCATCAGGCGTTGTGAAAGTCGTTGCAGGCTCCTTGGCGCTTGCAGGAGCTGCCTATGCCGCGTCAACATACGGCCCATCACCACGGATATTATTTTCTCGTCTTCCTCAGCTGCCAGAAACATCGATATCGAGCGGGAACAGCGCCTTTGTAGGAGGTTTTGCGATTGCCAGCGTTATCTCCACTATCGGTGCCACGGTTGTTGCCAACAAGCTGGCCAAGTTCACGCAGGTTGAGTCCGGCTTCACGAGATATCCTCCTCGCCGCAAGCAGCGCCACTACATTAAGCCGGCCAATCCGCATCTCGCAAAAGGGTTCCTAGATGCTAAGGAGTTCAAGCCGTTGAAGGTGGCTAAGATTGATCAGCTGTCGTCCAACGTTTTCAGATACAGCTTCAAGCTTCCCGACCCACGAGATGTCGTTGGTCTGCCAATCGGCCAGCACGTCGCCATCAAGGCCACGATCGACGGCAAGACGGTCACTCGATCATACACCCCCACATCCAACAACCTCGATGCTGGTCTGTTGGAGCTGGTCATCAAGATCTATCCTGACGGTCAGCTCACAGGCAAGTATTTTGCGAACCTGAAAGTCGGAGACGAGGTCCTCTTCCGTGGACCTAAGGGTGCCTACACCCACACCGTTGGTCAAAGCAAGAAGATCGGCATGATTGCTGGTGGCACAGGTATCACACCCATGTACCAGCTCATCCGCGCCATCTGCGAGGATGAGTACGACACGACTGAGGTCTCCTTGATCCTGGCCAACCGCTCCGAGGAGGACATCCTGCTGCGCAATGAGCTTGAGACTTTCGCCAGGAGGTACCCCAAGAACTTCAAGCTCTGGTACATGTTGGACAGCCCACCAGAGAACTGGACCTACGGAAGCGGATTCGTTACCGCGGATGTGATGAAAGAGAAGCTACCCGCACCGGCGGCAGACACCAAGATCATGCTGTGTGGGCCGCCAGGGATGGTTAACGCATCGAAGAAATCGCTGGCGACACTAGGTTTCAAGGCGCCAGGCGCTGTTACAAAGATGTCGGATGAGATTTTCTGCTTCTAGAAAGGGGCGTCTGGAAGGCCATGAGCATTGCGTTAGTGGTTGAGCGTGTCGTGACGGAACAAATGTGGTGAACACGTCAACATTTTGGTGTTCAAGATTTCCTTTCCTTTCATCAGGCCAATGCCGCCAGCCCTTGTGCGGCATAGCACTTTCCCCTTCTTTTGTCATAGCATAGCGAATGGAGCTGTCTGCAATAACAATACAACGAAATATCTGAACATCGTCGCTGTAATCTGACCCCTTTCACAAGCCTGTAGGCTCCTGGTACTACTCGCGAGATCGACTGATTCGCATTGGACGTAATTAGTTTAACCTGGTCGGTGTGTGCAGCCTTATCTCGACCTCGGCACGCTAGAACAAAATCGCGCCCGAGCAAAAATCCAGGTGCATCAAACGTCAGAGCACGTCCCGGCAAGCGGCCGAGGTTTCCCGTCCAGTCCACTCACTACGACCGCCTTGCAATGAGGCTCCGCAAACCCTGCAACTAGTCGCAGCGTCACTTACCTCGGCATGTGGAACTTCATCGTAACGAGCTATTTGTGGTCTTGACGCGCAATGCCCTCGAAAACACACAGCTCCCCCGTGCAATCCATCAGCAGCCGCCACATTCTGCTGAAGTGTCTCGTACGAGCCGTACGAGCACCGCACCGAGACATCTACTGGCGACAAGATGTAGCTTACAGTGTGATCAGCCACGAGCGACGCACTAGCTTGCAGTTGACTGATGACGTCGCCGCATCCTAAGATGCGCGAAATCTACAGGAGCGCCGGATCAAACGGTAGGTGTATCTTCCAGACGATACCGGCGAAATGGTGTATATATGTGACTTATCCTGCCCTTGCCCATACATTGTATCATCACATCGCAAACATAATATCAGTCAATCCCATCAGCTGCAGAACCTTACGCAACAGTCTTTGACGTCCAATGTCTTGGCAACCACCGAAAGACTATGAGAAGCGCCCAGTCGCTGTATTGGGCGCTGGTGTACTCGGACGTCGCGTCGGTAGGTCACAAAAAAATCAATGTTTGCACACTCTGACACGGCAAAGCCTGTACTTGGGCAGCTGGCGGATATGACGTCCGAGTCAGAGACCCAAGTGCCGAGCAAAGAGCCCAGTGCTTGCAGTATGTCAATGAGAACTTTGCGACATACAAGCGTATGACCACGGCCGTAAGAGCAGGGAACGTTCAGGTGTTTGAAGATCTAGAAGACACTGTGGTGAATGCATGGCTCGTTATCGAAGCTGTCCCGGAGAAATTGGACCTGAAGATCTCGGCCTTTGCGACTCTCGAACAGCTTACGCCTAAGGACTGCATTCTTGCCACCAACTCTTCTTCTTACAAATCGTCAGAAATGATCACCAAGATCTCAGAAGAGACGAAACGTCGGGTGCTCAATACTCACTATTACATGCCTCCAGAGAACATGGTCGTCGAACTCATGACGGATGGTTTCACAGACAGTGCCATCTTTCCTTTCCTGTCCGAGCGCTTCCGAGAAAGTGGCGCAAAACCGTACGTTGCGAGGAAACAATCGACGGGCTTCATCTTCAATCGCCTGTGGGCGGCCGTCAAACGAGAGACCTTGATGATCTTATCTGAGGGTGTCAGTGATGCAGAAGAAATCGATAGCCTGTGGACTGAGATGTTCGTGAAGGGCGGCGCCAGGCCGTGCAAGACTATGGATCAAGTCGGTCTCGACACTGTTGCTTTCATTGAGGGGCACTACATTGCTGAACGTGGGCTTTCATCGACTCACACAACCGACTTTCTCAAGAAGAATTACCTCGATCAGGGCAAACTAGGCAACAAGAGCGACAAGGGCGGTTTATATGCCCCGAAGAGCGAGGAAATTACCAACGGAGCGACTGACGAGCCTACCGCAACCGAGCAAAGTTCTTTTAAACGAACTCTGCTCGTTCTTGACGCAGGCCTTTCAGCATCCGAGCCCGGCGCGGGCGCAGGAGCAATCCTGCAGCTCTCCACCGACGGCTCCGTACCCAAGACAACCCTCTCCGGTCAAGCACTCCCAGACGGCATCGCCATCGACCACGCCAAGAAGCGCATGTTCTGGACATGTATGGGCGTACCCGCCGAACAAGACGGTGCGATATACTCCGCCAACCTGGACGGCAGCGACCAGCACACGATCATCGACTCCGGCAAGATCAATACGCCCAAGCAGCTTGCCCTCGACACCTCAGCGGACAAGATCTACTTCTGCGATCGCGAAGGCTGCACCGCCTACTGCTGCTTGTACGATGGCTCGGATCTAGAGGTCCTCGCTCGCAACGGCGGAACCGCATCCTATACAACCGGCCAAGCCAATGCGATGAATTGGTGTGTCGGTATCGCTATTTCGCGCTCCTACGGGAAGATATACTGGAGCCAAAAGGGCCCTTCGAAAGGCGGGCGCGGCCGCATCTTCTCAGCCGCCATCGACATGCCTGAGGGCAAAACCGCCGAGACACGCGAGGATGTCGAGTGCATTCTGTACGGGCTGCCGGAGCCCATCGATCTTGAGGTGGATGAAGTCAATGGAAAGCTGTATTGGACGGATCGTGGGGAGTTGCCGTGGGGAAACACATTGAGCTGCGTGGACTTGGATGGGCAGGGGAAGCCGGTGTTGGAGGAGCCGGCGGTGCTGCCGAGTCGCTTTGTTATCTCGAGGAGGTTTCATGAGGCCATTGGATTGCAGGTCGATGCAGAGGGCGGGAGGGTGTATGTCAGCGATCTCGGTGGCGGCGTGTATGTTTGCGATTTGGATGGGAAGAACAAGAGAACGGTTTGGCAGGATGAGAATAGGGCGTTCACAGGGTTGGCTTTGTTGTAGAGCCGTGTAGCATAGATGCTAGCATCATAAGACTAAACAAATTCACCATCTTGAACAACATCTAAGACCCGCCCTCGGCGGGTCTAAACCCCAGTCAGTGGTCAAGTACCTAGGTAAGCTCGGCTATATACTTCCCGCGCACATATAGTTTCCGCGCACCCGCCACATCACTAGTACTCGGATTGAAGTCGTGATTTTTCAACGTCAACGTTTACAATTGCCACTCTGTACACATAGACTGAAGCATGAGTGCTGCTGCTGCTGCTGCTGCTTTTTCAGCTTCTTCCTCAGGTGTAATTAATGCCTGCTTGGCTTGTGATGCTGCTGCTCGCTCAATAGCAGCCTTGATCGCCTCAACGTTGCTGAAGCGCTCATTTAAATCCTGTTGAACTCGCTTTCTCTTCCGTGTGACTCTAGTATTCTCTAGTTGATATTTGAGTCGTTGATTCTCAGCTTGGAGTTGAGCTGCTTGAGTATTTGCTTTTGCAATAGCCTTGCCTGCCTTGCCGAGCACTGCCCGAGTGCTCCGTGAGAGAGATTCTGACTGTAGAAGCTGCTGCTGAGCTCTATATAGAGCCTGTGCGCTCTGAGGCGTGCTAAGGAGTATATCTGAGACCTCTGAGGCCTGGGTATCACGTGGTGGTGTTGCTGGACGCCCAGAGACTTGGGATGAGAGCAAGACAAGGTCTGGGTTGTATGGGCAGAGGCCTGACGCCCTCCACCCAGCTCGTATTACTTGCTCAGTTAGGCCTTCCTCTCTTGCCTTGTTATATGATACCACGAAGCGCTCTTTCTTGATAGGTGCTGCGTCACCCAGGGCAGAGAGAGCTCGGATCTCAGATCTATACTTGGTCTTGACAACAGAGAAAGGAGCGAGATCCAGGGGCTGAAGCACGTGTGAGGCGTGAGGGGGGAGGTAGAGGAGCCATATATTGTTCTCCCGACAGGTCCACATGAAGTCAATTGGTATATGAGAGCCGTGACCATCCAGGATAAGAAGCCTCCATGTGCCTTGGCGTGGAGTAGTATTTGGTATGAATATACGCTGTAACCACTCGTATCCAATCTGGTTTGACGTCCATCCATTCTCTGACGTTGTATATAGCCAATTAGGTGCTCCTTGGGCTGGAAACCACGTGGATTGTAGATGCTTGCCCTTGAAGATGACGAGGCATTGAAGCTTAGCGCCTGTGGCAGAGACCACCTCAACTATCGATACCCACTCACGATCCTCTGGGGATTTGATATAAGCCTTCTTCTTTGACGAGCTAGCAAGGACTCTAGTGTTTGTACATACCCCAAGGGCGACGCCAGTCTCATCCATATTCCATATATCCTCATACTGTATACCCAGCTCAATTCTAGTACGCTCAAATAGCTCAAGAAAGGCACGAACAGTCTCATATTGAGCTCCTGTAGTCCTTGCCGTCTCAATCGTACGCCCAATGACAGAGGCGACCTGTGGGTTGCGTGCGATGAAATGGGGTACCCATAGTTGACCGAGCGGCGCGTAGTCTCCATTCATCTGAAGTATTCGGGTGGCCATTTCTCGTACACGTGGGTGGGAGGGGGGCTGAGCACGTGTATCCTCTTCAAGAATCCACTTTACTAAGAAGCGCTCTTGCTCCGGAGTCAATCGTTGTTGATTTGAATGAGCTATCGCGTGTGGTTGTTGACCGCGTAGCCGGCCTCGTAGGGTTGATTCAGCTACGCCATACGCAGCAGCAGCCTTCCGTTGGCTTGTAAAAACACCAGAATTAAGATCACGGATAGCTGATTGTATAGCAGCTTCATGGGGGTCCATTTTGAGTAGGTGGAGTTGATAATAGAGCACGTTGAGCGATAGGTGACGCGTTGTGGTGGGGTGCGCGGGAACTATATGTGCGCGGAAAGTATATGGCTTAGCTTAGCCCTGGAAAAGTTAAAGTGCCCACGTGACTGCGTTCCGCGCTAGCCCAGCCCCACTCGCTCCATCCACGCGACGCGTCTCACACATCCGCACGTCACAGCACCAACAGCACATTCCCGCAGCCCCTCAAGGAATTCCAAATCACCACCCGCGATACAGCCTCAGATTCTCAATCATCACCCACAATGGACCACCCACAAACCCCCCGTGTTCTACAGCCCCACCTCCAGCAATTCCAACACCGCATTGTTCGCGTCCTCGGCAAAGTCGTCCAGCTGCGCGGCGAAAACGCAATCATCGATGCTGGCGGCCAGATCGACGTGATCCTGAACAGGGTACGTTCATACCAATACTACACCCCCTAGGACCCTTGGAATTAAGATACAATTTACCCTCTGAGGTCGTGATATCAGAGCCCTGCGACCCCGTTGATGATTCATTGAAAGAGAGGCTGACGGAGCTTTAGGACGCACATCTCACCGTTGGACACGCAGTCGAGGTTATTGGCAAGGTGGACGGGAATCTAGCGATCAAGGTACAGGCCGCGACGGATTTTGGGACGAATATCGGTATGTTGGGTTAAGCTGTGGTGTGGGGTTAGATTGGTGCTGATGAGACGTGTAGATTTCAATGCTGCGAATGCGGTGGTGGAGGCGACACATCGACACAAGGAGATATTCTACGATGAGCAGTAAAGCGCAGTGTGCGTCTGGGGAGAAAAAGTTCGTCCTTTGGCGAGGAGGCGTGGAGAACGAGGTGGTCAAGGCATAGCTAGACTGAGGACCTTATCTTGATGCGCTTCGCGGTGTGTTATACATCTATGTATCTACCTGAACGACAAAAAAGTAACCGTGGTATCGAAGATTGAATGCGCCATCGCGTGCCTTGCAGCGTTCCTTGCTGTACTAAAACGTCGTCTCTAATCGCTGGTGCCCGCTGAACGCTCATCACAAATGCTCCTTCCAATAGCAAATGTCACGGGCTGCTACAGTTTACTCCGCACAGCCTCCAATCTAAACTTAACCTCTTTCAACTGCTTAGCTGTCGGTTTCCAGTCCTCGAACATAGCCAGCAACTCCTCCACTTCCTCTCCCAACTCCTTCTTGACAAAATCCTCCTCCAAAAGGCCCCTCATGGCCCAGGGCAAGAAATAAGGATTCTGGCTGGCAGCCGTCGCTGGCGTGGCGTAGTCCTTGACCCTCAGCTTAAGCACGTCTTCCTTCGTCTTTCCCTGCGCTGCCGTCTCGCCAATAACGGGTATTTGAATGCCGGCAAACGATCCACTGCTGTTTGGCCGCTGCGAGGGGGCAATAGGGAGCGATGTCGTCTCGAGGGCATGGCTCACAGCTAGACTATACACGCGAGGGTCTTCGTAGACGCGTGAATGACCCTCGCCGCCGTAGAGACTGCCTGCGAGCGCGGGCGAGAGCTCGCGGATCAGACCGTGGTCTGGAAGTCCGAGGTTGCGTAGCTTGAGAGTGAAGCCGACGAGGTGGGTGAGGAAGTCGGGCGCGTGGATGCGGCCGTCTACGAAGACGGCGCGGTATATATAGGGGTGTGAGAGCGTGGAAAATGTGCTTGACTGGAAGGACGTTAGCTAATAGTCGGTAACACCACGATTCGTAATGACTTACCTCGAGCGAAACGAGCTGGTCATCGATGCTGCCGACGTACAAGACGCGGACGCCGAAACGCAGCACCTCATCGAGGGCAGCGAGATACATTTGACTGACCAGGCTCTTGGGGTCACTGAACTCGAAGAGCTCTGCGGCAGTAGGACCGAAGTACTTTGTCTTATATTCAATGAAGGGGCCCATGTTCACACCTGCCATGGCGCAGACTCCAACTCTGACATTTGGGCCAAGGCAGCCGAACTGTATCAGCTTGGCTACGAGCATCATCGCAACGGGCACGCCTTGGCTATGGCAGGCAACAAGAACGAAGTCAGCAGACTTGATATGGTCAATCCAATTCAGGAGCAGTTTCCACAACGTGTTCACGCGTTCGGCAATGAAGCCCTCGCCCTCGAGCGCTACCTGCTCTATCTCAGGACAGTATCCACGTGATTCACTCCACTCCTTAATTGCTGTCGCCGCAGCGTTGGCGAATTTTATCGATGTACCAGTTGGTTGGCCCATGATGCGCTGGAAAATGGGTGCGGGAAAGAAGCCGTGAACGCCAATGGCGACTGCTTTCTTGATGCGCGGTGGTGCCGGGTTAATATGTAGATGTGGTGCGAGCGGTTCTGCGCCCAAGAAATATTGGCGGACTTGCTTCCAGAATGTGGGTTGGCGTGCGAGGCGGTAGGTAGAGTTGAACTCCGGGAAGATGAGGTTCGGTGGTTCCTGCTTCGTTTTGACAACCTGCTTCAGTGCTAGTGGGGTGGCGGGCGCATTCTCAGTACATATGGGCCCACGTTCAGGAGAAGACTTCGTGGGTGTGGCTGGCACGCTCGAGGAGGGTGTAACTGTTGGTACTTCGCTGGACAAGTCTTCTGATGTCGCCTTCTTCCTCGTTCGCCCTCGCAAAGAGCCCAACGACTTTTTGACTAGTGACTCTTTCTGCTTCACCGGCTCTTTCACAGGCTCAGGTGGATTTGTCTGGGACTGCTCCTGCTCATTGAACTGAGCTGCCTCGGGGTGAGACTGCGATGGAGTGTCAAACACTGCGACCTCGCCAATACGCTTCTGCGTCTCGCCATCTGCTGGTTTGCTGTCCGTAGCTGGCTCTCGATACCAAAATGCCCATCCTGAAGCCTTTGCTGGTGCTTTCGGCACTTGTTGTGTGGTCTCTGCGGGAGCAGGGGCAGGGCGCTGCGACGCCTTACTCTGCTCTGCTGACTGAGCTTCTTGCGGTGGTTCCGCTATATCTGGCGGCGCGAGTTCTGTGGTCTGATCTGAGTACGTGTTCGGCGTGAAGAAGTCTGTTGCAGGCTGCTGGGGTGGAGGCGAGTTGGCTTGAATATTTTGCTGATTGCTCCATGACCAGAACCACGATCCGCTCGCCGTATTCCGCGTTGCCGCCTTGCCTGGTGTAGCGGTCTTGTCTCCCGCTTCTGTGCTTTTTGCCGGTGCCACTCCACCAAGTGCGTCATCCCTCTTGTTGCCATCTGTGGTCTTTCCAGTCTCCAGAGCATTATCTAGCCCCTTTGACGCAGTATCTGGCTCCTCCGAGGGCGTTGGCCCGGGTAATGGGGTACTTGACGCCTCTTCAACACTCGCGCTTTTTGCCTTTGCAGCTTCCGTGTAGCCATCAGGCCGCGACCACCAGCTCGTCCATCCCCATTGGTTCGTCGCTGGTTCGGGCTTCGCAGGCTCAGGTGGTAATGGTGCCTCGTCTCCGCCAGAGGCTGTTTCAGGCACAGTTCTTGAATCTTCCTTCTTCGCAGCTGGCACCTCGACTTCTTCTACCGAGCCGTCTGAGGAGACGGTGATCTTCGTTGTCGAGGTCGGCAGTGCGAAGCTCTTGCTCGACTTGCGCTTCGTGAGAAATCGCGCTGGCGACTCGCTCTTGGGCGGTTTGGCCTCTGCCTTGGGCAGCTCAGACGTTGCCCCTCCGCTGACGCTGATCCCGATGGTCTCTTGTGCCGTCTTCACTACCGCAGGAGCCTTGGAGCGCCAGCTTCCCGTGCCACCCAACCACTTCCGCCCGCTCTTTGGTGTTTGCGTGCCGCTTGTCGTCGGCGTTGTCGTGTGCTCGGTTACTGTCGAGGTGTCTGATGCGGTCTGACTCGCAGTGGTCTCGTGCGATGTTGTGCTTGCCTCCAGTGCGTCGGCTGCGGGCTCTGTCGTGTTGCTGGTTGCGCGGTCGGTAGGCTTCGTCGGTGCCTCGGCTTGCTTATCGTCGCTGGGCGCCCCGGGGTTGGGCTTGACCTTCTTACGGGGACTCATGGCGCCGGTGAGCGCTGAGAACGCAATGCAGATTGCAAGGCAGGTGTTGACGAGCGTAGAGCATGTGAGAGCCGCCGTGGTTCGCTTGCGCGTTCCCGTGAGCAAGCGGCTGAACAATGATCAACAGATGCCCTGCGTCATCGCCGCCCGTGCGCTGGCAGCCGCGACCGCGGAGGTCCTAAATAATCACGAGTGTCTTGCATGTGTAACAACATTATTCTTGCATGTGTAATAATGTTCTCTGGAGAACGAGAGAGCAGGGCTTCTCAACTCCCGATTCCTCTGCCAAAGACCCTAATGGCGACATTACTGCACGACATGTGAGCTTGTGAAGGCAAAGCATAACTGCAATCGTGAGTCTGTGCGAGGCAGCAATAGAGTTTGAGTATCTGGCCATTACGGCTGACGATATTCTATGCTTCCAGAGCAGCAAAACCCGGCTCGAACATGAGCAAGCTCATCCAGTCAGTCTCCTCGATCTCCAAGCCATCAGCCATCGTAAGGATCTGCTCGGCCGTCAAATCTATACATGGATCACTGCTGTCCGTCGCCACGTGGACAGCGTCCTGCGAACAAGGTTGCTGGCCCGAGGTAGCCGTGACTTTGTCCAGCATGTCCTTAAGCTTACGCAGTTCGCGAATGCGGTGCGCAGCAACATCGTTTCCGCATCTTGCTATGTACTCAAACAGCGCGAATGCCTCGTTCAAGAGGCTTGATTCGGGCGCAAGCATTGTGCTATCGATGAACTGGATCAGGAGGAGGACAGTGGTGGATACGAACAGCGCGTCAAAATCCCATGGTAGGAAGGTTTCAAGCAAACCTTGTTCCTGGAGGCTCGATAGAATGCCGATCATGTTCTGAGCTGCCTCGAAAGACACACTTATGAGATGACGAACTTTTGCCGATGCGGTCAAATGTGTTGCCTCGGTAGGGTTCTGGAGAAGGAGCTCGAGGCAGCAGAATAGGATCGGCCGTATGACAAGAATGACGAGCTAGACTTGCATCAGTGCGAATCTCAACGCGTGGGATCAAACGGACCTGCAAATGGTGCAAATGAAGATGTGCTGCGGTCCTCGACATGCCTCGATTCGTTTGTAGTGCGAATGTAGTCCGCATTTGTTCTGCGAGTGTAGTGAGCGTGTCTAGTACACTTCTGATGTTGGTGACGAAATCTTTGTGCAAACGGTGGTCGGGTCCGTAGACATCTACTATGTGTCAGCAATCGCGCGACATCCTTTCAAAGAAGGCACATACATCTGGCAATATCAGCGTAGACATGCGAAAGGCTGATTTGCATCTGTAAAGCCGCACGACGGTGAACGGACCCGGTGAAGTCCGGGAGCTGGCAAGTGATCTCATAGGTCCTGATGGACTGCGGTATGCCCATCAGACTAGTCATTTGCCTGTCAAGGAGGCATACGGTCCACCAGATCTTGCGACAGCGTTGCACCAGAAGTTCGCCAAGGTCTTGAACAGGCATGTTGGTATGCATACCGTTGGCTTGACCAATACGCATGGCCTGGCCAATCTTCGAGGTCATGAGTATCTCGCTCATATGCAAGTTCGCAGACTTTAGGAACGTACAGTGACGTGAGCAGCATTCCTGGAGTCCAGCGCATGCAAATACAGCGCAGCGCAGCAAAGTAATTCCATAGCAACTATGGGATCCCGGCACAACGTGTCTGTATCCGGAAGTAGTTGCTGAGCCTCGTGGAAGAGCTCAGAGCCAGAAGGCCGCAGACTTTGCTGGTTGTTCTGCGCGAGGGCCTTGCCTAAGGCAATGACTAGAAGGAAGTGCACGTACCAAAGGTCCGCTCCGCATGTATCAGCAGTGTCGTTGTAAAATGCCTGTAGTTTCGCGTTGAATTCTTCCTCATCAAAAAGGTGGAAGAGCTGCGTACACTGGAACTTCACGGTGTTGACGAGGAAGAGAGCATGATCGATACTGGGTACTACAGCCTTTTCAAGGACCAGTGAGTCGCGTCTGTTGTTCCACGGCAGGCCGTATCCTTCGCCTTCGAAGAGAAAGTCCGAAGAAGGGAAGGGTGTTCGATGAATATGCGTATGCACCAAATTCAGGACGCGGCCGTGAAATGACCAGTTCGACGAAGGACCGAGGTAGGCTGTGAACGGTCAGCTCCTTCTGGCCATGAGTAGTGTTTTGATGTTCTCTATCGCTCACATCTCAGGCCCTTCGATGAGGACATGTACTTCGGCGCCGCAGTGATCGAAAGCGGATTGGCGAGCTTTGGCGCATCTAACTCTGTGTCATCTTCCGCTTGTGGGGTTCCTCGTGCTGTAACGTCTGCATCGTTGGTCGTGCTCGGTGCTGATTCGACCTGATGTCTTGAGACAAGGTGTGGGACTCCATCTTCATATGCTGGAGGAAGTCGCGGTGCCGATGACCTTGGCGACGGATTGTGGTTGATTGCTCCTTCGGTCTGCTCGAGTCGCGCCACTCTGGCTTGTAGAGCTGATAGATAGCTTCTCTGTCAGTGCAAGTCTCAGCCGGAAGACGCAAGCCTGTACGTACCCTTTCGTGACAGCTACCTTGATCTCCGACTCATTCACGATACACACCAGATTCCGCTTCGCACAATTGGCGCAGGGCTGCTGACCTGAGCACTTGATCTTCTGCCTTTTGCACCTCGTGCAGCTGCAGCCCGACTTGCATGTCAGTGTGCACCATAATGAGATTGGTGTGGTGCAGAAACACATACGCGTACGCTGAGCGTTTGCTCACCCTGTTCTCATTGCTACCAGCCATCACTCGCTCGGATGTTGGTAGGAAGAGCTGTGACGTCCATATGTAGTGCATGACTTCAAACAACGATAGCGGATCATACTGCCTGTTCGGAAGGAAGATAGGGCAATTGACACACCGCGAAAGCGGGGAACGATATGATTGATGCTCAGGTGCGTGTATTACCCCATAGCGTATTCTCGCCCTATTCCGCAGCGGCTATCTGCGGTCTCATCTCGCGCAGAGGCAGAGCGGGAATATGATGTGCTACAGGGGGTATTTCAATTACTCCGAGCACTTCGCCATGCGGTCAGAGGCTACGTAATTTGCGATTTGCGAATAAGAGGATGGCTGCTCAGAGGGTGCGGCGATGATGGTCGGCGGGGCGGGGCAGACGGAGGTGGGGTGTGGCTGTCCTGTGGCGCAGTGACCCTGTGCTCTAGGCTGGCGCTAGCGGCTCCACTCAATTTTCTGTGGTGTGAAAGTTCGAGCGGCCCACGCTTCACGCCCCAAACCACGCCGAACCTCAGACATGGCGATCCAGAAGAAGCACGGAAAGGGGCGCCTCGACAAATGGTACAAGCTCGCCAAGGAGAAGGGCTACCGTTCGCGTGCGGCGTTCAAGCTGATCCAGCTGAACAAAAAGTACAACTTCCTCGAGAAGAGCAAGGTCTTGATTGATCTTTGCGCTGCGCCGGGAGGATGGTGCCAGGTCGCCTCAGAGGTGCAAACAGTGATGCAATACGTACCGATAGTGTCTGACAGTCTCAGGTCATGCCCGCGGGCGCCCTTATCGTCGGTGTGGATCTCGCCCCCATCAAAGCCATCCCTCGATGCATTACCTTCCAGAGCGACATCACGACGGACAAGTGCCGAACCACCCTGCGCTCGCATCTCAAGCACATGAAGGCGGATGCAGTCATCCACGACGGTGCGCCCAACGTCGGTACCGCGTGGGTGCAGGACGCCTTCACGCAGGCCGAGTTGGTACTGCAGTCGATGAAGCTGGCCACCGAGTTTCTGTGCGAGGGCGGCGTGTTCGTCACCAAGGTCTTCCGATCCAAGGACTACAATGCGCTGCTCTGGTGTTTCCAGCAGCTGTTCATGAAGGTCGAGGCCACCAAGCCGCCTTCGTCCCGCAACGTCTCTGCTGAGATCTTCGTCGTGTGTCGCGGCTACAAGGCGCCCAAGAACCTCGATCCCAAGTTCCTCGACGCCAAGTACGTCTTCGCAGAGCTCGCCGAGCCCGCGCCGAACAACGAAGCCAAGGTCTTCAACCCTGAGAAGAAGAAGCGCAAGCGTGGCGGTTACGAGGAAGGCGACTGGACCCAGTTCCACGAGGCTACCGTCGCCGAGTTCATCGAGACACCCGACCCTATCGCTATGCTCGGCAGTCTCAATAGGCTTACCTTCGAGCAGAAGGGCAACGGCGACATTGCCATCGCCACCATCGACAAGCTGAAGGAGACGACCAAGGAAGTCCGGAACTGCTGCGCTGATTTGAAGGTCCTCGGCCGCGCCGACTTCAAGCGCCTCCTGCGCTGGCGTCTGAAGGTCCGCGACATCTTCGGCTTCTCCAAGAAGTCCAAGGACGCAGCTGAGAAGAAGGAGGCCGAGGAGGCCGAGGAGGCCAAAGAAGGCGAAGAGGAGGCAAGGATCGAGAACATGGATGAGGAGATGAGGCTACAGGAAGAGCTCGAGAGGCTCAAGGACAAAGACTCCAAGCAGAAGAAGAAGCAGCGCCGCATCGAGAATGAGCGCAAGCAGAAGGAGATTGTCCGAATGCAGATGAACATGGCTACTCCGTTCGAGATCGGTCTTGAGCAGGCTGGGCCAACTGGCGATGATGCCATGTTTGCGCTTAAGGCCGTTGAGAAGGATGGCGCTATCTCAAAGATTGCCCGTGGCAAGATGGCGCAGATTGTGGAAAAGGAGAAGGACGACTCGACCGAGGAAGAGCTGACAGACGACGATGAGGGAGACAACCTTGAGCGGTACCTCGACTCTCAGTACGACGAGTACGTCGAACAGAAGTCGGCTCGCGACGCGAAGTACCGTGCGAAGCGAGCAAGGGGTGACAACGAGGACGGTGAATGGAACGGCTTCTCAGATGGCGAAAAAGAAGAGAGCGATGATGAGGAGCTCGTTCAAGATGAGGACGACGACGACTCCAGCAGTGACGAGGACGACGATGCCCCCAAGAAGCTCATTACAACCCTAGAGGGCGCAGAGTCTGCCAACGGCTTAACAAGGCGGGCACAGCGCTTCTTCGACCAAGACATCTTCCAGGGCATCGACGGCTTGGACGACATCGAGGAAGATGAGGACAGCGGCATCGATGTCGAGGGCGAAGAGGATGTCAAGATGGAAGACGCCGAGGAGATCACCGAGGCTCCTTCAAAATCTGCAAAGAAGGCTACTTTCGCCGAGCCTGCGCCCGCGGAGTGGTCAGATGAGGATGACGAGGACAAGATTGAGGAAGTCGCCCGCGACGAGTCGCAATGGGAGCACGACGACATCCCGATGAAGAACGGCAAGCCCGATATCGACATCATCACAGCCGAAGCCATGACGCTCGCACATCAAATGGCCACCGGCAAGAAGACCAAACACGACCTCCTTGACGACTCGTTCAACCGCTACTCCCTGCGCGACACCGAAGGCCTGCCAGATTGGTTCCTCGACGACGAGAACAAGCACTCCAAGCTCCAGCGTCCGACAACAGCCGCTGCCGCAGCTGCCATCAAGGAGAAGATGCGCGCTCTCAACGCACGGCCGATCAAGAAGGTCCGCGAGGCCCAGGCAAGGAAGAAGTTCAAGGCTGCTCAACGCCTGGAGAAGCTCAAGAAGAAGTCCGCCATGCTCGCCGACGAGGAAGGTATGACAGAGAAGGAGAAGGCGCAGTCCATTGCACGCCTGATGAGCAGAGCGTCAAAGAAGAAGCCCAAGGGCAAGGTTAGCGTCGTTGTTGCTGGTGGAGGCAACAAGGGTATCAAGGGTAGGCCGAAGGGCACAAAGGGTAAATACAAGATGGTCGATGCGAGGTTGAAGAAGGATGTGCGTGGCTTGAAGAGGGCGGAGAAGAGGAATAAGAAGAGGTAGATTGGCGGTGATGGGAAAGGAAATGGAGTAGTGTCACAGCAGTACAAGGCGTTTGATATCAAAAGTGTACAGAGTTGGTTCCTCCACGTCATCCACGTCTGCTCTTGATCAAGCGTACTCAAACTCCAGACTATCCCCGGCCCATCGCAGCGAATTCCACAACGAATCACCTATCCACTTGTAGCCGTAAACCCAGCCTATGTCCATGCCATTCAATCATCCCGTATTAGCAAGATCACCGGACCAAAAGCCTGCTCCGCCCCTCTCTTCGAGACCATCTATCGACCACTCGAATTCGACGCCGAGCTTGAGCCTGAACCGGAGGCTGTACTTGAGCTCGTCGAAATCCCGGTTCCATTCGGCACGTTTGTTGTCTCACTGCCGGATTGGCCTGTTATCTTGGGACCCAAGCCGGCGGTGAAAGCCAGGGGCACCATTGGAGGTTGAATGGAGAGTTGTGAGGAGAAACGTAAACGCTCGGCTTCCGGTGTAGTGGTCACTATGTGAGGCTGCCTGCACGTGGTGGGATTCAGTGTCTTCAGATCCAGAGCCTGGTTGTTTGCAGAGTCGAATCGAGATAACGAGATGTTGGTATCGGGTAGGGAGCGTTTGACAGTTCTGCCCTTTCGTCACGCGTGTCAGAATGAGCTTTATACCAGTTCTGCTCTGAAGGTCCATCCACCTCTTTCGTGCTTCGCTCAAGCCCGATCTCTCCTTCATCGTTGTTTCCGCATCAAGCAAGTGTCGAGGATGATTCAGCCTCGCCACACCAAGCTCATCGACTGCTGACCTTGAAGGTTGAGAAATTGCACAGTTGACGAATGGCTGAACTAAGCTGAGCCAAGACTCAGGGTACCTTTGTCATCGCTGCGGACGTCCGCAAAGACAGCTTCAATCTTGCATGAACTCTTCCGGATGAGGAAGTTCACGATAATGGTCGGTCGGGCGAATTCTCACAGTTCATCAGCTAGATAGAGTTTGTTGTTGGACTAGTCTTCGAATCACTGCTTGATAGAGGGCCAAGATTGAGGCTGACCGTTTAGCCGCGAAGCTTGGCCGTGGCGACTGCCAAATCGGGTCCGCTTACCAGATTGGGTAATCGCGGTGTATACACAGTCTTGACTTCTCGAATCTCTGCATTCGCGTCTTCTGTAGATTTTCCAGACAGTGAAAGTCGCCAAACTGAGCCCGGAAAAACTTGGTGAGGCGCTTCTCAGAGTTTGCAGGAAGGTGGTCTAAGCAAGCTGGCCCTTGACCATGATGTTCATGCATTATGAGCGTCGCTTCTGATTGGTTGATCTCGCTAGAGACCCAATCAGAGGCCAGCCTCAGCCTATTGTACATGACTCGGTGCATTCCATACATTTCGCACGCACCTATCGTTGTACGCGATCAAGTTGGTGTAGGTAGTCCTTGGAGGAGATGGGTAAATAGAGCAGCTTGTGCGGCAAAATCATTACAGCTTAGTGTTAGACAAGTAGCGAAAGTTATTATTGAAGTCGTACCTAGACGAAGTCCAATATTGTACTAGTTCTAGTTGGTTCTTGGGGAAGAGTACTGGTTCTAGAACAGTAGGGTGAACTGCGTCTAGACAAAGTCTAATATAACAGCTTAGGTTTAACAAAGGCCTAAGCAACGTGCAATATAGCTTATTATTGTTTAAGGGTAAGATTCTAAGAAGTAACTTAATTAACTAAGTTAAACATAAACTATAAGGGTTATGTTCCTATATACTATTATTACAAACCTAAGATAGGGCACAGTAGAAGATAAGGAAGAGAAGGTGTAAGGCTAACATTATAAGCACAAAAGAGAACGAAACTGTTACAATTCTTATGCACAGGAACGGCACAGCAATAAGTAACTACTAACTAGGCCTTAGGCTTACTAGACTAGAGTAGAGAAGTAACTACATAGTTATGTTACGTAACTACTCTTTAATAAGCATAACACACGTAACTACTCTTTAATAAGCTGTTACAAACCCACACTCGGACCTCAAATGACAGATCCCAGGAACGGCTGGTTCCTAGGATACTAGTGGAGCCTAGGATGCAGAGTAATCCTAGGACTAGTGTGGTTCCTAGGAACGAAGGATCTGAGGACTAAGTGGTTCCTAGGACCTAAGCACGGACTACTAAGCATGACGTGTCACGTGACGTGATTAGTGATTAGTGCTTAGCAGTGCTCAGTGGTACTGAGCATGGTGATTACTACTAAGCATCACGTATCTCCTTAGTATATAGCAAGTAGGAACACAACTCTTACAGTTTATGTTTAACCTAGTTAATTAAGTTTGTCTTTAGATCTTAACTAACCTTTAAGCTAGATAGTCTACTCTGTACTGCTTATTGTTACCCTGCACTTAAGACTGACAGTACCCTCTGTACACCTTACTGCAACCTAATCTCCTTTAGAACCCTGTTACTATATTTATCCCTAAGAACTAACAAATTAGTGCTTATAAGCTTTGCTTAAAGTATGACTTTAACATTTTAAACACCCTAAGATAAGTACTACCTTAGGATCCCGCGCTACCCCTAGTAACTCTAACACTTCACGCCGCACGGCTAAAGACAACACTGACATGGGGGAGGAGGCTCTAGCCCCTCCTACCTAGGTCTACCTAGTAGCTAAACCTAAGTCCTTTAATAGCACTTGTAAGAAGCTAGAAGACTAGCTTATAAAGTTTAATCTCTTCTTTATATTTTAAGGAGATTATATTCCTAAAGAAAAACGTGTGACTTTTATCTCCACGTTTATAAAGGATTGAGCCTTCACTTAGATTAAACCCTTTATCTGACGCTATTATGGCGAGGGCAATTCTACTAACATTAACCTATAGATTAAGGACTTTAATCTGTTTAAGGAACAGATTTGCTAGGTGTTTAGAGTACACAACAAACCTACTATTGCACGTTATAACATTTAACGTATCTAATAAACTTTGTTAGCTGCTAATTATGCTGCTAAGTTTTAGGAGATAGCCACGTTCACGGGCTTTAACAACACTGCGCTTGCAACTATGTTTAAGCAAGGCTTAAAACTAAAAGTTAAAGAGGAACTTATGCGCACTACTGCAGTAACTAATACCTTTAACACCTTAGTTAATAAAGCTATTAATATTAACATTAAACTCTATAAGTTGCAGCAGGAATTGCGAGACAACCTAAGGGCAAGGACCCCTAACGTCACGACGGTTCGCGCACCACCTACGTTTAACTGGAACCTATAGAAGAATAGCGCCGCTAGACAAGGCGACTAACAAAGCAACTATTATAGGCCTAACACTAGAAGAAGGATCTACAACAACACTAATAGTGGATACTACAGAGCTAAGGCTATAGACCTCTCTAATATTAACAAGGGACCTAGACAGTGGAATAAGAAGAAACAGGGTAGTGACAGGAAGCATAATAAGTCTTTAGTGACTTGTTATAGATATGGCAAAACAGGCCACTTTGCTAGGGACTGTCGTTCAAAGAACAAGGTAGTCAGGCAACTTAACGTGCTGACTTACGACGACCCTAAAGACGCTAAATAGGAAGTAGTCACTTACAGCGTAGGTTGCCTTATGGAAGATTTGGAATCTGACGACGGATACATTAAAGGCAGGGATGAGAGCCAACACAGCAGACCCCTTACGCCTTACTACTCTATAGAAGACTTAGAGTTCTTAGCCAAGTGCGACTGCGCTATCGCACAACTTAACAAGATTAAAGCAAGAGAACTCGCGAAATAACAGCGACTAGATTACGACTACAACCCCTACGTGTGCAATATCACATAATGCTTTATCTGCCATTACATGCGTATGACAATAGATAATTAGACTTAAGAGCTTAAGGAAGCTAAGTTGTCCCTAGCATAGGCACTTACTAATGCTATAGCTAGCAAAGGACTAGAACGCATTTAGGAAGAACTACAGAAGTTCCTAAAGGGCTACTGTGACTAAGGAACACAGACTAAGGACAAGCCTCACCCTACTACGCAGATAAAGAAAGACTATAAGATAGCCCTAATTACTATTAATAACCTTCTTAAGTTAGAGCAGGAATAGGATTAACAGGAAGCGGACGAATAGGCAGACGCGATGACCGCGCCCTAGACTGCCACATGCGACACAAAGAAGATATGGAAACAATTAAGTCGCGCGCTAGCTAGATATATAGAAGATAGATACTCCTATAAGCTAGACTACTAAAACCCTAAACACAGAATATTAATATAGGTAGAATGCACCTATAATGCATGCCTAATGCACTACAAAGCTAAGAATGCATTAGAATAGTTCCCTAGCAAACCACGTAGATGTTGTCACTAATAGCACAAGTGCCTTAATAACAAGTGCGAATACCACCTGATTAACAAACGCTAGAAAGACTACTTTCCTAGCAAGGATAAACGCAAAGCAGTTCTTAAGTACCTTATTGTTAACAGCAGTTGCATTAATAATATATAGCAATAATGTCTTAACAACAACTACTAACTACATAAGCAAGATAAGGAGTCTTACAGGTTTAGTGATAAGGAGTCTTTTTTAGGCTAGCGAGCTAACACTCTAATAGAAGGTCCCTTAATACTATTAGGACAAATTCGCTTATTAAGCTACCTATTAAACTAAATGGCGTAAGCATAACAGCACTGTTAGACTTAGGATCACAGTTAAACTACATATCTTTACGAGCTGTGAAATGAGCTAGACTCTAGCCATAGCGGAAGAAGGATCTGTCTCTATTGCAAGTTGCAAATAGAGAGCTAATGCCGCAGGAATTAGAGATTACTTGCGAGATACCATCTGTTCCTATGAAACTGAGCAAGCACCACAAGGAAATAACCCTAGATGTTTTTAGGATAGCCACTTACAATGTTATATTAGGACTTCCCTAGTTACAAAAGCACAATCTAAAGATAGACTAGGTTAAGCGCACGCTTTTGTTAGATTGCAACCACAGCACACCGCAATTAAGACCTGCGCAGCTTACGATGCAGCTAGCAGATAAGAAGGAGATAGCAATTATCTCTTCGACTAAGACGCGCTAAGATAGAGCAGTTGACTGCACAGACACTAACGACTTATTAGGTTATAAAGTGACAGTTAAGGAGAAACGTGCACCTCCTGCTATTCCTAACATATACTAACAATATGCGCGAATGTTTAAAGAAGAGCTTACAGAGAAAGCCCTACTAGAGCACAAGCCCTAGGATTACAAGATTAAACTCTAGGAAGGAAAGACACTGACTTTTAAGAGGATTTACTAACTATTAGAAAAGGAACTTAAC
Source organism: Didymella pinodella (assembly GCA_039634465.1). NCBI lineage: Eukaryota > Fungi > Ascomycota > Dothideomycetes > Pleosporales > Didymellaceae > Didymella > Didymella pinodella. The sequence continues at coordinate 333,350 of CP113352.1, forward strand.
GTACTACGCAAGTACATCACTAAGAACCTTAAGAAGGGATTTATTAGGAGATTAGAATCACCTATAGGGTACCCTATTATATTCGTACTAAAGAAGGATAGCACGCTATAACCTTGCATTAACTTTAGAAAGCTTAACAAAATCACTATTAAGAATTAATACCTACTGCCTAACATATTAGAGTTGCAGGATTAATTAGCAGGAGCTTGGTACTTTACGGCGTTAGACCTTAGAGGAGCGTACAATCTAATACGCATAAAAGAGGGAGAAGAGTAGAAGACAGCATTTAGGACTTGGTACAGACTGTACGAGTACCTTGTCATGCCCTTTAGACTTACTAACGCGCTAGCTACATGTTAAGAACTAGTTAACAACGTGCTTAGAGCGCACTTAGACTAGATAGTAGTAGCATATTTAGACAATATCCTAGTGTACTTAAAGACACTAGAAGAGCACATTTCCTACGTCACAGAAGTGCTAGAATGCCTAAGGAAGGCAGGCCTACAACTGAAACCTAAAAAGTGCGAATGGCACAAGGAAGAAGTAGAATTCCTAGGGTATATTATAGGAAGACACGGCGTTAAGATAAGCCTAATTAAGATTAAAGTAGTTAAGTTATAGCAAACGCCTACTATAGTAAAACAGATCTAGAAGTTCCTTAGATTTGTTAACTTTAACTAACGCTTTATTAAGGACTATTCCCTAAAAGCACTACTGCTTACAAAGCTTACACAGAAGGATGTACCCTTTAAGTGGGAATAAGCGCAAGAAGACGCATTCTAAGCACTTAAGCAAGTATGCATAGAACTACCTACACTAGCTACATTTAGGAGCAACAAACCACTTAGGATGGAAACTGACGCCTTAGATTTAGCGTTAGGAGCGTGTATCACACAAGAAAAAGACGGACAATAGCACCTAATCGCCTACTACTCACGCAAGTTCTCTAGACCTAAAGAACGATACAATGTGCACAACAAAGAACTTCTTGCGATCGTATTAGTACTAGAACATTGGCGAGTCTACGCAGAAAGCTGCTTAGAACTTATAATCTACACTAATTATAAGAATCTAGTGCACTTCACAATAATAAAGGTATTAAATTAACAACAGGTACGATAGTCTAAGATGCTTAGACAGTACAAGTTTAAGATTCTTTACACTCTAGGAAAGGATAACAGTAGAGCGGATGCGCTTAGCAGACGACACGACCTTGCTAGATTAAAGACAATTAACAAGTTAGCTATCCTTGGAATTAATAAGGATAGATTGCTAGGACTATCTTAACAACTTAACAACATAATGCTAGTCTAACAAGAGCAACGCGTACCTGCTTACGTTCCTAAGGAACTAGAACAAGAAGTAATTAGCAGTTATCACAATAACCTATCGCACGGACACCTAGGCATTACTTAGACTATGGAACTTATTAAACAACATTACAAGTTCCTAAACATAAAAGATAAGATTGGCAAATTTATTAAACAATGCGTAAGCTATCAGCAAAACAAGCACAGCACGCACGCTAAGTATAGGGAAGCTTAAGCAATGGAGCCACTAATAGCACTATGGACAAACATTACAATAGATTTCGTTACACAGCTACTAGTCTTAAGAAACCCTATAATAAATTACAATTATGACTCAATCTTCGTTGTAGTGGATAGATTTATGAAAGCCGCTAAGTTTGTGCCTTTTTGACACAGCTACACTGCAGAGCAGCTTGCACGAGTGTTTTTAGACAGAATTGTTTAACACTACGGCATTCCTAAATTAATTATTAGTAATAGAGACAAGCTCTTTACATTAAATTATTAGACCACGCTGTTAGCAGCTATTAGTACTAAGAAGAAGCTTTTAACTGCGTACCACCCGCAGACGGATAGCCAAACAGAACAAGTGAACTAAACAATAGAGACGTACCTGCGCATTTACTGTAATTAGCAGCAGGATAATTAGGTTTCACTGTTACATATGGCACAAATTGCATATAACAACAAGTTATTAGAAGCAACAGGTGTGACACCGTTCTTCGCGAATCATAGGAGACACCTAAATCTCTTTACTTGAAACTTCGATATAAATATCCAAATAGAGCAAGCGCTTACTATAGTTAATATACTTAAGGAAGTACACTAGAAATCGCTTGAAAACATCGCAAAGGCTTAGTCATAAGCAATCTCTTATGTTAACAAGAAAAGAAAAACGGCACCTCTGCTAAAGGAGGGGGATAAAGTGTATCTCCTCACAAAGAACCTACGCACGAGAAGACTAACAAAGAAACTAGACAAAGTTAAGGTTAGACTATTTTTTATTTCTAAACAAATTAGCCTAGTTAACTTTTAACTTAAGCTACTAAAGGATGCAAAGATCCACCTAGTGTTCCACATCTCGCTGCTAGAACCTGCTAACGCTAGAACACTAATCTAGAAAGACTTCTATTACTAAGCTAATAGTAAAGATAAGTAGGAAGTTAAAAAAATAATAACACATTAGAAGAAAGGACGCAACGACGAATATCTAGTTAAGTGGTTAGGTTACCTAGACTTAGAAAACACATGGGAACTATAAACACACCTTATCAACTGCTAGCAGTTGTTAAAGGAATACTAGAGAGCTAATCAGACAACGCCACATTAGGCGCCTCCTAGTACTTAAAAGGAAGGCCCTTAAAGGCACTCCACGTGCCAGGCGACAGATTTAAGGCAAGACCCTTAGAAGGACCGTCAAACAGGATAGTCTTAGACTCCTCCTTCTCCTAGTCTAGGATGCCTTGCTCCTCTACTGCAATAGCCTCCTCTGCGCGACAGTCAAGCAGGTCCATCTGCTAACGCAAACGCTCCTTGCAAGCACGCGTAACTTGCAAATCTTCTAAAGCCTTCTCTAAAGCCTTTATTACAGCATTCTGTGCCTTATAACTCTCCTTAATACGCGCACGCAATTTCTCTTTCTCTGCCGCTAGGCGCTTAAACTCTAATTTAGTCACACGCACGTCGCAGCGTTAACTACAACGCAGACACTTACTACATTTTCCTAAACAGATATAAACCTTACACACACAGTTATGCTTAACACACGTGGAACATTTCTTAACTATAGTCTTGCTAAAGGATTTAATGAATTTATAAAGGCGTTAACAATAAACAGTGCTAGAGGGTTATAGATGTTTAGGCATTATTGCCTTTTAGGTTAAGAACTAGGGCAAGCTCACGTTATATAATAAAGCTTAAGGGACTAAGCTAAGACAGAAGGGGGATAGTGTTACAAACCCACACTTAGACCTTAAATGACAGATCCTAGGAACAGCTAGTTCCTAGGATACTAGTGGAGCCTAGGATGCAGAGTGATCCTAGGACTAGTGTGGTTCCTAGGAACGAAGGATCTGAGGACTAAGTGGTTCCTAGGACCTAAGCACGGACCACTAAGCATGACATGTCACATGACGTGATCAGTGATCACTACTGAGCATCACGTATCTCCTTAGTATATAGCAAGTAGGAACACAACTCTTACAGTTCGTGTTTAACCTAGTTAATCAAGTTTGTCTTTGGATCTTAACTAACCTTCAAGCTAGACAGTCTACTCTGTACTGCTTATTGTTACCCTGCACTTAAGACTGACAGTACCCTCTGTACACCTTACTACAACCCAATCTCCTTCGGAACCCTGTTACTGTATTCATCCCTAAGAACTAACGAATTAGTGCTTACGAGCTTTGCTTAAAGTACGACTTCAACAGATGCCTGCAAAATCAACGCAGCGCTTAACTAAAAATAAAGCTATACAGCCACCCACAATAGCTATTATTACAAGAACTTATAGTGTAGTAGTAATTGATTGCTTGCAATTAACTTGTGCTATTTATATTTACTTAGAAGGGTAACGTTGCGGCTGCGGCGTGTAGTAATAGATAGGGGAGCTAGCAGAGCCTCTGCAGCTTCACGCCTATTAGCTATATTAACTACACGTCTCTAACGCTTGCTCTTCTGTGTGGGAGAACGTAACTCTTACCCTTTTAGGATAATTATATAGCTTTAGCAGCGTTGCAGGCTTATTTTTAATGCTCTCTCTTAGCTGCCTATTTAGCCTTCTCCTTCTCCCTTATAATCTTAACTACCTCTTAAGCTACACGTCTCCTCTACAAGCCGCTCTTTTAGTAGCTTATTATTAGCTTAGATTTTCTACCTCTCTTGATTTTAGTATTAATGCTCCTCTTTCTTATACTCTCTATTCCTTAGAAGTTGCTCTGCCCTTACTTTACTATAGGGGGAGTAAAATATAGTACTACCCCCCCCCTCTATAGGTTAGTAGAGAGGTAATACCTTCCTCTTCTTCCTATATTTTACCTTAACTTTTATTGCCTCTGTAAGTCTAGCTACCTTATAGCTAAGGATCTTATTAGTAGCTGCTAAGTAGTATAGTAAACGTTAGAGCTTCTACACCTTTCTAGTACTCTTATCCTTAGCTATCTTATAGATTAGGCTTTAGATTTTAAGCTAATTCTTACTAGAGTATATAGAAGTAGAGGATCCTAAGGACTCTAAGGTGTTAGAGTTGTCTAGGGCGAATCTATTAAGTACTCTATAGAGGTTAGAGGGAGAGATACCTATTACTTTAAAGGAGCTAAGTATAGTCTCCTAAGTAAAAGTACTTACCTAAGCCTTCTAGAATAGGATAAAGAAGTCCCCCTTCTTTAATGCTAGGTACCCTAGGCTTTAGTAAAGGTGCTAAGTAAGCTCTTCTTAATAATAATAAGTAAGGGGGGAGAAGCACGCTATATTAAGTAGCTAGAGAGTATAAGTAGAGTGCAGAAGTAGGATAGCTATTAGGATTTAATAGGTATCTAGGTATCTTATCTAATCTATTATTAGATAGGATCTATAGCTATTAATAATTAATAGTTACTACTTTCTCCCTACTTTTACCTTAGTATAGCGCTTAAACATCTATTTAAGCTATGCTACTCCTAGCTTATTATTTGTCTAGCCTAAGGTTAATGTAGCAAAGTAAGCTAAATGCTTCTCTAGCTTAATATCCTCTACCTAGCTAGCTTGTACGTTGTTCCTAGCAGCCTAATATATAAGGCTTAGCAGCAGAGCAGATCTATTAGTATATATATAAGCTAGGAGTATTATCTACTTACAGCTACTATCTTAGAGAGCTGCCTTAACCTCTCCCTTCTCCTATTCCCTCTTACTAAACACTTGTTTTAACTTGCCTTTAATATCTATAAGGAAGCCTTTCTTGTTTATATTATATATATTCTTAATAGTAACCTTGTACTCTGCAATCTTCTAGTATAGTAGATAAAAGTAATTATTATACTTGGTATATAAGTTAGCAGCGTGATAATTGCAATCTATAGTAGTATACTAGTATTCTAATAGAGTATAAGCTGCTCTTAGTGTGTGTAGAGGAACTAAGTAACCTAGCTATCTAAGACTAGCTTCTAGGCTATAGATAAGGCGAAATTTTGTATTATATTATGTAAAGGTTAAAGCTAACGCTTAGTAAGTTTATTAATATATACTATAAGCTCTTTCTCTTATTGTAGGTTAAGCTTTTGCTAGTTAACAACCTTAGTTAAGTAGGGTCCTATAAGGCGCCTGTGCTGCCGCTCTGACGTTAACTAATTAACACTAAACCTTTTAGCAATTTAAGTATACGTAAATAATTCTCTAGGCTTTAAACTTTCTATTATAGCTAATGCGCTCTTAATTAGAGTTATATTAGTAGTGTTATTACGCGTTAAAATATAGTCTACTTTGTTATTTGCTAGGCATTACGCGAATCTAGGCATTACGCGCATAGATATGTTATCTAATAGGACCTCTACTTTATGTTTTAGAGAGAGAGGGTTGCTAAAGAAAAACGTGTTACTCTAGTTATAAGCTATATGCGTAGAAAGGCTTTTACGTAGATTAAACTATTCCTTAAATAATACTATAACATAGGAATATCTACTAATATTAACACCTAGTTTAAAAATTTTAATCTGTTTAAGGAACAGATTTGCCTAGTATTTAGCATATCTAATAAACTAACAATTGCATATTATAAGATTTAGACTATCTAATAAGACACGTTAGTTATAGACTACGCTGCTAAGTTCTAGCAGCAAGTAGGATACGCTAGATAGGATAACGTTACACTACTAACTAAATTCTAATAGGGCCTTAAGCCCAAAGTTAAGAAAGAGCTTATGCGTACTACAGCCTCTATAGACAACCTTAATTCCCTAGTTAATAAGTCTATTAGTATTAACGTTAGGCTCTAAAAACTACAGCAGGAACTTTAAAACAACCTATAGGCGCGCGTCTTCTTAACTAAGAAACGCTTGCTGCTACGCAGTTTATAGCGCAACAACTACCTTAACAATAGACAGCGTAGAGGCTGTTACTAATCTAACTCTAGACAACGCATCTATAACAATACGCAGAGTAGATACTACAGACTAGCTGCTATAGATCTATCTAATATTAATAAAGGACCTAGTAGGTAGAACAAGAAAGAGCAGAGCAAGGGTAGTAACAACTATAGTAATAAGTTATTAGTAACTTGCTACAGCTATAGCAAGACAGGCTACTACGCTTACAATTATCGCATAAGGAATAAAGTAGTCTAATAACTTAACATACTAACTACTAATAATAATAAGACTAGTAGAGAATAAGAAGTTCTTACTAAAGATATAGGCTGTCTTATAAAAGACAACTAAAATAAAGAATTAGATAAGTACATGTTAAACAAACTAATTTAGGCACTAATGCCTTACCTGCATACCTAATAGATCTATAACAATCCTAGAAAGCACTATGTAGTAGAATATAATACCTAGGATAGCACTATTATTATTAGCAAATAATACTACAGACCCTTTTACTAGAAAGACAACTAATACTACTTATAGAAAGGAAAACGTCTACTTGTATGCAATAGAGTATAAGATTATTAGGGCACGCTAGTCTTATATAACTAAGTAACCTAGACTCCTGCCTTCTAGGAACCTTAAATACCTATCATAAATCTAACTATTATTAATAATATTCCTAAACATAAGGAAGAGACACTAAGTGTTACTATTTAGTTACTAACCTTATAGAGTTTTAAGAGCACTTACAAATAGATAATAGAAGAAGACATTATATAGTTAAAATAGTATTTATATAGTAATATTAATACACTTAAGAAGTTTAATTAACGTGAGTGCATAGCGAGTGACGCGGATAAGCGGGTGACGCGCCCTAACAAGCTGTTAGGCCTACTAACTGCAACAGTACAACACCACAACGTTGTACTGTAGCTTATAGTACAGAATATTAATCGCTAACCTCTACTACATCTTTCTTACAAGTGCGCAAATTGTGACTAATCTCTCCGCAGCGCTTACAGTGCCTTTTACCGCTCTTGCCTGCACCTGTTCGAACCCTACCCTCACAACTCTCCCCTTTAACCTGCGCCTTAACGTCGCGTTAAGCTATTAAGTCCTCTGCCTCTTCCTTTGACAGGTCTCCGCCCTTCTAAATACGCTTTCTTTTCCGTGATTTACGCTCAGAGGCTGCTTTATTTGACGCTTCAAGCTGCAGCACTCGGGCTGCTAATAACGTCTGCCCATGCAGCAGCATTGCCGTGCCTCTCTGCAGCTGATCAACGATTTTAACCATCGGAGTTAGTGACGATCCTTAGTGCTTTTGAATACGATCGCGAAGCAGCGTTAATTAAGCCTGGATCTTATTAGCGTTAGTGGGTGTCTTAGGGTTCCATTAGAGCTCCTCTAAGAGCGGCAGTGTTAGCGTGCGGACCTTAACATCAAGCTTTAATAGCACTACTAATGGATCTCTAGGCACTAATCTAGTTGCCTTAAAGCTTACTGTAATGTTTGCCTTTAAAAACGCCTGCTTAAATACCTTTGCAAAGGTCGCGATGAAGGCTTTCTTGTCAATTCTGCTAATATAGTCTAATGCCAAGCCTCTGATCTCTCTGCCGTACGCTCGCTTCAGGGGGGCAAAACAACCCACGTCAAGCGGCTGAAGGATGTGTGACGAGTGCGGAGGCATACAGAGGGTAATTATCTTGTTCTCCTCGCAAAGCTCCTGGAAAGAGAGCGACTTGTGGCTCTTGTAGCCGTCAAGTATCAGCAGCACGTAGCTATCTACCCTCTGGCCTTTAATCCGCTTAATAAAGTGCCTAAGCCAGGCTACACCAAGCTTGTTAGTAGTCTAGCTGTTGTCACTTACCCTAATACGCTATTAGGGCTTTAAATTAGGGAACTAAGCTTCGTTGTGGTTCTTTGCTTTAAAGATAAGGTAGGGCGCGATTGCCTAGCCTATCGCGTTAATCGCAGCAATCAGAGTCACCCACTTACGATCTCCCTACTAGACTCCAATAGGCTCAGTACGTCTCTCTAATGCAGTAACTACTTTAACTTAACTTCTAACGCCTATAGTAAAGCCAGTCTTATTAAAGTTATAGGTATCTTTGTCTAGGATACTATACTTGGCCTTAACGTTCTGTACCAGGTCAAACTAGGGCCTAACGACAGCTAGGTCGCTGCAGAGGACTCTCTAGCGATCCCTCTGTTAAGTCGTTCGCGATTTAACTCCAGGCTCGCGTTTAACAAAGTTTAAGGCCTATTGCAAGCTAATAGGGCCTGCGTCGCGTGCAGCGCGCAGTTAATTAGCCATATCTTCAACCTAATAAAGCGTTAGGCTAGATCCTTGCTAGTCAAGCTTCTTTATATACTTTACAAGGGTCTGCTCTTCTGCCTTAGTAAGATTTAATGATTTAGGGTGGGTATCGCGTGTTAATCGCGTTCTAGCGCGTTAGCGGCGGAGAGTTGCCTCTGAGACCTTGTAAACTACAGCAGCGCGTCGCACGCTTAGTTCTTAAGGTTTTTTAATTGCTTAGAGTGCAAGATTAATTCTCTCTTTATTTAGAAGTAATTCAAGGTCTAGTGGTTGATCCATTGAGGTTTGAAGGTAGGTAGACCCATCTGCTTGTTGGGACGCGTCACTCGCTTATCCGCGTCACTCGCTATGCACTCACGTTAATAATTAATTAATATAAAAAGGACTAATAAGGATTAGTATATAGAAGACTTTAACTAATAGAAGAAAGGTAATACAATAATATAATAGTAGCTAGACGCTTATAACTTATATACTTAAAGCTAGGATAAACCTAACCTTAACTAACAACCTACTATACTAACGCAAAGCTACACATTGCAGCTATATTAGGATATTAGAAATCTGTATTACCCTTAGTTACTAGCTATGTAGTGCTACTACAAAGCCTTTAATAACTATAAGCAGTTTAAGTTAAATAGCTAGTAGTTCCTAAGTAAACCTAATAGCTGTAAGGGCTACTAGTAGGAGTATGCAAGGACTAACTATGTAGAACACTTCTAGGACAAGCGTATAAATCTACACTTCCTAGGAGTTACTAGCGTAGAAGAAATCTTAGACATGCACCTAGTATAGAACAAAGAATGCTATAGTTACAAATAGGCTAAGTGCCTGAACTTAAAGTGTTAGAAATATAGGTTACTTAAGCGCCTAAGTAGCTTTCTGCCCTAGGACGAGTCTTTTTTTAGACAGAAAGCGAACAAACGCTATAGAGGAACTAGATAAGAGCGCTTTCTTAACAACGTCTAGGTCTCCTAGAATTAATATAAGAATTCTAATAAGACCTATTCCCTTATTAAATTCCCTATTGTGCTAGAAGGCACTAGAATAACAGCATTGTTAGACTTAGGAGCATAAAGTAACTATGTATCTTAATCTACTATTACATAAGCAAGCTTGCAGAAGTAAAGAAAGGAGAAACTATACCCTTTATAAGTAGCTAATAGAGAACTAATACTAGGAGAATTATTTATAACCTATAAGGTAGTGTAATAATATCTTAAAGTATTTAACTATAAGAAATTAATAGACCTAGATGTTCTAGGAACAGCTGCCTATAATATTATATTAGAACTCCCTTAGTTATAAGAGCACAATCTATAGATTAACTAGAAAAACTAGCAAATAATGCTTAAGTGTTATAGAATAGGTACACTAAGACAGCAACCTGCGCAGCTTATAACACAGCTAGTAGATAAGAAGTAGATTAATAATATTTCTTTAAATAAGATACGCTAAGTTAGAGCAGTTAATTATGCAGATACTAACTAGCCCTAGGATTATAAAGCAATAGTTAAGGAGGATAGTACAACCCCTAACATCCTAGACAAATATAGAGAGTTTATAGACCTCTTCTATAATAAGAAGACTACAAAGGCATTACTATAGCACTAGGAATAGGACTATAAGATTAACCTTAAGGAAGGAAAGAAACCCCTATTTAGGCCCATATATTAAATATTAGAGAAGGAACTTAAGGAACTATAAAGGTACCTTAAGGAGAACCTTAATAAAGGATTTATTAGAGAATTAGAATCCTTAGTAGGATTTCCTATTCTATTTATACTAAAAAAAGATAGCAAGCTATAACCTTGCATTAACTACTAGAAACTTAATAATATTATAATTAAGAACTAGTACCTGCTACTAAATATTAGCAAACTATAAAATTAGTTAGCTAGAGCATAGTACTTTACTTTGTTAGACCTAAGAGGATCGTATAACCTTATCTGCATAAAGGAAGTTTAAGAATAGAAGATAGTGTTTAGAACCTATTGTAGTTATTATAAGTATTTAGTTATGCCATTTAGGCTTACTAACGCACTAGCGACATGTTAAGCACTTATGAACAATATATTAAGAGCACACTTAGACATTACTGTAGTAGCATACCTTAACAACATCCTAGTATATAGTAAGACGCTAGAAGAGCATGTTAAATATATATAATAAGTGCTTATCTGCCTAGGAGTAGCACATCCATGCCTAAAACCTAAAAAGGGCAAGTAGCATAAGGAAGAAGTTAAATTCCTAGGGTTTATTATAAGAAGATATAGAGTTAAGATAAATAAGGATAAGATTTAGGTAGTAAAGGATTAGCTAACACCTAAAACTATTAAAAATATTTAAGAGTTCCTTAGGTTTGTTAACTTTAACTAACGCTTTATTAAGGATTACTCTATAAAGGCCTTGCCGCTTACAAAACTTACGTAGAAGGACATACCTTTTAGATAGGATATAGACTAAAACTAAGCCTTTAAGATATTAAAGTAGGCTTATATAGATCTACCTACTCTAGTTATATTTAGAAGCAAATAACTGCTGTAAATAGAAATAGATGCCTTAGATCTAGCATTAGCAGCATGCATTACGTAGGAGCAAGATAGCTAGTAGCACCTAATTATATATTACTTATATAAGTTCTTAGGAGTACAAGAATAATACAACGTATATAATAAAGAGGTACTAGTAATTATATCTACCTTAAGATATTAGCAAGTCTACGCTAAAAGTTATTTAGAACTTATAATCTATATAGATTGTAAAAATCAAGTAAATTTTACAATAATAAAGGTATTAAATGGACAACAAGTATAATAGTCTAAGACACTTAAATAGTAAAAGTGAAGATCCTCTATACTCTAAGGAAGAATAATAGTAGAGTAGATGTGCTTATCTAGCAATATAACCTTATAGGATCTAAGATAATTAATAAATTAGCAATCCTTAGTATTAATAGTAATAGATTGTTAGGACTATTATAGCAGCTTAATAATTTAATACTAGTGTAATAAGAATAGCAAATACTAACTTACGTTCCTAAAGAATTAGAATAGGAAATTATGAGCAGTTACTATAATAACCCGCTGCATCGACACCCTAGTAGTATAAGAATAATAGAACTTTTTAATAGATATTACAAGTTCCTAAACATGCGTAATAAAGTTGGCAAGTTTATTAAGAATTACGTAGGCTGTTAATAGAATAAACATAGCACACACTCTAAGTATAGAGAAGCATAGGCAATAGAGCTACTAACAGCACTATAGACAAACATTATAATAGACTTTGTTACCTAACTACCTATCTCTAAGGATCCTATAATAGGATACACCTATAACCTAATCTTTATTATAGTAGATAGGTTTACTAAGTACGCTAAGATAATACTATTTAGTGTAAGGGTCTAGGCTAAGCGCTAAGGGGAAAGCTAAAAAAAGCTAAAAGAGACTAAGAGAACCTAGACCCTACACTAGCTAGTATTCTATATACTAGCTAGATATATATTATCTACGCAGTTTACTAGATGTCTAGTTAACTTATGCTTGCTCTTTAGTAAAAACAGTTAGGAAGTAGATATCCTTTACTAGCCTTAGGCTAGACTGTTATATTTAGACACAGCTATACTATAGAGCAGCTAGCACATATGTTTAAGGATTAGATTATCTACTACTATATTATTCCTAAATTAATTATTAGTAATAGAGATAAGCTCTTTACGTCGAACTATTAGACTACACTACTAGTAGCAATAGGTACTAAGAAGAAGCTATCTATAGTATACTATCTACAGAAAAACAGACAGATAGAAAGAGTAAATTAGATAATAGAGATATACCTCTAAATTTACTATAACTAGTAGCAAGACAATTAGGTCTTACTCTTACCTATAGTATAAATTGCATATAATAATAAGCTTTTAGAAGCAATAGGCTATTCGCCGTTCTTCGCAAACTACAGCAGACACCTAAATCTCTTTACTAGGTTATTAGACAGTAACATTTAAACAGAATTAGCAATTACCTTAGTTAAAGCACTAAAGGAAGTACACTAGAAATTGCTTAATAATATTGCTAAAGCTTAGTCACAGAGCATTCCTTATGTTAACAAGAAACGAAAAACGGCACCTCTGCTAAAGGAGGGGGATAAAGTCTATCTCCTTACAAAAAATCTACGCACACGACAACTAATAAAAAAACTAGACAAAGTTAAGGTTAGACTATTTTTTATTTCTAAGCAGATTAGCCTAGTTAACTACTAACTCGCGCTGCCTATGGATGTAAAGATCTATCCTGTGTTCTACATTTCGCTATTAGAACTAGCTGACCCTAGAACGCTAATCTAGAAAGACTTTCACTACTAGGTAGACAGCTAAAGACAAGTAGGAAGTTAAAAAAATAATAACACATTAGAAGAAAGGACACAGTATTTAGTACCTAGTTAAATAGTTAGGATATCCTAACTTAGAAAACACATAGGAACCAACTATGCACCTTAAGAACTGCCAGCAGCTTCTGCGCTAGTATTCTTAAAGGAAGAGAAGCCTAGATCGCCCTCTAGTACAGATAGCATAAACGCACTCTAATTAAGAGCTAGAGTACTAGGCATTAGACTATCCTCTAGCTAAGCGACGTCCTAGTTAATGCCCTTAATAGCTTTAAGAGCTTTAATGTTATTAACATACTAACTAGCCTTGTCTACCTACTGTTGCTTATAACGTTGCAATATTTTCTTTTATTTTTAAATGCGATCTTTCTTCGCACGCGCAGCTATTATAGCCTAGAAGGCAGCAGACTTAGCTTTGTCTACTTCTATCTCTTATTATTCTAGACAACTTATTTCCTAATCTATCTAGTTAAAGTTTAGAATTAGAACCTCTACTAGAACACACTTCTAGCTGCCTACACTGTAACAGTTCCTACACTCCTTCTTTAATAACGCTATTTAACACTTAAGGCCTCGCTTTGCACAGTACTAGCAGGACACTATTGCAAGTTATCTAGTATAGTTAATATGTTTACTAATAGAGTAATAGTATATAGTACTTCTAGAAACTATAGGCTTAGTTTATAAGGACATAAAGATTAAAGAGGGGGGATATTGTTACAAAACTAAGATAGGGCACGGCAGAACATAAGGAAGAGAAGGATTAATAACACTTAGGGACAACCTAAAGGTCTTTAAGAAGGTTAGCATTTAGAACTAATAACAACATGACCCCTTATGTTCTAAAGTCTTAGTAGAACGCTATAATAGAATAAGTTACGTGTTGTTCTAAAGAATCCTACAATGTTCTACAATGTGCTAGTTTAGCACAACACTAGAACAATAGAACAAGCATAGAACATCTTTTAAGTATATAGCACGTAGGAACACAACCCTTATAGTTTGTGTTTAACCTAGTTAATTAAGTTTGTCTTTAGATCTTAACCTTTAACCTTTAAGCTAGACAGTCTACTCTGTACTACTTATTGTTACCCTTGCCTTTAAGACTAACAGATTGTATCTGTACACCTTATTGCAAACTAACCCCCTTAGCTTCCTGTTACTATACTTATCCTTAAGAACTAATAGAACACGTGCTTACGAGCTTTGCTTAAAGTATAACTTTAATAACTCCTTGCGAGTTTTATCTAACAACACCTAGGATATATTAACATAAGGCTTCCCTGCCTTTATATACTCTAACTACTTTAGATAGTTAGAACCCTCTAGCTTAATATAGCACTTGTAGCCTTTAAAGAAATAATGTTTATAAGAACCTTTAGTAGGAGTGTTAGCTTGTTAGATTTCTAATATAAGACAAATGTTATAGGTATAGAAAAATATCTTAACTTACTTTGTTACTAGACGCAGGGGTAATAGATTATATATAATTCTAAAATTAGATTATATAGTTTAAAGGTAAACTCTAGAAAGAAGGAGAATAGTATTATAATCCTTATGCATAGGAATAGTAGAGTAATAAGTAACTACTAACTAGGCCTTAGACTTACTAAACTAGAGTAGAGAAGTAATTATATAGTTATATTATCTCACTACTCTTTAATAAGTACAAAATATATAATAGCTTATTAATAAACATAGTATAATCCTACTTATCTATAAGCAACTACTTACTTTCTATTAGACTAACTCTAGTTGCTTGTCTATAAGCACTCTTCTACTATTAGTATATAGTATATAGGAACACAACCCTTATAGTTTATATTTAACTTAGTTAGTTAAGTTACTTCTTAGATCTTAACCTTAGTACTCTAGTTAGTTAATCCTATTACCTATTACTAAACCCTTTTAAGTTATTATATTAGACCTTGTCTAATAACCTACGCTACTATTCTAGATCTAGCGCTTATCCCTAAGAACTAATAGAACTAGTATACTTAGGACTTTGTCCTATGTACAACTTTAATATAGGCTAGGCTCTAGACTAGTGCCTTAGTATATAGAAAGCCTTAGGCACTCTAGCTAATTATACTCTAACTATATAGACCCTTAGTAGAACACTAAGATTTATAAATCTCTATATAGATTCTCTAAGACCTCTAGACTAGAACCTACCTTACTACTATTAGAGCTACTAGAGGACTATAGACCTTTTAGATAAGTCTAATATACTTTCTACTAGGTAGTATTTATATGCAAAGCTCCATACCTATAGATAGATATTAAATATATTTAGTTCTTACTTATATATAGCTCTTAGTAGCTAGCTCCTTATACTATTAGCCTATAGGGCTAATATAAGTATTCTATTAGAAAAAGTTTTAGGTTAATCTATAGAGAAAGGTTTTAAGTGCCTACTTATATAGCTTCTATTACTATTTAGTAAGGTTTATCTACTTAGGTAGTTTAAGTTTATAGTGTCTTAAACGTGTCTATATTATTATAGAGGCTTTTATTATAGGTATATATAGAGGCCTATTTATTAGTAGTTACTTAGTTCTACTCTTTAGTAGGAGTTACTATTATTTTACTACTCTATTCTTATATTATTAATACTAGCCTCTATTATCTCTATAAATAAATAGTAATTAGAAAGCTATATATTATTAGTTTAACTAGTTAGTATAAAGAGCTAGCTGCTAAGGGCTATATATAAGTAAGAACTAAACATATTTAATACCTATCTATAGGTATAGAGTTTTGTAAATAAATACTACCTAGTGGAAAGTATATTAGACTTATCTAAAGGGTCTATAGTCCTCTAGTAGCCCTTACAGTAGTAAGGTAGGTTCTAGTCTAGAGGTCTTAGAGAATCTATATAGAGATTTATAAATCTTAGTGTTCTACTAAGGGTCTATATAGTTAGAGTATAATAAGGTAGAGTACCTAAGGCCTTCTATACGCTTAGGCACTAGTCTAGAGCCTAGCCTATGTTACGATCCTCGTGCACAGGAACGGCACAGCAATAAGTAACCACCAACCAGACCTCGGACTCAGCCATCGTGAGTGGAGAAGCGACCACCAGGTCGCATCACGTGACTGCTCGTCAACGAGCATGGCACGACATCGCTCGCCGACGAGCACCAAGTCATCTCTTATTGGACTAACTCTAGTCGCTCGTCAACGAGCACTCTCATACTATCAGTATATAGCATGTAGGAACACAACCCTTATGGTTCGTGTTCAACTTCGTCAATCAAGTTACTTCTTAGAATCTCACCTTAACCATAACTAGCTGCATTGCGCATTGCTTAGACCTTAGTTAACCTGAGCTGTTATATTAGACTTCGTCTAGACGCAACTCACCCTACCGTTCCAGAGACCGAACTTATCCCTGAGACCTAACAGAACTAGTACAATATTGGACTTCGTCCAGGTACGACTTCAACAGCCTATTACACCTATAATTATAAGCTAAGAGGACTTTTCTTACATAACTAGCTTACGTATACGTATAACAATTACCTACTTCTTAGCGCTAGTTAGATTCTATAAGTTAGCTATAGTATTAATGTATAAAGGCTATCTAGCGCGTTAATAGTATAGCGTAGTTAAGGGCATGTTATAGATAGCTGTAGCATGTTATAAAGAAAGCTTTAGGTTTTATTAAAAAGCTTAAAGTATAAGCTATACTTAACGCTCTTTTAACGCGTTAAACTATAGTTGTTAGGGAGGTATTAGTGTAGAAAGGGTAGTTTAGTATAGACTTAGTAAAAGTATTCCGCTTGCTAAATGTTCTGTTCGCTGTACATGTACGTTATATTAAAGAAGTTATGTAGATATTAGTGTATAGGATTTAGAGCAAATTACTAGTAAAAAGCGCGCATTAACTGAATGCGCGCGTTGAGTGCACGGACACAGTAGACCCGACAGTGCGCCTGCAGCCTGCTCTCGTGTTCGGCCCTTGCCCCTTGCTGCCGCTGTCTACCTACGCCACTTATTCCGGGTGCCACGGAACATCTATTTTTATACTGTTGATCAGGGTATTCGAGAGGTGGACAACCAGCATCTCAACGTGCTCTGGGAAGTGCCGAACTTAGCGTGTGCGAATTCATGACATCTGAGGATCCTTTTGTAAATACGAGATGGGCCAGCAGATCAATTAAGCTTTGATAGGAAGGAGATTTGGCATACGATATCTCGGATATGCACATTCATCCTAAAAACGTCGTCAGTCTATTGACTTCGTATTACAAACAGGTACATCTATACTCATCCGCCAGATTTGAATTTAGGATTTCTAGATCGCAAATATGGTGCTCCTCTCGTTAGCTATGCAACCTGCCTTGCTCCTCAATATCATTCTCGCGTTTGCCAATGTCTCATATGCCAGATCCATTGAACAAGATGGATGGGGTGTTGTGGCTGATGAGGCACAGGGTACAGCCCTCCTCACAATCGCACTCCACCAGCCCCGACTGGCGGAAGCCGAAAGCCTACTTCTAGAAATTTCTGATCCCAAATCTGAGAAGTTCGGGCAATATCTGGACAGGAATGAGCTTGTGAGTACAGGCAAGTCCATCTAGCCTCAATTTTGGATTAACGCAGGGAAGGATACTATGTTCGCACCAACTGAAAACTCAATGCGTGCCATCACGGAGTGGCTTTCCGCAGCTGATGTAGATACGCGCCGCGTACGTGTGCGTCCCAGTAGAGGTTTAGTCGAGGTGCCGATATCCGTCCATCAGCTGAAAATGCTCGTTGGCACCAACCCCCAGATCTTGGAGCGCCTTGAGACGGGTGCGAGACGGCTGAAAAGCCCCAGCCACACTGTCCCAGGTGTACTTAGAAACCACGTCGAGACCATGTGGTCAAGGGTTCCAACTGCCTCCAGGCATGAATCGAAACGTAGCAGTAACATCGATCGACCCAACTCGTATGCATCCAAGGTGTTGCGAAGACAGGCGCCACCTGCAGTTTCAATAAGCGACTGCAGCTTGAGCTGGACTCCCGCTTGCATCCGAGGTAAGCCTCCAAGATCCACTTGACACATACGGATAGTGATTTTGTAGAACTTTACAACATTCCATTGGGCACAGAAGCGGCTCCGAACAACTCTCTCGGCATTTATGGAGCTGGCGATGCTTATCAAGCAGCAGACTTGAGCAACTTTTTCGCCAAGTTTGCTGACTTCATACCAAACGGTACAAAGCCGTCTGTCGATATCATCAATGGCGCACCTCCCACCCCTGGCGAACAAGTCCAAGGCGAGCAAATACTAGATCTTTCCATGTCCTATCCTATAGCATACCCTCAGAACGTTCACATCTTTCAGAACCCCGCCATCCTCTTCGGTTTTGGCTTGGGAAACAACTTCTTGGATGCAGTCGACGCATCTTACTGTGACTACGACGGGGGCGATGATCCAAATCTAGATCTGCAGTATCCTCAATTCCAAGGATTCCAGGGTCCGGCCATGTGTGGCGTCTACAACATCACCAACGTACTGTCTATATCGTACGCCACAGACGAAAGCTCCTTAGGCGCGCACTATGTGCAACGGCAATGTTCCGAATGGATGAAGCTAGCTTTGCAGGGAGTCACTGTACTTGTTGCAGCTGGAGATAGGGGCGTTCAAGGAATCATGGGTTGCTCAGCATTGGAAACAGCAGAAGGAGGTGCATTCAACCCGCTCTTTCCGGGTGTCTGCCCATATGTGACAACTGTTGGGGCGACTCAGATCAATATTACCGAGACCGGTTATCAGGAGGTGGCCGTCTACGACCCCAAGCACAACTTTTTCTCAGGAGGTAAGGACCGATTTCCATGTTATTTTGCAGCACTAAATGGCTACCAGGAGGATTCAGCAACTTCAACACTCAGCCAGAATACCAAGCTCAGGCCGTGAAGGACTACCTTGCGAAACATGACCCGAAGTATCCAGAGGGCACGTTTAACAAGTCCGGTAGAGCATTTCCAGATGTGTCGATGCTAGGGGCAAATGTCACCATCGTTGATACCTTGGAAACCGTACAGAGCGGAGGTACAAGCGCTGCTGCGCCTTTGTTTGCTGGGATAATCAGCAGAATCAACGACGAACGCCTGCTGGCCGGCAAAAAACCAATTGGCTTCCTCAATCAGATTCTCTACCAGCACCCTGAGGTCTTCACAGATGTAAGGAGACGTCAAAAGTGAATATACTCCGCTGACACTAGTACAGATCACTGATGGCAGTAACCCGGGCTGTAAGACCTCGGGCTTCCAAACAGCTAAAGGATGGGATCCTGTGTCAGGTCTGGGGTCTCCTAATTTCCCGAAACTTCGCGATCTGCTTGCCAATTTGCCTTGATACCTATATCTGTTGGGTTGTTAGCTCGACCTAAACTAATGACAGGTGTCAGCTGTGGAATGGATAGTGTGCAACTTCAATCAATGTAGCCCTGCAAAGAAGACTGTTCATATCCTGGCAATCGATAAATCCATGGATATGACTGCGCCTTTCTCATTTTGTACCCCTCCTAGGAAGACTCGTAGTGCTGGCTCAGGCTCGAAGCTGGTGTCAAGTTATATCTCGACCCTCGCGAATACAATTCGACATTGTGTCGAAAAAGATGGAAGCCCTTACTCTCTGACTCTGCTGAAGTTGCGAGCGTGATATGGTTCCGGAACACTTGCTCCACCGCCACCGACCAAATCTGATTGATGCAAACAAATGGGGTAAGGCGCATGCTGAGCCTGAGCACAACCACTGTTGCTCTTGTACACTGTCTAGGACGGCTGCCAGCAGCTCTGGTGGAAGACCAGACATCTTTGAAAAGACTCACGGTGCAGACACACTGCTGTTTCCGAGATGCATTAGAGGGATGACAGAAGTGCTTTCGTCCTTCGTGCCGTCAGCTTGGGACACCGTGTGCGCGAGTCCGGTCATCTGTTAGAATGCTTTAAACTGTACCTTATTGATGCCATCTCAGTGCCATGAGTGTGGTTGTTGTATCGTGACAGCCTTTGGTTTGCGCAAGGCAAAGGCTCCGTGAGGACAACCTGCTCGTTCAGGACGAACCGACTGGTCAACAGCTATGCTGCAGTTATCTGATCTGCAAGCAGGGGTCTGGGTGAGGGAGTACTTTGTGAAGATGCGATTGAGGAAGGGTACTTGACATTACCATTGCCGTGCGGGTGCGCGCATGATCAAGCGGCACCTTGGAGGTAAATACCTTTCATTCGAGCTCCGTCTTCGCGCGCATACAATTCTCGACTGAAGTTGTATCACTTGCTACTCTGTGCGTTGGAAATCGGTGGGCGAATCGAATCGAAAAGACCCTCTGCAAGCTCCAGTTTGGTTGCCACGCAGGCGCCTGTTCGCGTATCCGCTGGCTTGCAGCCTGACAATCATGTTTCTTCCTACTGCAAGTCTTTGACCATGGGTATTGCGAAGCTGTAAGAGTCGCTGCATGGTAGAACTTGCATAGCTGTTCTTGTGAGGTGAGACGCAGTGTTGCAAGTGTAGATGTCATCTTCTTCAACCACCGACCTCAGGTCGATGTGTCAACGAAAAAAAAAAAAAGCCACCAGATGCCACAAGTTTTTAAGAGAGTATGCTGGTGGGTATGCAACTGTCCTTTAGACAAACACACGACACGTAGTCACGACCAGCGCCAGGTGTGTCGCTGCTATCGAGCAGATGAATCGATCACCGCCGGCAACAACAACTAGACCGCAGCTTCAAGCCCTCAGATATGCGCCACCGCAAGAAGCCCCAAGCGCGGGAGCCTGCTGTCCGTCACCGGAACCAGCAGCATCGGCAGCATCGACAGCACCGCACTCTCACACGGCGGCCGATGTTGTGATGCTTCTGTGGGTGGCGGATCTCGATGGAATAGTCGAAGGAGAAGAGACTTCTGGAGAACAGGGAGGGAGCGGGGTCGGAAGGGTTCATATAGTGAGAGCCACCGCGCGATAACTCAGCGATGACTCAGCAAAGCTAGCTGAATTAGTGCGTTTGCCTGCGCGCGTGAAGGAAGCTTCCCGAGGTCGCTGCTGCTGCCTGGCGAGAACACGTGTTTTTGGAACATTCTTGATTATTCGAATCCAGCCGAACAAACAAATTGACATGTGAAGCTCAATCGCTGCATAAAATTCGGTGGCACTCAGTACGAATAGCAAATGGAGTGGCGTTCTATACTGCGCTCTTAATTGTTATACAACTACGCCGTCTGCTACGCATGTGACATATCGTCCCAGGTTTTCCAGTGATTTTTCACCACTCATCGCTTCTCCTTCCTCTTCAAGGATAGCAGAGTTTCACTGCCTACAATGTTGGGGTAGAACTGCTCATCATCTTCATGTGCACGCGTGCAGCCCTTACGCTTACAGGTGACTGCAAGATACTTCCTGCAAGAAACCCTCTGACATACTGTGTTATTCTAATAACGATCAATTGTGGAACTCTTAGGAAGAACACTGCATGCTTACCTATGTACAGTTCGTGCAGGGGCTGCCTCGGTCACAGGTTTTGCCTCGCTCATAGCAGCGAGCGCAGGTCACCAGACGGAAACTTGGCGTGTATCTGTACATGATCAAAATAGGTAAAGGCCATTAAGCCAATGGCCACTCACTTGGTCATGGGCTTTGCTCTCACATCGGCAGTCTCAGTGTCTTCATGTTCGACGGATCGCGATCTCTTCTTAGGTTGCTGGAGGTCACCGGTAGGTACAGACTCGGTTCTGGCACCTCGCTAGTAGTGACAACTTGCAGGCTTTCACCCGGGTATTTTCTTACTCAGGGGGTCCTGCTAGAGCTTGGACGGTCATCTTCATCACCTCAGCGAGGCCAAGTTGAATTTCAACCCCGCCGACGTCCGTGTAGAGGTTAGCAGGATGTCCCTTCAAGATGTCATCATGCTCCGCCGGTATCTTTTGCCTTCGTGCAAGTGTCAGAAGCGAGCTGGGTCCCATTAGAACCCGTGACTACATACCTCAGGGCCTCCAAACGTGTAAAGGCCGTATCCATGTGTGAGAAGATAATTTGCAAATGGTGCAAATCAGTCTCTGGGTCGTGGAGCTCCACTTCGGACGAAGCGAGTCGCTCAGTGAGCTGTTTCTTGTCCGCTTCGAGTTGTCCGACTTTGTTCTCCAGTGATGTGTTCTCCGCCTCAAGCCCCTGTATTGTGTCACGCATAGCCAACGCCGTGCGGTTACATGTTTGCACCGTGTCCAGGAGCGATTGATTTTCTCCTTCGAGAGAAGTGATTTTGCGATGAAATTTCTGACGTTATTAGCTGCAACGCATATCTCCCACCTCGCATCACCCTTACCACGCTTGCACCGCAGATACAAGGATTCCGAATGTCCATTCTGAAAATGTTGATGATAGTTGTCGCTGGTGATGAGTGTGAGAGGCGTCAGGCGTTGATGATAGTGGAGATCCATGCCCAGGCGAAGCTGAGCGGGTACATGGGGCGACAAAACGTTGTCCCCTTCACTTCACTTTCCCAGGCAGCCATAGTGGAACGCAAATTCTTTGCTTCTTTCTCCTCCATCTCAACAGCCTCAGTCGACCAACAAATCCACGAAAATTAACATGGCCGCCAACGACAAGCCCACCGCCATACTCCAATGTATCGACCAAGACCCTACTCCGCTCGCCGACGAACATTTCTTCCAGGTCTGGCTCCATCGTAAGAGGGTGATTGAGAATGCTGGCCCTGATCGTTTCGCCGCTGTGTTTCCAGGTTTCACTGCACAAGATCTTCCTCTGACGGTGCGCAACTGCCTCAAAATCGCAGATTTTGAGGCTGAGGTGGCGATGCGCGAGAACAAATACCTGGCCCAACAGCTCGAGGAAAAGACGGCACAGCTGGACGAATGTCAGGATCAGCTAGAGGTCACTATAGAGGAGAGGACAGATGTGGATGCAGACCTATATCAGCGAGAAACTGCTGCGCAGGAGGAAGCCACGATCGAGACTGCGCTTGCCGAAGAGGTCCGCAAGCTCAGAGTGGAACTTGACAAGAAAGATGCGCAGCTTGTCGACAAAGACTTTCGGCTTTACGAGCTAAAGAAGATGCTCACATCCCAAAACATGCAGACCGCCGAATCCAATGCTCAGCCTAGCGTGCGGCAGCACTACACCCATATGCCATACCGCCCCGTATCCTTGGCATCCAACGCCGCCGGCGATGAGAACAGCACATCTGCCAACGACGAGGGCGCCGGACCGCCGACCAAGAAGCGACAACGGGTAGGCGATGACTGGGCTTGATGTGTGTGAGATGTTCAGTCCATGACTATTCGCGGTACTAACAACCCGCAGTCCATTGCCTTGAACAACCGCTGATGGAAGATTGGAGTTGTGGAGTTCTTATCGGTGGACATCTTCACACTATCGTGGCTGTTTGTAGCCAGTCAGCAAGATCAGGACTATAATTTGACCAAAGGGTGAAGGTCTGGAGATACTCCATAGTTGAGTAAACGAGATCATCGAAAAGCTCTAGAAGCATCTCAGGATTCAATGCATACATGTGCTCAGTCACAATGATTAGAAGCTTTGTTGAATGCCTCCAGTCGAGTCAGTGCGAGGGTTTATAATTGGCTTTCGATGCGTCAGGCTCTTTAGTAGGTCGCAGTCAACCTGCCGATGATGTACTCTCCACTCTGTACGTCCTGGTACTTTCTCCCTGTCTCTTCAAAAGTGCCTGGGATAGCTTTGATCATGCGCTCATAATTGGGGTTGCAGAAGTACGCTATCGAGTACCGAGGCGGGTGGCTGTCCGTTCCATCCTCTTCCTTCTGTGGTGGTGGCTCGACGACACGGTGCTTTGTCGATTTGATTGTGTCGTTCGACCACTGGGCCAGCAGATCCCCAGCATTGACGACAATAGTGCCCTCGATGGGTGTCGCATTGACAAATGTACCCTTGGGGGTCTTGACCTGCAACCCGCCACGCTTGTCCTGAAAGAGAAGAGTGATACTGCCGTAGTCGCTATGCTCTCCAGCTCGAACTTGCAGTTGCCCGTCGTTCCTCTTGAATACCGACTTCGACACGCCAGGATAGTGCAGCAAGCGTAAGGTGTTGTCTCCAGCATCGGTGAACCCATCAAACCAGCTCTCTTCGATACCCATGCCTAGCGCAATAGCTCGCATGACCTGCATATGCAGACCCTTGCAGGTCTCGAAGAACTTCAGCATCTCCTGCTTGAACTCCTTCGCTGCCTCATCGCCGCTGGGCCACATGTTGGGCATATCGGGCTGATCGTCCCTTCCAATCTCCAACGACTCCTTTAGATCTGGCACTGTCTTGCGCATCTCTTCCTCTGTACCCGTCTCGTCGAGAGGAACCAGCTTCTCCCGCCCTTGTGCTACGTAGCCACGGTTTGCTGCCGCAGAGTACCATGCCATTGCATCCTTCTGATCCTGTGGGCGCGCGAAGAACTTTGCACTGTGCGAGAAGGCATTTGAGACGGTTGAGGGTGAGATGCCGTGGTTCTTGAGATAGATGAAGCCTGCATTCTGGAATCCTTCGAGAACGGCCTCGGCGGTGGCTTTCTTGGTAGCAGGGTCCCCAGAGAGGAAAGCACCAAAGTCAATGAGCTGCAAAGGTCAGGTAAAGCAGGGCAACACCGATGCGGAGCATACTGGAATGACTAAATCGTCCTGTGCGACCGCTTGGGTGGAGTTGATGTCCGCCATCGCGAGTTGTGTTGCGGGCAATCGAGATGTAACCTTGGAGAGCGTACGGTGGATTCACAGCGAATATAGGGCGGAACAAGTCGCGAGATACGGAAAGCTGTCGTTCAGACCAGCATCATCCGATACAGACGCCGTCGGCGGAGTTGCCCGCTGCCACTTTGTCATGGAGAAATGCGCGGAGGTGAGAAGGAGGGGTCAAAAGCCTGAGACGGAAGGTGCACACGAGGCGCGCGATAAGCACGCGGTGGGGAGAGTGGGGCAAGGATCAACCGCAACATCGTGAACAGTTCTTCCTCGACCGCCATGCAAGACATCTCTCGATCAATACGCGTCGTCCATTAAGGTGCACATTACAGGTCCGTGCTTTTGCACACTCTCATGGCGAGATTCGAGGCTTCGTCCCTTTGCTCCGCGACGGATGTGAGAAATCATTCACAGCTAACATTGCGCCTCTGGTCAAGCTCTCAAGTCTGGATGCGAGACTCCAGGCTAGCAATCGGAGCTTTCAACAACTTCATGTCAAACTGCTTCGACTGATCCCAGGGTGGTCAGCACAACGCAAGTTGCATATATGATATCAGTAAGATCAAGTCTGTGCAGCCCAAGTTCCACGAATTCGATCCAGAAATGTGCGAGAGCCTCAAACCAATGAAGTGCTACTTCTACAGTGTCAAATATCCAAGAAACGGCATTTCGCTCGCTAAGCAGCAATCCCACCACTAATCCTGGCATGTTGCGCGCGGACTTGAGAATGTGGCGCCGCAAATGACTTCAATGCTTGGTCCAGGCCAATTGAACGGAGCAAGGTTAGAATGCATCAACCAAATGCTATCGAGCATCTCGCCCTGGCTGGAGATGAAGCAGTTGCTCGATTCCTGAAGTTACGGAAGTTACGGAGGTCGACTAAGTGAGTAGACAGATTGCAGACGAATGGCAGCGGTGCGCACATTAGAATCTTTGAGCTCGACGGCAGCGAGTGAAACTTGTACGGGCCTACTTCCCTTGAGGACATCAGAAGATCGGGGATTCTAGCTCTACTACGAAATTCTCCGAAAGCGCGACGGACACGCGAAAGCAGAATGCCAACAGTGAGTCGTCGTCGGTCGATAAGAAGGTCGCTCATTGTAGAGGATCCGTGACCGGCGACAGGAGAAAGGGCTCCCTGATGCTTTGAGAAGGGTCCATCTTATCGAGCGTGAGGCTGCATTTGAGACTATCATGCTGAAGGCACAGCTCGAGGCTAAGGATGCTTACGTCCAGTCCAAGAATGCCCACATCTGCTACGTCGAGCAATGGGACGATATTGTGGAGCCTAGGTCAAACAAGTGAAAGAGGACTGTGAGGAGGTGGGTGTAGAGAGGAGGGCAGAGTTTGCGACGTGGGATGCAGATGCTCAAGTCCGGTCGCCTTCAGTCTGGAGAGTGTTCATCATAGGGCAATCATACTTGAAGAATTTCTTCCTAATTTAGCAAAGTGCTCCAATCAAATCGAGTCACGGACTGCGTCGTTGTCGCTCGCGGTGACTACCTTCCAGATCGCTCAACGACAGTCCAAATAGCTCCATCATGCTCAATCGTATCCCCTGCGGAAGATTGAAGCAACTTTCCACAAGGCAGGGCACCATCTCGACCGACCAAGTGACTCCGTGACCACCCATACCTCTCGCTCCACTCCCACCGCTCCGCCACCACTTCATCTCCCTTCCTCAACAAACCCTGGCAAAGCCTCCCGACCCTAACAACTCTTCCTCTCTCTTCGATACTCTGATCGAAGTCCAGCACCACGACCTGATCCCCCTCATCCCCAGGTACAGCATCAACTTCTCGTTCAATCCAGACTTCCTCATAATCCGTCGGCAACCCTGCCTCGGGATTGACCATATTCCCCTTCTCGAGTACTAACTCATCTTCACCATCAGGCGGCATGCTGTGCATGTACCCCGCATCCGTGGCTGTGTCTATATCCACAGTCCGACTGTCAATCCAGTGGTGGAATGTTGAGAACGTCACATCTGCGCCCTTCTCGGGTGCCGCGACTGAAGATGAGAAGCCTGCGATCGCCCAGTCCAGGCGTTTTGGGTCAAGATGTTCTTTATGTACTTGTCAGATTGGGTCGGCTTAAATTTCGATGAGAGAGATGCTTCCTCGTACCATTCTGATCTTTCGATGTCTTAGGCGGGCAGTTCAAGATCCGGATGTCGACGAATCTCCGCTGGGAGGAGGAAAGCACGATCGTGGACGTTGGCTCGGAGGCGCCATCCGGGAGCCAACGAATTGACTTACGTATGGAGACACCTGCCATATTATACAAGAATTTGTGAAGGAAGTACACAAAAGTCGTCAATCGATTTGGTGTATGTGGTGTTGCTTTGTGCATCCTCTGATGACGATGCTCGGATGAGTACCCACTTCTAGTAAGCGCGACCAATCATCGGCATTCGAGAGCTTGCCGATGTCGCTTCTTTTGGGATAATGATTGCGATGCGCGCGTACTGCGCGTGCTCTGGCGGCACTTGGCATTGGGCGTAACACTTCTTTGCTGGCATGCAAGGTTCTACTCTTAAGATCAGAGCGCAATTTGAAGCACAGCTACGCCGGTCTGTAAGATTGGCGCCGGGCCACATTCAGGAGCATGATGACTGGATGAATCCAAAGCAGTTAGGCAATGAAGGCCACCACTAGTCAAAGCTCTCTTAGAACAGGGCGACTCAACGATGCTTCTGATAGTATTGTTGCCACACTGCCAACTCTCGACTTCAATATCTAGTCCTCAAGCCTTAGTATCCGTACAGCATTGCCACCTAGTACACCCTGCGCTTTCTCATCACTGTTTGCAAATGCCTTAGATATAGCCTTGTAGTTAGCGTTAACACTGTGCCATTCCTTCGCATCCTCCTCAAGTGGTGGAAAGAATGGATGATCCGTGCCAAATAGCAAGCGATCCGCACCGCTCGCCTCCACCGCAGCATTGAGTCCAACTTCCGAGTAGATGACTGCGTCAAGGAAGATGTTGGTCTTCAAGATGTCCCACACATCGCGGCGATTCTGCGTCTTGCCATGCGCCTTGAGGTGTCCGTCGTGTAGAATGCAGCTCTCAATACGCCCGGCGAGGAACGGAAGTGTACCGCCGGAGTGCGCGAGTAAGACGTTCAGGCCTGTGTGACGGTCCCAGACGCCACTGAGCAGCATCCGGGTTACTGCGATGGTGGTCTCGAGCGGGAAGCCCATGGCTAGATGAAGGACGTGACCGTAATCACCTACGCGGGGACCGTACACCGAGTTGGGCAGTCCGTAATGCGGGTGCAGGAAAATCAGCTGGTTGTGCTTCGAGAGCGCGGCGTAGACGGGGTCAAGGGCTGGGTCGTCGAGACCGGAACCGAGACCTGAGGTTCCAAGGATGACGCCACGTGCGTACTTTAACGTGGATAGGCGCTCAATCTCCTTGACAATGGTGTCTGCGGTCCCTGAGAGAGGGAGTGTGCCGAAAAAGTAGAGGCGCCCAGGGTAAAGCCCGCACTGCTCATTGACGTCGTCATTGATCTCGATAGCTGTTTGCCCTGCCTCGTCTGCCGGGAGAAAGTCTAGCCATGGGTTTGCGAGGGAGATCACGCTTTTGTCGATCTTATGCTGGTCCATGAAAGCAATCTTCTGCTTGATGTCGAAATACTCCGAGCCAATGGGGCGGCCGCGAGATGTTCCCGGCATGGAGGGGTCATCTTCACCAGGGAGGATGATCAGACGCGATGAATCCGGTGCATCGGGGAAGTTGCGAACATAGGGGACTTCTGTGCGGGATCGCAGCATGTCCATGTACTTCGGAGGGTAGACATGGGTATGAATATCGACGATAGGCGCCATCTTGGGTTGTTCGTTCGAGGCGAAACGTGCTTAGCGACCCGGGTATCTGCTCTGTGCTTTCAAGGGGTCCTTCTCTTCGATGTTCAATGCATTGCAGAATTGCAAACGTTCTTCAGTAGCAGTTGAAGTAATCGCGACGCTGGAAATCTGGCGGGGTAGCTCTACGCGAATGCCCCACTTCCACCACATCCCACCTTCCCCAACAAGCGAGGAGCTATGGAGCAAGCGGGTAACGGAGATGTCCGCAGCGATATCTGGCCACGTTTTAGTCATACTGGAAGCATGAGATGTGTGAAGTGTCGATACGCTGTTGATGGAGTCATTCGCTTCTCATGTACGGGTGCTCCTGACTGATGCTCTACTTAGGCGCCAGTCCGCAGAAAGACGTTCGGTGGCTTGTCCCAATCCTTGAACTCGTCATCAACTTCGAACACAATGTCGCCCTCACCCTCGTCCTTGAAGCCGAGCCTCCTGTAGACTGCTCTTCCCATCGCGCTTCCCTCTGTGGTGCACTCCAGGTTGCCTCTTCTCTTCGCCTCGTCCAGGCCCCACTGTACGAGCTTGCCAGCAATGCCGCGTCGTTGGTATGCTGGATCAACAGCACATAGATCCAGGGTGAAGACTGCGGGTGCAGTTGAACGGTCCTCCTGCTGAGCGATCCCCTTGATGTACGCGATGCGCCTCTTCCATAGTGACTTGAACATTTGATCTGCGAAGCGTTTGTTGGTGTCATCCAGCTTTGCCAGTGCCGCAGACATGTCGCCATCGAACTTGTCACCATAGCCCTCGACCTCAGAGAACTGCTGCCAGATCGCCATACCTGCGACCCTTCGTTGTCCTGGGTTTTCAGGGTCTGGTATAGTGGCCTTCAGATAAATCTTGTTGGGTTGGCCGTCCTTGTTGGTAGTCTGGTTCTTCCAACGCTCAATCATGCCTTGAGCGTGTGCAGCTCGTCCGTCTTCTGTATCCCATCCGGGACTCATCAAGATCCAGACAGCATCTTTTGCTTGACGTCCGAACGCCTCTGAAACACAATGGTTGGCTTGTATGATGTCCTCTTCGGTCTCAACAGGCCCGACGACGATCTCGTCCTGGGTAGTGATAAGGTTGTCTTGATTGGCGGTCATGTTGTTGGATTAGAAAGCTTCTGAGATGGTTGGCCTTCGGTGAGATGTCAGACGGGATGTATCCCGCAGATGCCTGGCAGGTTGTTGGTAAGCTCGACACATGACGAAGCATGAGGCGACCACAGGCTTAGCGAGTGGATCAGGCTTGGCCTGCTCTTACCTAACAGAACGCATCGCGCAAGGTGAACGTCTGTAACAAGGCGACACACGCTTTGAGGGACGAGGTCTGAACAAGTCGAAGAGCGATGCTGGAGTTGCGACAAGAATATTGTGAAGCTATTTAGCCCTGACGCAACGATTGCCTCGGCATCAGCAACATCTATTTCTCTGTGCCGCAAGATAATATCGGAGAACCGTCCCAAAGATTTAGTTTGAGCAGATCAATGAATCTTACAAACTGACAGCATGATGCATGCAAAGGCTGTGCTTGGAACTGCATCGCATGTGGCTGGTGCATCCCATTAACACGTCCAAAGATGTCGCGCACGTGCATGACGCGGTCGCGCCTTCCGCGTTCTCACGTCGCCCTAAAGTGGCACTGTCCGCGTCTGCTCCACACCGCCCAACGCGTCTTCAACAACACGGCAACACTTTTTGTGAGGTTGCTTATTTGTCAATAGCCGTCGACACCTGCCACAATGGTTGGACCTGTAACAAAAGCACCGGCAAAGCGAGCCCTCGCTGAAGCCTCGAACAACCGCGTTAATGCTTCGCCCCGCTCAGCAAAGAAGCTCAAGATCGAGAATGGCGACACGATACGAGGGCCGCCGGTCAAGAAGGTTAATGGATCGTTCAATTCGAGCCAGGCAGGGCCTAGCCAATTCGAAAGCACACTGGAACAGATGACACAAGACATTGAGGCCCTGAAGACGAAGAACACAGAGAAAGACCAGCAATGGAAGCGACCGCCACTACCAGAGGACTTCAGCGAGATGACATCGAAGGTCGTCTTCCAGCAGATCGAGGCCGAGGAGAGTGTACTCAATGGAGGCAAGCCAGCCGTCAAGCTATTCGGTGTCACAGAGGTATGTCGCGTCGTTATGCTACGATGAATAGGTACTGACAATACTTCTTAAGAACGGCCAATCTGTCCTTCTCCATGTCACCGGATTTCTCCATTACTTCTACGTCGCTGCGCCGATCAACTTCCACAAGGAAGACTGCAGACCATACCAGACCTTCCTCGAGAGCGAATGCCAGAAGCAATTCAACCAGCACTCGGCTGTCATCGCGTCCGTTCAGATGTGCATGAGAGAGAACATCCTCCGCTTTCAGGGTAACCAGAAGAGCCCTTACCTCAAGATCACAGTCAACGACCCCAAGATGATCAACCGCGTACGAACGATGGTACAAAAGGGCAACGCCAACTACAAAAGGCTCTGGCCCGCCCGCGAAGACGGCATCCTGACCTTTGACAACATCACATACGTTTTGAGGTTCATGATCGACACAAAGATTGCGGGCATGTCGTGGGTGGAGGCGCCTGCGGGCAAGTACAAGCTGCTGCATCCGCGAGATCAGCACTCCAACTGCCAGATCGAGGCGCAGATACACTACTCGGACCTGATTGCGCATCAGTCAGAAGGCGAATGGGCCAAGTCGGCACCGCTCCGCATCCTCTCCTTCGACATCGAATGCGCGGGTCGCAAAGGTGTCTTTCCAGAGGCCAACGTCGATCCAGTCATTCAGATCGCCAACGTCGTCACAAGAAATGGCGAGGACAAGCCTTTTGTGCGCAACGTCTTCTGTCTGGACACAGTCAGTCCTATTGTGGCCACACAGATCTTCTCATTTGGAGATGAAGGCGACATGCTGATGAAGTGGCGAGACTTCGTCGAGGAAGTCGACCCAGATGTCATCATCGGATACAACATTGCGAACTTCGATTTCCCATATCTTTTGGATCGCGCCAAGCATCTTAAACTCGCCAAATTCCCATACTGGTCGCGACTAAAGACAGTGCAATCGAAGGTTGAAACTTCGAATTTCTCGAGCAAACAGCTGGGGAGTCGAGACACAAAGACTACCAACACCAATGGCCGCATTCAGTTGGACTTGCTGCAGCTCATCCAGCGTGACCATCAGCTACGAAGTTACACACTGAATTCTGTCAGTGCCCATTTCCTGAAAGAGCAGAAGGAGGATGTACACCACAGCATGATTACGGAATTGTTCAACGGTGACTCAAACTCGAGGCGACGACTGGCAGTGTACTGCTTGAAAGATGCATACCTCCCACAACGATTGCTCGATAAGCTTATGTGTTTGGTCAATTACACCGAGATGGCTAGGGTCACCGGTGTGCCGTTCAATTATCTCCTGGCGCGAGGCCAGCAGATTAGGTTTATCAGCCAGCTGTTCCGAAAAGCCTTGGATCATCAGCTCATTTGCCCGGACCTTCCAAACCAAGGAAGCGGTGATGACCAGTATGAGGGTGCGACCGTCATCGAGCCCAAACGTGGCTATTACAAGCAGCCGGTCGCTACCCTCGACTTCGCCTCGCTGTACCCGAGTATTATGCAAGCGCACAATCTCTGCTACACAACATGGCTTGACAGAGCTACCGTAGAGAAGCTGAAGATGAAGAAGGACGAGGACTACATCGTCACCCCGAATGGCGACATGTTCTGCACGGTCAAGACACGCAAGGGTCTGCTCTCGCAGATTCTCGAGGAATTGCTTGGTGCCCGTAAAAGGGCCAAGAGAGAGCTTGCTATCGAGAAGGACCCATTCAAGAAGGCCGTGTTGAACGGTCGCCAACTGGCGTTGAAGGTCAGTGCCAACTCCGTGTATGGTCTCACAGGCGCCACAAACGGAAAGCTGCCCTGTCTGGCCATTGCCAGTAGTACCACCAGTTTCGGTCGTCAGATGATCGAGAAGACGAAAGCCGAGGTCGAAGCCAGGTACACTATTGCGAATGGCTACAGCCACGATGCAGAAGTCATCTATGGTGACACTGATTCCGTCATGGTCAAATTCGGTACTTCCGAACTGGCCGAAGCCATGAGACTGGGTCAAGAGGCAGCCGACTACGTCTCTTCGAAGTTCATCAAGCCCATCAAGCTCGAGTTCGAGAAGGTCTACTTTCCCTACCTGCTGATCAACAAGAAGCGTTACGCTGGTCTGTACTGGACAAACCCTGACAAATGGGACAAGATGGACACGAAAGGTATTGAGACTGTTCGTCGTGATAACTGTCGCCTCGTGCAAACCGTCATTGAGACGTCGCTGCGGATGTTGTTGATCGACCAAGACCCAGAAGGCGCTCAGGAGTAAGATTGGTTCCATCATCGGCATGATTTTCGCTAACAGGTTCAGGTTCGTCAAAGACACCATCTCGGATCTGCTGCAGAACAAGGTCGACATGTCCAACCTTGTCATTACCAAGGCTCTCACCAAGCAGGAAGACAAGTCAGGCAATGGCGGATACGCGAACAAACAAGCCCACGTCGAACTCGCTGAACGAATGAAGAAGCGCGACGCTGGTTCCGCTCCCGCTCTGGGCGATCGTGTTGCGTACGTGATGGTCAAGGCCGCCAGCGGGTCAAAGAATTATGAAAAGTCCGAAGATCCCATCTGGGTTCTCGAGAACAACCTGCCCATCGACACACGTTACTACCTCGACAACCAGCTGGCGAAGCCACTGGGCAGAATCTTCGAACCCATCCTCGGAGAGAAGAAAGCCAACTCGTTGCTCGCAGGCGACCATACACGGGCCATCTCGGTCGCAGCGCCAACAGTGGGCGGCTTGATGAAGTTTGCAAAGAAGACACAGACGTGCATGGGGTGCAAGAAGCCGCTCACTGCCGCGCATGAGAAGGAGGGTGCCGTGTGCGAAAACTGCCGTCCGCGCATCGGCGAGCTGTACCAGAAACAGCTCACCAAAGTCAGCGAGCTGGAAGTGCGCTTCTCGCGCCTTTGGACGCAGTGTCAGCGCTGCCAGGGCAGTATTCACTGCGAAGTCATCTGCGCGAGTAGAGACTGTCCCATCTTCTACATGCGCATGAAGGCGAGGAAAGATGTGGAAGATGCAGGGAAAGAAATGGTGAGGTTCGACAAGGACGCTGCGCTCTGGTAGCGCGGAGGAGTGAGAGATGAGAACGGGACGTTTGTTGAATGGATACCACACTTGTGCGCTGTCGATAGGACACGGCGCATGTTACTTGTATAGCGAATTATAATGATGCATTCCACTTCGTACGGCCCTATATCGTAAATCATGCACATATATCATATCCCATGCCAAGCCGAAACCAAACGCCACTCATCAGATGCTACCGCCCATGAATATGCAACAGACAACGCCCGTCTAGTCTACCTTGGACTCCCCCCCAGCGCCCCGTAACTCCTCGGACTCGCGTGCCTCGCCGTACCCAACAACGCCCTCGCCTCGTCCAACGCACCACCCCCTCGTATCGGGATACTCCGACTCCTGCTCCCCTCGCTGGACACGGGACTTTGCTCCCGCGGCGTCAAGCTCTCCGCAGGCGTCGTCGCGCGGCTCACGCTCGGGGTGGCCGCGACGCTGACGGCAGGGGCCCAGCCGCGCATCCAGCCGCTGACGCGGCGCCAGTGGAGTCTCTTCCTCTTGGGGACGCCGTGGTCGTCGACAGTAACGATGACGTCATCGTCGCGCAGCACAGGGCGGCCGCGCGCGTCCTTGAGCTCGCCGTCGCCGAAGTACACAAACTGCAGTCCCACAGCGGCGTCCATGACGAGCACGCCCGCGGCACCGAGGAAGAAGGGTAGAGCGCGTAGAATCCATTCCCGGCGCGTGGAGCCTTCGTGTGTCCAGCCCGAGTTGGGAGGGAAGTCGTGCCAGGCGCTGGGGTTGGTGAGCAGCGAGGTGCTGTAGAAGAGGTTTCCGAAGAAAGCGGCTGCGAAGAGCGAGGGGGAGAGGCCAGCGGTGCTGCGGCGGATTTGGTTCTTGTAGAGTTGGGGGAGGCGGGAGCCGAGGTAGAGGAAGGTGGAGGACCAGGAGAAGACTTTGCCGAGGAGTTCGCGGGCTGTCATGGCGGAGGAGGTGGTGGAGGAGATGGTGAGTGGGAGGTCGCCGGTCGGGGCCGCGAGCGTGCTGTGCGAGAGCACGGCGAAGACCATGCTGATGTACAGGACTGCTTTTGGCGAGGCGAGCGGCGACGACGAGGCCGCGACACGGCGGATGTTGCGGCTGGACGGAGTCCCCGGGGCATCGAGGAGCTGCGGCGCGCCCATGGGAGACACGGCGTACGATTCCTTGACGCCGCTGGGACTGCGCGCGAAGTTGGGGATGCGGAACGCGTCTCGGGGCGCCGAGCGCGGGACTTCGATGTCCTTCTTATCGCTGTTCGGTTCCGTCTCTGGCGTCTTCCCCTTGGGGACTTGCTGCATGCCGCCGCTGCCATTGCTCCCGGTATCAGACGTCTCGCCGCTCCGCCAACGGCCCCAGATCGGGCGCAGCGGGCGCCCGTGGTGCAGAAGCTCGTACCAGATCCACTGCCCTGTGAGCCCGCAGTCGACGAAGACGTAGTAGCTCGCAATGACAATCTGCCACGTCGCCTGCCCTGTGAACAGACAGCCGAGCAGGTTCGTCAGGTCTCCCAGCAGCCACTCGGTCAGGAAGTACACGCTGAGCCCGGACGTGGACTTGAGCTTGTAGTTCTTGTAGATTTGCGGCAGCTGCGCGAACAGCCATGATATGATGCTGCATGTGCCTAGTAGTGTAGATACGAGGGCGAGGTACGACGGTATGCAGGTGTGAAACGTGATAGATAGCGCGGTGAGGAACTCGCCGGCAGGCTCGCAGTGTGGTGGGAGGGACGGTTGGTCGATCTGAGGGGGTCGATAGGGTAGCATAATGCCGCGAATCTGGCTCGAATCGCCTGTGTGTGAGGAATGAAGGGTCCAGTCGTGCCGCCCTTCTCTTGAGATTCGGTGTTGTGCCTGCGACCTAGGTGGTCAGGTGCCGGCTGGGGCGCGTGGGTACAGCCACGCGGGCGCAGTCGTGACCTGATTAACGACGCCAGAGGTTTCCCCTATATAGGACCTCTGCTGCTCAATGGCCCAGCTATTGCTTTTTGTCGGGGTGTTCGACGTCGTGGATGCACAGAGCGGTGACGTCGGTCTCGGCTGTAACGCAGATAAGACTCGTAAAGGACACACGACACAAAACGCGCAGCAAGAACGTGCAGGCGAACAGGGACGACAGATATGAGAGAGAAGGAGAAGAAGTCGCGAACTGCAACCAGCGTAGCATCAGCAGCAGAGTCATCACTCCTCCATCAACCACCCACACCCACCCACAGACCCTCACCTCAGACGATCCCCCGGTCCCGGTGTGGATACCGATACGAAGCATAGCGCGCCATGCGGTAAGCCAGCGCCGCGATAAACGGCAGCTACACGCACTGATTCGAGCAGGAGGACGGAATCCGGGGCTGAGGCGCACAATCGCGCCCGCTGCGTGACATGTTGATAGTGGCGAGATAGAGAGATAAGCCGCACCGTACCGCTCTGCCCCAAACCAGCGCGTCGCCGCTTGTGGCTTGGCGTAGCGTCTCACAGCACATGCTCCCGTTGTATCAATGCATATGGCGAGGCTGCCTGCGCTTTTGAATGCGTGGGAAGATGATGCTGTTTTGTGTGCGCGATCAGTCCTGCACGCGAGATGAGATAGGCGGATGTGCAGTGTGGGGCGGCGGTATGCAGGGTATTCTGGGATGGACCCCGC
This sequence comes from Didymella pinodella, assembly GCA_039634465.1. Taxonomy (NCBI): domain Eukaryota; kingdom Fungi; phylum Ascomycota; class Dothideomycetes; order Pleosporales; family Didymellaceae; genus Didymella; species Didymella pinodella. The sequence continues at coordinate 369,803 of CP113352.1, forward strand.
GTTTGTCCGTCATCGGCGGGATGCTCAACTAATAAACACTACTCGAAACGTAAGGGAAACGCGGGCGTATATTGGGTCACATGGGCACGCTGCGCGGGACAAGGCTGGGATGAATGGATGTCACGATGATGAACCCGTGACGGGTCTGCAATGTCGTTGCTGATGTGATATGGGTGCAAAGTGCTTCATCCATCCTCACGCGTCGTCGCCAACCCTCGCATACCCCTCCCGCATCGCCTTCCAGCGTGGACTGCACCCCGTCAGCACACTCAAAACCCTCCCTCACAGCACATACATACTATCCATAATTCCTCACCGCGACAATCCCCGCCGTCGCAGCCGCATACGCCCCCAACAACGCCCCCCAACTCGTCCCCGCCTGCCCCACCGCAAGAGCAGCGAGATCGTACACCAAACACCCGCCGAAAATCCAATCACTCACGCTCGCAGCAGCCGCGAACCCAACACCCGTTGCTATCTGCACGAGTCCCGAGGGCGGGACACCGCGGTAGTACGCCGCAGATGTGTTGTGCAGCAGATCCAACACGCCGATGCCAGCGAAGGTTTTTGCGACGACGTGCGTAAGCCAGTTTGGTGTTGATCTTGTATCGAGCGGCTCGAGCGCGGTCGCGATGTAGCCCAGCTGCGCGACGGTGTTTATGATGACGAAGACGTTTGATGTAGCGAGGTCGTTTGCGTTCCAGAAGAACATCCACGCTATCACACATTAGCACCGCATCCACCCCCCCCCCCCAAACCCACCTGAAAAAAAGGAAACGGAAAGGAAGGGGGAAACGTACTCCCAATACACACATTCCCCAGACTATACACCCACGCGAACCTATTCATCATTGCACACTCCGCACTCGTCCCGTCCTGCCTCCACAGCTTCCACAGCCAGGCTAGTTGGAACAGCTGCTGCGGGAAGAAAAACCCCGCGATCGCATAGGGATAGGGCGAGAACGCTGCGAGGTTCTTGTTGTGGATGTCGAGCATGTTGGGGGAGGAGAACATGCCGTATTGCTGGGCGGCGAAGTCGAAGAGGAAGGAGGCGGGCGCGAGGTAGCGCGGTGTGGAGTTTGTGTTGCCCATTTTGGTGGGGTGAGGATTTGTGGTGGTTGTGGTTGTGATTGTGGTTGTGATATAATGGCGCTGCGAAGAGCGTGAGGTGTGTGTTTTGGGAATCGCATGGTCTGGAGTCGTGCACGTCATTCCAAAATGCCGGACCTGTCATAGAACTAAGCAGTCGGCGCGCGGTTAGCTCGGAGGCCGATGTCGAACTAAACGTCTTGATTGAAGCATGATGTTGATGCGTGAAGGTAGTAAAGATTCTATGTTGAGAGGTGCAAGTCAGGAGCTGTGAGATGGTGTCAAAGCAGTACTAGATGCTGTCACATTGGAAGCAGCACTCTCACCACCCCCACTCTGCGACAGTGAACCCAAAGATTCTGCTGCGTCTATTCCTCCCATGAAATTCTGGAAAGAGTGTTTCGTTAGACAAATGTCGACTGGGTCCTTGGGTTGGTGCTGCTCTCGTACGTGCAATTGTTAGCTTAGGCGGGGCAGTCGGAAAGGAGCACTTGAATTGCCACTCGCAATCTTAGACACGTACGATTTCTTCGAGGCAAAAAGACATCATGAGTAACAATGCATTGCGAGCCCAGTCCTCAACCAGGACAAAGAATCTATCTCCACGCTTCAAACCCAAGAACGCCTGAGCTCATCCCAAGATCATCCAACCGGCCCAGTATTACAGATACAATACAGAGGGGTAGTCGCTGGGAGGTGCTGGTATATGAACATGTTGCTTTTGAGGAAACTTTCCAACAGGTTTAGACGCGCGAGACGTCGCGACCGAAGACCTTGGCCTTGACCCAGTCCATGAGCACCAGGATCCTGTTGCGGGTGCTGAAGCACATGCTGAGGTAAGCGGAGCGCCAGAAGAAGTAGGTGATTGTGCCGCCCGAGGCGATGTTGCCGGAGAACCACGAGATGTCGGCGACGGCCTTTTCGGAGCCGATGTAGGCGAGGGAGCCCTGGTGGGAGTACTCGAAGGGGTTGACGCCCTTGACGCGCCTCAGGCGCTTCTGGCAGTCCTTGATCTCTTCGAAGGCCTTGTTGCGGGCCTCGGCGTTGGGGGCCTTCTCCTGGATCTCGGAGAGCTCGGTCAGCTTGGCCTCGATCTCCTGCGACTTGGCCATCTGGTTGAACATGCGGGCGAGGAAAGCACCCTCCTGGGCGGCGACCTGAGCGGTGGGGGCGTAGTTGGCGACAGCGCAGTCACCGACGGCCCAGACGTTCTCGGTGCCCTTGACGACGAGGTATTCGTTGACGGCGAGACCACGGCGGGAGTCCTTCTGTGCGGGGATCTGGTTGATCAAGTCCTTGACCAGGGGTCGCAGAGCGTTACCCGTGGCCCAGACGAGAAGACCGTAGGGGATGCGCTCCAGCTGCTTCTTGCCATCCGGGCCAGTCGACTCAGCCTCGATGTACTTTTCTGTGACCTTCTTGACCATGGTCTTTGTGCGGATGTCGATGGTCTCCTCCTTGAACGTCTTCTCGGTGTAGTCGATGAGCTGCTTGGAGAACATGGGCAGGACGTTGGGCAGGGCCTCGACGAGGGTCACGTGGAACTTGGACTGGATCTCGGGGATCCACTTCTTCAGGTCGGAGTGGAAGAAGTCCTGGAGCTCACCAGCGAACTCGACACCGGTGGGGCCACCGCCGACGACGACCATGTGCAGCAGGCGCTTGCGCTCCTCCTCGGACTGGTCCTTGAAAGTAGCTGTCTCGCAGCAGTCCATGATGCGGTTGCGGATGGCCTGGGCGTCGCCGACCTCCTTGAGGAACAGGCCGTGCTCGTGCACACCGGGAATGCCTGTACCGCGTTAGCTATGGCGGGTGGGGAAGCGGGACACGACATACCGAAAGTGGCGTTCTCAGCGCCGACCCCGACGACGAGCATGTCAAAGGGAATCTCGGTCTGGGAGACATCGCCCTTGATGGGCGACTCGTCGTTGACGTAGACGACGCGCTTCTCGTAGTCGATCTTGGTGGCCTCGGCCTCGTAGTACTTGACGGCGGCCTTTTTGTGGCGCAGGAAGTTGCGGATGGGCTCCATGATGGAGCGGTGCTCGATGGTGCCGACGGTGCATGAGGGCAGCAGGGGGGTGAAGAGGAAGTAGTTGCGCGGCGAGACGACGATGACGTTGTAGTTTTCCGTGTCGAGCTTCTTGAGGAGGGAGACGGAGCCCCAGCCGGTGCCTGCAGAGGTCAGCATTCATCGTCACGTGTGGGTCTGAACTGTATGTTGTTGCGTACCGAGCACGACGAGCGTCTTCTTGGAGGGGTCGGGCGGCGGCTGGTCGCTGGGGTTGCGCGTCTCGTAGATGCCGTAGCCAACGTATGCGAGGCCGGCGAGGGCAGACACCCACGTCAGGCGCCATGTCCAGCGCAGCACGCGGAAGCCGCCGCGCTTGACCTGCTGCTTGTCGGGCGTCAGGCTGCTCTGCTGGCGGATGCTCTGGCGCAGCGCGAGCTGGCTCTGCACGGGACGCGGTGTCCAGCGCGCGGGGGCGGCCATCAGCGACGGGCGCTGGGTTGTGTAGGCGCGACGGCCGGCGAGCTGGGCCTGGGCGACGAGGTTCGCCGCCGCGAAGGGCCGCATGGAGGGAGCCATTGAGCTGTGGGAGGCGTCGCAGGTGCACGGCGAGGCAGCCTTGAGATGTGCCGGGAGGAGTGCGATGGGCGGAGTGTCAGAGAACGGAGAGACAGAGGTTCGCTGAAAAAAGTAGTTTTGCGATGACGAACAGCAGCTTGCGGCTTGCCGAGCGCGCAGACAGGGATGCACTTTGCGCCCCAAGATAAGCTCTTTTCCAATTAAAGCCCGTCCTGCCGCTTCCACCGGGACGGCTGCTTTGAAGTGCTTTGCTTGATCTGCACCGACTGATTCGACTCCCACGCGGTATTTTCAACTCACCACAACATGCTAGCTACCAATGCCAATTGCGTCCATTGTCTCAACACTCCCAATCCGCCTCAGCGACTCCCTTGCGCTCGGCATTGGCGCCGGTCCGCTATGGGCCTTTACTGGTCGGACGACAGGCGAGCCTTCAATCCGGTGGGTGAACGGACAGTCATCCTTTTACGCGCAGCTTCACCCTTCCCGTTCGGTCCGTCTGTGCCCTGAGGCTCAAACTGCACGCGCTCCACAGTAGCCATAGTTCACACATGCCGCCGGCCTGGCGCTCACCAAGTCTTGGAACATCGAATTGCGCTGCACCAAAGCGGTGAACAATAGCCCGTCTAGACCCGTGCTGTTTTGCCTGCTCGACGCGAGCTGCCTAATCACATGCCATGGTGAGGCTATAATATTCTGTGCAACTTACATCCCCGCGGGAGTGGGAGAAAACAGATCGTGACTAGGCTGCCGGGGTATGCACCAGTAATGTTGACCACTCAATTCTCATCGGCGCAGACGTCTCGGTGCTCGCTGATGCTGGCTCGAGTTCGGATCTCACAGCCTGATCAGCGAACCATCTCCGCCTCTCCGAGCTTGACTTGAACACCGAACATACTGCTGCTCGTCGCGAGCTCCAATGGTCCTGCATCGCTTTTCGTCTTCACTCCTTTGTCGACTTCACATTCCATTCCCTTCAATAACGTTCCTACAGACGACAGAGCCGTCGTGGGTACTCATCTGCACGGCATCATCCTCTAGCAGGGATCGTCCTCCCAGCATGGCCAAAGCTGATCATCCACAAGAACCTCGCTTTGTTCGGACAGTCTGGTCAGGCCCATGTGCGGGCAGTTACCAGATCTTAGATCCGCACTTCTGGGCTGACCGAGTCACATTGACGCGTGTTGCTTCGCGCGGCTGGATCTTCCAGGTGCTAGTTTGATTTAAACCATTTGCGGTAGGCAACGCAATGTAGACGTTGCAGAAGGCGTGTGTTAAGTTGGAAGTATTGCCATGGACGCTGCAGTTTATTCACGCGTTTGAATCTAAAAACCATCCCTGTCTTTTCTGGAATTATGACTACTGGTAGCCGGCTACCCTTGATTGATTTCCTACACGGCTTCCTCTCCTTGATTGTGATATCCCCTGCTATCTAGCAAAACGAAACGCTATATGTATCCTACCCCTCTACATGCCCTTGTCTAGTTTAGAATAGTACCACGCCGCTGCGTCCGGATTGCATGTGTTCGTTTATACATAGGAAGATTGGGTGTGGTGAGGGAGACTGGGAGATGATGAGATACAAATTATGGAGGTGTACACAGCATAGTTAGGAATTAAGTCTTACAGGTACGATTTAAACCATAAAATTCTGTCCATGTTATGTCTTGATATCTTTTATTTGCACTTTTTATAGACGCTGCTTCTATAATGTGAACACGTTCTGGTTCGCCCTGTGTCGCACCAGGAGCGAGAGATGATCGAGAGGATGGAAGTGTGTGATGGAGAAGGAAGGTGAATTACAGCTATGTAAACAGCCCCGTCCAGAAACACCAGGCTGAACTCTTACACGTATAATTCCCGTCTCCCTCACGCCCTAACATCCCCCAACCGCACCATCAACGGCCGCTTCTCCCACAACGTAAACACATCCTGATCCGCCCAGTCTGCGCTCTCTAGACAAAGCTGCATATCGAAATTGTACAGGACCTTTGTGATGATAAGCCGCATCTCGTGGTACGCCATGCTGTTACGCGTAAGCCGCTCTCCTCGAGATATTCGATGAAAAAGACCGGGACTCACTTTTTCCCCAAACAATCCCTCGCACCAACGGAAAACGGCTGGAGCGCAGCCCGGCGATCACTCGCGAATTTCTCGTCGCCGAGCCAGCGTTCGGGGGCGAAGGAGGTTGGGTATTTGAAGTTGAGCGGGGAAATGTACATTGCGTAGTGAGGGGCCATGACTGTTGTCTGGGTGTGTTAGCGGTGTAGTAGGGTGTGGGGAGGGACTGCGTACTCCCGGGGGGACGAAGTAGCCGCAGATAGTGGAGCCGTTCAAGGGGGTTAGGTGCGGGAGACCGATTGGTACTGGGGGGTAGAGGCGGAGTGCTTCTTTTAGGCAAGCGGCGAGGTAAGGTAGAGCGGCGATGGCTTCCATTGACATGTCGTTCTCGTTCGCGAACGCGCTGCGGATCTCATCGCTGAGTGCGGCCATCGCGCTGGGGTTCTTGAGCAGGAGGTACGTTAAGCCGGAGAGCAGGGTGGCAGTTGTCTCTGTGCCGGCTACCATGAATAGAGCCGAGTTTGCGTCCATTTCGCCTCGCGAGAGCTGCGCGCCGTCCTCCTGGCCCAGCACGTAGTCCCACAGATCGCGGCCCTCGGTCGTCCGGCCGCGGTGAAGGCGCTTGGTGACGCGCTCGACGCTGTATTGGAAATGCTCGTATCTTTTCTTTTGGAACTTGGCTGGCAGATTTGCTTTGATGGTGCGGGCTAGCCAGGGATAGTAAGTGAGGAGGTTGAATCTGCTACCGAACTTGATGGACGCGAAGATGACGGAGACCCAGGGATCGTACTTGGAGTCGTCGAGCATGTGGAGGGGTTCGCCGAAGGTGAGATCACCCATGACGTCGAAGGTCGTGACTGTGAGGGTCGGTGTCAGTCACAAGAGTTGACGGTGCAGTACTCACAGTTGTAGTTCTTCACCATGTCAAATTTATGCTCGGGCTCTTCGCTTACAGCCTTTCTTAGATTCCCGACTAGCTGCTCGACATACTTCATAAACAAGGGTTCCTGTTCCTTCAGCCCACGGTCTGAGAATGCAGGCTTGAAGATACGTCGCACGCGCGCGTGGTCTGGTGCGCTTTGCTCTGTGATCAACGACGCCACTCCGTTAACGGTTTTGCTGTACCACCGCCAGTTTTTTTTGGCGGAACAGAACCCAGCGTGCCTTTGCCTTTGCCACTGCCGTGTCCGTAGATGTCTCGCCAGGCATCGAGGTGGATGAAGCTCAGCTCATCGGGAGATGGGCGCACGACTTCGCCGTACTGGGCGTGCAGCGCGATCATGTACTGATGCTGGTGTCCAGTCCATGTTGCGATAACCTTTGGCAGTCGTGAGGCTGCCGAGAGTTTCGGGCCTAGGAAGTTGCGTAGTGGATGGAAATAGACTCTGTAGATGCCGCGGAAGATGTACTGGGTGGTCAACTATCGTTTGTTAGTACGATGGAGGTTTGCAGACGTAGGCACACTGGTAGGCGACATTACGTCGTGTGCAAGATAGGTATGCTATACTAACCACAAAGACAACCGCAGCAATCACTCGCAACGGTTCCGCATGCTGGACAATCCGCACCAGCGTAGAAACAAAACTCATGCTTTCCGACATGTTAGATGGCGAGGTTCAAAGACTCTGACTTCCACAATAGAAAGACTACTTATGCGCTTAATAACATATCTAAACTAGGACACCCTCCCCTCGCTGACCTCCGACAGTCCGCCCAGTGCATGTGCAAGCGGGGTTGCTGCGCGTTGACGTTGTACTGGCGAGACGCTGGCCCTGTCGATCGAAGCTTCGCTACTGGGGTCATTGGAGAGTGATCCTGGAATGGAGTGTGTGCATGCTTGTATAGCGGGTTTCTGGGCGGGTAATTAGATTTCCCCGTAGATGCTCTGTGGTGTTTCCGACTCTCCGCAGAGAAGACCCTGGCCAGTGTGCCGCTAGACTTGCTGCAACCGCATTATCATCTTGCTGAGCCTCACGCTGCTGATTGCCGTTTCTCGAGGGTCAGGGGTTCGTTGATGCATGCTCACGGGGAGATGTTATTTATGGTGTGGTGAAAAGAACAAGGCTTCATGATTGAGGGAAGTCGCGAAGGGTGGTCTAGACTGAAAAGGGAAACAGCTCAGGGCATGTGCGTTCCCACGCAGAAGCAGTCTCGAGAAAAGAAGTCAAGGGTAAGCTGGGCAGGTGCGTTCCCACGCAAAAGCAACAGTCTCTAGGCAATGTAAGGGTAAGGCTTGCTCGTAATACAACAAGGCCATGACTGAATTCAGGGTATAACTTTTCCCAAACGCCTCCCGATGCACACCCCCCCCCCAACCTCTCACACCATCTACCCCATAACCATGGTATCATCACCATCCACACCCACCGCAGCCGCGGGCTCAGCAACAACGCCCCGCCCCCTGCCCTCAAGCAACTCCCGCCTAACCTCCGGACTAATACCCTTGTGTCCTCTCGTCAGGAGCAGATCGAGCAGGGCCTCGCGCTGGTCCTCTGTGATGTCGTTCCTGTAGCGCTGCGCGAACGCAAGCAGACACTGATGCCAAATAACCGGCAACTTCCCCATGCCACCCAGATCGCCCGCGAGGGACTCGGTGTCCATGTCGTCGGCGGAGCTAGCGCCCGCGGCGCGGAAGCGCAGGAAGTGGAAGACGAGGGCGTCGATGACTTTGAACGGGAGCGCGTATTTCTTCTCGAGGAGGGTCTTGATGAAGATGTTGCAGGGGCCGGCGGCGTCGGGGTCGCTGGACATTTGGGCGGCTGCGATTTCGCACAGGCGGTGGAGGGCGGCAGCGGAGTGCAGGACGGGGACAGATACTTTGGCGACGACGGAGGCGATGATTGTGGCTTCGCGCTGGGTGCAGCGGGTTTCTGTGAGGAGGGGGAAGACGATGCCTTTGAAGAAGGCGCTGGGTTTGTAGAGGGCCTTTTTGAGGGAGTTGTACAGGTGGATGTTTAGCTTTTGGGTCTCGGCGATGTTGGACTGGACGGCGGGCAGCAGGACGGTGTTGAGGAAGATTTGGGCGTTGTAGGGTTTCGAGGAGATGAAGATGCGGGTGGCGGCGTACATGGAGTTTGGGGTCCAGTTTTCGGGGCGTGTGATGGCGAGGAGGGTCTCCCAGGCGGGGATTGTGGGGAGGATCTTGAAAGGCTTGGGGAGCTTGCCGGCCTTGTAGCGCGACAGGATGAGGCCAACCTTGCTGTAGACTGTAGGCGTTAGTAGGCGTCTCTCCATGGAAGGGAAATGTACGTACCTTCGACAACCTTTGCGGGCAGCTCGACGGCGTCTTCTGGTGCACCGCCGCCCATGACGTCTCGCGGCCCTTCATCGCCGTCGCCGGCGCCGCCTTCATGGGCAGCAATCTTCTCGAGGATGAGTGCGGCCAGGTCTGTGCCCGGCCCTGAGGGCGCCGTCTCTTGCCCTGGCCACTGGATTGGGTTGTCGTCTGTGGGGATGAACTTGTTCCATGCTGCCAGGTCGTCTGCGTCGATCTCCACCTCGTCGACCTCCTCTTCTTCTTCGCCCCACGCCTCATCGTCGTCGTCGAATTGCCCCGAGACATGCTCGTCGAGATCCTCTTCGCCTAGTCTTGACTCGAAGTCGAAGGCCGGGTTTGCGGCCTTGGGTGCGCCCTTTTGGTTCTCGCGCTCATCCTCTTCCTCGAGCTCTCTTCCGATTTCCAAGATCTTGCGCGAGCTCTTGGAATCGACATAGCCCTGCTCGTCCTGGTCGTCGGTCTTGGTGCGCTTTGTGCGCTTGACCTTGTTCTTGTATGGGTCGGACGGGAGGTACTCTTCGGCGAGAGGGTTGTGTCGCTGGCTCTGCACGCCGGGCGACTTTGGTGCGCGAGGCATGACTGTAAAAGGTGTGGGCTATTTGCAGTGGATGCGGTGGCTGTGTTGTGTTGCTTGACTGCTGTTGGATATGAGGTTTAAGTAATTTCTTCTGGTAATCGTTGGAGGCGTGGCAGTGAAGTCTTCTGGAAATGCGTCTGAGCAAAAAGTGTAGCGCATCGGCGCCATAAATTTTGGTGGGGGGATTCGACCCGAACAAGGGTCCGTGCAGATGGCCGGTCGCGTCTGCTCACAAACAATGACGGCCAAAGCCAACTTCAGCCAACTTCAGCCAAACTTCAGCCAAACTCAGCCAAACTTCAGCCAAACTCAGCCAAACTTCAGCCAAACTCAGCCAAACTTCAGCCAAATTCAGCCAACCCACAGCCAAACCACCGCCAACATGGCCGAACCGCAGCCCCCGTCGCGGTCCAACACGCCCGCACTCGCGCCGCCAATGCGCCGCCCGCTGGAAGAGGACCACGTCCCCGCCGTCTCGTCGCCGCTCAACCCCAATCCCACCAGCGATGCGCCGCCGCGGTCACGCCCAGGGATCCCGCCCCGCGAGCGCGAGCGCAGAGAAAAGCGCGACACGCTGAAGAAGCGCGAGGCGTCGGGCCAGACGCGCGCAAACACTCCGAACCCCAAGGCGAAGAAGGAGAAGCGACCCTTGGCGGACTCGCCCATGCGGTATTCCATCCCCGAGCCAAAGGCCCCCGACTACAACCCCCCGCGCGACGGCGTCTTCCTGCCACACGAGCCGCACCCGCTCTACGCGCCCGACGGCGTCACTGAGCTGAAGAAGCCGCACGACTACGCCTGGAACAAAAAGGGCTACAAGTACACGCACTGCGTCGCCGACCCGCTGTTCCGCCACAAGCAGTTCTACCGCCAGAGCGACTCGCGCCCCTACGGCCCCCGCATGAGCCACGAGGACACGGACAAGTGGTTCTATTTTGACGACAGCGCGACCATTGTCTCGCAGGAAAAGGGCTGGCGCATGGGCAGGGCAAACGTCACCGCGAGGGAGGGCCGCATGTACTACGAGCTCAAGGTCCTGCGCGGCATCCCCCGAGACGGCCCCAAAGACCCCATCGACCCCAAGACGGGCCACACAAAGCCCGGCCCGCACATCCGCATGGGCTGGGCCCGCCGCGAAGCACCCCTCGACGGGCCCGTGGGCTTCGACGGCTACAGCTACGCCATCACCGACGCCCGCTTCGAAGCCCAGCACCGCTCCCGCGCCTCCAAGATCTTCAAGCCCCTGCCTAAAGGCGCAAAGAGCAAGCACATGAAGGCCAGACCGCCCCACGGCAAGCCCGTCCCCGTCGAATACGTCACCGACCAGCACATCTCCGAGGGCGACGTCATCGGCCTCGAGATCAAACTCCCCTCCCTGTCCATGCACCGCAAGGTCGTCGAGGGCATCTACAACCCCGCCGTCGACCTCGGCGACGGCTTCGACACCTCCAGCAACGCCGACCCCTTCGACCGCCCCCTCGACATCATCCGCGACCGCATCCCCGTCCCCTACAAGGGCAACTTCTACTTCGAGCAGCTCGACTACCAGGTCACCAAAATGGTCGAGGCCTACCACGACCGCGGGCCCGTGCCCAAGATCCACCCGTCCCCCAACCACGAAGATGTGAGCGTCCGCTCGCTGCCCCACTCCCACATCAAGGTCTACAAGAACGGCGTCGAAGTCGGCATCGCATTCGAGAACCTGCTCGCCTTCTTACCCCCCGCGAGCGTCCCCTCCGTCGAAGCTGTCAAGGCCGGCGCACGAACAGGCTTCGACGACGGCATGGTCGGCTATCTCCCTGCTATCTCCGTCTTCAACGGCGGAATCGCACAGGTCAACATGGGTCCTGACTTCTGGTGTCCCCCCGACGAAATCAAGAACCATCAGGATACACAGATGGGCGGCACCGACGCATCTGTAGTCGAGGGCCGCCGTCTGCGCGCCATCGGCGAGCGCTACAAGGAGCAAATCGCAGAGGACGTCGTCTGGGATATCATCGACGAGATTGATTTCTTCACGCAAGACGGCGGGTGGGAGTACAAGGGCGAGGCCCCGCAGGATGTCAAGGGGAGCGCTACCCCGCGAGCGCGTGGGTTTGCGAATCCCGATGAGAATCTGGGGGTCGAGGTTGGGAGGAGGTACTGAGTATTGTCTTATTAAATGTGTAGAGTAGCGTGGACGAAGCGAATACCCATTGATTCACCTGCGAAAGTAGCGGTCTATGCGCTCGGGACCTGGAGCATGTATGCTGGGCATGTATGCTGGGCATGTATGCTGGGCATGTATGCTGGGCATGTATGCTGGGGCATCTCAGACTACCTGACTTGAGAGCCACTTGTATTTCAACCACATGTGCCACAGACTTCTCGAAACTGTCCACCGAGCACATCTTATTCTGGCATCATTCTCCGTCCGCGGAATGCGTCTTTGACTCCTCCATAGTCTGCGTTGAGCTGGGCGCCTGCCTAAAGAGGCAACGCGTCATCATGTGCGCGGAACCGGAAGGATGTTCCGCACTACCACCCCAAGTCAGCTCTGTTATTTTTACGCCCTATATTCGACGACTGCGAAGTTGGGTTTCTTCTCAATTGAATTCACGAGGCGTAGAAAAGATCTTTTAGATCAACATACCAATAAACATTTCCTGATACCCCGCCATGGATTCGAAGCAATATCGAGATGCGGCTAAAGGCGCAATTGACCAAAGTTTGTATGCCTCCTACACGTTCAACATTAACTGACCACCGCAGTCGCGACATACTACGACAACATCGCAGAGGAGTCGGTTCTACCATCAGTAAAGCCTGGATACCTCCGCCCGCTCATCCCTGATGCGGCACCAGAAGAGGGGGAATCATGGGAGGCGATCCAATCCGACATTGACCGTGTCATCAAGCCAGGACTGACACACTGGCAATCACCAAAGTTCATGGCCTTCTTCCCCTCCAACTCTTCTTTCCCCGCCATGCTCGGCGACATGTACTCGGGAGCTTTCACCGCCGCAGCCTTCAACTGGATTTGCTCGCCTGCCGTTACGGAGCTGGAGACCGTGGTCATGGACTGGGTTGCCAAGCTCCTCGGCCTACCTGAAGTTTTCTTGAGCCAGGGCGAGGGTGGCGGTATCATCCAGGGGACAGCCAGCGAAGTCATCGTCACAGCCCTGGTCGCAGCTCGCGAGCGCATCATCCGGAGAAAGCTCAAAGACATGCCAGAAGGAGAGGAGAAGCTCGACGCTGCTGCAGAATTGCGTGGCAAGCTTGTAGCCATGGGCTCCGAGCACGCTCACTCCTCCACCCAAAAGGCCGCCATCGTCGCCGGCACGCGCTTCCGCGCCGTCTCCGCCCCCGCAGACAACAACTTCAGCGTATCCGTCGCCTCGCTCCGCAGGACAATCGAAGAGACAACAGCCAAGGGCCTCATCCCCTTCTACTTCACCGCCACGCTTGGCAGCACCGCCACCTGCGCCGTCGACGACCTCGCCGGCATCGCCGAGCTCGCAAAAGAGTACCCCGACATCTGGATCCACGTCGACGCCGCCTACGCCGGCAGCGCCCTCGTCTGCCCCGAATACCAGCACCTCTGCCCGCCCATCGCCGCATTCGACTCATTCAACTTCAACCTCCACAAATGGCTCCTCGTAAACTTCGACTGCAGCGCCTTCTTCATCAAGCGCCGCAAAGACCTCATCGACACCTACTCCATCACCCCCTCCTACCTACGCAACGAATTCACAGAATCCGGCCTCGTAACCGACTACCGCGACTGGCAGATCCCGCTCGGCCGCCGCTTCCGCGCCCTCAAAGTATGGTTCGTACTCCGCAGCTACGGCGTGAAGGGCTTGCAGGCGTTTATCCGCAAACACATCCAGCTCGGCGAATTCTTCGGCGCCCAGATAGCAAGCCGCCCGGATTTGTTCCGTGTCACGACCGAGGCGGCGTTTGGCCTCGTTACCTTCCAGGTCACGCCCAACCCGCCGTCCGCCAGCAGCGCAGACCAGCCGAATCCAGGGCATGAAGCGTATACGAGCGATTTCACGCCCAGCGCCGAGGCAAATTACAACGAGGAGTGCAATCGGATTACGAAGAGGGTGTATGAGAAGATCAACAGCCAGGGGGAGTTTTACATCAGCAGTTCGGTGGTGTGTGGGAGGTATATTATTAGGATCGTGAGCGCTAATTCCGCGGCCGAGGAGAAGTATTTGAAGTTGGTGTTTGAGAGGCTTGTGGAGGCTGTGGAGGCGGAGAGGGGGGGTAAGCAGACCGTTTAACGCTGCGGCGGGTTGTAGATGGATCTCACAGACGTGGGAAAAGCGGATTTGTTTGTTCGTCAGCGTGGTGTCTGGGGATGGGCATGGTAAGCCACCCCATCTTCAAGTTTCCATCGGTGATGATGATGTAATGCCCGAGAAACGCATCCTCCGCACTTCCTCCGGCATGGGTCGCTCCGCACGGTACACTGCCCTCTCATACTGAAACGAAACCCCATCGCACTCCTCGCTATCCAACACAGTGCACCTTTAATGAAACGCCGCAACCTCGTTGTAGCAATGCCCCGCCCCAACAGCATAATCGCAATCGCTCCCCGGAAACTTCAGAATCCGCTTCGCCTTGCTCGTCGGCCTGCTGCAATCCACGCCCGGCAGATTCACAGCCACCCCGTTGAAATCCATACACACATCCTTCCGCATCGCACATCTCCCCTTGCTAATCCCAAACTTCTTGCTGCAGTTGACCCCGCCGTGGTTCTTGACGCAGCCCTGGCTCGGACACTCGACCTTCTCGCAGCGCTTCGCCGCGCCGTGGTCGTGGTCGTGGTCGTGGTCGTGCACGTCCTTGAACCCGAAGTCGTACACGAACACGTTTCCGACGCGGCGGTGCGGGGGCACTCTCTCCGCGAGGAAGATGACTCCGTCTTTGATGATGTTTGCGTCGACGCCGTGGACGTGGTCGGTTTGGTAGCGCCCGAGGACGGCGTAGTCGCCGTCGAGCGAGTCTGTTTCGTATTCCCCCAATTCGTTGGCTTCGAGCATGTGGGATCCGTGCTCGACGAGCGCGTTTTCGACGGGGAAATAGATGCGGAGTTCGCGACTGGCTGCGTCGTAGAAGTGGCGCTCGAGGCGCTGCAGTTCTGCCGAGTTGGCGTGCCAGCCGGCTTCGAACTCGGCGACGGAGGGGGAGGGGATTTTGATCTTCTTGAAGCCGATGAGTTTGACGGTCGAGTTGGGGTGCTTGTAGCTAAGGGTGTTTATGTAGGTTTCTTCGTAGAAATCGAGTTCGCGCCGGACTCGCTCGTGGGAGGGCGATGGACGGCCTGAGACGAGCGTCCAGCTTGGTGCAGAGGCTGCGAGAAGGACGAGTTGGGAGAGTAGGAAACGCATGTCGGTGATTCTTTAGTAGATTCAGCGTGATTACGTTCTAACGAAGTGCCTGGAATAAAACCAGGGGATACAAACCGTTAAGCAGCTTAAGAACAACAGAACACGTGACAGACGTCTAACCGCTGGGCTTTACACACCGTCTGCGAGCACTCAACACAATGCTAAGGAGTCGTCTCCGCTGGTGTACGCTCTGGTGTAGCACAAACCATCCTGCATATGGTCGCCGAAGAGTGGCACCTCAGCTGAGCCCCGGCAATGAGAATATCAATGCGGGAAGCCTGACATGTAGTACGATACCCCATTAATTGTGCCGTCAAGGCAGACAGTAGTATGCCATCCAGTCGTGGAACCTGGACCTACATTGTGGCGTGCCACTAAACCTGAAACGAGGGGTCCTGTACGCTGGTGGAAGTAGAAATACGAAGCGAAAGCGACCTGCAACCCCGCAGTCTGTACGAGAGGGACTTGAACCACGGCTCAGCCCCAAAAAGCGGGATGAATTTGGGATAGGAACGCGATGAATGCGAGTGTGCCCTGTCGCAGTGCAAGCCGATCTGCTCTGGGAAGAACACACGTTGGGCTCGCATCTACTACTCGCCACTGAGTCTCGCGCTGCTGTCCGAACCACCTACTGAAGCGAATACCAATCGGCGATAGGAAGCCTCGAAATAATCGAGCCAATGGTGATTCCGGACTCACTCTGGGCTGTAGTATCTTGGAGCTTGAGCAGAGCAGTGACAGACCCGCTGCTGTCTACTGGCTTCCTCTCATGCCTGCGTTTGGCCGTTCTCCACATCCAAATGAGCTCTGTTTGTTGAGTACTCGTCACGAGTAGCTATCGTGAAGAGGCATGTGCGTATGCACCGTCCAAAGGAGTTTGATGAGGGTGGCAGAGCCGGGGATAATGTCGTAGAAAACCTCGTCCAGTTGTACATGGTCCGCGGCCAGGGAGTTTGTGAGGTCCTCATTCAGCACGCATAACCTTGTGAAACCTTTTTCTTCATCAGTTGGGCCTAAAAGCTGCTTCAAGATGAAGCATACTCTCTTGGTAAAAAGAAAACGCCAATGGCTTCCTCAGAGGACTGGTGAACTTGTTTTTCAGTGTCGTTTTCACTCCCCACCCAGATTTTGGCCCCTCAACCGGGTAGAACGCATAGAAATCATACACACATCGAAGGCCAAACTTCTGTGTACTAATCTCTTGTAGATGTTTCAAGCGTTCGTGTACAAGAATCATGATACCCAATTTGGTTGAACCCAGTGTACGCTCGACTTGCCGTGGCCACGGAGAACTAGGAGAGATAATCTTTAGTGCATGACATATGCATTCCAAGGCTTCTGCATCTATCCAACTGCGTGACGCCAAAGACAGTGCGCCTGAACGTCGTACGCTGTCTTGCCGTTGGATACGAATGCACTGGCTTCCTTGTCGTGGCTCAGCTCTATCGCCTGCGCCGGGTCGAGCCTGTGGGTTCGCTTTTCCAGGTAGGACAGCCGAACTTGAAGTAGCCAAAGATGACCTATCGTTTCTGTTGCCCGCGCTTGGATAATGGCGAGTAATTCGTCAATGTCGAAACAAGGTAGTTATCCAAGGTGCGATGCGCGAACCCGAACCACGTTCCCGGATCTCCAGTCGCCTGGAGTCATGTAGCGAAGACGTCGGTCGATTTGAGTCCCAAAGAGAGCTCATTTCTTCGAGGCACTGTCCGATGACAGCTGGGTAGCCAAGCACGGAAATTTGAGCAATGTTAACTGAGTTTCGCGCACAAGTCTGCCTCGTGTGAATCCAAGACCATCGGCATGGTGAACTACCTCCTCATATCGGCGAGTCCATATCCCGTAATAAAGACGAAACAAGTAGCTTGAGAGAAATATGTCTGACTCGAGGTGATCTTGTTGAGGTGGTCTGAGAGATTAGTTTGTGCTTCTGCATGGCTCCACATTCCATTTTTGACGTATGGTTAGATGTGTTCGTCTTTTACTGCGAGGTAGGTCTTTTGGAAATTCCGCCATGGCAGAGAGACAGGAATATATGATCGCTTGTATCGTGGATCCTTTATACCATTGGCGATCAAGTCGTAGCCCGAGCCCACCGCAGGCGAGTCACTTGAAAGTTCGTCATGTGCTTATGTACCAGTCTGGGAGGAGTGTAAGACGTTCCGACTGTGAGAGGCCTGTGACGTTTACGGTAAGATTCACTGAAGTGAAGAGAAGGTTTCGAATCCGATGAAGAGGCTGGACACAGTCGCGGGGTAACGATCCTGTCCAGAATGTACACATCCTAGCGCGAATGCGGGAACAACTCGTGCATGCCTCCTTCCACAGCAAAGAGTGCTATTGAGCTTGCGAGTACGAATGTGGGAGATCACCGCGTCAATAGACGGCAAGATATTCGAGGCGTGCGATATTGGCTCCCTATCGCGCAATCGTCCATTTTCGGCACCGGAAAGGGAGGAATGAGTAGGAACGGCGGTAGCCAGGTGATAAAAAAGGTGTCGGAGTGCAATTGAAGTATGGCAAATGGGCAAAGCAATGCCGTGTAGCCATCAGGAGAGCATGTCCGTCTAAACTCGTGGCGGTGATATCCTATTGGATGCCTACACATGGTCACTGAGGGACACAGCCTGATGTCTTGCTTACTCTGTTAACCCTTCCTCGCTCTCACAATCCATAACGGGTCGAGGTGACCCATCAGCCGCCCAGCCGCAGACGGGCTCGTGATAGTCCCATGATCGTCTGTGATCCTTTGGCCCTTCTCGTCCCGCGCACAGAGGTCCACAGTCTCTATGTCCTTCCATCCGGAGAAATGCAGATAATCCCCCACAAATTCCAGCCTTCCCTGCTCACCTAGCATCATCCATCGCCTGACAATCTTATTCGGGAAACACCGATTGCTAATCGCTAGATGGATAGTCGCGCCCGCATTAGCCCCGTCGAGCAGGTTCTTGCACACCTCTAACGGATGGTTGAGATAATCGATCGACACTACGCATGTGACTGAGTCGAACTTTAGCTCCTCTTTCGGCCAGCCAGCCCGCGGATCGTGCGGAGGCTTGTTCAGGTCCATTACTCTCCACCTCTTCTCGCCCTGAAACAGGCCGTTGAGCGTCATTTCTTCAGCATTTAGGCCGACGCCAAATACTTCGACGTCGCCTTTCTGCACCGCTGTCTTAGTAGTAGAAGGATAAAATGACTTCCAGCTTGTGCACATGTCTAAGATCGTCCCTTTCGTGGGCAGGACAGTATCGTAGTAAGATGTCAGGCGAGCGATGGCTGCATCGTCGATATGTGTCACAAGACGCGGCTGGCGGTAGAAGATGCCATCGTCATTCTCGTCTTGGCGTTGGAAATCGGAGGCATTGTATGGCCACCTGTCGTACCGCGGTTTGTATGGAGTTGCCGGAAAGGCTGTCAAAGAGGTTGTAGAGGAAGTCGAGCTCATGACCGCCTCGGCAAAGAAGTTTAGTGGGAAGCCGTTAAAGACCGAAGAGTATGCGCAACAGTGCGGCAGGCGGGTTGGATTTATGCGTCGAAGAACAGGTCTTAAGGGCATTGGGTTAAAGTCTTGCAGTTCGAGTCTCCGTGTAGAAGTTCGTCGCGGCGCGTCACGATGAAGTTCGGCTTCCGTTCGCAGGTGATGATGTCATGACGAAACGCGTTTTCCTGTGAAGACGCGTCGGGAGTCTCTGATGATCTGAATCTGTCTAGCCAAAGGGCCACAAAAATGCTTCACCATCACATCTTATTAAACGACAAGTGGTGCCATAGGCTTTGTCGAAGATTTGACTCGAGGACGTACGTGGAGGTTGACTTCCTCCGAGCTCCGCCTTTGGATTGTTCCGATTGCCAAGCTCCGATCGATACCGCGAACCTTCACCGCACCGATACTCAGCACCAGCATTGCTACGCCTATATTGAAGCCCGCATAAGGTAGACAGTATTTGTAATGAAGGGCAATTCAGAAGTAATAAGCCAAGGCTGGCTCCTTCTGTTTCTGAGATTTCTCGGGATGGGTAAGACGGGCGCTGAGTTGGACCGCTTGTCCGTGAAGAGCGAAAGTCCGTTGATACCAACAAAAGAGACATCACGTTGAGCCTTGAGTGCCTTTCACCACTCTTCCCTCTTCTTACAATTCTGACTATCGTGTCGCAGCAGTCATCACGCGACAGTTTCTTCCAAAAGCCAATTGCTGATAATTGGACGATGCCACACTCCACTCAATCGACTGATCAGGTGCTAGAGTTCTTGTGCTCCATCCGCCTCCACCGCCTCTTCACATACACTTCGAAGGGTAACACATGTCGCGTTTCCTATTCCGACTACGGTTCTCCTAGCAGCAGCAACGTAGTCCTCTTCTTCGGTGGCCTGCTAGGCGGCCGCCTCTCCTTCACGCCCCTCGACACCCTCGCGAGAAGACACGACATTCGGATCATTCATGCCGACCGCCCCGGGATTGGCGCATCCACGCCTGTCTCCATCGAGGAGCGCATTCCCGCGTATCTGGAGATGATACCAAAGTTGTTGGCGCATCTCGGCATAGAGCACGTCAGTCTCGCTGCACATTCGTTTGGCACGATACACGCAATCAATTTCCTGCTCCTTTACCCGCAACTAATTCATCCTGAGAGACCCTATGTGGCATTCTGGGCGCCCTGGGTTAGCCCTGGGCATAGCGGGGTGAAGCACCTGCAAGCTGCTGGGCTCCTGCCTGCGCGCGTAATAGGCAAGTTCTCAGGCTTGGCGAGCTTCTTGAACAGCAGTGTGATGCCTGTACTGGGCATGTCGAGCGGGTTGAGAAGTAGTGTCACCAGGGGCTTCAAGAGTTCCACATCAGCGCGAGGTGTGGCAGATGGGCGGCCGTCAGCCTCGATTGGTGCCATCCAGGCATCGAGCGAGGCAAATACGAGTGCTCTCGACTTGAAAGATCCTGGCGTTTTGAACGAGCTACGAAGCCTCCTCCCCACCTTCATCTTTGCAGAAAACATCGACGGCGCGGGTCAAGATGCGCAACTCTGTCTTCGCAAACCGCGGTCGATACCTTGGAGCACACCCACTTGGCCCTGGGCAGATATCGATGATGCCGTACTTCTATTTAGAAGCATCATCGCAGATGACCCATGTTCAGAGCGAATATGGACTATTGATGTATTTCACGCCGAGACAGATGTTATGGTGGGCGAGAAAGGACAGAATTGGTTCGATGAGTTTTGGCAGAATGATTATAACAGGATCATTTACAGGAGACAGACTGTCAAGAGGTCAGATCATGATTTCATTTTGGATCCCATTTTCGGCGCAAGTGAGAAATGGATGGAGAGACTCGCTGAAGCCTTTGGCGGTCATAGCAATGTCATTGGCGTGTAGGAGACTGTGTAGGGCTCATGATTTTGCGTGTGTCATCTTGGTGGTGGGGATTGTTCTTCTCAATACAATGGTGGTATCCGGAGCCATCAGCAGGTCCATTGCAGTTAGCTGACGTTTCAGTTGGCTACAAGCCGTCTAATCTATAACACTTTCTCTTTTATGAATCCTGATGGAGTATCGGCACCTATTTGGGTTATGCCGTAAATAGCAACATATCTGGATCGAGGTTTCACAGATCCTCGTTGCTTGTGGAGGAGAGGCGGTGACATAGCAATGATACCCAGGCAGAACTCACAAAGAGGGAGCGTACACAAGGTGACCCTCTGTTGATATTGTCTTCTAGTTGTGTGTTACAAGACAGCCCGAGACGCCGATGGTATTCAAGACGTCAACGTGAAGGAATCATGTTGCATACCGATGGCGATTAGAACGCATGTGTTCTGTGAGGGTTAAAGTGATGGAAGTACAATGGCTGCTGCTCTATAATCCGATGAGACTTTTGTTGGTTACAATTCACTAGAATGTAATTGTTTACGGGCGAAGCGGATTTCCTCATTTGGGAAGATCCCTATCATAAGAGTCTCTCGTCATATTGATAGGGCTCAAGCTGAAGGTATCAAAGTTTCATTATGGGCTATGTGTGACCCATTCATAGGTATTTATATCGCTCAAAGAACAAGTGGAAGGTATCTATTGCGAGGATCCACCGGAAATTGTCAGTACCTGACCGTTGACCCATCCACCGTCTTCACTAGCGAGGAAAGCAACGACTCTCGCAACATCCTCAGGCACCGCACAACGGCCAAGAGGGCAATGGTTCGCCATGAGGGTCTCGATCTTCTCCGCTGGCCAGTCAGGTGACCCTCCAGGGATGTAGTGCCTATTTAGGAAGGTGGTCAGTGTGAAAGCCTTTAAGAAAAGGAGCGATGGGTACTTACCATGCGTTCTGTGTGAACATATCTGACTTGATGCCTCCGGGCGCGACACCGTTGACTGTGATACCGCGCTTGCCGAAGTCTGTCGCGAATGCCTTGATGAAACCAATGACGGCCATCTTGGATGCGTTGTAAAGGGCGTGGTCCTTGACGCCGAGCAGACCGGCGGCGATAGAGGACATGAGAATGATGCGACCGTTGTCCTCGATGTACTTGTATGCTGTCTGGCCAACGAAGAACTGTGCGCGAGCGTTCAGGTTGAACACGTGGTCGTACTTCTCCTCTGTGATCTCCTCTGTCACATCCCAGGACTCGGTGCCAGAGTTGGACATGACGATGTTGATCTTGCCGAATGCCTTCTTGCCCTCCTCGAACAGACGGTTGATCTCAGAGACCTTGCTGACATCGGCCTTAATAGCAACAGCCTTAGCACCGTTGTTGAAGCCTTCGATGATCTTGACGACTTCCTGCGCGGGGCCCTCGCTGGAGACGTAGTTGACGATGACGGAGGCACCTCGCTTGCCAAGCTCGATGGCGCAGCCACGGCCGATACCGCGACCAGCGCCCGTGATGAGAGCGACTTGCCCTTCAAGGGAGGCTGTGGGAACTGTGACGACCATTGTGAAGTGCGAAGGGATTGGTCACGTGGACAGGGTTTAGCAACAGATGGTCGATCGTAGCTCGGTGGTAATTCGAGTGGGAAGAGCCGCAGAGGTGTTGAATATTGTTTTGAGTAAAAAACGAAGCTGCCTTCTGCAGACACTTCCTTATATGCGCACCTTCTTCATGATGTTTCGGTGCTGCTGTTTCGGTTCCTCACTCGCGCTGCCTCACCAAGCGGGCACGGGCGGGGACCCGAACTGAAATCCGAAAATAGCTGCCTCAGGGCTTGCGGCTCTTCGACTGCAACACCGGAGAGTGTGTCGCCTTGCCGTTCACAGCAAAGCGTCCCGCTCCCGTTTGTTTCCGCATGTTTGACTATGCTGTGCACGCTGTTGCGACTGCCGGCTGCGGAGGTCGGATGAGGGAGGGGCCATTGAAGGGCTCGGAGATGCTGCGGCGATGAGATGTCGAGGCGTTGATGAATCAGTGAAGCCGGCAGTGCATCTCCTTACCTTGGACAATATTCTTCTCAGAGGTACAACTTCCTTATTTGCCAAAGCGGCAATCGCGACTGCGGTCTCAGAGGCGAGGTTGTTTACTTTGGCACTCGATGGCGCAGGAACGTGTCTCTACAGCACCTCACTCATACTACGGCAACCATCCTACAGAGTCAACATGAATCTCACGATGTAAGTCAACGGTTGTAGCTGCTGGATGCTAGCGAAGATGGTGGTGTTGAGGACGAAGTGCTGGCAACGGCTGGTTGGACGGCCGCAATCCATTCCGATCGGAACTGCACAGCACGTCACCGCTCGACAGCGTGCCCCTCCAGGAGGTCTGCACTTTCACCGCGAGAGCTCAAGCATCAATTGCACGGATATCTATAGCAAAATACAATATGCACATTCTCGTAGGTTCAAGGCATGATATCATTGACATGGAATCCTGACAATACAGATCACAAACGACGATGGCCCGCCATCAGACCAGTCCTCGCCGTACGTGCACTCGCTCGTCTCGACACTGCAGAGCTACGGCCACACCGTCAGCGTCGTCCTCCCTCACACACAGCGCTCCTGGATTGGTAAAGCGCATCTCGTCGGCAAAGCCATAAAGCCCACTTACTACCGCCCTGCGCCACTGCAGACAACGAGCGAGGGCCGCCTCACCAACCACGGCTCAACCCACAACACGCCGCTGCCACCAGACTCGACCGAAGAAGAATGGATCCTCGTCGATTCGACACCTGCATCCTGCACTCAGATTGGTCTATATCATTACTTTGATTCACGAGGACCAATCGACCTTGTTGTGTCTGGTCCCAACTACGGCCGCAACAGCACCGCCGTCTTCGCGTTGTCGTCGGGCACGATTGGTGGCGCCATGGAGGCTGCTGTGTGCGGTGCCAAGTCTATCGCCCTGTCTTATGCCTTCTTCGACCGCAATCACGATGCTGCCATCATCAGCGGCGCTTCAGACCTCAGCGCTAAACTGATTCAGCATCTGTACGACAACTGGGACGCGAACACACATCTCTACAGCGTCAACGTGCCGCTGGTTGAGGGCGTAGGTGGCCGCAAAATTCTCTGGACAAACATGCTGCAGAACAGCTGGAGATCTGGTTCGTGCTTCCAGATTCTTGAGGTGCCTAGCGAGGCAGATGATTCGCCGTCAGACATCGAGAACCAGATCCGCAAACAGGAAGAGAAGCTTGGTAAGAAGGAGTTGCGTGCGAATAATGACCTACTGCCGGGGAGCAAGGCAGGAAGTGGCACAGCGACGCCCAGCGGCCAGCCGCATATGAGATACAAGCACAAGCACTTCAAGTGGGCCCCACAGTTCAAGGATGTGTATGAGAGCGTGGAGCAGAGCGATCCTGGGAATGATGGGTGGGCAGTTGCGCAAGGATACACGAGCGTAACGCCGTTGAGAGCCAATTTCATGCACGTCACCGCGGATAAGTTCAAGGGTGAGATCACATTAGGAACCGGGGAGGAGAACAAGGCGGCGCTGAAGAGCACTGTTGCGGAAGGATAGTTCGTGACAAGGTACCATACCATGCTCCATTCGGATGTCAGGCAATCACACATTTTCAATCAGCCTCGCCCGAGACGTCCGACTTCGAACAATTGTCCCTGGGATTGAGACCCAACCAGTTCGAACTCGGCTTCATTGATATTCCAGCTGCAGACAACATGTACACGATGAACCAATGGAACAATATCAGGGTGGGTTTAGTTGTCAGTTATCGAATGAAGCTATCGGCAGCAATAGTCGCAACATTTGTGGGGATCTCGATGGCTGCCTACAGGCTTGCCTTCACTACATTTGGGTACTCAGCAAACGGGAATATGATGATCGGTCAGTTCGGCTTCACCTCCATTTCGCTTCGATTGATGTAACGAAAGCTCTTCCCACCACCTCGCCAGCGATCACATCACAATCCATCGCGCAATCATGAGAGCGACCCAGCATCCACCCGACCTACTTTCGCTCGCTGAAATGGCGACATCAGTGACCAGTATTGAGACGACCGAAATACCGTTCTGTTCACCACAAACGTGAAGGTGTCAAACGGAGCTTTTGAGTGATAGTCCATCTTAATCGACCGGTGATAGAGATCCCAAACCGCCTTCAATGGCCCTAGGACCATTACCAGGCTGGATCGGTCACAGGACTTCAAATCTTCCCGCGTGTCAGCGAGCGACAGATATAGGATCACTCAGTTGAGCGGGAGACTTAACACGCCAGCATCTGGTCTTAGCTTACTCCAAGTTCGTATCGCACACGTCGAATGGGTCAGGGGGAACAGATCACATGAGGCTCTAGATGACAGGATGCGGTACGTAGAGCAGATGAGATATCAACAACGAAATTCATTGAAGTCTAATTCCCAGTACTGCCAGAGCGAGAATGACACCGCAGTCTGTCCTGGTTCAAAGTTTTTGTGAAAGTAATTGTATGGTAGCTCAATCACTTCGATGATCCAACATCATCCAAGATCCAATTTTAGATCATCGACGCAGGAATTCCATCTGCGTGAGCTTGTCGCCGCATCTCGGCAACAACATCGTATCCATAGCACTCCCTCCTGATGGTTTTATCCGTGATACCATAACTAACCCAGCCCAAGAGTGGATCACCTTGTCTTGACTCGATCACAGCATGATCGTTCTTCGCGGACTCATTACGCAACTCTCGCTCCCTCCCTGGTGGCAGATGAAGCATTGCTCCAGCGTGCAAGCTCGCATCTCTAATCTTCTCCGCCCTAGGCTTCCGGACTTTCTCAAATAGACTCAATGTTCTAGCTAATGATGTTGTATCAGGATTCGAAATGTGCAGCTCGATTGCAGTAGCCAACGCTGTGGCATCTTCAATGGCGAGTGATACACCCATGCTGAGATAGAAAGCCATGGCGTGCGCTGCATCACCGATGAGCACGAATTTGCCGCCACGTAACGTCCATGCCGGCAACTTGGCGACCTGATGTACCGGCCAATTTGTGATAGGTCCTTTACTGAGATTGATGAGACGCAGTGCGCGTGGATCCAGGTCAGCATAGTACTGGTGGAGCTCAGTGAGATACTGTTCCCGCGTCCAGGTGCTGGTGTCGACTTGATCCGGGTGAGAAAGGACAAGGTTGAGCTTTCCAGAGCCACGTATCATGTACGTCATTACTGATTTGTTTGAATCCGCCCTTTACTTTGTAAGTACCTTGTGTATACCGTTCCACCAAAGGGGGAACGTACCAGCAATTCCCAGCGTGCTCATCAACAACTTCCTTTGTCAAAGGATCATTTTTAACATCCTCAACATCTGCCATCAGCCTGTATGCTGCCCACCCTGTTTCCTCCAACTCTTCATCTTTGGTCATGCTACTCCTAAGAGCTCGCAGCAATTGAGTCCGAGCTGAGCTGTTGATCCCATCACAAGCCACAACCAGATCGCTCTGCAGCTTCTCACCATTCACCAACCGAAGCCACCCCTCCTCAATCCCATATTCTTGCACACGACTGTTAAGGCGCACCTCCACGCCTTTCGCCACCGCTTCTTCATGCAAAATTCTATGCAGGTCTGCACGATGTACGACAACATAAGGTGCGCCATACCATTCCTGAAACAGATCCATGGGCACACGATTCAGTATCTCTCCGTCTGAGCCCAGGCGCAAATTCCAGGCTTTTGGCAGAGCAGATGCAGCCAGGAGCTGAGGTTCGAGACCCCATGCCTTGAATTGTCGAGTTGCTATTGGGGTAAGCTGGACTCCTGCACCAATCTCCGCGAGTGCAGAGGCAGATTCGAGAAGAACAATATGGTGCTTCGCAGGAGAGTTAGCCAATGCGAGAGCTGTCGAAAGACCTGCTAGACCAGCCCCCACGATGATGATGTGCATGCTGGTGATTCTGACGCTAGCTACCGTCTAGGTCTGTATGAGTCTGATAGCAATGCACATGGCGGGAGCAGCTCGAGATATGTTAGCCTCGATTTGCGCCGGTAGTATCTCGGCGACATTATCCTAAGTTCGGTCCGTGTTCTGCATGATCAGCAGCACGTCAGGGCGGGAACAGGTAGCAGCTCGCATCAGACGGAGACGCTCTACGGCCACGCTGCGCACCAACGAGCCAGCTTTCGAGTGAAGTATCATAATCGATGATATAACAAGTGCAATAGCAATGGCACCAGGTACTTACGGATGAGCAGGAAGCGGCCCGGGACCTGGGTGCACCTGCCGTTATCACTGGCGCTGGACAAAGTGGATCCCTCTAGCGTGTGGAGAAGCAGCGGAGTAACTGCGACCGAGGTCACGCTGCCGCTAACACCACGCCGCACTGTCAGGCGGCCGCGCAATATGGCGTGGCATTCTTTCAAGACGGGCGAGCAGAGCCTCACATCTACTTTGCTCTGTTCATCTCCTCGATGCTTTGAAGATCAGCAACCACTGGCAACGCTCAGGCTAAGGAAGGCTCCACTTGGACGCTCAAGCAGCCATCACGGTACATACCTATGTTACAGCCTATTGGCAGTCTCGACATCATCACGGCACGAGATCTTGCATCGACACCGACATGAGTACAGCAACAATTGAGCGTCTTCCAATCGAGCTATTACAGCCGATCTTCGCAGCTTCCGGCTATAACATTGCCCTCGTTCAAGCTTCCGCGATCCTGGGCGCCCGACTATCGAGCGAATACATATATCACAACGCATGTGATTACTACCTAAGAGACCAATGTGACGACTTTGGTGTACGGTCTGCAGCTCAGAAAGTCATATTTGCAAGTAGATGGATGACATGGCTATTCTTCAAAAGCTGGATCACCAAGACCTACGAGATCAAGGGGTGCTTATGCGGCCTCACACCCGAAGAGGGATGCTTCGATGCCCAATGGCCACCATCCTTCGAGAATGCGACCTCCATGGTTTTCTCGCGCAGCCATCTACCGCGCCTTGCTTTCATCCGTTGTCGCCTGCCAAAGAAGCTCCTTGGTGGCGCATGGACTGAAGACAGAGTTCAGTTCCTGCGGTTCCTGCTGTGGACAACAAGCATGACTGTCGACTGGCAAGACTCCGAAACGCATGAACTTGTTCTGGACGGAAGACGGCGCGCTTTTCTCGAGAACAATCTGGACGCAGTGGAGCTCTTCAATAACAACCGTCGGCTTGGAAGGCCGCCAACGCTAGAAACGGTGCGTTTTGCTGTAGCGGATGCAGGTTGCAATCGTTCGATAGTGTACGACACACTGAGATGCGCGCACAGGTGGGCTCCTTCGAGAGACCTTTGGGACTATTCTGCTTTAGATTCATGGTGCGACCAGCGGATATGGGATAACGACATCAGAGGAGTGTGGCTTCGGGGAGTGTTGCAATCTTTGCGACATTCTGAACTCGGCTCCCACGATAAGAGCATGGATAGGGACGCATCGTTTAGCAAGATCGTCGATGCGGCAGCGGAAGCGTACAGCGACGACTTCTGCGATGAACTTATCCGTAATGAGCTACCGTGGAGCAAGGTGAGCTACCATTTCATCTGTATTCCATATAGCCCGTATGGTCCGGGGCACATTGCTGTCATCGAATATCGTATTCCCATGTCCAACAAGAACCGTTTCAAATTCCCTGGCTGGGCAAGACGCTGGAGAAGTCGCTGAGCTTTTGAAGGTTATTGCAACTCGGGGTTGGCTCATTGTCGGCTCTCTTCTGCCTACACACCATCGTGTTGCTCATCAAATACATTGGACCCAAGTCATGCAGCAAGCAGGGCCTCGTATGTATTCAGGACCTAGTTGCCCGCGACGTTTGAGCTGCTGTAGTGGAGACGGGAGGGATATCCAGCAAGGACTGGCTTGGCTGAACGTTCCAACGTCTCGTTGAACCCCCTCTTCCATATGGTGCTCCAACACGGTCGCTGTGTCGAATCCTCCAGTGCGTTGCTCTTGCTTGTGTGCTAGCCAACTGTGCCACTAACGAGCTGAGTAGGAGCGACGCCAGATCGGCTGGTTCTATTGGTCACGCCACGACACACAAAAGATGGGAGTCCATCGTGTGACACGCGAGAACCTCGACGACTTCTGGAAGCATCGCAACGGCTACTACAAGACTGTCACAGGCCTCTGTCGTAATGGTCGTGGAAGTTTTGCTGTTCGGCTCGAGATGTGGATACTCAGCACTGATACAAGCAGTGTTTGGAATGGCATGCTTTCACGATGACTGTTTCTCTATCCGTTCTGCATGATTGTACTTTAGCGTCCGACAGTCCCATCGATAGCGCGCAACTCAATAGCACTCTTGACACCAGCTCTGGCTTCTTCATCGTGCTCGCCGTTCTCCTTCGCTGCACCTTTCTTACAGCAACACTTCAGATTGTCCCAAAAGTCCAGTAAAACTGTTTGTACGGAACCCGTCTCGGAATGCTCGGCAACTGTAAGGAAATCGACACCAGCTACGCTCTGCACAGCACCTTTAACCATCTCTTCCCAGCCAGCTACTACATACCTGCCTCCGTACTGTTACACACCAGTCTTGCAATCCACAGTGGTCCAGACTCGTCGAACGATCCATGCGAAGGATGGGCTGGGCGGGATCGACAGTCATTGCGTGTGCCTCAGACAGCGACTGCAGTATTAACTCCGATAATCGGGACTTCAATCTCGAGATGCGAAAGGACAGCAAACACCATAACGCACGATAGACGATAATGTATCTGGATGCTTGGACCGAAAAACCAAAATACTTTCCATTTGACGTGGCTTTCTCGTCTCATGATGTACTTTGTGGGTTGTCGATGATCGACCAACCATACGGGTCGTGGTATGCGCTACATGGTCCATGAAAGACGATGTGGCCTCGTCCGTCATTATCAGTGCTGCAGTCGGTCTTCATGACAAGTTGGCAATCCCAGCTACCTCCACTAGGCATGGACGACTCTTCTGAGGCTCCATCCGCTGTGGAAGGATGTAGTCGCCATCCCGAGATCCTTCCCTGGTCGCCACCAGACGATTCGTTTTCTGTGTTACTATCATAGTGGTGCAATATTACAAGGTGGATATCTTGATTGGAGAAAGCTCTTTGACAGGCTGAGAAGTCCATGCAAGTAACACACGATTTCTTCGGGAGCCATACCACAATGTCCCTTAACAAGAGCAGCCGCGATCTGCAGTCTGTAGCCAAATCTTGCAGGGAAATCTCGAAAGCGTCCGCGGGAAACATTAGGTTCTCCTCAGCTTTGAGGACTAGGTGCTTAAGGCTTGGTAGAAGCATGTGGTCAAGCATGGCCCTTTCAGGCCCGTATCCAATAGGGAAAGCCCTGAAGCCAGTGTCGAGGTATTGTAGCTTTGGAAGATCTTGCAGACAATCCATATATCCATAGTCTAAATGCTGCTCATCCGCGGAAAAACTTCTGGTTCCAAATCCATTGCGCTCCCCGTAAGGATCAGTACCTCCGTCAACTAGGTAAAGTCGCTCAAGGCTCTCTTTGTGCTTGGAGATTGCTCCGTTGAGTTCTGGCCATGAGTGTTGTTTTCCATCTGGTTCATCTTCGTCCTCGGCACTTGAAGTCCAATGGTTTATTTCCAGCTTAAGAACCTTCAAGCATTGTATTACATCCAAAATCTGTGCAACAATCTGGGAGCTGACAAAACAAGACTCGAATATCAGAGTCTGAACCGTAGAGCATCGCTTCTGAACTTCGTCGTTCCAGGACTGTGCTTCTATCTGGCCATTGTGCTGACCACCTCTGAAATGAAGAATCCTCAAAGCGGGCAGGCGGAGTAAGGGCCCAATCTGTTCGAAGCTCAGTTCTGACATACTCAATTGCAGATGACGGAGGTTTTGGAAGTGCTGCGCCAATCCTGGCGGACTTGATAAAGCTTTCAGCGTCAACAGCTCTAGCCAGGTAGGTCTCCAGGTGATGTCATCGACGGTTTCTTGTTCGTAGTTTACATCTGCAGCCTCAAGATATTCAAGATTGGGGGCTAAAACAAGTGCTGTGGCAAGATGGTACTCGGGCGAGTTACCATGAAAACATTGTCTCAGATCGCCTGCGAGCTCTGGAATGCCCAATTTACCAAGCTTTTGCAGATACAAGGTCTCTGCCTTTGGTGATCTCCGGCACAAGGCTTGTGAGGACCTTCTCACATCGAGCACCCAAGATATGTACTTGGTGCTCTCCGCTTTTTTGGGATTCAGGATCAGTGTGTCGAGTGCTTGTGGAAGCTTCCGGCGATTCCTATTGGTGATGAAGGCAGATAGGTACGGTGTAGTGAGTCTGTTGAATTTCCTGTTCGTAAGGCTCAGACTGTGGAGCGCTGCAAAGTGTCGCATTACAATCTCAAGACCGCGATAGCGCACCAATGCACCAAGTATTGTGTCGAGAATAAGCAACAAAACCTCCTCAGGGAGATCAGCTAGCCCATTGCGCACACTTGCATCGCGTTTGACACGCTTTGCACCTCGGCTTGGGTCGTCTGATTTGCGTCGCTTCTGTTGGTTGGTGTGCGTATCCATCGTTGACGTATCAAGAAGTGGCTCACTGACACTTGATAACAGAAGGCAGCAAGCGTCAGTCTCAGTGCAGATTCTATGCTAATGCATGCTTATGTCATTAGCGTTGTTGGATCCTCCACGCGTCACACCATCATTACTTCACCTCTCAGAACCTGTTTGACTTTGGTTTGCGCTGCAGAATGAAAATTACATTGATCAGTTATCATTGTTGGAGCTCACTATAGTGGTCTAGATATGACACTTCTACTTCAGCGCCCGTACGGCGAAGGCGCGTAAGGCAAGCCACCACCGGCTCCAGGGTCCCGCGGCAGCATTATGGATTGCAAGCCTGCGGGCACCCTACCCCCTGTCATAGTACCTCCAGTCATCCTATTAATTCAGCATGCCTCCATGAGGCGAATATGGCGGAGGGGGCTCCTGCGGCGGCATGCCGCCGTACTGACGGGATCCTGATCCGACAGCATGCCCATCCTGCTGCTCTCCTTGACAACCGTTCTGCTCTTCTTTTGCCTTATTATGTGGGCAGTTTGCACCTTCGGTAACATCTAGCAACGGCTCCGTGCGCTGATTCATGGCTTCCAGGGGATTGGGCTGTCTGAGGACGGTGTCCCGGGGGCGATTGGGCGCCTGCATAAGCTCGGGGGGTGGCCGGGAGTAGGCCTGAGCCCAGGTGTGCGGGTGACGAGGAGCGAGTTGTGCAGACTCAGTATAGCGACTGCCGCGACGAACATTGGAGTTTAAGGCTGGATAGTAAGACCGCATGATACGTGAGACAACTAACGATATCAAGGTCTGGCCGACTCGACTAAGGCTGGAGTCACTGCCGGAATCACTGCCGGAGTCACTGCTGGAGTCGCTACTAGTATCGCTATCATAGTCGCTGGAAGTGTAAGCTGAGTGCGGTGGGCCCGAACGACATCCACGACGACATCCACGACGACCTCTTCCAGGCCCGAGGTAGCCACCACGTGCGTTATAGCCAGGGAAAGCTCCTCTGGTTGTCATGTCGAGTGATGTGTTGTCAAGTGTTCTGGCACTGTTATGCGGCTTGGTTGTTCTCGAGTTCCTGTGAGTTGGCTTAGTCAATTGGGAGCGTTATTCTTGTAGATCTTTACTGTGAAGAGGTGCGTGGCAGTGACAGAGCTGAACATATTGGTCTAGACAGCGTGACTACGTGGCCAAGCTTGCTCTACTCCTGTCACATTTACGCAGTCACGTCAACAGCACCACAAAAGCCGTGCTCTCCACCCCATTCCCCGCATGTCAACTGGAAAGCAACACTGGCCCTTTACTGTATGTCCAGTCGCGTTCTGACACCTGCAAGTCCATGGTGTTAGCGTCAGCGGGCTCGACAGTCTTTCGGGGATTCATCACTCAGTTTGAGTAAATTCTTTATGCTAGGGTGTAGCATGAATCTAAATGAAAGGCAAGGCAAGGCACACTTAGAATGTGTTGGAAATTGCGATGAACACTGAGTTGACAGAGAGAATGTAAGGGGAAGTGGTAACACGTGCATAGAACTGGCGAGAATCCGCTCTTCTTGTTGCATGTGTACTCAAGGTCACCCATGGTGTTGATCTCAAAATCTAGCCTATATATAGTCCTGCGCATGATATACACCCCCGAAGACAGTATTAAGGGTACTCACACCATCTATCCTGGTCAACTCACTAGTTGGCGTGCCAGTCATCACTGCTGAAGCCGTTGTAGATCGTGGTCCCTGATTTTCGGGCTGTAAGGACTATCGTAGCTTCTGACCCATGGCCTTGGGGCTATAATGTAACCATGGTAATATACTTGTACGCTTGCCTTAAGACACAGCATTGATACTTCCCCGAACACACTAGAGTAGTCAGTCGCTCAAAGTGACCAGCTGTCAATGTTTCAACGGCGAAGTGAAGCTACGTTTCACACCGAGCTGTCATGTTTCGACATTACCAAAGCATGAAGCCGTGCTGGTTTGATATCCACACGTAGAGTCTGAAACCAAATGCCAAGGCGTGACAGCCAGGAGCTACAAAGTTTCCGCTGCTACGAGTCCGAAAGGTTGTGAGGTGGTCATAGGCGGAGTCGTGATGTGTCTTGGCGGGGTTTGTAGCGTCGAAACAGGTGATGCAGGTGATTCTTTTGTCCGCTTGCGAGCAAATGAGGTAAAGACGTGGCTCTGATCTTGACTTGTGCGGCGTGCAGTAGCAAGGCAGGCTCAGATCATGGCAGCAGTGCGTGCGCTACGGCTGCTGTGTTGCGAACTTGATGGTCGTTCACGTCGCGAGCGCAGTCGTCCTGGTGATCTGGCCTCATTGTGATTGACGGTCAGTGCTCTATCGTTCCTGCTGCGCGTGTTTGAGCGCGTAAGAGCGAGGCGGCTATCATGCGCCTGCCTTGCCGAGGCCGTTACGCAGGCAAGTGCCGCTCGCAGTCGATGTTTATCGTCACTGACAGCCTATCGACTTTCCAGATCAACCTCAGGCGGTGGTTCGGCGGCTAGGAATCAGGCACAACACCAGACAGGCGGAAGTGGGGACAGATCATCTGCACGCATGGGTCCTTCCCCTGGTCAATATAACGTCGACAAGCCAATCTCCTCCGCATTACGAACAACGAAGCCGTTGCCTCACTGCCTGCGGGAGTGGAGAATGCCTCACCATGCCGCGCATGACATCTGTCGAACTTGAAACATTGCGTTTAACGTGTTCGGACAGTAAGCTGGCCAGATCAGTAAGCTGGCCACCCCACCAGACTTAGCCCGTCTCAACACGCGATAGCTCCACAACACCATAAGATAATAGGATAGAATTTTGTCTAGAGCTAGTCTATATAGATCTACATTGAGTCCGCGTGTGTCCTTGAACGTGACACTTACTACACGTTGGTGGTGCGCGCTGACGTCCCTGAGTAGGTGTAGCATGGTTACCCTCCGCGACTACTCTTTCAGCCTCTACAGCGAGCTGCTGAGCTTGTTGAGCCTGTAGAGTGCCTCTACAAGCTATATATTGACGCCGTTGGTCTCTCTTACGTTGTTGGCGCTGATTAGCTGTACGAAGCTTCTTATTCTCCTCTGCGAGTATAGTCGCTGAGTTCATCGCGAGCTGACAACCTTTAACAAGCTGGCGGATAGCCTGGCTTGTTGGACTCTGTGACTGGCGACAAAGGAGGTCTTGTATATGCTGAGCCTGCTGCTTAAGCTGATCTATAGTACGCGGCGTCTCTGCTGTCCACATAATGTTATTGTCTGCTGTTGTCGCTGCTAGAGACGGCGTTCGGACGACTGTAAGCGACAATAGGACGCGATCTGGATAGTATAGGATAAGCCCTGTCGCCTGGAAGCCTGCCTAGATATTCTCCTGTCTGAATACTGTCGGCCAGATCTCTCTATAGATTGTGAGGAAGTCTACCTTGTCAATATGGTAGATGCCTTGGCGAGCTAGCTCCTAGATCTCGTGACCGTACGCGCGCTTGAGTGGAGAGAAACAGCTCACATCAAGTGGCTGGAGGAGGTGAGACGTGTGGGCTGGCATACAGAGAGTGATGATATTGTTCTCTGTACAGTACTGGTCAAACTCAGGCGTCGCATGGCTGCTGTGGCCGTCTAGAATAAGGAGACGACGAGCTCCATGCGTACGAGACGCTGTATGTCTGTTAAAGTGCTTTACCCACTCAACACTAAGCTCATCTGTTGTCCAGCCATTGTCTGATACTGCGACTACCCAGTCTGGTGGAAGGTGTTGATACCAGCTGGCCTGGTGGAGCTTCCCAGACAGGATCACGAATGGCGGAAGACACCAGCCAGACGCGTTAAATACACTTAATAGTCGTAACCCAGTCTCTGTTACCTGGCTGTATAGTAACTGCTCGACCTACAGTGTCTGAGCTTGTGACAACCTTAGACGTTGCAGCGACACCCATCATAAAGCCAGTCTCATCAAAGTTGTATACGTCGTCATCTAGTATGCCGTACGCCTGGCGCGTCTCCTCTACTAGCTTAAACCACGTTGTAATTGCGACAGGATCCTCACAGCGAGCACGCTGGCTGTGGAACTTCCTATTCCATCGTGTCTGAAGCTCAGGCTGGCTACGGACAAAGCGTGACACCCACTTCTGCCCAACAGGTTGTGGAGGTGGATCTTGGCCGCGAGCGGCAAGTAGAGCGTCTGCCATCCGTCGTACGTCAATAACCTGGGGTGGAAAGCCTCGTCGATCAAGGTCTAGGATCCACTGAACAAGAGACTGCTCTTCGACTAGGTGTAGTTTGCGGTTGACAGACGTAGTCTCTGATCGCGACGGGGTACCTCGTATACGCGTCTGTAGAGTCGATCTTGGAACGTCGTACGCTGTCGCGAGCTGGCGGAGTGATTGAGATGGGTTAGACTGATACTGTCGTATAGCCAGACAAAGTCTACCTTCGTCATATGACTGTCGGTGGCGTTGTTGTCGTGTCATGGTCGTTGGCGCAGACAGAGTTCAGATGGTTTGGTGGGGTGGCCAGCTTACTGATCTGGCCAGCTTACTGTCCGAACACGTTATTCGATGCTGCGCTTATGTGTCCTGGTAGCGAGCGGCAGTGGGCGGTAGCAGGCGGCAGTGAACGGTGCGCTCAGCCTTACCAACGCAACGATCACCGCTCAAAGAAGTGTGCCTTGGAGTCACCGGCAACAGTGAGGCTACGCGGTTTCGGAGCGCGGTGTTATTGTCACGAATCTGAGGCGCGAGCGACAAAAATTACGTTGCTCACGTGATGGCTACCACGAGATTGCGTGAACGAGATGCTCAGGCCTGCAGCCAGGACCGTGAATGCCGGTACCTCGGACAACGAAACGCAAATCCAACCAGGACCAGAGCACGTTTCAGCGGGCGAAAGCAATCCAAATGGGGTCGAAGTTTGGAAAGCGTTCTCCAGGGGGGTCGCTACCGAAATGAGAGGCGAGCACAGGCCGCTAGGTGAGACGGTTTCAAGTCATTCAGTAGGCTTTCCCCGGCACACGGAGCGGACAGCGAAATAGCACGATGAGGCCACGCGAGCAGCCGTTGTTGTCTTTGGAAGTGCAATGTTCGTGGCTGACGCGTAAAATACGGCGGTGTTGCGTGCCTCGACGGGTCTGGCAAACATTGTTGACCACCACCTCGCAGTCGACGCGCGTGAAGCTTATCAGCACGGGAGGCTGCCGGCCCCGGACGGATTGAGGAATGCATTGCAGATTGCGCATGGAAAGACGGACTCTAGCGAGCTGCTGACAGACGGCAGTCCACGGTTCCTCTTAGGCTCGGCGCAACGCTCGAGTCTCGCCAGCCTCGTGCAGCAGCGTGCAGCAGGTCAAAGGAACATCGGCATCATGGCGGCAATGTTGGATCGTAGTCACCCACACATACCGGTCCATGAAGCCAGATGCTCATGTCTCGGTGAAGATGGATGGATTAAATTTAGAACGAGAGAGCAGCTGTTCGTGGCTGACTGCGGGCGGGAGAGTTGGCTGGACGCGTCCAGCGAATGATAGTGCGCGAACCATGTCGAGCCGCCGTTAGGGCAGTCGAAGTCACCGGCCGCTACGAATGACTGGACGTCGCACCCAGACAGACGCCATCGACGTGGTGGAGCGCCGTCTTGCGGTGTGCGAAAGGCCCGGCTGCTCGAGCAATGAGCGCGCTCTGTTTCGATGGAGTCGGTTTGCATTGGCGTCCCTTGCTGGCCGACTGCAGCGACTCGACTGGCCAGACAATCCGCAGGCTCAAGGCCTTTGACAGCGAACCCTGGTGTGTCTCTGTGGACATTAGCTGCATTGGGGCCGGGCAGCGTGAAAGGCTTTGCATCACAGGGGATTCGATTCTTTCAGCATCGAAGTCAAAGCACCGAGCCAGCGTGCGTGAGCCCACCGCTGCGCCAGCGATCAGCGCAGGACCAGGGCAGGGCAGGAAGCGCTCCATCCCTCGCCATCTGCGCATGGCTGCCCGTCGTTTCACGTCTGCGTCCAGTGCTGCAGCGCGTCAGGGGCCAACTAAGGAAGTGGGCCTAGCCGTCTGCACCCTAGTCGCTCCCTGCACAAAGCCAAGCCTCCAGAAGCCGGTAGGCATCAAATAGTCGCGCCCACTCGCTTCCCTCGTCTGCCGTCCGCTTGTCACCTTTTCTCCTGGCCCCTCCAGAGCTCTCGCCATTTCCCTCGACCACTTCACTCTCTTCTCTGCCCGAGTGCAGCTTTGCATCTTATATCGTCCTGCTTGTTTGGACAGCTTACCACCCACCTAATCACCCACCGAGAGGTTTTGAGCGCGCGCCAGTCCCATCGCTCCGCCTGTGAGAAAAGCCCGCAACACGACCGCACCACCAGCCGCATCAACCGTTTGTGCATCCAGCGTGCATCTGCTCCTGCTGCAACCTGCGACCTGCAAACACTCTGTATCACGCGCCTGCCTGTCTCGCCAATCGTCCTCCCCGTCCTCAGCTAGACGCGTTGGACCCTGCCTTTGACAGTCTGCCAGCTAGTGGATACCGCGACTGAAGCGCCCTTTGTTAATAGCCCCAACTGCATTGCATTGCCTATCGGCCGGACTTCGATCATAACGCTACCTTACACCACGATCAGTACGATCCTTAATCACGTAATCGCAACTCAATCCTTGTGCCCGTCTACAGTGACTCACTCGACTCGAGACTCCACCTTCCATTCTCTATCCTTTTCGGTGTGCACAGCACATCAAACTTGTTGCACTTACCCTTTTTTCGCAACCTTCATCGACTTCAACATGAGCATGGACGCTGGCGGGCTTGCTCAAATGTCCTACAACAACTTCCAGTCCCAGGGCTTCGGCAACCCTACTTCGAGCTTCGCGTCTCGCGGCAAGGGTGCTGCCCTCAAGCGCCTCAGCGTCGCCTCCCCGCCCAAGGTCGCCTCTATCGCCGAGAACGAGGTCCAGACTCCTCGCACCAGCCGCTCCCATCTTCTGGCCGGCCTGCGCACTGCGCCCAAGACGCCCTCGTCTGTCCAACCTCCTGCATCTGCGCCCTATAACCAGCGTCAGCACATCATGAGCGGCAATCAGAACAACCGTCTGTCCAGGAACTTCAACCAGAACGGTCCTCAGACTTCTGTCGGCTCCGGCTTCGGCAGTGTCAACCAGTACCAACAGCAGCAGCAGCACATGCTCTATGACCAGGTGCTCGCTCCTCCCACCATGCAATACGATGATGGCGAGATGGATCCCGCTGTAGCTGCTCAGCTCCTTGCTACCGAGGCCTACCTTGCTCAGAGGCAGCAGCAGCTCCAGCAGCAGCTCCTTGCTCTGACAGCCCAGCAATTCGGCAACATGAGCCTCAACGGCATGCGCCAGCAGCAGTACCCCTCCACTCCTTTGACCAATGCCTATGGCCAGCACTTCCAGCAGAGTGCCCCCGCTGTACAGGAGACTGGTCAGCCTGGTATCTATCTCGTTTTCAACCAGTTGACTGGCCAGTACCAATATGTCGTCGACCCCACCTACCAGCAGGAGGACAACTTGTCGCACTCCCCACCACCACCAACCCCCGGTTTCGCGGCTTCGCCTCCCAAGGTCGACACTCCTGTCCTCCATGTTTCTCCTCCCAATGAGATCAACCCCAGCCCGTGGGCACGCAGCACCTCGCCCCCCAAGAAGTCCTCGACCCCTCCTCAGGATGTCGTTCCTCTTCCCCCGCCATCCGCGAACGCATTCCGCCGTGGTCACAAGAAGCAGCTCTCGTCGCTTGCTCTTGACTCCAGCGCTGAGATGCCTGCAGGTCCCAAGTCCGCCTTTGTTCGTTCTGTCGGCTTCCCAGCCACTCCCATGACCGGCACGTTCGGTCCTGGCCAGGCTCGTGCTGGAGAACACCCTATTCGTCAGCCTCGCGGCCCGCCCTCGATCGAAGAGCTTAAGGCTAGCCCGACCTCCAAGCACGAGGGCAGCAAGAATTTCGCTGCTCGCCAGCGCCGTCAGGCAATCAGCAACCTCGTCCGTGCTGGAATCGGTCGCAGAGGTCAGCGCAACGGCAGTGGCAGCTCATCTCCTGCCAGCGAAAACTTCCCTTCCTCCGACAACGACTCCGACAGTGTGCGCAGCGGCGGCAGCGGTAGCCTTTCCGGCAGGCCCAGCATCGGCAGCCTTCGCGCTGTTGCCAACGGCGCTATCGGCTCGGAGCGCCAGGCCTCGAAGGAGCGCTCTCGCGGAACCTCCATCGATCGCTCATACACTGCTACTAGTGTGAGCAGTGAGGAGGGCTTCGTTGATGTTCGCCCCACTCTCGGCCAGCGCCGGTCGACACCAAAGCTCATCTTCACCAGCGCTGAGAAGCGCAAGAGCACCATGTTTTAGACACTCGAAAGATTCATCACTAGGAACCAGCTTCCTTTGTGCATATCACTGGAGTACCATTATGATACTACAGTCTTACGGCCCGTTACGACTCTTTCCTTCTTGTTGCGCGTTTGGCGAAGTGCATACGGCGGGACTTCAGATTCGCTTTCAATTTTTTCAATACTACGATTACCATTCGTCTTTTCTCTAGTCCTACTGCTGGACTCCAGGAGATCCCCTTATGAACTTCTTGTGTTTCCGACTTTATGCGAATTGCTTTTAATGAGCATGCGGACGGCTATTCGTTATCTGCACGCCACTTGGGATACAACATTTCTTGGAACGGAGGAACTATGTTCGATGGACAACGAGCTCTGCGCCTGCGGCTAGAGCTCCTTGCACTCTCTCAGCTTTTGTTTGTCATTACGTGAGGAGGTGTAGGAAGTCAGAACAGTGAAGGATAATGAGTGGGTGGACTGTATAGGATGAAAACCTGAATGTCACACTCGTTCAACTTCTAAATGTGCTCATTCCCATCAGTGACATGTCGCTTCCACTGCAGATCCTCTCAAGCATGCATGCACTGCGTCACGTATATATATCGTGCGTGCAGGAATGCGTCACCCAATGAGCGTCAGCGTAAGGACTCGTGGCAACCAATTCAGTTAGCGTATTCTATCAGCCGGTAAAATGTCTTGTCATGCGCCGGCTTTCTACACCCTCTTGCATACATTCGTACGACCTCGCATGCTGAGGCTCTGTGAAGTTATCACGTAATCAGACGCTGCGTCAACGGTATTGTACGCCCAATGGTCATCAGGTGCGTGTGCTGCTTTGCTGTGTCTATTTCCAAGAGTCGATCAGCCATAGTGAACGCCACACTATAGATACTTAGCGCCACCCACTATGTCAGACAAGAGCATCACTTGCTATGGCACGGTATCCTTGTTGAAGGAAGGAGGGGCTCTGTGTCGCAGCCTTCAGCCCCTTCCCCTTCCATACACACCTTGTTATTAGCCCAAGCTCTGTTTCTATTAGACCCCTTCCTTGCTGCTGTCCCTCGCCTTCATAAACATCCAACCGAATTTACCCACAGCCATGGGTAACATGGGTAATGAGAATCGCGCTTACAAGGCTCGCAACAGTCCCAACACCGTTGGTGCCGGTTCTAGTCCGACAACCAACCGCATTCATCTCGACCTGCCAACGTCAAACGGCGACTCGTTACCTATGCTTCGAAAAGCAGCTGGAAAAATACCAAACATCGGTATAGTAGGTGCTGGCGTCGCTGGTCTACGCTGTGCAGAAGTACTTCTCCGGCATGGCGCCAAAGTAACGATCTTCGAAGGGCGGGATCGTGTTGGTGGACGATTCTGTCAGGGCAAAGTAGGTAATCATTTGGTCGATCTGTGAGTTGTCTTGGTCACATAATGCACCAGAAACTGACCGACTTTCAAGCGGGCCGAACTGGATTCATGGAACGGACAACAACCCCATCCTTGATCTTGCCAAAGAGACAAATACCGTCACGATGAACTGGGACGGCCGCCAGTCTGTCGTTGATGCTCTTGGAAAGTATCTATCCGACAAAGAGGCCGCAGAGAACACTGAGACTGTGTGGTCCATCATCGAGCAAGCCATGAAGCACTCGAATGCAGAGAGTGCGACAATAGATCCAAAGAAAAGTCTATACAATTTCTTCGAAGAGGCAGTGGAAAAGCTGTTCGTCGATGAAAGAGACAAGATTGCGAGACAGAAGAGGCGGACGATCTTGCAGATGTCAGAGATGTGGGGTGCTTTTGTGGGCAGCGAGATCCAGAAGCAGAGTTTGAAGTTCTTCTGGATGGAGGAATGTATTGATGGTGAGAATCTGTTCGTTGCAGGGACATACAAAAAGGTGCTTGAAAAGATCGCTCAGCCGGCTGAAGAGGCAGGCATTCGATATAAGACTACAGTGAAGAAGTTGGTCTCGAATGCAAGCCATGAGAAGTCAGAGCCGTCAGTGACGGTAGAGTACGAGAATGCTGAGGGCGTACGTAGAGAGACGTTTGATGATGTTGTCATGACGGCGCCTTTGGGGTGGTTGAAAACGAATCTGGACGCATTCGAGCCAGCATTGCCACAGCGGCTACAAGAAGGTATCGCAGCGATCGGATACGGTCACTTAGATAAGGTAGGTTCTTACTGATATCCCTGCTTGTCGAATCATGGCTGATACATCCAGGTCTACATCACCTTCCCAACAGCCTTCTGGAACATTGCAAATTCATCTTCGAGCTCCGAATCTGCATCCATGTGCCGTCCATCGACCGTGTCCTCAAACCTCCCGAACGTGCCCGCAACAACCGCTCCCGTCCATCAACTCGGCGCCGCCGACTCGCCCGTCGACCCCTCGCACTACGCTGGCTTCACATCTTTCGTCGCGCCTACTTACGCGACCGACACCAATCCGCAGCACTGGAACCAGGAAGCTGTCAACCTCGCCGCCCTGCCTGGCTCGACCGCCCATCCCACATTATTATTCTACACTTACGGCCCCACAAGTCAGCATGTCGCCGATCTCGTTTCCAAGAATCCTGATAAGCACGGGCAGAAACGCGCACTGGCTGAGTTCCTCCAGCCATACTTCTCGCGGTTGCCCAACTACGATGCAAATAACGAAGAGCACAAACCAAGCCATGTGCTCGCCACGGCATGGGCAAACGATGAGCTAGCGGGGTACGGGTCGTATGCGAACTTCCAGGTTGGGTTGGAGAAGGGTGACGAGGACGTCGAGGTTATGAGACGCGGTGCTCCAGAGAGGGGAATATGGCTGGCTGGCGAGCATACAGCGCCCTTTGTTGCTCTGGGAACTGTAACAGGAGCGTGGTGGAGTGGAGATGGGGTTGCGAAGAGGATTGTCAAGGCTTGGGGATTGGATGGGAAAGCTTTAGTGTAGCCCATAAAGATCAGTAGATTAGCTATTTCACGCTCAAACTGTTCCTGGGGTCGAAATCATACAGCGAAAGGAATGAAACCGACGGTGACCTCGTACGGTGCATGTCTCAAGGTGAGTCTTCATGCCCAGTCAACAGAACCCCCGCACTAACCGTAGAGAACTCGTGCTTGTCAAACGATTCTGTTTGTATTGTCCAAACCTGTGAATGATCATGCGCATACATGTAGAAGGCTGGGTGTTTTCCCATACTGCAGTGTCTAAATAGCACCTCAAGGAACTCAACACTCTTCCCTGCTACATCATCAACGAACTTCACGACGAGTCTGCAGATCGATCTATCATGTCAGGCATCAACACCACAGACTGTACTCCAAGCTTTGGCTCCAATCAGGAAGACATCCAGCACCTGGAACGATGTGCTTCGAGCCCATAATCTTCCCACCCGCGCGGACGGTAATGGCTCCATCAACTCTTCACGCCCCCAGGGTTTCCCTACCGCAGAGGAGCTCCGACGAGCCGGTTACGATATTGAAGTTCTCAGATGGCTACCGGAGTTCCGGCACTGGCAAGACCCTTACATTGGATGCGAGGCCATTATATACGATCAGGGCCTCCTGAAGCCTGATTCGGCGACGTGCATTCCTCTCGTCGACCTCTTTGCAAGGCGACCCGTTGATTGGGCGTGGTACCAAAATTTACCGATTGAGAAGCACGTAGAGAGGCGGGATGAGCTTAAGAAGGAGATCGCGGTCAAGGAGCAGAAGAGAAGGCAGGTTCAGTTGATTATGGAGACTTTGGATGCGGATATTGGGTTGCGTGAGTACGAACTCGCACGTTATAGAGACCGCATCCAGCGCTATCTCAATATTTGGGGTAGCAGTACTTGAAGGCTGAAATGCACAAGGTGATGCCAGGCAAATTCACTGGACGGGAAGAGAATCGGAGTGTTTCGAGCCTCCTTTGGCAGTAGAAGTTTATAGATTTCATGATCTCTGCATGCACCTGAACGCAACGTGAATGATTTGTGCTTCTCGTTTCCCCGCTCATACGTCCAGCTGACGACCTGTCTTGGTCAGGGAGCACCTTCCCAGATGATGTCGTCAACCGGCATCTCATTAGCAACGTCACATTCTCTCTTATGACGGTCCAACTATGATTAGATCTGTGTTGACTGTAGAGTCTGGTAGAAATTTGCAGTTTGCTTGATGCGTGATGCATGTAGAGATAGTTGGTACTTCTGAGCACAGATCATCATTTCCCGGAGGCCTGTGAAAGATCGTTCCTTGCACGTTGTTCAACTGCTGCTGTTTGGAGGCCCGGTTTCTACTTCACAAGTGCTAGTCACCGTTTAGCAGTACCAGACCAGACATAGTAGGTATATATTAGCCACTGTTCTCTCTTGCAAATCCTCAATACAACAGCATCGGTGATCTTTTCCAGAGTCAGCAAGCTATCACTTACACGTCTTCCTTTCGGCGTACAGCTCCGAGTACCTCGATCATGTCAGCTACCACCAGAGTCAGCACCTGGA
Organism: Didymella pinodella; assembly: GCA_039634465.1. Lineage (NCBI taxonomy): Eukaryota > Fungi > Ascomycota > Dothideomycetes > Pleosporales > Didymellaceae > Didymella > Didymella pinodella. Next base: position 413,447 of record CP113352.1, read on the forward strand.
ACGATGTACTTAGGTCTTTGTCCAGACCATGCCACCCCGTAGGCTTTTACCGTATCACTACCCCTCTTCCACCCGGTATCCCAGGCTACAATGACTTCTTCTGCGCCGATCAAATGGACAAAGTCGATACTCAATGGCTGCTTTTGCTGGACGAGTTCCGGCATTGGAATGATCCTGTCTTTGGGCCACAGGTCCAGATCGAAGATCTTACGCTTCTCGCCACTGGAAGAAGGTCAATGATAGACCTATTCCGAAGAGGTCCCAAGAGCCCTTCTTGGTATGAAAAAATTCGGGAAGCCGATAGAATTCACGCAGAGAATCAACGTCAGAGGACCCAGGCGACGATCAAATCTGAGAATCAGCGAGCCGAGGGTAACCGGCTGCTCGACATCAGAAAGGGATTCGAAAACATTGAGATTGATCTCAGCCTCTATCAAAATCACTGTCTTGATTTCAAATCTCGCCCGGTCCAGATCGTCGCTCCAAATAATCAGCCAGCCAGCACTCACATTGACATTGCAATGGCAATGGGAAAGTATCTTCACTTCTTACTTGATCCTGAAACCCGGCTTGATTATCGCGGCCTTAACAAATGCATTACCAGTCTGGCACAGGAAATCCATTCTGTCGAGCCTGAGCGTAAGAAGGAGGGCATCGAGGCAGAATTGTATCGGGGTGCAGTCACAATTCGGGAACATGCTGATATGCAAGCTTGCGAAAGAGAGAGCCGCATCAACTTAGAGCGTGAGGAAGAACGTAAGCGTTTGTCTCGCCAGTATGCTCCTACTTACATGGAGACAAACTCGCAATTGCACCAGGGAGGAGCGACTCAGGGCAGCGAGATCCCGCCAAAGATTGGAAAGAAAGTCCCACGCGGCAGCGGAGAAGTAAAATACGAGGCAGGATCCGGTCCTTCAACATTAGCAAACCGTTCACGAAACCTCCAAGCTGCAACGCCAGTCACCGCTGATAACATCACGCACGAAGACTTAGTCCTGAAGGACTTCATCGAGGCTCACGACCAGCGCATGCGGGCTCACATGGAAAGCGACCGCGCAAAACAAGCTAAACGTATTAAGCAAGCTGATCCTGTTTTCGAACTCGAAAACAACCCTGCTGACGCTGCTTTCACCTGCCCTCGACCATGTCCTCAGCCTCCAATAGGGTCGCTCGACTGCAACCCCGATTACCAAGAAGCAAAAGCCCGATTCCGCACAGCAGACGAAAAACTAAGACCGCGCATCGACGAAATCATGAGTGGGAAAGGCTATGCGGATGACGAGGACGTTGCCTTCCACGCAGCAGCAGAGCAGTGGCAGAAGGCAGCGGACGAACTGAAAGCTATGGAAGTCGCACATGGAGATGCGCAGTCTCTGCTGCAACAAGCAGCATGCGGGGATACTCCTGGTTTGAAAGCAACCTGCGAACCCTCCTATGGCACCTTCACCGCCCCTCAACCAGATCCTCACCTACTCGCCACGCCTGATGGCTCTGACGTCATCTCAGTGGATAGCGCTGAAGGTGGACCTGAGATTTGCACAGACTGTCTTGAGAAGTTCAGGAACGATATCGCGGACATCGAGAACCTCGCTCGAGAGATGAGGGCTGAGTATGAAGTCGCTCGCGCAAAGGTCGAGGGCACTGGCGACTTTGTTGTTCTGAGCAGGGATGGCTGTGCAGAGGCCAATGGCGGTGGAAAAGGCAAGGAGCCGGTTCGAGCGATGTGAAGCTTGATAGGTGGGAAGGATGTGGTATGTGGCATTAGAATAGTCGGACAGAAGCAGCACGGCTCAGCGGGATAGGGGGCAGTCAGTGCCTCCCCAGGATTCGTTCAAGAGGAGACAGAATCTCTTCTGACTACAGCAAAGTCTCCATCTGGCTGTTACTCAGGACGATGAAATGTGTCGGTTGTCAAGCACCTGGCGCGTGAGCAGAACTTCTGGAGCCGAGAACAATGTTGGCGGTGCATTCATGCATTCGTAGTCGTGCTCGGTATCCTACATAGACAGAAAAAGAGAATTGAGAAAAGAAAAGGTCATCGATGCTAGCTGTCGACTCAGTGCCAGAGTAGAGCCATACTCATAAACCGGCTGCTCACAGCCTCATCCAGCAAAGCGTGCTAGGGTCCAAGGGCAGCTGTGCTCAAACCCTGCCTAGCCATCACTTAACCATCGTGAACCACAGCCGTGCTCGCCTCGCAGAGAAGACTGTTGTGCAGATCTTCTCACCGAGAGCCCTGGGGGTTCTTCACCATCTACAACCTCAGGCCGCGCCTCATCTTCCTGGCGCCACCCGCCGCAGCACCACCAGCCGCCTTGTCGGCCGGTCCACCATCGGGGTTGGTAACAGCACCAGCGAAGCCCACAGCGGCATTGAACAGATCAGCCGTGCTCTTATCCCTGGTCCCGGCAGCCTGAACCTGCGCCTTGCCATCCTCGCATGCGGCAACAGCAGCTGCGTTAGCACCGCAGACGTTGGTAAGCTGATTGCAGAGAGCGTTTGTGATGATGTTAGGGTTCAAGGCATCCTGTTGGCCGCCGCGAGCAAGAGGGTCCGCGATCTGGAAAGTGAATTCGTCCGCCTTGCGCCCGTTCTGGCCCGCTTCGAAGATGATGGTGGGCGTGCATTGGCCGAAGTCAGCGCCGCCAGCCGCAGCGCCGTCAGCTGCGGCTCCACCTGCGGCTCCGCCTGAAGCGCCTTGGTTTGTGTTACCCGCATTGCCTGCATTTCCAGCATTCTGGTTGTTGTTATTGTCGTTACCGGCGTTCTGGTTCTGGTTCTGCTGGCCCTGGTTTGCATTACCTGCATTCTGGTTGTTGCCAGCGTCCTGGTTGTTGCCAGCATTTTGGTTGTTGCCAGCATTTTGGTTGTTGTTGCCCGCATTCTGGTTGTTGTTGCCAGCATTCTGATTTTGCTGGTTGTTGTTTGCATTGCCGGCATTCTGAGTCGCATCTGTGCCGTTGGTTGCATTTCCCACGTTACAAGAAGCCCCGTTCCCGGCATTGGCATTCTGATTCGCACCTCCAGCTTGCTGGTTGTTGTTGCCCTGATTCTGGTTCTGGTTCTGGTTGTTGGCCGCCTGCTGGTTATTGTTATTGTTGTTGTCGTTGTTGCCAGCATTGTTGTTCGCCTGGCCTTGGTTCTGGTTGTTGTTGGCTTGCTGGTTGTTGTTACCGCCCGCATTCCCTCCAGCAGCAGCGCCAGCAGCAGCACCACCAGCTGCCGCCTGGGAGGTCACGAGGTCACCAAGTCCGGCAGCACTCATGAGGTCAAAGACACTCAAGCCATCGGCATTGAGAGGAGCGGCGGCCGAGCTCTTGCTGAGCGCAGCGGCGGCACCGTCGACATCGACGGCAGGGTCGATGAGGGGGGTGATGCCACGGAGCTCGGCGGTAGCAGGAAGACTTGGGTCACCGCAGACGTTCTGGACGTTGTCGTTGGCGAACGGGTTGGTGTTCTTCTCAGCTGTGACCATGCCAATAGCCGCGGCGATTGCATCTGCGCCACCACCAAGCTGAGTGACGATGTCGTCGGCGCGCTGGAGCTAGGGGGTTGTCAGTGTTCTGTCGAGGAATTACGGTGTAGGTGTAGTCCAATTCGTACCTTTGCGCAAGAGTTGGCTCCACCGAGAAGATCGCTGATGGCAGCGCCACCAATAGTTGCGGCGGCTCCGGCGTCACCACCCTGAACAGCAGTGATGGCCGCGATGGGGACCTGCTCCTGGCCGAAGCGGGCCTCAACGTAGGCGATGAGAGCCGTGATCAAGACTACCTTGGAGATCATGATGTCGTGGAGAATCGTGCGTAGTAGAGACTGTATAAGGTATATCGAATAGTAGTAATGAATGTGAGACTAGCTCTTGGATCGTAAAAGGCCAGCCGGTGGCAGAAGAATAAAGCAAAAAGAATGTAAGGCGAAAACAGAGAACTGTTGGTTGTGCTTGCGAGTAGTGCGTGCTGGAGAATCAGTGTAACGGTGCAGGCCTCAGTTCTTATACTCGAAGCATTACCAAAGATCATCTTACCCAGCCGCCAGTACTCGACATGACGACAGATTGTGTCTCGAATCTCTACAGAGTCCGTTTAGCCGCATGTCGCAATCGGTATAGCTTTCCAGAATGTGAGAGAAGGATGCTCAGTCAAGCGTTCACGCCGAGCTGCAGTGCGTTCTGGAGCGTTGCAGCCGTTTGATTTCCAGGCTCTTACTTTGTTACGCCTGAGGACATTGCCCGTTCGGGAAGTTGGGTGGGGCATCGCAAGGCTGGTGTTGGGGTGTCGTGCGTGCCTCAGTCGGTACGTGTTGCAGTGGGGTTTCATCAGGCAACATGACACTTGTAGCCACCTCTACGCGAACACCAAGGCAATGCGTTTTGACCCTCAACGAATACTACACATTTGGTTAATACAAGTGACTCTGACGAGATTCAGGGCAGAAACACGATGCAGAGCTGATACGCGTGGTTGTGAAAATTGCGTGCTGGTATTGAGAACGGAAAGGCGGGCACGGTTGCCGCGCGCCAAAAGATCTATGCTTTCTAGCACCAAGAAATGCCCAAGAAAGTATATGCAGAGCGTAGGAGATTGTTCAAAACGCCGTGGGATCGGTGGAGACAGATCCGGATCCATGCGACAAACTACAACCTATCCAGCTTCCTTCGCAGCAGGCGCGTCCTCTTCATGAGCTTCTTGTACTTGTGCTTCTTCATCTTGAGCTTCCTCTGCCTCTTGACGCTGATCAGAAGCATGCCGCTTCGCCTCCTCCTGACATGCTCGCGGAAAGTCTTCGAACGACCAGTGTGGGTGGTGGGGAGCGAGACGTCGTGTGCCTCGTCGGTCGCGAGAGGATCAAAGGGTACAGGCGCAGGCGGCGGTCTGAAAGCATAGCTCTCGAGCGACTCTGGCTGTACTTGCGCGAAGTTGTCGAGGTGGAAGATGTCCTCCTCAGCGGCCTCCTCTAAGGCGTCCATGGCCTCGTACTGGTCGGCCGAGGCTTGGACGCCTGCGATGAACTCGGCCAGGGTCTTGTGGGTGTGTACGATGATATCGGACTCGTTGCGCCTCTGCGGCTGGAAGATGGCCTCGAACTGCTCCATGGAGGCTGGGATCGGGACATTCTGCTCCGCGGCAGGGCTGATCGAGATGGGGCGGTGTTGCGAGACGAGCGTGGACCAGACGAGGTCTGTGGTTTGTCAGCATGTGCTCCATACAAACAGGTAGTATCAGGTGTCAGGACGTACGCTGCTCCATCAGGTGATCTGTTGGCTTGACATATGGGATGTTGCGCGCTGCTGTTGCCGGCGCAGACACTCCCGAGGCCTTCAGCTTGCTGCTTCTGCGCGACTTCTTCTCTGACGCCTTGACTTCCTCCGCGGCATTCTCGGTGAGTCTCTTCGAGTTGTCCGGGGGCGTCGAGGGCTTCGAGGACGATAGGCGCCGCTGGTGGCTTCGTCCGAAAGGCTGTTGCGCGGAGCTGATCGCAGCGCGAGCGACGGAGCTAGCGGGCACAGCAGTGATGGCGCTGGTCGAGCGGAAAGCTCTCCCAAGCGCAGGAGAGAACATGGCCAGCGGTGGAGGGGCGCTTGCGTGATGTTGGTGGTTGACTGGTTGGCTGCGGCTCAATCCTGCTGCAAGGCGTCACGCTTTGCCGCTAAGCTGAAAAGGCGCGTGCGGTCCGAGGTTTCCACGAGGGCGACTTCGGGGACAGCACAACACCACATGAACGTTGGTGCTGCTGAGATGAGGCTACAGTTACGACACAAGGGGTCTAATGCATCTGCTTCTGAGGGTCCTTGTGCATTGTCATCTCAGCCACAACCTCACTTGCTTTCAACATCACGCAGCTCCATACATGGCTGGCAGTGCTTATTTGTCACGTCTTCTTGTTATTGGCTTCATTACGCTGGACAGCTTTTGTACACACACTGGATAGCAGATAAGTCGCAAAAGATCCGCCCGCTAATGCTAGAGGAATGCAATCGTGAGGTCCAAAAGACCGTAGGCCAGGAGTGGAGAACGCTTCTTTGAGCTCGTGGCTTCTTGTCCGTTTGCGGATGTACACACAATCACGGAACCACATGTTATGCTGTTCCTGTTGCACGGCTTCCGCCACTGGGGCGCGCTGGTGCTAGTGCTGCTGCTCTTTGAGTATCGCCAAACTGCTGCCGCTCCTGAGGCTGTGACTAGTGGAATATGTCGTCAAGACCATCTTAACACAAGAATTGAGTAAATTACGCGGTCGAAAATCGGGGGTATAATGTCGGGACGAAGCGCCGTGCGGCTGCGGACGCCCGGAGAACTGATAGCTGCTGGGACAGCCAACTAGTCCGGTAGCTGTTCCGGTAGTCGTATGGCGATGCATCTTAATTGTGGTTCTGCGGTGGCATTCGGCAGCGCTTGGCAGAGGTACGGCTAAAGCTGAGTCAACCTAGCGGTATCTGTCGATAAGGAGATGTGTGTCTGAGTCGCTGAATCAGAGTATCAGTGCGTTAAGGTTGCGCTGGACGATCATGTCCTGCACTGACGCCATCGTCTTCTTCAGCAGATCCGTATCTGTGGCGTTGGTATAGTGGACGTAGACTTCCTTCTTTGGCTGTCGCACCAAGTTACGGAACTTCTGGGCGAAGAACTCCTGGCCTGCCTCGACGTCGTTTGACCCTCCCGTATAGTCAGGAAAGACCCTGTTAATGGGGCTCATCCCACCAGCGATCTTTTCGCGGAACAAATCCATCTTGTTGAGGAACAGGATAAGAGCCGACTTCTCAAAGTACTTTGAATTCGAGATCGACTCGAAAAGCATCAGAGCTTCGTGCATTTGATTGCCGTTCCTGTCTTCCACCAGCACATGGTCGTAACCGCTGATGGCGACCAAGAAGAGCACAACGTTGACGTTGTCGAAGACGTGTATCCACTTCTTTCGCTCTGAGCGCTGACCACCAACGTCGACCATCTTGTATGTGAGATTGCCCAGCTCGAATATCGTCTCGGAGATACCGGTCGTTCGTAGTCGCGTGCGCAGGATGTCTTGATCTGATGGGAGGAAGTCCTTCATGAAGAGACGGTCAATGTCTTGGAAGAAGCTATTATTTTGTCAGCTATTGAGTCTTTTCGAGCGCGTGTTCGACTTACTAGCTCAGATTGTCATGCAGAGCGTATTGGTTGCCCTTCAGGATCGTCAATTGTACGCCCTTGTCAGCCCACAATGCATTGAAGGCGTGGAGATAGTCCTCCGGCATGGACTCTTCTGTGCCAATGTCGGGCGCAGAATTGACTATTTCGGAGAAACGCTGTTGACATGGGTCAGTACGTTAGGCTTGTCAAAGTCGTATGAAGACGTACGATGCACTCCTCGTCCTCGAAGTCTACGTCGTCCTCTTGCATGGCCGCGTAGATGGTCTGGAAGGCAGACACCAGGTTGTTGAAGATAGTCGCACGCCATGTCTGGCGCTCAAGCTTTCCAAATCCGCCGGCGTTGATGATGCGCATCTGCTTCAGCACCGTCGACTTTCCACTCTCACCAGCACCTGTGTCGTGTCTTAGCAAAAGTGGTCGCGCCGCGGCAGCATTACATCGTACCAAGCAATAAGAGCTTCACCTCGCGCTCCGCCTTCCTCTTGTCCAAACGGAGGTCCTTTTCAATGTCCTCATTTTTCTTGGACTTGGGGTCCACGGGTTTCCTTCCAAAACACATTACGCCGTTTGCCATGTAACACGCGCAAGTGTTTGTCGAAGAGCAGCAGCTATGTAGCTAGAGAGGCGATGCGGTCCACTAAGTACCTCTGGGCTGCCCGCATGCAGTAGTGGAAGCTTGGGAACGAGGGCCACTCTAGGCGAGGATCAAGGGTCTAAGTTGCGATTAAGGCAGCGGATGGCGGTACCAGAGCCTGGAAGGTGGAGCGTGATGCTGGACGCGATTGGTGTGGCGGGTGCAGCTAGACACCCAAGTGAAAACGAATGCGGGGAGGATGCAGAGGGTGAGGGACGAAGCAAGAGGCACAGCGCAAGATAACGAGCGAGCGAGCGGGTGTGCAGGGAGTTGGCGGTCGACAATACTAAAAAGCTACAGGGTGGAGAAGACTCCGGGAGGGAAGGCGATTGTTGCAGAAGCTGTAAATGTTTTAGGGCCTCTGCCGACGATATCCCTGATGTGCAGCAGGACAGGCCAGCCGCACAGGAGAACAGCGAATACAGATGTAGCTCACAGCTTTGAGGCTAGTGCTGCGAACCTTGCAGGCTGGCGGAGCACTGCTCATGAGCCCACGGCAAGATGATAAATGTCTCTCCAGCGCCCACGCAGCGCGCACTGTTCTGGACACGATCTGCGGTTGCCTATGCCCAACACAGCGCGGAAAACGTGAGGGACACCCACGAGGAGACACGGATGCCCAAAGTGACAAGCGCACCCTGAGGCGGCCGTAGCTTCCATCGGACAAAGAGCTTTAGCCTACGCTGCTGTACCCGTTCCGTTCGCTCTGTTTGCAGGTAGTCCCGGTCTAGCTGCTGCTTCTGCAAAACGTGCAGGAAAACCGGTGTCGTGGTCTAGGATTTGCGGTGCTGCCCCTGCCGCAGTCATCCCTGGCACGTCGTGTTGGTTTCACACGGGTCCGAGTCGTGCAACCTTCCAGCAGACCGGAGATTGCTCAGATGCCATCTCAACGTTGCAAACACGCACAGAATTTTCTGTAACTCCATTGTTTCCACTCTCCACTTGCGTCAGAATGTTGATGCTTTGTTGTGACTTGGAGTCTGTGATCTGTAGCTCGTGGTCGGAATCGCAGGCAGTGCAGTGCAGACAGTCGATCTTGCACTGCATACCAATTACCTGGCACGGTTTCAGAATCGCCCCACATCTGCCAGCCAAGGCGCACGGCTAGTCCCGGGGTCAGCCACACTTTCAGCATCAGCTCGCTAACAACAGCAGAGGATGTCTCCAATGGCTGCATCGCTTCTCGCTATAGAACGGCCAGCTAATGGGCAATTTACTTCTTCTTGCTTAAATCAGCGACTGCTCCGTTCAAAACGACGGTCCGGGGCCGCGCTCCCGTCACCTGGAATCCTTCGTCTCATCAACAAGCTGACTTTCAACGGCCACATCACACCGATGGTGCACGACCACAAACGACTGCGGCAAGTGGTTTGTGGTCTGCCGAAGCGACGATATACCAGACGATCTGGAGCAGCTAGCATGCAGCGCTACTCGCCAACTGGCCTTCATCAGCACTGCCGATCAGGCCGGGGCATTGAACAGAACTGTGAACAATTGATCCGTCCGTCATATTCTACTCGGCCTCATTACCAGGCTTCGGTGCTACCAAAGAATACTCACGCCAGACCGTACTTCACGCGCGCTCCGCGCTCCGCTACATCGGTTTTGACAGCATGATGGCGTCAGGGGAGATGTTTGCTTTTTGATTTGTCTCTCTTAGCTGCCTGAAGCCGGGCGTTGTTTCAAGGCGCCCGTATCTGCTCTGCCTACTGTGTGTGCTTTTGTCGGGACTCGCCACGCCATAGTGTTGCAGTCTTGTCTTAGCCAGCGACGATTGGTAATCCATCGTCGATGACGAAGAAACGCGTAAGCAAGGATATGGGAGCAGGACGGACATACCCAAGCCAAGCTCGAGCATGAAGGGCCGAAATGTGTAGTCTGGGCAGAAGAGAGGGTCTGTGCTAGACAACGACATACAGACGCAACTATAACGACACAGACCGTGTCGCAAGCCTAATGACAGAGAGCTCTGGCGGTTCGGGTCGCTTTTAGCATGCGGTAGGTGCCAGGCCATTTCATGGTAGTCAGTTCGTCCAGATGATTGCTTTGCTCAAGTGTTTGGAAGCGTTCGATTGCAGTCATTCCTATTAAACACATTTCGTACTCTACTCTCGATCATTTGACCTTTTCATTTTATCTTCGTCGGCATTTAGCCCAAGTCTTACTCGCAGTCGCGAGTTAAGTGCGATAAAAGTCAACTCTAGCCATATATACTGCAGTAACGGCGTGAGTGGCCATGCTCTCAATGCCTCTGGTCAGAAATACGACTCAGTATGGATATACTGTATATGCAGCACTGTTCCTAGGCGCATTACTCAGGGCACATGAGCTCCCAGGAAGGATCCAAGCGTCACTTCACCACTATCAATCTCCCATCGACGTAGCTGGCAGAGGTGCTGATCGCTGCTCGCTTCACCATTACCATGAAATTTCTTCACCCTGCTCACTCTAGCGTGTTCTTTACACGTCCGCAGGGGCCCATTAACGTTGAAGCTGCCCTGGAGCTGCGCGACTGCTTTTACCGGCGCCAAGAGCTTGCTCTCACCTACAAACGACAACACTAAACAATAAACATCCCTTCGCCCACCCCGCCTTGACTCCCGCATTACTCGTCTCGTCTTGCCTTGCACATCTCCTCCTCTTTACGCTCTATACGCTTCTGTCGACGGAATCGTGTCGGTACATTTTGTAACTCATCATCTCTCACCCACCCATTCACTATGCGGTTTGCTAATTCCACGCCAGGGGGTTGTGTCCGCAGGAACTCAAAGCGTTAGGTCGCACCTAAGGTATGGCTCGCCTTTTGTCTTCCCTCTTCACTACTTCTATCCTGCCACATGAGCTCACTAGTAGACAATCAGCCGACATCCGCCACGATGGGCCCTGCCTACGAAGGTCCGAAGGGTCTGGCCTTCTCCAGGTATGCCAGCCCTACTTTGAGGATCTCTCAGCTGGCAGTGGCATCTGCTGCTACTCCTCCTGCAGAAGCAGGCACGGACAGTAGGTAACCCAGCTTCCCTCGAGAGTATGCATACTGATGTTGCCAAAGCTACCACCTCCATCGCTACTAAAGAGCAGCTTGCCGTCATGGAGCCTTTCGAAGCTACCCCACCAGCTGCGGGGCTCGCCGTGGAGCGGGGCGCAGCCCTGAAGAAGGAAGTAGAGCAACTTACTGCCAAGTTCTCACGAGCAGTGTCGAGCGCTGTCGAAAACACGCGCCGGTTGCTCAACCTGCTTCGCGAGGCCACTCCCCGTGCGGAGGAAGTTGACCATCTCTGGCAGGAGCTGGAGCAACTATTCGAGGCTGCGAGCGAAACCAAGGCTGCCCTCCCCGAGTTCATGGAGAAGCAGCGCGACAACATGAGCCTTTACCACTCATCGATGATGAACGAAACCATACGTGAGACTCAGCAAGAGCTCAACCTTCAGCACAAGAAGGTCAACACGCAGCACAACCTCATTCTTGAGCAGCAAGATGCCTTTCAAAACTATAAGGCACAGACTTCCGCTCAGCTCAAGGACCTCGAGGGCCTGCGGGAACGCGTATCACGACTTACGCTCGAGAAGGGTAACTTCCAGACCGAGGTATGTGCACTTGTACAACGATCTGAGATTTAGTGACCTGAGCGGCTCCGGCTGACTCGTACTAGGTCGATAAGTACAAGGAGCTATTGGAGCAAGAGTCTGCTAGAAAAGCCGAGGACCTCAAGATCGTCGATGACCTGAAGAAGGAGCTCGACACGCTGGTAACCTCGAGGAAGCAGCTCAATACCGATAACGAGACTCTCCGCAAGAAAATTACTGACATGGTCGAGCAGCTGAAGACGACCGAGCAGCGGGTCACAGACCGGTTTGCTGACAAGCTCAAGGCCGGTTCCGAGGAGCTACAGAAGGAGACTGTCAAGACCACGTCCCTGAACACATTAATCAACACCCTGAAAGACTCCGAGGGCATGTATAAGAAAGAAATCGAGAAGATCAAGAATGAGAACCGTTTGATGAGCATCAAGTATGGTAATCAGGCATCCGAGCATGCAGCCACTTTCAAGGTATGTTACCACCCTTAAAAAGCACGGCAGTCATCAGAGCATTTATTGCATCATAGTCGTCTGGTAAGACCAGTATTTTTCGGAGACCCATCATTAAATGTCGACTCTTTGTAACAGAGGGGGAGGGGGGTCACAATGCTAACTTTCTGTACAGAAGATGAACGATCAGACCAAGAAGATCGAAGCGCTCAGCACCGACGTCGATCGCCTGCAAATACAGAATGCCGACCTCCAAGCCAAGTTGGAGAAGGCTACTGAGCTCGAGAAGAGCCTTGCCGGGCTCCAGAAAGAGCTTAAGACCTCGAAGGACGATACGAAGGCTGCACAGGATGAGGCGCAAATGCTCCAGGCTAAGCTCGCCAACAAAGTCGTGGCTCCGGCCGACAACAAGGCGCTGCAAGAGAAGTACCTGGCGCTCGAAGAGGAGCATCTCAGCACAGAGACGGCGCTGGCAGAGTGGACCGAGCTGGCAAAGGTAATTCTGCTGTCACACTCTTCATTTGCAATCACTGACTGCCTCCAGCGCTCGTACCAGGAGTATAAGGACATGCTTCCGAAATGCAAGGCCGCCGAGAAGTGCAAGCAAGATGTGCACGATAAGGAGATGCAGATCACCGATCTGAAGCATCAACTTGCTACTGTCAAGGCCTCTCAGGCCAACGGTGTGGGTGCAGCCGGAAGTGACAGCACGTACTGGAAGGGTAAATATGAGAATCTCCTGGCGAACATCTAGGTGCCTAACGAAGACGGGCCAAACACCTACACGGAGAGACTTTTCGAGGCCCAAACTTGCAGGTACAGGCAAGGTTACTGTGAGTGGAAATAAGGGCTGTTCCCACACGGGGAGGGATTTACGCATGTCAGCAAAAGTACATTGGACGTTACAATTAACCGAACGTGGTCCATATCCATGCCTCAAGCCTCACTTGATACTTCTTACTAACTCCCGCAAATCACCACCTTCAACCCACTTCTCCTCTCCACCGCCGCCAACCCCCAAGCCTCCTCCTGCTCCTCCGCCCCCAACACCCCAACCTTCTCCAACCTCGCCTACTATACGTGCGGGCTGACCGCCAACCACGGACCCGGAAGCAATGACCATGTTTGTTGGTACCACCGTATGTGGCAAGATCTTGACGTTCTCCTTGATGATCGCAAAGGGCTGTATGGTCACGTTGGCGCCGATGTGAACATGTGATGATATGGAGATGGCCGATATGGTGCTGTTTGGCCCTGAACAATAATCAGTGCCACCTTTACACCATATAGAAGAACAAGACGCTCACCAACAAACACATTATCACCAATCTTCATAGGATAGTAGTGCACCTGCCCTCGGCTTATCCTTGCCGGCGGCTTGATCACGCTGCCTGTTGAAATTACAGTGCAGCGCCCGATGTTAATGCTGATGGGCGTCGTCTCTTTCCCGGACTGTGATGGCATGGGCCTTGTCGGCTTCAGATCGCCGCGCAGTTGCACGTCAGCCATGATGACGGTTTTACCGCCCAGGGTGATGTTGGCGGTGCCTGTTATAGCAGCTTTGCGCGAGACCTTGTTGCCGGAGTCCTGTGAGGGCATTAATAAGCCAGCATGGAACTGCGGAACAGAGGTTCAAGGTGTGACTGCAAGGGTGGCCGAGATCTGGGACAGACACTAGTGATAGACCTCCAGTATCGAGGATCCAGTGCAGGACTCCAGTGCGTAAGGCTTGCTGTGGAACAAGGTGCGCGCAAGTCGGGAGAGGATTGGGATGTATCAAAATTTGGATAGACGAGCAATTGAGGAGCAAGAAGTAAGAAAACATGAATACGCAGCGCATAGACGAATACTCTCGAAAGAATGCTCGGCGTACGAACTCAGAATAGACGACTGCCGCTTACCGTCTCAATGTATTCGCCCTTGGGTGCTGCCTTCCTCGCGGCCGGCCGTGACATCGTATTCGTGCGATCTGGGTATGTACTGTGTGTGTGTACACTTGTCGTTTTGGTTCGTGGACCGGACGGATAGACGTTCTTTGCAAGTCGGTGGAGCAGAGTGTAGGAGGTCCGGTGAATTGAAGGCCCAGGCGCAGCCAATGAAACGCGTGAGCACGTGCGCGTCACTGGTGGCTCAATGTTGTCGTCCGCATTTACTCAACTCGCAGGTGACGCTCGATGAAGATCTCGCGACTTTGGTGTCTTTAAACTACAACTGGCTGTGCTTGCAGACCATTGCAAACATATCGTCTGGCCAATGAACAATGCATGTAGGGCTTAGTGCAGGACATGTCAAGATTTGGGCATCTTCATTAGCTCACATGTATCCTCGACCCGGGTCATTCCGGTACCAACGGCGTTGCTGCATAACCGAAGACAACATGCGCAACCTGGAAGGTTGCAAGGTGTTGAGGGGCACAGCGGGGCAGCACCTGCCATCATCGAGCAGTTCGTGAAATTTCCAGACAGCTGCACCAGACGCGCCCAACCAGACCTAAGCATTCGAAGTGCGCAATACACCTTATAACTATCTGTAGCCCACTGCGTACGCCAAGCCGTCAATCTATAACACGCTCAAGATGTCAGAGCCAGCGCCCGTGCCTGCAATCGATCCACCGCCCAACCCGCCCACAGATCGCCCACTCCACACACTGCCACCTCCATTCTCACAAGATGCCTTGACACCAATCACACAAGGTGCTGAAGCGCTCGTCTACAAGACCACATTTCTCACACCCTCGACGCCTGCCGTCGTGAAGTACCGTCCCCCGAAGCCCTACAGACACCCTACCCTCGACAAGCGCCTCACAAAGTCGCGTCTACTCGCCGAAGCTAGAAGTTTGGTGCGCGTGAAGCGTGAAGGTGTCAATGTGCCTGGCGTGCTAGGCTGTGACGCAGAAGCCGGGTGGCTAGTTCTGGAATACGTGAACGGGCGAACAATACGGCGCGTGCTAGACTCTTGGGCCGAGGAGGTCAAGGCCGAGGAGAAGAGAGTGTTCGCAGAGGGCGGTAATGCTGGACAATTGGCGCGTGCGGGAGGTGGCGGGGATGAGGAGATCATGGACCTGATGAGGAGGGTAGGGCAAGAGGTTGGGAAGCTGCACGAGCGGGGCGTCTGCCACGGAGACCTGACAACGAGCAATTTGATGTTGAGGGTGCCTAATGAAGAGAAGAGTGAGGAGTCCAAACCATCAGGGAGGAAGACCACGAGCGCCATGCGCGAGGCAGCGATGAACGGCGAGGAGCCCCCACCTCTGGATATACCTCAAGAAGAACCTTCAGCATCTGCGCACCAGTCGCTGGCTGGTGAGATATTCCTCATCGATTTTGGTCTCACATCATCGACGATCCAAGATGAAGATCGCGCCGTGGACCTGTATGTACTGGAACGCGCCTTCTCAGCCACACATCCTGCAGCCGAGCATCTGTTCCACGAAGTCCTGGAGGCATACGGCAAGAGCTATAGGGGAGCTAAGAGCGTGCTGAAGAGGCTGGAAGGTGTAAGACTCAGGGGTCGTAAGCGGAGCATGTTGGGTTAGGGAGATGTTCGAACACGACGTAATCACCTATTCATTCGACCTATACCTGCTCATAGAGGCCAGCAAGTGTCGCAGCTGTGAGGTAGGTTGACTCGTGAGCAGCTCTCCAGCAGCGTTGCCTTCATCTCCGTGCGCCACCAGGCCATGCTCCGCCCCCACACTCGCTTTCACCTGCGTTACTCAACCAACTCAAAGAACAATGGTAACTGTAGTAGAAGCAAGCTTGTCAGACGACAATGGCGAGACGCAATAATATCAAGCAAGGCCACTGTAGGCATCGTGCTCCATATAAGCTACCATGATCCTCCATTCAGCTCCCGTATCTCACTACATCTTCAAAGTCCATATTCACATCTCCGATCTCGACTCTCTACATCATCCATACATGCAATGGCCGAGATATCCGAGCCCACCAATCTGCTAGATGCTGCACTATCCCCGTCAACGTCCTTAGCGTCAATCACGCCAATCACTGGCCGACTCGAGCCTGGATCTTTCAACGCAACAACTCTCAAGTACGTTCACGATGCCATCAAAGACCACGTCCAAGCGAGGCTTGCGCCGAGTGCGACGTCTCCAACATCATGGGACCTTACAGCCACTGCTCGGTCATTAAGCACGCGCAGCACATCGACAAGAACGACCGTGTACCATTTCAAGTCTTCGAGTAACCGGTTGTCGGCGCAGACGCCGGCGGTGACGATAGTGGGAGGGAACAAGGGCAACATACGCGGACCACAGTGCGTGGTCATGTGAGTTCCAGAGTGCTGATCGCTCAGGCAGAGGCTGCTCCGGAGGCGAAATTGGGTGTCAATTGCCCGCGTCTTCGACAGCGAAGTCGCAGGCTGAAGCAGGTCTTCTAAACATGGAATCGCAGTTTTCACAAAGTCAAAAGTCGTTCACTGTCCAGTTTATCTATCACGCACCGACTTCATGCTCGTTCATTCACAATGCCGTACACTTCACCCCTTTACCCTTTAATTATCAAAATGCACTTGTTCAAAAAACACAACCACCTACACTCCTCATCAAGCACATGTCTGGTCCAAAGAACTCCACCAGCGCGCCGCTCTCCTCGATGCTGTCTGTGACAGGCATAGGCAACGGCACGACATGGGGTGCAACAACGACAACGTCGAAGCCTGCAACAGCCTCGTCTGTCAAAGGGCCAGAGTATGTAGATCCTGGGGCGTTCAGCGACAATGATTTTGAGGAGGAAAATCATGCTACGAAGAGGGCGAAGAAGTTGGATGCTGGAGCGCAGAGCTTCGTGCCTGGTAAAACTACGTATGGGCTGCAGGGGACGTATGGAAGACATCCATAACCCGTGCAGCAAATTCGGATAGGAGCTCTTATTATTCAGAGCTGGACTGTCCGAGCATCTAAAAGGTATTGATCAGAGTGGGCAGGAGCGAGCTTTAGCATATCTACTTGATAGTGAGAGGTGTAATATAAAATTGGATCACTATATGCAGTTCCGAGTTCGTTCTGCATACTTCATCGGGATCAGTTTCCATACACTGCGACCCATACAGTCCAAGTTCTTCGTCAAGGTGCCATTGGTCAAAACAGAGTACGCACGGTGTCAAAAGTTTCCGCAACAGGCAGTTACAACCCCAAATATTGATCCGGCAGTCAGTGCCTCCATACCGATACTCCAGCGTCTCAGTGTGTCTCTTATCATGCGCTGAGATCCCCCAAACGAACAATACCGACAGAAGGTGCGCGGAAATTTCCAAAATTGAGCCTCAGGACTCGATCCAAAGAGGCAGCTGTAGCCACCTTTTCCCGTTCGAGCCTTCCGGTTCTGCGGGGAGAGCTGGAAGCTACCCCTCAGCGCAACCCCACCCAAGCTCCTTGACGGCTCAGGTACAGCCGGACTTTCTCCACATGGGCACGCAGAGGAGCTGGAAAAGCTAGGTCACGCGAACGAGGGTCCGATGAAGGAGGTAGATCAAATGAAAATCTGCTTGTTCCTCACCTCCTGCACTGCATCGTGAACAGCAGTGCTTCGAACGACTGCATCTTGAGCGCTGGACGGCAATTGACTCTCAGCTCTAACAAAGCTCATATAACCGACCACAAAGATGTCATGTAAGACACACACCCACTGAACATACGAGGCAAGGTCTCTGACAACATAGCAAAACACTTCATCCACGACCCCACGCACCTCGTCCACACCGCGCTCCTCAGCATCCCGCACACCAACCCCTCCGTCCGCTGCGATATCGAGAACAAGACCATATACACCAAGAATGCCAAATCGCAAGTACGCAGCCCAAACTTTCGTCATATCCCCGAGCTCACACAGTTCAGGTCTCCATCGTCTCGGGCGGCGGCTCTGGCCATGAACCCTCCTTTAGCTCCTTCGTCGGGCCCGGCCTGCTCTCCGGCGCCGTCGCAGGCACCATCTTCGCGTCGCCAAGCGCAGAGCAGGTGCGCAGGTGTATTCTGCACCGGGTGAGCAAGGAAAAGGGTGTGCTCGTTGTGGTAATGAACTACACTGGTGATGTTTTGAATTTCGGTATGGCGGTTGAGAAGGCGCGCGCAGCGGGGATTGAGGTTGATATGGTAGTTGTGGGAGACGATGCTGGTGTGGGGAGAGAGAGGGGTGGGAAGGTGGGACGCAGGGGTATTGCGGGAACGGTGCTTGTGCATAAGGTCGCTGGTGCTTTGGCGGCAAGAGGGTGAGTGCGCTGTCTATTGGGGTTGCTTGTGCTGATGCTGTACAGGGCCAGTCTGAAGGACGTCACGCGGGTTGCGCAGGTTGTTGCTGATCACACAGTCTCGATTGGCAGCTCATTGAGCCATGTGCACGTTCCCGGACGCAGGGAGCCGGAAGATGACGAACTGAAAGAGGGTGAAGTCGAGATTGGCATGGGTATCCATAATGAAGCTGGCTCGGAGCGCAAGTCAACGGATCTACCGGGCCTGGTCAAGACGATGCTGGAGCACTGCCTGAACACCGCAGACAAGGATCGCAGTTTCTCAAGCATTAGTGGGAAGGACGAGGTTGTTCTTCTGGTCAACAATCTTGGCGGTGTGAGCTCACTGGAACTGGGAGGCATCACAAATGAGGTCGTCGAGCAGCTAGAGGGCAGCTACAAGATCAGCCCTGTGCGGATATTGTCAGGTACATTCATGACGAGTCTGAATGGCCTAGGCTTTAGCATAAGTCTGCTCAAGGTCGCGGACTTGCAGCTCAGTGGCGGTCCTTCCCTCCTGGACCTGCTTGACGCCCCAGCCGAAGCAAGTGGTTGGTCAGCCGCCGTTAGCAGCGGCACTTGGCAAAAGCGAGGGCAATCGGCACAAGAAGAGAAGCATGTAGACGCTGACGAAGTTCTACCAAGTACTCTAAGAGGTACGTCGCATGCGAAGAGCCTGAGCCACAAGGTGCTAACGATCGAGAAGTCGACCCTACACAGGCTCAGTCAGCATTACAGACCGGGCTAGAGCGACTCATTTCGGTGGAACCAGACGTCACAAGATTTGACACGATAGTTGGCGACGGAGACTGCGGCATCGGCTTGAAGCGTGGCGCAGAGTGTAAGTTGAGCTTGTCACGTGGTGTGTTGCCTAGACTGACATGGGTTGCGCAGCGATTCTGAAGATGCTAGAGACGGCCAAGGGCACAGATGATATCTTGATCCTCCTCAACAACATCATTCAAGTTGTCGAGGTCTCGATGGACGGCACGAGTGGAGCCATATACGCCATCTTTCTGAACGCGCTTGCCCATGGACTGCGTCAAAATGCACCTTCGTCTCCAGGACCAGTCACCCCAGGAATCTGGGCGAAGGCCCTTGACTCATCACTCAAGTCGCTCAGCAAGTACACGCCAGCTCAGCCTGGCGACCGCACCTTGATTGATGCCTTACATCCCTTTGTGCAGACATTGTCAAAGACAGGCAATTTCGATGAGGCCGCCGCAGCCGCGCAGAAAGGCGCGCAGGGGACAAAGGGTATGAGGGCGAGTTTAGGCAGAACAGTGTACGTCGGAGGTGAAGGATTCCAGGAGGTTCCAGATCCTGGTGCCCATGGTCTTGCTGAGCTACTGCTGGGCCTGAGTGAGGGTCTGAAGAAGTGAAGTTGGAGGGTATCGCTTGATTGATTCGTTCGGTGGTGCTCGCAGGCGGTGCGATCGATATGTAACTTTTAATACATTCCAAACTCCAAGATCGTAATCGATGTCGTTTCCCAGGTCTGCCACCGCCATGCTCCCAGCGCGCGCTTAAGACAACAGAACAAGAATAACTGAATCGCCACGGAGGAAGCTGTACACGTCAGCATTGGGGATATCAAGGATGGCTGAGTGACGTACAGCTTGGAGATGAAGCGGTCCTTGTTAACCTTCCTTCCCTGTGCGCCGTTTGCTAATCGCGGGGTCTCTGTCCACATCTCCTTCGCATTTTCGAGAACCATATTGCAGTGACGATCAAAGGCCTTCACGCGGGCAAGGATCTTGCGGTTGTTTCGGCAGGAGATCAGGACTTGTGTGCGCGAGCGGACGGCGGTCTGGAGGATGGAGAGAGGTCCGGTGGTGAGCTCGTGCTCTTCAACCTGAGCCACTTCATACTCGCTGTTATGTGTAAGTATCTTGTAGATGTGATCGACATCAGCTTGGGTACGTACGTCAATTCTGACCGCGGCTTTGCAAGTAGCTCCCTGTAATATGTCAGCGGGTTTAGCTTAACCTTATCGAACATGATACGCACTGAACCTTCGCGTCGACCATGATAGCGGTGTGTGAGAATTGGTGGACGCCGGTCGTGTGTATGCGACGGGGAAATCTTGAGAAATGTTAGCTGGAGATGTTGCAGCAGCTTCTGCTCGCAGAGACGGCACTAGGCTAGTCGCAAGGTGTCGCGCAGACCTGAAGCCTGACGCACGTGACGCATAAGTGGCACGAGGGGGACTGACCAGATATGTAAGAAGGAGCTACCGGGGCAACGCGCTTTGATGGAGTCGTTTCGGCGGGTGTAGTCGTCAGGCGAGAAGTTGAAGTCCGCTAGCTCGGAGGATAGTGGGAATTAGTCAGCCACACGTACCAATCAACGCGTCGAGCCTCATCGAGGAAGTCGCGAACCACCACAATCGTCATCGCAACCTCCACATGCCCTCGAAGTTCCTTTGCACGTAAAGGGCTGCCTGTTGGAGCTTCAACTGACTTCTGGAAACACATGAATGTCTTCTCGGCACTTTCATTGATACTTTTGTCTAGTCTTTTGGATCTTTCAGGGCTTGCTTCGCGTTCACGTCGCGTGCTCGAGCAATGCCAGCCGCTTTCTCTAACTAGCGTGAATCGATCCCGCGATCTTGATCTCCACTCTCTTCCTTCATAACGCGCCCTTGACCCTCCGTCTGCTCCACAACACGGCCAGCCTGCCTTCGGCCAACTCGTAGGCAGCCATGTCGACCCCATCCGCTATGGCCGTGGTGAATGGTGCCGTGCAGCAGACGTCGGCGTCACGAGCTGCCGACGACGACAGCCCAGGCGACATACCGCGTCGCCCAATGCGAGGCAAGCATATTCAGCATGACGAATAATTCCAGTCTAACCATAGCAACCTCACAGTCAAGATCCTTTACACGTTCGACGACCAGAACAAGTCCAACTGCCTCGCTCGGCTGCCAAATGCTCTCAGTATCCCTGTCGTGTCTCTCGACGAGGACACGCAGGTTGGCGTCATTGAGCTCAAGACATGCATCCAAGCCATTGCCGCTGCTAGGTATGCTCCCTAGACATGGTGCTGGAGTTGCTCAGGGCCATACTTACAGCTGCAGCCCGGAACTCACAACCAAACTCGGCCACGACTACACCGTGTACGCCTACGATTTCTCCGAGTACGAAACGCCTCTCGTTGGCCAAGGGATGCTGTCGTGGATCCTCGCCTCGGCCTCACCTACTCCCAATGCTCCTGCCGAGGACTCACAGTCGATGGTCACTGGTCGTGTGTGCAAAAACATTCTGGGTCTCTTCTCGAACGGCATTAAGGAAACATTGGAGGTAAAGCTCAAGCTCGTACCCGTACCCGCGTCTTGCCAGAAGGAGTATGTGGAGAACATGGAACGCTATCACAGCTTGAGTCAGATCATGCCTGAAGGCTTCGACTACAGCGCATGGTCAGACTTCCTGAGGGAGAATCCCACCCTCGGTCAGCTGGCACAACCGACGCCGAACACCCCCGCACATCATCCACATCGTTCATCGACCGGTGGCTACGAGCCGTTCCACAAGATGCTTACGCGGCACAGTCCATCCCAGGAGCCTCCCCGGAACGACTTTCTCTATATGCAGTCGAACAACTCGTCCATGTCACATCAGTCCCGCGCCTCCAGTCCTGCAAACAGCGTTGCCTCCTTCCGCCACATTCCCTACAACCCCGAGCCTCGTCCTTCTTCGCGAGCATCCGTACGAAGCGAAGTGTCGACGCGCACTCAGTATTGTCAGCCTGATCCCAACTACATCATCGAGATCCAAGACGATGGACCGCCGAAGAAGCGCGCGCGTATCACGCAGGCAACAAGACCACGCAACACTCCTTTGACAGCTCGCAATGATTCTCTGCACAAGACCGCTGCTACTGCATCATCTGTCTGGCTTCACAGACCCATCGCCGCCAACGCAGCTTCGAACCTTGCTGATGCTGAGCTGCATCCTCGCGCACCGACGCCACGCCCAGGCAATCAAGCCTTTGGCATGAGGGAACCACGGCGGCTGCCCGCTCCTAGTGTATTGCGTCATAGTTCGATGGATGCAGGACGTCCATACAGATCGCCATACGACACGGGTGCCTTCTCAGATGCCGCTGCGGACTCCTGTGATGACGAGAGAGATGGCAGTCCCGATGACACTCCCAGAGATATACCGTCCTCGCCACCGATAGTATCACGACACACCTCGCCCACGCCCTCAAGCCCACCACTGCCAACGTTTCCCCAATTGACGGATTCAGGATTCGTCAGTGATATGACCGTGAACAAAGAAGATGACAACGCCGAACAAGAAAGCCCGGTACCGTATGGGAGTGACCTGTTAGCAAGGAGCACAACAGGAGCAAAACCGAATGACGCAACAAAGCGCCGCAACCAACTCGCTAGATCTGAGATTGCCCCTTATGACAACTCACACAAGCCTTGGCAAGAGGTCACTCCAGGTCCATCGGACCTTTTGCCTCAAAGCTATGTGCCTCCTTCTAGGAGCTTCACCCGTGAGCCTTACAAAAAGGTTGCTCAGAGCATCGAGTCTGAGACCGGCAAACCGAACCCTGTCCGATCAGGCACTTCCAAAGCGAGTGCACCTAGTCTGCCCCGCTCACAGACGCTGCAAGAGCGAGCGCGTCCACCTTTCACCGATTCATTCCCATTCCCTCCAGTCGAGCAAGCACAAGGGCACGTGAAACCTGGTTCGCCCGAATCTACCATGTCTCAAGGCTCACCCGAAAGTGACGCTGGGGCCCAAGTGTACAGTCGCGAAGCTACACCAAATGCCCCGGCAAAGCGCACGAGAACCTCAAAGTCAAGGGGCATGCCCAGATCTCACACCTGGTCTGGCGCAGGAGAGCCAATGTCAGACGCTCCTACGCCATCTGAGGGCGGTGACATGGAGGCACCACGTAGCGGATCGCATGCCAAGCGAAAAAAGTACATAAAGGACAAGCTCGAGAAAGCAGTGGCCACGGGCGGCATGCCTGATCACTGCCATAACTGTGGAGAGATTGAAACACCAACCTGGAGAAGACCATACACCCGGATCGAGTACGGTACACCAGAAGGTATCGTCATTTCCCCTACAGGGATCGTGGCTTACGAAGTCATTGAGACCGATCCGGAACATGGTGGCGAGCCAATGTATCGTATTTACAGGAACAAAATTACTCCCGAAGAGAAGGCAGCCAAGCTTTACGAGCCAATGAACCTGTGCAACCCATGCGGTCTATGGTTAGTAAAGAACGCTAAGTCCCGTCCGCAGCACATGTGGGATAAGTCGTTGAAGGGCGCGAAGGCTGCAAAGAACCGGAAGCGTCAGCCGAGCACGCGCAGCAAGTCGATGATTCAATGCGAAGATACTGCGTCAGACGCCATTGTGCCTCCTTCAGACGCTGCGGGTCCAGAGAGTCTCCCGGAAAAGAATATGCCGCCACCTGTGATTGCACCGCAATTCTCAACCACCAGCGACCAGAATTTGGGTGAGGATGAGGCACATGCTAGTGTCGAGACGGAGGCTGCGCTGCAGCGTGCTATCCAGTCCAGTCCAGCAGGCTTTCGAAGGACTACGCATGCGTCCGCGGACCTGGATAACGACTTGACTCCTAGACCTACCCGCCGACTTCTTTTCCCGTCACCACGCAAGAATGGCGAGGTCAAGTCACTTGACTTTGGCCAAGCGAATTCACCAACGGCCAGTCAGACAGCTAATGACAAGGAGAAAGTGTCTGAAGGCGCTCGATGCGAGCGTTGCAAGAAGCTCAAAAGGTCCTGTGATCGTCAGCGACCGTGCGGGCGTTGCGTATCGAGTGGTATTGATGCCGACGAGTGCGTACCTGCTACTATGAATGCGCCGGTCTACAAGAGAGCTCCCACCGTGCCAATTGACCCTGCCTTGCTTGCTGCGCCAACGCAAGAAGAAGCGGCTCCCGCATCTCTATTGCACGCCCAGCAGCTTGTGGGTGCCCAGGGCAAGGAGTCAGCGCTGGTCAGCGTAGACGACGGTGACATTGACAAAGAGAATCGCCCACCTCCTGTCGAAGACGATGTGCTTGACGATCTGTCATACCTATTCGAAACCCCGGGCATGCCCAAGACAACTCCCAAGAAGTGCACGCCTAGGAGGGACGATATTTTCCAAGATCTTCTCAAAACGCCTACACCAGGTTCCCGTCGTCGCCTGCCATTGACACCACGCCGGAGTGCTGACGGAGCTGAAGAGCCACTGACACCATCACGTTGCATCTTCACTCCCCGCACCATGCGTCCGGCAACAGCTGCTCCGGAGACGCCGTTCACTAGGCAGCTCAACCAGATGCTGTCTGATGCTGCAAACTCGTCCCCCTCCCAAGCTATGGACTTCTCGGGGTTCCCTGTATTCGGTACTCCTGGCCGTCCTGGAGCGCAGTTTTCAGACATCTTCAACGGTGAGTTTTTGTCGAGTGACATGCCCGTCTCAAGTTCTCCCGCGAAGGGTGGCATGTTTGGACTGGGATTTGACCTCTACGAAGATCCTCAGACATCGTCCATGGGAATGTGGAATGACCCGAACATGTTCAGCAATGACGCTGTCATGCTGGACGTCGACAATGATGCCAGGGGTGGCTCAGACATGACCGACGGTAACGAAACAACCATTATGCTGAAGATGACTGTCGGCGGCATCACTGTAGACTTTGCTTCGATGATCGAGGAGGTCGTCAACGACGAGAACGCCAATAACCTTGAGCCTCGTCCAAACGCTCCCGAAACTCAGCTGCATCCTGAGATGATAAAGTCTCGATCAAACACGAACACACAAACGGGCCCAGCGATCACAAGCCCCAAGGCCACGAGCCAAGGTCTGGTGCAGACACCTGAAGCTCCCGAGGTATGAAGACACGATTTGACGGCAGTTGCCGATTTGCACTTTTGGGGTTTGGAACCGGCGTTATACAGCGATCTGCAACTGCATAGCACGGCGCAGTCTGCGGACATGGGACAACGAGGCACGATTTGAAGATATACCAACGATGACGCGAAGAGCAGTCAATTAGATAGACATTGTAGCATTACCACGGCTCCCTCAAGGAGACCATATCAATGAATGAAAACATAATCATTTACCATCAAGATTACGCGAAACGGCCCCTCGGAGTCCACCTCTTCCGTCTTGGGTGTGGACAAGCGATCAGCCTCTCCAAACCCTCCTCCAGTTTCATGATGTATTTACAACCTCACGCTCGTCTCACGTTTTCTCCGCGAAGATCACCTTCGCCGCAAAAGGGATGGGAAAACCTCCGAACCCGTCAAGGAAGAAACCACAATGGGTCTCGATACCCCAAAGAGATGAAGCCCCGTTCAGTTCAGGCAGCCCTGCTCAAGGCCCTGAGGATCCCGCCTCGGCAAGCGCTGTGTTGTTTCGTTCGCCGTGTCACGGACATCATTGGGGTCAGAGAGCCGGTGCCGCCCAAACAAGGTGCTCAAGAGACCCAGAACCGTGGGTTCTAGAGCAAACACAATCTCCATCCATGCGGCTTGGATGATGTCAGAGCGTTGCGCGCGACACGTTCGGGACTGGGATGGACGCATGAATTCGATAGGCGCAAGATGGCGTAGCGTACGAGTAGCGTAAGTAGTTACCGGGATTTGACGTCGAGCGCCGCGGGGCTTGCCTGCTTCGGGAGTAGGGGCCGTTTCCAGTTTCCAGCGCGAATGCTGCGTCTCGCCGCTGGGCTGGGAGAGCAGCACGCCCGGGACTTGAAACCCCTTAGCGACGAGCGTGCATTTTCTTATTCATGACAGCGTATGTCCGCGCGCACCTTCACTGACCACGTGTGCAGCCCGAGAAGGAATCTTGTATGAGACGGCTGTCGAGTACAAGGTGTTGCTTGTTCGGCAGTGCGCTACCAGGCTCGGCTTTCATGCGGAACGCATCGAGATAGATGAACGAGCAACTCGGCCGTACCCTGCGGCGCTCGCTGTCCAGGATGACTCCTCATACATCTATCAGATTTTCTCCGCCAGTGCCCGGATCGCACTGTACAATGTGGTGTCGCCGCGAGGTTCTTGTGACCGTGACCCACGTGTCCTAGGGCTGCCTGAACGGCGCAGATCATGGAGACTTTCAATGCTTCTCCGGCGAAGGATGCACGGCAGCTTGACAGCTGTAGCAAGCTGTAGCGCAGCAGTCAGGCTTTGTTGGCGATTTACCACTACGGACAAGCCCGCACCGGCCCTAATGATTCGCGATAGATTGCGAGACCCCATCCTGCGTCAGCGTGTTCCCTGAGCATTCCACAAACCGGGCCTCCTTTCGGCTAGCCAGCCACGAGTTTCCCCAGGATCTCGGAGGCAGGGGACAAATGTGGTGCGACAAGGTCCGAGAGACAAGGAACGGTTGTTCCACCAATTCCTTTTCAGCGCGAGCAATTTCGAGATCCTGGTCTAGAATCCACCGTTTCTGCTGGGTCAACGCTGGGTCGCTGCTGATTGATGGCAATGCGCTGAATTTGAAAAGCCACCGATCCTCGTATGGCGAATTGCCTGGGAAGATTCCTTCCTTTCCCCCTTCCCTTGTGTTTCTGATATTACCATTTGTGCAGCCCACTTCCGCCTCTCGTTCGTAACCTTTCTTTTCTGCCCTTTCTGACTTTGGTGTTTCGAATGTCTGGCGCCCTAGAACAACATGTAAACATGCTTTCGCCGCGGAACCACGACGACGACCACCCACACGGTTACGTGGACCCCGAGGTACCTTTGAACCTCGGTTTGTGGTTTCTATATGCTGGCGCTACGTTCTTCCTCGCGCTGCGCGTATGGATAAAGGTCACGCGACGACATGGTCTTTGGTGGGATGACTGGATCCTGCTGGTGACTTGGGTATGTTTCGCCATCACTGAGCCGCATAGCAACGACTAATCCTCCTCAAGATCATTCTCTCCATCAATAACAGCCTCATCACCCTTGAATACGCGACTGGCTATGTCGTTGACAAGTGGGATGATCGGATGCAAATCCTTATCAACATCACCTCCTGCGGAACCTTGGTAGGGCAGGCCCTGAGCAAAACAGCGTTTGCTGTCACACTTTTGAAGCTCACCAAAGGCTGGCCCCAATGGATTCTCTGGTTCTGTATTGTCACCATGAACGCCTACATGGTTGTGAAGTGCTTCTTCCAGTGGGCGAGGATCATCGACAAGCCTAGCTACGATGTCTGGTATCGACTCCCCTTTTTCCTGGACTGGACATTCCGTGAGAACTTCAAGGAAGGCGGCAATGGTGAGAACATCCCAGCATCAATGAAAAGCTTCACTGACATGGCCAGTGTACAATATCATCATGGACTTCGTCATGGCCACTTTCCCCTGGCTTATTACCTGGAATCTGGATATGCGCAAAGTCGAGAAGATCGGACTCTGCCTTACCATGAGCCTTGGAATGATCGTCGCCATCATCGCCGCGATCCGCACTGGCTGGAAAGATGGCGGCAACCCCAAAGACGAATGGTACTTCTGGCGCAACGCACACTCGAACATCTGGTACTCCTCCGAGATCGTCGGCACCATCATCGTACAATGCATCCCCGTCCTGCGCCCCCTCATCCGCGATATCCACACGTCGCTGACGAGCAAAAAGCTCGCCTCGGCCCCAGGCGAGACAAACCGCCGCAGCAAAATGCCGCCAGGCTACATGAATAACAGCAGCCACAACGCCAGAGCGTACTCTGATGCGAAGGATGGCACTGTCAACGAGGATTTGACACCGGACTCCTGGGATAATCAGGGGATATACACAAAAAAGGATTTCGAATTGACGACTGTTGAGGTCAAACGCGATCCGCAGTCGATGGTGTAGATACGCGATTCAATTCATTTGTTTCTCAAATTCTCTTCCACAAATCGCTGGCGCGGCAGTAGTCGCCAGCTCTTCTGTAGCTCAACATGCTGCAGCAAGCCATACGACACAAGATGAGACGCGTTTCACGAAAACACAGCATCATCACGAAACCTCAGCACACGACATCTCAACACGGATGCGCTCTGAATGAAATTCAGCCAGCTACCATACCAACATACGCCAGTCTGCGAGTCTCCTGACTTGCAACTCGAATGACGCACGCATCCCTCGTGCGAACGCCGTGCGACCCACACAAGTTTCATGTATTTGGACATGCACAATGAAAGGTCCGTGTCATGGCTGTGCAATCGCATCGAAAAAGGGTACGAAACGATCAGGTGATATGTGGATCTGACCCATGTCTTCTTTGCGCGGCGCCGCGCTGCAGGAACAGGGAAGCGACAGGGAAGTGACAGAGCCGGGCAGGGAAGGCTTGACGAGGGGCAGTTCGAAGCGGAAGAGCGAAAGGTTGCAGAAGGAAGTCAACGTAGGGGATCCCGGTATCCTTGTACAGCGAGATCCACGTTCTGAGGAGTCGTTATAGGAAACAGTTGGTGGATCGAAGTGCATATAGACGATCTGATTGAAACTCAATTCCCACGTTCTTTGCCTTGGCTGTGAGATAGTCGATGCGCCAGCTGGCGCTTGAACAGCTTATACCAAGCGGCTTCTCCGCCAGATGCGCTCGCCGACCGTTGTCCCGACGCAGCGTTCCCGTCAGCAAATCTTTGCGGGACTCGTTTTCGCACGGCTGCCGGGCCAGGAAAAATCCGCGATCCACTTTGCCGAGCAAACAAGGAGGTAAGTGCGTACGCAGTGTGCGCAGCGTTGCAGAAAGATCCATAGTTCACAACTTTCTGCAACTCTTATCCCGCGTCACGCACCATCACATCAAGCACCAGCATTAGCTGGCAACCTAAAGTGGCGCGATAACCGCTATCCAGGACAACACTCGAGAGTCGAGCCTCGATGTTATGGAAACGTCACCCGCCCCTATGGTGGTCCTGCGACCCAGTCTTCCCAAACTGAACGATGCTACTATAGCTGTTCCGAGAAACTACTGGATATTGCTATAGAGGAGTGTTGACTATATGCCGGGTAGGTATAATAGCGGGGAAGTGGAAGGGCACAAGAGAAAGGTGGAACGTGGTCAGGGAACGGAAATGATGGGAGGCGCCGAGAAAACGGTGCCGCGGGCACGACCTGGTCTAGGGAAGTATAGCGCGAGTTTTAAGAACTGGGGTTCAGAGTGAGGTGACCTTGACTATTGTCACGCCGTTGGCGGCGAAGGTGAGAAACAGAGAAATGCGTGCAGCATCAGTGTAACAGTCCATGACCGAAGGCAGCAGCCCGCTTGTGAGGCTTCTGGACGGTCAACCAGAATAACGTGTCGGATCAGTAAGCGGGCCAGATCAGTGAGCGGGCCACCCCACCAAAACGCGTGAAGCTGCTCTCATCCCATCAGCCATGCCTCCACTACAATTGATCCAACTCTCTTAAAAAGAGGGTAGATCTCTTCTTGCTGTTCAAGCGCTTCAATTAAGACGCGTTAAAAGTCAACGTGAAGCTGCGCGGCTCTATGACGTCTCTTGTACAACAATTTCACGCCGTCTCCAAGGTATCCACCCCCGAGGTGAGACAACTCACGTCAATCTCAAGATGACGCCTACTGAGGAGCAGTCTCTCGTACAGTGGATCCTTGACCTTAATCGACGTAGATTTCCTCCCTATATCATTGATGTACGACGAATGGGAGACGTTCTCCTCGCGGCACGCGGCCAAGATCCTCCTCCTTAACCTCTTGGCCAGAAGTGGGTGTCACGCTTCGTCAAGCGCCAGGCAGAGCTTCAGACAAAGTGGAATAGGAAATTCCACTCACAAAGGGCAAAGTGTGAAGATCCTGTTAAGATTAAGGCCTGGTTCAAGCTTGTGGAGGACACACGCGTTAGGTACGGGATCGCTGATCAAGACGTGTTTAACTTTGACGAGACTGGCTTCATGATGGGAGTCGCCTCAACGTCTAAAGTTGTCACTAGCTCTAATACGATAGGCCGAGCTACTGTCGTTTAGCCAGGCAATCGTGAGTGGGTCACAACAATTAAGTGTGTCAACGCGTCTGGGTGGAGTATCCCGCCCTTCGTGATCCTGGCTGGCAAGCTTCACTAAGCCAGCTGGTATCATGAGCTCCCACCTGACTGGGTAGTCGGCCTAAGTCACAACGGCTGGACAGATGATGGCTTAGGCTTTAAGTGGGTCAAGCATTTCCACAGACATACAGAGTCTCGTACAACAGGCGCGTACAGACTACTTATCCTTAACGGGCACAGCAGCCACGCTACACCTGAGTTTGATCAGTTCTGTACAGAGAACAAGATCATCACTCTCTGTATGCCAGCTCATACCTCACACCTCCTCCAGCCTCTTGATGTAGGCTGCTTCTCTCCTCTCAAAGCTGCGTACGGACGTGAGGTAGCTGAGCTTGCCCGCCAAGGTGTCTTTCACGTAGACAAGCTTGACTTCCTCTGGATCTACTCACGTATTAGAGAGTCAGTTCTCTCAGATCAGAATATCAAGGCTAGCTTTCTGGCAACAGGGCTCATCCCAAACGATCCAGAACGAGTCCTGACGTGCCTCACAGTAGTCAGAACGCCGTCTCCACCACAGACAGCAGCAGGTGAATCAGCCTTATGGACAGCAGAGACTCCTCACACAACAGAGCAGCTCCAATATCAAGCTCGCCTCATACGAGACCTCCTTCGTCGCCAGTCCCAGAGTCCTACAAGCCGAGCAATCAGCCAGCTCGTTAAAGGTTGCCAGCTTGCTATGAACTCAGCCACAATACTAGCAGAGGAGAATCAGAAGCTACGTGCTTCAAGTCAACGCCAGAGACGTAAGCGTCAACAACGTAGACAGTATATAGCTCAAGGAGGTGTTCTCCAGGCTCAGGAAGGTCTGGCGCTGGTCACAGAGGCTCAAAGAGGTGTCCAGGCAGGTGACCAAGAAGGAGCTGCTCCTGTACGTATAAGGGCACCACCCACGTGCAGCAAATGCCACGTACAAGGTCACACTAGGGCACAATGTAGATAGATCTAATCTATCGTGATTTCAAACCTCATCAAATTTGATCATGTGGGTGGTGAGCTATCGTACGGAGAACCTCGCGCGTTTTGGTGGGGTGGCCCGCTCACTGATCTGGCCCGCTTACTGATCCGACACGTTAGTGGTATTCTGATTAGTAAGTCGGGAGACGAAAGGGAAGTGATCTGCTGCTATATTTGGGACCTTACCTTCTAGTGAGACCATCAGGATGGACCTTCTTCAGGCTCCACATCGCGAACACACCCCTAAAATCTGCGATAAGTCAGCAGCCCCAAGCCTCTAAGCCAGCAGCTGATACATGTTCTGTGACGGTAGCTTTGGTGTGTGGCGATGGACTGAACTTCTTGTCGTTCGCGACTGATCTCGAGATCGCCTCATAAAGCTACCAGCCCTAATTCGGCTGTCCTCTACATAATCCATGATGACTTGCAGCACACGACCATCTGCTATACACAGGTGAATCATGCTCCCATAAACTCTGCGCTGTGGACTTGCAGATATGAATGTCGTGTTGACCAGTTTCCATTCACCAGATCTGGTTCGTATAGCGAACGTTTCTCTGAGCTACTGTTACCGACCTCAAGCTTATTAGGCCGGTCAATCTCTACAACAGCCGACAAAAGTTACCTCGAGACCCCACAGTCTCAGCGTGAACAGACTCCTTTGGAACCGTATGACTTGGTGTCTTTGGTGCCACACCAAGGCTCCGGTTCATGTTCTCAAACGGCTCATGCGACTTTTGACGTTGGCTTCGCCCGTAAGAGACAAGATGCTTCAATAAATCCTTCAGGTATCTCGATCTGCACAATTCTATCGTCCTCTTTCGTAGATAGTACCATTCCTTCTTTATTGCACAGTTTCCTAGCTACCTCAATCGCCAGACGATGGCCGTCTATGCAAAATGTTTTGTTATTTCGATGCACATCTCAAGGGTCGTGACAGTGAGCAGATTTTCGAGCGTTCAGTGTGCAAACTTTCGAGCGTGCATCTCGAAACTATAATAGAGTGCCCAGCGTTTCTTATTGGTGTGGGTCTTGCGCTTTCCTTAAAAGGGTCTCTCTTGAAGCCAAGTTAGCCAACGCTTCGTCTGAATTCATAGCTCTCAGGCTCACTATGACTGACTGCGAGGGTGACTAACAAGGAAGTGTTCCTCTGGGCCCGTACTGTTTCTGGATTTTGACCAAAGCTAGTCATCCTTGATTACACAGATATGGTAGTAGATTCCGGAGGAAACTGCTGTGGCAAGGGTTCGCGGGCCGAGCGTTGAGAATTGATTGTGCTAGGCTTACTATTGACTTCAGCGATATCGCCTGGGCGACCGAGATAGTACCCTGGGCTGTTGTCAAGATTTGTCATACTGGGCCGGTTTCAGTCCGGACGCCGCCAAAGCGGCTCGGTATCGCAATACACGCTTGCTAGCTTGGTGTAGGAGTAATTCGAAGACACTGGATCAGGCACTTTGTTACATCCGCCGTTGTCATAGTATACTTCACTTGTGTGGCATCAGATTTGCGTAGCGGCAAGGTGTAATTATTATGCGAATCCCCGTGAGCTGTGTGACTTGGCTTCTCTGCTCAAACTTTGAAATACTATAGTTTGGCTCTGGTCCCGATGCTCGGTTCTAGTATCGTATCTGGACCCTAAACCACTGCAATTCTGCTAAGTGTCCATTTGACAAAGGTCTATGTACACGCCTCTTTATTTGCACATGTCTCTTATCACTTCGGCAAGCCTTTGAATCTCATATGTTGTCAATACGCACAAGACAGTCTCATAACCCATTCGCTCCTCGAGTTGATCCTTTGTTCTCTACAATGTCTCGGCATTTGTGAGCGTACGGTTACTGGACTTCAACTTGCTCCGGGAGGGGTACCCTTGCCTTTCATGTCGTCCTTGCGCGTAGTAACCCCTTCACGAGTAGTACAGGGTTTTAAAACTTGTTAAAGATGGACGTACATTGTTCTAGGAGAAAATTTTGAAGGAAGGCGGCTGTGGTTAGCTTCTTTGTCTGCCTGAGCCATGCGGAGATGGTACTCTTCTCGCGGATCAACCACTACGGGAAGTGGCCCCAGACGAAGATACCCTGCATCGTCGATATGAGATTGTGGGATAGACGTGGTTAGTGGTACATCACGTTTCACTCTTGCGGGCGATTGTGACCGGTTGTCTTCCAGAAGCTGCTCTTCAGTTTTCACAATTTGAGAGGGGCGGTAGTAGTCGATTCGCTGACATCATTATTCGCTGCTACCGTGTAGCGCCAGAAGAGCTATAATAGTACGTTGATCGATCTTCAGCTGTGGCTTGAGAGCAATCAGATGGTAGTAAGTTGAGAGTCGTCTGTCCATCTATCTTCTTTTCTGATGGGAGCAAGTTGCGCCCACAAAGCTCCACGGCTCGGTTGCTTCCTTCGTTGATTGGATCCAGCACCACGTTTTGGTCTTCAGCTTTTTCGCTGTTACTCTTTCTTGACCATCGGCTGATTAGTAGAGGGTTCTAGGACGACCTGTATACGATAAATTTGTCTGATCGTTCTGTTGAACCGGCCTCCAATCGACTTACACACTGGCTAAGCACTAGGTGTGATCGTGATCGATTTAATGTTCATGAGGCGAAGGTTTTCCTCCTCCACGAGCTCATTGACAGGACGTCGGCAGTTGAGGAACGGAACATTGCTAAGGGCGCCAACTACTGAGCCGCCGTTACGTCTGTACTCCTCAAGGTCGGCCTGGACTTGTTCCTGCGACATCTGCTGCCGCTCGGTGACAACGTCTTCCCATACACCACCTGGGCAGACCCTCTTGGTCGCTCCAGAATGAACAGAGCAAATCTCAGGCGAGTATAAGATGAAGCATCAGACAGGTGCCGTGGGTTTCAGGGCACCGGGCCCCCAGATGTCGAAACTGATTTCTCTAAGCCTTCATCTGTGGCCGTTCCTAATTTTTTGCACCTCGGTTCCGCTTCCGTGGCGATGGAGGTGAGATCGCGAGCTGAGTAGCACAGAGACCAGCTACCTCTTCGTCCGTGAGGTCGCGACCAAGATCCTAATGTTTTCCATAGACCGAGGGTTTCGAGTAGGTCTGCACCACCATGCGCTTCTACAACACGACGAACGTCGTCTGCCAGAGGAGTAGATATCAGTGTTACGTCAGGAATAGAATTTTGTCCCAAGGTGCCTTCAAGATCGATCGCAATGTTGTACTTCGCCCAGCTCCATTGCTGTTGTTCGGGTTGCTCCCCTCAGGACGACCTCTTCACACGCCGCCTGAGTTTCTGAAATAGGTCTAGATCGTTCAGAATCAACACTCTCGACCATGATATCATCAGACGCCACTACCATGTGTCTTGGCAGGGCAAAGAGCGATAGCTCTTCTTGATGAATGCTCACATGACGGTTCAGATAAATGTCTCCGTGCACAAAGCACATTTGACATGAACATTGGCAGGTCCCCGTCGATGAAAATTGTTGACAATGTCGTCCAGTCTTTTGGCGCCCACAATATTTTTGTGTGTGTCAGTGAGATGCTCTCGTAGACCTACAGAAGATGTAAACACAGAGTTGCAACCCTCAAGATATTGCCAAGTGCCTCTATACATGCACACTTCGTGTTGGGACCATTGGTGTCTTGATTTAAAGGTGTGATCTGGAGCATCATAAGACTCGGAAGTGCAACCCTCAGATCGCATCAGTGAAGAGAGAAAGCGGATTCTCTCATTACTTACACATGGTTGAAGATCGTTGAAGACGTGTTTAAGCCACGCGTTCGGACTTTCGGTAGAGGTTACACGGAAACAAAGGGGGACCGTAGTACAACAATGGAATTTTGTAGTAAAAGGCTGAGTGACCACAGTCTTCAGTCCTTCGCCGAAACCTATCCTTACCTAGGTAAGCTATGTATATCGGGCATTTCCACCAACAACAGCCTGATACCTGCCTAGGGTATCTTCTGGACTCGAAACAACGTAAACACGGTATCTACCTAGTACATGTCTCGGAAAACTGCCCTAAGAGGCAATACACATCTTACTCGCTGCGTCAGGTTCTTGCAGACTTAATTACTGCCGGAAGGCGACTAACACAATATGATAAACTAAATGTCGCCTTGGAACTATCATCAAGCAATCTCCAGCTCTACAAGACGCCTTGGCTGGTCAAAAAATGGGGCGAAGATGACGCCTATTTTGTTTTGAAGCCCGAGGCTACACCACTGTCCGTGTACGAGCGCCCATATGTACATCGACAACTCACCGCAAGTAATATACAACACCACAAAACCGACAATCCAAGTACCGAATCATCCGCGACGAGACCCTTTACAGTCACGGTGTACTGCTTATCGAGCTCTGGTATGGTAAATCCCTAGAGGATCTCCGGGCTCCGCCCGACCTTGACTGTAGTGTGGTGTACCACCGAAAGACTGTTCGACAACAAAATTGAATTTGAGGCTGGAAAGCGCTACTCAAATGCAGTACGACTTTGTACCGTGTC
This sequence comes from Didymella pinodella, assembly GCA_039634465.1. Lineage (NCBI taxonomy): Eukaryota > Fungi > Ascomycota > Dothideomycetes > Pleosporales > Didymellaceae > Didymella > Didymella pinodella. The sequence continues at coordinate 448,944 of CP113352.1, forward strand.
TGCCGGGTCAATGCACGCCACGGGTCTGTGCACGAATTCTGTACATCTCAACACCACGAAAATGATCGTATAACTCTACAACAAGTAGTAATTATATAGTTAAAATTAAATTAAAATATCTATATAGCTCTCTAACAATGTTGCCAGCTCTGTTAATAATTCTAAGTTGCAGTGCAGCTGCTGCGCGTGGTGTGGGTGCGAGGTGCAGGTAGAGGCTGCTCTACAACAACACTACGCCAGGCACGCTTATAGGGTGTTTTTTTTGTATAGGAAGCTAGAGGTGCTTTCTGTGACATCTTGCGCTTATTTAATTAGGATAATTATATAGATTTAAGTGCGTCGCGCTCTTGTTTCTTGCGCTCTTTCTTAGCGGCTTCCTCTGCTCTCTTTACCTTTAATGCCTCCACCCTCGCAGCGTACGCCACAGAGCGTCTCTCTTGCTCTAGCTTGTTTTATAGGGTTATAGCCGCTCTCTGCTCCTATTAATAGTGTTTCGCTACCTCTTCTTTAAGCTAATTTGTCTTATTGTAGTAGTGTTGTTGTCGCGCGCGTTAAACTCTACTAGGGCTAAAGAGGAGGGCTTTATTACGCCCTGCACTCTTCTAAGGTAGCAGTAGAGCTCCACGCTTCTTCTTTGCGGGATTCTAAGTAGCAATTATAGCAGAAAGTCCTTTGTTCTTAGCGTTAAGAAGCTTATAATAAGTGCTTAAATAGTGTAGCGTACGACAGAGCTGTCGCGCGTCCTCTAAGGTGTTTTCTCCCACAATAGCTTTGTATAATTGATTAATCGCGCGCTAATTGTCTGCCTTAATGGCTAGAGGGGTCTTATAGCTGTTGTTACTATCGTTGTCCTATTAGCTAAGTACGACGCTCGCGTTCTGTGGCCATATACCTGTTGCTTTAAAGGAGCTAAGGATGCGCACCTTAGTTATTATACGCTGCCACGCGCGCTAGAAGAGCATAAAGAAGTTAGCCTTAGGCACCCCTGCTAACGCTTGGCTATTGTGAAGGTGTTGTGTGACAAAATCCGAGTAAAAGTGAGCGAGAGGGCTGAACAGCACAACGTTAAGCGGCTGGAGCGACTGCGTACTGTGCGGAGGGAAGACTGCTAACAGAATCCTGTGTTTATCGCAATAGTTAATGAAGCGCATTGTTAGATAGCTGCTATAGCTGTTAACGATAAGCAATCGCCAGCTTCTGCGCGCTTTCTTAGAGGTGTGGCGCTTAAACAGCTGCTTTAGCCACGTAAGCCCCACCTTATTATTTGTCTATCCTAAAGGCGTCGCAGTAGTAAATACTAAGTGTTTTCCTGGATTAATATCCTTAACCTAAGCGGCCTAGAGGGTGTTATCAGCTCTAGTGAATATAAGGCCTGGCGGCAGAGCGCTCCTATCGGCGCAGACGCTCGCCAGTAACGTCACCTACTCTCTGTTGCCATCCTGTAATGACTACCTGTTCTTCTGCTTCTTGTATAGCTGTTAGCTGAAGATCCTTTTGCTCCTAGCGACAAGGCTAATAGCGAAGCCTTTCTTATCTATGTTATACGTGTTAGCCGCGCGCATGTTGTATTCTGCGATCTTAGTGTGCAGGAGGGTAAAATAGGCTAAGTACTTGTCGCTATTATTAGCAGCGTGCTGTACTTTGTCTATAGTAGTAGTCTATTTAACAAGGAGACAATTAGTGTTGCAGTTAATAAAGTCTATAACCTAGGTCTTACTAACACTCTTATATGCTATTTTAGACGCGAAATTTTGTATTATCTGCCTTATAGGTGGTAAGTGACGCTCTATAAGCTCTTCTATATACGCGCAAAGCTCACGCTCTTATTGTGCGTTAAGCTTTTAGTGTTGTTAGTCTGCCTCCGCACGCGGGATAGTCACGCCTCTGTCCCTCTGCAACAACGTTAACTGCAATAACCTAGTCTAGTTAGTAATTTTTTAGTACAAAATCTTTCTGTCTAATATTACTGCACGTGCATTTTTAAGCGCTTAAGAAACAGAGTCTATTTATAAAGTTGTAGTGTTAAGGAGATTTGTGTGTTTTGGTGATCGCGTGCATTGACCCGACGCGTGCATTGACCCGGCAGACACGGTATACGCTGCGACTCCGATCGCTCAGAGATGAGCCTCGACAATAGGAGGTTCCAACAGGCAGTGTTTGAAGGCGTAGTACTGCCACTCAAGTTGACGTTGCAGCAGTTGAATGGACGATTGTCGTGATGCTAAACGACAGTGATAGCAAAGCAGTCACCGGAATATTTACTATAAACGCGCGAACAAACTCCACATACGACTATAGGACGTTGAAAACAAGTTCTCCTGGCCGCTCCGCTGTCTTTCGAGGTGCTCTTCCAGGGAACATGTTACGCCCATTGCTGTTTCTAGTATACAAAACACTATAACGTACTCTACGGGCGAGCCAATTATACCGTGTTTGCCGGGTCAATGCACGCCTTGAGTTAATGCACGCGATTACTAAAACACACAAATCTCCTTAACACTATAACTCTACTAAATAGACTCTATTTCTTAAGTGCTTAAAAAGGCACCTGCAGCATTATAAGATAGAAGGATTTGCTACTATAAACTTACTAATTAGATAGAGTTAACGTACCCCACAGGCGAGCTGATCAACGGGCGAGCTAATCAACGGGCGAGCTGATCACTTTTGCTAAGCCCCCACCAAACTCTCCCTATTATAGCCCAAAACACCACGAATTGGCGCTGCATAAGGCAAAACAAGCTGCAATATTACTTAGATACCTATTCTACCTTATTCTTGCACGTTTGCGTGTTATGTCCTGTCTAGTTGCACCTTCTGCAGCGTTGTTAGGATAGTTCACCCCCTTTAGCGCGCACCCGCTTCTTTAGCTTCTTCCTATCACCACGCGCCCTAAACTCCTTTAGAGCTGCTAGTTGCTGCCTATCTCTAACTATTAGGGTCCCTTCCTTCTAAACCTACTTTCTTTTATGTAATTTTTATCATGTGGCAGCCTTATTAGCTGCTTAAAGCTTACTAATTTCCTATTAGGTGTTGAAGTCGTACTTTAAGCAAAGCTCGTAAGCACTAATTCTATTAGTTCTTAGGGATGAATATGGTAACAGGAACATAGGGGGTTAGTTGCAATGAGGTGTATAGATATAATCTGTTAGTCTTAAAGGCAGAGGGTAACAATAAGTAGTACAGCGTAGACTGTCTAGCTTAAAGGTTAAGTAAGATCCAAAGACAAACTTAATAACTTAGGTTAAACACGAACTGTAAGAGTTGTGTTCCTACTAGGATATTGTTACGATCTCCGAACGAACAGGTACTGATAGGAAGCGGGGTAGCGCTAAGGATGACAGCGTGTCACAGGTCACGTGAAGTAAGAAGGTTACCATCCCGCCAAGACAAACCATCAAGGATGGCTTAACCATCACGGATGGCGAACCCTCACAGGAAGGCCTACCATCACGGATGGCTAACAATTATGGGAAGATAGCATATCCCTCAGGTATATAATGTGTAGGAACACAACCCTTAAGGTTCGTGTTTAACCTTGTCAATTAAGTTTGTCTTTAGATCTTAATTAACCTTTGAGCTAGACAGTCTACGCTGTACTACTTATTGTTACCCTTTGCCTTTAAGACTGACAGATTGTATCTGTACACCTTACTGCAACCTAACCCCTTGTGTTCCTGTTACCGTATTCATCCTTAAGAACCAATAGAACGCGTGCTTACGAGCTTTGCTTAAAGTACAACTTCAACAGATATATACTTCTAAAGGAGAGTAGTGGCATCCTGTGCTGCTAGTACCATCCTGTTCATTACGGGATGGTCTACCATCATAGGATGGCATACCATCCTGTTAACCCCAGGATGGTGCGTCTTAGCGGGATGGCGTATCACGTGACACGTGACACGCCGTTACCCAAGTGTTGCCCCGCTTCCTATCAGTACCTGTTCATCCAGAGATCGTAACATTAGGCTAAAACTAGCTTATAGGATAAAATTGCTCCCCCCTTTGCGTAGTGCTTAAGCGCGCTTAGAATAGAGTCTAGTAAGCTACCCTACTGCTTCTTATACTTCTCTTAAATTAGAGTTAATTAAGACCTAAATTCTAGGGTATTGCTTAGGGTTTGTAACTGCTAGGGCTTGTTATTAGTAGTAAATAGTAGTAATAGAGTCTAAAGCTTTATATTAAGGGCTGTTATAACCTATTCTAGGTTAAAGGGGACTAATCTAGCACCTTAAAACCCTCCTTAGATATTACTAGGAGTAAATACTATATTATAGGTAGCTTTAAAGCATAGCAGGAACTTAGTCTTCATAAGGTAGCTAATCTAGTTGCGTATAAGCATTTTAGCTTAGCGCCTATATACCTACTTTAAAGAAGCAAAACAGCCTATATTAAGTAGCTATAGGAGGTGCAATAAGTAAAGAGGTATATATATAGTAATAATCTTATTATCCTTATAGTATTACTAGAACTAGAGTAAGTTATAGCTCTTATAGCTATTAATAACTAGTAAATAGTAGGTACTAATAGTATGCTCCTTTATATATATATATTAAAGTGCTTTAACTACTTAAGACTAAGCTTATTAGTAGTCTAGCTATTAGTAGAGACTCTAATAACCTAATCCTAAAGTAGGTTTTCTTTTTTATACTAGCTAGTAAGGTAGTAATGCGCTTTAGAGATAATAAAAGGTAGAATAGCCTATCTAGTAGTATTAATATCCTATATAACTATTATCTACTTTTAGTTGCCTAGCTAGACTACTTTTAGCTTTTCTTGTCTCTCTAAAGCTATAATAGCTACTCTTTAGAAGATCTAGCCTATTATAAAGCCTATCTTATTAAAGTTATATATACTATTATTATAGATGCTATACTTAGCTTTAATATTAGCTACTAGGCTAAACTAGCCCTATATAACCCTAGAATCCTTATAGAGGGCTTACGTATAGTTATACCTATAATTAAACTTTACTTTGAGCTCTAGCTAACGCTTAATAAATATACTAGGCTAGTTTATGCTAATAGGCCTAGATTGCGCTTAGCGCGTAGAGAATTAGCTATAGTAGCTATATCTACTAGCTAGAGGCTAAATCCTTACATCTCTAGCTTAAGAATATATTTAATAACTACCTACTCTTTATTATTATCTAGCTTTTATAAGTTAGCTATAGAATTAGCGTGTAAAGGTTATCCTACATGTTATATGCTTAGTATACTCTAAGGCACCTTATAGATAGCTATAGCGTGTTACTAGGTAAGATTTGCGTCTTATTTAAGAGCTTAAAGTGTAAGCTATATTTAGGCTTCCCTTAACGCGTTAATATTAGGTTATTGTTAAGGCATTAGTATGTAAAGGTTACTTTAGTAGGAGCTTAGTAAAAGTAATTAGCTTACCTATTAATTAGCTTACCTATAGAGTACATTATTATATTTAATATTATTATAATAACGTGAGTGCATAGCGAGTGACGCGGATAAGCGGGTGACGCGCCCTAACAAGCTGTTAGGCCTACTAACTGCAACAGTACAACACCACAACGTTGTACTGTAGCTTATAGTACAGAATATTAATCGCTAACCTCTACTATATCTTTCTTACAAGTGCGCGAATTGTGACCAATCTCTCCGCAGCGCTTACAGTGCCTTTTACCGCTCTTGCCTGCACCTGTTCGAACCCTACCCTTACAACTCTCCCCTTTAACCTGCGCCTTAACGTCGCGTTGAGCTATTAAGTCCTCTGCCTCTTCCTTTAACAGGTCTCCGCCCTTCTAAATACGCTTTCTTTTCTGTGATTTACGCTCAGAGGCTGCTTTATTTGACGCTTCAAGCTGCAGCACTCGGGCTGCTAATAACGTCTGCCTATGCAGCAGCATTGCCGTGCCTCTCTGCAGCTAATCAACGATTTCAACCATCGGAGTTAGTGACGATCCTTAGTGCTTTTAAATACAATCGCGAAGCAGCGTTAATTAAGCCTAGATCTTATTAGCGTTAGTGGGTGTCTTAGGGTTCCATTAGAGCTCCTCTAAGAGCGGCGGTGTTGGCGTGCGGACCTTAACATCAAGCTTTGATAGCACCACTGATAGATCTCTAGGCACTAATCTAGTTGCCTTAAAGCTTGCTATGATGTTTGCCTTTAAAAACGCCTGCTTAAATACCTTTGCAAAGGTCGCAATAAAGGCTTTCTTGTTAGTTCTGCTAATATAGTCTAATGCCAAGCCTCTGATCTCTCTGCCGTACGCTCGCTTCAGGGGGGCAAAACAACCTACGTTAAGCGGCTGAAGGATGTGTGACAAGTGCGGAGGCATACAGAGGGTAATTATCTTGTTCTCCTCGCAAAGCTCCTAGAAAGAGAGCGACTTGTGGCTCTTGTGGCCGTTAAGTATCAGCAGCACGTAGCTACCTACCCTCTGGCCTTTAATCCGCTTAATAAAGTGCCTAAGCCAGGCTACACTAAGCTCGTTAGTAGTCTAGCTATTGTCACTTACCCTAATGCGCTATTAGGGCTTTAAATTAGGGAACTAAGCTTTGTTGTAGTTCTTTGCTTTAAAGATAAGGTAGGGCGCGATTGCCCAGCCCATTGCGTTAATCGCAGCGATTAGAGTCACCCACTCACGATCTCCCTGCTAGACTCCAATAGGCTCAGTACGTCTCTCTAATGCAGTAACTACTTTAACTTAACTTCTAACGCCTATAGTAAAGCTAGTCTTATTAAAGTTATAGGTATCTTCGTCTAGGATACTATACTTGGCCTTAACGTTCTGTACCAGGTCAAACTAGGGCCTAACGACAGCTAGGTCGCTGCAGAGGACTCTCTAGCGATCCCTCTGTTAAGTCGTTCGCGATTTAACTCCAGGCTCGCGTTTAACAAAGTTTAAGGCCTATTGCAAGCTAATAGGGCCTGCGTCGCGTGCAGCGCGCAGTTAATTAGCCATATCTTCAACCTAATAAAGCGTTAGGCTAGATCCTTGCTAGTCAAGCTTCCTTATATACTTTACAAGGGTCTGCTCTTCTGCCTTAGTAAGATTTAATGATTTAGGGTGGGTATCGCGTGTTAATCGCGTTCTAGCGCGTTAGCGGCGGAGAGTTGCCTCTGAGACCTTGTAAACTACAGCAGCGCGTCGCACGCTTAGTTCTTAAGGTTTTTTAATTGCTTAGAGTGCAAGATTAATTCTCTCTTTATTTAGAAGTAATTCAAGGTCTGGTGGTTGATCCATTGAGGTTTGAAGGTAGGTAGACCCATCTGCTTGTTGGGGCGCGTCACTCGCTTATCCGCGTCACTCGCTATGCACTCACGTTATATATTATAGGCAAGTAGACTATATAGGCAAGTAGACTACTTTTACTAAGACTCTACTAAAACTACCCTAATAAGTACAGTTTGATATATTAAATAAGAGGTAAATATAGCTTACGCTTTAGGCTCTTAAATAAGACGCGAAACTCTTAGATTAATATGCTATAGCTATTTATAGCGTCTCTTTAACTATACTATACTAATAACGCGTAAACAACCTTTATGCGTTAATACTATAGCTAATTTGCAGAATCTAACTACTACTAAGGAGAAGGTAATTATTATGCATATACCTAAGCTATCTAAGTAAGGATAACCTCCCTAGCTTGCAGATATAGCTAAAATTGCTAATTTTCTATAGAAAGAGCGCAGTTTAGCTCCTATTAGCTTAAACTAGGCTAGTACGTTTATTTTATATTAGGATAAGATTAATGGAGTCTTTAATTATAAGTATAACTATAAGTAAGCCTTCTATAAGGACCCTAAGGTTATATAAGGCTAGTTTAACCTTATAGCTAATACTAAAGCTAAGTATAGTATCTAGTATAATAATACATAATATATAATAATTAATTATAAATAGGATTATTATATGCGAAGTAAGCTTTTTAAGTAGAGAATTTTAGTATTACTTTAGTAGTTCTACCTATGTTAGAGAACTTAAAGCTATGCAAATCTAAGCTAAACTAACTATTATAGTAGATTATATAGCCTAAAGATATAATTAAAAACTATAAACTATATTAAACTTACCTACCCTAACCTACTATATATACTAGGTTAAACCTTAGTACTTACTATCTAAGTATTACTATTATTTAGCTAGCGTTTAACCTCCACTCTAGCCTTCTTAGTATTGTTAGCGGCTGCTGCACCTAGGAGTTTAGAGTTGCTATTGCAGGCTATAGCACTCTAGCTACTATAAAACTTACTAATAACATACTAGTAGGGGCTAAGGTTATTAGTAATAGCCTAAGTAATATTATAATCCTTAGAATTAACTATAGTATAGTGCACGTAGATAGTAATATAAAGGCTAGCTAATAGAAGTTAGTCTATTATACGTCTATTATAAGTTAGCACATACTAGTAAAGTTAGTAGATATAAAAGTATTGCAAACTAACCTAAAGGTCTTAATAGCTAAGGAAGTAAATATTAAAGTTATACCTAGACAAAGTCTAATATTATACTAGTTCTAGTTAGGTTTTAGAGAAGAGTACTAGTTCTAGAATAGTAGGGTAAACTGCGTCTAGACAAAGTCTAATATAATAGCTTAGGTTAATAAAGGTCTAAGTAACGTGTAGTATAGCTTATTATTATTAGAGGTAAGATTCTAAGAAGTAACTTAATTAACTAAGTTAAACATAAACTATAAGGGTTGTGTTCCTATATACTATATACTAATAGTAGGAGAGTGCTTATAGACAAGCAACTAGAGTTAGTCTAATAAGAAGTAAGTAGTTGCTTATAGATAAGTAGTATTATACTATACTTATTAAAGAGTAGTTATGTGTGTTATGCTTATTAAAAAGTAGTTATATAACATAGCTATATAGCTACTTCTCTACTCTAGTCTAGTAAGTCTAGGGCCTAGTTAGTAGTTACTTATTACTATACTATTCCTATGCATAAGGATTGTAATATTATACTTTAAGTAAAGCTTATAAGCACGTGTTCTAATAGTTCTTAAGGATAAGTATAGTAATAGGAAGATAAAGAGGTTAGGTTATAATAAGGTGTATAGATATAATCTATTAGTCTTAAAGGCAGGGGTAATAATAAGTAGTATAGAGTAGACTATCTAGCTTAAAGGTTAAAAGTTAAGATCTAAAGACAAACTTAATTAACTAGGTTAAATGTAAATTATAAGAGTTATGTTTCTATATACTATATACTTAAGAAATATTCTATGCTTATTCTATTATTCTAGTGTTATGCTAAACTAGCACATTATAGAACATTATAGGGATCCTTTAAATAATACGTAACTTATTCTATTATAGCGTTCTACTAAGACTTTAGAATATAAGGGGTTATGTTATTATTAGTCCTAAGTACTAACCTTCTTAAAGACCTTTAGGTTGTCCCTAAGTGTTATTAATCCTTCTCTTCCTTATCTTCCGCCGTGCCCTATCTTAGGTTCGTGTTAAAGTTGTACTTTAAGCAAAGCTCGTAAGCACGTGTTCTATTGGTTCTTGAGGATGAGTACGGTGACAGGAGTCCGAGGGGTTAGTTTGCAATGAGGTGTACAGATACGATCTGTCAGTCTTAAAGGCAAGGGTAACGATGAGTAGTACAGAGTAGACTGTCTAGCTCAAAGGTTAAGGTTTGAGATCCAAAGACAAACTTGATTGACTAGGTTGAACACGAACTATAAGGGTTGTGTTCCTACTTGTTATATACTAAGGGAATATGCAGAGTGCTCAGTTGTACTGATCGTACTGATCGCACTGAGCACTGGTCGGACTGATCACTGATCGTACTGAGCACTGATCATACTGATCATGCCAAGACTGATCACATCACGTGACCCATCGATGATAGCCGAGCCATGACTGCTAACGCTGTGTGGTTGCTTACTTGTAATAACTCCTCCCCTGTGGGTCGACTGTGCCGTACCAGGGTGGTGATCCGCGACGTTTTAATACTGTGTTCCTCAGGATCGTAACACTATTCCCCTCCTGTCTTAGCTTGGTCTCTTAAGCTTATTCATATGACGCAGGCCCCGCCTCGTTGATCAGGTAGGTTTCTGACAATGCTGAAACAACCAACTGAGTTGAGTACAGCCCGTCGACATCGTCTATACGAATTTGTTAAACTCTTTAGAGAGATTATAGTTAAGAAGTGTTCGACCTGCGAGAAGCACAAACGTGTGTGCAAAGTCCATATTCGTTCCGGAAAGTGCAGCGAATGCCTAAAGCGTGGCCAACGTTGCGATGTGCGCATAACGCGCTCAGAGTTCCAGCGTCTGGCAACTGAAAAAGAGAAGTTGCAAGCACGAATAAAAGAAAGTCGTGAAGCGCAGAACGAAGCGCTCAAGGCCTCTGAAAAGGCGTTGGAAGAGTTGCGAATTGCACGCGTGCGCGAGGAGCGGTTGCGTCAACAAATGGATTTGCTTGATCGTTGAGCTGAAGAAGCGATTTCAGTTAAAGAGCGGAGTATTGCGGAACAGGAGTTGGAAGAAGGGACCGCGTCGCTCAAGGGTCCTTCTGATGGGCTTGACCTGGTCCTGTCACCCAGCACCTGGGGTGCCTTCGAAGGTTGGCCAGCTGGAGCCTGGGATGCTAACGTGTCGCCATCTGATTGGCTTTCCTATATTCCTTCAACAGTAGCCGGCAGTTCGTAAGGTGCGTTGCCGGTTCCTATGTGTTTTCTGAATTTGGGTATCCTAACCATTTAACTAGATACTTAGTGTTGCGTCTGTTCTTGCGATGTGTTATTATTTTTTCGATTTCCCATTCGTCCTGGCCGTCTGCCTGGTAGTGAAAGTCTTTCTGGATTGGCGTTCTGGGGTCGGCTGGTTCCAATAGCGAGATGTGGAACACAGGGTGGATCTTTGCATCCTTAGGCAGCGCGAGTCGATAGTTGACTGGGCTGACTTGTTTGGAAATGAAAAATGGTCCGACCTTAACTTTGTCCAGTTTTTTCGTTGGTCGCCGTGTGCGTAGATTCTTTGTGAGGAGATACACCTTATCCCCCTTCTTTAGCAGAGGCGCCGTTTTTCGTTTTTTGTTAACATAAGAGATGCTCCTTGACTGAGCTCTGGCGATGTTATCAAGCGATTTCTGGTGTACTTCCTTCAGTGCTTTGACTGAGGTTATCGCTGATTCTGTTTGGATATTGCTGTTCAATGACCTAGTAAAGAGATTTGGCTGTCTGCCGTGATTCGCGAAGAACGGCGTGTAGCCTGTTGCTTCCGAGAGTTTGTTATTGTATGCAATTTGTGCCATAGGCAATAGTGAACACCAGTTGTCTTGCTGCTGGTTGCAGTAAATGTGGAGGTATGTCTCCATTGTCTGGTTCACTCTTTCTGTCTGTCTGTCTGTCTGCGGGTGGTAGGCCGTGGAAAGCTTCTTCTTGGTGCCTAACGCTGCTAGTAGCGTGGTCCAATAGTTTGACGTGAAGAGCTTATCTCTGTCGCTAATGATTGATTCTGGGATACCGTGGTAGCGAATGATCCGGTCCTTAAAGACGTGCGCTAACTGTTCTGCAGTGTAGCTATGTCTGAACGGTATCATCTCAGCGTACTTAGTGAATCGGTCTACTACGACGAAGATTGAGTCGTAGGCGTATCCTGTTACAGGATCCTTGGAGACAGGTAGCTGGGTAACGAAATCCATCGTGATGTTCGTCCATGGTGCCGTTAGAGGCTCCATTGCCTGTGCTTCTCCATACTTGGCGTGCGTGCTGTGTTTGTTCTGCTGACAGCTTACGCAGTTCTTGATGAACTTGCCGACTTTGTCGCGCATGTTCGGGAACTCGTAATGTCTCTTAATAAGTTCTATTGTTCTTGTGATGCTAGGGTGTCCGTGTAGCAGGTCATCATGGTGATTGCTGATGATCTCTTGTTCTAATTCTTCAGGAACGTGAGCTGGTATCTGTTGTTCTTGTCGGACTAGCATCAAATTGTTAAGCTGCTGTGATGGTCCTAACGATCCGTCGCTGTTGATGCTAAGGATCGCTGACTCATTGATTGTCTTAGATCCCGCGAGGTCGTGTCGTCGACTGAGCGCATCTGCTCTGCCGTTGTCCTTTCCTGGAGTATAGAGGATCTTGAACTTATACTGCCTAAGTGTCTCAGACCATCGTACTTGTCGTCTGTTTAATACCTTTGTTGTTGTGAAATGTACCAGGTTCTTATGATCTGTGTAGATCGTGAGTTCTGAACAACTTTCTGCGTAAACTCGCCAGTGTTCTAAGGCGGATACAATCGCTAGTAACTCCTTGTCGTGCACGTCATATCGTTCCTCTAGTCCTGAGAACTTGCGTGAGTAGTACGCGATTGGGTGCCATTGGCCATCTCGCTCCTGCGTGATGCATGCTCCTAATGCCAAATCTGAGGCATCTGTTTCCATTCGCAGCGGTTCTCCGCTTCTGAATGTGACTAGAGTGGGTGGATCCACACAAGCCTGCTTTAGCGTTTCAAAGGCTTGGTCCTGATCTCTGTCCCATCTAAAGGGTGTGTCCTTCCGCGTGAGTCTTGTTAGCAGTAAGGCCTTCGTGGAGTAGTCCTTGATGAAGCGTCGGTTAAAGTTGACAAACCTAAGAAACTCTTAAATGTTCTTGACAGTCTTAGGTGTTGGCCAATCTTTCACAACCTGAATCTTATCTTTGCTCATCTTAACTCCATGTCTTCCTACGATAAACCCTAGGAATTCGACTTCCTCCTTGTGCCACTCGCACTTCTCAGGTTTCAGGCGTAGGTGTGCTGCTCCTAGGCAGGTAAGCACTTGTCGTACATGTTCGACATGTTCCTCTAGCGTCTTGCTGTACACTAGGATGTCATCGAGGTACGCCACCACAGTGATGTCCAAGTGCGCTCTTAATACGTTGTTGATGAGTGCTTGACACGTCGCTGGTGCGTTGGTAAGCCTAAATGGCATAACCAGATACTCGTAATGACCATAACAGGTTCTAAACGCCGTCTTCCATTCTTCGCCTTCCTTCATGCGGATAAGGTTATACGCCCCTCTTAGATCTAACGCAGTAAAGTACTGTGCTCCAGCTAGCCGATCTTGTAGTTCGCTGATATTCGGTAGCAGGTACCAGTTTTTAATTGTAATATCGTTGAGCTTCCGGTAGTTGATGCAAGGTCGTAGCTTGCCATCTTTCTTTGGTACGAATAGAACGGGAAATCCTGCTAGGGATTCTAATTCCCTAATGAATCCTTTGTCAAGGTTCTCCTTGAGGTATCTGCGCAGTTCCTCAAGCTCCTTTTCTGACATCTGATATATGGGCCCGAATGGGGGTTTCTTTCCTTCCTCGAGCTTAATCTCGTGGTCCCATTCCTAGTGCTGCGGTAACGCTTTCGCAGTCTTCTTATCGCGGAAGAGGTCTATAAACTCTCTATATTCATCCAGGATGTCAGGAGTTGTACTGTCCTCCTTAACCGTCGCTTTGTGATCCTGGGGCTGGTTAGTATCTGCGCGGTCGACCGCTCTAACTTAGCGCGTCTTGTTCGAAGAGATGTTGTTAATCTCCTTCTCATCCACCAGCTGCGTCGTGAGCTGCGCGGGTCGCTGTCTTGGTGTACCTAATCCGTGACACTTAAGCGTTATTCGCTGGTTCTTCCAGTCGATCCATGGATTGTGCTCTCTTAACTAAGGGAGTCCTAATATGATATCGTAGGCGGCTGTTCCCAGAACATCTAGGTCTATCAATTCCTTGTGGTTAAATACTCTAAGGCGTCGTTGCACCACCTTGTGGGTTATGAACGACTCTCCTGGCATTAGTTCTCCGTTGGCTACTCGTAAAGGGTATGGTTCCTCCTTTCTTCGCTTCTGCAAGCCTGCTTGCGTAATAGCAGATTAAGACACGTAATTGCTTTGTGCTCCTGAGTCCAACAATGCTGTCATCCTGGTGCCTTCTAGCACAACAGGGAATTTAATAAGGGAATGGGTCTCATCGGAATCCTGACGTCGATTCCGGGAGCCCTGGACGTTGTTGAGACAGCGCTCTCGTCTGGTTCCTCTGTGGCGCTCGTTCGCCATATGTCTAAAAAAGGCTCGTCCTAGGGCAGGAAGCCGCTTAGGTACTTAAGTGACCTGTGTTTCCGACACTTCTGGTTTAGACACTCAGCCCATTCGTGACCGTAGCATTCTTCGTTCTGTACGAGGTGCATATCTAAGATCTCTTCTACGCTAGTGATCCCTGGGAAGTGTAGGTTCGTACGCTTGTCCCAGAGGTGCTCTGCGCAGTAGGTCTCTGCACACTCCCACCAGTATTCCCCACAGCCGTTGGGCTTGCTTGGAAACCACTGGCTGCTGATCTTGAACTGCTTGTGGTTATCGCAGTCTTCGTGGTAGCACTGCATGGCTGGTAGCTGAGGGTGACACGGATTCCTAATGTCCTGGCGTAACTGCAATGTGTAGCTCTGTGTTGGCATAGCGGGTCTCCGGTCGAAGTCAGGTTCGTCTCGGCTTTAAGCGTATGAGTTGTAGTCGTCTAACTGTTGTTGCGTTGCAGTATTGTTTTCCTTCTATTAGTTAAAGTCTTCCGTGTGCCAGTCCTTGCTGGTCCTCTGTGCGTTGATCACTTGTTGATCGAACTTCTCAAGTGCGTCGCCGTCACTGAGTAGATACTGTCTTGACCTTATGACATCTTCGTCCATCATCCATCCGCGAGTGGTCTTGACACTCTGTGATGTTGGTGACTGAATAGTGACGCTTGGTGTCTCTTCCTTATGTTCAGGAATATTGTTAACAATGGTCAGGTGTATTGTAGGCACTTGCGGTTCCTGGGAGACAGGAGTCTGGGTGGCTCGGTCGCGCGAGACCGGCGTGTCCTGATACTCTTGTGCTTTGTCGCATACGAGTAGACGTTTTCCCTCCTTTGTATAGTACTAGTTGTCTTTCTGGTAGAAGGGTCCGTAGTATCGCTTGCCGACAATAATGGTGCCATCCCGGGTATCGCATTCTACTGCATAGTGTTTCCGGGGATCGTTGTAGATCCATTGGGTATGCGGGTAAGGCGTTGGTGCCCGAATTCGTGCATCTGACGTGTACTTGTCTGATTCTATATCATAGTTGTCTTCTATAAGACAGCCCATGTCTTTAGTGAGAACTTCCCATTCTCCACTAGTCTCGTTGTCGCTAGTGGTTAGCATGTTCAGCTGTCAGACCACTTTATTCTTCGTGCGACAATCGCAAGCGTAGTGGCCTGCTTTGCCACAGCTGTAACAAGTCACTAATGACTTGTCACTGCGGTTGTTACTACCTTTGCTCTGCTCTTTCTTGTTCCACCTATCAGGTCCTTTGTTGATATTAGATAGGTCCATGGCGGCTGGCCCGTAGTATCCACTGCGTGTGTTGTTATGGATACGTTGTCCGGAGTTGGATTGATAGTGGCCTCCGCGTTGTCCGCGGTTGGTAGGGTTGTTGCGCCATGGTTTGCGTGGCGGCGAGCGTTTCTCAGTTAAGAGCACGCGCGCCCGTGGATCGTCTCGTAGCTCTTGCTGTAACTCGTAGAGCTTTACGTCGATATCGATTGCGATGTTGATGAGGTCGTCCAAACTGTTAGTGCTGGCGCCAGTGCGCATCAGCTCAGTCTTGACCGAAGGTTTGAGACCTTGTTTAAACATGGTCATTAGCGCAGTGTCGTCCCAGTCAGTGTTAGCAGCTATCTGCTGGAACTCCGCAGCGTAATCAGCGGCTGACTTAGTCTGACGTATACGCTGAATCTCGCGTCGTGCAATCGTGGGTTCGTTAGAGATACCAAACACAGGTTTAATCTTCTCTTTAAAGTTGTCGAAGTTTCCAACCCATTCGTCCACTTCATTAGGGGCAGTTCCTGCCTGGAATTGCTGGATGAAGGGTTTAATCTATTTAAATGCGTTGCCACGCATGTAGCTTGATACGAGGATGACTCGCTTGTCTATAGGTACCTTCTCACCTTGGAAAGTGAAGAAGAGGTCCTATTGCATGATCCAGTCGTCTAGCTTTGCGCGATCTCCATAGTAGAGGTCAGGCTTGCTGACGTTTATGACGCTGTTGGTCGTAGTACTAGCGTCGGTCATGTCCGTATCGTTTAAGAGAGTGCTGCTAGGGGTAGCACGGGTTCCTGAGGTAGTACTCATCTTGGGGGTGTTTAAAATGTTGAAGTTGTACTTTAAGCAAAGCTCGTAAGCACGTGTTCTATTGGTTCTTGAGGATGAGTACGGTGACAGGAGTCTGAGGGGTTAGTTTGCAATGAGGTGTACAGATACGATCTGTCAGTCTCAAAGGCAAGGGTAACGATGAGTAGTACAGAGTAGACTGTCTAGCTCAAAGGTTAAGGTTTGAGATCCAAAGACAAACTTGATTGACTAGGTTAAACACGAACTATAAGGGTTGTGTTCCTACTTGTTATATACTAAGGGAATATGCAGAGTGCTCAGTTGTACTGATCGTACTGATCGCACTGAGCACTGGTCGGACTGATCACTGATCGTACTGAGCACTGATCATACTGATCATGCCAAGACTGATCACATCACGTGACCCATCGATGATAGCCGAGCCATGACTGCTAACGCTGTGTGGTTGCTTACTTGTAATAACTCCTCCCCTGTGGGTCGACTGTGCCGTACCAGGGTGGTGATCCGCGACGTTTTGATACTGTGTTCCTCAGGATCGTAACAGTTCGTAACATGTAGCAGCGTTAAAAGCTATAAGACTAGTTTAGTATAAAATAACGTGTCTGCTAAATAAGCTCCTTAGTAAGGTCTTAAAGCAAGTTAAGTTAGGAGCTGTCTTATAGGCATAGGTATGTAAGTCTTAAGGCGCGTTAGGCTACCCTGCGTATATTAGCTATCTAGTAAAGAAAGAACAAACTTAATTGCCTACGTATGTCTTCTATATTAGAACAAGATCTTCTAGGTCGCGAGCATATCTGTAGTTCACCGCTACATGCATTGCTAGGGCAATGGCTTGGTAGGGACTGTAAAAGTCATCGGCGTGGATAGCCCTGGTGGCAGGTAACATGTCCAAGAGGGCAGAGTTTAAAGATTCTGCTGTTAGCAGCTGTTTGGAGGACTCACCTGTATTCTGCGGAACGGCCATGGTACAATGATTTGCAAGTCGGCAAGTGCAGACAAGAAGGTCAGACGTTAAGAAGGATAAGTAAGTAGATATGTGTAGCAGTGCATGTACCGAAAAGCAAATGGTGCAGATTGATACGGTAGCAGTGATCATGTAGCAGCGTCAGCTTTTATGAAACGTCCAAACGTAACGTTACGAGCTCGGCCTCGGCTCTGCTCCCATCGGGAATGCCGCGTCCGCCACACGTGAGTTGGGACGGGTGACAGATGACCAGAACGCATGGTGCACGTAGGATCGGGCCTGCATCGACTAGCTGAGCACGTGTCAGACGGCAAACATGTGGGCTGGTCTGTATAGAACAAGATCAAGCACGCATCGGTAACGACATTGAATATCTCTGTAGTGTTTCGACAAACATCGCAAGTCGCCTTCCCGTAACGAACACCGATGCCATACCAATGATCTAGTCTTTGATTGAGACTAGTTGACACGCTTAGCTCGGTGCGCGCGGTTCCGCATTTTATTCCGAGAATCGCAGCGGAAAATTCCTTTTTGGCTTCTGGTTGTCCTTCCCGAATGACGCGCCCTGACGAAGATGTAGAGTGCCTGGTTTCCTTTTTGACACATTGGCGTTCTTCTCACATGATAAGGCCCAATCTAAACAGTGCTCCAACGTTTATCTGTGGACCTATTTGATTAGCGCCACAAGAGCCTGCCTCGGCGCTTAGCAAGCAGCGGACTGGGATTGAATTAGATTGGCCGATCAACCTACGACGTTCACCAAACAACGCCTTAGCTCCCGACTGGCTGCCAAGCATGAAGCGACCACTCTTACTCGTCCTGAGAGCTTACTTCCGTCCAACATTGAGCTTACCTCTTATTGACCGACTGGCCTGTACTGTCATCCGTACTCAGTTCAATCAACGACCGCAGCAACCCAGTCCTCGTCCCTGTTTGCCCCGCGACGCTAGCAAGAGTTCGATGGCAAATGCACATCTTCAACCGCCCATGGCCACCACTGCGCCCACGGTCCTTGCTCGCTGAGGTTGCTGCCTACGTCCGACAAGAATTGATTCAGTAGCGTGCTCGGGTCTGATATATCCTCGTATGCTGCTCCCGCCGAACCGGTTTCCATTGTGGACCCGAGAGCTGCCGCAGCCCGACTTACCCCTTCAATTTCTACAGTGTGCTGACGTGATCTGTCGACCGCTCGAAACTCATTCATGGATTGATGCAGAGTGTCAAAATCAGCCCGTGATTTTCCGCGATAACAGTCCATGGTCGCTGCCCGATTGTAGAGAATCGAAGCATGGTGTATGGTTTTGATCTGCTTATAGTAAGGACTGTACAATGCGAAGTCAGAGGTGCGTATTAGCGACTTACCCATCCGTCTGCAATACCCCAAACGTGGCGAAATTTGTCAAGAAAGTCCATGGCTATGTTGAAACATTCCTCCGCTGCAGGGCTACGACCAAGGTTCATTTTAGGAAACCAGTGATTGTAGACACACATATAGCCTGCTGAAAACGCGCAAAACCCTACGAAGGGGGTCATCACGAGGGCGCCGGCATCGGAAGCGTCTTCCAGCAATCGGGCTATGTGTTCTGCTGCCCCAAAGATCTCTGCAGCGCTGTCGTCCCACCAGCCGGCGGGAGCTTCAGCTTCGAGAAGAGGACTATCGATAGGGCCCACAGGAACCGTATCGGGGGTTGGGAGAAAAGGTATATACTCTCGATGGAGCACGAGCACACTAGGTGAGTCACCAGCGTTAGTGATACACGCCCGACTCAGCGGATACGAGGGGCATACCTGACGAAATAGAGGAGGTTCAGGTAGGTGAAAACCTCCGCATTACCGACCATCATGTGCACGGCGGCTGATGTGTTTGGGTAACACATACTCGAATGCTGTTTTGCCCGCCAGTCCTTGAGACTATTCCAGCAGTTCGACCACGGAGATCCGATGACCCAAGGACAATTTCGAGGAGTGCACATGCCGGCTGCTTTGCGCCCGTCATTGAAGACAAACGACATGACCTGAGCCCAGATGTCGAAGCCACCTACGAGAATTTCAACGCTCTGAGTCACATCTAGCACTGCCGATTGTGAACGCCAAGCAGAACTGCTTGTTTCGCGGTCGCCGAGACCAAGCGCAAAGCCTAGCACTGTTGATGGTGGTGCGACCTTGAGCCGGTCCATCTCGGACATAGGAAGCATAGGTGGGTTGTAAGTACCAGAGTTGATCATGCAGTCCATGATGAAGCAGGCCCAATATGTGCGCGTCTCAATCATCAGTGTGATACCGTCCAGCTTGTCGTGATCGACCTGTAGTGACGGTTCAAGTGGATACGGAGCAATGCGTAGACTGTGGATAGCCTGCATTATGCGAATGGCGATCCCTGGCAACGTCAGATTCTCGAAACTGGTCAAACCAAGGGACATGTGTACCGCAGTATACCCAAGCTTTGTGGAAGTTTTTTGAGCCCCAACCATAGAGCGTCATGATCAACAAGGTCTGTACAACCTCGATCTTAGGCGGCTCAAGTATGAGTTGGAGAAGCGCGTTCTTGACATAATCTGCATACTCAGCTTGGAGTAGTAGTCCCTCAGCCCATGAAGCATGTAAAACTTCAGTCTGAAGTCTAGTGACTGCCAGCATGGCCCCCAAGAGCGCTCGAACTTCCGGTGCATGTCGGGCAGACTCCCAGTCTCTTGCGAAGGTCGCCACATGCAGAAATGGCAGTTCTAAGAATTTTTTGTTGAGCACATTGAAGGCCCCCAGCACACAGCTTTTAGGCAGTGAGGAAATATGCTTGTCCACAAGACCTTTGTCATAAAGTGCAGGCAAGTGTTGATCTTTGGTTTGGGGATGTAAAGTCGATGGTGGGATGGAAGGTGCCGCGAGCCCCGCTTGTTCAGTCAAGGCACCACGTACTGTTCCGCGAGCACTCTTCATGCGGCGATTTTTGCCTGCGTCATGTTGAGGTCGTGTCAGAGAACAATCTGGGATGCTGGACCGCTCGCATCTCGAGCACGGTGGGCTACCTGAGTTGATACATTTGACCTTGGATCTCCTGCAGCACGTCCGTTACCTCATGGTTTTGCATGAAAGACGAACAATTTGAACATGTTGTACTCACCTACAAGGTTCACAGGACAGGCTAGACCGCATCGTGGTATTCCTGTGCAGACCACAATCAGTGCGCTTGGTGCGAAAATGTCAGGACGATCGATTATGGATATTGCGCTCGGGATCTTCGGGTCTCGGTTATGCTCGTGTCCAATCGGTTATTGGCGGCTCAAAGTGACACAGCGTAGAACCTCCAATCCTATATTGCCGTCTACCTCAACGCTACAAGATTTCGAACTCACTAGGAAATCCAACCAAGAACCTTGATGAGGTCGGATGAGACGCCCATGGCTGTGACCGGTCCGCCAGCTCCTGCACCCCGTATCACAAGCGGCTTTGCACCGTATCGCTTGGTGTAGAAGCTGATAATATTGTCGCTGCCCTGTAGCAAAGCGATTGGATCACTTGGATCCAACCATTCCAATCCCACCTTCGCTCTCCCGGAGATGACGTCAATGCTGCCAACGAACCGTACCACCTTGCCGGCTTTCTGCGCAGCGTCTTTGCGTGCCTCCATCCGCTCGTCGAACTCTGGCAGCCTTTTGAGGAATTCCGTACTGCTCGAAGCATTTTCTAGTTCTTCGGGAACTAGACTCTCAACCGGAAATGACGTTGGTGATTCGATTGGGACTCCAGCCAGTCGCCCAAGGATGGTCAGCTTGCGGGCCACATCGAGACCGTTGAGGTCGTCGCGTGGGTCAGGTTCGGTAAAGCCCAGCGATTTTGCTTTTGTGACCTCTTCTGACCAGGTGCCACCCTGACCTTCTAGCGGGGCGAAGGAATTAAATAGATAAGACATTGTACCGCTGAATACACCCTCGATCTTAGTGACTTCATCACCGGTTTCAACAAGATCTTTCAGCGTCGAGATGATTGGCATACCCGCACCGACCGAGGACTCATGTTGTACATAGGCGTCTCCGACTTCCGCTGCTTTTTTTACATCTTGCCAGAGCTGATAGCTTCCTGAGAAGGCTTTCTTGTTGGGAGTGATAATGCTAATACCTTTCTCTAACAGAGTAGGGTATGCCTCACCGATACCTTGCGAGCTAGTATTGTCGACGAGGATGACCTTGTAGGGAGCTTTGCTCAAGTAGTCAATCGTCCTTGTAAGCGGCGGTGGATCTTGTCCGTCGGACTCCAGCATTGATAGAGCACTGCTGATGTCGATGCTGCGGTAATCCTCATAGAACAGAGCCCGATCGATGATAGCCATATAGCAAAGGCGAAGAGACGGTGTTTGCCGACGTTTGGAAAGGTATTCCAGCTGTTCGAGGAAGCAAGCGCCGACTCCCCCAGCTCCTTTATTCTGTTGCATTAGGAGCTTGCACGTTGCGCTATGCATAGCAGCTTTGTTGCTTACCCAGAATGGCAATACACACTTCCTGAGACCGAGATGACATTACGGCTGTGTGCTGGACAGTCTCCAAGACAAACTTGACAAAAGAGCTGAGGGGGGTATCGAATCGTGCTGTCGGCTTTTATTTGACAAATGTGATACGGTGGCTACCAGCCGTTCTGGTCCACGTGGACGAATGGCGCAACGTGAACCGAGACTCGAGACCCGAGACCCGAGACTCGAGACCCGAACCTCGAAATCCGAACTTCGAAATCCGACCCGCTCGATTCGAAGAACGACGATGATGTCTAGTCCGAGATCAGCATCTAACCGCCTCCACTTCCAACTCAAGCCTACCCGGTAACGGTGACATTGCAGGGATCAGAGAAAGAGTGTCGGTTTGGGAGACGGCTTCGTGGGCTCTACTGACGAATCCGACGGAAATGCTCGAGGGTTGCCCGTCTCGTTCTTGTGAGTGCCGCTGGAATCTGCAGAAGGCTGAAGTTCTATGCTCTGCTAATAATTAGTATAAGAGGCGTTAGCCAACACACCGTTTCACCATTGTTATATCATCTTCGAGTTCGCCAAAGTCTACGATCTCGCAACATGTCTCCATCGCTCCCATTCACAGTATGATGCACACTCAACCTGTACAATACTAAATCAAGTACTGATTTTTGATTGAATAGCTGCACGATCCATCCCTTCTTCATCAAGATTCCCTGAACGACGGTCAGTGGGTCCAGGCAGGATCGTCTAAGCGGTTCGATGTTGAGGGTAAGTGGACATCGTAACGCAGTTCTGCAGTAACTCCCTGTTGACTCTTGCACAGATCCTGGAACACAGAAAGTTTGGGCATCATGCTCCCTGAACGAAGTTTCTGACGTGGATAAGTATGTGGATTCATCTCACAAAGCGTTTCTCAAGTACCGTTCCATGAATCCCCGAGAGCGAGCCAAAATTCTCCTAAGCTGGCATCAGCTCATTACCGAGGCTCGCGAGGATATCGCCAAGATTGTTGTTTACGAGACTGGAAAGCCTATGGCGGAAGCGGTGGGCGAGGTGGATTATGCCCTTGGATTTGCCTGGTGGTTTGCTGGCGAAGCTGAGCGGGTACGAGGATCTATTGCCCAGCCATCCGTGTCCAATCGTCGGACCTTTGTCATCAAGCAGCCGATCGGAGTGAGTGTTGCTCTGGTGCCTTGGAACTTCCCTGTCGCTATGATCATCAGAAAAGTCTCGGCGGCTTTGGCTGCAGGGTGTTCCATGATTGTCAAGCCCTCTCCCGAAACCCCTCTAAGCGTTCTAGCACTTGCAGACTTAGCTTTACGTGCAGGACTACCAAACGGTGTTCTCAACGTTATTTTGACCGACAATGCCAACACGCCGGCCGTTAGTGAACGACTCTGCAAGCATCCGCTTGTGCGAAAAGTCACCTTTACGGGCAGCACACTAGTGGGCAGCATTGTTGCTAAGCACTGTAGTGATGGGCTGAAGAAGCTTACCATGGAGCTCGGCGGCAACTGCCCTTTTATCGTCTTCGATGACGGTGACCTCGAACAAGCGGTTGCTGCTCTCATGATCCTCAAGTGGCGCACGGCAGGTCAGGCTTGCACTCATGCTAATAGGGTTTATGTACAGAAAGGAGTCCACGATAAGTTTGTTAGTATGCTGCTGGAGCAGACTCAGGAGATCAATGTTGGGCACGGAGCAGCTCCTGGTACAACTATGGGTCCGCTGACAACTGGTCGTGGCATAGAGAAGCTACACAATCATGTCAAGGATGCCGTGGAGAAGGGAGGAAACGTCCTCTGCGGCGGAAAAAGCATCAACAACTTGGACGGATACTTCTTTGAACCGACTATCATCTCGAACATGAGACCAGACATGCTCACTACACGAGAAGAGATATTCGGGCCTCTGCTGGGAATATACAAATTCGAAACGGAGGACGAAGCTGTACAGATGGCGAACGATACCTCTATGGGCCTGGCCTCATATTTCTTTACGCGAGACGTAGATCGGACCTGGAGACTTTGCGAAAGCCTCGAAGCAGGTATGATTGGTATGAACACTGGTATGAGTCCTATCCTCCGCGCACCTAGTATCCCTTATATAGCTAACCGTCACTTAGGCAATTCATCTTGTGCAGAATCCCCCTTCGGTGGTATCAAAGCATCTGGGTATGGAAAAGAGGCAGGAAAAGATGTTGCTATTGAAGAATATCTTATCCAGAAGACAGCAACCCTAACCGTTAATTCCCCAAGCTTAGCATAGACAAGCTTCAGCTCGATTGTTACAAGCTATTCACACTCTATAAGATTGAAGCATTACGTGACCTGATTTTTACAATTCTGCGGACCCACCTTATCTTACTACGTAGACCACTTTGCTGTTAGCAACAAATACTAGAAAAACGTAGCATCGCGTTACTGTCTCGTGAAATTTAAGTTCTCGTTGCGTTCGGACTCCTCGACTTACATGTCATATGACTTGTCTTGCCAATGACAGATTCCACTGGTCTTGCGAATTATAGCCTAGACGCACTCTAACAGACGTTCATTCTTACATTTACTAAGCCTAAATATCCCAAAAACGTGGCCGACACTGTCCAAATTCGCCTTACTAAATCTTTTTTTCGCACGTGGTCATTGCTCCTATGGCCTTCTTAGAGAACACGCGGTACTTGAGCCCTCGAACGAACGAGCAATCCACACCAACCCTTCTGGCGCGCTGTGATCTCTGCGTGGACAGCGAGAGTCGAGCACCCTATGGAGTATGGTCGGTTTCTAGGACACGTTCGGTGCAACGTAAGGCCGACCTTTTCCGCTGCTATCCGCTTATCAGATGTAACTTTGGTGTTCTTGCCACCCGGAGAATACTCCTTCACTCTTGGCACTCAACGGGTACTCTCTCACCCCCTGACCACCCACACTACAGCCTCAATTATGCCAGATTCAGGCGATTCAGCCAAAATTTACCCGCGCGTGGATGACCCGTTCACGTGCCAGAGGGCGTGCAGAGGCTATCTAGGGGGTAGAGACAGAAGGTGAGGTAGACATAGTCAAATGCTACTAGAGGTTTCCCGGCACTTATCTAAGATAGTAGCAGATCTACCAGCCAATTAGAGAGGGGTATCCAGTTCGGCGTAACCGGTCAAAAATCGGTGTACCCAGCACCGAAAAGGTGGTATTCTGGGCACCGAACGTTCGGTGCTCTGAAAACCGACCGTACTCCATAGGGACAGTGGATCAGATGACTTGCAAAACACGTGTTGGATGCAGCGGTAGTCTTTTCTCGACATCCTCCAGAGGACTAACAGTACTTCTATGCTCTACTGAGAAACTCTTCCAGACCGCCGTCTCGAATCTGGCGACGACATCCCAGATCTTGCGGTCTGCAAAAGGAGAAACTTGCGTTGCAAAGAACGTCGCCAAGCCACGTTCACGATTGATACCCCAAGCCAGGTTCGGCAACCCAGACCATGACAACGTGTGTGCTGGCCTAGAATAGGTCTCACGGGTTATGTCCTTCTCAACCAGTATTCCACCAAGTCCGTGGTTCACCACAACATCCTCCATGGAATCGTCAAGTGTACATTTGTAAACATCGCCAGCAGCCCGCATGTCTCGAAGAGCTGTACTGTCTGGCGGGAATTGTGAAGAGAACATCTGATCAACTGACGAACTTTTCAGGAGCACAGGCGATTCTCTCAACAAATCGGCCAGTACTCTCGTAAAATCATGCACGCTGGCGTACATCCCGGCGCCGCCGCCTTCTCGTATAGGTTCAGGACAGAACGGATTCGGTCCATCTGTCAAGGCGCCGTTCTCTTGGCGTGTGGACATTCGCATGAGCTTTCTCGTGACATGTGGTTTGCGCGATAGATGCCAAGTGAATGTCTGAATACCGAGCGGTTTCGCGATTTTTTCCTCGACGTACTCCTCAAAACTTGTGCCAGCAAGTCGTTCGACGAGCAAACTGGTCCAGTCAAGACCAGCGCTGTAGTTCCAACTGGTGCCAGACTCAAACACTCGAGGATACGCATAGCCTTTCGCAACGTCGCCATCAACAACGAAATTAGGTGTCTCTCCCCTGGACGCACGCCACGCATGTAAAGTTGGATCAAGCCAGTCGTAGGTCGTGCCGCTGGAGTGCGTGATGAGATGTCGTAGAGTAATTGAGACATTGGCACGATCGTATTTTAGCTGACCATCCTGCGTCTGTGTCACGATGGGTTGCAAAGCGAGCTCCGGCAGATGGCGACCCACTGGCTCATCTAACGAGATGAGACCTCGTTCCACCAGTTGCAGAGCTGCAATCGTGGCTATAAGCTTTGTGCAAGATGCGATGAAGTATGTCTGGTCGAACTCAAGAGGTTCAGCATCTTCGAGAACGCCATTAGCTCCAGACACTTTCTTGTAGACGTAGTTTCCTGCATATGTTAGCCATCCCGTGGTAACGTGGGAAATAAGTAGGCATACCATCTCGATCTACGACCGCCATCGCTGCGCCTGGAATAACGTTGGATGTTTTGGCTGTTGCATTCTCTAGAATGGCCTCGAAATGTTCCATGATTGTTTAGTGGGTGAGGCGTGTGTCCGGTTCAATGACGCATGACTCGGTGTTTTGTGTCACAATCACTCTCTCGAACCCAGTATTTATACGTACTGCGGAACACAGATGAGTACGCGCATTTGAGTGGTTTGATCTGATGGTAGAGCGATCCTCCGTTGTTTTTCGGCCGCCCATGCTAGCGTTCGGACAATTTTTTACGGTATGAGTTCACGTTCTATCCGAGTATCGAGGGTGCGTCATCAACGTGAATCTTTAACCACCTAGAGTAGGATGTACGAATCTCATTCTGCTTTTGTAAGCACAGTGATCCTTCTCAGAGCGGCACAGCTAGGTACAACCTGTGGCAATGGCTGACGGAACACTTGGCAAAACCGATTCCGAATTGTATCCACCACAACACACGCAATTAATACCTTGATACTCTATAAACAAGCTTAAATATAAAGCAGCGCAAGCAGGTCTATAGCGTATTGAGGCTATTATGTTCTCAATTTTGTTTGCTGAACGCTGATATTTGTCGCGCGTAGGGCTGTGTGCCAAGTCATCCGACAGCGATGTTGTCAGTGACCGAAAGCCCGAGCCGCTAGTGCGACGGGAAAGTGCGAACATCTCTGTTTCCTGCACTGCGTCGTTCGGTTTTGCCATGCTTCTCATCGTCAACTCCATCGGCGAATATGCGCAATTGTCACGGAGACTGACCGAGCATCATCATGCATGTTGAAGTGCAGAGCTCTACCCCTCACAAAATACCGTAGAAATTTGACTGTTTGGCCGAAAGCTAATTAGCAGAGAGGCGGCACGGGCCGGATGATCTTAGGTCATTGCACAGGTCTCTTATTGGACGTCTCTAGATTACGTAAGCAGTAATCAAGCTCCGAACCATCTCAGTTGAAGTCCAACAAGACTGCAATATTTCCAACTGACTGCTGTTAAGGGTCGAAGTGGCCCTCTAACGAGTACTTTTTCGTCCCATACTATAGAAGCAGAAAGATAGGAAAGAGCGTTTGTTCCTTCTGTACGCGGAAAAGAAAGGGGTTGCTAAACTATGACCAGTGTGTCATGTGACATTCTTACGTGATCTCGATATGCCCGTACTTCGAACCTTAACACGACATCTAAGCGTTTATGGAGCGCATGAATTGATTTAATTACAAGTGCACGCTTATTAGTTGAATTACAAATCAACCCATTCTGTTATGGGGCCTTGTTAAGGCAGCGAGGTGCTTTCCGTCAGTTGCCAGACTTTTACGAAAGCTTGGCGAAACTTAGCGCTTGGCTTCGGACTACAAAAGGAGGAGTTTCTCTTTCTCTCCATTCTTCCTTACCAAAAACCACAACACATTATCTGATCGCGGCTCAATCCGTAACACATATACTTCCATAGTTGCTAGGTTATTGAGGATCACCTACAAACCCAAAGCTCCACACAACGTGCTCTCGATTACGACTGCTCTACCGAACGAACTACATCCAGTTGCATTCTTTCGGCGTCTGTCAAAGTGGCATTTACTGCTGATTGCCAAATTGCACTATGGCGCCTAAACTGTTCTTGTATGGCCATTGCAGTGTCGTTGGCTGAAACAACTAAAATCCCATAGAACTGGCGGCACAGGCTATATTGGCGGCTCAGTTTTACATACGCTTGCAACCGCACATCCAGACTGGTCTATCACGGCACTCCTCCGCCGTATCCCATCAGCCTTCACCTCATCATACCCGCACATTGGTGTCATCCAGGGCGACTATGACAGCGCAGAGATCATCTCCGCAGCAGCGGAAGACGCTGATATAGTCGTGCACTGCGGCGATTCGGACCACTCAGGCGCACTGAACGCCATCCTTACTGGCCTACAACGTCGCTCAACGCCAGGCTATCTCATCCACCTCTCCGGCTCAGGAATTGTATCAGACTGGTCTTCCCCAAGCTCTCTCGGTCGTCTGAACCCCAAAATCTGGTCTGACGCCTCTGTCTCTGACTTGCAAGAGATTCGCAACCTACCAGACACAGCACTACATCGCAACACGGAGGTGATCCTGCATCAAGCCATTCGCGAGAGTGCAGAGAAGATCAATGTCGCCATTATGTGTCCGCCGGATATATATGGTCGTGGCAAAGGACTAGTAAAAACTCACAGTGCGCTTATCCCGTTGTTTGTTATGTTGAGCAAGGGGCTTGGAAGAGTCTTTTTGTTTGGTGAAGGAGCGAACACGAGGAGTTGGGTGCATGTTGATGATTTGATGCGTATGTACCTTCACATTGTGGAAGTCGCAGCAAGGAACGACAAGGAAGAGAAGCAAAACTACTTCGGGGAGAACGGATATCACTTTGCTGCAACACAAGAGTGGAGTCATTTCGAGCTTGCAACTGCAGCGGGGAAGCTACTGAGCAAGCATGGGGCCATTAAGGAATCGGAGCCTATACAGGTCGATCTGGAAACCTTGGATGCTATGTTTAGCTTCCCTCGATTTCCAAAGCTGACAAGATACCTTTACGCGAGCAACTCACGGACACGGGCGGAGAAGGCCGCGTCGCTGTGGGGATATAAGGGCGAGGCACCGGGGTTGATGGAAGCGCTTGAGCAGGATATCCTCGATGCGATTCGAGAGGGAGAAAGATGAACTGTCACAATACGCTCACTCGATGTACATAAACCCTACCTGCTAGACAAGCTCTTTCGCTATTGAATACAATTTTGTTATCAGGCATCAGGAACCTTTGCGCAGCCCCTTAAAATTACTTAACTATTCGGTACGTTGCTGTATGCAACTTTTCTGTTAGAGTGATAACCAGCTCGTTACAGATAGCGTCCGGTACAAGTATCTGCCGATACAAGTTAGGACTAGTATGAGAAGGAGAGGTTGCTTCATGGATTTCAATAGATCGGCAAAGGGAAGCGGCACAAGAAACGCAGGGTTTGAACGAGCCGACCACGGACACTCTAAGCAGCCTGCGGTAGTTTAGTGTTATGTACGTGCGGTGCAACACCGAATGTCAGCTCTCCGTTTTTGGTCCGTTTGGCCCGGTCCTATCTCCCCGGAGCAAGGGCATTGCGGGGTTGGTGCTGGTTTCAGCAAGATAAGCGTTGGAAGCGAACTTTGATGATATTTATACCACGAAATCGACGTGGCACCATCTCAAGCAAGAGCCAGGCTATGCCAGGGTCACAGTTCTCCAATACACTGAAACACTCCACACGTGACTTGTTCGACGAACAATTGATGCTAGAATATTTGGGAACTCCGACCATGGCGCTGATTGATGTCCTCATGAAGGGAATAGTCCTTCTGAGCGTGATTTTGGTGAGCGACCTGGCGCAAGCGTTATTAATGCAGTCTTGACCCATTACTAACGCATGTTAGATTGTCGAATGTACACGACAATTGATCACGTCCCCCTTACGCCGAATTATAGGCCCATTCTTCGCAAAGTTCACATCCTTATGGCTCGCCAAGCAGTGTCGGCATACTCGTAGGTCCGCCGCAGTCATGGAACAACACTCAAAACATGGTGACTTTGTTCGAATTGGACCAAACCAGGTATCAATCAGCAATCACGACGCCGTAGCTGACGTGTATGGCCATAAGTCTGGCTGCAGAAAGAGCGAGTTTTACGATGCATTCCTTCAGGTGACACCGGTTGTTTTCAACGCTCGAGATCCGAGCACTCATCAGCGGAAGAGGAGATTTCTCAACCCTGCATTCTCAGCCAAAGCTTTAGTTGAGTTTGAGCCGGCGATGGACACTGAGATGTCCGGGTGGAAGAAGAAGTTGATCGGACTGGCAAAGTCGGATGCACAAATCATTGATTTTACAGTATGGAGTAAGTGCCTTGAGTTCTCACTTATATAATTAGCTCACAATGGCTCGGCAGCAAACTATCTGGCGTTTGACGTCATCGGTCGCTTTGCTTTCGGCACATCGTTTGGCTTCGTCGAACAAGGCAAAGATTTCACAAACCTCATCTTAATTATTGACAAGCGCGGCGAAGTTCTAAACGCTCTTGGAGCATTACCAAAGTGGCTTCGCCCTTGGATGCGATACAACTACTTTGACACCTTTTGGAGCTCCGGGCTCCGCGCAACATCAGACCTCGAGAGCATCGGGCGGCGCGTGTACATTCAACGCAAAAGCAGTCTCGACCCGCAAAGAGATTTGCTTTCCTACCTGTTCCAATCTCAAGAGAGCGAAAATATTGGGGAACCAGAGATTATTGCAGAATCAATCAGTTTCATTGTTGGGGGCAGCGATACGACGAGTAGTACCATGACTAATGTCATCGACTTTGTATCGAGAGATGCAGAGCTGCAGGGAAAGTTGCAAAAAGAGCTGGATGACGCCTTTCCTGGTGCGCTGGACGAAAATTGGGTCCCGAAATACCACACATTGCAGAATTTGCCGTTGCTGAACGCCACACTTCGCGAGGTTATGCGCATCAGACCAACGAGTGCGACGGGGCTTGAGCGGATTGTACCGAGTGGAGGAAAGGCGATTGCTGGGGTTTACTTCCCTGCTGGTGTAAGACTGTTGCCTTACTCAGACCATTTGTCGTGGTCAATGCTAACGTTAAATAATCAGACGATCGTAAGCGTTCCGACCTGTGGTCTCATGAGCGATAAGCGGACCTTCCTTGATGCTGCCGAATTCAACCCCGAGAGATGGCTGCAAGACGATGCAAAAGCGTTGCATGAGTTCTTCTTGCCTTTCTCGACAGGTCCGCGTGCATGTATTGGTCGCAAGTAAGTTCATGATCTCGACGAAACCTTGTCGAGCAATCACTTACTCAAACACAGCTTTGCGTGGATGGAAACCTTAAAAGCGCTTGCCGTTGTTTTTAAGCTGTTCGATGTGCTGAGATGTACGGAAAGGCCTACTGTTATACGTGAAGGCTTTTTCCAGAAGGCCACTAAGTGTGAATGCTTTCTTACGTTGAGGACCTAGAAACGCCAAGTAGCGTGTGACTTGACCCTGTCACAATACTGGACGCATTAGGATTTTAGTTTGGTACCGCTCAAATCTCGGGCTAGAATGCTAGGACATCAGTCAGCTCCCAACACAGGGATGGTGCTAGAGCGAACATGCGACCAACATGCGACGCTATGGTTTGCAAGGGCTAGGCAAGAAGACTCTCTGAAGTTTACAACTCTTACGTAGTGTGAGCTGCGGTATAAAAGCTACTGATTGCATTCTGCCATTGAAACCAATCCATACTCTCTAAGTAGTGAGCAGACGCAGAACATGCGCAGCAGTTTGCTCCATCGATCTTCCTTTGCGAGCAAGGAAAAATCGAGAAGGTTAGATTTTCAGCCCCGGTCTAGTATCACCCAAGCTCTAAGCTGGACCCTACGCGGAACGATCGACCTTCAACATCTGACAGAATATAGAACTCTCGGTATGCAGTCTACGTCATCCGCGGCACTCAGTAATGCAGATTCACTCTTACTAGAGTGACATTTGGTAAGTAGAGCTATTTAACAGTACAGACAGGTGAACGATGTATCAACACTCAGCCATAAGGTGGCACAGTTCCCCGGGACTATTCTGATGAAGCGCCATCACCGTTCACAAGTGTTAGACTTCGATTCCTCTTCCCAGACACTCTGCTATGGCGCTTTACTTGCTCTTGGATTGTACAGTATTTAGTTGTTATGTTTCCTAACAGCAAATAGGTCCTTAGCACATTCCTTGAGACACGAGTGCGCAGCAATCTTCTGGTTCTCACTGAAAGCCGAAAGCCCAGGCTTAAGCCGAAAGCGGTGGGCCCGTGCAGCTAAAAAGCAGACAGTATGCTGATCATTGTCATACAGTACATTGTCCAGTTTAGTGCTGATGCCGCTTTTTGATTATCGCAATCGGTTCTTTTCGGTACGAGGATGGTGTGGACCATAAAATCACCATGTTGAGTTTTGAAGCGGGGTCTTGTCTGTTCTCGCAGTTGTACCGTAGAGCAATTTGCCTATAACCCTAACGTGTCACACCATCGAGTCGCTCACCCCATCGAACGGCTCACTTTTGCCAAGACCACCCCTTATTCTAGCTTCCATCAAATATCTCAACAACCTGATCTTGAATTGCTTCCTCGTGAGGATGGGATAATTCTTGCTACCCAAGCTATGAAATCTAACGCGTCACTAAGCCAGCGACGCGCTGCTGCTATCTATGACGTTCCTCAAAGGACCCTCTCTGACCGTCGCGCCAAAACCACCTCACGACGCGATTCTCATCCCAACTTATCCCGACTTACTAGACATGGAGAGGAGACGATTATAGAATATATAAGGAAGCTTGACGTGCGAGGCTTTGCCCCTACGCTTAGCTACGTACGTGAAATAGCCAATCAACTGCTAGCTGCTCGTGGTAGTAGTCAGGTTAGAGAAAACTGGGCTTATAGGCTTACCGGCTGGAGGCAAGAGATCAAGTCTCAGGTGATTAGACAGCGCGATCACTAGAGAGTTCTATGCAGTAATCCAGCTATTATCAGCCCCTGGTTCAACCTTGTACGCAACGTCAAAGCCAAGTATGGCATTTTAGACAAAGATACCTACAACTTCGACGAGACTGGCTTCCAAATAGGCGTTGGAGGTTCTGTCAAGGTAGTAACAGCGTCTGAGATACGTCTTAGACCATTGCAGGTCCAGCCTGCTGACCGTTAGTGGGCAACGTTGATTGCAGCCATCAACGCCATGGGGTGGGTTATCCCACCCTTTATCATCTTCAAAGCAAAGAACCACGACCAAGCCTGGTATTACAACCCAAAGGACTGGCGTATTGGTGTTAGCAAGAATGGCTGGACAACAAATGATGTTTGGTGCACTTCTTTGCGCCCGCGCGAATCAGTAATACTGAGTTCTGCTGTAGTAGTGCCATACACTGTCAGTTTACCCCCATCTACCCCTTCAGCTAATAGCTTTGGGAGAGGGTCAACCCGGAGACTAAGCTCCTTGGCCAGGGTTGCTGACATTAGGTTCAACTGCGAACCTCCATCAATCATGGCCTCAAGGGGCTCAGAGGATTGGACTGTCACTGTGACAGTTAGTAGTCGGGTCGGCGCAGTGTACATGGCTTCCTAGAGGGTGCCAAGATCCCGAGTCTCCCGAGTTAGGGAAAGATGGGCGGTAAGGTAGGAGAATAGTCCTTCCGCTCCTTCCCTTTTCCTGTCGCGGCAGTTGTGGCCTCTTTGATAACCGTGGACGTCTCCTTGGTTTTCTGAGGACCATCCTTGTCTTTCGGGGGTTATGGGCAAGCAGGCCGGATATCGGTGGTCTCTCCGCATTTAAACAGGCGATACCCTTACCCTTATCCTTGCTGCGGTCCTTTGCTTGACGAAACGGGCCGGAGTGGCCCATTTGACCCCGCTTTGTCCTTTTTGGGGGTCTTTTCGATCCCTCTGTGTCTTCGGACTTTCCTCCAGAGTTTATAGGGTACTTCTTTGTAGAAGTGTCGCGGTTGTCCCTTGTACAGGTTTTTCGGCGGTATATTATGTTCGCGTGTTCCTCTACCAAAGGAAGAGAGCTGCGTCGGTCGACTGGAAGTAGGAACAGGTCTTTTTGGATATCTTCTCGGAGTGCTGAGACGTCTGATAGTGTGGCATTAGGGGCCACTATGGGTCGTTGTGCCCCAGTGGGGGTTGAGGGGAGCCCACTGGGTCTCTGCGTCACTCCTTTATCGACAGACGGGACAGGGTCTCCCACATCGTCTTCCTTGTCCGATGTAGGGAGACTTTGAATCCGTGCAGTGGATGACTCGCCTAGGTGCAGTGTTCCTTCGAGCGAGTGAGTGTCTTGAGAGGCCCTAGAGCCAGGGCCACTCCTGCGACGGCTTCTCTGTCTAGTCTGTATTCCGTAATCGTATAGTGGGTAGCGATTCGAATGGTATGAACCTAGGAGGTAGGTTGATCACGATGTAGGAATTAATGAAGGTAAAGGGTGTATTGCAGGTAAGGATAGACGAATCGCTACCCAGCTGGTACCATTCGTCTTAGTATATATACTTTGAACACCCTTGCAAGCATACCGTGTCTGTGCGCGTGCCGCTTGTAGTCGCGTGACGCCCAGACTTGTCACCAATCAAGTCAATCAATCTGGCCGCGTCGGCTTGATTTGACTTGGTTGGCGATACCTAGTGAGTAGATTGACTTCATAAGATTGCTTTAGTGGCTTAATTAACTTGCTTAATTAATTTAATTAAGTAATTTAGTGTTGCAAAAGAACTCTATAGTATAAAACTAGTAAGTAGCTGTTCCCTAGTCCTTTATTGCGTACTTAGAGTCTATCTTATTATTGGTATACGCTGCTGTTTCTACTCTAGTTAGAGGTAAAAAACCTACCTAAATCTAGCTATGCAAAGACTGTAGAGCTACTAATAAGTAACTATTTAATTTGCGTTGTTTTAGCTTAAGTAGATTACTAAGCTTACTAAATATACGCTTGCAATTGCAGCTAGAGGTAGGTATAGTAAGCGCGTTAATAGCTAACTACGCAAGGTTAGGATATAATAATTTAAGCTATAGCTAATATATAACTAGAGATTTAGCTATATTACTGAAGTAGTACTCCTATATCTACTATAGCTTATATTTATACTAATTCTTATACTTATTCTTAATAGCGTTACTGCTAACTAGTATAGCATTAATAATAGTATTAATAGTATTATTAATAGAGCTATATACTACTACTTTTAGGTGCTATAAAAGCAAGTCCTGCAGCTTATATGCTGCCTAAATCTATAAGAAGCTAGCATAATACTTAGCTAGTAGCTTACTCTTATCTACCTACGCGTTCCTATAGTATATTTTATAGTATAGATAGAAGAATGTAGTAATATAGTAATATAGTAAGTCTATAATCTTATAGTAATATTTATCTAGCTTATTTATACTAGCGTAGATATTAATTATAAGGTAGTCCTTAGGTATGTTATAAGCTATATAGTTAACTAATTTAAACGCTGTAGTAATGTTCTTATAGGTGTTAAGTAAGTATTTAAAAACTAGGATAACCTTATAGCTTATACTAAATCTACTAGATTTGCCTCTACCCTCTGTTACGATCCTCATGCACAGGAACGGCACAGCAATAAGTAACCACCAACCAGGCCTCGGACTCACCAGACCAGAGTGGAGAAGCGACCACACGGCCGCGTCACGTGACTGCTCGTCAACGAGCATGACACACGTGACCGCTCTTCAACGAGCATGGTACGATACTGCTCGTCCACGAGCAACTGCTCACCTCTCATTGGACTAACTCTAGTCGCTCGTCCACGAGCACTCTCCTACTGTTAGTATATAGCACATAGGAACACAACCCTTATAGTTCGTGTTTAACCTAGTTAATCAAGTTTGTCTTTGGATCTCAACCCTTAACCTTTAAGCTAGACAGTCTACTCTGTACTACTTATCGTTACCCCTGCCTTTAAGACTGACAGATTGTATCTGTACACCTTATCGCAAACTAACCCCCTCAGCTTCCTGTTACCGTACTCATCCTTAAGAACTAATAGAACACGTGCTTATAAGCTTTGCTTAAAGTATAACTTTAACATTTTGAACACCCCTAAGATGAGTACTACCTCAGGACCCCGTGCTACCCCTAGCAGCACTCGCTTAAACGATACGAACATAACCGACGCTAGTACTACGACTAACAGCGTCATAAACGTCAACAAGCCCGACCTCTACTATAGAGATCGCGCGAAGTTAGACGACTAGATCATGCAATGGGATCTCTTCTTTACTTTCTAAGGTGATAAGGTACCTATAGACAAACGAGTCATCCTTGTATCAAGCTACATGCGTGGCAACGCATTCAAATGGATTAAACCCTTTATCTAGCAATTCTAGGCGGGAACCGCCCCAGAAGAAGTGGACGAATAGGTCGGAAATTTCGACAACTTCAAAGAGAAGATCAAACCTGTCTTTAGTATCTCTAACGAACCCTTGATTGCACGACGCGAGATTCAGCGTGTGCGCCAAACTAAGTCAGCCGCTGA
This sequence comes from Didymella pinodella, assembly GCA_039634465.1. Classification (NCBI taxonomy): domain Eukaryota; kingdom Fungi; phylum Ascomycota; class Dothideomycetes; order Pleosporales; family Didymellaceae; genus Didymella; species Didymella pinodella. Next base: position 485,014 of record CP113352.1, read on the forward strand.
CTACGCTGCGGAGTTTCAGCAGCTAGCTGCCAACACTGACTAGGACGACACTGCGCTGATGACCATGTTCAAACAAGGCCTTAAACCTTTAGTCAAGACAGAGCTGATGCGCACTAGCGCTAGCACTAATAGTTTAGACGACCTTATTAACACTGCAATTGACATTGACGTCAAGCTCTACGAGTTACAACAAGAGCTTTGGGACGATCCACGGGCGCGCGTGCTCTTAAATGAGAAACGCTCGCCGCCACGCAACCTATAGCGCAACAACCTCGCTAACCGCGGACAGCGCGGAGGCCACTATCAATCTAACTCCGGACAACGTATCCATAACAACACGCGAAGTGGATACTACGGACCAGCTGCCATAGACCTATCTAATATTAACAAAGGACCCAATAGGTGGAACAAGAAAGAGCAGAGCAAGGGTAGTAACAACCGCAGTGACAAGTCATTAGTGACTTGTTACGGCTGTGGCAAGACAGGCTACTACGCTCGCAATTGTCGCATGAAGAACAAAGTAGTCCAATAGCTTAACATGCTAACCACTAGCGACAACGAGACTAGTGGAGAATGGGAAGTTCTTACTAAAGACATGGGCCGTCTTATAGAAGATGACTATGATAGAGAATTGGACAAATGCACGTCAAACGAACTAGTGAGGGCATTAACGCCTCACCTGCATACCTAATAGATTTATAACGATCCCTGAAAGCACCATGCGGTGGAATGCGACACTCAGGATAGCACTATTATTGTTGGCAAACGATACTACGGACCCTTCTACCAGAAAGACAACTAATACTATTTACAGGAAGGAAAATGTCTGCTCGTATGCGACAGACCACAAGAGTTTGACACGCCGGTCTCGCGCGACTGAGCAACCCAGACTCCTGCCTCCCAGGCACCTCAAGTACCTACGATCAACCTGACTATTATTAACAACATTCCTGAACATAAGGAAGAAACGCCAAGCGTCACCATTTAGTCACCTACTTCGCAGAGTGTCAAGAGCACTCGCGACTGGATGATAGACGAAGACATTAAGCGATCAAGACAGTATTTGCTCGGTGACATCGACGCACTTAAGAAGTTTAATTAGCAATTGATTAATGTTAAGAAGACTAATAAGGATTGGCACACAGAAGACTTCAACTAATAGAAGAAAGACAATACTGCGACGCAACGGCAGCTGGACGCTTATAACTCATACGCTCGAAGCTGAGACAAACCCGACTTCGACTGACGACCCGCTATGCCAGCGCAAAGCTACACATCGCAGCTACACCAGGACATTAGAAACCCGTGTCACCCTCAGTTACCAGCCATGCAGTGCTACCACGAAGCCTGCGACGACCACCTGCAGTTCAAGATCAAGAGCTAGTGGTTCCCCAGCAAGCCCGATGGCTGCGAAGACTACTGGTGGGAGTGTGCTGAGACTTACTGCACAGAGCACCTCTAGGACAAGCGTACGAACCTACATTTCCCAGGAGTCACCAGCGTAGAAGATATCTTGGACATGCACCTAGTACAGAACGAAGAATGCTGCGGTCACGAATGGGCTAAGTGCCTTAACCCAAAGTGTCGGAAACACTAGTCACTTAAGCGCCTAAGCGGCTTTCTGCCTTAGGACGAGTCTTTTTTAGACGGATGGCGAACAAACGCCACAGAGGAATTAGACGAGAGCGTTTTCTTAACAACGTCTAGGGCTCCTGGAATAGACGTAAGGATTCCAATGAGACCCATTCCCTCATTAAATTCCCTATCGTGCTAGAAGGCACTAGGATGACGGCATTGTTAGACTTAGGAGCACAAAGCAACTACGTGTCTTAATCCGCTATTACGCAAGCAGGCTTGCAGAAGCGAAGAAAGGAGGAACTATACCCTTTACGAGTAGCTAACAGAGAACTAATGCTAGGAGAATTGTTTATAACCCACAAGGTGGTATAACAACACCTTAAAGTATTTAACCACAAGGAATCGATAGACCTAGATGTTCTGGGAACGGCCGCCCACGATATCATATTAGGACTTCCTTGGTTAAGAGAGCACAATCCATAGATCGACTAGAAGAACCAGCGAATAACGCTTAAGTGTCACGGATCAGGTACACCAAGACAGCGACCCGCGCAGCTCACGACGCAGCTGGTGGATGAGAAGGAGATTAACAATATCTCTTCAAACAAGACGCGCCAAGTTAGAGCGGTCGACCGTGCAGATACTAACCAGCCCTAGGATCACAAAGCAACGGTTAAGGAGGACAGTACGACCCCTGACATCCCGGACGAATATAGAGAGTTTATAGACCTCTTCTGCGATAAGAAGACTGCGAAGGCATTACCGCAGCACTAGGAATGGGACCACGAGATCAAGCTCGAGAAAGGAAAGAAACCCCTATTCAGGCCTATATATTAAATGTTAGAAAAGGAACTTAAGGAACTACGCAAGTACCTTAAAGAGAACCTTAACAAAGGATTTATTAGAGAATTAGAATCCCTAGCAGGATTTCCCGTTCTATTCGTACTAAAGAAAGATGGCAAGCTACGACCTTGCATCGACTTCTAGAAACTCAACGATATCACGATCAAGAACCGGTACCTGCTACCGAACATCAGCGAACTACAAGATCGGTTAGCCGGAGCACAGTACTTCACTGCGTTAGATCTAAGAGGAGCGTATAACCTTATCCGCATAAAGGAAGGCAAAGAATGGAAGACGGCGTTTAGAACCCGTTATGGTTATTACGAGTATTTGGTTATGCCATTTAGGCTTACCAACGCACCAGCGACGTGTCAAGCACTCATCAACAACGTGTTGAGAGCACACTTGGACATCACTGTGGTGGCGTACCTTGATGACATCCTAGTGTACAGCAAAACGCTAGAAGAGCATGTCGAACATGTACGACAAGTGCTTACCTGCCTAGGAGCAGCACATCTACGTCTAAAACCCGAAAAGTGCGAGTGGCACAAGGAGGAAGTTGAATTCCTAGGGTTTGTCGTAGGAAGATACGGAGTTGAGATAAGCAAGGACAAGATTTAGGTTGTAAAGGATTAGCTAACACCTAAAACTGTTAAGAACATTTAAGAGTTCCTTAGGTTTGTCAACTTCAACCGACGCTTCATCAAGGATTACTCCACAAAGGCCTTGCTGCTCACAAAACTTACGCGGAAGGATACACCTTTCAGATAGGACACAGACTAAAACTAAGCCTTTAAGACATTAAAGCAGGCTTGTGTGGATCTACCCACTCTAGTCACATTCAGAAGCGGAGAACCGCTGCGAATGGAAACAGATGCCTCAGATCTGGCATTAGGAGCATGCATCACGCAGGAGCGAGATGGCTAATGGCACCTAATCGCGTATTACTCACGCAAGTTCTCAGGACTAGAAGAACGATACGACGTACACGACAAGGAGTTACTAGCGATCGTATCCGCCTTAGAACATTAGCGAGTCTACGCCAAGAGTTGTTTAGAACTTACAATCTACACAGACCACAAGAACCTAGTACATTTCACAACCACAAAAGTATTAAACAGACGACAAGTACAATAGTCTGAGACCCTCAGACAGTACAAGTTCAAGATCCTCTATACTCCAGGAAAGGACAACGGTAGAGCAGATGCGCTTAGTTGACGACACGACCTCGCAGGATCCAAGACAATCAACAAATTAGCAATCCTTAGCATTAACAGCGATAGATTGTTAGGACCATCACAGCAGCTTAACAATTTGATGCTAGTCCGACAAGAACAACAGATACCAGCTCACGTTCCTGAAGAATTAGAACAAGAGATCATCAGCAATCACCATGATGACCTGCTACACGGACACCCTAGCATCACAAGAACAATAGAACTTATTAAGAGACATTACGAGTTCCCGAACATGCGCGACAAAGTCGGCAAGTTCATCAAGAACTGCGTAAGCTGTCAGCAGAACAAACACAGCACGCACGCCAAGTATGGAGAAGCACAGGCAATGGAGCCTCTAACGGCACCATGGACGAACATCACGATGGATTTCGTTACCCAGTTACCTGTCTCCAAAGATCCTGTAACAGGATATACCTACAACTCGATCTTCGCCGTAGTGGACAGATTCACCAAGTACGCCGAGATGATACCGTTTAGACACAGCTATACTGCAGAGCAGTTAGCACATGTCTTCAAGGATCGAATCGTCCGCTACTACGGTATTCCCGAATCAATTATCAGCGATAGAGATAAGCTCTTCACGTTAAACTATTGGACCACGCTACTAGCAGCGATAGGTACTAAGAAGAAACTATCTACGGCATACCATCCGCAGACAGACGGACAGACAGAAAGAGTGAACCAGACAATGGAGACGTACCTCTAGATTCACTGCAACCAGCAGCAAGACAACTAGGTCTTACTCTTACCTGTGGCACAAATCGCATACAACAACAAGCTTTCGGAAGCAACAGGCTATTCGCCGTTCTTCGCGAACCACAGCAGACATCCAAATCTCTTTACTAGGTCATTAGACAGTAACATTCAAACAGAATTAGCGATCACCTTAGTTAAAGCACTAAAGGAAGTACACCAGAAATCGCTTAATAACATCGCTAAAGCTCAGTCACAAAGCATTTCTTATGTTAACAAGAAACGAAAAACGGCACCTCTGCTAAAGGAGGGGGATAAAGTCTATCTCCTCACAAAAAATCTACGCACACGACGACTAATGAAAAAACTAGACAAAGTTAAGGTTAGACCATTTTTCATTTCTAAGCAGATCAGCCCAGTCAACTATCGACTCGCGCTGCCTAAGGATGCAAAGATCCATCCCGTGTTCCACATCTCGCTGTTAGAACCAGCCGACCCCAGAACGCCAATCCAGAAAGACTTCCACTATCAGGCAGACGGCCAGGACGAGTAGGAAGTCGAAAAAATAATAAAACATCAGAAGAAAGGACGCAGTATCAAATACCTAGTTAAATGGTTAGGATACCCAGAATCCGAGAACACGTGGGAACCAACAACGCACCTCACGAACTGCCGCCAATTAGCACGTGAGTACCATGATTCGCAACAGACTCTTCAATAAGGCCAAGGACGCCCCAGGTGGCCGGCGAGGCACACATGCTAATCGAGGCCGCGGGACAGTCTATCTCCTCGGCGGTATCCAGTTCTCCGGAGGCGACCATCTCATTCGCCATACACAGCGCCTTTTGCCGCGCGCGATCATTTGCCTGTTTTAGGATTTTCTTATTTCTTAACAACCGCGCGATCACGGTTGCCAACAAAGTTTCATCCTCTTCCACCTTCTTTTCGCACTCCTTGCGAGTCTTATCTAGCGACGCCCAGGACATGTTAACGCAAGGCTTCCCCGCCTTCGTACACTCCAAGCACTTCAGACGGCTAGAACCCTCTGGCATAATGTAGCACTCGTGGCCTTTAAAGAAACAATGATTGCAGGGAACCTTAGCAGGAGTGTTAGCTTGTCGGATTTCTGATGCAAGACGAATGTTGCGGGCGTAGGAAGACATCTTGACTTACTCAGTCACTAGATAAGGGGGCAACGGATTATATGTAATTCCGAGATTGGATCACGTGGTTTAAGGACAAACCCTAGAAGGAGGGAGGATAGTGTTACGATCCTCATGCACAGGAACGGCACAGCAATAAGTAACCACCAACCAGGCCTCGGACTCACCAGACCAGAGTGGAGAAGCGACCACACGGCCGCGTCACGTGACTGCTCGTCAACGAGCATGACACACGTGACCGCTCTTCAACGAGCATGGTACGATACTGCTCGTCCACGAGCAACTGCTCACCTCTTATTGGACTAACTCTAGTCGCTCGTCCACGAGCACTCTCCTACTGTTAGTATATAGCACATAGGAACACAACCCTTATGGTTCGTGTTTAACCTAGTCAATCAAGTTTGTCTTTGGATCTCAACCCTCAACCTTTAAGCTAGACAGTCTACTCTGTACTACTTATCGTTACCCCTGCCTTTAAGACTGACAGATCGTATCTGTACACCTCATCGCAAACCAACCCCCTCAGCTTCCTGTTACCGTACTCATCCTCGAGAACCAATAGAACACGTGCTTACGAGCTTTGCTTAAAGTACAACTTCAACACCCTCTAGCTACTGTGTAGCGTTACGATTCTTATATATAGGAATAGTATAGTAATAAGTAACTACTAACTAGGCCTTAGGCTTACTAGACTAGAGTATAGAAGTAACTATATAGTTATATTATATAACTACTCTTTAATAAGTATAATATATATAACTACTTTTTAATAAGTATAGTATAATACTACTTATCTATAAGCAACTACTTACCTCCTATTAGACTAACTTTAGTTGCTTGTCTATAAGTACTCTCCTACTATTAGTATATGGTATATAGGAACACAACCCTTATAGTTTATATTTAACCTAGTTAATTAAGTTTGTCTTTAGATCTTAACCTTTAACCTTTAAGCTAGACAGTCTACTCTATACTACTTATTATTACCCCTACTTTTAAGACTAATAGATTATATTAATATACCTTATTGCAAACTAACCTTTTTATTTTCCTATTACTATACTTATCCTTAAGAACTATGTTAAAGTTATACCTAGACGAAGTCTAATATTATACTAGTTCTAGTTAGGTTTTAGAGAAGAGTACTAGTTCTAGAATAGTAGGGTAAACTGCGTCTAGACAAAGTCTAATATAATAGCTTAGGTTAATAAAGGTCTAAGTAACGTGTAGTATAGCTTATTATTATTAGAGGTAAGATTCTAAGAAGTAACTTAATTAACTAAGTTAAACATAAACTATAAGGGTTGTGTTCCTATATACTATATACTAATAGTAGGAGAGTGCTTATAGACAAGCAACTAGAGTTAGTCTAATAAGAAGTAAGTAGTTGCTTATAGATAAGTAGTATTATACTATGCTTATTAAAAAGCAGTCACGTGTGTTATACTTATTAAAGAGTAGTTATATAACATAGCTATGTCGCTGCTTCTCTACTCTAGTCTAGTAAGTCTAAGGCCTAGTTAGTAGTTACTTATTACTACACCGTCCCTATGCATAAGGATTATAATAAACTAATAGAACATGTGCTTATAAGCTTTGCTTAAAGTATGATTTTAATATATAGTAAGGCTGTACTTAGGAATCCTAAGAACTAAAGTCTAACTATAAAGAGTTGCTACCCTAGAGAAATAGATTATAGAAATAGCTAAAAGCTATAATACTCTATAAAACCTACCTTTAGAGTTTTCTCCAGAACCTTCTAATAGATACTTCTAGTAGAAGGGAAACTATACTTCTAGATAAGGAAATAGTAAGTAGCTACTATATAAAATAGCTACTATATAGAGAGCAGAACCCTTAAGGATATAAAAAAGAGAAGAAAAATATTATATAGTTAGAAGAGAAATATTCTAAACGAAAGAAGTTTTATTTATTATACTATAAAATACTACTTACTACTAAATAGTAACTAATAGAGAAGCCTATTATAGATGTATACTATAGCACCTAAACGCTAGAGATAGAAAATAATTAGTTTATAGAAAGTACTTCTTTATTATTAGTAGAAGAAGCCTTAATATAGTTTACTCTTATAGATACTATAACTAACTACTCCTAATTACTAATTAGGGTATAATTAATAATAGTATTAGCCCTAATATTATCCTTAGACATATTATAAACCTAAGGAAGCATACCCTATATTATAAACTATATAATAAATATATTATAAATATTAAGGGTTAAAGTAGCCTTCTAATAAGTATGCATTTATCCTATACTATAGAAGTAGAAAGATAGAGAAAAAAAGAAGAGTTTGTCTCTTCTTATATAAGATATATTAAGGCGCTAGGCTATATTCCATACTTATATGCGTAGTCATGTACACCTAGGGCGTAGCCTATAATAATACTTCTCTTCTCTTCTTTTATTACGCTTGCTTATATGTAGGAGTAGTTCTATAATATAATAATAAGATAGTTGCCTATAGGCTTCCTTTCTAAGATAAGGCGTAGCGTTTAGGCTAGTAGTATATGTTATAATCTAGAGAACACAAAGGGTCGCAACAAGTATTATACACTAGTATAGCATCGTAGGAATTACTAGTAGGGACAATTATACGCAGGAAGGCAGGACAACACCTCCTCTTTAATTAGGACACATCACGTAACAACTAATTAGAAGGCTTAGTAATAATTAGTATATTTAGTGCCCAGTATAATTGGTAATTAGTCTAATTAGTTAATTAGCTCTACTAAGCACATTGCATATCTCCTTAGTATATAGTACATAGGAACACAACCCTTATAGTTTATGTTTAACTTAGTTAATTAAGTTACTTCTTAGAATCTTACCTCTAATAATAATAAGCTATATTATATATTGCTTAGACCTTTATCAACCTAAGCTATTATATTAGACTTTATCTAGACATAGTTTACTCTACTATTTTAGAACTAGTACTCTTCCCTAAGACCTAACTAGAACTAGTATAATATTAGACTTTGTCTAGGTATAACTTTAATAGTATAGTTATAGTCTTATTATATAAATGCTCTCTTTTACTTGCACCTATAAGCGCTAGCTAATTATAACCTATTTGTGTATAGTCTTAGTTCTAGTAGTAGTTATAATTAGTTATGTATTATCTTATCTTATAACTCTATTTACAATTGTTCTTCTATATAGTAGCTACTACTTTATTAACTATACTTTAGACTTCTCTAGGTCTAAAGGAAAATATGGGTCTAGGTTTCTTATATAAACTATATAGACCCCTTCTCTTAGAGCCTTCTCTCTTCTTTTACCTTACACTTAACTTCCTAATTATTTCTAACTCTTATATAACTTTTAGAAGTCTTCCTTAGTAACTTCTAACTCCTATATATTATTATGTCCGCTCCTGCTTATAGTATATAGGGTCCTAGTAGCTAGCTCGGTAGTAGCCTTAACTACCTTTAAAGTTCTACTAGTAGCTCTATAAATAGTACTTACTCTACTACCTTTAACTATCTTATTAATATCACTTACTAGCTCCTTACTTATACAACTACTAGAAGCGTTATCCTAGTTAATATTAACATTCCTTAAGGTCCTGCTAACTGTTACGAACCTGAGAGGGGACACGGCAGAAGATAAGGAAGAGAAGGATTAATGACACTTAGGGACAACCCGAAGGTCTTTAAGAAGGTCAGCGTTCAGGACTAATAACGACGTGACCCCTTATGTCCTAAAGTCTTAGCAGAACGCCACAATAGAACAAGTCACGTGTTGTTCTAGGGAATCCCATAATGTTCCACAATGTGCCAGTTTGGCACAACACTAGAACAATGGAACAAGCATAGAACATATCTTAAGTATATAGTATATAGGAACACAACCCTTATAGTTCGTGTTTAATCCTAAGTTATCAAGTTGTCTTTGGATCTCAACCCTTAACCTTCAAGCTAGACAGTCTACTCTGTACTACTTATCGTTACCCTGCCTTTAAGACTGACAGATTGTATCTGTACACCTTACTGCAACCTAACCCCTTGTGTTCCTGTTACTATATTCATCCTCAAGAACTAATAGAACACGTGCTTACGAGCTTTGCTTAAAGTACAACTTCAACACGCGTCTCCTCTACTAGCTTAAACTATACTATAATTGCAATAGAATTCTTATAGCAAGCACGCTAGTTATAGTATTATAGGCTAGGCCCTAGACTAGTGACTTAGTATATAGAAGGCCTTAAGTGCTCTAGCTAATTATACTCTAACTATATTAACACTTAGTAGAACTCTAAGATTAATAAATCTCTATATAGATCTTCTAAGACCTTTAGGCTAGAACCTACCTTACTACTATAAGAGCTACTAGAGGTCTATAGACCTCTTAGATAGCCCCTAATATACTCCTACTAGATAGTATTTATATGCGAAGCTCTGCACCTATAGAATAGGTATTAAATTTATTTAGTTCTTACTTGTATACAGCCCTTAGCAGCTAGCTTCTTATATATAGAACTTCCTATTCTATTATATCTAAAGCTTAGGCTAGCTATAGATAAAGCGTAACACCTACTTCTACCTAATAGGTTGTAGAGGTAGATCTTAGCTGTAAGTAGTAAGTAGAGCGTGTGCTATCTGTTATACGTTAATAACCTAGGGTAGAAAGCCTTGTTAATTAAGGTCTAGGATCTACTAAACAAGAGACTACTCTTTAACTAGGTGTAGCTTGCGGTTGACAGACGTAGTCTCTAATCGCGACAGGGTACCTTATATACGCGTCTGTAGAGTCGATCTTAGAACGTTGTACGCTGTCGCGAGCTGGCAGAGTGATTAAGATAGGTTAGACTAATACTGTTATATAGCTAGACAAAGTCTACCTTCGTCATATAGCTGTCAGTGGCGTTGTTGTCGTGTCATGGTTATTGGCACAGACAGAGTTCAGATGGTTTGGTGGGGTGGCCAGCTTACTGATCTAGCCAGCTTACTGTCCGAACACGTTACTGTTTTTGCATGTATTAGTAACGTGGTGCGAACGCGCGGGCGTTGCGTACTTTGCGCTCATCATGCAAAGGAGTGAGGTCTATACAATGGCCAACACATTCCGCAATAACAAGGTCACTTCTTTGGTAGTAATTGGTTGACATCTGAGCACAACATCACGTCACAGTCTTTGCAATAGCGAGCCTTGTACCTCAGAAGCGGATTCGATTTGATAGAGTCTGTGCTGGCACACAGCTCAGCACTTCATTCTCAGGCTACGCACAGAGCAGCCTGGGATATCTCAGCCCAAGTGTCCGTCATCTTGTCCTTCACGTAGTCTTTTTCATATCTCCAAGCTTTTGGTATCCCCCCCCCCCCCAACTAGAGTTTAGCTCCACAATGTGCGCTTAGATCTGGAGCCTCTCAACCTTGTCCTTCAGGGTGCGGATCTGGCCCATGAGGTCAGAGGCCTCGTTGGTGGTGATCGAGCAGGCAATGACAGCGCGAGCGACACCACAGGCGCGGCCGAGAGCCATCTTGGAAGGAACGTAGACGTAAGGAACGTTCTTGTCCTCGCAGAGAAGGGGCAGGTGGAGGAGGATGGCCAGAGGGCTGGTGTCGGCAGCCAGAACGATGACCTCGGAAATACCGCGGTTGAGAGTCTTGGTGGCCTCGTTGGCACCCTTCTTGAGCTGACGGTAGTGGGTAGCCTGCTGGACAAGGTCAAGGATCTCTTGGGAGAGAGCCTGATCGGCCTGCGGCCACGCAGCTCTAGGAGACATGTCAGCTGTTGCACATTGCAAGCACGAGTAACAGCACACTCAACGAGAAGACGGAAAACTTACGAGGTGTCAGCCATTTCGGAGATTGGGTGTTGTGTGTTGTGTGATGTTGGTGTAGGGTTCACTGCTGTAGCTCGCCTGCAAAAGGTTCACTGCTATGCTCGCCCGGTTGGTATGTGGTGGTGCAGGACGAAAAAAAGTTTGGAGTCGTGCGCTCGCGATTTTTGCAGGCCACGTGACTAGTACGATCCGTGCTCAACGCGCCGGTTCCAAGGTTAGGTTTTGGCGCTAAACATCCGGGAATGTCCACTAGCGTGCCGGTGGTAGCTCCGTAGAAACCTGCATCATATGTAGAGTAGTTTTGCCTCTCTGACCTACTTGCGCACGTTCCTCTCATGATTAGAGACAGAGGCCATGACAGGTGCTGTCGGTGTCCCAGCAGTAATGACTCAAGTAACGCGTTTCCTTCGGAGAACCCAACGTCGACAGCAATCATAAAGACCCAATCGCTACGAGGCACCAATGTGGATCGGACAGTAGACCCCAAGTTTATCTTGCAATTGCCAGCGTAGCAAAACTTGCGATAGCAATCAATGCCTGTCTGGATCCTTACTATAGGTATGGCTATTGGTATACACTCGGCAGAGAGTGACACAGCGAGTGCCTCGAGTGAGGCAAAATTCGATGATTCAAATATGCATTCGTCCAACTGGACCACGTGTTTGTAGCCAGTGATTAGTTTGATGACATATCGAGAAAATCGTGCAAATTCCGCTGCGAGACGGACCCGACATTACTGATATTGATAAGCCGAGATCCTGTTACGACAGGAAAAGCGCACAGGGCAGGCACGTAGGAAAGAAAGTCGCCGGAGAAGCCGCTTAGGGAACTCGCTAAGGAAGCAATTGAGCGTAAAGAAGAGAAAGACAAGACAGGCGACCCAAGTCCGTGTCTAAGAGGGAGCTCTCGTACCATGTCATTGGTGATTAATTCCATGAGCGAAGACTGGGACGACCTATGTAAGTCTTGCAGCGATGAGCTCCAGTCTCTGCTTGGGAATCCTCTGATGTGCTTGATTGAACTCTTCTTCAAGACATGATGCACGAATTAGGCATACACGAGCCTTACGCAGTGAGCGTCTTCGTCGAATCCAACTGACCGGGAACAACCTATTACAGGTCGGTCGCCACAACCTGGCTCGGAAGAGATCACTGCAACAACGAGCGGGTCACTCGCCAAGTCGATTACATAAGAGAAGGTTGAGATAAATCCCTGGGCTTTTGTCGACGTGAGACCGGACGCTCTCATTAAAGAAGCAAAATCAGTGTTCTCGAACTCTGTCTGGTCAGATCGAGTCGGCAGTAATCTCTGGGCAAGAGCTGGGAATATCAGAGCAAACAAAAACAGCGAGAGAACCACAGGACGATCGACACCTCAAGTAAAGATTGCAGATGGGATCGTTCTTTCGCGAGATTCACATAGTTTCCTCCGTGGTGACATCCGTAGCTGACTCTAGCAGCAGGGGTTCGACACCTCCAATGTCACGCCATCCTCGCTGACTTGGATGATACCAAGAGGGCAAGCTCCTCGTATCATGCTGTTCCCTAGAGACGGTCAATGTACGCATAGAGCAACAAAAACTACGAGAGTGGCTGGATTTATTTGTAGATCTCATATTCATGACTACCTAGTGGTTTTTTTTTTGGCTGATGTCATGCGTCTCAAGACAGTCGCCAGGTCCTGGGGGAAGACCGAAAAAGGGGCGTTGTACCATATCAGAACAATGACTATGGAGATGAAAGAGGTGATGGATGTAGAGGTCGAGAGATGTTCGCGAACGGCTCCCTAGGCATCACCAATGTGTATCTGTGGGTTGACAAGCTTTTCAACAGAATTAAGTTAGACTTAATCCGTCCCACATCAGAGACTCTGGACACGAGTCCTTTGGTGAAGCTTGAGAAAGATCAAGAGATTGTGCTTCACTGCGCTGGACTGACTATCTAGACCGTTCACATGAGCGCGTCATAAGTGCAAGGATTAGGACTTTCGACCTGGCGATTCCATACAATCAACAGACTCCGTAAGCAAGATATATTGAGGATTGAAGTGGCCGAAGAGCTTCCGGAAGCGTTCGGCTCAGGTCCTGCGACATCTTCAACGGGCAAATTTTGTGAAAACGCTTTGAATGCTCTTGGGTCCAGATCCTACAATTTTGAATGCGGTGGCCCGGTACCGACAGTGCAATTCAAATGGGAATGCAATGATCGGTTCCGAGGGTTGAGAAACGGTTTGGTCAAGTGGCTAAACTCTGGGACTCCATTAGGTTAGGAAATGATGACACGTACGATAGAGCATTCTACTACGTGCACCGTTCGGTACACGGAGGTTCGTCCTGAAACGTGAATCCTAATCAGTCAGCACCTCACGGTTCAGATGCATCGTATACTCGAATCGCAACTTCCATCTAGTATCATCCCATCTAGACATGGCAACTCTTGGCTCAGGAAGTTCGAGCTGAGTCATATCTTGGATGGACGTTTTCGCTATTGCACTGGCTTTGCCCAGTCGATGCTTCGAACTCTAGTCAAGCAGAAGAGAGACCAGACGGTGACACAGTCTGAACTAGTCGGCAGAGGATATTTTCCGGTTGTGTGTTCATTTTGATGTGCTGCGAGGTAGCAGGAGGCTCTCAGTGCAGCACTGATTTTACTTCGGTAGCAATGAAACGTCGCAAACCACTTCATCGTTTAAATATGGAGAGCAGCAATCTCGGAAATTAATTGGGGGGTTTTGACACCAGTTGAGCAGAAGTCACCAAATTCGAAGGCGGCTTTGAGCCAAAAATCTGTCAAAACAACGGTCCGAACTGTGAGGTTGATGGCGATAACCTGATGCTCGCCACTTAGGGTCCTCATCCTGATGTGATCAACAAACCTCCAGGTTTCACTCGGCTTTAAAACGAAAAAGGCAGTCTGGACTATTTGAGAGCATGATTTGTTGAATCATGATGACTTGGCTGGCAACTGTTAAGGTCATGGTCCTCGAGCTCTCTGAGGGTCCCGATCTTTCTAGGAAAACCATCCTGATCAGGATCAGGGGCAGATCACAGAGTCTCAAAATTGTTTGAGATGTTCAAGATAATGGCAGAGACTGAAGTAGTAAATGCTCTTGAGACAGGCAGTAGAGCAAGGCATTATCCTTCGTGAGCAAGTAGATGAAAGCGCGAACATACCGCAGATATTGCTTTCTGCGCCGTTTGACAACGTTATACGTCTGTGTTAGCATTCACTATTAGGTTAAACACCATCTAAACCTTGGAAGGGAGGCAGTCAAAAAAGCAGGCAGCGAGGCGTCTTGGCGTTGGTCGCAGGATTTTGACGGCTTCTGACAGCCTGAGCTCTCCGCCACGCCAGTCAGGCTGGAGAGACCAAGGACCGAGCAGAAAGAGGAGCGCATCATCGCTCAGGAAAGGATTCTATCCTACATTGTTGGGTTGTGGCTGACACAGCTTAGCAAAGAGCAGACCAAGGTACCGAAGATGTCCCACTGCATACCGGCACGTGACGAGGTCAGTGCACGCCAGCCGGGTTGGAACCGCTCACTCTTCGCCTACATCATCACAACTGCCATCTCCAGTCGCTGCATCCACCCCGTCCGCCCATCTCATCAACGATCAACAGCGTCCCCTCGACCGCCCGTCGACTCATTACACACCCGCCAAAATGGTTTCGGAGTCTTGGTTAGTGCCAATAGAGCTCTCCTTGTTCAGGCCACAGCCAGCTTCGAGCTTGCCTCCGGGCGATAAGCTCGCGGCAGGAGGCGTGTCTGCGACATTGGAGCAGCTCTCTGTTCGCAAGTGAAGTAAAACCAGCTAACATGCCAATCTAGCCCCGTTTATGCTGTAAGTTCGCGACGACGCCTCCCTTCGCCTCTTTCCACAGCCAGCAGCGCGACGACCCACAACTTCGTCATACCTCGATGCATTACCAGCAACACCACACTTATGCGATATCGCAACATGCTGATCTCCGCTAGCCCTTCTTCGGCGCGATGGGCTGCACATCAGCCATCGTCTTCGCCTGCTTCGGTGCCGCCTACGGTACCGCCAAGGCTGGTGTCGGTGTCAGCGCCATGGGTGTCCTCCGCCCTGACCTGATCGTCAAGAGTACGTCGCACGCGGTCTAGAAAGCCCAGGGCCATCGATATGGCAGGTCTTCTATAGAAGCTGGGGCTAACGTGCTGCAGACATTATCCCCGTCGTCATGGCTGGTATCATTGGTATCTACGGTCTCGTCGTCTCTGTCCTGATCTCCAACGGTCTGACGCAGGAGGCGTCTCTCTTCACCAGCTTCATCCAGCTTGGTGCTGGTCTCTCTGTCGGTCTGTCGGGTATGGCAGCTGGATTCGCCATCGGCATTGTCGGTGACGCCGGTGTACGAGGAACTGCCCAGCAGCCCAGGTTGTTCGTCGGAATGATCCTGATTCTCATTTTCGCCGAAGTCTTGGGTACGTCTACAACTGCTTTCATATACCAGCGCGCGCTGACGTAGCTTTCAGGTCTTTACGGTCTCATTGTCGCCCTTCTCATGAACTCCAAGGGTGCCGAGGGCAAATGCTAAATGTATCACCACAAATCACGATAGCAGCCAACGACAATCCACCTGCATCAAACGAATATTGGTGTCATTTGGCTCGACACGAAACCACACATCACATCTTGCATGGCGCCCATGAAAAGCATGCGCGGCATGTTGTACGTCTACCTTTTGTGTATCTTCTTAGCGGTGTCAGCCACACCTGGGAAATTGAGCGACGAGAACGGGGAACAGTAGATAATGGAGTCGAGGAACGGCAAATGCGATCCATTTGACGGCGTGTATTCTAGGGTCTCTTTCAATCTATTGCGCTTAGAAACGAAATGCATTGCTTTCTTGAGGCTCTCCGTGCCAGCTATTGCTCACCGGTAAGCGCCTTGCACATCGTTAATGTTACTACCCTCCAAGCACTATAGGCTGTCCAAATCAGAGCATAAAACGTTGAGCAACGCCGCACACCCGGTACTGATGTCATGGCACCAACTGGTCTTTACAATAGTATAATCAAAGATACGAGGGGAAACGAGGGCGAACAGCACTCAAGCAACCACCATCTCCCTGGGATGCCCCCTGATCTTCTTCATCAACACCGGAGATGCAATCGCTGCTCTCTTCATCTTCGTTGCTGTCGCCGCCTTACTAACCGTAACTGTCGACATTGCCTTGCTGACCGTAGCTGGCAAAGTTGCTTTGCTGAACGTAGTCGTTGACGCTGCTTTGCTGAACGTAGTCGTTGACGCTGCTTTGCTGAACGTAGTCGTTGACGCTGCTTTGCTGACTGTACTCGTCGAGGCTGCTTTGCTAAATGTAGCTGTCGACGTTACTGTGCTGACCGTGGCCGTAGTCGCCGCCTTCCCAAACTCCTCGTTGTTCGCACACGGCCCATCTGCAGGACACGCATGATATACACTCATCGCTGCCCATCCTCCACAGACCTGGTCTTGGTTACCGGTGCACTTCATACCACACGCGCCCATGATGCCAGCCTTAGGCGCGTAGTTCGCATTCAGCTTGTCGCCGCAGAAACATTCGCCCTTGTACTCAAGGCCGGCATATGGGAAGCCCTTGGCAGAGCAGAAATCGATGCACGATTCGACGGTCGTGTTATCTCGCGACCATGAAGGACCAGTGAGAGCGCGGTCCCCAATGTTATCGCGGCCACAGCCGACATACTCCCACTTTCTGCTCGGAACAAGGTCGACGTAATTCGTCTGCCTGATACCTAATTTCACGCCATCGTCGCACTGTTGCGGAACCGCGCGGGCACCTGCACCAGTAACGGGGTTACAGCCGGGTAGCTTCTGGAGAAGTCCATTGTTGACCTCGTCGACTTGCTCGGGTAAGCGGCACTCCTGGCACTCTTGCCCCGTGAATTGCGTGAGTACAGGGCACTTCTCGACTTGCCCACTTGGGTCGTTGCACTCGTCGATAGCGCGCTGCAGCACGTCGATATCCCATCCGTTGATGAAGTCGCCATGGTAACCGTAGCCAGATGCGTCGCCGTTAGAGAAGACGAATGGATGCTGGTCGCCATTCCACTGGTCCAAGAAGCGCGACGTGTCATACAGCACTTCATAGAAGAGGCTGATCATGTGGATGGGGAAGTCGGGCGGGCAAGCGCCATTGTTGTATTCCTGACCGACAGGGTAGGACATGTGGGACTTATGGTCGGGGGTGTCAACGTCTTTGCCGTTCCAGCACGACGGGAAGAATACTTGAGCGCGCAGACCTCCGGGGCAGTTGTAGTTGGGCATGTTATTTGTTTCTGGCAGGTTTGGGCCGCTGAGACAGCTGTAAGATATGGCTTTTGCGGCCGAGTTGTTGCCGAAGCTGCGTGTGAATGGGTCTCCGGCGATCATACGAAAGCCTTCCGGGAAGGCATGCAGCTTCTCGTTGGGATCGTTTCCACGGCGCTGGAGATAGTACGCCGTCATGCCACCAGTGACATCTTCTGGGTCGCCAATCTCAGGTACTGGCGTGAAGGTGCCATTCTTGAACTTGACGTATAACTGAGGCGTCCAGTAGTTGGACATGTCTTCCTGGTAAATGTTAGAGACAGTCCAATGAAGGAGTATCAGATTTGACGTGCCTTGACAGTACATGTTGAACATTTCGATGCCCGCATGCCCGCGTAGGTCATGGTAGGCGCGAAGCCCGCTCCTCCTGAAATGGTATGTACATGGCCAGCGACTGCTCCCGGGCTGACGATAGGGTCGAGTCGTGTCCTTGCCACTCGTCCAGGACATGATATGCGAAAGAAAGCCTCTGACGAGCCAGCCAGGGCTGCGATTACAGAATAGGTAGTGAAATGCATTATTGCTTGCTGCGTAAGCCGAAAAGAGAAGTGCTGAGGAACTGGATGAGGCAGTTGATTGACGACCGGCAGCTCAAAATATAAGTACTCGATTCACCTCAAGACAAGACGGCGTGTGACAATAGTCCAAGGCTCAAGTAATCGGCGCAGACAGCCGCGCGCGTTTGTACGACCAAACGTCAGACACGCGCATGGCTGCCCATGCTCTAACCTCTTTGTCTTGCGGAGTCTATGCCCGGCGGACTGCCTTGGGGTGGATCGTGAAAGGAACTTTGTAGAACTTGGCCTCAGTAAGTCAACCCGGTCAGCACGGATTCAGAATGGTGGTGATAGAAGTGGCGGCAGTTGTGCGCCCTGGACTTTTCATTCGTGCGCGGTACAGCGCCATCGAGTCGGCTTTCTCCATTGTGCGTCACTATCGGGACCCTCAGGACCATGCAAAATGCAATTGTCGTCAATATTCCCTGATATCTGATGTTTGTTTGGAAGAGGTGGTGCGGAGATGGCATGGTTGGTTCACCCTTGGCAGATCCTATCTGCGGGCCTAGCGTCGTTCACTAGCTTTTGAACCTCACTGCTGGGCTGTAAGCGCAGAGAATACATATCCGCATATGGAAAAAGCGGCTCTGCGGCTTCGACTGCATGCTCCGGCGCCTTTGAGATAGCTAGACGCCTGTCATCTGCTGTGGCCGCATATTCTTTCACTGTTGCTGCAGACAACTCTGAAGGAGCCTGGGTCAGTAACACAGGCTGAACCAACAGAACGCCCACCTATCCGCGGCGCGCCTCAAGTTGCCCTCGCAAACTTCCCACTATACGTAGTAGAAATACAAGCCCTGCTCCCGACCGGGGACTGCGACATTCGGCTTAGCCGCAATTTTTCGAAGCGAATTTCTGGATCCCTTCTCAGGAACCACCGAACTAGTATTCTCATGGCCGCTTTGGGCAATCGACAAACCTCTCGGTCCTTACCCAACCACGGTACACGCACCTGGGTAGCTCACGAAACACCTCCGCCCTGCACTTCTTTTCGACCCAATTCGATAGTCGCACAACATCAGGCGATTGCTGAACGGGCTACTGTATGCAGATGACACGCATAGCTCTTGACCGGCGGCCGGCAATGCGCAAGCCTGCGCAGGTCCGCACGAGGCTCCACGTTCCTCTCCGCTGCGTCCGCTTTCGTCGTCCGAGGACCCTCGAACCGAGTACAACAATGCTTATATTGTTCGCCTTTGACATTCGGATGGAGCCGATGTTACACAGGCGGGTCAGGGGGCGCGAGGCCAGGCCCGCATGCTGAGGACCTGTTACACTGATCAGGGAGCAGGTCTTTCACGCTGTTTGCCTGAGGTGATGTTTAGCGATCGCGACAAAGGTGCTGAGACGAATGACGGGTGTGGCGGCGAAAGCTACTTGCGGCACCAACCGTAGAGCAAGCATGACGACACTGCAGATCGAGCGCGACATCACGTTCACACGCGAATTGGTCGTCGTACGGCGTTATTGAAAGTCTCTTATTGACGAAGTTTGGAAGCCTTCTGTGGGGAAGGAACGGCAATGCTGTCAGTGGCGTGTGAGAGCTTAGCGGGACTGAGTAGGCGCATAATTATACCGGTACTTCATGTAGTCGTTTGCATGTGGTCGTCCGCATGCGACAAAAGTGCCGTGTTCATGGGGAAGATGCAGACTATCGAACGTTGAACGGCGCTGTTTTAGGAAAGAAGTCGTTTATCGTGGCTGATCGGAATTCTTACACCTAGGTGCCCTACCCTAACTTACTCTGACACACGTGCAACTAAAACTGCAAAAGGGATTCATAGCTCTATTCAACTTGAATATTATATGGGGAATTGCTTACGAAAAAAACAACTATGCAGCTGTCCCGTTTATCTTGTTACGCAGGTACGGGAAACACAGGACGACATCGTAACAGGCGCGATTTGGTGTTCTAGTATAGCAATATTCTACCCGGTCAAGGAACGGGCTTCTTCCTACGGTTGTTCTCCGCCCTGTCAGGAACTTGTTAGAACCCAAATAGGAAGGGACCACCGCTAGCTCTGGTGTTCAAGTTCAAGTGTATATTCAATCCATACTTCGACACCAGGATATCCTCACGATCTGAAGGCATTTGAATCTTTGATGGGTTGCCCGCTTTGCAATCTGGGGCTCATTTCGACTGGGCGATGATTGAGGTCTATCGAAACCACTGTTGAGAAGTTCAACCCGCGAATTGGCATCCGCAGTTGCATGGCGCAAGGAAGGGCAAATATTCGACGAAGTAAGATTGACTATCACCGATTGAATAGGATAGGTCATCCGTCGTCTTGAGCAAGTCGACTCTATTTCTCGCCAGGGTACAGCAGTCCATTATCCTTCCTGACCTTCTCCAATATCGCCAAAATATCTCTCGACAAAGTCTCGTACTGTTTTTCTGCCTCGCGATCTCTGCTGTTGATGACTCGTGCATGCTCCTCAGCCTCCTCTTGCAGGTTGAGCTTGACTCTTGTCTCGGGGCCAGCGAGCTGTGTCCTCTTCTTTGTTTTGGGGTCCCACAATGTGACGGTCTCAATATCTGTGATGGTAGGAACGATGAGGGTGCCCTTCTCTCCGTAAATCTCCGAGGGCGCATCGCTGTTGTAGGTCTTGCTGTGGCACAGGTGGACGACGAAGTTGCCGTAGTCGAGGATGAGACGACCGCCGCCATCTGCACCTGTGGCGACAATGTTGGGCCAGTACTTTGCATCTTTTGGTGCACCGAAAAGATCGACGGCTGCAGCTACGCAGTATACGCCGAGGTCGACAAGTGCACCACCGCCCATCTCAAGGTTGAAGATGTTTGGTGTCTCGCCGGCAAGTACCTTCTCGTAGCGGGATGAGTATTGCGCGAACGTGATGGATGCACCGAAGATGGTGCCAATGTCCTTGATCGACTTCTTCAAGGTCTTGAAGTTAGCTTCCTGGGTGTGACGGAAAGCCTCGATGAGAAAGACATCCTTCTCTCGTGCAATTTTGAACAGTTCATCAAGCTCTTGGACTGTGCTGCAAGATGGCTTCTCCAGAATGACGTTCTTGCCGGCGCTCAGAGCAAGCTTGGCCTGCTCGAAGTGCAGAATGTTGGGGCTGGCGATGTAGATGGCCGACAGGTTCGAGTCGTTGACCAGCTGGTCTAGGTCGGTGTAGAGCTCGACTTTCTGTCCATCATACTTCGCTACAAACTTCTTTGCAGATTCTTCTGTGCGGGAGTATACAGCAGCAAGATTCCACTTGCCAGTAGCTTGAGCACACTCGATGTACGAGTCTGTAATCCAGCTCGTGCCAATAACACCAAAATTGATGGGTGCCATGATGAATGCGGGATGGACGAGGTCGGCAGGGGTGAAAAGGAAAGAAATTGATCTGGCGAAACAGTGGTGCGGTGCAGACTTCTTATACACACAATGTCTGTTTACGTTGGCTTTCCTGTTGGGTAAGCTGTCGAGGGGCAATTCGTTCCGCCCCACCATGAAGCTTCGACGGAGCTTCTCGAGGGCGTGATGTCAGCGTGCGTATCGCTTTCATTGGTCATCAAAGCTCCGCTGTGGGGCGCGCAGCTGGAACTGCTGCGACTTCCACATCTGGCTATAATGCCATCCACAAGAAGAGTCATATACCGATCACGCAAACCAAGCAAGACGCGGCGTATTTTGCCAAATGTTTGATGTTGACGAAGGGGACGAGAAGCGCCATCCAGCCTATTTGGTACTTGCTATACAAATCCAGTGCGTGCCCCATAACGAGGAGGGTATCATGCTGGGACCGACGTAAGCTGTCGTGAAAGTATCATACCATATGCGTGCGAACGGCCGTGATCACACCCAGGAGCGTATCGACTGAGGTGAGGATTGTTGACGACCAAACGAGAGACTGCAGGATCGCCCAAAGAAAGCAAACGCTGGAAAACACGGAACGGAAAGACCAAACTCCAAGTATGCTGTGATCCCAAAACGTCCAACAAATGCAATATGTAAGCAGCTCGAGGCCGCGTGAGTAGACTGGTTTGTTGACCAGTATCATTAATCTTCCCAAACTGTGCCGAGCGAGAGATCGACGCGTCGCTCGCCTCCGCAAACACTCCAACGCTTCCTGGCGTCCCTCTTACCAAAGTTAAAGCTGCGACCACGGCTTTCAGGGATGTCCAGGCTCGACCTGCGAGGCTCCCCACCGTCTTCGCGGTCGGCTGCCGCCTTCAATTGTGCAATTCGCTCTGCCTCGAGAGCGAGGTCCTCCGCATCTGGGCTATCTTCGATGGTCTCGAGAGATGAGATGGAAGGGCTGCGAGAGCGCATCGAGGTCGGCGTGGACGGGACTGACGAGGAGGCGAACGAAGATGGGTAGTGCTCGTTGAACTTTGAGGGCGCCAGCATAGGTGACGAAGCTGCTGACGTCGGTGTGCTGACCGAAGGGGTGCTGGTTGGTGGAGCGCCGAACGGGATGGCGACATGGTAAAGAGGTGACGCTGGCCGCCTGCGCCTGGACAAGGAGCCATTGCTGCTGTACAGGCTGGACATGCCACTGCTGGCCCGAGGTGTGAGCTCAAGCTCTGCATCTTCGGCAATGTCGCAGACGCTGGGCGCTCCTTCAAAAGAGCCCACAGATGCTGGACGAATTCCAGAGCCATATCGTTCTTGCAGTCCAGATGTCGCCAGACGAGGCTCAACTGTGCGTGGGCTACGTGGCTTGGGCGAGCGAAGAGGAGATGAGGGGCGGTCGAGTGGCATGGGCGAGGGCGAGAGAGTGAGGCGTCCAACAGCTGGCTTGAGGCTTCCTGAGGATTGCATAACGATGGGCATGGAGTGTGCTCGGGTCATAGGAGGAGCGAGTGCGCTGTGACCACTCTGAGAGCGTAGGTGAGAGCGTGCGTAGGGCGACCGGTTGCGTGGCTTCGTCTGGAATGTGGAAGTGACGACCGGTGCAGGGTCAGTCTGCGAGCGAGGTGTCAAGGGCCGCCGTGATGAGGTGCTATCGTCTGAGGTGTTGCTGACTTGGCGGGCAAGTGTGTGCGCTTCGGCCATGCTGTCGATACGGTCAAGGAGGCTGCCTGCCTGCTTGGCTGGCTGGCGTAAAGGGACCCTGGAGGCAGTGGAGACGGACATGGTCTGCTCTGGCTCTTCGTCGCTGGGTGGAGACGCCGTCTTGCAGGACGGCCGGGCGGTGGATGCTGATGCTGAGCGGGTGCTGGCGCGCAGTTCTATGGCTTTTAGGCGCTGGGGGAGTTCGTCGTGCTGCAAGTCGGCCTGCGCGGCGGGCGAGGACGTTAAGTGTGCGGTGGTCATGGCGGCGAGCTGCGAGAAGGCATAGTCTGGCGTGCAGGCGGTCAGGCTGGAGATGTGCAAAGCTCGGGGGTGCTGATGGCGTTGGCGAGCAGAGACCAGGGGCTAGTCCGTGGTTCAGGTTGTTATGGACGCAAGTTGCTCCTTGCGCTGTGTTTCAGCCGCCGGAAAGTGAAAGTTGGGCGCGACTATTGGCTGCCGTGCGCCTGTTGTTTGGCAGCGCTCGTGTCGCAAACGCACAGCGAACAGGCAGCGTGCGAGGACCGTCGCGCTGAGGTTGGCGATGTCAGAAGCGTGCTCGAGGGCCGCAGGAGGAGCGCGCTGAAGCTGCACTGCGACTGCGACTGCGACTGCGACTGGGAGGGGCGTTCGCAGGCTAACGGCTGTGCCTGCCAGGGCGCCGCTATCAATTCCGGGGCAGGAGGCTTGGGCCGCGTTTGGACAGGTCAGACGGACTGCTCGACAACGGGACCCTGAGTCCACGGTCGATAATTAGAGCCAGAAAAATACCGAGACAGAGTCCGCTCGCGTGGAGGGCACAGTGAGGATGTTCAGGACTCAGGAGAGAGCCCGGAAGTACTGGGGAATCGCCTGACGACGACTTACGCGCCTTTCAGCGCCGCCTTGTTCATCCCTTGACAGAACTGCTGCTCTGTCGCCCTATGAGACCCTGCATATCGACGTTTTCGGACCACCCACTCTAGCACTATGGCAACTTCTTCGCCGAACCTACCGCACCAACTCCACCCGCGGTGGTTTTGTTGCTCTCGCCCTGGCCGCAGCCGCTTTTGCAAGCCGCTGCTAAATCTGAACTTTCGCCTTCTAACTCTGACCGATTTTGGCGATTAGTGGGTTGCGCGGGCGCTCGTGCGGTGCATGAGGCAATCTCTCCCCCGCCGAATCGACTTGATGCGGAGAAATTACTCGCATCAGATCCTGCAATGAGCCTCTAGCTTGCTGAGCCACGATGAAGGGTCCATGCCTGACTCTTGTTCCTTGCATCACTCGTCATTCGAGACTTGCTGACACTACCTGCTCTATGGTTGGTTTGGGCATGCTTCGTTTGAAGTGTGCGCCTGCCTGATAAGCTAGGACACAAGCTCAGATGGCGAAAAAGAGGAGGTCCTCAGCACTACTTCGAGTGGCATCTTTAGATTGGCCGAATCTGTCGACACTGCAGTCGTTTGTTTCGTCGTGTTCAGCTGCTCCTGCGACAGAAGAGATATCCGTCCAGTACCTGAGCGGCTCATCCAGCTTTTCGACGACATCCTCGTTAGTCGCCAACTGGACCTTTACTTATCAAGATCGGCATCTCCTATAGCAAAGTTGCACCACAAGAAAACTCCAGCGGTCTCAGCATATCGCCGTCCAAGCTGTGACTCCATTTGATCCCTCACTTCGGCTTGCTGACACTGCTAGCTGTATGGCTGATGGTTCGTACGATTCGCCGACTAACGCCTTCGAACCCGATCGATGGCGCCTCTTATGACATCTGTAGACTATACACCTACGCGTTACCCAGCCAGTACCTCAGCGATGCCTCCAGCTGCTTTACCACACCACTCTGCACCGCCTGCTGAAATTTCTCATCGTCAAGACCCGCCCTGTCAACGCCGAAGTTGCAATAAAAACAACATCTCGCCGCCTCAGCATAGCGCCTGCCCATGAGATCGTCCAGCTCGTCTGTCTTCAAGAGCCGATCCGATGTGCACCATTGAACAGTAAGCGACCCAGCATGGTGCAAGTCTTCAGGTCTCTCCAGTTTGTCGATAGCTTTGCCATAGCAAAGCTCAATGAGCACGATCGCAAGGTTATAAAGAGTTTGATTACGGACGACCCGGGGGATGTTTGTAGCCGTGTCGTTACATTTCTGCGGTCGATTTTTCGACAGTACACTTTGCATGAAGAGGTTTTCAAACATGGATTCCTTTGGAAGGCTGTTAGGATGAACGAGAACAACGTCGTTTTCTTTCCAATCTCTCCCCAGCGATGGCGTGTTATAGAGTTGGAGCACGCCTGACGCCAAGCGTACAGCCATTGTGAGCTTGTTGTGCATCCTAAGAGTGCTTGCAGGGCTCGCAGTACCAGCCATGATCTGTTGCAGCGTCAAGGTAGTCTACTGCTGCCGGGTCCATGCCGCTGACTTCGTGTAGATGCCGTGCTTCTGATTATGGTCGTCCATCAGATAACCTATGCATTCGTCCTCGTTCGACGGCAGCTTCGAAATCACGCCGCAAAGATGTTGGATTTGACTTAGTTGTGGGCTCTGAGAGCTTGCGTCTTGAAACGTAGGTTGACTGGGAAGCTTGGAAGCCTTGGAAGCTTTGTACCCGAACATGAGAGAGAAGCGGACCTTGGATTTTCTGGCCGGAGCAACGTTTTCCTGCGAAGTGTCGACCAAGCTAGCTCCTTGATTCGCGTTTTCGACACACCTTATTCCTGCCTCTTTCCAGGCCGATGTCGATGATGTCGCTGAGTTGTTGGTTGTCGCGGCAAAGACGACGCGGAACGAACAGTATTCCCGTGGGTTTCTACTGTGCAGATCTGCTCGATCCCTGTTCTCTAACCTGAGCTTGATGGCGTGGCTCTGGCACCCGCATTGTAAGCTTCTACGCAAAAGATTATCCACCACCTTGGCATAGGATTGGAACTTCTTGAAATTGGGACCTGGACCCCGCCAAAGAGGAGTGGACGCCTGCGACGTTGGAATCAGGCGTGACAAATCAGCAGTGTATTCCCTCAGCTCGCGAAGCTGGTCATCATAGGCTTCCTTGCTGATGCTGAACCTCAGCTTGCGTAGCTCGCGTCGAATAAGGCTGGGATCCTGGGATTGGGTCTACTGGCGCGTAAGTGCTCTTCAAATGGCATGTTTTGGAGAAGATTACCTTCTTGTTCGCGGTGAGCACTAATGTGTCAGACATCTGCGTTAATGCGGCCTCCGTCCCTCTCAAATTCGCAAAGTACACTTCATAACTGGCCCCCAAGACAAGTTTCAACTGCCGGTCGACGTCGCCATGCTCTGCCGGAGTCGTCATTGCTACAGCCACCATATCCGCACTGACAACACCAGCAAGGAGTCGTTCAATGTTGTTCCTGAAGATGGCTTCCTGCGTTTTGACAGCGTCATTCAGGCGTTGCAGATGCACGACATACTGACGGTATCTCCTCACCGTCTGGACTGTTTTTTCATAGTGTTCCAGAGCGGAGATGATCAGAGGCAACGTTCCCAGCACGACACCAGCTACCTCTAGGCCCGACATAGTACCCGCTATACTCAGACCTGCTGCACTTAGACTAAGTCAGCAGGGACAGGTGAGGCCACGTATTACCTGTTCGAAATGAAAGCACGAGAATCTGCAAAAGCAGACGAGGCTGCGAAAGGAACGTCGTCAGGTGGGCGCATGACCCCGCAACTCACGTGTGGTCGCATGTCGATACCTGCAACCTCAATTCTTCACTGACACGCAAAACGCGTCCGGTAGGAGTGGTGCGCAACATGTCGACGCCGCAATCTGTCGAGGAGCAGACTATCGCTGAGAACACTGCATTGTGCTTGCGCGAACTCGATGCAGCCCAGCACAGTTTCTCGAACGTTGGTACTGAGTATTCCGGGGGATGGTCGATGTCAGAACGAGTTGAAAACGAGAAGGGTCGATTCCGTCTTTGGTGTGGCAACATTGGTGCGCATCAGCGAGGTAGGAGTTCTTTGGATTACAGACTTCGAGAAGTTTCACATATTCGCGTACGGGTTTGTGAGCTTTTGCAACGCATACAACTCAACCTCGCTCGGATAATTGCCATTACAGCTGGTCATACAATTCCATAGGATGCTGAGCAAGAATCTGACTCAGACCTGTCTGACGATGAACATGACGATACACAAAGCTGCGAGACAGAAATCCAACAACTCATGGTCAGCGTAGCTGATTCAATTACGAACTTGATGCAATTGTCAAGCGCCATACGAAACCCTGCTCCACACGATCTTTTCCAACAAAAGAACCCCCTAAGCTCAGCACCATTTGAGCCCTTTGATATTGGTTACGTCGCGGAGAGGTTCCCTGAGGCTGAACAGTTTCTGAATACTCGACTGGGTCGGGCCATCTCTATGAGAAGACAGTACCTCCGTTATCGTACTCAACATCAAAGGCAACTCGAACAAGGTCTCGATGCCACCGGGGATCCGCTGGGTGGAGCCCAAAGCACCGTGGCTTCATCCATTCCCTCACAACTGAAACAAACCAAGGTGGCATTGAACTCTCTAACAATGGATGAGGGCAATGCTCGATCCTATGAGCAGAATTCAGAAACATCGTTTGCATCCTCGACCGCTAACACAAGTTCCCTACGACCTATACCTTTGCCGGTTAAAGGCCGTAATGGAGAACCTTTCGAGTGTACCGTATGTCGTCGTTTCGTGGTCTACGATCAAGAGATTGCTTGGCAAAGACACATATTTCGCGACCTGCAGCCATACGTAAGCATTTCTTTGCCGTTGATACGACCGGAGCGCTTCGCTGACTTGATTCAGGTGTGTACTTTTGAAGAATGCCATGCTCCTGACCACACGTACGAGTTGCGGCATGAATGGTTCACTCATGAGATGGAGCAGCATCGAAAGCAGTGGAAGTGCACTGAAGGCTGTCAGGAGGTTTTTTATTCGAAAAGTAGATTCGAACAGCATCTTCGAGAAGATCACAAAGGTTCATTCGATGTGAGAGAGCGCGAAGCAATGACACAGAGCAACGCAGTATATCAGGAGATCACCAGTGGGCTAATGTGCCCATTGTGTAAGAAGACACTGTCCACGTTGAAACATTACAGAAGTCATGTAGGTGGCCATCAAAGACAGCTGTCACTTTTTGCTTTACCATCGGATCTACTGTGCGACCAAGACGATCAAAGTGACATAGGAAGTCAGGGATTGAGCAGCGGCCAGGAAGTAAGTGATGAAGAGTTGGAACTTGAGACGAGTGTTCAGGCCGAGCCAGGAGGATCCATGCGCGGTA
Source organism: Didymella pinodella (assembly GCA_039634465.1). Lineage (NCBI taxonomy): Eukaryota > Fungi > Ascomycota > Dothideomycetes > Pleosporales > Didymellaceae > Didymella > Didymella pinodella. The sequence continues at coordinate 513,514 of CP113352.1, forward strand.
TTTCGGCAAACGAGCCGAACGCTACAACTCATCCAACCTCAACCGAGTCGGATATTGCAATCATGAACGTTACAAGCTCTAGCATACAGAGCGATACCAACACCTCTGGGGCGTGGACGAGCCTGTTAGACAGCATTCGTCAAAGAGTGAATCGGAGTTCTCCGCGCGGTGAGCGAAGCGCAACGCCAGAACCACAGGCTGGGCGAACCGAGCGGCATGCAGGACCTCCGTTAATTGCTATGCAGGGAAGGAAAAAGAAACACATCTACGTCTGGAAGTGCTGCGCGTGTGGTCGCCCAGCAATAGCCTACCGGACTGAGGCATGTCCAAATTGTGGCTACGGACGATGTGGGAATTGCAATGTAACCAAGGTCGTAAACAGATGATACCACTGACATCCTGTGGTCCAGTATTGAAATACGAGTAGATATTCGACCGTCGCATCTCTTCCGAGCTAAGTTTAGCCTACCATCCATCCTCCGCACCGCTCTCACGCGTCGAATTCCCATTGCAACTTATGAGCGTGACTTCCCTCACAGATATACTATGCCTCCTCCCTCCACTGCCTTCCTGATATCGTCCATCCTACGTTACCAAGCCGCCCGCTCAGCTTCTTCCACAACTAACCACGATCCTCCCAATCTGCAACCTCCCAAGTCAAACAACTGAAGATTACTCTTCGAGATGAACTACATGGCGAATGACCCACGGGATATATAGCTGCAAAAGCCTCGAAACACATCTCAAATGCTCAACATATGACTTATATACTAACTTCGTACGGTTGCAACGCACGCACTTCTGCGCTATGATCAAGCACCTCAACAGCACGGAGCAACATAGTAACACCAAACAACTAAACAGCATCAAACAACCCCTCTAGCCTCTCAATCTCGCAGCATCGACTCCAGGGCCAATTAAAAGACCTCATCGTTCATATGATTGTCCGGACGACAAACCGGCAGCGACTCAAGATCCTCTCTTCCGCACACCATACCAGCCCTTGGGACACTTCTCCTCCCCGCAACGCGACAAAGACGCACGACAAGCGTCCGTGTGCTATCTTCGTAACGAATCTATACAAGCCGCCTGCGGCATTCCATTCCTTCTCCATCGTGCTTTCGCCGGGTTCCATTAAATGACCGAACCCCACCTAGCGCCGCGGTGGTTGTCGTGGGCTGGGGTCCACTCCGCTGAGCGAGTGGTAAACTCTCCAGTTCCGGAAAGAATCCGAGAGAGAAGTGTACGTCAGTCTTGCTGATCATCTTCGGCAGCGACGAGGAGAAACGTATGGAGAATCAATGAATCTGCGGAGCACGAATCCAGTGCCGTCGTCAATGTAACACAATTACACGTCTTCCGGGGATGTCGCAAACGACTTGATGAATCTGAACGGTATTCCAGGCACCGAAGTGACTGTATGATGGCATTGAGTGGTATCTACGTACTAGCAGTGGCGCATATCAACAAACGAACAACAAACAGCCCTCGCCTCGCCTCGCCCCGCCTCAGCGGGGAGCGAACCGCTTATAAACAAGCCGTGACAGCTATATATTCTTCCCAATGAACGCCAGCGAGCCTTAGACCGCTATCCCTTTTGAAAACTAGTCCCTAAAAAAACCAAGAATAAAAAAAATGGTGCTCACGACGAAGCCTCCTCGTCCTTGACGCTCGCACTGACATACCCGTCGTCGACCTCGGACAGCCCGACCAGTGTCTTGCTGGTCTTGAGGCAGTACTCGACGATCCTAGTCCTCGCCTTGTTGGACAGATTGCCGCGGGGACCCGTCTTGCGACCGATCCACATGCGCAGCGCAGAAGCGATGCGCTCAAGCCCGGAGCTGGTTTGGGACTGTAGCGAAGGATCTTGTATGAAGCGCGTGAGAATCTTGTGGCCGGCGACGAAGCTGAGTAGTGTTGTCGTGCACTCGGGGAGGAAGGTATTATTGACGACGAAGATGGCGCGCTTGTGGGCGCTGCGGTGGTGGGATTCGATCAGGGAGAGGCACTTGGCCAATGTGAGTGCTTTGCGAACGTCGACTGCGACTGTGCTATCGCCGACCAGGTTCAGGCCGGTCTCGCTGGCCTTTGACGAAGGAGGTGTAGGTAGGGCCTCCATCGCTTTGGCAATGCGAGCGTCGCGATCGTCATCGAAGACAACGGCATCGGCAACCAGTGCTCGCATTTGAGCTTGCGAGTTGGCAGGTGCGGTCTGAAGAGCGTGTTGGAGGTCGGCGGTCGAGTCCGCCTCCTTCGCTGCGAGGTGAGAAGCGAGGCCCCTGTTCAGAACCAGGCTGGAGTACCAAGCCGCAAGTGCATCCAAGGGCGAGCTGATGGCGAAATCCTCCACAACTCCGTCCATAGAGGGATCGACGACAGTGTTTTCGGCGTTTGGTCGGTTCCAGGCAAGGTTGTAGGCTCTTTGAATGATAGCTGCAACCAGCACCTCGTCGCACTCCTTTTCAATCAGAGTAGCCAGGTGGTCCGGTAACGGCTCAGCTTCCTTGTCTTTTGAGTTGCTGGCGATGCGGTGCTCGCTACGGGCGGCATTCCAGTAGCTGCGTGCCATCTTTGCACTGAGTTCGTCAACCACTTTCCATCCACCGTACGTAGCGCACGAAACCTCCCAAAGCAACACGCGAATATGCAGAGCCTTGAGCATGAGCCGTGCTGGTGTATCTGGTAATGTTCCAGAAGCCATTAGGCTCAGTACAAGTCGGCTCTTGCTGATCTCGGCATCGCCGCCTGTGAGTTGAGCGTCGAGCGCGATGTTCCACGCCTTCACCCGTGCAATCTCGTGGTCCTTTGTTGTGCCTGTAAGATATGCGTATCCGTCCCAGCCAATAATCCTGCGTGTGCTAAGCTTGAGCGTCTTGAGGGCCAGCGCTGCAAGCTCAAGAATGAAGTTGTGTTGCGGCACCCAGACAGTCTGAATGGCGGTGAGCCACGCCTTGCGACGAACTTCGACAGGGGAAGCGAGTGATGGCGCAGGTGTCAACATGAAAGCCGGCAGCGTCTTCTTCTTCTGCTTAGGCTTGGGTTCGAAGAAAGGAGAAAAGATGTAAAAGAAGGCGCCCAAAACGAGGAGCAGCTTCGCAATGGGTATCTGATGTGTCGTGCTGCCGAAAGACGTGGTAGGAGATAGAATCGAGAAGAGGTTGATGGGCAGAGCGAACAAGCCGCGGCCAGACGGTTCTTCCTGCGACTGTTCGCGCGAAGAAAATCCTTCGAGGATCATCAGGCCGGCGAGAGAGCCGACCATGAGCTTGCCCATCATTGCGCTGCTCCGGCGTCCATTGACCATTGGCGCTCCTGGAGCCGGACGGCCGTGTCCGGGATACTGTGGATATGCATGGGCATAGTGCTGCTGAGGGGGCAGTCCCTGCTGCAGGGCGCGGATGTTATCTGGCACGGGGATCATGCCCTGCGGAGGGCCGAGGGGTGCCATGGGATGCACAAATGGGTCCTCCTGGAATCTGCTGCCGTCGGGTGTGCTGACAGTACCATGCAGGGTCATGGGCCCAGAGATGGCCATCTTCTCGTAGCTCTCGATGCGCCCCTTTAGTGTGGCCACTTCGTCCGTCAGGCGCTTGTTGCGCTTCTCCAGGTGACGTATGTACTCGGTGGCTTTGGAGAGAACGGTGGCCTTATTCAGCTTGTGCGCAGGCGTGAGTCCCTCGAGGTCCTCCGGGTCGTCGTCCTCTTCGGTACCATTGGGCCGTGACATGACGCGCAAACTTGGGACGCTGTCACGCAGGGCGGCGATTTTGTCGTTTAGATTGGTTCGGTACCGCTTCTCGATCATGTTATGCGCCGTCTTTTTGGGCGGCTGCGACCCGCCCTTCCTGCTGGCGGAAACATCCTCGAAGTCGTCGGTGTCGTCGGTCGACTTCCTCTTCTTTGCACTTGTCGCAGGCTCGGGCGACGAGTGCGACGACGAGGTGCCGTTGTTCAGCGAGCCAGGACTGTGGTGGAGGCTCGGCGTTGAGGCAGGCGGACCCGGCTGGGCGAAGGTGGTGGGGGTGTAGAGCTGCTGCTGTTGCTGGGGCTGCGTCCAGGCGGGCGGCGAGTAGAAGGCTTGCTGGTGGGGGTCAACGGTCGACGGCGAGCTGAGGACGTTGCTGTTGAAGTCGAAGGCAGCGGGCATGTCGACGGGCCCGCCAAAGGTAAAGGGCGCGCCGGGCTGCGAGTACATGGGCGCCGAGGTGGGCGTGGAGGTGGGCACGGCGGTCGTCTGGATGAAGGTCGTGGGCGGCTGCGACTGCGACTGCGACTGCGACTGCGACTGTGACTGCAGTGCGTTCTGCGCAGCGGCGGGATTGTACTGCATCCACTCGTTCCAGCTGCTGAGGTCGTCGGCGGGCGCGGCGAGCGTCATGTCGTCGCCAGCGGTGGTCAACCAAGGGCCGCGCATGCCGCCGAAGGGGAAGTCGCTCGACATCATGGGGTCCTCCATGTCGCCGCTGCTGCCGTTGGTGCTGTCGGTGCTCGTCCTCGCCAGCGGGGGCGGGGGCTCGGGGCGACTGCGTGTCGACTGCTGCTGCTGGGGGCTCGCGTTGAAGCCAAAGTCTGCGACGCAATACGGGCCAACCTGTTGCGCGCCGTTAGCACAGCGGTCAATGGGGCGATACGCAAGTGGTGGCAGTAGGGCCGCAGGGCAGGGCAGGGCAGGGCAGCAGGGCAGCAGCACGCACGGCGATTCTCTCCAGCTCCAGCACCTCGTCGGTGGGGCTGCCGTGGGCGTCAGTCGCCATGAGCGTGAGTGGGAACAGGCGTGGTGGGCAGCGAGCTGAGCTCTACTGCAACAGTGGGAACGACGACAACAACGACGGAAACAGAGAGAGTGCACAGCTACTGCGCGCAATGGCTGCCAGACTAGGAGTGCACACAGAGAGAGAAAGACCACAAGGAGAAAGGTGCCGTCTTACCAGCACAGGAGCCTCGGATCAGGTCACCATGTATCCAGGTCGTCTGGAGAGCGGACAGCGACAGCGCTCAAGGGTCGCTGCAGTGCACGAAGCGCACGAACGGACCAGCTCGCGGTGACGGCTATGCAAGAGTCGAATGTTTGCAGGGGCTGCCGGCGTGCCGTGGCTGCTCCAGCGTGCGAATCCGAGCGAATCTGTCCAAAGAGCTGCACTCGCGGTGGGTAAGTGGCCTGATTCTTCGTACGACAACAGGCACACTGCCTAATGGAGCAGGGGAGCCAGGGGGCCGGCCTTCTTCTTCTTATTCTTCTTCAATGGAATCGGGGGCTGGCCAGAGAGACCGCACCACAGAGCTGAGACACGCTGCTTTCTGCGCAAGGTCGTGGAGAAGCAAACACAGCGTTCGAGAAAGGACGAGGTCCATGGCCCATGGGCGTCCACGGCTATCTTGCGCGTGCCTTGGCCTGCAAAAGCGGCGCCAGTGCCTGTTGGTTAGCCGCGTTGGTCTGAGCCCACCCAGAAGAGGCGCCGTAGCGCCGTGAGAGGCCGAGAATCGCGATGCCGCGTCCGCTGCAGGCCTCATCCTCGCAGCCATCATCGTATCGGCGGCCTGTCGTTCGTAAATGCAGCCTTCAGCAAACTAACGATTGCCATATTTCCCAAATTTCCTATCGATAACACAGCACGTTCTCTAGCTGTTTGCATGCCCTGACAGTCCGGTTGCCATGTGCGTCTCGCGGGAGATGGACCCGTGGTGGACCTTGGCCTGCCGCAGTAGCGCCGTCGAGTCCAGACCAGCCGCCTTTGTCCTGAAAACTCCGATGGTCTACCACTCTTCATCGCCCGTCACGTTGAATAGTCGTCAGGACGATGTGGTTAAATGCAATGCAATGCTATTCCTGACGTGCCCATGCTGACCATCTACCCCGCTGTCTAATGCAAGCCAATCAGCGACTGATCAATCTACCTTCGGAAACCCAACATCTCCTTACCCAAACCATCACGACCCTCCTCTTTTGTGATCTGCTCGACCGCCTTGACCAAATCATACGTCATCTCATCGCTGACCACACTATCCTTCTTATAGCCAGGATGTGTTTGCACAAAGTTCCTGATCCACTTCGCAGCAGTCCAGTAGGTGCCGTTCGCTCTCTTCCTGATGAGATCAAGGTATGTCGCCAAATCACATCTTGTCTCGACGTCGACATTCATGCTATTGAGGTACGACTCGACCAACGGGATCAGACCAGGGAACCCGCCCTCCCTGTTCTGCCCGTTGATGACCTCGTTGACGCTCATCTGCTCGTACTCGTCTTCAACGGGGCCAGGTGTGGGCGGGCGACTAGGCATGTTGGCAGGTGTTGATGTTCCTGTTCCGTTCGAGCGGCTGGGGGGCTGCGCGGGGAAAGGCGACTTTCTGAACCAGAACTTCTGGCTCGACACAGCGTCGCGGATGTGTGCCGTTTCCATATTCTCCGAGACTCGCGTAATGGGGATGTAGAAGTTGAGGTTGAACGAGAGGATCGCGCGGGTGATGAGGACGATGAAGATGGAGAAGGCGGCATTCTCGAAATCGGTGATCTGAATCTCCATGGGCCTGAACTCGACTCGCCAGCCAATCTCAGATCCGACTGGGGGAGGCTTGAAGCGCATGTGCTGCCAGTTGGTAGATTGCAGGTTCTCAAAGTGGTCAGCCTTGGTGAGGTCCAGCTCCTTCAGGTCCTCGTTGAAAACAACAATGGGATCGCGGATAAAAAGATGAGCAAAGTGTGTCGCGAGAGCATTGTCCATGCCACCTTCGATCAAACGCTTCTTGAGATCTTCGTCAACAATGAGGTCTGAGTCTAGGTACTCTTTCCGTAGGCGAGGATCTTGAGAGATGTATGTTGAGTTGGAAGCGTAACGAGACTTGGGAAGCCGCCAACGATCGTTCTTCAAAGGCTGTCTTGAGTCAGCGGAGCGTCAACAGCATCTCCATCCTACACTTACTTGTTCGCCTAGCTCTTCTGGCGTACGATCATCTACCGCCCGGCTGATCTGATTCCAACGCACATCAGTGTCGGCCAAGAAACCCTTGTATATGGGTGTAGCTGCAGTCAATGCAAGAAGAATTGGCCCCAATGGACTGAGCTGGTCATACATCGTTCGGCCCTCCTCAATGTTCTTCGCTTGGAACGTGATCTGCAGGCAGCAGCTGCCCATACCGAAAGCCATGGCATCCATGTGGATGAAGTTGTCTGGCGCAGCGCCGTTGCGGACGTCGTCATCTTCGGGCCAGTTGTGAAGGTCGTAGTTCACAGTTGGATCCTTCCACGGCCAAGGCGTGTTCTCATCCTTGAACACAGGTACGTTGACCTGCACCTTTCTGCCTCTACGCCAACGGATGTTCGCGGCCAATGTTGGGAAACGGATGTGAGGATTCGCAATTTCATCCGGTACGAACTGTGATCGCAACTTCGGGCCCGACGGTGGGTAGTCTGGGATCAAAGTGTCCTTGTTGCCCAACCGAGGGAATGTGGTCAGAGTAATTGGGTACTCGTTCGCCTCCATGTGCTCCTTGGCAATCTTGCGTCTGCAAAAAACGCGGTCAGGTCACACACGCGGAAAGCTTCATGAGTAACATACCTCCACTTCATGTTAGGCTCTACATCCAACAGGTCTTTGAAGCCAATGCCCCAGGGCTTTCCGGGCGTTGCTTCAAGCATGAAACGCCCAAACTCAGGGTGGAAGACAGGTGCGGGATTTGTTAAACCTCTGTTGTCGTCAGCTTTGACCTTTTCCATCCTGGGTGGACCTACCTTGTGTCGCCAGTCTGCACATCAGGAACACCTCCACCCTCAGCAAGAAGCTTCTCATCTGTAGCTAGCGCCGCAAGAATGTCGGCCTGTCGGAGTGACAACCGAACTTTGCGGTTGTTCTGATCGTAGCAGACTACCAAGTATTCGATCTTGCAGCCGGTCAGTCTATGACCGTAAAGCAGACAAAATGGTATTGTACCTCGTCTCCCCACAGCAAAGCATCTCTTTCTTTACCCTTGTAATCGCGCCAGATCGCTAGCAATTGCTACACAGCATGTCAGCGATTCTTTCACCTATCAGGATATGTCAGGCTTACTTCAATGCCCCAGGATCTCACATGACTGGCAACCTTCTTAGCTTCCGGCCATTCCAGGGGCGTTCCGATAGCACTTTCCCCGCATTAGCACCCGCAAACATAGCTGATCGCACATGTCTTACAGTAGACCCATCCTGCAAAGAACTCGGGGAAACGGATGGTCCGCAGACGTTGAAGAATGGTAATAGGTAGTTTTGCGCACGCGCTTGCCCCTCCTTCCGGAAGCACGACAGATCTAATCTTAGTGGGGCACTTTGGTTCGAACGAGTGGGATTGCGGCAACGACAGGCAAGGCGAGGCTGAGTCCGCGGTGCGCGCAAGATCGTCGCGAATAAGCAGGTATCTTGATGACGGGAATTCGAGACGCCAATATTGAACGTCAGGAATAAAGGCAGCTAGAGCCGGTGTGGTATGGCTGACAAATGTAAGAGAACGTTCTTGAGTGGGTTGTCGGCGTGCCGCGACGACCCGAGTGACGTTTTTGATCTAGAACAACATGTCCACAACATCATCTTTGTCGATATCATCGTGGGTCAGCCAGCCGCAGCAGGAGAGACAGCAGTGTCCAAAAGGAGAGATCTCCGAGGAAGTACATAGGCTTCGTTTAGCCACAGGCTCCGATCAATCTGCCAGCCTCGTCTACAATGCAGTCATTCAGCGTCTTGCAGTAGGTGCGCAGGAAGCAAGTACCTATGCCATTGCACGGAGCATTCAAGAGACGACGGCTCGAAGACATGTATCTAGCCTTTCAATGCATGTGAGTTGAGAGCTAGCTCTGGGCACTAAATGGACTTGCCTCAAAACCCAGGTCACGCAAGACAGCCAGCATCTTACATACAAATGCACACTCAAATAACTTTAAGCGTTCATCTCCGTCACCGTGCACGCATGTGCACATGTGCATGCGCTGCGCAGCTGCACGCAAACACCTGTCAGACTGCGTGTTCCCTGAATATTCGAGGGGAGCCGTCAAGCCCAAGATCCGAAGAAGCACTGAGTGAGACATCCAGTACGCGACACAGCCCAAGCAGTTCAAGCACCAACCTTCTGCCACCTCTCAAACCTATGCTTAGCCCCTATGCGCGACCGTTGTCAGCGGTCCGCAACGCCCAACCCGTGCATCGATGTCGACGCCACTACAACTGGAGCGTCGACGCTGACGAAGTCAGACTTGATGATCGGTGATGGGCAGTGTTCGTGCTGTACCACTGCATCTAGCAACCCCCTACAGTCGTAACAGTACATTTCTTAACCAGGCGATCTAAGATCTGTCGTTACGACAATATCCGTCTCCAGACCTGCAGGATATTGACGATCTGCGTGTGTTCCCTCGAGCCTTGACCCATTCGTCACTTCTCGTAACAGCGATGCGGTGTAGGTACCCGGTAGTGTCTGTCGTGCATCCAGGCCTGCATAGTCATGAGTCGAGTGCTGGGACCGCATTGTTATCGTGTGCGCACTCATACAGGCTACGTGCATGCTTGCGAAGTGGGACAAGCAGGGGTTGCACAAGATTCCTTGATCAGATCTCACTCCGTGTCACAGTGGGCGCCAGAAGTGGCCTGACAGGCTTGTCTTTGTGCAGCCTCCCGCAGAACTTACTGTAACTGTTTGGCCCTGCGCTGCGGCATGTGAACGCATTGCTTAATCAGGCGCACTCCGCTGTTACTTCCTCGTCACAAGGTTTTTGCAGTGGCGCAAGAGAGGTATAGTGCGATCTTAATGAGTATAATGTTCACTTTGCTAGGCCTAGAAGCCGCGTGGTATCTCTGCAAAATGGAAAACTCTGTGACGTATTTGGCACTTCTAGTAAAGTGCAAGTAGTACAGCGTACCACTAACTACAATCCTCTCGCTCAACGGCGAGTTTTCCACCTCGAACGCCAGCTTATGATAGATCCGCCCTGATAGGGGATCATGGATGATAAAACGCCGTGGACCAGTCGTAGGGCCTAGCGGCCCCTGTACGTGTGCCAAAATGCAACTCTCGCTGGTATAAAACAGTAAAAAGGGAACTCAAGTTGCCCGTAGCAGCCGCATTCTTCCAAGCGGACGTGAGGCTCGAGGCTTCATGATAATGTAGGCGTCCGGTAACGTCCACAATTCCACGAATCTCTGCACGACACTGGTTGGCTGTCCCATTCCCACCGCACGTCTCCATGCTTCTGGCTGGGCCTGTGTAGAATGGCATAAATAGCGAATATAATGCTCCAGCCATTAAAATGTCAAGGCTGTCTCTGATAAGACATCCTGTAAATGCAATCATGCTGAACTTTGCGCCAACGCTCCAATGATAGATCAAGACATGCTGACAATGCTAGCAAGAGACATAAGGAGAAGCCGAACGTAAGTATGCTCCAATCTGGTGGAGAATAGATCGCGGCAAGATCGATCGATTCAAGGAGAAATGACATTGCAGTAGAAAGGAGCGCAATTTTCTGCCTCGCCGGAAGCTTCGATGGATCGACTGATATAAGGCTGTCATGGCTTACACAGCTGGGGAACCATGATCGATCGATTTCGGTCGAAGGTTAGAGCTCGTCATGGCATCTTTGCCGATCTTCCTGGTCAATTTTGCATAGTCTGGTCCATATTAGTTTTGAGGTGAGAACGGCGGAGTACTACATACGGAGACCGCAAGCATTGCACAATGTTCGAGCACCGTCAGGGCCTCTACGCCATTCTGGTGTCTCAGCACGGTTGCAGCTGTGGCATCGGCCAGGAGGCGCAGCTCGCTGTAGCAAGGTCAGTAATGGCAGGTGAACAGTACTTTTGGGAACTCACGCCTCGTTTCCGAGTCTTGTTGTCAGCACTGGCAAAACTAGCAGCACTCTTCATGTCGTCACCGTAGTTGCTCGATGTTTCGTGGTCGTAGCCGTTGGTGCGTCGGTAGTGAGCCTGTTGAGGTGGCTCAACCATGCTTGCTTGCTGGTGATTGAAGACAACGTCTCTCATGCGCTGGAGAGACATCTGTACCCTTTCTCCTTGCTTGACCATGTCCTCGATCTCTTCCAGCCTTGGTATGGATTGAGGAGTCATACCAATGCGTTGGTTTTCACGTGCTCTTTGACGGTACAATTTTGAAAACTCCGAGATGTGCCCACATCCATCGGCGATCTGTGGCTGTTAGTGAGGTGATATATGAAGGGCTCTGCTATTACATGCCTCATTCAGGGACGCTTCGAGGTCGAAACTGTCTAGGTGACGTTTGACAGACTCTCCGTATGGAGCCAAACTGGCGCGGTTGAGTTTCTTCTCTTCGAGACGGACTTCGGTGTTGTCACGCAGTGACGTGGGGTAGTACCGAGAGGGTGGAGGATACGCTGCAGTTGACGGGGGGTATGGTGCGGGCGGCCCGGCTGGGACAGGGGCGGACGGAGGATATGATGCGTACTGCGGTTGAGTGTAGCCATATTGATGATTCAAAGGTTCAGCCGGCGGGGGTGCAGGAGGCTCGTAGGCCGGCGTGGGCGCTGGTGGATATGAAGAATATGGTGGGTTTGATCGAGCAACAGGAGGCGGTGGGGATTGGGTGGTTTTGATGGGGTGCAGTGACGGCAACCGCGAGTTGTGCTGCTGTGTCGAGTAGGTACGTGGCTCATATGGTGGCCGTACTTCCTGAGGCGGTGGTGGGGGTGGCACCTGAGAAGCGGGCGTGACGACGTAAGGACTGCGAGGGTGCGAGAACGGATTGGCGGGACCCTGGGCACTATAAGAGTCTGGCTCGAATGGTCTCTTGCGTGATTCTGAGGGCGATGTAGTTGCAGAGACCGGTGCGTAGTGTTGCGAGCTTGGTGCTGGGCCAGAGGGTGGAGGTGGGACAGGTCCAGGGTAAGGGAGCGCTTGCTCGGCTCCCAACGCCTCAGATATCGACGGCAACGACTGTCGTGCTATCGGCTTATAAACATCGTTCTCGTCGCCAGAGGTCCTGCGAGATTCTGGGGGCGAGAGCAGCCCGGCAAGCGACCCGGGTACTGCGCTGGCGGGCGAGGGTTGGAGGGAGCTGTGCAAATGCGACGATGCCGGGTGAGGGTGCAACGGGCTGACCATGGACGGGGCCGAGAGCTTTCGCTGGTATTCACTCTCTTCTCGCTTGAACCTGTTGGGGTCCATGTGGTTGATCGAAGGGAGGCCAACACTGCCGCAACTCTGTTAGCGACTGGTAACTTCAAAGCACGACGATAACAAGCATACCTTTGCCTGGCAACATCGGGTGCCTCCATGGCAAAGATCAAATCAGCGACGACGTTCGTTTGACGGCGTGCAGGTCCAACTGCGAACGGCTGCAGCGACGCGGGGATCGTGGGCGTGCCTTCCCGCACAACGTCAACCGCGCGACTGATCGGCCGTTCTTTCCTCAGTAAACCACGCGACCAAAAAGGTTCCTGCCACTCCGTCTGAAAAGGCTGCTGTCGTGATGTCTAATCCTTCCACGAATGATAAAACAACCGGAGATAGCGTCGAATCTGTCGGCACGTCCCTGGTCATTCGCGATGATCCACAATATCGATAGTGATAGGTGAGAGGGTTGCTGGCCTGTAAGTCGATAATATCTGTCGTGGTGCTCCTTTCCGATGGTGTCGATGGCTGACGTATTGTCGCAGGCACAATGGCGTAGAAGGGCTAATTCAGGCAAAACACACACAATGGCCGCACTTTTCAATCCTTCTCTTGCAGTGCGCAGCTTTCGTACACATGGGCGGTGATGGCGTCTCTGGTGGTGTGGAAGAACGTTCGACAAGTGTGACCTGGGCAAGAGGCGGCGACAGCAGATTGTCCCGTGATCTGATCTGACAGTTCGGTCGATGCGTCGATTCGGATCTCAGCGCCTCGTCTCGCCTGCAAGCATGGTGTGAGAGGGAAACGAATAATGCTGGGGCACTGACGGCTAAAGCAGATGCAATCGGAGATGAACCGTCCCGGCAGCGAGTAATCGCTAAGTGTGACGAGCCTCTGCAGTGAGCGCGCAAGGATGTTCGACACCAGCACATCTGATGTTTGCCCCCGGCACAATATGGGCGGCCAACGCTGCCTACTGGGCAATGATTCTCCACAGCTCCAGCAGCCGCCCCAAAGCGTCGAGTACAAAGGCAAGGATATGCGGCACGCGAATCTGCCCTTGCAACTCCTAGCTCCATCGGTCGCATTCGCCCCTCAAAGCAGCAGAGCACGCTTTCTCTGGCGTAAGATCAGCGCCTGCCAGTGCTGCGAGCCCAGCGCCCCTCGTGCACACTTCTGGCACCTGCTAGCACTTGCAGTACGGAAATCGCTCCGCCAACACGATCTGGCGCACAAATTGGGTTTTGTTCATGTTCTTTTTCTTCGATCTGCAGCCGTTGCGGCAGGGGGTGGGCATCGCTGGCTGCATCCGCGCCAGTAGTGACGCCGCGGACACGAGGTGAGATTCGGCCATACTATCTTAGGAACAGCCCGATGATCTGGAACGAATCAACGATTGCTGCGATCGAGATGGCAGCCGAGCGCCCCGCCACTGCATTATGGGGGTTTCTATCCACGTTCGTCTGTCATCCTTCGCTGTGCGGCAACTGGACATGTCATCCAGAATGCGTCAAGCGCCACCAGCGCAGGGTCTGTGATTTTCGCAGCCACAGCAGGTCGGTGCGCGAGGAACTGTCAGCCCACAGCACGTTGGGCAGCAATCTCCTCGTACGCGGTACCTCGCCTAGCCGCTTCGAATCACTCGCAACTCACCAGCCGGCGCTCTCGGGAATCGCCATGTGCAGGCGTTCTGCTCCATCTGAATCGGCCGCGGCACGATCATGATTAACGTTAGCGGGGGCGGCGGACAGTAAGCCGGCCATTCATCGTTGCGTGAAATACCGAACAGTCTTGCTCGATGCCATCTGAGTCGCGGGCAAAACCTCCGCTATCGTTGTCCAAGCGAGCAGGTCAGGCCACTTTGACCAGGGAACCTCAACGCGTCCCCAAGGCTGTGGAACCGCTCGGTTACGTCAAACCACCACATGTGGCTTGCGGGTCTCCAGTACAGGCATCAATCCTGCTCCAGCACATTTTCCACGATTCTGTGCAACATGTGGGCGCCGGTGGGCTACCAGCATCACCGCAGGACCTACATTCGGTTGCGTGCGATGTTTATAAACAGATCGTGGTTCATTCCTGCTGCTCGGCTGCGCGGCGCGCTGTCAGATAACTTTGGAACGTGAGCAAGTGGTACCGACCCAGTGAACTTTCAGCGGTACCGACAGCCTCTTTGACGACGATCTGGTCGCGCTACCAAACCGGAGTGCAACGTCAGGTTATCGATTTTTAGGTCAGGGAGTCATCCATTCGTTAGCTGCGCAGGACATCACAATGTTCACAGCAAACAAAATACCTGCCCACCATGACTAGCGACCAGTAAACGCCTCCTCAGATGATCGTTACACATGGGCAGCGTTGACCCGGAATCGCCGTTTGGTTCTCTTTGTTCCATGAACACTCTGGTTTCCAAGGCTTTGAGACGCGCACTGCAATCTTGTGTAACCCACGCTCACACACAGAACCCAGACTTCTACCGCGAGTGACGGCCGACTGCATCGCTGCTACATCGACATGATCCAACCCTGAATTCAGAAAGCTTCACCTGGAATACCCCAAAAATGGCAGCCGTTCACGTCAACAACGTGTCAGAAGCATTGACGCTAGATCTGTGGTTTGCGTCCAACATGGAACCTGCATGAAATCTTTTATGGCGCCAACAATGTTTTGTCCACCCTCTACGCACTGATCATCTACCGATAGTAATTCCCCTATTATGGAGATCATGTAACGTGTCGGATCAGTAAGCGGGCCAGATCAGTGAGCGGGCCACCCCACCAAAACGCGTGAAGCTGCTCTCATCCCATCAGCCATGCCTCCACTACAATTGATCCAACTCTCTCAAAAAGAGGGTAGATCTCTTCTTGCTGTTCAAGCGCTTCAATTAAGACGCGTTAAAAGTCAACGTGAAGCTGCGCGGCTCTATGACGTCTCTCGTACAACAATTTCACGCCGTCTCCAAGGTATCCACCCCCGAGGTGAGACAACTCACGTCAATCTCAAGATGACGCCTACTGAGGAGCAGTCTCTCGTACAGTGGATCCTTGACCTTGATCGACGTGGATTTCCTCCCTATATCATTGATGTACGACGAATGGGAGACGTTCTCCTCGCGGCACGCGGCCAAGATCCTCCTCCTCAACCTCTTGGCCAGAAGTGGGTGTCACGCTTCGTCAAGCGCCAGGCAGAGCTTCAGACAAAGTGGAATAGGAAATTCCACTCACAAAGGGCAAAGTGTGAAGATCCTGTTAAGATTAAGGCCTGGTTCAAGCTTGTGGAGGACACACGCGTTAGGTACGGGATCGCTGATCAAGACGTGTTTAACTTTGACGAGACTGGCTTCATGATGGGAGTCGCCTCAACGTCTAAAGTTGTCACTAGCTCTAATACGATAGGCCGAGCTACTGTCGTTTAGCCAGGCAATCGTGAGTGGGTCACAACAATTAAGTGTGTCAACGCGTCTGGGTGGAGTATCCCGCCCTTCGTGATCCTGGCTGGCAAGCTTCACTAAGCCAGCTGGTATCATGAGCTCCCACCTGACTGGGTAGTCGGCCTAAGTCACAACGGCTGGACAGATGATGGCTTAGGCTTTAAGTGGGTCAAGCATTTCCACAGACATACAGAGTCTCGTACAACAGGCGCGTACAGACTACTTATCCTTAACGGGCACAGCAGCCACGCTACACCTGAGTTTGATCAGTTCTGTACAGAGAACAAGATCATCACTCTCTGTATGCCAGCTCATACCTCACACCTCCTCCAGCCTCTTGATGTAGGCTGCTTCTCTCCTCTCAAAGCTGCGTACGGACGTGAGGTAGCTGAGCTTGCCCGCCAAGGTGTCTTTCACGTAGACAAGCTTGACTTCCTCTGGATCTACTCACGTATTAGAGAGTCAGTTCTCTCAGATCAGAATATCAAGGCTGGCTTTCTGGCAACAGGGCTCATCCCAAACGATCCAGAACGAGTCCTGACGTGCCTCACGGTAGTCAGAACGCCGTCTCCACCACAGACAGCAGCAGGTGAATCAGCCTTATGGACAGCAGAGACTCCTCACACAACAGAGCAGCTCCAATATCAAGCTCGCCTCATACGAGACCTCCTTCGTCGCCAGTCCCAGAGTCCTACAAGCCGAGCAATCAGCCAGCTCGTTAAAGGTTGCCAGCTTGCTATGAACTCAGCCACAATACTAGCAGAGGAGAATCAGAAGCTACGTGCTTCAAGTCAACGCCAGAGACGTAAGCGTCAACAACGTAGACAGTATATAGCTCAAGGAGGTGTTCTCCAGGCTCAGGAAGGTCTGGCGCTGGTCACAGAGGCTCAAAGAGGTGTCCAGGCAGGTGACCAAGAAGGAGCTGCTCCTGTACGTATAAGGGCACCACCCACGTGCAGCAAATGCCACGTACAAGGTCACACTAGGGCACAATGTAGATAGATCTAATCTATCGTGATTTCAAACCTCATCAAATTTGATCATGTGGGTGGTGAGCTATCGTACGGAGAACCTCGCGCGTTTTGGTGGGGTGGCCCGCTCACTGATCTGGCCCGCTTACTGATCCGACACGTTATAGCGTATGCGCTGAGTAACCATCTGATTGAAAATTGCATCTTCCTTGTTACGCGCATTGGCTCCGCGTGCACGCGAAATGTCGAGCAAGACGTTGGTCTAAGCGAGCACTAGAAGAGCTTAGACAAATCATCCACTTGCCCTTTTATGACTCAATCCATATGGAACTCACCTTTCTGAGGCAACGTGCCTATGCAAGTCTGCAGCCGGTTCACGTTGGACTCCACTTGACTTCATCGGAGCGAGATGCGGCTTACGAGATGTTTTAGCGTTGGACTTCCAACCTTGCAGTGAACCTGCATCTTCAAGCGTAGCCTTTATTGCACCACCTTTCCACGAGAGCAATTCACACTTACATTTCATGTCGTCTTACAGCAAAGAACGATAACATTATCAAAGCGCGGCCTGGCACTGAATCGGCGTTGACCCCACCCTGTATCTGATATTCGGCTCGGCGATTATTGGCATCAGGCCTCAGTTTCAGACAATGTCGTCGCCGAACAAGCGAGTGGACAAGCAGCTTACAGGTCCTTGCCACTGCACCCCACTCTCCTGATGTGAGTACCCTACCCCCCAGCCTCACAACTGCTGCATGGAAGCGGCACATAACAGAACTTCGCGAGGTTCTGCAGGCCTCCGCAGCGACATCTGCATCAATCTTTAGCATCACTGGCGGCTTATTTCTCAGCATGATACTCGAAAACTTGTGCGCGGCAAATCAGGTGGCATGAGCAACACGAGATGGTTCCTTGTCCCCGGGTATGTTGGATCATCGGTGTTTCCGATAGGAGCAAAGCCCTGTTCCTTCACGTGCATGCCTTTCCAAGAGAGTGAAAGATACGAAGAAGTCCACAAGATCAGCAGCTCCAGGAGAATTGTGAACCACTCATCTACATAATGATTGACAATCTTACCACCGAAACTAGGGCGGCTCGACTCGAACTGCCATCCGCGGTCCCACTCAGGACGGATTTCGAATCCTGCAATTCCTGATGCGAATCACACCTCAGTGCTCTGCATGGGCCCCATTCCTGGGTAATGGAACTCGGGATGTCACCGGAACAGGTGTATTCCCGTGCGGCGAGGCGGTGCATGTCTTAGAACCCCAGCTCACAATCCACGTGTACGTCGCACAACGATGCTAGAGCCAGGCAGTTGACCACGCAAAAGTGTTTCATAACTCCGCAGCTTCCAGGGCAAGCGAAGGTGCTTTGAATGCCCCCAATTCCTTCCCAGCAAGGATCGTCATATCCGCGACTGTTAATGCTACTGATTCTGCAATGGCGAGGCGTAGTGATCATCGCGCACGGCACGAGAAAAAGAGATTCTGTATCGTTTTTACCGGCTTTCAGGGTCCAAGTCAGCAATCGACAAGACAAGTATAGTTGAGACTCTTTCGGGAGCCGGAGATCGGTGATCCTCATTAGCATTCCCCTTTTGCTGCTCTAGCTGTCTGCATTGAGCTTTAGCGAGTACGGTGGAGCTCCCACATTAGCACAAATTACCACGTCGTCTATCAGATGCGTTGGCCGCTATCTTGTTCTGGCACATCTCGAATTTTGTGACAGGTGGAGCAGGCATCTTAGTGGCCATATTGTGGCCTGAGCTTGCCAGTGACCGCTGATGCCACGCCGACAAACATGGCACAGCGAGCGTACCGTGCCGCTGCGTCAGAATGGGCTCATTATGGATTTTACCGAGCAACAAAGCGGCACAGTTCCTTCGACCTTCCCACGGCGGCAATCGCGCGGCTGTATTGGACGAAACTTGCGGAGCTGAGAGACCACCAGGGCAGCTCGTGCCCACGAACGACGTTGACATGAGGCCGAACACGACCGTCGCGATTTTGTTTCCCCCATTGTTGTCATTTCCTCAACGACAGCGCTCACGGAACCATCTCACCGATACACGGCACAGCGACAGCTGCTGCCATTGCTACGCGCGTAAAGGAATCTTTTAGGATCGGTCAGACCCATGTGCTGCACATTAATCAGCACATCAATCTCGATTATTCTGTAGACGAATCAATATGGTAATCTGGATGCTCGGATGCAATTCAGGTGGTTCAAGGCCACTGCTGTCATCGTTGCTTTTGAAGTTATGTCTCATAGTATGGCGGCTTGCCCTTTGATAACATTTCATGCAAGTCAGTTATTGGTACGAAAGGTTACCACACCTTCTGCGTGTACTGTCATGCGTCTTTGTTACCGTCGACGTCAAGACAAGTTCACAGAGCATCTCAGCCTATGAATCTTCCGTCCCAACTTCTCGTGATCGTTGAGTTGATCTCTCCAGCTCGCTGTTTCTACCTATGCGCAATGCGGCACCTCACTTCGTCGCTTACGGGCGTAGTCGAGGCGGACGCTGACATTCTAGGACTCTGCAGTCATTCTTGGATCCGTCCACGAAGGAATGTATTGCTGCTGCTCCAGATCCGTGACGGTGGTTGAGCTGCAGCAAGCAATATAGATGATCAACCCACCCTTGTGATGCACAGTGCATACATCCTTCAGGTTTCTTCTTATTGTCCATCTTGTCTGCAAAGGTCCGCATGAAACCACGGTGCAAGGCGACGTGTCTTTGCGCTTTCTTTTCACTGAAGGCAGATCACCCAAACGAGCGACTTGCGCCCTGCAGATTGCTTTTTCTCTGCGCCATCTGCGGCCACGCCTGCTCCAACAAAACGTCCCTCGTTGCGCCGCCACCCGCACTTCACATTTGCTTTTTCTGCGTGACCTGTAGTACGAGCTCTGAGCTGCAGACGAAGGCGTAAAGGATTGATGTGTTAGAGACATGAAAAGCATGACGGGAGCGGGCGGAATTGGCTACCCGTGCGGATCAGCACGGGTGACAAGTCAAAGCAAAAGGACTTGACTGACTCCACAAGACAGCCGATGGCATGTTATGTGATTGATAACCGGAATCCTGGACTGCGAGCTGTTTAGCTTCCGAGTTCTGACCTTCGAAATGGTGGTGATCGCCCGGCGTCGCCCTCTTCAGCCCTACCGCTTTGAGTAAAGAGAACGCGAACCCGAGTTCCCTCAGCGCAGTGGCAGGCAACGGCTCAGCCCGGCGCAAGATCGCATCATCAGATGTCCATCGCCTAAAATACCCTAACCCTTAGGAACACAGATCGTGCATCCCTCCGCGAGGTTGGCAGGACTAAACCCTGATGTGCGGAAAGGAATGGCAAGCCAGCCGAACGCGAACCCGAGTGTTATCCTGGCGGCATATCAATCCCGCTCGAATCTACGTCTACAGAATTGTGCACGCAGTGTTAATAAGTGCGCCATCCAAGAGTCCCATCTTTTCTGCTGCAGAGTAGGCCTAGACTGTAGGTAAGACTTGATCACACTAAGGGCACACAACGTTGCGGAACATGCCTTTCGGCAGATGCCAATGTTGACCAGATGCGGCAATAAGGGCGATACTATTGATTGGTGGCCGGAGAGAACGTCACAGCTTCATGCGCCCTGCAGCAAACCTTGAGATGCGGAGAGATCTGGTCTGAGCCCCAGGCTGAGGCGATGGACAGATGAGTGAGGTGGGTTGCTCCGATGAAGGCACGGCGATTGCCACCGTGATCGACTTGATCGACTCGTAAGCACGGTACAGTTGCTGCCCTCCAAAAAACCTACGATAGGGTTGGCGAAAGGATGTGGATACGAGCCTGCTGGTTGAGATGAATCGTTCATCGTATCATCATGAGTCGAGCGCTGCGCGCAGCATTCGATATGGAAGCACGTCAGAGCGCGGAGCCTTTGATCCAAGATCCTGTCCATGATTGACTGCGTTGCCTGAGGCCACTCATGGTGCCCTTTAGCAACCCAGCATGCCTCGACTTAAGGACAATGTCGTGGACCTGGCATCCTCCACCTGCATGCTTTCATATGTATCAGAAATCGCGAGGCTTATGCGAAAAGATCATGCCAGTGCGATTGTGGAGATTTCATCTCATAAACCTTGTAGCGACCCATCAAGAATTTTCAAAATCGTGATATAACGATTGTGCTTTTGAAAGGCTGTCTAACAGATTTTAAGGTGCTGTTAGCATAATGTTGAAGATCTAGCAGACGTTGGGCAGATGTTGAAACCCAAAATGGTGTCAACATCATTTTCTAATACCCCCCTCGCGCGGTACGGGGGACGTCTCTCCTGCGGAGCTCTTGCTCGGCTAAGCCTCACCTGGCCAAATCTCATCTGCAACCTCCCGTACAAGCTTCAGCTTCATCTTCATGCCCTCGATATCGATCAGATTACCCTCTGCATGACTCGCGAAACCGCACTGCGGGCTGATGCCTGCCCTCTTCAGCGCTTCCTCCCTAGTCTCATGCTGGCCTTTAGCCATGACATCCGCTGCCGCATAGATCCTTTGCTTCAACTCCTCTTTATCCTCGAGCTCAGGGAACTTGCTTGTTACAACACCCAGGATAACGTTCTTATTCTTCGGCAGATGCGCGAGCGGCTCGAAGCCACCCGCGCGCGGTGTATCGTATTCGAGATAGTATGTGTGAACGTTCATGTGCTGAAAGAGCTTCGTTGCAATTCGATCGTAGCCACCTTCGCTGAAGTGACGCGACCCGATAAAGTTGCCACGACAGAGGTGCACACCTATGTGCATGTCTGAGGGTACCTTGGAGAGGATGTCGTTGTACAGTTGAATGTAGAGATCGAAGAGTTCGTCGGCCGATACAGTATTGTTCTTGTCTTCCTTCCATCCAGAAAGCATTTTCTCGGAGCAAAAGTCTGTTACGTGTCAGCCGTCGTTTGAAGTCTCTGAGGCGAGGGAAGCTTACAAGCCAGGTTTGGGTCGTCAAATTGTACATTTCTCAGACCTGCCTTGTAAAGGATATCGAGCTCAACCTGGTACGCCTTTGCGACGTCTGCGAAATATTCCTTATCGTTTGCGTACACATCTTTAGGATACGCCCTCCCATCCACATATCTCAAGTGGTACCAGTTGGGCGCAGCAAGCGTAAGCTTGATATCGCCCCACTTCTCCTTCGGCAACAGCGTCTTCAAGTACTCGACTTGAGATACGTATGTGCTCTCTCCTGTGTGCTTGATCTTTCCGGTGCAGTAGACGCTCTCGCCTGGCTGCTGTCCCTTTTCCAGGAATGCCGCAAGATCAGGCACGTACAGCCTGAAGGAATCCAGAGGTGGGTTCTGCACCTCTTCCATACCCTCTAGATTAGGCCAGAAAGTACCCCAGAACATGTGTCGGCGATATTCTCCATCGCTGATGCCGCGGAAGCCCAGATCCAGCTGTGCCTTGACAATGTCTTGAATGGCTTTGTCCTCGAGTGGCGCGAGCTCAGCGGAGGATTTGTGCTCCTTGTAGCGCGCATTGAGCAGATGCTGCGGACGCTTTAGAGAGCCAAGATGCTCGGCACGGAAGGGCGGGCTGCGGTGTAAGTTGAAAGACATGGTGGGCGTAGAGGTCGGTCAACGTTCGAATACGTTTGAAGAAGCAATGCAGAGCTACTTATAGTGAGAGAGGAGGATAGTTCAAAGTCAAGAATGCGATTGAGAGGAAACTCTGGAGCCACCAGCACCTCATTTGAACGTCTCCCCACTCAGAACCTCGTAAGCTGCCCGCAGCATCAATCGATTCCGCTTCCGCCAGGCATTGCTCATGTCGGCCCGACCCGCTCTCTAAATGCTTACAAGAGGGGTGCATGAACGGGCGAGAAAACGAGGGCCGGCGTCGATTGCAGAACAACCAATAAGAGCTGTTCAATGTAGGTACTGGCCATTCAAAAACCTCCAGAAACGTCTGTGGGCTACCTCGTGTTCTCCCTCATTCATGCACCCCCCTTGCACAAGAATCTTGGTCATATCGGCAGTTGCGGTCGGTCGTTGCATCGTACATGCGCTGCGAAGGGAAATATACAGTAGATGCTGTTTGCCCCGCATCCCCCGCCTCTTGATGACGTAGCACGATCTTCAGGGGCTCGGAATCGTGGTGCTGCATGTTGGCAATGGATGGGGTGAATGCAGAGAGGTATGGGCGGTATATATACAATGAGACGTATTGAGTACCGTGGTGGTAGTGCAAGAAGATTAAGATGCACGTCGGGGAAGAGAGACGTTCACAGGTGGCACCAGCACCAAAAGTGCCACCCACTCCACACCACTCGCGCTTCCATGTAAACACGGCATGTGTATCTCGTAGAATATCTAATTTGAAATCGAAAGTGGTATTAAGATGCTACGAACGTGTCCTAAAAATGCCCAGAGGCGTCGTCAACCCAATGCCTCGTTGTCAGCCCACGTGGTCCGTACACGAAGATGAAAGAGTATTACAAGTACAGTTCTTAAGGGCGACGAAAAAGCATGTCGGTGCTCATAATGCGTATAGAACGACCTATGATGAGAATCCCCGAGCTTAGACACGCTCTAAAAAGGCATCTCCTCATGACGCACAGTGTACTCGCGGTCAATATGGATATCGTAGTCGCCCACACTCCCCTTGCCAGCAGAAATCCGCTCGGGAAGGTCGAAGTCCTCGCCTTTCTTTGGGTAGCTGCTGGTGGAGCAGCTCATCTGGCGGCTCTTGTCAAAAGCGGTGGTGCTGTCAGACGTCGCGGTTGTAGATGATCCTTGCCCGAATTTGCTGTTAATCAGATGGTGATGGGCGTCGTGGCCTCTGTAGGCAACCGCGGAATCGTTGGCGACACCTGCCCAAATGGCGGACAGCGGCAAGAAGATGCAGAGGCTCGTGATCACCAGAGCACCAATCTCAGGCACCTCGTCAAGGATGGGCTGATAGAATTGGAGAGCCGACAGGATAGCTACGTTTTGTCAGCCATGGCAGTGTGGCACGAGTTGGTAAGCTCACCTGGAATGGTCATGGTCTGGCAGCCCATGATGAAGACAACCTGCATTGGGCCAAATTGCAGCATCTTGAGGCGGCGGCGCTGAATGATGGCGTAGCCAAGCTTCCAAGTGAAGACACAGCTATATAGTATCACGGCTATCGCCTGGGTGATCCACGAGTAGGCGCTGACCTTGTCGACACCACGGTTGACGAGCTCAACAGTTGCCGTGTTAGACAAAATCATAAAAGCAAACTTGATGCCAACAGAGACCAAGGCCATAGCGGTTGTGATACCCATGATAAGATATCGTTGCAAGTTGCTGGTCGTGACGCAAGCTACCCATACTTGAAGACTGAGTGACGCCATGACGAGCGATGTGACAAGAAAGCTTAGGACGTTGCTGGTAATCGAGAAAGCAATGTCCTTGATAGATGGACTATAGAGCCCCGACATGAGATCATAAGGGTGCATGAAGCCGCCAGTGAGGAAGCAGGCTGTGAAGATGCAGCGCCAGATGTTGAGCAAGAGGCAGAGGGCATTCAGGATGAAGATAGCGGACCTCCTCTTCTTGGAGCGTGTTAGCAGGAGCAGCACGATCAGAAGCGTGAAAGATGCTCCGATCTGGGCACCGTAGCTGATGCCGAACCGAGCCGTGTACAGTCGAGTCGAGTTCAGGAAGTCCATGTCGTTGTAGATGACCGATCCATCTGAAGCATACATCGCTATGGTCTGATGTTGAGGGTTGAATGTTGCAGGATCGAGCGGCGCCAGAGGCGATGCTGGAGGTGTCTCTGACATGGCGAAGATGGGGACGAGCCGGAGAGCGTGGATCGTCTGCGGGATTTCCGAATGTGCAGCGGTGGGTCAGAGTAGAAGTAGCTCGATGCTTAGACAAAGAGACGTGCTGGACTGGGTAAGTCAAAGGGTTGACTTATGGAAGGGTCTGGATGATAAGTCGAAAGACTGTGGATTGTAGCAGAATTGGAGAATTGGCAAGCTGTGAATGGAGGAGAGAAGAAAACAGTCTGTGAACTCAGGAAGAAGTATCTCTTCGGCTCTTAAGTATGGTCTCTGCAAACCCACAATCGGTTCCCCTTAGGACTTCAGCTAAGCATTGTCGGCGACCACAGGTGAGAGCCAAACGACAATAGTAGCCACTGCTGCTGCTTGGCAAGTGATAAACTGCCTGTACCCGTCTCTTCAGACCGTTGATGTCGTCGCCATCACTTTCACCTCAGTCACCTCAGACACCTCAGGGCCTTACTATTGTTCTGGGATCGTCTTCATTTCTGAGTCTGGAAAGCTCAGCTTACAGCAAACGCCGTGAAGCGGTACGCGCCCAGTGTTCTGAGAAAGTCATGTATTGTGTCTCACAGGATTGACAGGAACTGACAGAGGTATCCGTGATATGGTCAAAGTCTGGTAGACGTGCACATCCAGGTTTCGAAGTTGTGGTTGCGAGATAGCGCAGCCGAGCTTACTATTGTTCTCCAGAGCGCCCAGACCCACTCTGTGAGACCACTCGCCTGGATCTTACACGGGCGGGCGGGAGACCTCCGACCGGGCAGAGCCTTGTTTGACGCAATCAAGATGCTCACGAGTGTTCGATGTCAGGACTTTAGCGATAATGGTGACGTATTGCAGCGTGGTGAGAGTGAGGAGGTCGCGTTCGCGTCGAGACGGTTAGCGCGATGCTACAGTGTCCGTGCACCTCGTGCACGGTTTCATCTTGTGCACGCGAAAACCACCTTTGGCAACCACCAAAATGAGGTTGTAGAGCCACACACAAAAGCTATTATATAGAGATTTTTTATCGTAACAGTCTACTAACTCTTACGATGCTTGCCCTGCTCCCATTTTTTGTTTAGGCGCGTAGTGCGGCCGCTGCGTGTAGTAATTAGTGGAGGTGTTGGGGAAGGCGACGCCTCTACCACAACCTGTGTAGCACCACGCACACGCTGTTTTTTGGCTGCAGGTTCTGTAGGTACCTTTTGTAAGGCCTTGCGCTTGCCTGTTTGGGATAATTGGATAGATTTGGCAGCGTCGCTCTCTTGTTTTCTTCGTTGTTTCTCGGCTTTCTCAGCGGCCTCCCTGAGGGCTTTCTCTTCCTTTATCCTCGCTCGCTCCACCTTCCGCTGCTCCTTCTCTCGCTCCTTCTGAAGCTTCTTCTTAGCTGCCTCTGCCTTACTGCGAGCTTTTGCAGCAGCTTCCTCAGCTTGTTGGCGGGTATTTTGACGCAGCTGAGCTTTGGCTTCATCTACCTTTGTTAGAGACCACAACATCGCGTTGGAAGTATAAGACTTAGAGGTCTGTAGCGGTAGTACTTGGCGGTACCTCTAGGAGGTCTTCTAGGTATCAATTTAGTTGCGTAGGCCTTCATTTTCTACCTCTAGAAGGGAGTTGCGAGCTGCCAAGTAGTTTAACGTGCGAACCAGCTTCCGCGCCTCATAACTTGTAGGGTCCCTCACTGTTTCGTTGCAAAACCGTTCGATCGCGATCCTATTGACGTCAAGCAATGGAGATAGGGTTCGTGGCAGCTCGCTAAGCTTCTTCTCAAATCTATTAAGTATAGTAGGTGGGTTTAGTAGTGAGATACCTGTGGCTTAGAACGCGCTCAGCACAAGCTCAGAGGTAAACGTTTGGTACCAGGCAGCTCGGAATAGCTTGTAGAAGTGATGCTTTTTGATGCCAGTTAAGGCCTGGCTTTAGTGGAGCTGTTTAGTGACTTCTTTGGAGTAGTTGGTACTAAAAGGTGAGAAGCAACCCACATTAAGCGGCTGCAACGTCTGGGTACTGTAAGGTGGGTAGATAAGTAGCAGGATCTTATGGCAACGACAATAGTTAATAAAAGCCATTGTTATGTGAGAGCCGTGGCCGTCAAGTAGGAGTAGGCGCCAGCTACTGCGAGTCTTACTCTCAGTCTCCCGCTCAAACACTTGTTCAAGCCAGGCAAGACCAACCTCATCGTTCGTCCAGCTAGAGGGCGTCGCAGTACTATAGGTAGAGTCTTTTCCTGCGTCCAGGTCCTCCATCTAGGACGATTGTAGAGCGTTTGGCTGGCCAGCGAAGATAAGGACTGGCGGCAACGTTAAACCATCAGCGCAGATAGTTGCAATAATCGTTACCCATTCTCTATTGCCATCCTGCAAGCTCTAGCGCTTGCCTTTTGCCTTCCAGCTTGCCTTACTAAACACCCTCTTGCTTTTATTCACCAATCCAATCGCGAGGCCCTTCTCATCCATATTGTACGTGTGCCGTGGCTCGATAGAGTATTCTTCGATTTTGGAACGTAGTAGGTTGAAATAGTATAAGTACTTTTCGCTATCGTCAGCGTTATGGCGTGTAGCGCCCATGGCGGAGGTCCATTTGTATATGAGCTTATCGTGGTGACGGTGCAGGAACCGAGTAACCCAGGCATCTCCAATAGGACTGTGAGCAACTTCGGAGGCAAAATTTTGTACTATTTGCCTTGTAGGCGATAGGCCTTGGCTTGAAAGGTCTATTATATAATTACAGAGCTCATCTTCTTGTTGTGGGGTGATCTTCTGCTGTTTGAAGTAACCGTGTTCACGCGACGCGCATACGCCTTGATGCCGCCGCGACAGGGTGGATCGCGACACTGAAAACTGTTCAGCAATTTTAGTATAGGAAAGTTCATCAGCTGCATCTGCTGCGTCACAGGCTTCAAGCGCAGCTTCTAAATCCATGTCGTTGTTGAGTTATCGCGTTGAGGAAATTGACGCGTTATGGTGTTGGCGTGCACGAGATGAAACCGTGCACGAGGTGCACGGACACTGTACGGTAAATCGCTCCTGCTCAACTCGTGACACCGCGTCAACGCGTCTTGCCGCCTTCCGGGTCGAGCTCGATTGCCGCCACAACGCGTCTGCCTCGATGCCATCGACCTGAAACTCGAAATGTTGTACCTGCAATCGGAAGTGGGCTTCAAGCTTCCTGTCAAGGGCGCTGTCTTGCAACTGTGTCAGCGAGCCGGCAATATCGCCTTCAAAAAGGATTCAGCGCCTGCTAAAGATGAGGTCAAGCTTGGGATCATCAGTAAGCCCTGAGTAGCGCAATACAACCTCGATTGCTGACAAGTTCAGCTGCCGGACCTGGAGGCGTCAAACTCCAAGCTCTTGAGACGTTGCTCGTACGGAATGAAAGCCCACGTGCAGACTTGAGCTTCTCTGCGTCTGGGTACGCTTCTGACGAGCAGTACAAGCTTGATCCAATGATCGATGGAAGATGCGAAATCCTACTGCTGAGACCTGGGGATGTGATCACCTCGCCAGGCGCAACTAGTAGTGTGTCTTTCGTGTGGGTGGCCCCTGAAGTCCATGTGAACTCTTCCGCCGCCAATGCTCAACAAGCCGAGCCGTCCGGAACCAAGAATCAAATTGACGAGACGCCCGATGAGGAGACCGAAGACGAAGAAGCCACTGTCACTGAGGTTCCTGTTACCCAGCCTGTGACTCAACCGACCAAATCACAACTTTCAGCCACACCGCATCTCCCCAAAGACCGGTCAATGGTCGTGCACGAGACCCCAACAGCAAACCGAATCTTGGAGAGGGATGACTTCCATGTTGCGCCATCGAATGAGGCTCGTCACGTGGAAGTTACGCCGCCGCCTCAAGGAGTGATTCCCATGACAGAGACATTCTCGACTGCTCGAACAGGGCGGTCCCCTGACATTGAGCTTAGGGCAAACCATAAGCGGTTACATGGCTCACCCGAAGTCCGAGTAGGCAACCGGCGAAGAAAGAGGCAAGATCCTGAACCCTCGCCCAGTCCAGAAATCACGCCTGCTGCAGATGAGCCTCTCTTGAAGCGTACGAAAGCCACTACCACCCTTGAAGAAGAGGAGGGCGAGACTGTGCAGGCGAGTCCGTTCAACAACATCAATGCCGATCCCAGCCGTATGACCTATTCTGCAAAAAGGAAGCGACGAATCACAATAGCTTCTGAAGCAACGCCTACGAAGTCGTCTCGAAGCTCGCAGAGATCCGAGACAGCTACGACGGTTGCAGCATATGAAGGTCCGCCACCCCGCGTCGCTATCAGCAACTCGTCTATCAAAGAGGACAGCCAAACGGTCAAATTTCTTCGCAAGCAGGGTGGCGTACTTGTCAACAATGTCGAGGACAACTGCAATATCTTGTGGTAAGTGAGACTTCAACTGCGACGGGCCATCACTGACGGCGTGTAGTATCCGTGAAGGTGGTCTCCAAAAGACCATGAAGGTCATTCAAGCAGTCGCTCTCGGTGTGCCCATCGTGACGGATAAGTGGCTCAGCGAGTCTGCGAGGGCAGATGGCTTGCTTGACTTAACATCGTTCAAGCCCTCTGTCACCAAACAAGAGAAAGACTGGAACTTTAGTCTTGAGAAGGTGTGGGGAGTCCCGCAGAACCCTTTCACGGGCTATACTTTCTATTTCACACCCGCTCTGAAGAAGACTTATGCCAACTTTCGTGAGATGGAAAGGGCTTGTCAGACGCTTAGCGCGAAGCTGGTCACCAAGCGCACGAGCAGGAACGATAAGATTATCGCGCTTGCAGCCGAGACCGGCGACTCTGAGGCTGACAAGATGATCGAGGATGGTGAGGCTTGTTATCACAAGGATCTGCTTACCACCAGCATCCTCCGGGGCAGTCTCGATCTCGACAGCGACGAGTTCAAGATTAAGGCGAGGCAGGCCGGACCAAGGAGGAAAGGTCAACAGACGAGCATCTAGACTGCGCCGCACATTTCTGCATCTTTCATTGATTCGGCGATACCCATCCCTTACAAAGCATAGCAAGCGGAGCATTTCGGCGAATGATACAACGATCAAATCTAAGCGTTTACTTCTGACTGAACTCAACACATCGCTTTCGACATTTCACACTGCTATCAGCAGCTCGCAGCCATGCATGCAGCATCCATCACAACGGTAATATCGACATGTAGTAAAAGAGCTGGGTCATATCCTGTGGAAAAGTGGCAGGGGCTGGCAGTGCAAGTTGATTGGGCATGTAAGCGAGTTCGACACACACCATCAACATTCATGGAAACGATATTCATCGGCATCTGGGAAGAGTTCTCAGGGATGGTGCGCCGGGCGATCTCAATAAAATAAATATATAGTGTTTAAAATTTCAGAGAGTTGTGTCGAATCACCAAACCGTGACACAATTGCACACAGCAGTATTCACCTGCTAATCCTCCGTGGCGCAATTGGCTAGCGCGTCTGACTGTTATCCGCATCTCGCTTGATTGCACATCAGGAGGTTGAAAGTTCGAGCCTTTCCGGGGGAGATAACACGCATTCTTTTTGCCGTCCTAGCGGTGTTCACAGCTTGTGAATGCTGTCTTTGTGTGATCATCCGGGGACAGGATGGATGACTAATCTTCATAATTCCCCCTCCATCCATGGGCGCTGAAGCTAGCGTTCACCTCGGCGAGTGTCTTTTTGTACTCTCGATGGTGATGAACGATCGTGTTTTCTGCTAGGTCTCCCTCTGCGATAACTCTCATCTCTCGACGCAACATAGATGATGATTAATGCGCCTCTTTGACAACGGGAGGCTTCAAGCCAACACGTCCCACTTGTTACGAGCGCACGCTCACACTGTGCCCTAGACAGCAGGAGAAGATGCATTCGCTTTCAGGTGCTTCGTGATTTTCGATATTGCAAATGTCTCACTATTCTCGTGCAAGTCCGTTGATGTCTCTGAAGAGACAAATACACATCTCGCCCAGCATTGCCTTCTTGCCGCTGCATGTCTCAGCTTCACTTCCCCGCATCCACGTGATTACTTTCACCCTCTAGCAAGCCAGTGAAATGTGTCTCTCGTGTGAGCATCACGACGTGCTCACCATGGACGGATGCAGGCTCAGTTGACTAAGATCGGCTATCGCTGTCAGGGCGAGTACGGGCTTTTTGATGGTGCTGTCGAAGAGACCTACGAGTGCTCCACCGACGCACAAACTGACGCAGGGAATATGATCTGCGTGGTAAGTGTTGTGCTTGAGCATGGCTGGCGGAGTTGATGAGTACGTGAACGTGCTGGAGACGTAGTGTACCTTTTTGGTGATCATGGTACAGGCGCTGTCTAGGGTTGTTATCGTGAACGTCTGCAAGCACTGTACTTGCAAATACGTTAGCTCAACTGTTAAGGGCGCTGTTTACCTTGATGTGGTGGGTGAATTGTTCCGTCGTGTCGTGATGGCCGCGTGACACAGGGAGCATTTTGGAGCAGTTCTAAAGGACGAGCTCGGCAGGGCTTAGCGTTACTGTCAGTGCCAACCACAGAAGTAGTGACTGGGATCTGATCGCTGGATGATATCGATGCCATTTGACCAAAGTAGACACTGGTATCGAAACGAAAGCATCAACGCAAAACGCGCGCGCTCAATGCCTGTGAAGCCGTCCAATCCCATATGCCAACCGCAGATCGTAACCTCTTTCGCCGCCCAATGCAAATTTGCCGTATCCTGCACGCTGCCGCTATTCAATCAAGTAACCATCGATCATGGCCACATTCATTACTCGACAGCAGATTCGTCACCTCTAGGATCCTTGCTGACATCCCTAAACACCACGGGCCTATGCCCTCCAGTCCCGTTGGCATCAACACCACCTGCGCCGTCAGCGTGCCTATGCTCGATAACATCAGCAACGTGCAGATCCGGATTCTTATTCTTCAAGCTCGCAATCTGGCTCTCGCGGAACCTCTTGAACGCAACCGGATCTTCAGACTCCAGGATCTTCAATTCCTGGGCGTTCTCGACTACACTATCGAATGCTTTCTCCCAGCCAAGACCGCGGATCTTATCCCTCAGTTCGTCGCCGCTGAGGTTCATGGTGTACTCGCGCAGAGCACGCAGGTGCTCAGGCAGACCCTCATCGTCGAACGTGCCGCTGATCAAGGCTTGATCGCTGTGCGAGCTTTCAGGGCGAGAAGGATTGAGAAGACCGGTGCGGACGCGATGACCGAAACGGTGCAGGGCGCCTTCTTCGATGGACATACTGCGGGAAGCGAGACTGACATCGGAGTTGTGACGGCTGCGAAGGAGGTGCGGCTCGTCTTCGTCGGATTCATGAGCAAATGGGTCGACGAAGGAGTCCGTCGTTGTGGGCACGCTGGAGAGCGGTGGTGAGGTGCTGAGAACGGAGCTGGCGCGTGAATGGAGAGAGGCCGACGAAGGCGATGCTCCGAGCCGTGTCTCAGGGTATTCGTCTTCGAAGCGTTGGATCATGCCTTCCAGGGTCTGGTCGAGGAAGAGGAGGCGGCCTGGTAGCACTTAGCTTATGAACTGAGTAGAAGGTAGGGAAGTACTTACGGTATTTCATGTCGTTGCCAACCTTCGCCTCGCGAACGAGCGCAGGCTGTATTCTTGCTCTTGTGTTGCGTGCTGTATCCAGCAGATCCTTCGACATGGCTCTTGCCTTGCTGGGCTCCTCGGTAATATCTGCACGGCTGCGCGGCGTCGCAGTGCCACTGGCAATCTGTGAGCCTCTGCGCAAGTCGGCATCCTTGTGAGATAAGCAGTAGCTGAGAGCCTTGACAATACCCGTCCCTCCGACAATGTAGTCGTTGTCTGGCGCAGTTTCGATGGTGTCGTCAGCGCTCCTGTCGTCGGTCGGCCCGACAAGATGGGCAAGAATGCCAGAGAGTTCGACTTCTCTTGGTACACCTTGAAGTTCGGGTACTTCGTTAATCGACTCAATATTCCGTAGGCAATAAGCAACGACCTGCTTGGCCAGGGCCCTGACAACCTCGTTCATGTCTGGCGATGGAACGTCAATGTCGACGCAAATGAGCGTTCGAGACAGCTTCGCAGCAAGTGTCAGCGAGGCAAACATCGCTGCGGCCTCCTCCTGCGTCTCTTCGTCTGTAGACGTGGCTACACGAGCTATAGCCGGGTTCTCGAGGAGGTCGATGTGCGCAATGTGTGGACAGTCTGGCAGGATCTCGGCGATGGCGATGGCGTCTGCGGGCTTCAGACCAAGGTTGCGTAAATGTAGACGCTTCAATTCTTTGAATTGAGGAATGTACTTCCGTAATAAGCACAACGCAGTCTGATCGAAGAGGTCCTTGTGGCGCGACAGGTCAAGGAAACGAAGAGACGGCAGGTTAGCCAAGACGGGGAACAGCATCTTTAGGTGTTCCTTGGTCAAACCGGTGTTGGCCAGACACAAGGCCCAGACTGTGCTGTCCTTGCCCAAGCTCTCGCAAAGCTGGGGAATCCACTCTCGCAGATCGTTGCCGGCAAGATCGATACCTTCGCAAACGCCTGAGCGGATGTAGTGTTGGACGTGCTCCAAGCCCTCGCGATCGATGTCATTGTCGGCGAGACTGAGACGCTTCACACCACTGATGACGCAGCCATCGACGATCTTCCTGATACAGGGCGAGGTCAGGCCGCAGTCTGCCATGAGCAGCTCTTGCAGTGTTGCACCACCCAAGCGCTCGGAAATAGCTTTTGACAGAATTTCAGCGATATCGATTGTCTTCGTGTCCTTGTTGAGCGATTTTAGAGAGGTCCCGTTCGTAAGCGGTGAGGTAGCTGTTTGCGATGGTGGCTTGGTGAGCTGCCTGGGAAAAGGGATCATCGACACGTCTAAGGCAATGAGGGACTTGCACATGTACGTGAAAAGGGCAATGTGCTTCCACCCCTCCAGCCCGATCTTGACGTTATTTTTCAAGATAAGCCTTTTGATCGCACAGCCGTGGGTATCGCTGGTTTCGTTGGGCTCGCTTGTCACACTGCGATTCCGTGGTGCATGTGGCATCTTTGCCGCAAGAAGTCCTGCAAGGATGACTCTGATCTTCTCGTCGTTCAAATCCGCATCTTCCAGAAGGAGCTTCTTGACGGGCACAATAGCAAGCCAATCAGATAATGTTAGAACATCTGCAAGTTGTAGCCTGGAACCTGTGAGGTCTAGCGAAGTGACCATACCAGGGTGCGCGACTGAGCAAGCGGCCGGGTTCGAAAGCTGATCGCTGATGCGCTTCAAGATGGGCGACTCGCGGAGTTGACAGCATCTTCGGTAGATGCGCAGAGGGTCGATTGTTGGCCGGTCCTGAGGTCGGGGTGGTGTTGCGGTGCCTGGCGCAACGCTTCCACTGTCTGCGCTAAGGTCGCCCTCATCTCTTGTAAGCTCCATTGGTATCGAGCCGTTCTCCTCGGCCTTCCTGCGCTTCTTCTCTTTGCGCTCTTTCCGCTCGGCCTCGGAGCGCTTCTTCTTCTCTTTCTTCTTGTTTGGCTCTTGCTTATCATCGTCGAGCACTGTGCCCTCTGGGTTTGGTTCCTGCTCAGTGCCGACAACTTCTCGCGCAACAGCAACGACACCGTCAGTGTCCTTCTCTTCAACCAAAGCGGTAGGATGCTTCAGTGCCTCGCCCTCGCCGCGCTCTTTGAGCTTGTTGTCTTTCTGTTTCTTCTTTTTTTCATCCTTGTCTACGTCGTCCTTGTACTTGGGCCCACCGGCAATCTCTACGTCGACGCAGAAGGCAACTTTGCGCAGCTTGTTCTGATCCAGCTCTGGCACAAGACATCGTTGGCGGTTCTTGTCGACATTCATGACCTTCCTAGGGCACACGCCGCCGTTGGGGTAGACTTTGCCGGCGGTGCCTACTTGAGTACCGGAGGATAGCCGCCGCAGGGCGTTGGAGAGGAAATTGGCTTTGGGTGCCTGAGGTACGTATGGCTCGAGTCCTGCGTTGCCTCCAGCGGCCTGCTGTATGCCGTTGAGGGCGCCGTTGGCAGAGGGCGCATTGCCGGTGGCGCCATTTGCGGCGGCTGGTGACCCTTGGGCCTGGGTGTGTGTGGTCTGCGCAGGGGGGTTCTGCGACGAGAATTTGGAGCTTATGCTGGAGATCCACGAGTTGCGCCGTAAGCCGGACTTGGAGTCTGGCGGTGTGGTGCCGCTCTTCGTGTCGCTGCCTCGGCTAAGCATCGTCGGACGTTCGGGAGCGGGGATCTTCTGGGGCGTCGAGGTGGCATGGTTCGCAGGAGTAGGCGCAGGTGCAGACGCAGGTGGTGAGACGGGTTTTGGGACGGCGAGCGCCTGTGCTGGTTCAGTCGCTGCTGGCTCTGCATGGTTCTGCGGCGGTCCCGTGGGCAGACCGCCATGGGACGACGTCTTGAGCGGCGCATCTCTGGTCAGGCCCGGCGACGAGGGCGCCTGGGTGCGGTGGTGGTGGTCTGCAGTAGCAACGCGGTCAGTCAGGCCCTCTGCGCTCCGCTGGGGCCGACGAGGTGGAGCGCCCAACGTAAGCGGATATCGGCTCACCTCTCGTCGAGTTGTGCAGCCAGGAAACATCAACGCCGTGGATGTCCTCCATCGCAGACGTCTGCTCGTGCGAAGGCTGGACGGCTGTCATTGTTGTTGCACGGCGACCGTCGCCATCCGGCGATGCGCAGTGTGTGTTCACGGTCACGGGCGCGGCGAGCACTCTCGTCAGCGGGGTCTCGCGGGCAGCCGTTTCGCCGCAGGGCGACTGGGGACTGGGGACTGGGGCTGATTGGAAATGCCGCGAGATGGGCAGGCCAGACAGGGTCGGCGCGGATCGTGCGGGCAGCTGGTTCAGGCGACGCGTCGTACTCGTCGTACGAAAGCCTGCCGATTGGGACAACGGTTTCGAAGAGTCTCTGTTGTTGCAATATCGAATGCTGCGTTGACGTTATGCCCTCAGCATTATCAGCCGGGTAGGCTACTGGGCTACTCTCTGGATATGACGTCCGGCAGCGGAATCGGCTCCTCTTTCGCTCCACTTCACTTCGAGATCGACCGGACTTCTGAACCCCTAAATACTTTTTTCGCTAGCTCCCAGCTGTTCCTCGGAGGCTCGCAGAAATATTTATATAGGAACACTCTGAATCACCCAAGAGCAGCTGTCATGGTTTCAGCTGCTGACCTGACGCCGCCACGCTGAATAAATAGCTGATTGAAAGACCATAAACCCAGTGCGCCCACAGTAGTGAACCCTTACCCGCAATCCCAAAACATCCGTTCGTCTGGCCACTCCGGTGCACGACGCCACCGCGAGCAGGGAGCGCCTGCATCAGCCGAGCTAAATCGCGCTCGCCAGACAGCTGCCAGAACAGTGAGGTGCGGCTTGGCACATCAAACATGCCTGTGCCTCAGGAGTCGCTGCAAATGAGTGGGCTGGCAGAGAGGACGGTACTTCAAGGTAGTTGCAGCAGGTTATTTCACAAGAATGATTATTCAGTGGGTATCGTAAAGTGTGTTGCAACAGGCATGGTGCCGCCTGCACCTGCCGTCTCATCATCTCATTCGAGTTGCGGAAGGCTAAGTACAGTGCCCTGCGAGTACAGGCATCATCCCCCATTCATATCCAGACGCCGGGAGCCGTGCTTTTGTTCATGAAATGCGAAGTGATGTCAAGACGCTCAAGCGTTGCGCTCGGCGATCTTGGCCTTGACCTTCTCCTCCTTCTCGGCCTTGGTAAGCTTGGTGAGCTTGTACTTCTTAGACTCGGCCTTCCAGTGGTCCTTGGACTTCTTCTCCTCGGCGCCCTCCTCCTTCTTGTAGGGATCCTCACGGATCTGCTTGTGAGCATCCTGGTAGAGCTCCTCAAGACCGTCGGCCTCAATGTCATCGTCGATGTAGCCGGAGAACTGAGACTTGTAGCGCTCCTCATCGTCGTCGGCGAGAGTCTCCATGTACTCAGCGACGTGGCCGGCAAAGATGTACTTGCGGAGAGTCTCAGCGTCGAGCTCCTTGGACTCGATGTCGAAACCGGGGAAGCGGTTCTCGGAGTGAGGAACAAAGAGACCACCATCGGAGGCACCCTTCATGGCACCGAAGACACGGGCACCGGTGGAGGTGCGGGTGAGACCGACGTCAAGGAAGACCTTGAAGGGGCGGCGCTCCTCACCGTCGATCTCGACGGCCTCGGTGATGTTGTACTCGCCGTCAGCCTCCTCGACACCGGTGAAGTGCTCATCGAGCTCAAGCTTCTTCAGGACACGGCGGGCAAGGAGGAGACCGGTGGCGTAAGCGGCAGACCAGTTGGTCAGACCGTGGGTGATACCGTAGGCCTTGAGCTCGTGGGCGTACGCAGCCATGAAGACCTTGTCGCCAGAGATCTCGGAGGTTACGATCTGAGCAACAATGTCCTTGTTGGTGAAGCGGACGACGAGGCGGTACTTGGGCGCATTGTACTTGTTCTTCGCCTGGGTGATCAACCTCTTACGGGCATAGTAATCAGCTGCGCGCAGTCAGTATAAGTCGCTGCAAGCAAATTTGGGGGGCAAACGTACTCTTTCCAGAGCGGCGGCGCTTGTACTTCACCTGGTACCTGGAGAAGTAGGCGTCGTTCTTGACAAGCTTGGACTTTTCCCAGAGTCAGCGATTTGCGCTTCAAACCCGCATTCGAAGCAACTCGCAGAGACTCCAACCAATTCGCGGGATGGACCTCACACTAAGGTACTTCGAGCGTCTACTCAGGGCATACTTACGGTGGGCATCTTGACCTGTTGTTAGTCTGTCGTTCCTAAAGTCAGGACGGCAAGTTCGCGATGCGAAATAGGTGGTGGGCACAAATGCGCTAGCGAGGGTTTAGCGACACTTCAGTCGCGCCTTCAGTGCTCGAGGTGGGTGACCATGTGAGTGACCAGGGACTTGAACATCAGAACCCCAAACTCACACGACGGGGCTTGGACCACCTTGTACAATGAGGGTCTGGATTCATGCATTCGAATCTTATTCATAACCTTCTACTGCCCTTCGAGTGCTTTGATTTGTGCGATGCTTCTGCGACCGTTGCTTTCGCGGCAAGCGTTTAAACGTGCAAATGGACAATCAATGTGGAGTGTTCTACATTGTCGATCAGGCCTACAATGTGGATGTTTCTATTCATGCTCCCTACACTTTCCCTGGAAACGATCATGTCGCGCTGGCATGATCAATATTCGTGTTTCTGTCGAACATGGATTGCCTGATTGAGCTCACTTCAGGTGCCCCACCACGGGGGCTGGTCCAAGTGCTCGGGCGCGGTGACGACCAACTGTCCAGGCCGCCGCACCGAAGCGTACAATCAACACCGCGCCTCTCTACACCCTTCATTGTACCTCTGCATCTTGCGTTGAGCTTCAGTAAATATGGCAGAAGCTCCAATTGGTATGCTTTGGCTCCATGCGCTCCAAGAGCGTTGCTGACACTCCATCAAGTCCTCGATGGCGGTACCGGTTTCTTGAAGGTTGGCTATGCAGGCCAGGTATGCTCTTTCTTCAAGCCCACACTCTTATAGACTCTTCAGACCCTGACAGTGTTTTGATAGAACTTCCCGGAACACCAGTACCCTTCCATCGTTGGCCGGCCGATCCTCCGTACTGAAGAGCGCGATGCTGGCGACATTCAGCTCAAGGACATTATGTGCGGAGACGAGGCAGCAGCAGCGCGCTCTATGCTTCAGATCACATACCCTGTATGATAGCGATCCGCAATCGTTCGACATGGCAAAAGCTAATGCGCTTGAAACCTGCAGATGGAGAACGGTATCGTCAAGCGCTGGGATGATATGACACAACTATGGGACTACACCTTCGCCGAGAAGCTCCAAATCGATCCCACCGGCCGCAAGATCCTCCTTACCGAACCGCCGATGAACCCTCTCAAGAACCGCGAGACCATGTGCGAGGTCATGTTCGAGCGCTACAACTTTGGCGGTGTGTACGTGGCTATCCAGGCTGTACTGGCTTTGTACGCGCAAGGTCTGTCATCTGGTGTCGTTGTCGACTCTGGTGATGGTGTTACACATATCGTCCCCGTTTACGAATCGACTGTCCTGAACCATCTCACACGCCGTCTCGACGTTGCCGGACGTGACGTAACACGTAACCTGATCTCCCTGCTTCTGCGAAGAGGATACGCGCTCAACCGTACCGCCGATTTCGAAACAGTCAGACAGATCAAGGAGAAGCTCTGCTACGTCTCGTACGATCTTGAGTTGGACCAGCGCCTTAGTGAGGACACAACGGTCTTGGTGGAATCATACACATTGCCGGACGGTCGTGTCATCCGTGTTGGTAGCGAACGTTTCGAGGCGCCCGAATGTCTCTTCCAGCCTCACTTGGTCGATGTCGAGCAGCCTGGTATTGCTGAGTTCCTGTTCAATACCATCCAGTCAGCGGACGTTGATGTCAGGAGCAGCTTGTACAAGGCTATTGTGCTTAGTGGTGGTAGCAGCATGTACCCAGGTCTGCCCAGCCGATTGGAGAAGGAGCTCAAGCAGCTTTGGCTCACAAAGGTTCTTGGTGGTAACCCGGAGCGCCTCAACGTTCGTATCTCCTCTCCATACTACAATCAATTGCTAACAATGGCACTAGAAATTCAAGGTCCGCATCGAGGACCCACCTCGGCGACGACACATGGTTTTCCTGGGAGGTGCTGTGCTTGCGAACATTGTAAGTAAATCGCAAGACATGGATCTTCAGCGATGGCTGACCTGGTCTAGATGGCCGATAAGGAGAACATGTGGATATCAAAGGCAGAATGGGAAGAGCAGGGAACACGTGCACTCGAGAAGCTGGGCGCAAGATAACCAAAACGAGAACACCTGCAGCATGCGGCTCCAGAGCAGCCTAAGAGACATGGACCTAGAAATGACAGCCAAGTACTATGCAGCCATAACTGCACCCAAATGCTCACCTTCCGTTGATTTGTGGTGTTTCAGCCAGCCCATTGCTCGTGCGACATGGCACTGAAGGCTTCTTTCTCCTCATTACAGAGGTTGTGTAACGTTGATCCTTCTTCCTTCGCGCCTCAACAGCCGCCCGCAAGCCGTCTCGACGGCCTCTTGTTGCATACAGCCAGCCGTACGGGCCGATGGTTTGACAGACGTCGATGGCTTACTATACCCGAGCACATCCGGCTCTATCGCTCACGCACCGCAGTTGCACGAGAAAAACGCCGCATCTATGCAGTACTACATCGATCCTAATCAACATCAGTTTCGGCAGACCTAACCACCCAATTGCCTGTAGTAATGCCACAAGGTTCCTCCAGCGGATAAACGCATCTGAATCTTGCATCTAAATCTTGCACCTGCCACGCCATCGCATCATCAAGTTCAAACGGTAACAGCCGCACTAAGCTGGTCGAAATCTTAGAATCGCATTTTCCCAACCCTCATCTGCCCGAGGTGCACGATAGGCGGAGAAGGGCCGATGCGGTAACGCTTCTCTAGCCCGCACTTTAAATTCGACGCCCTGAAGCGCGGATCATGATGATGTCGTGAGCGTCTAGAGGGCTCTGGAGGCTTTGCATAGATGTTTCTGGCCAGCAGGGAGGAAGTGGCCAGACGTAGGCCCAGGTCGCTCAAGTTACAGTACTTGAGAAGATGCTAGCTACGTGCAACAAAATTGACACGGAGAAGGCTGCAGTACTTTCTACCACTGGATGGTAAAGCCCGCCTCTGATCGAGCCGGGGTGTATTGTGGGCACTGTGAGAATCGCGGTCAGAGCGCATCAACGAACGGTTGTCCAGCCAATGTAGAATCTTCTATGACCTGCACTGGAACTAGCTTGTCATGGAACACCCATATTCGGTACCCAGGCACGGGTACCAGCAGTGGGGTGACTTGTCGACGACACAACTTTAGGTGGCTCAGGAACCGTTCAGTCATTGGCAGTCATTGATGTGCCTTTTTGCCACGATTGCCCGGCGAGCAGTGAGCACCGAACCGTCATATGAAACAAAGAACTCGATGAGTGCGCCTATCAGCTTCTGATTCGCTCGGCCGTTACAGGCATGGGATTCATGATTTCCAGTGCGGAGGCCCCAAAGGTTAGCGCCCGAGCAGCACGTGAGCTGGGTGCCGGCTTTACCGCGATGGAGACCTGCGTCATGCTACCCTGCTGCACAATGGAGCGTTACGAGTTAGACAACAATTCGCATCGCTAGCGGTCCAAGGTCCCCGCTGTGCGAACCAAGGCCAATTCAATTCTGTGATGACGCCGCTGCTGGCGTTCGCTTGACCAGGGAGGCGTTAATGTAAAAACTCTATGTTCCCGCGCGGTTCGTGTGCAATAATATCGCATTGCCCTTTAAGACACCCAACGCAGGAACACACTCTCCAAACACTCGATCCTCAACGTGCACCTCGAGCTCGCTGCACTCCACCTTATTCACTTAGCAATTGTGGAGCTCACCAGTACACCGCGCCATAAAGCCGGTCCACTGCTACACGTTGCACGCGCTGCTCTGATAGCCATTTTGCCCACCACTGACAGGGCGCTGGTGCCTCTAATCCCAGAATCCCAGGGTCCACTACTCCATCCTCTCAGGGACCGACGTAGCACCAAGGCGCACCGCCAGTCAAAGATCAACAACAGGATTTCCAATAAGATTTGGGTGCGTCCCAAGCCTTGTCTTGACACCAAGCATTCCACGGCCTTCCCGCTGCTAGATATATTAGAGGCCGCCTGACTGGAACTGTGCACCTGTGCTCGGTACTTTCGGATATCCTCTCATATCCTCCCTTCCTCTTCGCCATCAAGGTGATCGAGCAAACATCTTCGTTTGCACGGCATTTTCTCGTTGCAATTTTCCGAAGGTCCACGTACCATCACGTCATATGAGATCCCCATCGCCTCTGCCTTCGGCGCGTTCGACTCTCTCACACCTGACCAATTCCCACAACCCCAACTCCAAGACGATGTCGCCTGCACGCAATATGCCCACGGTGAGCTCGCCTCTCTCACCGAGGACAGAGCCTTTGGCAGTTCCTTCTGGTCGCCGGCGACCTCAAGTGCACTCTCGCCAGTCATCAACCACTGGCCCCGCCATGCACCTGCGACTCCCTTCTTTGCCACGCTTCCACCCCGCCAACTTTGGGACTCCCAGCTCTAACACTTCTGGCACGCCCGTGACCGGCCCCAACAGCCCCAATCCTCCTATGTCTCCGCGATCAGGCAGCACTGTCAGCAAGTACGAAGCCCAAAAGCAGATGTACCTCTACCAGCAGCAGCTCCAGGCCAGGACCACCACTCAGGTTCGTGGATCGCTCTCCGCTCGGCCTACCAGTCCTCGTCTCGACCCTTTGGCCAGTCCTGGAGCAGTCACTCCCCTCGAACTCGAAGGCACCGACAGCTACCTCACTGCCGGAGTAAATCCCCAGGAAGCCGCCTCGCACGTGGAGAGGTTGATCCGTGAAGAAGCCAGCCACCGTGGCGACCTCTCTCCTGGACGTACGACCCCAGTTGGAGGCAGGTGACTCGGAGAACCCGCACAACATCGTAATCGAGTGGGCAAGAAAACGCAAGCTGAAGCACAGCAGCGGTCACAAAGGTGACCACCTCTATGGCCTATCTTCAGCATGATCTTTCGGAGTTTTTCACCATTTGGAGTCGGAGCATAATCGGCGTTCTATATCACCTCACCGCACATCCAGCACAACCAAAAAGTGGCATCAGCATCACCTTAGAGTTTCCACTTTTCGCCCACTAGCCCGACAAACTGCCAAAGCAATCTCATATAGGGTAGATATCGAAAGTCTCCTTGTCACGGTCCTACTGGGGGATCATTGGTCTACCTTCTACGGTCACTGGACGAAGCGCTTTTCCTTTCTCTGCTCTTTACATCGCCCACACCCAAGTGCTGGCGTGTGTGGCCTGATCGGTCGCTTATGCATACCAAGTACCCCATTTCCCTTGTCTCAGCATGTATCGCATCTCGCCTGTCGTAGCTTGTACCAAGCGCTCCGCCTAACTGGCGTTGAGCAAGACAGATGACGAGTCTCATTCTTAGATAGCTCAGACTGAATACATTTCTTTGAAAATGCAACTCGCCTCGAAACCCAGTGCACGGCCATTCTCGAATCCTTTTGAAAAGCCGAAGGCTATTGCCACTTTAGTGATGCCAATGTTGACATTCAAATTGGCCTTCCCAACTCGTCTTCCCAACTGCCGAGTGTGCCGTGGAGCTCGCCTCCACAGCCCTCTGTCGACTCAGAGACATCCATGATGCTCGACAGGCCTGTAGCGGCACAGACTTGCATTCTCGGACGCAATGCGACCATCGCTACCCCAAACAGCAACGTCAATCACCTTTCTCTGAAACCCAACAGCGCAGTGATTGTGAGCATCGCTTCGGGCCGCACCCACAAGATCCTTACGAATCATCCCCTCAAGCCTGATCGCAGCCCTCCAAATCGGTCACTATCAGCAAGTTGCAGCAACCCACTTTACCAACTCCTGCGATTCTCCAGGCGATCAAGGCCCGAGGCAGCCCCGCCAAGCCAGCAGAGTTGGACGGTGCTCAACGAACTCCACAATCAGTTTCGCTGGCGCTCCCCCATAGGAGCCAGGAGAAACGATACCCAGACAATCGCCATATCAGATTCTGCATTAGGACGTATCCATCTTCTAGTAATGTAAGGGTAATCTTGGCATTGGACGAATTCTGAGCATCTTCGTAAAGTGGACCTCGGGAGTCAGTACGTGCGCGACGTCGTTATGGATGTGTCGACAGGGCATCAACTGTGCCACACGAAGCAAAAGAAGCAGGAGATATGGCGGCCGCATTTCTGCGGCTTGGACGCTCGCGCAAACACAAAGGCGCAAAAGCAACACGCAAATACGAAGAGGTTCTATTCTTGCAACGGCTTACGCACAGACAGTCCGACTTCCGATCGTGCTTACCCTGCATGCGGATTCGCCACGACTCTACGAGCGCGATTGTATGCCCGACAAGGCAGGAACTACATTTGATCATCTTGATGGTGTTATCGAAAGCTTGATGGCGCAAATCAGCGCATTGTTGTTTGTGTATACTGATGCTTTCCTTGACAGTGTGCGGGGTGAACGGACAATCGCCCCCGGATCTCCAGGAGAAAATTTCAAGAAGGCTGGCGGCTGCTTGCGCAAAGCAAATTGAAACCGGCTGTTGCTGAGATCTTTGACGATTGCAGCACCCAGTTTCAAGGCATCGAGTTACAACGATAACGTCAGGAAAAGCATCAAAACGGACCGGATATAAGTCGCCGAGTCCGAGGCCTTGTTCGTTCCTAAATGGCCCCACATGTGGTTCGCTGTACGAGTACGTGCGCGACAGTAACATCAGAAGGTGCACCCAGTCACCGCTCATCTTCTGCGATGCGTGAGTCTGATATCAGCGTGATCGGGCTCTAACCGAGCTTCGCTGCCAGCGATCTCTTCACGAATTTTCGGAGTCCATCCCGATCATTCGCTGGCCGCTTGATGTCGAACGAGTAAGCGAGGGAGCAGCGCATGATAAGACAAACAGTGTCACTATCCTAGCACCAGCAATTTCGTGCACCGGCTGCACTTACCAGATGATCGCGAT
This sequence comes from Didymella pinodella, assembly GCA_039634465.1. NCBI lineage: Eukaryota > Fungi > Ascomycota > Dothideomycetes > Pleosporales > Didymellaceae > Didymella > Didymella pinodella. Next base: position 557,321 of record CP113352.1, read on the forward strand.
TCACAGACCCCCGGCAGGAGCTGTTCGGGTAAGAGAACCGACGCCGGCTAGGTAAGGTGAATTGGCTGCTGCTTGGCTCACCCAAGTCGCGTCCACCTTCTCCGGGATTACCGCCCTAGCACCAGCCTGAAGCCAGCATCAACAAAGATGCGACCGATCTGTTCTTGAGACGAGATAATAGTCGAATTACAGGTATTTGTAGAAGCGCGAATGCTACTGTGTACTGTGACGAGCATCGCGATCACCGATTTCTCTCTGCTGCCTCACTAATTCAACGCGCAAGCGCAAAATTCGTTCTTTTGTGGAAATTTACTTTCGCTCCGTGTGGGCGCTCCATCGTATTGAGGTTCACCGATTCCGCGCGCGTAGCGGTCGATCGAATTAACAGTTTTGCCAGCGAATCTGGAATGTGATGTTGGAGCATCGTTCGGCTATTACGTCAGTGGCGTTGAATGCTATGCTTTAGCGTGGATCCCGAACATTAACTGGTTGTGGACAAGTTGTTCCTACCACCCTCAAACTGCCGGTCAGCACATGCAAAGCTGCCCCGCTGGAGAGACTGATGAAAATGTGTCTCGCGATTTTGAGAATCAAAGGTCCAACTTCCACAGCTGCATCCGCAATTCCCGAGTATGAGTATAGTGCCGCGAGAACCCCAGTAAACAACACGTATGCGTGTCTGTCAAGTTGGCTCAAAGGACCGAAAGCTGTCATGGGCAATCAGCAGCTTTTGCATCTCCTCATTTCCCCATGTTCTGACCCCGCGTTCGAGAGAGCACCGTTGCCGCACATTTTGTCGATCTTGGTGGCGGCACTCAAGCACCTGTTGTCTCAAGACGAGTGCGACTAGGTGTCAAACGACTGCAAGTCGTTACTTGTAGTGCCTGATAATCTGCCGCCTGCAGCTTGACTAGTTGTGGAGCAGTGGCAAGGGTAGGAGTGCTAAGAGTATTGGTTATCGCTGTGACTGTCTACACACAGTATAGTATGTTCCATCGATGAGCATCACAGCGCATCTTTACTTTGCGCACTCATCGCGCTTTGCGCTGGTCATCATTCACGCACTATCTCACATGCTAAGCACGTCTTCGCTCACCAGGTTGGGCATCAATACCTTGACGACCCTTGCTGAACATAGACTTCGTCGCCGTGCACACAGTGGTGCGCCGAACATCCATCTGGTCCTGTGGATACAATTACCGGGAGACAGAGGGCTTGCTCGCCGCAGCTTCTTCGACGTCGTGCGCGCTGTTGTGCAGGAAGGATTGCATTCAACGTCAACATGCATGTCAGAAGGGCTGTGTATTGAACTGTGAAGGAAACGCAGGTACAGAAGGATGGGCGTATAGGGCGGCTACGGCACGCATGGGTGACCACCGAGGACTGAACTGCTGCAACCTGAGTTCTTCTTACTTTGGGCATTGTGGACACATCCAGTGATATTGTCACTTGCGCCCACGAACACACACGCACGCATGTGCGAGATCTTGAGATTTGTAGTGAACACTCTCAGCTCTTTCAAACGGTCCTATATCTGATGCTCAACACCCTATACCGGAAATTCATGCAGATGTCGCCCAAGAGTACGAGCATATGACAGCGCGCGCTGTTTCCCTGGACGACATACTGAGAGCATTTAGAGCAGTAACAACAGTCTCAAGGTAACAACTCCTTTGATACCAAGGTCTCGCAACTACACTGCGCATCCAAGCACGGTTCTCTCTGGTAGAGGGTAACGCCATTGCGACCTAGGCATAGTCCAATGTCTGCACCGAATAAAGGCCGAGCCTTCACGAAAGCGTGAAACTTATGAGCAGACAGAAGACTTGTACAGTAAGTAAATACGGAAGTCAGCAATTAGCTTGTACCTGACACCGTCCGCGGTGCCCACGTCCTTGGCATGCTCTTGCACTGTGGCCATACTTGCCTCGCTGGAGGTATTCTCAAGAGTGGATTGCACATCTTCTGTTACAGCTTTCGCGATCTTTGAAATGTCAACTTATCAGTCACCGTATAGATACCGATTGGCACCAGCATACATTTCTTGTTGTCGGTCTCCTCTGTCCTTGCGAGCTTCTTCACAGCTTCGTTGTCAAACTCGTTGTGATACGTGTTTTGGGAGAGGAATGCAAAGTGATCCGGATTTCCATCGTATAATTCCATCACTTTCTCGGTAGCCGCCTATGTCTGTTCAGTCCTCCACTTTACGAACAGTGTCTCGGCTGCCTTGTAGTTAACAATTCGCCTCAAAATTGCTGGTAAATGCGTGCAGGAAGTAGGATAACTTTATACATAGTACGGCTTTGTGGATATGGTACTTGTGCACCTAGCCATTGATGGTTTGCATGAGGGTGCCAACTAAAATAAGAGCGCTATTATACAGTCTAGAGGTAATCAGTGGTCTTCGGTATGTCCAGGGCAACTTGGAGTTTTACAGTACCGCTGAGCGGTTTCTGGACTCTCGCATATTGGCGAGTGCACTTGTTCGTTGGAACTTTCAGGCGGTTGCAAAGGTTCGGACTTGGGAAATGTGAGAGCAAGGCAGCAAACAGCCAGGCGAAACGAGGGAGAGAAGGAGCGTCAAAAGATTGTTTACATGTTTAGAAATACGAAACTCGAAGTTGGGCCGATAGTACGAAAATATTCTTGTGATCTTACCACTGCTAATAGTGTGTCCTGGTCTGAATGCTTGCTAGAATGCCCAGAAATATACCTTAATGGATTGTACGTTTTTCTTCAAGAATATATTGCGGCCATGGTGCCTTACCTCCTCATACTGTCCTCCAAGATCTCAGCTGTCAACCTCCATGACTTAGAAAGCCTGTTAATCTGCATCGACATCAGAAGAGGCCTTGCCGATAGTTCGTGTAACTCATTCCTTAATTTTCTGCGCATGTCTAAGGTTAGGCATTTGTGGGAGCAAAATGCGGCAGCCCCATGGCGATGTCCGCTGCAAATCCGGGTATTCTCATGAGCTTCTGGTTTCTGGAGCCAGCAAATAATCGGTGGTGAGTCTTGAGAGCCTGGAAAGCGATCATGTTATCAATCTTACTACCAATTTCAGAAGCATGCTCGTAAGCACAACCATGTGTGTAAACTCATCGTCGTCCACTTTCCTGGTACTATTGAGAAAGGCCAGGGGATTCTTGAGAGCTTGCTGACAGGGTCTTGCGTGAGCATACTTGTCGCCAGCTGTGTAAGGTTCAGCAGCAGCGCAGACATAGCCGAGAAAATCCATACAAGCCTTGAGGTTGGACTCAGTGTAAACAGGCCGTTGGAAGATCTCAAACTTCATCGGCAGACCCGAAGTGATCAAGATGATCGCCAACGAACTCGATGACATTGTTGAGAACTTTTCGATCCTCGTTGGTACCTCTTAGCATTATCTTTACCCTGGGACTGGCTCTAAACCCACCCGTAAAGTCCTCGGGTGAAATTCTCACACGTGGCTTTCGTGGTTGTGACGAACATTTATGTCAGACAAGGCAGGAGTATTCAAGAATTGTCACATGTCAGCAATGACGGACTCCACGTAAGGGAGAGAAAACACCCCGAGCGCTCGAGTCCTGAAAGGCTCCTGCATAGTATCCGGCATCTTGGAGCCACGATCGTGTGCTTGAGTGCGGTTAGAAAGATGGAGTGATCTGTAGCCTTAAACGCCAGCCGACTGTGGTGCACTAAAGAGCGTCTTGGTAGAGACTAGATGAAGATGAGGTTGAGATGAGCTGCTCAAATTGTGTCGCTTCTCGAATGAGACGGGGTCTCATTTTGACATACACCTTTACGACAGCACTTTTATTGTGGAGGTAAGCGAGCGCAACATAATCTTTTTGTAGTAGGTGCCCTATGCTAGCCCAAACTTATCGTGTTGGGACTCGTCAAAGTCTTTTCAGACTTAGGAGGTACATCTACCGAATTCTTTGTGGCATCCAGCCTCAGCTCGGGTGACACACTCCTCGTTCCTTCCACAGAACGCGTAGCATATTGGTTTGTATTCTTCTCCAGGTCGCGCTCCTTACCCGTTCGTGACTGCCCGTATACAAAGGTCTCAATGACGCTCCTTCCCCAGCCTCCTCTTCGCTCGCTCATGGACTCCAGTACTCTTACTGACTGACTGATGCGGTGGACGCCGGGGTCGTATAAGTCGGTCTGTGCTCTGGTGCCCTCTTCGGCAGTAAAGTTTTGGATAGTGGAGTCACCTGCCGTTGTTGAGTTCAAGGGAAAGCGCTTGTTGATCATCCGATTGATACGGTGTAAGAAGCCCCACACATAAAAATTGCGAGGGGGAGAGTTGCGTCGTTCGGCAAGTGCATGTTCTGATAGCCAGAAGTTCTTGCGGAACACTGCGCGTCGATGTCAGCAATTGTAATACCGAAAGACAGTCTTGTAACTTACTGGGACGGAGACTTGCAGTGTTGACGGCGACGAGGGCAATGGCCAGTTCGCGAGCTCCCCAGCGAGCGATAATACGGACCGTAATGTTGGGTACCACTGTTAAAGAAACACGGATAATGCATGCAGACATGACGAAAATTCCTGATGAAATCAACAAGAATACGCCCACACGTCGAGGCAGGGGAATACGTAGGGTCCAGAGCATTGGAAGCGGTACGGTAAGCAGAAGTGCATCAGTAAGTGCATTGAAACAGCTGAGCACGATGAAGAAGGCCGATGACGCTGTGCACACATTGCCAGGGAGCGGCCGAACCTGAAATCTACGCTCGAAAGGCAGACACATCAGACTTAACATTAGGGTCGTCGAAATAAACCCAACAATGCAAACTGCGATTGTAAAGTTGAGCAACTTCTTCTGCCATATCCCAAAAGCTAGCCGCCGGTACAGGATGACGACGACTGCTTTGAGACTGAATATCATTGCGATACTGCACGATGTTAGAAAATGAACTTGGGCCCTCTCGTGATTCTCGAGACTCACTAGGCGTAAAGAGTGATGATGTACAACTTGGAACCGAATGATGCCATCTCGGCTTGATGCTCCGTAAGATCCCACACCTCTGATGCCGAATAGTCGATATTCGTAGCCGTAGAGTACGTGACGTGTATGCCGACGATGATAATTGTCCAGCACAGGACAGCGAAGAAGGCGAATGCATCATCGATTTGAAGTCCGCGTAGACCAACCGTTCGCAATCGCACTGCAAAACGCAGCGCCACCCAGAGAACTCCAATGGAGTAGAGTGCCCATATCTCAGGTAGGAATTTACGATCCTTGACTGGTGCCATGCGACCTTTTGCGCTTCCTATGCAGGCAGCACCAGATAAACAGCTTCACAAGAGTGGTCGGTAAAGAAAACGACGTGGATCGGAGATGAGTGGAAGTCCGGAGAACAGAGCCGACATGCTCAAGCACTGCAATCTGTAGAGCCTTGATCAGGTATATGAGTGCGTTATCGAGGAGAATTCCACCATTTGGAAAATAGCTGTCTCGCGTCCAGATACGGTGTTGGGGTTACAAGCATAGTTTCGGCAAACTTTCCACGTGCAGACAGTGTCAACCTCAACTATTGCGCGTGTTCGGTACGCTTGCAACAAGTCTGACCAATTCCAGCACCAGCATTGTCTTCTGCGGTTTGAAATCTTCGCTGTGGCTTCGAATAGATCGGAGATGGCTGGTTCTCAATTTGATCTTCGAGATAGTGAAGAGGCTTGAGATGTTCAGAACTCGATCATGGTGGTTCAACAACAGCATGATTAGCGGACCCCGCAGTCCGCAAAACAAGCTTTCTCGATTGACCATTTGGACCGTCCGGTGATATCTCCAACGATGGAGATCAGCCCAGCACAAGAAAACTTCGCGAGTGCGAATAGACGTCGGCACGGTCGGTTAGTGCGGGAGTCTCGCTTTCGGAGCAATTTCATTAGCGATCGAGGCGGCGAGTCAAAGCAGTGTCACTGCTCCCCCTTAACTGCCTGGATCTGTTGAGACTGAATCCGTCCGGAAAGCTCGTAAGTAGACTTTGAGAAGCGAAAAGGCAATAGGTTTTGGCGATGTTAGGAGAATAAAGTGAGTGGAGACAAAACCGGACAGCACCGGCTCTTCGCGAGTGGTCAACCACCTAGCCACTGACCCGCCGATACGTGCTGACATAGGGCAGATTGAACGGGAAGTCTTATTTTGAAGATCCTATGATTGTAAATAAAAGAAAGGTGATTCATTAGAAGATGGAACGTCACCAAAGAGGAGCGCATGGATGCAGGCACAGCAGCGGTGACAGCTCATAGCCTGGGGATGATATTGCACACATGTATCACGAGCAGCATATCAAGTTCGTGGGTCGAGCAGTTCATGCTGAATGAGTGCATTGGTGAGACTAGCATCTGTATATGAATTTCTTATTTTCTTGTTCGCATTAACAAGTTCGGAGGAGCAGACCCTAGACCGGGCCTTGAGCGTGAGGGAAGAGTGCCAGGGTAGCAAAGTCCTAGCTGGCGGCTACATGAGCGCTCGGTTCCTCCATAGTTGCCCAAGCGTGACCAGGGTACTTCAAGTTGACATGGCTATTGATGGCTTTCGCCCACAACTAGGTTTGAGACATGTGGAGACCAATCGCACTTACAAGTCTGAAGAGCTGGCTGCGCTATTGATAATGACTGCATCGTAGGCGGAGTCCAACATTGAGTCTGAGTTGTTTTTCGGTCGGCCCTGGACGGCTGTAGGACGTGCAGTCGACAGGCACATGTCCGACGAAATGCCGCTCGTCTTGGTGATCAGGCTCGCATGGACTTAGGTCGAATGCCTCAAGGAAATGGTATTCCTGAGGTTCTCTCAAGGACGCAATCAATCGTAGTTGCCAGGCCCACCGATTTGACTAGCAAAGGCAGTGGAAACACTGCGAGCATCATCGTCATCGAATCCGAGACCGTTTCGCAGACCACGACCGGCAGCAAAACCACCCCCCATGTTAGAACCCTGGCGAGTCGACTCGACGAAACGGTTCAGCCGATCAGACTGACTAAGGGATGTGGGCTTGTTGTAGTCATTGAGGTTCAGACCAGAGAGGCTGATGCCACCAGGAGCATCGCTGCGAGTATCCGTAAGCTCACTCGCCGCAATAGACTCGCCTGCGACGCTCTGTGGTGCCCTAGGCTGTCCTCTTCCACCTTGACCGTTGCGGCCAGGTAGAGGCCACGACTCCTGAAAGTTGGAAAACATGGGAGGGTAGTTAGAGGGCACACCACCGAGAGCAGACGAGTGGACGGACGAAACATCGTCGGGAATGTAGCCAACGATTGAGCCGTTATCGTTGTATTCCTGACGAGTTGGCTTGCCACCGTTGTAGCTGCCTTGACGACCCGAGGTCATGGCATTGGCGTGCTGGTAGGCCATCTGGTAGCGTTGGGGTCCGCGGTATGTTTGCTTAGGGCGACTAAACTGCAGCAGCGAAACCTGAAGGTTAGACAGAGGTCCCTCTACAAGGCAGTTACGCTCCTTGAAGTGAAGCAATAGGTAGTGCCACAACGGGTGCTTGCTGAGCACCTTGGGATTCCCAAGGATGACAAGACCATACTTGGCACGAGTAAGAGCGACGTTGAGACGGCGAGGGTCGCTCAGGAAACCGATACCTTGGTGGTCGTTCGAACGAACACAAGACAGGATGATGAAGTCCTTCTCACGGCCCTGGAAAGCGTCGACTGACGCAACCTCAACCTCCTTGTAGTTCTCCTTCTTGAAGCTGCCAGTTGCCTGCATGGAGCTGACGACGTAGCTGCGCTGTCCCTCGTATGGTGTAATGATACCAATATCGCTGGGCTGCACACCTGCCTTGAAGAAGCGAGTGACGATCTTCTCGACATTCTGAGCCTCTGTTCGGTTGAGGTAAGATGTTCCACTGGCCGAGATCTCCTCAGCACCAAGGTTGGACCAGAACATCATGGGATTATCGGCAACGGGCCATGGAAAGTCAACGTCGCGACGGACACGCTCCTGCATAGTGACACCGTTCTGGAGCGAGCCTTCGTAAAACATGTTCGAAGGAAATTCAGACAGGCAAGGGTGCATGCGGTACTGAACCTGGAGACGGATCGGAGAGCAACCCAAGATGACCAGGCGCTCGAACAGAGATTGGTTGAGCCCTGCAGTAGCGGCCTTCTTGTTCATAATGACGGGACCAAGCTGCTGGTGATCACCAACGAGAACAACCTGCTTGCACCCAAGGACAAGCGGGATCATACACTCGGGCTCTGCCGACTGGGTAGACTCGTCGATCAAGACTGTACGAAACTTCATCTTGGACAGACGTGGGTCGCCAGCACCAACGCAAGTGCAGCAGATGACATCTGCAGCGTTTAGAATCTCGCGCTCGGCCGCTCGAGTGAGCTGCTTAAACTTCTTTTCATCCTGGCTGGATAGCTCGCCAACATCGCTCTTCAGCTGATTAAGCTTATTGAGCTCGACATTGGTGTCGTTCATACGGACTTGTTCGTGGAGGGACAGGAAACCCACAGGAGACTCGACATCCTCTCTCGACTTCGCAGTGACGCGGACGGTCTTCAGCCCAGTGAGATGAATACGTTCGCATAGCTGGTCGACGGCAACGTTGGATGGCGCACATACGAGCACTTGGCTGGCGCTGATTTTGCAGAGGTGATAGATGATGGTAGCTGAAGTTACGGTCTTTCCGGTACCCGGAGGACCCTGAATCAAGCTAAGAGGCTTCTGCAGCACGCTCTTGACAGCATTGATCTGACTGCCGTTCAGCTCTGGGAGACCAGGCACGCTGAACTTGCGGGGTATCGTGATCTTCATAGGCGCTGAAGCGACCTCGTGACCAAGAAGGCGATGGAAGATGTATCCAGATACACTCATCTCATCAATGGCGAAAGTCTTCATGGCGTGCTGCATGCGGTCGAACGAGGTCGCCTTCCATACGTAGTCGGCGCTGAAGTTGTGGGTGCATTCGGTAGGAACTGACCTGTGATCGCCCTTTGTGCGAAGCTCGATGGTCACCTCGTCAGACTGGTTGTTGGGAATCTTGATCACGTATCCAACACCTTCCCAGTGAGGCCGCAATTCTCCAGTATATCGCAGACGCATCTCATCTCCCACGGCGAGCTTAACATCACCGAGCTCGAGCTTGGGAAGAATGAAGCTAGCAGTGTGTTTGTTGTTGAGGGCCATATCCCAGCGCACGATCAGATTGTCCTGCGACTGCGACTCCTTCAGCTTGCGATCATAGTCAGCCTCGATCTTCACCAGCGGCCCAAAGACGTTCTGATACTGGAAAGCGTCATCATAGCGCAGCAACACCTTAGCAATGACCTCCTCTTGCCCAGCTCCCTTCTCTAGATCTGCGATTGTAGCATTTGCGTTGTCCTTCCACAGCTCCTCGAGCTTAGCGATCGTTTGCGGACTAAGGTGACGAGCACGGAGCTGCTCTTGATCGGTCGGCGGTGGCACGAGCCAAGGGAGGAACGAGCGGTCTTCGATCAATGGCTGCCAGCGCGAGGTGTCCCAGTTCATGTCCTTTTGCGAGGGCATTGAGGCGCATGGCTGACGGCAAAGAAGTACGACAACGGTGTCTGACTTGGCTGGGATGAAACCAAGCAAAAACACGTTCTTGACACCGCAGCTGTAGCATTCGAGAGTGGTGTCACCGAGCGAGGAGGCTGGATGCAACTGCACCTCCTTGTGGCGGGCGCGAACAAGGTGGTTGATGATGTGCGAGGACGAGGAGTTTCCACGAGCGCTACAGAACCACTTATTACATGCCAAACATTTGACGACGCTGCCTGCGTTGTGGATACCACAGTATGCGCAAGCATGGGCTGGGAGCTCGACTTCCTCCTCTTCCTTGACGAGCTGCTGTCCGTTTGCCCCTCCAGCCGGCATGTCCATCATGCTCTCCACGTCATCGTCGAAGAGGTCATCATCTTCGTCATCGGTCCTGCGGCGGCGGGCGCTCAGCCCGGTGATCTCATCGTCGCCGGCGCCAGCGTTGATAGTGGCGGCAGAGTCGGACACCAAGTGGTTGCCCATATGAGTGAAGGCGCCCTCCATGGTGGCGGCGGCGGCGGTGGTGCAGGTGCACTCGAGGTGTGTTGAGTGTTTGTTTGATATTTAGTTCGCGAGTGCGCAAGGTCGGTACGGCGACCAATGTCGGTGGGGTTACGATCGGGGGGGGTGAAGAAGTTTCAGCCCTTCACACCATCTCCAGCACGTATATCTCTTGTGTGCGGTGGTTTGCGCGCAGCTTGCAATGCTGTGGTCGTGGCGTTCAAAAGTTCGTTGTCAAGCCGCGCGAGCTTGCCATCGTAATCGGCGGACGGAGGCAATCGCCTTGGCATGCCCCTCCATAGGAACGCGCGAGGAAGATCGCACTTCATCGTCACCACAAACCTTCACAACACCCTCTAAAATAGTTTCCAGAATAGAGGGACAGTTATGCACGTGACTGTGCTCTCATGCATGTTAAAGGTGCCAGCTGCGGGCACTCTGCACGTGTCACAGTCGTCTGTGACCTTCTCCACACCTACGGCTCTGAGGTTGTAGACTGAGTTGCCGCCAGGGAGGACGAGCTATCAGTGAATTATATCCCTATGCAGTGTTGTGACTACTTGATCTCGCTGTGATTCTTGAAGTAATCTATTACAGATTTGCCGGTGTACGCCTATGCTACTTGGCAAATGCTCAGCCTTCGGGCTGACTCCAGGTCTATCAGTCTGGGCAGCTATCTTACACGCAGCGCAACGCACTTTGCACTTGGTCGAAAGTCACCACCATAACCATTTTACAGCTCATAAATCCCACCATAAGGAAAGACGCCATGTTTCTTTGCGCCCTCCTCTGAGCTTTGCGGTACTGGGCCGTCTAGGCATAATCCTCGAGCATCTCGAGACAACACCGCGCTCTAAACAGACTTGACTGCCACTTCATCGAGATTTCCATATCATGGAAGATCCAGATCTCCTCAAAGACTCTCAACATCTTTTCGTGCCTCGTCATCCTCCTACGTTGCCTGGCTAAAACGCACGTATCAAAACGTCGCCCCACTCATCGACCACACGTGGGTCAAACACTGCTAGAAGCTCCTCGTGGGAGCCAGCTTACTATGGGGAAGCACAGGCAAGTGGAGCGCTTCATCTCGTACCGTGCTCCAAAGCTGCCGTGCCGTTAGTTGGAAACATTGGCAGGGAATTGTTGGGAACAATGGGTCAGGGGTAAAAAAACCTCCGAAGTCTGATGAAGGGGAAATGATGGGAATTACGACTCCGTGAGCCGCGCAAAGGTTACCCATGTCTATCGGTCTGACCACGGCCAGCGATAGCGCAGGCTACCCCAGATCAGCAAACGCCGGGATCGTGTCGCAGGATTAAGCGCGCGGAAATTTGGAGTGCACGGCACCTTTGGCCGTGGGGAGGCTTGCATTTGGCAGGTGCGGCTTGTTTCAAATCATTCGACGTTGGAGATTACTGAAACCAACGGGTGACGAAAGGAAATCGGTACCGAGCCGTACATGAAACATCTAGGTGTTCAGAAGGAGGATACGTCGGACCAAGTGCTCGACACGACGGGAGAGTATCATTCTCCTGCGGCAGTGGAATTGCTCTACTGAGTTGTCAGCGCATACGCCAGGTCATGAAGCAGAACGGTCATGGCATGACCAAGAAGATGGGATATGGCTGAGATTGTTCGTGATACATTTTGCTATTCATATGTGACGGCTGTGTCTGCTCGTCTGGTATCGTGATGCTATTGCTCATCAAGCTTATTCTGGAAGGCGCTTGGCCGGTATATGTAGAAAGAAACAAAAGTCAGATTCCGGACGCCGAAATGCTATGCCGCAAGCGAAATACAGAAAAATTCAAACATCTGAGTGAAGACACCTCTCGGGGGGCTAGGCATCCTCAATAACGCCGGTGGCAAGCATGCTCTCCTTCAGCTGCTTCTTGTACTCTCGCTCCATTCCGTGTCTAACTGCCTCCAGGACGTTATCGACAGTGGCCTTGGGAACAAAGTTAGGCTTGGTACCAGCTTGGTAGACACCTGTCTTAACAAGGATAGAATACCAGTTGGCCTCGTTGGTGTGCTTATCGAACTCGTTGGTGCCCCTGATGTCAGATTCAGGCGTATCTCCGACGAAGTAGACCGTCTCAGGAGCTTCATTGATGCCGTGAGTATCCTTGCGCCATCTCTTTAGAAGACGGGTAGCAAACTCGAACGTCCCAATCTGGGGCTTGCCAAAAGCGGTAGTTTGGAGTTCTTTGCCGGTGACTGCCTTGTACATGGCCTCGAGCGAGACACGAAGAGCACCCATGCCGATACGGGTGAGGTCGTGGGATGCACTCCAGACGACATCGTTGTGGGAGAAGAAGACTGGTGGGCCCTCATCGAAGGTCTCAGACCTTGTACCAAGCCGACCATTCTTAGACATGAGTAAGTCGAGAATGATCTGCTGGTCAGAGGCCCAATCGCGGGAGTCAGCAAAGACGAAGATTGCCTCGATCTCGACCTCAGCAAAGTTGCGGGTCCGCGAGTTCTTGTATTCGTCCTCGGTCAGTGTGCGGAACGGTGTTGTATCCTGATTGTCCTTGATGATATCGCCAGGAGTAACAACATCCTTGAAACCATAACCCTCGGCGACAATTCGACACTTCTCGCCTTCACCACCGACGACGAGGACGGTACCATACTTCTCAGCCATCTCGCCCATGGGTGTGTGGCCACAGATGAATTGTCCAGGCGAGACCTCCATCTCGAGTTGTCGGCTCAGTTGAATGCAACGCTCAGCTTCCGTCTTGCCACCACCGTTGGTGACGAAAATGTAGGGAACCTTGATGCCATATTCATTCTCGCCGTTGAGCATCTTCATTGCTTCGATGGCTTCAGGAATAGGGCGGCCACCACGAATAAGGACACCGTCAATATCGAAAGCGTACGCGTACTTGTCGGTGACAGTGGTCTCAATGGGTGTACCAGAGGGCGATGATGTACCTGACCCCGTGGAGACATGAGAATCGAGACGTTGCCTCGCTGACTCGAACCCTGTAGCGACCTCTGAGGCACCAGATGGAGCCATCAAGTGTTTAGGAGGGACGACGACTGTAGGACCCATTTGTACACTCTCGCGGGTGGCCTCGATGGACGAGAGGCGTCGCGCATAGCGACCTGCCTGGGGTACCGCAAGAGAAGGCGCTGACATAGTGAAAGTGCAATGGTAGGATAGCTTATGTGGAGTGTAGGCGCTCAAGGTGTAGCTCCTTGCGTTGTGATGATGCAGTGGAGATGAGGATGTCGTTTGATTCCGCGTGCAGTTGTACACTTCTTATAGGGAAGATCTGGGCAGCCTTTTGATGGAGCGGAGATTACAGTGGATACTTTGTGGAGGTGGGTAACTGGAGGTGGAAATGTGGATATGTTTGGTGGATCCGGGTGACAGGAGGCCCAAGTGTTACTACACAACCCAAATGCTGCAGTTGCAATTATCGCATTACTCGTGAATATATTTAGTTGCGACTGTAGCGGTCAGAACCCTTCGATTGACGTCGATTTACCGGTCCCTGAGCGTAAAGCTTATCAGTTGCGGTCAACTAAACCGCGATTCGGCGGGGCTACTGGCGTCATAGTTGATGTTCAACAATGAGCCCAGGAGCTTCGTACAGCAGCGCCTTGTCGCAAATTGCGCTTCGGGCATGACCTCGGCGGTGGTGCTGTGTCTCTCGAATCTCATTCGATAAGAAGCCCCAGCGATGTTGCAGTACAAGTGGGTACTGACCGCAGCAAACCGTCGTGGAAGCACATGGCGCGACGCTGCAGCGGCCTGGATGTGCATCCCGCTTGCCTATGACAGCTTCATGCCGAGCCAGGCATCAATACGGCCGCGCTCGACAGTTGTTGGTGCGGAACGGTGTTGCAAAAATCGAAGACTCGTATGCACGATGACGCAAAGGCGCCTTTTCAGGGCGCCTCGCCAAAGGAGCCTCAAAACGGGCCAAGCAGTGCACGACGGTCGCTGTCAGGGACTGGGCATTTGCTCCAATCATAACACAAACGCGGTCGAGCGTGCTCATCATAGTAGGGATCGTCATGTCATCATCCTGTTTGGCGAGAACAAGCCGGTACACGTTCTCGTTGCCAAGTCTCCAGGGTCTGATCTTGAGGCTGAAGGAGCAATATTCGGTAGATGTTCCGCCCCGTATTGTCTCGCACACAGCCCTTGATCATCGAGTAGATCGAATACTCGTGGCCACCACTTCGCTCCTGTTTCGGCGAATCTCGTCAGTGTGAGCAAGGCCAAAGAAGAAGTGACTCAGGAAGACTTGTCTAAAAATCCAGCCTCCCTATCTCTTATCGAGACTCATATCGAACCCTTGCTGTCCTGCTCACTGGTCAGACTGGGACATGCATAACACGGCAGACCGCACCTCACATGGAGTGGGGCGCTCACCACCCATCACAGCCCGCTGTCCTCGTTCAATACTGCGCTTGACGTAACCGCACTTCTGCGTGGTTTACTTGACTGGATATTGGAACCCTCGCTGCGCGAAGTAATTACCGCTTCGCAGTCGCCGACGAGTGAAGTTTTCGAGGTACGAGTGAAGTTTTCGAGGTAACAGGTCCTGTTGCACTGTGACATCCTGTGTCAACTATGACAGCTGACCGCAGGGAGCCACGTTTGCCGGCTGTGGTAAGTGACAACCGCAGCCTGGTTTTATGACAACAATAGGACAACCGCATTAAGCGATTCGATGAACAGAAAAGAAGACAGCGACATATGGCCTGTGGATCTAGGAATTGCAACGATGTTCGGATATCGATATCCGCTGACTCCTTCCGCTCCGCTCTTGAGGCGAAGCGCGTGAGAAAACTGGGTACATTGCCTTACCAAACAGGTGCCCTACCGAATGTGGAAGGCCAGGAGATATCGAACAACATGTGTCCGGAGATTGGTCACAGCTTAGACGCCAACAAAGAGACGGATGCTGCAACAGAGGACTTCAGTACGAGTCAAGCCTCAGGGTGCGAGACTTTTGTGCTGTTACAACCGAGTCCGGGTTGCGGACTTGGTTGCCTCAGTATCGATCGATTCTACAGACCTGTGGGTAAGAAGACGTCGCGGAGACACACTTAGGAGCCTCGAGTCATTAGAAATCCCTTTTCTGGACGTGCAGGGTCGCCTTCTGGAATAATAGGTCCTGGCTGTGATGATGTGCAGTCAATGGTCCGGTGAAAACACGCAAGACTTTCCACACTGACTCCTGCTTAGTCAGGGGACTAAACATTGCTATTGAGTGGAATCCCCAGAGGCGAAGCCTAGCGCGAATGATCAGTGACTCTCCACGGGGTTCACAGCGCATGAGGCACCGCTCTCCATGAGGTCTCCACTGTTTTTGCGGAGGCAAGCATGCAATAAACCGTAGTCAAGCCGACTCACCGAGTGTTACAAATATGGTGATCCAGCCTATCCTCGTACGTCACCATCAGCCGGTACTCTAGTTCTGTTGTACTGGCGATAGGAATGCTGGTGCTGGTGGCGGTGTTGGTGGTCGAGCCGCTGAGCGTGATATTGTTGAGGTGACCTTGGACGAGCCAGGCTCTCACGTCGCCTTCAAGGCCGTATGCAACCACCAAAACGCCATGTTACCGAGCGCCAAAGACAGTAAGCGGTGCACTTTGGTAGGATGTTTGAAGGCTACAGTCCGGCTTATGTGTTTTGTGGGCAACAAAAGAGGCAGGCGCGAGCTCATCTTAAGATGGAAAGCACGCGAGACTGACGCGCTGTACGAGGCTTCTCCACGGATGACGACCACGGTGTATGACATGCACAGCAAGCCACAGATATGAACTGGACCGGCGGCGCACATCAACGTACAAAGTATGCTAAGAAAGGCTCGATACAGAAACAGAAGGCGCACTTTGCGCATGCACGCACGCAGCTGCAGCACAGTCCAGGCACACCAGTAGCGCCATTCCGTCCAGATTTCTTGCAGGACAGCGATACCTACGAGCCTAGTCAGCACCTCCCTGTGTTCGGCACAGGCTCAGTGCGACACACTGGGCGTTCCGCTAGGAAACGTGGAGCGGAAATAGACCAACATTCGCCCATGACGCGAAAGGCTCAAGACACTTTCGGCCGGGGTGACTCACAAGGGAGGAGCTCGCATTTCCCCCGAAGCATGCGAGATACTCATGATGATAATGGTTTGTGATCCGCGACACGGATAAATGGTGTGACTGATGACCTTCAGAGCGACAGAAGGAGATAGTAAGGAAAGACACCGATGCTGACAGCGAGATGCAACTTCTCGAGGCTAACAAGAAGCGGCTGTTGCGGCAACAAGACTGGGTTGGTGTAGCCCCCTCCCGACCTGTCGACATGCAGTTCCCCTCGTTCAAGAAAAAGAATCAAATTGGCAAACGCAGAAAGATCGACGCAATGACTGCAGCATTCACTCGCGGTCGCAGTCCGACTACACTTCTGCATCCAACCGGTCAAGGCGAGTACTGCGGTCGCGACTGCACCTTCATGAGCGGTGCCCTTCCTGTCCTGGCCGCTGCTGACAATGTTCAAATTCGAATCGGGTCAGCTGCATTGACGACTGCTGCATCAACGCAACCCGGTTACGACGCTCGGTCCCAAACCAATTCGGATTCCATGCTCTTCGACGAAGAGGGGGAGGACGCAACGCAGGTGCTACAATCAGACGCGCCTCGGAGCCCTTCTTTTGCCAGCCACGCTCATGCTGCTGATCGTAGCTTTGATGTGTCTTTACCTCTAAAGCGTGACAGAAGCTACTCGCCTGAGCAGGACGCTTACACGCACAATCATCTTACACGTTGCCCGGACAATCGTATAGCTGAGCGCAGTCAACACACTACAGCGGTATTGAGTGCATCAGATCAGTCTTCCCACGAAAGTGAGGCCACAAGCCCGAGCTACCGACTCACATACCTTGTGGGAGGCGTCGAACGCCCTCTGGGACCCGTCTTCGACAACGTACGCTCTTCAATGGCCAGTCATGCAGCATCGACGACTGACGGAACTGGCGAGTTGCAGCATGTTAATGCAGACCGTACTGCCGAGCCGACAGGCCATAAATCCCGAGCCGTTGGTGAGCCTTCTCAACTCAGTGTCAGAAGGCAACCAAATCCATCTACAATCGGCGATGAGGAACAGTGGAGACCGTACTTGGCCACAGGCATGTCGAGCTCTGGTCACGTCCGTGTCGACGCCGGGACCGGAACGAGCGTCCCGCGACCTCACGTTCCTGCACTAAATACGCAAGCTGATCGCACAGGCTGGCCACAGCAGACGGCCAAGGGTAATCTCACGCACGTCAACCTGTCGAAACACTTCGCCTCTTTGCCCGCCATGCATCCGCGAGGTGGGCACGTTCCAGACGCACGCCGCCTGCCGAGGCCTTCTGTTGTAAAGAATATCAACAATGATGAGGCACTCTGGCAATCTTTCGTGCTCGGTAGTGATCCGCAGTCTGCAATTGAGACGATTGATGCTTGCAATGAGACAAGTGAGGACTCGCTGTCGCGCGCGACGAAGGGTTATGCCTCGACCAAGCTGCCGCTGTCGAACGCTGTGACTTTTGTCAGCTCGACACCATTTCCGTCCACACCGTTCAAGTGGTTATTAGAACAGGCTTCGTGCATAAGCGACGACGCACGATACGCCCCGGGTTCAGGGTCCCGGTCGATCACCTCAATGGCTTCATACGGCACCTCGCGTCGTGTCAACTCGCCGAGCGAGGAGGTAGTCCGAGATGAAGATCAGGGCTACGAGACATCTGCACACAGCTGCTTCGACGATCAGACCCATGCATCGTTACAGAACCATGCATCTCATGATAGTGCAATGGTGGGTGACACAAGAACGTCCCGCGGCGAATCGGAGCAGCATGGTCGCGCGTGGGACGATGTTTCGAAGCGCGCTCAGGCAAGTGGAAGCGTTGTTTCTCAACGAGGTGGGGGTTCATCGATATGGGACGTAGCGGAAAGCGATTGAGCGGGTAGCGAGATTTCGTCGCGGACAGGTGGAGGTGAGCTCGTTTGATGTCAGGATGTCGCAAGAAGAGACGCGACCCTCAATATGAGCTCGGCGAGTTTCTTGTTCGTTTGCGCGGATCTGTTCATCGAGTCGACGACTACCCATGTCAAGTCTGATCAGGATCAAGGTTTGCCAACCAACAATCTCTTCTGGCAGAAACTGTGTTGTTATATTGTGGCATGAGCTGACCTGAGCTGGTCTCCTGAATTGATCTCCCTCGCTTCCTCCAGAGGTCTCTGTGCATGTGGGGGTGGCTGTGATGTTACGCCCAATCAACGACACCGCTCATCTCTAGGCATTTCTACTATGGTACACAATGGCATCGTCTGCCTTAAATCCTTCGCCGACGTGAGGCACGCAGGCCTGTCGACCCGTGAGCAGTGATATCCAATTCGTCCAATTATGAGCCATGTACATCCTGTGGTCAAGGGTCTGCTGCATGTCATCCAATCTCACGATACGGAGCAGACAGAGATACGTGCGTGAAGCTATTTTCAGATCTGCCCTGTCATTCTACAAAGCCACACGTTGCAGGGCTGAATCGAGATTTGCCGAGGAACGTGTACATGAGCAAAGATAAAGAACGTGCTCAACAAGCGCCTTGATGAGTTTGCCGCTCACCGAACTTGTTATTTAGTCGACGGACTTTCAGCAGTCAGCATGCGATTAGTTGCAGATGTCTTTCGAAAGGAGGAGACATCACACCGCCAGCAGGTCACATGGACATGGTCGTACCCGGATGTCGATGTGCGGGGAGCGTGGTCTGATTCGTGAACGACTTCAGGGGCGGGAGGGAGCAATCCTGCTGGCAGCTTCTTGAAGGCGGCGCGGGAAATCACGCGACTCGTTGCAGTGCATGCACATCTGTGCTTGCATGCATCGCAGCCTTTTTGCGGATACGCATGCATGAGCGAAATGTCAATTGCGTGCTGCAACTTGCACGGCTCTGGTCAAATTAGCTCGTTGTGGGTATCGAAGCATCGCGCAAAGTTCACGCTGTTCGAGAACGCGTCGCAAGTTTTTGGGCAGTGTCGTATGAGGTGGTTGAGGCTGGGTATCCCTACCTGCTTGTCTTTGCGCCGTCGAATGCCGCGGCCCATCAAACAGGTGCGCGCAGGGATGATTGACAGGGGTGCAACTCAAACCGCTGTGCCGGCTTCGCGTTTTTGTTTCAACATGAGGACAGCCCTCGCCACGTGTGGGAAGTGGAGGGCAGCCACAGTCGCCTGTCACCAAGTGCGAAATTCGACACGCGCTGCAGGTCACTGATAGCCGGCAACGCTACGATCGCTGTGCTGTCAGCAGTACATGGACAGTAGAATGCAGCAACTTGAACAAGGTGGCCATAAGCCCGTCGCTCACCGTCACCGCAATGCCGCACGCCCGTTATTGTGTAAGATTGGGGCCGGCAAGGTCGGCTCTGTAGAAAGCATCCGCTTCAACTGACGCGCGACAAGAGGGTGCTGAGGGGTTCTGAGGCCACCACTGCGACCAAGGCGCGCGACTAGTTGCCTTTCGTTTCGCAGCAGTGCCAACGCAACAGCGCAGACAGCGTGCGATTGTCGTGCCTGTCGCCGCGCTGCTTTGTGCTGCCGTGAGTTCTGGCAATGAGAAGAGCAGCAAGCAGGGTGTTGTCACTGTTGTGGGTGCTTATCATGTGGGTAGCAAGGCTGAGCACTGAGCATGGCAGATCCTTTGTGAGGCGGCAGGCGAGCGCACGTCTGCTCAGCAGGGCGGTGCATGGCTATCACGGCCACACCCAACGGGCGCTGGCTAGCAGCTGCCAGACGTGCTGGCAGCGAGCCTGGCGGCCTGATGATGGCACTGTGGAGAGAGGCTCCGGCGCTGGTGTGATTGGAGCCCACTCCTTGCAGCAACGGTAGAGACGTCATCTGCGAGCGTTTCATGCCCGGGACCTGCCCAGTGTGCCGGTCCGCGGCTCTCCAAACCTTAGGGCGTCGTTAGCAGCTCGCCAGCAGGGAAGGGCTTTCGCGAGTCTAACGTGGCCAGGGTGGATCGAATTGGACGGGGCGGCGTGGAGCCCGACAGCAGCTTGGTTAGGGGGCAGGCTGGCAGCTCAAGGGATGCGCAGGATGAGCGTGTGCTTCTGTAATATTAGCAAAGTTTTTCAGCGAGCTTGTCTGCTTCCAGAGGTAGCCCGCCAAGCCGCTCGCCGTTTCCTCGACAGACGAGCGTACCTGCCCTAAGACGACCATTCTTTCCACTTGAGCGATCCGTTGGTGCCGTGCTACTTTACAAAGGGGAGCCGGGCACAGTCGAGTCACTACCTCTTGAGCCCTCACCACACCGTCACGCACCCTCACACGAGCACCCTACAGCGCACGCAAGCACCGCCAGACTTGTCATCGTTACACGCGCTGCATTGGTTTATTCTGCGGCCGTGTGCGAACCACCGCATTCGGCATCTGCAGCTAACCCCCACGAGCGGCGCTCCGTAGCAACTACCCAAAATATACTACCCCGGTCGTATCTGCGCCTGCACGTCGCCGCAAGAAATTCATCTCAGCGCTGTCCGCCTCACCAGCTGACCTGCGTCCGCACGCTCACTGCCTGCGCGCCCGCCCAGCGCGCTTGTGCATCATCCCAACCCGTCGTAGCCGAGGACGCAACGCAGCCTACCGATCCATCTCACGATGCACGAAAGCTCGTAGCTTATGCTCTCTTGTCAGGACCCCAGCTGGCTGTTGATCCTCTCTTGCTTTTATTCCCCATTGGCGCCCGCCCGCCAGATCCACTCCTTCACTTGTTCCCCTACGCCATGAAGAAGCATTAGTACTGTCTTACCTTACGCATCCTGCATCCTACCAGCAAATATGTCGTATCTCAACGACTCATTCACTCGCCCGCGAATGCCGTCGCCGTCGCCCAGTTTCAGAAAAATGACGGCCGCCATCAGCATTCCCGGCTCTCGAGGCAGCCCAGCATCGACACCCTCCTACCTCAATGCTTCCCTCCAGTCAACGCCAGAAGGGCTAGTACCCATCATGTCCAGCTCGCTACCGGCCGTGCCCTCCTACAGCCTCCCCGAGTCGCTTTTGCCGCCACCAATGACAGCAGCTCCCACGTCGTCCCCCTCTGCCATGGCTGAGGCTCTGAGCAAAGGACCTGGCCTGATTCGACGGGTCAGCCGCGGCGCGCAAGGCATCCCGAATAGGTTCCGCCGGAACAACTCGCAAGCACACCGCGACCGCAGTCAAGGACCAGTCATCATGCGCCGACGAAGTGACAGCAGGACTGCCGCCGACGGCGAGGCTTGCATTTCAGACTTCGACGCATTCGAAGAGGAAGCAATCGACGATGTATATGGCGAGCCCATCAATGCGCTAGGCATCTCGAGTACTCAGCCCAGCGTTAGCTCGATACCAGACTCGGCTGTTGTGGCACCGGTGCGCAACTCCCGTCTGGAGCAAGGGACTGTCTTGAAGAAGATCACAAAGAAAGAGAAGAAGGAAATCAATTTGCGTCTCGATCTGGAATCGGCGAAGGTGTTCTGGGACCCTTCTCGACCATCGAAGTGCTTCTATATCGACGATGTAAGGGAGATTCGCTCAGGGCTAGAGGCCAAGCACTACCGTGAGGAAGTTGGTCTTTCAGAAGCCTGGGCACCCTACTGGTTCACCATTGTATACACCGACACATCACGAACAAAAGGCCGGATACGAACCATGCACCTGATCGCACCTGACATCGGTGTGTTCAACATGTGGACTGAGACGCTGGAGTCTGTCTCACGCAATCGAATCGACATGATGGCCGGCCTGTTAGGCTTTGCAGATAAGAGCGCGAAGCTCGTCTGGCAACGCGAGATGAAGAAGCGCTCGAACGGTATAGAGGCACCTGACTCACTGGATTTCCCCAGCACCATTGAACTGTGTCGCAGCCTGCACATTAACTGTACAGAGGCAACGCTTCGTATTTACTTCGACAAGGCGGACACTCTCAACACTGGTAGGCTGAGCCAGACTCAATTCTTGTACTTTGTCAGGCGTCTGAAAGAGCGTAAGGACATTAAGCAGATCTACAAGTCCTTCCAGTCCGGATCGAAAGTCGAGATGGATAAGGTTACGTTCTTTTCTTTTTTGCAGCATGAGCAAGGCATCGATGTCGCTGAAGATGTCGACTACTGGTCGAACACCTTCGAGAAGTTCGCGCGCTCCACGAAGACCAAGCAAACGCCGGCAGAGGGTGGCGAGATTCCATTGCCACTGACGATGAGCTTTCCTGCATTCCAGACCTTCTTGACATCGCCTGCCAATTCTGTCATCAAGCCCGTTGAGAAGGATCTGCAACTCAGTCGCCCATTAAACGAGTACTTTATTTCTTGTTCGCACAACACCTACTTGCTTGGACGCCAAGTAGCCGGCGAATCAAGCACTGAAGCATACATAACAGCGCTCCAGAAGGGCTGCCGATGCATCGAAATCGACTGCTGGGACGGCAACGATGGGAGGCCTGTTGTCATGCATGGCCGTACCTTGACATCGAGTATCTCTTTCCAAGATACAATCAAGGTTGTTAATAAGTACGCCTTTGTTGAGTCTCAGTACCCGCTCATCCTGTCACTCGAGGTTCATTGTACTTCAGAGCAGCAATCATGGATGGTCAAGATGATGATCGATGAGTTTGGCGAGAAGCTGGTTCTCAAGCCTTTGGACTTGAACTCCCAGACTCTGCCCTCTCCAGAAGAGCTGAAGAACAGAGTCCTGATCAAGGTCAAGGCTGCTTCAGAGGAGCTGGACGCCAAGGCTTTGACGAATGAGCTCACAACAAGAAGGCGCGAACGAAGCTTCAGCTCGCCATGGTCTAAGCCCATCCAATTGAACGATGCCGTTATCCCCAACTCACCCCTCATCTCGAGTCCGCCATCGATGAGTCCTCCAGAACGATCCAACATGTTCTGGGCATCGCCTCGCACCTCGACTACCTCGACCAACAATACTGTGCCAACTTCTGCACTCGTTAGCTCAGCTGAAGACAGCGATAGCCCGCAAGTGACTGCAGCAGAAGAGCGCAAGAAGCAGCCCAAGAAGAGTAAGACCAGCAACATTACAAGACTTCTTGGCGATCTCGGTGTTTACACCAAAGGGTACAAGTTCACCGACTTTACGTCCGGTGACGCGCAGATGTACAATCACATCTTTTCGATCAACGAACGAGCCTTCGAGAAGATGACTAAGCCCGGGTCGCGCGAGAAGCACCTCCTTGAGGCACATAACATGCGCTGCCTGATGCGAGTCTACCCACACGCATTTAGGATAAACTCTTCCAACTTTGACCCTCTCAAGTTCTGGAGACGCGGAGTCCAAATGGCTGCGCTCAACTGGCAGACCTACGACCTTGGACAGCAACTCAACGAAGCCATGTTTGCTAGTGGCAATGATCGCACAGGCTACGTATTGAAGCCCGCAGATTTGCGTCTGGAGCAGACGCCGACTCAAGGCCATAGCAAAGCACCTAAGAAGGAAGTGAAGTTCGCCGTCAAGATTATCTCCGCCCAGCAATTGCCACGTCCTCGAGGCCTCGCTCAGGATGCCAACATCAACCCATATGTCGAGTTCGAGATGTACAGCGCCGAAGACAATGGCGCCAACGCTGTCGGTGTCGGCGGACAAGATGCCTCTGCACGCAACGGTCACTCAGGCATTGGCAATCCTCTCCGCAAGCGGACCCGCATTGTCGAGGGCAACGGATACAACCCGGTCTTTGACAGTGAATTGCAATTGACCGTTCGCACTAGGTTCCCCAGCCTAGTCTTTGTACGTTGGTCTGTATGGAACTCACTCGATGCTCGCACCACCAACCATGCGCCGCTCGCTACGTTTACAGCCAAGCTTAACAGCCTTCAGCAAGGCTACCGCCACCTGCCGCTGTTCGACAGCAACGGCGAGCAGTACCTGTTTTCGACCCTGTTCTGTCAGATCAAAAAGCAGGACATTGTTGATGCTCCGGAGCAAGTATTGGAGCGCACAGGCTCGCGCAGGTCGTCCATCGAACCCGCCAGCCCTTCCATCGAGGCCATCAACGCCAATCCGAAGCGCAACTTTGTGAGGCGCCTAATCAGCCGAGCTCCCAGCGCGGGAAGCAGGCGCAAAGAGGAGCGAATCACTAGTGAATCCCGCGAGTCAGATCTAGACTTGATCAGTCGCTCCAGCACGTTTGAGCGATGATAGGCGCCTGGAGATGTACCCCGCCTGGCTGACGACGACGTCTACGTATGACATCGAAGACTGTAGACACGCGTCAGCACCCCCGGAAGCAGTTGTTCTGTCATCCTTATCTCATTTTCAAAATTCATTTTCTGGTATCCATCGGCGTTTCGGACTCACGCAGGTCTTGTCGTGCCCAACCCACGACAGTAGCCGCCGCATCTTGTTTTCATCTACTTTTCTCGGACGAAATGCCCATATCGAGTCACCGACGCCGCATACACATCGCCTATTCACGCGATGTTACCGACGCGCATTTGCAAATTGCGGTTGGCGAAACAAGCAAGCCCTTGATCCTGAGCTTCAGTCTCTTCTGATCCGTTGATACAACGGTCTTTGTTTGCTTTACTTTGCGTTCCATATATACCCTTTTCGTTCCTCCATTCGGTTTGCATTAGCTTTGGCGCAGGGTCATACAGGAGCTTGCTAGTGAGCCCGCGGCGACGGCACTCGAGCAATACTTTGGCGATATCCCTAGATTTGATTTTCCTTCTCGAGCTTCACTGCTCCGTCATTCGGACACCCTGTTGTATTCTCATTGTCTCCTTTGTCCACTACCGTACATTGACGCAGCTACGACTCCACTTTCGATTCCAATCTGCATGCTCATTTACCCGTGGCTTGCGCTCGGAGAGCAGTCAGCAGGTTGTTTAATCAGCGCGGTGGACTATCTGCCGATCGTCGCTTCTTCATCCTCGGGAAACCAATCCACTTTGGTGCGCATGCATGCAGGACTTCTCTACGATGCAGCATACAATACCTTTCACTTCGACTAGAGCCGGGCCGGCCTGGCTGGACTGGGTGCGAGATGGGCGTTGGAGAATGCACTTCTCGGCCCTTTGAACATTTACGATGACTGTCACTTTAAGGAGGGGCACGCATGGGATAGAAAGGAGTGGATGATTTCAGCTACGTAACAGCTGTCAACATAGAAATGATACCTCAGGCTTCGTCACGAATGCCGTTCTTTCAAATCTGCGCTTTCTCCACCGTTGTGCATTGCATTGCATCGCGACGGTCTGCAAACCGACATGCGACCTTGGCGGCCACCTTCCGATTCTCGACGTCTGCCAAGATATTGGCCGTGATCTTCATCAGACTTCTCCCGTCGGCGGGATATGAGTGGTATGCACGTTCTTGAGCGGGTGCAGCCGTTGCATTGGACACCGAAAATTGACATTGACGTGTCTAGCTTCCATTGCTCCTGGCCTAGTAGTTCACGCGCACAACTGCCACTCTGCCAGCACACAGCACTAGTAGTCGCGCCGAAAGGCTATTGATTAAAGGCAGCAGCCATCCACGATGCAGCCCTCACATCGATTCATTGCAATCAACGTTTGCCGAAAGCAACATTAGAGGTGGCAAGACCACCGAGGATTGTCCGTGGCAACCTGTTCCGCGCAGCTGGTTTCGAGCGGGAACCGTTGCGGGGAGACGTTCTGGACGCACAAGGGGCGGGTTCTCCGCAAGCCACGCGCAAGCGGCGCTTGGCGAGCTGCTGTTGTTGGTGTGTGCCTTGTTGCCTAGAAATTGTTCTTTCCCGTGTGTGGGTAATGATTCAGTATCGTGATCGGGCTATCAATCTGCATATTGTACAAGGTGGATAGAACGGCTCGCATATGCTCGCAGTGTTTTTCGGCTGTGCTTGTGTAACGGGACTTACGGAAGTGAGGCTTCCAGGGCGTAGTGCATGCATGGCTGTCGTGTTCATTGAGTGATGCGGAGGTCGAGCGCTCTGGTTCTTGCAGATTGCCCCACGCGTTGAAGATCAAGGTTGCTGCATGTCGCACATAATGCAAGTGCTTTTTCGGATAGCGTCACATTTCCAAGCTTCTTTGATGCAATTTCTCTCACTAGCATAAGGTTTCGACACGAGGTTGGGGTGGTCAGAGTCCTGCTGCATGCAAACCTGTTCTCCCGTAATGGTGCCATCTGCAGGATGTGCAGGCACGAGCCGCTGATCTGGAACTGCTGAGCCCCGCGATAGTCTCAGGCAACCGCGGAAGTGGTGAGAAATATGTTTGGTCGGCGGTAGTTGTTGGCTGGGAGATGGTACCGGTTCACATACTCACAGCAGCCGTTGGCGTGTGGAGCATCGTTTGCAGCCAAGCATTACTCAACGACTCCACCGAGTTTTGTTGGGTTCAAACATCGTCGATGCCTGCCCAGCACTGTCGTCTTGGATTTGTTGCCACAACTTCCTCGGGTTTGTACACCGCGGCTAACAATGTGTATGTTTACAAGCAGTCCACACTAGATGAGATCGTGCCACGCTGTGGTCGGTGAGGACGAACGGTGAACCGAGCTCGTCAAATGTAGTCTGCGGCTGCTAAGGGTAATGTTGGCAAGGACATGAGCGGTTCGGGAACATGTGTGTCGAGCTATGCAATAGAGGGCAAGGATAGCCTCCTTTAGTAGAAGTCGCAATGTCCAGAATTCTCACTGAGTAAGGATGTCAGGTCATCATAGGCTTCCTGTGACCGCGCCTTACCCGCGGCTTGCGTAATCTGAGAAGAACCAAAAATGTTGTGAGCTCCGCGAAGCATGCTTCGGAACAATATGTGCCCCGTCGCGTAGATTTTTCGGGTTGTACACTGATTGTGAGCACAAAGGGAGCCCTCCATGGCAAGGTCGACCAGCATTTGTCTGCACAACCACAGTACACCTGCGGTCTGTGATAGGTCGCGCGACTCGATGTTAGAATAAGATACGTCGCAGGCAATTCCTCAGATCGTCTATCGCAGTGCGCTAAGCTGCGCATGTGAAGGACACTGGCTAAGACCTCCATATACGAATACAGATGCGTGCGTTCTGCAACAAGTGAAGTGATCAGCAGATCGCATCGTGTACTCTGCATAATATGCCTCTGCTGTCCAGGCCATAAGCTGAAGGAAGAGTGCATGACTGATTGCTGTGCATCTTCGCTGCTATTCGTTCGTCACTTTCTCGAAATTCGCACATTGCCCCGGCTGACGTCCCTGAGCTGACCATGCAATGCTTTGTCACGAACTCGCATTCGTTCGCAGCATGCCATTAGCCGCGATGCAGTGCAAGGTGATAACCCACATTTGCGGCAGGATTCCTTGGTCAATGACCGAGATCCTTTGGGGTTTTGGCCACTCAAAGCGATGCTCGATTTACATAGCATAGCGTATCGTATCACAGTCATGTCGTCAGCACGAGGCTGCATTGGGCAACAATTATATGTCGAAGCCGCGTTTGGCGCCAGGAAGTCCCAGCCGGTCCATGGCTTACAACACATTTCCTGTGGCCCCGCCATTCGTCGCAGAGCAGTGCTCGCATATATACACAACATGGACCCCCACTCTGCTCTTGCATCCGCAATGATCGACCGGGATTTCCCGTGCGCAAAAGTCGTATCGTCACTTGCAGTTGCGAGCCACAGGCTGGAGTCAGTCAGATTAGTCTCATATCCGATCTCGACTTTCGCGACGCATGTAGGGGTCGATGAACGCTTAGCGGCTGTGCGCAGCTGAGGGTAGGCCGTCATTGCGGTGGATACAGCTAAGACGTAATCTGGTCTTGTAGTTTGACGCCTTGTTGCAGATGATGATTGGAGATTCAGCAGGCTCAACTGCAGACAAAGTTTAAGCGAACGCGGGCAAGCTAATGACGAGTGGCCATGGTGCGATGATGATGGAAACTGTTCCCCGGTTGACGGTCGTCGCGCACAGGCCGCCAACGCCCGCGAAAAAAAAAACACCTCGGCCAGTCCGCAACACTCAAACATCCAAGCACTGCAGAGGGGCAAAAACAACGTATCTCTCCGACGGGGAATCGAACCCCGGCCTCCTGCGAGCTGTCCGGTGGATGACAAGCAGAAATACTGACCACTATACTATCGAAGATGTCCAACTTTGAGTTGGGAAGAGATATCACGTGATTGATGAAGAACCGGCAAGTGTTTACGGTATAAATACTTGTGCAAAACTCGCTCCTAGCCCAGGAGTAACACGATCTCCATGGCGCAGCGGGATCTTATGTCTTGCTGGGAGACCAACTCTGAACTCATGGGTCGAGTCTGTCCCTCAAGAAACTGTTCCTGTTCATAAACCTCCATTAACCTGGAGGCAGGACTGAGCAATCTGTATCTTAAATCAAGGGAGATATCTATAAATCACCTCAAGCTTTCGTGACTGAACGCATATTTACTTTTCTTGCTCACTGCACAATGCTAACCTGTATCGAATTCGGCTCCAGGGGCACGGTGACAACGCTCCTCTTTGAAAAAGTGGCCAGCGACTTGATTGCAGTGCTTAGTTGTGCCCTCGCCGACATATACAGACTTGATATGGATGGGGACGTCAAGAAAGAGCTGCAGAACAACAACGAACGTGACATCTCAAACTTGAGAACTGTTGTGGAAGCGCGTGACGAAGAGGCAACCTTTGTCGGCGGTAATCTGGCTACCGTGATCGCAACTCGTATCGTGGAGAGCGGCAGCAGGCTTGCCAGAGATAACAAGTGTAATTAACTCATCAGGATGTACCCGAAGTTTGGAGCTGGTGTGGCGCAAGCGTCGTTGCATGTCATGGTAGATCTGTAGCGGTGAAACTATATTCGGCCGTAGTGGTATAAATGTGCAAGAGGATAGCGTGCTGCTGCTCTTAATGCTGCTTGTTTATCGGTGTTCCAGGAAGCAGTGATCTCATGAGACGATTAACAGAGCGAGTTGGCCGAGAAAGCCCTGGAGGCTTTTGTGTAAAGACAAACTCGGACGGAAATTACAGATACCTAGAATATTGGCAGGTGTTCAGTACTATCCAGGCAGCGTTCAAGATAGTGCAGATCCTCTATCAGCTACAATAAAACCCTGCTGTAATATCCAGCTTTTGCCGCAACATGAGGAACGGGGTAGCTGAATAGTACTGATACTGATTAGTAAACACCAGGGTGCCCACTATGAGTATGAAGAGGCCCTGCATATATCAAACAATGCAGAGCCGACTCTTCTCCACATCCTCGACATCCTCACACGCGAATATCTGACCAATACCAATCCGTTGATAACAATCTCCCTCCAATACCCTCCGCACCAGCAGTACCACGTAACTCTTCCGAAAAGGCTCAGACTCAAACACAGCCTTGACCTTATTCTCTTCCACTTGCATTCTCATGAGCAGTGCTTCGATCTCCTGCTCCTGCTCCTCATCCTCTTCGAACTTCTCACCCTCGTCCATAGCCACCCAGCCAAACCATTTGTGATCTGAGCTACGCACCCACTCGTACGCGAACATTGGTGGACTTTTCTCTGACGTACCCATGTATGAGTATGCTCGGGTGAACTGTTTGAGCTCCCACTGGTCTCCTATGTTCAACTTGCCACGCCGTAGCAAGACCATTTGAGCATCCATGACCAGCTTGCCATCGCTGGTAATGTTGAAGACTTCGGTGAGACGAGCAGTACCGATTTCAAGTGGCTTCTCGCCCACAAACGCGAAATACACTTGACCGTTGACGCTGGCCCAGCTCCAACTTGGTGCTCGACCTGCCACCCTCCCTCGTCGCTCTTTTATGTTCTCGTACGGAGCAGTCCGCCACAGCAGACCGAGATCCAGTGAGCTCTTCCACAAGCCAAAGAGGTATTCATCTCGTGTCAAATCGACGACATATTGAGCGAGACCCTGCAAAGCGGGCAACTTGTCGGACTCGAAAGTCAAGCTGCGCTTGGTATAGTCTTCCACAATTTGTAACCACGTCCGCGCTAGAACCGAGCCAACAAGCTGCTTCAGTACAATGTCGTTTCTGCCGCGAAATCCTACAAGCATCCAGTAGAGCATCTGAATGTTCAGTCTACCTTCTCCGAGCTTGTCGCTGGGCCGTTGTGTTTCGTATTGATATCTCTCTTTACATTCGAAGATAACCTGATACGAGCCGAAGTGCAATGTCCGACGTGCTAACTGCTTCTCCTGCAGACACCATGCTCGCGAGGCCAGCGTTGTGTGACGAATTTGCTGATCGAAGCTAGGAGTCTTATTGTGGATAGTCCAAAGCCCAACTGTACCGGACGGTGACGTGTAGGCAAGTTGAGCGCTACATTCAGGTGGCTCGCGATCGAAGAATAGACCGCCTTCGCTATTCTCTGAGGCAGCGGCAGAGATTGTGACGTATGCATTCATGTATACTGAGGCCATGCGTGATGCCTCCTTTTCCCAATCCACTGTAGAGTCTTGGATGATACATAGGGAGTCGATCCATAGGTACCGCAAACCCAGAGCGCGAGTGGCGAGTACTGCTTCTCGAAAAGTCTTAGGCAGGGCGTCAAATGAGATCCTGGTTCGGTGTTCGTCGAGATTGGTACTCTCCGTTTTGAAATGCTTGATGTTGCCCCATACGTGGCTCAATGCAACATACTTTCCACTTTCCCCGGACGACGCAGGTTCGATCAGCCTGACATCATCTTGAAACGAGGCAACGTCAATGACTCTTGTCGGTAATTCCACATTCTCCTCGCTGTATTTCGACCTCAATCTTGCAGGCTCTTCGTCAGCTTCTCCGGCGTTCCGAAGCTCCTCGTACGTGTAGCCTAGTTGGCATTTTTCATGCCCATCTACACATGAAGTGATCCAGCCCTTGATCAAGCCGAAAGTTTGCCCACTGCTTGAGAGCTTCGCAAGAGGACGCGGCGTGATGACCTCGGCGGCAGCGGAGTCATCATCTGCTTCCACAGCCAGCCACGATATAGTCGCATCTTTAGTTAGTTGCTCGGTGGTACCGTTCTCCCGCTTTAGCGGCCCGCACGAGAAGACAAGCTGGTAGGCTTTCTGGTCTGCGGCAGCGTAATGCCCGTTGATTGATACGGTCACGGAGGTGTCGTTGACGAGCTGGTATTTACCGTCGATGTGGGCTCTGTAATCTTCTGCACCAGTGACATGGCCATGTTGCTCGAGCTTCTGGAGAATCATACGACAGAGAGGACATGTCAGTGATGCGGTGCGAAGGCTGGTAATATCCGGATGAAGTACAAGTTGGCGCGTTTGAGGCGTGATCTGCGAACAGGCTGGACAGACTGTCATCGTTGTGATGTCGATGGCGAGCAGTGCGATTTGGTGTGCGGAGGGTGAGAGAATATCTACAGGATAGTTGGCCCACGCAAGCCAAGGCAGTCACAACCGTGCCTCGAGTGCATGAGAGTGCTTACTTGCGTTCCAATCGCTGCATCGACCAGGCGCCACACTCGATACGTGGCTTACCTGTATTTGGATACAGTAGCCGAGGTGTCCCCTGTCAATGCACAGTGGAAGCCGTAAAGAGTAGTTACGTAGCAAAAATGTATGTGGCTAGTCTCCGAGCGTCACTCATACCTTTCCACACAGAACCTGTCCCGGGACAAAGCAGCGAGTGGGGTGGAGAAACGGACACAACCTACTGTAGACATTTATTGGCACTTGCAGGTGACTGAGAATGGCTTCAACGAGCAAACCCGTTTCCAGAACAACAACAAGATCTTAATACGGGGCTTCGGCAAGGCCAATCTTGGTAAGACTGCATGTTCGTACAACATTGCACAGTCAACGCAGTCCTCTTTCCTCGTCTTCCAGTGTCCTTCCCTCATCTATCCATGCCTTGAACTCTCTAACATCCCCCATCCATATATACTGTGTACATATCTCCTGAATGTCGTAGTACAAAGTGTATTCTCTATTTGGATACACATCCACGAAGCCCTTTAGTATCAGATTCTTGACAAAGAGCAGAAATAGCCTCACTGCCCACATCTGTGCATCTCGCCCGTAGCCAAAGTAGGTATTAACACCAATGTCTATTTGTGGCGGAGGTTCTGATGTAGGGCCTGGTGGTTGACGAGCGTACTCGATGATGCGGAGAGCGTGCTGGACGAAAGAAAGGACTACCGATTTGGGGTCGATGCCGTGCGTAGAAAGCTTGAGATCGGTGATTAAGGTAGTGAGGAAGTCGAGAGTGGTGATTGTAAGAGGCAAGTGCGTGAGCTGGTGGACGGCCAGATTTGGGTCAGATACCAAATTCAGCGAGATCGACTCCTTCCATTTCAAACCCAAAGGTGTTGAAGCAGACTTCTTGTCGGTCAGATCCAGGTAGTCTAGATTGAGAGCGCCTGGGCTTCCCACCGGGCTGGCATCGGGCGAACCAGGATCCATGTCTGCGACCTTGGATGGTACGGTGAGACCCGGAGCTGGTACCGGCGCAGTTCCTTCATCGTAAATGCCACCCTCTTCAAGCATGCGTATAAACGGGCGTATGTCGATAGCCTTGGGCGGGAAGCGCGTCTTGTACAGCATCCGCGGTGTCGCGGTTCCGAGAGCCTCGCCCCCATACTTGAGCATCTCTTTGATCATCTCGAGCCGGGCAGCAGCGATGTCGCGGTATAATAATGTGCCCTTGCCGAAGTCTTCCTCTTCGTCGACATTGGAGGTTTGCTGATACCCTTGAGTGTCTACGTGCAGCAGCAGAATGGCGTCGATCCAGTGAGACAGGAACGGGTTGGCGGGGATGGGTGTATCGACATTGAGCTTCCACAGCCGGTACTCGCTCCTAAGAAGTGCAGCCAGGGCCGTCCAGCTTGGCTCTGTCTGCACCTTGACTTCGAGGTCGTCAATCGCAGCCTTGACGCGCATGCTCTTGTTGAAGGCGCCACCGGGACCATCTTCGTTCAGCATAGAAATATGGTCGACTTCCTGCAGGACTTGGTCGTTTTGGCGGATGAGGTCACTCAGGCATTGGAGTTCGAGATTTGCAAGCTCTTGCGCGAGCTTGGAGGGGCCGCTCATCGTTCACGATTGCGGTGTCGCGTCGCGCGACTCGAGGGACAATCGTTGCAGGCGGGAATGATGTTTGGCTTCGCGGAAGCCATGTGTGCGGGAAGGTGCAGCTGGGTGCCACGGTCGAGGGTGGAGTCACGGACGATTGGAAGCTGCGTAGAATGCGCTCGCTCGCCAAGCGTCGCGCCTACGTGGACGCCTGCCTCACTCTCCGTGCTCAGGCGTGCTTACCTTGCAGAGCTTGTGCAAACAAGACATGTCGCAGCTAATTATAGGTGTGAATAATCAAATATGGGCGGAAATCACCAGAGCAATAAAAGGTCAAAGATGTGACGTGAAGTGATTAATTCATTAGACTACTATTCGCTCCCGTTGCCGTCGTAAATGCTCAATGCGCGTCCGACCTTTCAACCAAGACACCATCAAACAAGCAAGGACTCGAACGAGTAAACAAAGCTAAGCCACCACCCGCCAGCGTTGCCATTCGGAAGTCGGCGGAGAAGCGAAGCCATGACGTCGGCGTAAAGAAAAAGGGTTGGGTATCGTGGGTGGACAATGCCGAGGCGCAGCTCAATCAACCTTGTCGATCAAGTTTGTTTGCTGGCTGAAACGTGGTTCCAGTGTGGCTCCGCTAAAACTTCAGGATGATGTACAGAGCGTGGATGATACCCTGGTCTTGTTAGCATACCGTGTGATCAATGAGATGGAATGGGAAATGTTACGGGAATGTAACCCAGGATGGTCAGCAGGATGTTAATGAAGAAATCAGCATTGCAGCCGCGCTCCAGGAAGACACCGAGAGGAGGGAGGAAGATGGCAAGGATGATCTTGCAGATGTCGGAAGCGGTGAAAGGCATGTTGTTGGTATGGTGGTTCTTTCGAAAAGGTGCAGTGGTGTACTTGTAGACGTGGCTTGCGTGGAGCTTAAGACAGGTCGGTATGAGTGGATTGTAATGTCTTGCAAACAACGGCGACGCTCAAGCTTATGTATTGGCAGGAATGTCGCCGGTAGGTGACGGAAAGTGTCATGCTGGCCTGCTACGTCATCTCCCTGATCGAGAGGGCAGGGGTTGCAACCTTGCGCCAGCCTTCCTGCAAACGCCACACTTTCCCCAAATCAAGCTCATGTCTAGACCTCAAACCGGCCTGTTTTACCAAGTTTTAGAGCTCTCAAGCCACACAATCCCGGCTTCCAAGATGCTGCGGTGGGGGAGGCGTGCGTCACACTGCAAGAGTTGACGAACGACAAGAGGCTCAGATGTCTTCGAATGCTGCCGAGTGCCGTGAAGACCAACGGTTCGGTTCAGCGCCACACTGACGCCACAGCAACACGCGTCGAGCAGCCCCGTGTGCTCCTCACCATCGCGAACCGCTTTACTGTATGTTAAGCCGCTGTGGCAGGTTTGCTAAATTTGGCGACGCATGTGGCTAGGTACACTTGCCATCTGCGGCTGGTGGAGATGAGGCTGCATGCCGGATACCCGTTTGTAGCGCGCGGGCAGTGCCCGCAGACGGTGTTTTCGTGATGCATGACCTCACCGTCTTTTCCTGCACATCACTCGCAGGTTTCTCGACGGGGCATAACTTTGTCACCTGTTTAGACTTTGTTTATGAGCTCCGGCTGGGAGGTCGTCCAAACCAGCCACAAGATATGCATCAAGCATTCGCAGTTCTGACTGATCAAATGAATCTGTACTTATGACGTGCGAATTATCTCACATGTTGGTCAAGGCGAAGAGAACGTGCCAGGTGCCGCTGTCAAATGCCTTCCGTGTGTTTTAATCAATCTCACATCGCTAAGCTCCCTTTATTGTACATTTAGCGAGCTCTTACTCTTCGAGGAACATATTTACAGCACCTAACGGGACCACGACTTATAGTGTCTACGATACAGCCAGTGATTGCAATGCCCAGATCAGTAGTGTACTTCACAGCCGAGTTGTTCACGACAGAGCATCAGTCGGATAATAACAATACTGAGGTATCATGTCTCATTGGAATGATCGTAACAAGTTCCCTAGTGCAGCACCAGAGGCAGGGTCAAAGTCGAGAAGACATCGAAAGATTCTGCCATCCAATTTCATTCAACCTCCTCGATAACATAAGGAAAGGGTATATCATAACATCCACCAACCATCCTCTCACAAAACAGATCCCTCAACCTAGTAAGCCCCTACTGCGGCGCCTGCTTCTGCAAATCCGCCTCAACCCCCCTCTGCCTCGCCTTCCCATCATCATGCTGCCTCTGCGCCTCGGCCCTCTGTGCATCATTCCCCGTCAATCCCGCAACCGCCCCCCCAATCGTCCCCCCAATACGATCCTGCACTCCCTTCCCAAGATCAGACAGCTGGCCCTGCGCCTCCTGGCCCTTGCCCTCCTGATTCTGGCGAATGCCCTCCTGCTTGAGGCCCTCGGCGCCGACGAACCCGCCAATGGACTCTTTCAGCGCGCCGACGTTCTGATTCCAGCTGCCGGCGCTGCGGTTCGGATCGTCTTTTGCGATGCCGCCCGAGGCGGTGGCGGTGAAGGGGCCGGCCTTTGCGGTGGCGTGGGAGAGGTCTTTCTCGGCGGCGGCTTCGGTCTTGCGGTTCTCGCCTTGTGCCTGCGGGGGTTAGAGGGCGTTTGAATGACGAGGGGGGAGGGATGTACCTTGTCTGCTGTGCTGCCGGTCAAGGAGCCCAGAGCGCTTTGGACGGCGCCGGTGGCCTGGTCGAGGTACGACTGAGCGGTGGAAGTCTGGTCCTTGTTGGTCGACATGGCTGCTTTTGTGTGTTTGGTAAGATGGTAAGGTGAAGGTACGATATTGTTTGCGAGATCTAGTCTTGATGTGAGCAGGTAAGAGGAGAGCTTGTCGCAGTTTATATGCGTCTGTTTACGGACCCTTCTGTCGCAAGCTTGCGGGATCGCGACAGGTGAACGCGGATCGGTGACGTCATACCCCACATGGTTTCGGGCAACCACGAGAGCTCGCGATCTGGCCACTGGACAAGCCCTACACACGACCACGCAGCGACCGGGCAGAAATCCTTGACATCTGATGATTTGATGGAGGTGGCGCTGTCAAATGAGCTTGTTTGCTACCCTGAGTATCCACAATACGCGGTTGTTTCCGTGCAGGTGGACGGATGTCAGGCATTAGCTGCACGGTATGATGTAGTGGATGCAGTTGTTTCGATGCGTGTCAGAGACACTGAACAGGGTGTATATATTGTTTTGGTACCATGAATACCTTCTCAGGTGTGAAGGAGTGTGCGTTAACATAAGGAGAATGTAACTAATGAAAATGCCCTAGAAGCCAGCCCGTACAGTAACGTCTGCGGGCAAACAGACGTCTGCAGGCATGCAACTTCGCGAGGATGAATCCTCTGATGGATGGGAGAGTCCATGAGCGACTCTCAGGGGAGCGAGACAAGATTGTCAATCGCCTACCAGTGGCAGATACCGCCTTCACTGTCATCGACGCTCCAGGTGCCTGCAAGGCCGACGACTTCGACAGCGCCATCGAAGCCTTCCTTGACTTTGCCGAGCCTTGCAACGCCAGTGTCACCTGGACCATTTCCGAGCAAACGGCGGGCCCAAGCATCGATGGCAGGCTCGCCAGTCTCGTCGCGTGCTTGCTTGAGGAAGGGAATGAGGGCAGTACCACCTGTACCGCGCAGAGACTTACTGCCACTACGCTGAACAGTGTTCGCCAGGTTGACTGGCTGTGGCTGATTCATAGCCTGTTTGGGTGTCGCATTTTTGGTCTCGCGGGATTTGATGATGATGTAGCGTGACACAAGCTGAATGTGTTTGTCACGGAGCGTGCGCAGCATAGCCAAGCACGCATCGTACGCGGTTGTCAGAGCGCAGTTGTCGCGGTTCGTCTCGACAAAGCTCCGGATGTTGGCCACACGCTCGACAGCCTCGAGGAACCTCCGGTGCGGGCCAGGCATGTAGTTGCGCATTTCGGTAATGAAGTTGTTGTTTGGTGCACCGACAGCTCCTCCCTCTGTTGCTTTGTTACCAGTTGGGCGGTGTTCAACACCAAGAACGATGTCGAAGAACTGGATGACCGAGCTCTGTGCGTTGCTACCACCGCCGAGTTGGACGTAAGGCTGCTGTCCGGATCCATCGTCGAACTTCACCCCATTTGGAAGACCAGCATCGGCCATGTTCTTGCTACCTGCGAGGAAAGGCCGGATACGGTGGTAGAAAACATGGGGGTCGCAACTCTCGTACATGCGCTCTAACAGAACACCAATCTCGTCTAGCCGTTCAGCAAATGTGCGAAGGCATTCTGCAACAACGGCAATATCGTTGTGCCGAGCAGCTGCAATAGCATCGATCATCATGGGGATGATGGGTCCGGCACGTGCTTCGATCGCCACTGACACTAGGTAGAACCATGATTCGTCCAGCGAGCCGGTAAAGGTCATTTGTGTTGCCAAGTTATCCAGGGTATCGGCTGGCTCGTTGCTGAACAGGGGTCGCCAGTTCCACAAGCAGACGCCTGCGTATGTGGCCACAGCAGGCATCTCAAGGTGCCTGCTTGTCTCCAGAAACGGGATCGAGATAGAAGGTGGTACAACTTCAGCTGGCCTATCACCACCCCAGACATACGCGTGAGCGAAGAATCCTAGGATCGAATACGCTCGCTGCCATTCAGCCTGGGTAAGCAGGAGATCGGTAGACAATACAGGGAGAGCGTCGACTACTCTTCGAAGGCGCTTAGTAAGGATCAGACCTTGGAGGTTGCGTGCGATAGTCTCCCAAGGCTGATAGTATGCATCTGGAAGGACATCGAGTGGTACCTCTGTGGGCAAGAATCCGTTATGCGGGGAGACATCATAGTCGCTCAACCGGGGGAGTGGTGGAAGCATTTCGAAGTTCGAGTTCTGTGGGAACAAAGTAGAGGACTGGCGCGATATTTGAGTATAGGGACCACGGATAGGCGCGGGTACCCTGGTGTAGCGCCTGCTGCTTTGCTAAGCAAGCTGCAACCTGTACCAAAACCAGTCGCTTGAGGGTGGAGAGAACGACCTTGGTGGGCGATTGAGAAAGGGCAGCCCTTGGCCGCACGGCGGATTCCGACAGCGATCGGTGAAGGTTGATGTATGTTTCCGTAGGGAGGTGATAGGGATCGCTGCAGGAGGACCGGATCGACCTGAATATATTGCGCAGGACGAAAGGAGAGTGCTGAGGCGTGTGGGGAACGACTGAAGCGGAGCACACTGTACCACGGTTTTAGGTGTATTCCTAGTTTGCTTCTAGGTGGGAGTCCGGAGGCAACAAACGCTTGAGGCAATTGCGACCTAAAGCTTACTCGTGCATGAAACTCGATTGCAAATAGATGCACACGTGGAAATATTTGTTGCACACTCTCACTCTTACAGGGCCATCCGCGGCCGATGGACAGGAAAACCCTTCACATGTGTGTAATCAGCCCTCGGACAATCGACCGATGCGAAGGCTGCGAAGGCGTCAGAGATCACTCGATTTGTGATGGCGAGAGAGTCCGAAATCTAGAGCAACATTAGCAATCTTATTACTTAGCGAGGACTAGACAGTCTATGATTCCAACGTTTACAAGTGGAGATCAACGGGCGTCGGCGAGACAGTCGCGCTAGCATCAGTCTTGCAGAAGGCTCCCGCTTGCCAGGGTCCCGAAGTCGCACCTGCGGGCACTCTTGGCGTGGAGGTTGAGAGCTACAGATGCAAAATACGATGCTCAGCACATGAAGTTTGGGTTTTCTGGTCGTTTAGAGCAGTTGTATGGCTGAGCCTCACAACTGCAATCATCTGCGCGGGTTGCAAGAGTAAGGGTGTCTCGTTAAGGAAGGCCCAGCTCCTTCCGACCAGCCCATTCGCCCGTACGCTACATTTCACGCTAGAACATCCACGCAATCCTCCAGATTGCAGATCAGGCACACAAGCACACAAGCCGCAAAGTTCGAGGGTGGAGAGACATGCGACCAACACGTCGCAATGTAATATCCTTTGTAAGTTTCATAGAGCCGTCACCTCATCACTACATCCGCTATCCAACAGTCATCAGTCGTTCTTCCGCTTGAAGGTAAAGCCACAGCTTTTCTGGGTATAAACATCTACAACGAATGCCCGCGAGAAGAAATACACAACAAGCTCTGCAATGTGCGGAGCTGACCTGTTTGCTCCAACCTCAAACCCGGTATTAAATAGTTGTAAGTCGTCATGATATGCTAACATAGCTGGCTGGTGCCATTGGTATAGCACTGTTCCGAGGTCATAACAGCTAGCGCGTTTTCTGCTTGACCATGTCAGCTCGCTGTATCGCGATTGTTGATCAGGTTGACTTACAAGACTGGCGATAGCCGCCGCCGAGGCAAGATCAGGCTTGCCAGATACACTACGCTGAGCAACTCGTGGAAGATTGCTTGCAGCAGGGGCTGGGGCTGGGGCCCCGTTTGCTGATCGTTTGACTCCTGTTCCTCCGGGACCGGGTGGACCGCTGACCGTCGAGTGGCGTCGAGGGACGTTCGCCTTAACTGGGGAACCGCTGGGTGCCCGTTGACTGCTGTTAGCAGGGGCGCCGTTCTTTGGTGGCTCCGGTAGGGGTCGCACACGGGCCTGTGGAGTCGGGGCAACTGGTGCCCTTTTGGCAGGGGACGCGGTGCTCGCGGTCGCCATGGGTCGTCGTCCAGCGAATCTGCGAGCGCCAGTAATGAAGTCGTGCTGCATTGCCTCATCTGGACGCATACGGCGTTCGGGATCCCAGCGAAGACAACGAGCGATGAAGTCCAGGAAGGCTTCGTCATCACACTTGAGAGCTTGCTGTAATGTCTTCGAGCTCGGCCTCCTACGGCGGCCCTTTGTAGAGACAGTGACTCTTGGCTTACCTAAGGAGTCGAAGAAAAGCTTCTTTCTACTGCTCTTTTCGATGAGATGCTTCTCTGGAGGCCCAAAAATCTCCATGATGCATGCAAGTTGCTCTTGCTCGTTCTCGCCCGGGAAGATGGGGTAGCCGGTAAGCAGTTCTGCCAAGATACAGCCCAGACTCCACATGTCGATGGGCAGGCCGTAGCTCATGCCCAGGATGACTTCCGGCGATCGATAGAAACGCGACTGAATGTACGTGTACACTTTCTCGTTCTCGAAGCAGCTGGATCCGAAGTCGATGACCTTGATCTCTGAATGTAGAGGATGTGCAAGTAGGATGTTCTCGGGCTTCAAGTCGCAATGGATGACCCGCTGACTCTTCAAAAGAACCAATGAGCTGAGCATCTGCTTGCAGAAACGGCGGATGAGGCGTGTCGAGAAGCCCTTGAACTCGTGTGCCTTGATGAACTCATACAAGTTCATACCAAGAAGCTCGGTGGATATGCATAGATGTCCACGGAAGTAGAAGCTTTGCGTAAAGTTGATCATGCTGTGCTTGTTATCAGGATCCTGGCATGTGTGTTAGCGGTGGTAGCACTGACGCAGTCGCAGAGACCTACCCATTCGCGCAGCTTCTGGAGGATATTGACCTCGATGAGAGCCTGCTGGTGGAATCGCTTCTTGTTGCGAATGATCTTGATAGCCACAAGTCCGCCGGTCTTGTGGTCGACACAGCGCACCACCTGTCCAAAGCTGCCCTTACCGAGAAGGTCAACAACCTCATACCGGTAAGCGAGGTGGTCGCCGAAGACTATGTTGTAGTCGCCGCGGTCGTCATCGTATCCAAAGTTTGCGGTTTGCGCATTGAGGTCACCGACATGCTTCTTTGCGTTCTTGGTGCCACAGAAGTAGATCTCCTTGTAGTCGATGATTTCGCCCCTCTCGAAAATGTTCAAGTTGACCATTTGCAGAGCTTGGGCGGCTGTGACATGTTCTTGGGGCACAGCTCGCTTGCGCAGTGCGTCGACATCGCGCGCCGCGTGCTCAAAGTCCTTGCGTTTGGATGCAAGCTTTTTCATCTCTTCGTCTGCCATCAAGTCGTCTCTGTCGAGATTCGGGTCTAAATTGCGCGCTCTGAGCACATTGGAGGAACTCTTAGATCCAAGCATGCGCTGCATGGAGGGCAATATCGACGAGCTTGGTTTCGCAGCGGTTTGACCTGCAGGCGCCGTAGGGTTCAAGGAAGATGTGCGAGAAGGAGCGGTCTTTGCGTCTTTACGTACCGCCGACGCATCCGAATCGTTTTCGCTGGGTATCGTTGCTGTCGACGGCTTTCTGCGGCCAAAGTCAAGTGATGGTCGCGTACGATGAGGGTTCGCATTCGCATCCGGGGTAGGGCTCGAGTTGATAGCACCACTCCAGGTCGCTGAGGCAGGCAGGCGGGGCGGTGGCATTTCGCCATGTTTGGGTGGCTGAGGAGCTGGCGTCTCAGCTTGCTGAGCTCCCTTGCGAGCCTGCTGATTTTGAGAAGGATGAGAAGCAGCTTTCGAGCCACTACGTCGCCATCCACCCAGACTCAGCTTGCGCCGCAGACCTGATGTGGTTGAGGAAGGCGTTTCTGGCTCAGTTGAGGTCGACGTTTGGGTGGAATCCATCGTGTTTGTCTTCTTCAACGGACGCTGGCCGGCAGTCTTCATGTTCTGCAACTCTACATCCTTTTCGTTGGATTGGAACTCGCCGCTTGGGCGTGACTGTAGACGAGTGAACTCGTTGCTTCCCTTCGGTAAAGAGTTTGATGAGAACGGCGTTGTGGCCTGTCGGCTGGGGTTGAGGGTCGGGATTGGCATTGCTGACAATCCACCATGTGACTTGTCTTTGGTCTCCTGACTGCCACCACGCAGATTGATCGCAGAGCTGCTGCTACGAATGTGCTTACCAAAATCGTAGCCATTGTAGCCACTGCCAGAGAAGAAGCTTGTCTTGGAAGCCGTCATAGGTGTGCTTGGTGTTTTGGCCCCCCGCTTGGGAGGGGGCGTGATGGTCCGCTTGTTGGCATCCTTAGAGGGTGTTGAGAACGAAGAGATGCGATTGCTGACCGGCGTGTCGAGAGGCAACAGGTTCAGAGGTGGCAGTCGAATTGGCTGTAGGTCTTTCTTGCTCGAATGCTGCATCGTAGGTGTCCGATCTGTGTCCACGTTGGCACCAACAGTAAGCCCTCGCCGATGCCTAATTGAACCAGTACTTGAGTTCAGCTGCGGTGCTTCGTTGCTAACATGCTCAGCCCCACGAGCTCCGTACATATGCTGGTTCGTAGGAGGTGGTTGGTTCGACATGGAAGATGGGGTGCTTGGCTTTGCCCCAGCAGTCGAGAAGGAGAAGGTCTGGCGGTCGGGGTCTTTTGGTGACTCGTATGCCTTGGGGATAGCAGGTACGGGCGGAACGTCTTCAGGGGCTTCTCCGGCAGAACTGTGGACGTTTCGTGGCTTCGCTGTAGGTAGTCTAGAGCTTTGCAGGTTCGCGTTAGTACGCAGGGGTATTGAGGAACCGCCAACTTTCAAAGAGTTGATACTGGACGTGGATGACAAGGAGATGCCTGAAGCGTACGATTTGCGGTTCTGCTCTGGTGTTGCACGCGCAGAGGACGGTGTCTCGCTCTTCCTGATCGAAATGCCAGGAGATTGGCTGAAGGCGCGGTCGTCGAAGGAGAAATCACCTT
This sequence comes from Didymella pinodella, assembly GCA_039634465.1. Lineage (NCBI taxonomy): Eukaryota > Fungi > Ascomycota > Dothideomycetes > Pleosporales > Didymellaceae > Didymella > Didymella pinodella. Next base: position 599,877 of record CP113352.1, read on the forward strand.
GAGGTGTGGGGGGTCCCACTGGGCCGCCTGGGACTGGCATGTTTGGATTCATTGAGAGGCGCTTCAGTCTTCGAGCATCGGTTGGACTGATTGTTCTTGCTCCTAGGCCGAAATGGTGAGGCACCGTGGATTGCCGTTTGCTGGCAGACGAGGACGGTGTGTGCTCACGCTGGGCCTGAGCGGGCGACTTGCCCGGCGAGCGACCGTTGAACCCAGGCATCGATCCTTGATCTGGTGTCAGCGAGTGTGCAGGCAGATGCTGGCCAGATGTTTGCCTCGAGGGTGGCTGGAGCGATTTCGCCTTCGCAGTTCGGGTAGCACTCGGTAGTCTTTGTGTGGCATTTGGTGGGTTGGGATTCGCAGCCAGCGTCTCCCGTCGGTTGCCCTTAGTCTTGGACGGTGAGCGGCCGAGTCCGTTCTGTGTGATGCTGCTGCTCGCGATTCGGGGCATCTCGCTGCGCCCTTCGAAAGTGCCCATTGGCAACATTCCTGGTCCCACGCTCTTTCGCGCACGTGCTGCGGGGTTCGGTGCAGCAGGTTCTGGGAAGTGGCTCTGCCTCCGCGTTCGAATGGCCATGTTGGTCGTGGGAGCGGCCGTTGCTGTGTTGTCTGTAAACACGGGAGCAGTGGCAGTGGCAGTGGCAGGGGCGGTGGGCGGCTTGGAGGGGTTCGTTGTGCCTGGCTTGCGGGTGTTGGACTGGCTGAAGCGGCGCATGAACGAGTTGCTGCGGGCTGGTCGTGCGTCATCCTTGCCAGCAGTGAACGGCTGCATGTTGGACGCGGGGCTGGTCGGCGGTGCGGTGCCGTTGAAGCTGCCCGGGGCCGGGAAGTCGCTCAGGTTGGGTTCATAGGTGAGGCTGTTGGCGAAGTCGTCGAAGTTGACTGCGGGGAGGAAGTCGTAGGAGCCGGTCTCGGTGGAGTCGTCGGCGGCGTGTTGGGGGTGGTGGGGGTGGTGTTGCTGCTGCTGCTGGTGTTGCTGCTGCTGGTGTTGCTGCTGCTGGTGTTGCTGCTGCTGGTGTTGCTGCTGCTGGTGTTGCTGCTGCTGGTGTTGCTGCTGCTGGTGTTGCTGCTGCTGGTGTTGCTGCTGCTGGTGTTGCTGCTGCTGGTGTTGCTGCTGCTGGTGTTGCTGCTGCTGGGCCAGGCTGGAAGGTGGCTCGGCGTGGTTCGTCCTCGGGGGCGGAGGCAGGTGCGGGCGGTTCTCGAGGGAAGCGCTGGGAACCCTATGCACGGTCAGCACTCAGCACTCGGCACCGGCAATCAGCAAGCGCGCCCTACCTGTGCTTGTGGAAGTCCTGCGGCGGCCCTCGCGGGCCCTGGGGCACTCGCGCCGTCCGCCTCTGCGAGCCCAGCGGGTTCGTGCCGGGCAGCCCAGGGCGAGCCGTGGCCGTGGCCGTGGCCGACATGGCATTGGAGGCGCTCGTCTTGCGCAGGCGGCTGCCGTGGTCGCCCGTCTTCTGGAACTTGCGCACGCGGTCGTCTGCTGCTGGCATCAGTACAGTCGTCGTGCCCAGGCGTACCCGTCGTACCCGTCGTACCTGTCGAGCCGCTCGAGTCCTCGGACGCGTTGGGGCCCAGGTTGAGGGCGTCCATGGCGGGTCCCACCAGCACTGCTGTCCGTCCCAACACACTCAATGGTCCCGTCTTCTCTGGGGTCACGTCTCCAAGCGTCGAGCTTGGGGAGCGGCGCAGGCTATGCGAGCATTTCGAACGGAGCGGGCGGCGGTGAGGGCGACGGGGCGGGCGTGGGCCAGGGGCGGGGCGGGCGTGGGCCAGGGGCGGGGCGGTGCTGTGCGGGAGCTGTATCGCCGCAGACGTGTCGCTGTGCTGCGGTGCTCTGCGTGCGGGCTCTGCAGCTGGCGAGGGGAGAGCGAGGCGAGTGCAAAGGGGCTGCGCGTCGCTAGCGGTGCTCGCAGCTCTGTCTATCAAAGTCACGACGGGTCGACAACAGCCACTAACCCAACCCCTGTCCGCTGTGCCCAAGCCCGCCCTCTCATTCGGCGAGTGTGGCCAGCGCCCGCGACCATAATAACATTGCCCTCACCGGGGGAACGCGCGCAAGGTCCACGTCCTGCATATTCGCTTTCTGTGTGCGCTGGCAGACTGGCAGCAAACCTGCGCTGCGCCCCTCCGTCGCCCGAGCTGCCCAGCTTGGAGCGCCTCAGACAGTGAGAGCGACAGCGCCAGACAGCGACTCCATCGTCCTCTGCGTGCAGCATCTCACCCGCTGCACGACGGCAAGACACACATCTCTAGTCCACCCTAGCGGTTGCACCGCGCTGAGCATGCGCACCGCACCCTGAACCCTGATCGGCGCCTCTGTTTGTTTTCCCTGCCTTTGTTCGTGATGCTGCGAGGTTGGGCACCGCCGACGCGTGGCCCAGCGACCACCTTGATGCTGGCCTGGTAACCAGCGTGCCTTCCACCATGTTGCAGAGCCGTTGCTACGTGCATTTCCACATTCAAGATGCAAGTCGACATCTAGCGAACGGGCTGTTCTGCTCCTCCCGTGTGTCACCCGCCACGGGCAGGGGTCAAGCGCGTGGCAGCCGAACGCCTCGCCAAGGCTATCCTGGTTCACATGCTACTGCGTCATCCATAGTCGGTGCTGCCCACTGCACCTCACAAGACCGTACCGACTAGGCTGCAGGCATCGAATGGAGAACGGACTAGGACAAGAGGGTTGAGGACGTGAGTGAATCGCCCGCACGCGTCCAAGACCGTAGACGCAGCTGAACGAGCGCCGTCTCGCACCTGCACGAGCGCCTGCAACTTCCGGACGAAAGAGGAAGTAGCCGTACAGAAGACCACAGTCCAGTCCTTAGTCACGCCCACGGTCGACGCTTCAAGGCCCACACCCTTCACGTAGCCAGCAACCATCTACTGTCTTACTTTGGTTCTTGGAAGTAGTCACAAGTTCGACCCTGCATCACCACCCACCATGAGCAAAGACAACTCGGGCTCCATCGCTAACAGCGAGACCCCAATACCGGTAGTTCAGATTCACCCCGCAGATGGCTCAGGACCACGAACGCCAGATCCGGAACGTGGTTCGCATCGTCTATCGGCCAGCAAGCTCAAGGACAAACTCCAGTCGCTTGGCGACGACATGAGCCGTGAGTCGACAAGCAGAATGGGTGACAGGATGATCAACCTGTAAGGTCTTATACCGAACCTCATCATTATCGAGCACTTACCAAAACAGACTGCTTGCACAAGTCCTACCCAGCGAAGATCAATCTTCAACCTCTCCTCCAGATGGCAACTATAATGCCAGCCCCAAGGTCAAGGATCGCCGTTCGCACACCTATGTCGAGCGCCCCAATTTCAGCATCCCAACAATGTCCTCAAACTTCCGCCGCTTCAACTCCCGCATTGGCGTGGCATTTGTCTTCCAAAATCGACTCATCCACCTGTTCACCTGGAGACAGCCTACTCAGACATTATCTTTCCTCTTCATGTACACATTCGTCTGTATCGACCCATACCTCCTCCCCGTACTTCCTCTAGCTTGTTGCCTATTCTTTATCATGGTACCAGCGTTCCTGACACGGCACCCCCCACCGCCAACCTCGTACCCAACAGACTTGTATCCCATTGGCGGACCGCCACTCGCAGACGCACCCACCATCAAGCCCGCACCAGAGTTCAGCAAAGACTTCTTCCGAAACATGCGCGACCTCCAGAACTGCATGGAAGACTTCTCACGCGGCCACGACGCCGTGCTGCAATTCCTGACGCCCCTGACAAACTTCTCAAACGAGAACCTCAGCTCCCTACTCTACATCATCCTGCTCCTCGTCTCATGTTCGCTCTTCCTGGTCTCGCACCTGCTGCCCTGGCGCTTCATTTTCCTCCTGCTCGGCTGGACCGCAACCACAATGGGCCACCCAACTCTGCAAGACCTCCTCTCATCTCCCTCAAACTCAGCACTGATCTCCGACGTCGAGCATGAGAGCCGCTCCTTCCTCCTGACTGCAAGCAAGCAGGACATTGAACTCCAGACCTCCAACGAAACCCGCGAGGTCGAAATCTTTGAGCTCCAGCACCGCGCCCTGCACGACCGCGCCGGCGAATACGAACCCTTCATCTTCTCGTCGAGTCCCTACTCGCCCCTGAGCCCGGCTCGCATCTCAGGCGACCGGCCCCGTGGCGCGCCGTTCTTCGAGGACGTCATGCCGCCAAGGGGCTGGCGCTGGAGCGACAAGAAGTGGACGCTTGATCTGCTGAGCCGCGAGTGGGTCGAAGATCGATGTGTCACCGGTGTAGAAGTGGAGATGGAGGGCGAGCGGTGGGTTACGGATTTGCACTACGAGGTTCTTGATGACGGGGAGAGGGGCGCGAAAGTGCATAGGAAGGGGAAGAGCAAGGACGTTGGTGAGCAGGAGAGGGAGGTCTTGAGGCGGGCATGGGAGAGCGGACGACCGAGTCGGAAAGGCGAGTGGAGACGCAGGCGGTGGGTGAGAATGGTGGAGAGGGTGGGAAGTGTAGGAACTATGTGATCCAGGAATATCATACCTTTGAATCCACCAAGCATCAACGCTCTCCAACCCGGCCCGCCACGCACCACATCTGCACCCCCTCAAATACCAAAAAACTCGCATCCCCTGCTCCCTCCACACCCCAGCGACCACACCAGCACAAAGCACACCCTCACGCAACACCAGCAAAAAGTGTGGGTCCTGCCGCGACTCGAACGCGGGGCCTCTCGCACGTAGACTTAGGTACCCTAAGCGAGCTATCGTATGTTAGGACATGCTCTGAAGACTCAGCTGCTGAGTGAACTTACAATCATACCACTAGCTGCATGGTTGTCAGATGTTGTTGAAGTGAAGGTTTGATGCGTGGAACTTACACCACAGGACCGTCACGTGACTTTAATGGGAAGCCCGTGAAAAGAGTAGTATATGATCTAGTAAAACCGTGGTGGGCGGAGATGGATGGGGGTGGGTGCATCGTGAGGGTGAGGCGGTGGAGTGCGCTGTGGAGCCGCGCTGTGGAAATTACGAGTGGAGAACAACAATGTGGTCCTCATGGAAAATGACTTCGGAAAGACAAACTTAAACCAGGTCTGTACGATGAACAATGGATGCAGCATGTACTTTGGTAGTCTCGTGCACGCTCAGTCTGAGCCGCTGGATAGCACGGGTGCATTCCGGGATTGCTTAATGTCTGTATGGCTCTGAGGACGTTGAGGGGTGCGCATGCAAAGAACCACTATCTTGTTGCAGTATGGCATAAGTCTCACAACGGTTCGTTGTTGATGTGAGACGCATGTAGTTGGAGTTTCGTTCGGATCGAGGTTGTGTTTGACGGAGCGAACAAGAACGTCGGCTCCATACAAACACTGCCAACACCACGACCTTTCAGACTCAACCGATGAACTGCTCGTCGAGTCCAAGCAGACAATCATACTCTCATCTGCTCTACGCCCGCCCGACCTTGAAGCTCAATATATCGTTCTTCCCCACGGCCACCACATCATCTTCGCCCACCCTCCTCGCGCCCTCAGTCTCCACATACGCCAACGGCGCGTCGCCCATGACCTTCCTATACACATCACCGACCGTGCTCCCCTTCTTGACTAGCACACAGTCCCTGAACACCGCCGTGCTCGACGCGCTTCCAGACGTGAAGCTCTGGATATTTCTGACAGGGAACACAGGGACGAGGCCCAGCAGCTCAGCCGCGCGCGAGAGGACCTGCACGACGCCCGTGCTGCCGAAGCGGTAGAGGACCATGTCCTTGAGGTTCTCGATGCGCTGCTTGAGCTTGTCGTCGAGTTCCTTCAGGCCGCCGCCCGCGGGGTCGCCCATCTCGATGAGGTCTTCGCGCGTGTCGACGAACTCGCTGCCTTCGACGTACTTTACGAATCCCTGCTTCGCTAGTTTTCGTAAGAAGACTTCGCTGATGGCGCTGCACAGTACGATGCTCTTTGGATCAGCTGTCTTTGCGATCTTGGCGATGTTCTTGTCTGCGTCTGGGTGATCGATTTTGTTGAGTGCGATGACAGTGGGGAATTTCTCGTCTGTGAACGCGTTCACGACGCGCTCGATTGTCTCGTCGTCCCAGTGCTCAAGGGGCACTTTCGTTGTCCCACTTAGGAGGCCGAGTCTGTCGAGACAGCGCGCTACGACTGCGGCTGTAGATCCGTAACCTGAGAACTGATTCTGCAAGGTCTCGATTGGTGTGGCTTTCACAGCGACATGCCGCCTCTTGATGCTGCCCCATTTCTCCATCAGGTTGCCTTGGATCCAGCGTACGATTTCACTGCGTAGCCAGACGATATCTTGACTTGGATCGTATCCGCGTGTTGCTTTGCCCTCTGCATCTGTGGTCCCGGAAACATCGACGACGTGCACGAGTGCATCAGCGTGACGCAGATCGTCCAGGAAGCGATTGCCCAAGCCCTTGCCCATGTGCGCACCGGGAACAAGACCGGCGACGTCGAGTAGTTCGATCGGTACTGAGCGGCGGCCCTCGACACAAGCGCCATAGTTGGGTTTACAGCGATCTGAGAGGCCAAGTCGTGCGCATGGACATTCAATTTGGAGGTAGCCAATGGCTCGTTGTGGATCGATTGTTGTGAAGCTAGATGGCTGTCAGGCACACGATCTCAGGAAATCGTATATTATGCCATTGGCAATATCGAAGGGCGCAGGTGGGCTTGCTGTAGTGGGGATGCGCCTGACAACGCGGGGGGAGAGGACGTGGAAGAGATGAGCACTTACGGAAAGTTTCCTGCATTTCGATCAGCCTACGGGCCTTTCATACTGGATCTACGTTGTACGAACCCACTTTGCTTGTTGCGTCGGTCAAGCTGCGCAGGATTTAGACTCGCGATCTATAGCGGGGGAGGGCAATGCACACCTGTTCAGCGTTGTTGACTTGCCTGACGAGGGCTTGCCCACCAAGCCGATCAAAGGATCGCGCGGCATTATCGGTTGTCTATGGGAAAAAGAGGTGTAGGAGCTGAAGAGCTGTGTCGCGCGAGAAGGGCGCAACCCGAGATCGCTATCGTAAGAACTTATCGATAGGCAGCCTTGCCTTCAGCCTTACGTTCCAACGGTGCATTTGTGTGACTCGCAGACGTGGAAAGGCTTCACCAAAGTCATAAACAGTGCTGCTTTTTCAAATTCCATTCGAACCTGTACTATATACAACGACCAAGTGATCGAATCTAGTCAAACGCCAGGCCGACTATCCTTGCGAGCCGGCAATACCAAGGAAAGTCTAACATCAAGAAAACGTTGCCCGCACTGGGTCTTTGCATTACATCCTGCCTGTACCCTCATACAGTGCCAAGATATGGAAGAATGACTTTGCTCAAGACTGCTGATCTTACAAACATCTCATCTTACAAGACGAGGAGGCCGCCAAAGAGGGAAGAGACGAGGACGACAGCACCCATGGCAAGAGGAGCGAAAGAGAACTCGCCGGGGCGAAGAGCAGAGGCAGCACCCTTGCTGGGCGACGAGGTACCAGTAGTACCGCCAGCAGCGCCAGATGTAACAGCACCGTCAGCAGCACCAGCCAGGTCGGTCTCCTGAGAGCCGGAGGACTGGGAGCCAGAGCCCTTGAGACCAGGGCCGGCACCAGCACCGTTCTTGAGGTAGTCGCTGGCACCGCTGGGGAACGCAGGAAGCTGGTCAGCCTTGATGGTAACGTTCCAGGTCTTGGACTCGGTGGGGCACTCAGATGCAGAGCCGCTGGACTTGTAACCACCGTCGCCGGAGGGGTCAGTGGCGTTGGCGTAGGCGTTCTTCAGGGTGGTGAAGTCGGCAAGCTCCTTGACATTGTCACCGTTAATCTCAACGAGACCGTAGTTGGAGTCCTCCTGAGAGTACTCGTAGACGAGGCCACCAGAGTAGACGGAGGACATGTCGGTGCTGTAGATGGACTTGACTTCGTTGAACTGACGCTTGTTGGTGTTGCAACCGAACTCAGATAGGAAAATGGGCAGGGAGTAGTTGCCGAGCTTCTGAACCTTCTGGTCCCAGCCGGCGCCGGTGAAGGTGTTGGGGTCGCACCACGAGTAATCGTTGAAGGCATAGAAGTCGGAGCGGACAGAGTCCTCGCCGCAGTTCATGTAGTCGGCCATCTCGTAGCGGTTGGACTCGACGTCAGCAGCGCTATAGCCGACGGGAACCTTGCGGAGCTTGCGAGCGTTCATGTAGGACTTGATGTCACGGGTGACAGCCTTGACGAAAGGAGCGCAGTTGGTGGTGGAGTCGTCGTTGATGACCTCGTTTCCGGAGAAGAAGAGAAGGGTGTTGGAGTAGGCGGCGAACTTCTCGACAGTCGCGAAAACGCTCTGGAGGTAAACCTTGTTGTAGGAGACTTGGGGAGAAGCGCGGTTGATCGAGTACTTGGGGGTGTTGACGTCAAGCGCAAGGTAGATACCAGCATCGGCGAGGGCGTTCATGCAGGTGTCGTGCTCAGCAGTGTTGTCGACAGTGTAAACACGTACAGTGTTAATACCGAGCTCCTTGAACTTTGCAATGTCGCGCTTGCAGCCATCAGCGTCGGCAATGGGGTCCTTGGCGTCGGATGCACCACCTAAGGGAGGTCAGTTGGAGGTCTTTCACCAACACTCATCCATTCTTACCGGGCTGGTAGTCAACACCACGGATGTAGAAACGCTGGTTGCCCTTCCAGAAAGCTGTTTGGATGTCAGTGATTGTTCTAGAAGGATTTCCGAGGATTCTCGGCTACGCACCATTGCCCTTGACGGTGATAGATGGAACATCAGCACGCTTCTGGACGGGGGTGGCAGGGGTGGCAGCAACAGTTGTGGCGAGGACGCCGGCAACGGCGGCAATGGTGACGCTCTTCATTGTGGTGGTGCTTGTGGGAGTGACGGAATAGTTTCGTTGGTAGAAGTCGTGGCGAGAGACGAGCTTTTCGATGGCAAACTGGGAAAAGCTGAAAGCGACAGACGGTGAAAGGCAGTTGCAAACGAGAGTATACGCCTGGGCGAAAGTGCGATTAGAAGAGGGTGTAGAAGAAGAAGTCGCGCACAGGAACAGTGACAGCGAGGAGGTCGATGAACAGGCAAAACAAGTTGGGGAGACGGGTTATTAGAGGAACCCACTCCCGGCATAGCAGCACTGGCGGTTGCTATCTGCGGAATGCTCGCTGCACGCTTCATTGGCCGGGGCGCCCCACTAGCGACAGGGATCACGCTTGCCAAATCTCAGAAGCCTCCGCCCAGCCAGCGCCTGCCCCCTGAAAAGCTCAACCAAGGCGCCCAGACAGCCCAAGTCGGGGCCAACAAGCTGTGTAGCCAAGCGACTGAGAATACCGGGTCTCTCGGCGATCGTGCTTCTTTGGTCTGCTTCAGAAGTTGCTGAAACGCGCGTCGCCGTCATTCCTGTGCGAATGAACGAAGATCTGTATCAAAAGGCTGCTGCCGTCCCCTGCTGCGCTGCCAGCTGTGGAGTGCCGGGTGGGCCACACCAAGATTAAACCATGAGCTCATCGTCGACATGCAACCGGCACGGCAAGAACTCGTAGAATTGGCATCGAGCGGTGGCCGGCTAACGGTAGGTTGAGCAGCCTAGCAGAACACGAGTGGCGCAGAGTATTCGCCAGATGCAGCCTCTGCTAGTTGAAGACGGCGCGCTGGACCTATTATTGTATGCTGCCTTTACTTTGTACGAGGCTGTCTGACAGCAGCGGAAGTAGGGGAAGGCGGTTCCCTGCGATCATCGCCAACACGAGTGTCTCGTGTTGTCGACACAGCCTCCATCGTAATGCGGATCATCGTGACCTTTTTGTTGGACTGGCGTATCATCAATTCGTGCTACTTGCTAATTCTCATTATTTACATGCGGCTGCTAAAGGCTCCGCTCATTACGATTAACGACGATATATCCTCACGTCTACAGCTCATAAGACCACATCAAGATGCCGTTGCGCAGGGTCAGCCCAAGCACCCAGGAGCAACCAAGGCGCAGGACCCAACTTGCACACGGGATCGCATGGAACTGCCATGCCAGATAGTACCGCGGACCACGAATCTTCGTCTCGTTTTTCGACTTTCTTACCAAGAACATATTCAAGGTGTTTTCTGGTCGGACTGGGCCCGTTCATCGGCTCCTCAGGACAACGGATAGGCCGACCCGTAGCGTTCTTGCACTCCTAGCTCTTCTTGAGACCGAAGTAAAGACCCAAAACGAGAGCAATGATGGCGATGATGAGCACCACAACAAACAGAGTCCACCATTTGAGCTTCCTTGCGCGTCTGGCAGACTTGATGCCCTGGTCGAGTTGTGTGTTGGCGTGCTTGGCGTCTTCATTGACCTGTATGGTCTGGTTCTCAACTTGAACAGTCTGCTCCTCCTGGTAGACGACCTGCTCGTTCAACTGCTGGAACAGAGTGGCCAGCTCGACCATGGTCTTCTCAATGCGCTGAATGTCGTTGTGACGAGCGCGAACAGCACCCAACACACTGGACGCTTGCCCACTGCGGTTGCTCTTGAGCTGGGAAAGTGGTCAGCATAGGGCTGAGGTTCGATCAGGGCAAGATACTTACTGCTTGTGTGAAGATACCCTCGTCACCCCAGTCGGCGTTCGCAGCCTCCTGTACTTCGGCTTCGGTTGCCTCAGGGTTGATGACTCTGTACTGACGGGCGATGGCCTCGCGGTACCTCTTAGAGTAGTCTGCCTCTTCTTTCTGAAAGTCCTCGAGCTGAGTCTTGAACGTCCTCTTCAGCGATTCGACTTGTGTCTTCTTGAACGCATTATTGGGATCGCGTGCGGCATCACGCTCGAGGAACTTGATCTCGTCCTTGATCTGGGTGTTCCTGATCTGTGTCTGCGAAACGATGCTCTCGAGCTCGGCAGAAGAGCGGTTGTCCGGTGACGAGAGCAAGCGCTGGTGGATGTTCGAGATGGCGCCAATGTCTTGCGTAAGCTGACCGATCCTGGTCTTGGTTCCGTCGATGCGCTGGAGGAAGTCCTGCTGGCTCAGAGGCTTGGTGCCCGGCTGCTCGAGGCCATACGGCTGCTGGCCAGCCTGCCCGTTGTTTCCGTAGTGCTGCTGCGCTGTGTTTCCGTGGGGCAGAGGGGCGTCTGTGTGCGGTACTGTCTGCGAGGGCGCGGGCGCAGAATACTGAGAGGGTTGCGAGTAGTTGGAGTCGGCCTGCGTCAATTGGTTCGGTCGGCCCGGTTGCTCATCGTACTACAGCGCCGTGTCAGTGGTGGTCGCGTCGGCGCGCACTCGCTCTACTTACGCCGCCGCCATATGGGTTCGACGAGCCGTAGCCAGTGTTGCCATATGGGTTGCTTGTGCCGCCGTAGCCTGCCTCGGCCTGCCCGTAAGGATTTCCGCCGTACTGCTGGTAGTTGTTGCCGGACATGCTTGTCGCGCGTGTTGTGGTGCGTCAAAGGCTGTTTCGGATGGCCGCGACTCGGCTGTCAGAGAGATGCGGAAGCGACGGAAGGGTGCGCAGTCGGGCGCAGTAAGGATACTGTGTCGCGCGAACGTGAGTAGTGATGCGAATTGATGCAGTGACGGTGGAGAGCAGCGGGTGCAACGGCTTGTTGTTGTTGAGATGGGCGGAGCAGGGCAGCACCGGCTGGTAATCTTAAAAGCTACGATCCGTAGAGGGCCACTGCCCAGGAACCGAGCCACCTGGAGACGTCACGTCACCTGCATGTCAGCCATCGCGCTAGTCTATGTCCGGGCCCTGCCGGAGTTCGGGCGAGCTACTGTGTATTACTCCAATTCCTGCCGTTGCCAACCTCTCGACTGTATAGCTTCTTGTTATTGCTGGCTTCGTCCTGAGCGTGGCGTTTCTACCTGCGCTCAGTATGACAGAAGCTGCGACAGTGCCTCAGCACAAAACAACTTCGCACAGCAATTGCACCTCGAGCAGCTATGGACGGGCAATTCCTCCGTCATGGCAGATGAGCAGAGAAACAGCCGCGCTCGCAAGCCTTACTTCCAATAGTCAATCTCGAAAGTCAGCCTCGCGCCCACCGGCTCTAGTTCTTACAAGAATTGGAACGAACATCGCATCTGTGCAGCGAGCCGTACCCTTTTTGCTCGCCATTGACGCTGAACGCGCGTCGGCTCTTAGTATTTCGGCTTGACTTCATGGAACACGTGTAGCGCAACGTCCCGCCACTAATGACTGGCATCCATGGTCAGGTAGCTCGGTGACGTTCGTTGACTGCCTGCTCAGGTAAATCGCGAGGCAGTTTCGATGCTGCCCACGTCCTTGTCAATAAAGGACAAGAGTTGACTCGAGCAGCTCGTCTAAGCCTATTGAGAATAACACTCAATAATTATGCAGCAAGACCACATGATATGAAGCCATGAACGTGTGGAGAAGGAAGCCCACCCTCGTTGACTATCTCCCGACTCTGGGTGCGCCAGTCCCATTGCATTCTAGTAGTGACATGGATCCCTCCCAACACTTCCACTGTTTTCAACCCACAAACCAACAGAGATTCTGTGAGACTACCCGTTGTCGCTGTTAAGCTTGGGATGCTTAATGCTTAGCTCTTGACCAGACGATCAACCCGCACGCAGTACTTGTGGTCTACTTGCTTCGTGATCTCATAGATACCAGACTGGTGCTATCCAGGCGCACCTCTTGAACGTGATGAGTTCCAGGAAACCGCTTGCTGGAGGGAGATGTGGAAGCAGAGTTAACGTCAGATAAGTTGCACTTCCCGTGTCGGAAGCGCCCCCTCGCACTGAGCGGAAGAAGAGAATGACGCTCAGCCGCATGTCTAAGACGCGAATACGACAGAAATGACATGTATCTACACATTCGTACCAACGGACCTAAACTCCATCGCTTTTCAAACAGCCCTCCATCCCTTACATGTACACACCATCTACTTCACCTCCTGCTTCTCCTTACCCAAGCCCAAACATATCCCAGCAGCTTCCAGCTCGCCCAGAACGCGATTCTCCAGCTCATTAACCTCGCCCTCCTTCTTGCCAAGCATCTCCACCTCGCGCTCGTCGACAGCGACGACACGCTCGCGCAGCGCGCTCTTGCGGCTTAACCAGCTCTCGATGTCTTCCTTGACGTTGTCCTTGTCCCAGTCGAGCAATGTGATTTCATTGGCCTGGATGCCGAGTTTAGGCCCTTGTTTGCGAACATCCTCGATGATGGCGGAAAGCAGAGCGAGCGAGTGTGTCTCTGATGCCACGGAAAGCGTAATCTTCGTTGCGCCTGTCCGTGCTGATGGGCTAGAGTCGATGGCGTGGGATGCGCGGCTGAGCTGCTCGGGGAACTGGTTGAGGAAGGAGGAGATCTCTGAAGCGATGGGTGCACCAACTGAGAGCAGGAGATTTAAGCACAAGGGAAGAATGCCCTTCGTCCATATCGAGTGTAGGCGCGCCGGCGTGTCGTAAGGTCCCATGCCGTTGGAGCGCCGGTAGTAGTTCATGAGGTTAGCTGTATGCAGCTGCGATAAGACGCCCTCGACTGCCATGGTCTCGGCCATGGCAGGAATCGCTGAGAGCGATAGAAGAAATAGTACAGCAAGCTCGCCGTAGGTAGGATCGGCAACACCATTTTGTGACACAGTAAGGCGGTCGGACCAGGAGAATAGGCTGGTAGCGTAGCGGACGGTGCCGTTGTTCGCAAAGAGCAACGCCGCTTGGCTCTGCCACTTGCTCATTTCTGGAACAGCGACTATGCGTTGAAGTAGGGCGGTAAGAAGCGCAAAGTCCGAGGGTGTGACAGTTGTAGGGTCAGCATGCAGTTGGTTTGCAAGGCTGCGGAATCCCTTGGCAACTGTGTCAGCGAGGATCTCAAGAAGTAGTGTTGAGCTTGATGTTTCCAAAGCCTTGTGACTGGCAGGCATGGTACCGCGGAAGCTCGAGCGGAACTCGGTGTCTCCATTCTGTTGCGTTCCTTCCACAAGGTGAGGCTGCAATGCAAGATATAGGACTCGTAGTTGGGACCGGTAATAGTGAACGGCGCCGCTGGAGAAGACGTTATCGAAATCCGGTGTAGATGCACGGATAGCATTCCAGACAGGAGCAAGTAGTTGGCGTGCGTCTGAAGTGTGAATCTTGGCCTCGACGAGCTTCTTAAGTAGGCCAAAGGACAGATCGGTACGCAAAACGCTAAGCTGGCCAAATAGAGCCTCAGGCAGCTTGTTGTCTGCGTTCGCCTTCATGGACCTTCTCACCACGCCAACAATGAGCTGGACGAGTCGCTCATCCTTGCCGACAAAGTTGCTTAGCTCCAGTGCCAGAAGCTTCCAACTCTGCAGGAGCTGCACTTGCGACTCAACCAGACCGAGATTGAAGTTAGCTTTCTCTAGTTCTCTGACAAAGCCAGTCGCTCCTCGAGGTCCTGCCCATCGATTGTCAAAGTTTAGCAGCTGCTCCGCAAGCTCAAGATCATAGAAGAAGCTTCGGCCAAATGACTCCGGGTACAGCGCCGTTCTCTTCAGATTAGCGAGTGTGATGCCAGGAAATTGCTGCTCTAGATTCTGTTTGAGGTTGTTCTGTAGCGAGTTGTTATAGGCTGGGAGCGCAAGGGCATTGTCTTCGAGATATGCCAGAGCTGGCACAACATCCTTGAGGGGTGTGATGTCACCAACTTGCCGTGAGCTGTGAAGGTACATTGCCAATACTTCGCAAGCCAATGAAGCAAAGCGGTTCTGGTACGTGCGTTCCAGGACTTCCGCGTTCGATTGTGGATTCTTCGGTTGTCTTGTCATCCAAGACAAGAATTCAAGTAGCTTCTGGATAAGGTTTTTGTGCTTGCGCAGGTCGCCTGTCGCCCATGACCAGTTGTTCTGGGCAGACGTGACGAACCCGAGCTTGGCCGTGTATAAAGGCCACGAAAAGCTTGAGGTGCTTGATGTTGGCAAAACCATGTTAGATATGGATTGGATGGCCCATGTCAGGAGCGCCTTATGCCCTGACACTGGTGCCGACTCGGGCGCTGTTTGTAGGGATTCCTTGGGTGTCTTGCCAGTAAGCAAGTACATGGAGAACCACCGCTGTTGACACGTTACTACAGCAGAAAGCAAATTCCACACATCTGTCTGGATGTCGACTATCCTAAGAGGTTCGTCAAGCTCAGACACCACACTCAGGAAGTTTTTGGCAGTGCGCGATCCAAGATGGCCCAGCAAAGACGGTGGCCCCTGCTCGGCCGAGCCGTTGGCCTCTTGCGTTTCTGTGATGCGAACAGCACCCCGGACGAGAGTCTCCAATAAACGCACCACAGGAGACTTCCACCTGTCACTGGCTACATAGAGACGCGCGAGTAAGGGTGTAGCCTTGTACAATTGCTGCTCGAGATGTGTCCAAGGCTTGTTTTGTAGCAGAGCTACTCGTACAAGTGTACTGGCCAGGAGCAACGTCGACTCTGTTTGCTGCAACCACAACGCCGCAGAGCTGGTGAGTAATGTAGATTCGTTACAACCTGCCCCAATGACCAGCGATGCTAGAATAGGGTTGGTTGGCAGATTGTTCTCGGATTTGGTGAGGTACAGCTGAGTGATGTAATCTGCGATTGGTGCAATAGGCTTTGTGAGTTTGGCAGATAGCTGTGGCGCGTCATCCACACCGTGTGCAAGCTTCAGGATCTTTGTAAATACATCGCAGATGGCGATGTTGATCTCAGGACGATGATCTGGTCGTGTGTACTTCCAATTCAGCGAGCTCTCGTAGATGCTGGCAAGGGTGCGACCGAACGTGAACAGCGTCGTACTCATGATCTTGTCGGATGTGCCGCTTTCTGCAACATTCGAGGCATCGAAGCGGCTGAGAGCTTTGCTTGGACTTTTGCGAGCAACGGAGCGGTCGACAGCATCTGTTACAAGGCTGTCATACAGTCGTATGCAGCCAATAAGAAAATCGTATCGGCCGAGTACCATCTCGGTCCCAATGAGTATAGCAGCGAGGCTGCCGCCATTGCCGTCGCCCTCGAGCAACCGGCTTCGAGCCAGGAAGGGCCAGACTCTGTTTGGTGCAATGAGCACAAGCGCTTCCAAAAAGTGCGTACAGTTCACCAGCAGCTCAAGGGAGACCTCGTTACCTGGCTCTTGACACAGTCGAAGCAGTTCCTCTTCGAACACGGCTAGGACAATACTGACAGTGTCTTGACTTCCATCTGTGCTGATGCTTAAGGCTTCCAGCAGCTCAATTGAGCAAACGCCACCCGACGAATGAAGTGAAGAATGCAGCAGGTCCGCGAACAAGCCGACAATGTCGACAGCATTCTCTCGTGTGGCAGGCCCTTGAGTTGTGTACTCAACTCGACTGCTCCCACTGGGATATGATGAGAGCAGCTGTACTAAGTACGTCAAGGTGGAATGTGGGTAATGCCACACCGCTACATACGGCTTCTCACTGTCATCGACGATGATACCTTCGGTACCTGCGGGGATGACCATAAGACCTTCGTTTCGAGGCATACTTGAAGACGAAAGCAGGCGGCGCTGACTTTGAAGATTCGACAGATCAGATGAGAACAGCGGAAGATGTGCAGTGAGTTCGACCCAGTTTGCGTTCTCCTCCTCACGTGTCAACGCATATCCTGCGAAGCCCATTGGAAGTCGTTGCATCAGTTGGTTTGTCTCGGTGAGCTTTTCCACAAAAGTGGGTAGTCCATTTTGGACTGTCTTGTCCCCGCGCGTGAGTACACTAAAGAACTTGAGGAAGGGCGTCGATTCGTATGGGTAGCGAAGACGTGCCTCGTTGAGGAGCATCGGTCTCAATATGTCTTCGTCTTCCAAGAAGAAGGACACAACAGGATCTGCGTGGTGCACAGCGCCCTTGCCAGCCCAGGCACGGAACGACCTGTCGCCGCCAAGGATCGAGTACGTGGTGATGATGAGATCTGAACTATAAACGACCACGTCGCTTCCGAGAGCAGCACGGAGAAGCTGCAGGAAGTTCAGCCGGAGTCTGTCTCTCGATATTTGATCAATTGAGGTGCCAAATGCTGACAGGCCTGTATCGACCAGGGTGTCGATAACGTTCATTATACCAGCGGCTGAGCTGACTTCAGCAAGCTCCAGATAAGGGCTTTTGCCGTCGAACAACTCGGAGCCTTCCAAACCCCTGATGGCCATGGCCGACTCTTCGATAGCAGATGGTTCAGGAATAGGTCTTTTAGAAGCACCAGGCGCTTCAAGCATCCCCTCTCGCTGCTTCTCCTCGTATTCAGCCCGGCTGGTGAGCTTCCACGTCAAGATTGCCCACGCAAACATTGGAGGTGTTGCGGGACTGGGTCCACGTGCTCGTGCCTCGCCAAAAATGCTGGTAATATTCTCGACGACTCCGGTATTCAGGATATATGACGAGGTCTCCCATTTCTTGTACTCGTCCGACTGGAGATCATCGACAACGGTATCGACATTGAGAACGGCTAAGGAAACCAGCGATGTCATCAATTGGATGACAGGTATCAATGGCTCTTGACGTGGTGTGACGCATGGGAACTGTACGAAGAAACCACGACTGCCGAATGTGGTGAGCCAGTCCTCGATGGTAGCGGCCGGTACGAAGCCTTTGGTCACTACATCGGCGTGCACATGCGCCAGGTGCAGCAAGTGCAATAGCTCTACAGTCTGAGCCAGAACCCATTTCTCAGATGCAGCTTCGATGATTGACTCGGCTACGTTCCATGAGTAGCCACTGTCGAGGGCCTCGCACCTGTTCTTCACGGCCTGCAGGCATTGGTCGAGTGCTGTCGCAGGTCCACTGCTTTGCGCAGTAGCGATCCTTTGACCGAGCTCTTCGATCCATCCCGCACCAACTGTGTGGTAATCGTTACCGTAGATTGTTTGGCTGCGCAATTGCGGTGCAACACCCCATGAAATCAGAAGCTGACTGATCCGGAGGATCGAGGCGCAGGTCGAATGGAAGACTTCTATTATGCGTAGTCTGCGCTGGTCTTGGGAATCGAACTGTGTGGAGTTGTGGGCGAGCGGTGTTTGCAGGATGGATGAGTTCGGGACGAATGTAGATGCGCCAAAGTTGGCAAGCCCAGCGGCATCTTGCACACTCAACGCCTCCTCTTCTGTCAGGCCGCTGAGCAGCTGGACCGTCGATCTGCTTTGCCACTCTTGCGCGACCAGCTGCAGCGCAGCATTCTCTGAGATCTGTGCCTCCTTCGACAGCCACAGACTATCCTCTTTGATCTCGTTGAGGTTGTAGTTGCTGTTCTGCGCAGGCGTCACGCTGATAGGGGCGGTCTTGCTCTCGAATTTGCTCTTCTCCTGTTGTGATGGGGCTGCGAAGGGTTTCCAGGGCCGGCTGAGGATTTCGACGTTCTCGTCCGCCGCAAGGAACTCGCGCAACGCTTCGCTTCTCGACGCGGTTTCGGGTTCGCAAAGGGCGCGGTATGCAATGTCCCATGTCCTGAGTCTGTCAGTGGCTGTTGTTGATGTCGGTGCATGCATCGTAAACATACACAAGCTGCTGCTCTCCCTTGAAGCACTTGGACAGGTCAAATTCGGTCGATTGAATGGGAGCCATGGCTGCGCTGCGGTGCGCGGAATATAAAATAGCTAGCCAAAGGCCATTAAGGCGGGTAGGATGCGTGGGCGGAGGGGAGCCGGAATGTTTGGCCTGGTAAAGATCGCGAGAGCTTCGCGCCTAGGAGTTTGGCGGACAGTGGCTGGTGCGCGCCACACTTTGTGGCTGCAGTGGCAGGCAGGCAGGCAGGTGCGATCGGCGAAATGACATGCCCGCCCGTCCTCCGCAATGAGGTCTCAATAAATTGACTGAGTCACTTCCTTCCACGCCGCATTGCTCCCCTCGGGCTAACTTCCAACGTATATATCCGGGGTCGCGTACGCATTCTGGAGCTTGACCTTTCGCATTGGACACTCTCACTGCTGGGGACGTACTCAGAACCTGGCCTCACCATACATCCCCGCGGAACACAGTAGCGAAGTACAAAGGCGGCTTGAGCCTACAGAATTGTCACCACTTCAGACGACAACAAGTCTTTCACTCTCGTGCGCCATCGTCATGCCTTCCCTCGGGCTGACTGATCACTCGCCCCGCCATCCAAACCCCTCCCCGCCCATACCGACTGCCTCCAATGTCATCCTCATCGACAACTACGACTCCTTCACTTGGAACGTATACCAATACTTAGTCTTCGAAGGCGCGACCGTCACCGTATACCGCAACGACGAAATCACCCTTGACGACCTTATCGCAAAGAACCCCACACAATTGGTCGTCAGCCCTGGGCCAGGGCACCCTACCAAAGATGCCGGCATCAGCAACGCCGCAATCAAGCATTTCGCCGGAAAGATTCCCATTTTCGGCGTGTGTATGGGTGAGCAATGCATCTTCTACAGCTTCGGCGGCACGGTCGATGTGACTGGTCAGATCTTGCACGGCAAGACCTCTCCTCTCACTCACGATGGCAAGGGTGTGTACGCTGGTGTGACGCAGAAGGTTCCTGTCACAAGATATCACTCGCTCGCTGGTACACATGCCACACTGCCAGATTGTCTGGAGGTCACCTCCACAATTCCTGCGAACCCGGAATCTGATGTTAAAGAGGTTATCATGGGTGTGCGCCATAAGCAGTTTGTCATTGAGGGTGTGCAATTTCACCCGGAGAGCATCCTGACAGAAGATGGACGCATCATGTTTCGAAACTTCCTCCAGATGCAGGGCGGAACTTGGGTAGAAAATGAGAAGTTGCAGAAGGAGGCGCACGCCAAGGCAACTGGCGCTGAGGCGAATGGCGCCGTAAATGGCAGCAAGAAGGACAAGCAGACCTCGATTCTCGAGAAGATCTACGCTCATCGCAAGGCGGCTGTCGAGGAGCAAAAGAAGATCCCATCACAAAGACCGGTCGACCTACAGGCCTCGTACGACTTGAATCTTGCGCCACCCCAGATCAACTTCCCTGAACGTCTGCGACAGTCCCCGTACCGACTCTCACTCATGTCCGAGATCAAGCGTGCATCACCGTCCAAGGGCATAATCTCGCTTTCGACATGCGCACCTGCTCAAGCACGAATCTATGCTAAGGCTGGCGCGAGTATAATCTCTGTCTTGACCGAGCCTGAGTGGTTTAAGGGTAGCATAGACGACCTCAAGGCTGTCCGTCAAAGCCTCGAGGGCATGCCTAACCGACCTGCGGTCCTTCGTAAGGAGTTTATCTTTGACGAATACCAAATCCTAGAGGCGAGGTTGGCTGGTGCAGACACAGTGCTCCTGATCGTCAAGATGCTTGACCAGGCGCTATTAGAGAGACTCTACAAGTACTCACAGTCTCTTGGTATGGAGCCTCTTGTCGAGGTCAACAACGTAGAGGAAATGGAGATCGCGGTGAAACTGGGGTCCAAGGTCATTGGTGTCAACAACCGTAACCTGACCAACTTCGAAGTCGACATGGAGACTACAAGCCGCTTGATGAGCATGGTCACAAAGGACATCATTGTCTGCGCGCTCAGTGGTATTGCTGGTCCTAAGGATGTTGAGCCATACATCGAGAATGGTGTCGGCGCAGTTTTGGTGGGAGAAGCGCTCATGCGCGCGTCCAACACTGCAGAGTTCATTGTTGAGCTTCTTGGTGGCACCACAGTCAAGGCTGCAAAGACTTCTTCAACACCTATGGTCAAGATTTGCGGCACACGTAGCGCGGAGGCCGCGAAGGTTGCAATCGAAGCAGGCGCCGACTTGATCGGCATGATCCTGGCCATTGGAACGAAACGCACCGTCTCTGCAGAGGTAGCCTTGGCGATATCTGAAACAGTGCATAAGACCAAGAAGCCGCAAGTGACGAAGTCTGGATTGGGCGCCGACGCTAAGTCCGCCACTGACTACTTCGACCATGCCACACAACGTCTCGTATCTGTGAACGACCGTGCCCTACTGGTTGGTGTCTTCCGCAACCAGTCGCTGGAGTACGTCCTTGAGCAGCAGCGTCTGCTCAATCTCGATATCGTTCAGCTGCACGGTCAAGAGCCTATCGAATGGGCTAAACTCATCCCGGTACCCGTCATCAAGGCATTTAACCCACACGACCATGGCATTGGAATTCGCGGTCACCATGCCTTGCCTCTGCTTGATGCAGGTTCGGGTGGATCCGGCAAACAACTCGATCTGTCGGATGTAAAGGACGTTCTTGCAAAGGACGAGGGTTTGAAGGTCATCTTTGCGGGCGGTCTGAATGCTGAGAATGTTCAATCAATGCTCAGTGGTCTTGACGATTATAGAGGTCGCATCAAGGCGGTGGATGTTAGCAGTGGTGTAGAAGGGGACGATGGTCAACAAAGCCTGGACAAGATCAGAGCTTTCATCAAGGCGGCCAAGAGCTAGACGGTAGGGTAGACTGTCGATTCATCGGCCTGCGCACAGTACTACACTGGCGTAGAAACAACTACACAACATTTCGGTTTGAACTCCACATCTATCTCATTATGCTATTACGCTGTAGAAGTCTATCGTCATCAAGTTGCAATCTGCACCACGAACCTAGCGAACAACAGATGACTACGTAGTTGGTGTGAGTAACGTGGCGGTTGAAGTCCTCTCTCACTCGTCATCGCGTTTGCGCTGTGGAGACAATAGCCATCTCACCTGAAGGCCGACATACCACCAGAAAGTAAAGTCTACTGATACCTGCAGACTCTGTACCCTTATATAAGTTGATCGCCCCCGTCCATGACTTTAGATAAGTGTGAATCAATCCTTCCCCGATTTGCTTTAACTGTGGCATCAATCTCGGCCCATCCAGCCTCGATCTCGTCTACGGAACCTTCGCTCAGGGGTAGATCAGTCGTCATCCATTATGGCCGTTCTCAAGGACCTTACCATAGCGTTGACCGGCACCCAAGAACACGACATCGCTCGAATCAAGAGATGGATCGATGCCAACGGCGGGCGCTACTCTCCCCACGTACGCAGTGGTGTCACTCATCTAATCACTGGCAAGGATACCTGGAAGCAGTCGTCGAACGCTGTGCAGGCAGCCAACAAGCTCGGCGTCTTCGTTGTAACATTTGAGTGGCTTGAAGATAGTCTGCATAAGAGGAGGAAGCTCGCTGAGAAGCAGTATACATGGGAGCACATCGCGCAGCTGAAGAGGATGAAGAGCCAAATGAAAAAATTGGGCCCCCAAGCGAGCAAGAAACAGTTCAACGATGGGTGCGAAGATATCAAGAGAATTACGGGCTCAGGTACGTCGAAGTCTCGTCGGCCCCACGTCAGAGTTTCCAAGCCCAGGAAGTCTACGAGTGTCTTGACTGCAGATTGGCATGTGCCATTTGTGCCTGCCGCAGAGGCTCTGAAGAGGAAGAGGGACGAGCGAAATGCAGCCAAGGCGAAGAAGGAGGCTCTGGAGGCAGCTGCGAAGAAGACCGAAGAAGCCAGCACCGACCTCACTGCCTCCAACGCGCCTTCCTCCTCTTCGACTGCCGAACTTGTCTCCTCTTCCACATATGCAAGCTCTCATGCCCTGAGCACGACTTCTTTTCAACCCGTATCTCTCACTCCTGAAGATGAAGCTAAGAAAACTTCTCTCAAAGATCTCTACCACTACTATCTGGACTCTACCGGGTTCGAATACAAGATCATCCTTACGCGCTGCAACCTTCGCGCGAACGAGATCGCAAGATACCGACTCAGCCTTCTGGAGAGCCACACAAAGCCTTATGTGTACTGCACGCTCATCGAATACTATCCGCCAGGCGCTAGCTACAAAGCCAGCTCTGGTGAGGCATGTATTCAGGCACTTCTCGACTTCGAGAAGACCTTCCACGAGCGTGCCGCACCGAGCATGGACGCAGATGCAGCCCTTGACGATAGTCAAGAAGACAAGACAGACATGCAGCCAACATCTCTCGCGCCCCCCTATCAAGATGTTCACCAATACCCCGAAGCAGAACGTCTGCGGGCTCTCCTTACGCCACCAACTGCGTCCACTGCTCCCCCTCCCGCGGAAAAATTGTACAAGAACCTCATCGCACCTATGTCCTCCGACTTCGCGACAGCCTGGCGCACCTTTCGCCACGCCTTCCGCGACCTCACCTTGCTCTCATGGGAGGAACGATTCGACATCTCCAAAGACCTCTATAAAACGCGCGCCTCGCACTTCGCCATAGAGCCCTTCGTCTACCTGCGCCCGAAGCAAGGTCTCCCCCTCGGCCTCCGCGTGCAACAAGACGGTCTCTTCCAGAACCAAACCCTGGCTCCCCTGTCCGAAGACGGCTCCATCCTCTCTCATCACAGCCTCGAGAACGGTATTCGAGAAAACGACGATGGCTACGTGTACAACACATTCAACCTCCCTTCTCTCAACGCACCACTGGGTCTAGGCATCATCGGTCAAGCCGTCTCACGAGATATCAAAGCGGCGCGCGGAGCAGCCGACGAGGCGAAGAAATTCGCTGATGAAGCTGAAGAGGTGAGGTTGCAGAAGTTGGGGCTGGCGAGGAAGCTCGATGGAAAGAAGAAGCCGAACTACTCGCGTCCGCTGTTCAACGGTATTAACGGGAGACCGACGAAGGACGCTTGGGGACAGCAGAAGAGTGGAGTGAGGGGTGTGAGCGGACCGTACGGGAGTGGATTGCTTGGCGGAGGTGTGGAGAAGCACAGAAGACCTTTTCCGAGTGAGCGGAAGGAGTAGTGGTAGCTGCATCTTGGTCAGGACGGAGTAGGTGGATCTCGGATGATCATGATATTTCTGAATCTAGCGTGCGTAGCTTCAGATATCGATTGTAGAAGAGGCGGCGTACTTCGGGACATCTGTTTGGTGGTTATTAGAGATTGGTCTCAATTTAGGGTCACATGTGCAGCTGGAGATTTTGGTAATTTGTATCTTGTTTCCTATCTCTCGTTGATGGTCATGTACATCGTGAACATCATTATTTCGAATCGAGCCACACTGATGACTGGGCGGCATCGTTTACTATAAGGCAACGATCTGGAAGTGGCATAAGAATGACACCGTGGATGAACCCACAACCATGTGAGTATATCGCCAGCATTATTATCTCCCTATCCTCCTACTTGAACTAGGTCATCGTCCTCCGAGTCTGTGAGCGTGACACCGCCAGCAAAGTCAACATAGGTACCTTGCTCAACATCAGAGTCGTACTCCTCATCCACCTCAGGAACGCAGCCGAACAGGTCTTCCGGATCGTCGAAAGGCTTGCCTTGCTCCGCGTGCATAGACTTACGCTCTTGTTGCAGATCCTCGGCAATGGACGTGAGAGGCGAGATAAAGCGCGCGGCGATCTTGGATGCTGGTTTGGCGGGAGGAGCAGTCTTTGGCTTTGGAGTGGGGGACTTCGTTTGAGCTGGCTCTGGGGGTTTGATACCCTGGGCGATAAGACACGATTCCCTGACTGCGCGAACGGCGTCTTGCAGAGTCCCAGCTGGATAGTTCTCAGGTGCAGGTTGGACGAACACGGCGGCGTACGCGGAATGAAAGACACAAATGCCGAGGCCGACAGGGAGCAGAAGACGATCGAACTCTGGGATGATGTACTCGAGCTGGAGGTCAAGTAATGCGTAGAGTGCTGTGTTGGTGAGGAGACCGATGGCATGTTTCTCTCGAGGTTCAACGTGAGCGACACGGTAGCAGAGGTATCTCCAGACGCGAGCCTTCTCTTCAGCAAAGGTCAATTTAGACTCTTGTGCTGGGCGGTACATGCTGACTGCAATTGTAATTAGATATTGCACGAGGCACATAAGCTGCAGCCAGGCCAGGAGTTCGATGAAACAGCTCGTCAGACAAAACATCCTCTCGAAGTTGTAAGACCATTTCTCGACGTCCTTACGAGCGTCAGTGACGGCTTCCTTGAGTGTTTTGACGGTGTTGGTTGGGTTGGATGATCCTGTGTGAGTTAGACGGCAGCGAGTCTGATTCTGGCAATCGAAACTAAACCCGTAGGGCACATCTGGGAGTACGCGAGGGCACTTGTCGTTCTTGACAACCGAACCTATCCCAAGATACTTGGCAGCCAGTTGGGGATTACCGACATGGAGCTTGGACTGCAAGAGCGCAAGCCTGTATCGGAAAGCTCTCAGATATTCCTTGATGGATCGTCGGATCTCTTCAGCGCGGACGCGAAGCTTGGAATCTCGATTGAGTACTTGGGGTGCGTAGAAGAGTCGGTCGCAACTGCTTATTACCCAGTCCGCTGTCTGGTTGCGAACGTGTGTGCTCAATGTAAAGTCAAGACCGCCAAAGAGAAGGGTGGCTCGGTGAAGACCGCGAACAAGACAGTCTTCATACCGAGTCTCCTTGTAACTTCGCTGCAACGTAACATGGTGCAGGTTACTAAGCTGCATATCGAGGAGATAGTCGACGTTTAGAGCCTGTTGCGTTGTGTCCAATTGGACTTTAGCCTGCTGGAGCCGCGGTTCAGTGTAGCCTTGGACGATACGTAGGCCGATGTTGATGCCCATGAGATGGAACAACAGATAGGACACACAGGCGATGAGGGTCAACCAACGAGGTTGCATGAACGAATACTTGGCAAGGGGGGTCTTTAGTTGGAGAGTCTTCACCTTCTTGACAGTTGAAGCTGGTAGCTCTGATCCGAGCTTCATTGTAGTGTCTTGTGTTTCGGTCGATTCGGGAACGAGATAGCCGGATGAGGCTGGAGACGATGCGGCTTCTTGACTTTGAGTGCTGGGCGCAGGAGCCCGGAGGTATTCAGCGGCAGTGGTGTAGGCATCGGTCTCATCATCTGGAGGATCTGGACGAGGTGTGTCCATGGCAGCCAGGTGTTGCTCCATTTGAGGTATCGAGGTTGTCAAGCGTAGCGGTGAGTGAGAGCGATGCTTACGCCAAAGCATACTGGGGGATGGCGGTTGCGTGTTTGTGCAGGTGGGGGAATTTGTTAAGCGTTCTCGCAGTGCAAGAATTTGGTGTGTTGCTGGAGTGGAAAGAGGGTCGTCGGTACCGTGAATGGTGGACCATTTAAGGGCGCAGGCGCCAGCACATTACGCAGGTCCGAGCGAGGTGAAGTGAAAGCTGCTCAGCAACGTGTTGCGATATTCACTTCCCCGCATGATTCGAGAAGGCGTACTTGCCCATGCCCATGACCGTTCGCTGTTGCCGCGAAAGTGACACATCTGGAACGTGACACGTGTTACATGGGAGTGGAGCTATTCGATGCAAGGACGCTGTCGTATGCTCATAGCCAAGCGCTTCGCATCTGCGCGTTTAATTAATTCCTACTCCGCGATAGTCTTTTAGAGGGCGCTCGCCCGAGGTCCTCAATGTCATCAATGGTAACGTCCACATCCTCGGCCTTGATCTCCGCAACTTGGGCAACAACAACCTCTTCCTTTACTACGGCATCTGCCCCGGGATCACTCTTAACGATCACCTCCTTCTTGATCTTTCTTTTGACGCCCACGACTGCACTCGGACACAGTCCCTTCTCGCTCAACTTACAATCTCCACATTTCCTGCCCACAGGCAGACAGATCGTCTGGCCAAATCCCACCAGCAGGTTGTTAATGTCATGCCACTTGTCTCTCGGCAGCCAGCTCTCTAGCGCTGCCCTTGTCTGCTCCGGGTTCTGCGTCTTGTGCCAGCCCCAGAGGTTGGTGATGCGGTGCACATGCACGTCGACGCCGATGCCTTCGTCTTTGCCCCAGGCTGCGCTCATGGTGAGGTATGCCATCTTGGGTCCCACACCGGGCAGGGAGACGAGACCCTCTATTGTGTCTGGGATTTCGGAGTCGAATTTGTCCCGGAGGATTTCAGCGGTCTGCTTGATGTACTTCGTTTTGAGATTGTGGAAGCCGACTTTGTTGATCATGCTGTTAAGCTCGGTGGGTTCGAGCGCCAGGACTGATTCAAGGTTAAAGCCCTGGTTCCGTTAGCATTGCGCGGAGCGAGTGCGAGAGGTGACGTACGCCGGGCATGCGTTGTTGCATGCCTCGCATGGCGACCGCGGTAACTGTGTCTTTTGTCTGACTGCTCAGCATAAGCGCTATAAGCGTCTGGAAGCGCTGATCGCGTGGACTCCGTTGCTTGTCTGCCAAACTTTCGCAGCCCATGGTGTCTACCGGCGCAAGGTTCTCATTGCGCATCTCCCTCGTGAGGGCATAGATTTCCTCCCAATTGGGCGGCGGCTCCATCTTGACGCTTCCATTTGCGCCATTGATCTTCTTCGCAGGTACGCGACGCGCTTTCTTTGGCTTGGCCTCTTTGGGCGATGTGATGCTTGTCAAAGACACCTCCTTTGCCTCGTGTTTGACTTTGACCGACGTCTCGCGCACTACCTTCCTCCTCTTCGGCTGCGGCGTTGCAAACTCTCCATCTGAGCCTGCATCACTAGGGACGGAGCTCAAATCGGAGTCTGAATGGTCGCGGACGGGTGGATTCGCGCCGGAGCGGGTCTGACGTAGCGTTCGACTCGCGGCGAGGACGCGCGACGTGTCGCGTGATATACGGGATGTGCGCATCTTGTCGAGAATGGCTAATTGACCTTACTATACAGGAACGAGGATCCTGGATACATCCTAAGCGTGCGATACGGGAGCAGGAACGAAGCTGCGTGCAGCATAGACAGTAATATCGTCAGCGTCATTCGTCGAGCTAGGACCAGCCAATGAGAACGCAAGGAGGCCGAACGCGAAAACAGCTGGCCGTCTGTGACCTGTGAAGGTCCCTACCTCTTCATGGTCGAAAGGCGGCATGAAGGTCCGCCACGAAGTCATGATCAGTTGGAAAATTAAACAGCGCCAGAACATGGTGCAAGTGAGATCTTAATATGGTAACAATAGTAATATTGTGGGTATTCAAATCCCTATCCAGGTAGCGTTCAACATAGTGATGTCCTGTCAATCCTGCGTGGACGTCAAAGGTGCTACCTTCTTGTCATTGTCAGGCTGGGACCGGCTAAGCTCATCATTTATCAGGCAGAACATATCTTCTCTCCACGCTCATTTCTCTGTCTGCCTCATCCTCTCCTTCAAACCTCAAGCGGACCAGATTCTCCTTCACGTCGGTACCTGCATCGTCCTTCTCTTTCTTCACGCGGTCAGCAACCCAGCTGGCTACAACCTCGGCCTTGTAAAATGTCGTTGTGCCAGGATACAGAGCCAATACGCCTCTCTTCTTCGGCAGATCGGACAGGGTCGTGTTCGCTGATGGCGGTGGAATGGGTATGAGGTGAGCAACCGAGGCGCGGTATGGCTGGTTTGGTGTCGGTGGATCTGGATCGGCATCGATGATTTCATATCGGCGTTGCTTGCCATCTCCTATAACGCTGGTCACGCGGCAAAGTATCCCTTCGCCCTCCTGATTGGCTCGCTGTTTGCTGTTGCGGTAGAGGACTTCGGTGTTTGGCGAGAGACGACGAGGTGGCTGGTCTGCTGGGAGTCAGTTGTGAGGCTGAGTTGGAGGGTGTGTCGAGAATGAGTGGAATGATAGACTGTGAAAGACAGAAGAGTCGAGAGACACGATTCTGAAATAGACTATCTCACTAGGCTAACAGCTAGGAGTGTGTCTCACAGAGATATGTTGAACGCCAATGTGGGTATCTTTCCCGTCTAGTAACGCCGGGACATGACAGGGAGTCTGGTCTGCTCGCTCAACGAGCCGAGCCCCTCTTCAAGGAGCTGGAGAAATATCTGGGAACGGAGGAGCGACCCTTCTTACCCTTACCATTGTCATCATCCTCGGCTTTCACGCTGCCTTCTCGTGTGGCGGGTACTGAACCTGCCCTACTGCTATTGGATTTTGCAATAAGCTTGTCCTTCTGGCTGATGACGACCTTTGGGCTCGGACCAGGGCTGTCCGCCGCGATGCTGTCGCGGTCGTCCAGGCTGTCGGTGACCTTGCGTTTGCCCGGTCGATCCCGTGATTTGCCAACACTGGTAGCACGCGATACGGATGTGGGTGTGTCGTCCGAGCTTCTCAGTGCTGATAGGATACCAAGCTGTGTGGAGATGTCGTTGCCGCCATCCTCTGACTTGAGCAGACCAACTATTTCGTTGTCCAGTTTGATAATTTCGCGTAAGTTGGTCTCAAGCTCATCGTCAATTCTGTCTGATGGTGCAGCTCCCCGAGCTGCTTGATATCAGTAGGTGTAATTGTTAAGAATCACAAGTACACAGACCTAATCGAGCATTCTGTTGTGCCTCTAGTTCCAGAATTTTCTTGCGGACCCCTTCTGATTGTGCCTGCAGCTTGTGTTAGAGTATCCTGGCGAAATAACAATCCCTTCAATCATGCATGGGATGATCTTGGTTGTTGTAATCTGAACTTGAGTGTCATCGCGGTCGAAAGATGAATGTAAGTGAGAGCTAGGTGTGCAGGTACTGACGTACCATGAGCTGGTCGATGTTCCGTCCCTCAGATTTGATACCGTTCCAGATCGACCTCTCCTCATCGTACTCGTCCTTCATCTGCCCGCCTCGAGGTCTGCTGCGCGCAGCCATTTTGGATGTTCCAGGCTCTTGCCGCCAGACCTGCACGCGCGACTGACTACCTCCTGGCTTGGCCGCCGACGCGCATCAGTAACTGTTGGCGTAGAAGAGTTGGAGAAAAGTAGCAAGGAGTGGTACAGGTGGCTTAGAGGTCCGCGAATGCAGGGCTCAGAGCAATTAGGGCGATTGGAAAGGGAATAGTGGTTGGAGTGGGGGGTAGCTTAATTGAACCTACCGCTGATCTGGCGATGACCGAGGCGGGAGTGGGTCCTCCGTACGTAGCGGGCGCTGCGGTGGGGTGCATCAGAGCTCCCTTGGAGCTCTGACGTTGCGGCCACCTCATCACCACAAAACTCAGAGTCAAGATGCGCGTTCCTCTGATCAGACTGCAGTGCGGTACGTCAGATATCTTGAATAATAGGTGTTTCTACAGAATACTGATTGTGTCCAGGCGTCAACAGCTACGACTGGGGTGCGCTGCCCCACACTTGATGTTTACAGCAGCATGCTGAAGCTCTCCAGGAAAGGTTGGCAAGGACTCTGCGGCCGCCAAATACCACGCTGCGACAGCCTCGGATGACTTCTCAATCCAAGAAGACAAGCCATATGCCGAGGCAAGTCCGTTCCATACCATTGAGCAGGCCAAACAATTGACTCGGTCCAGCTATGGATGGGCACGCATCCCTCGCTTCCTTCGAAAGACCTCGAAACCCAGCGCTCCCTCCTCGAGCTCGTTCAAGAGAACCAGTCGCTTCTCTCTGCTGATATCGCCGAGCGCTACGAGAATAAACTTCCCTTCCTCTTCAAGGTACTGTCGATTGGCAAGGCATTGAGTATTCAGGCACACCCAAACAAGGGCCTCGCAGAGCAGCTGCACAAGAAGGACCCCAAGAACTATCCCGGTAAATCAACCGAATGCCCGCTGCAGCCCAGACTGACAAATCGCGCCAGACGATAACCACAAGCCCGAGATGACCATCGCGGTCACACCATTCGACGGCCTTTGTGGCTTCCGCCCACTCGCCGAGATCGCACACTTCTTCCAGAACATCCCTTCGCTACGAAAGTTGGTCGGTGAGGAGGAAGCTAAGAACTTCGAGGACGCAGTCAAGGGTAAGGAGACCTCAGACAAGGCAGAGGATGTCAAGGCCAACAAGAAGGCCCTACAGTCCGCCTTTACCAAGGTCATGAACACAGACAAGGATGCTCTGGCTTCTGCTGCAAAGGAACTCATCTCTGCCGCCAAGTCTGAGGGCGCATCTTTTGCTGGCAACGGCGGTCCCTCGAACGACGGTCAGGAGCTCGCAGACCTCGTTATCCGCCTTGATGGGCAGTTTCCCGGCGACATTGGCCTCTTTGTGCAATTCTTCCTGAACTACGTCAAGCTCGACATCGGCGAAGCCATGTTCCTCAAGGCCGACGACATTCACGCTTACCTCTCGGGAGATATCATCGAGTGCATGGCATCGTCAGACAACGTTGTGCGCGCCGGCTTCACACCCAAGTTCAAGGACGTCGAGACTCTCACCACGATGCTGACCTACTCGTACGCACCCATCAGCGAACAGAAGATGAATCCTACGGACTATGCGTATGCCAAGCTCAACACCATTGCTTATTCGTCGAGTTCGTCGAATACAATCTACGACCCGCCGATCCCTGAGTTCGCAGTCGTCAGGACAGCATTGAATAAGAAAGGCGCAAAGAGCACGTTCGATCCCATCGATGGCCCTAGTATCATACTATGTACGAAGGGCAAGGGAACGATCAGCGTCGGACCGAAGAAGGAAGAGCTGAAGGAAGGCTACGTCTACTTCGTTGGTGCTACCGCAGAGGTAGTCATTGAAAGCGAGACGGATGCTGGAGACGAGGAGGGTCTGGTCACATTCAAAGCTTTCTGCCAGCTCGATGAGGAGGCAAAGCAGAAGCTTTAAGCGACTAAAAGACTAGATCCCTCTGGCACGACATGAGACAATGACAGGAACGTGATGATGCCCATCGTCTGCCCACTTTCACTGCAGTGCGCCCTAGCATGTACATGTGTCGTCTACGACCGATACTTTCAGCCCAGACCTGCTTGTTTAGGCAGGTTGTTCGACAATGTCGCAGGCCAGGTGTTGAGAGTTGCAGGTGGTTTACGGTAGAGCACGCCCTTTGCAATGACAGGTGCGCCCTGGGGCATGTACAATGTCGACTGCAATCGACACTTGGTGAACAAACCTGCCCTATTCGGCAAATACGTGATCAAAGTATCGATTGACTTTGCCCGAAGATTTTATGCAGACATGAGACTAGAGCGGCCACAATGAAAGTGCAAGGTCGCACACTCGACGCGTTGCGCTAAGTTCCCCACAACGCGTCTGCCATGCACCCATGTCGCGCCGAACCACCCACACAGCTTGGACACCTTCTCTCAGCAACCGTTCCTAGCCATGTCGAAGCAGGGGACCGTCGTAGAGCAGAAGCAGTTCTTTCTGCAAGCGAAGAAGCACCACCTCTCGCGCGCAATCATTCCGTCACAGCGCCTCAAGACCATCGCAGACGACGGAGGCATTGAGCTCAGCGTAGTCAAAGGCGCCCTCGACAAAGTCAACCGCGACCTCAAGCAGCACTCGCGCAAAGTTTATAGCCGGCAGATGATCGACCACATCGTCACGCAGATCGACGACCTGTACTGGGAATCTGGGGCGCACGACCTCGCCGACGATGAGGACGAAGCACACGACGACGACGTAGACACGCTCCGTAAATTCGACGATCTCACCCTAGATGCCAACATCGCCAAGCTGCCTACTGTCTGGGACACTTCTGTCGACCGCACATCCTCCGACGTCTCGCAAGACGAATACACTGCCGCGCTCGCACGCCTGCAAGATCTCTCTGCTCAGCGTCTTGCGCTGCAGAGCAAGCTCACCACCTATCGCACGCTGCTCACGTTGCTTGAGCCATATCAGAAGCCAAAGGAGAACATACAGCCGAACCTCGTATGGAGGGATGCGCCGCTTGCGCCCGAACTGACGAAGACGAGAACCCTGGCTATACGCGTTGCAGGCAGAGTGGGTGAGAGATTCGGCGATGTGCAGGTGCCAGCGACGAACGAGGAAGATGGGGATGTTGACATGCTGGAGATGCAGCAGGGGAAAAAAAAAGTCGATGCTGTTCTTGCGGGCTGGTGAGACGTAGCAGGGTGCTCGCTCTTGATTGTTCTGCTAGAGAAGCAGGCATGAGCGAGCGTTGCGCTCAGTCGACGGCAGGCACACGTTGATGTGCACTTGTCTCCACCCTTCAAGTCGGTCTCACCACAGCACGACACCAACTATCACTACAGCTGATAACGCTATTGCTACCTCTTAGCAGACATTCGCTATATAACATGGCTCGTGCGTGGACGGCATGATCATGCAGCCGCTCCTGTTAACAATGTGTAGGTTCACGCCGAATATCTCGCAAAACAGCCCCCATGACTACCTCCAGGCTGCCACCAGGGGCAAACACTGCGGTCAGGCGTAGGGAACGCAAAGAACGCTACAGGCGGACTTGTACTGCACCAGAGGTACACAGACATTGTAAGACTGTTGTCTCTGCCGCTCTCGCAATATTCGAACGCAACGTTGAGCTGGCGAGTCGAAGACGACTGTCGAGGCGCCGTCCATGGCACATTAAGAACCGCGCTTCAAGTCCCAGTCCCATCCGCCAAATGGTCGTCCCAGAGCAACCTACGGCCGGAACCCCAACCTCCAGCAATCCTGGTGTGCCTTTCGACGAGATCCGCAGATCCCTCCAGATGACCACGATCAGCGACGCTTCAGACTCGTCTGCGTCCGAATCCTCCATGAGCACTGTGAAGCCCAAGAAATCCAAGAGGCGACGTTCTTCGAACCGCCCCCGAAGCAGCTCTGATCCCACTACGGACGTACCCCGGCCAAGGTGGCGTTAGGAACCACGGTCAGACGAGCACGGCATACTACGATTGAACAGGGACGTCATCGCAGCGAGTTGCATGCTCACTGTGAAAGGAGATCTGCAACTCGAGAGGCTCAAGATGTCTATCGGCCAGGAGTCTGGCGACATACTGAATCGCGAACGAGAAAGGCGGTTTAACGCCCTGGACTTGGCCAATTGCCCAGGCACCCTCCAGGACCCGGCAGACTACCTTCAGGGCGAGGCAGAGATGCAGTCCGAGCGTAGGTCTGGAGAAGAGGACGTGGTGGTTTCTGAATCATCTGTGCCGAGCAGTTACTCTGATGGTCAAGACGACGGCGAGGGGTTACACTGTGATACCGAAGACGATAGCGTGGGTGTGGTCGCTGGTCCCAGCACAGGCAACAATATGGCATATGGAATGTCGTGCCCTATGCCCATGGGCCCATACCAACCCGACAAGCATGCCACGCCTAGCCTGGGGACTAATCACGATGATGACGATGACTGCTGGTGCGGATATTGCGTGGGCTCGCTCTTGGTATGTTGGAATCATTGCTGGTGGACCTGGGGATGCAGCTGCTGCATGTGCGGGGAGCCTCGGACAGGATGAGCGCCAGGACTTGGTGTGGACTTTAGATTCGCCATTATATTACACAGAACGTTCAAAGAGCCTCTTGTGGTTTCAGATTCCATTCTCCTTGGAGATGATGGGTAGAAAATCTTTCGTTGATGGGTAGAGAATCTTTGATTTCTCCCCGCGTGTCTCGTGAATCCTCTAAGATCGACTGTCTTCCTGACTTGACCGTCTGCCCGCCAAACGCCGCGCTATGCAATGCCCAAACACGCTGTATCGCCTCAACATGCTCTCGTGTACAATCCAGAAAAAAAGAACATGCTACTCGGTCTTCTCCTCCTCATCACTGCTATCCCCCTCTCTCTCCTCCCACCCTGCCAGCCTCCTCAGCACTCGATTCTCCTCCTTCAACCCCCGTATCTCAGCAACAAGCCCCTCGTCCCCCTGGCTCTGCACCTTCAGCGCCTGCCGGGCGTACTCGGCGACGCGGCCCAGCCCCGCCTGCCACTCCGAGTGCTCGAGGCGCAGCTGCATGCTTGTTGCGCGCTCGGTGTCGAGGAGGGTCTGGTAGTGTTTGTGCAGGGCGAGAATGGAGGAAGTCTGCGTGTATGCGTAGGGCCGCAGCTTGTCGAGGAGCAGGGTGAGGGCGTTTTCGTAGTCGGTCACGAGGCTGGTGAGCGAGGCGTTGTGCGCGGAGAGGGCGGAGAGCGAGGACTCGAGGGAGGCAATGCGGGATTGCAGCGTGGTGCGTTCGGCGGTCAGGGCTGCTGCTGGTGGCGGGTCTGTCAGTATACTGTCCGCGTTGCCACACACACAGCGGCGGGATACACACCGCTCAGCTCCCCGTTTACTTGGGCCGAAGAGGGAATCGCGCCGCCTTCCTCGGCGGCCCGTTGTTGCAGTGCGGCGACGCCGTTCAGCACGCCCGCCGTCTGCGCCTTGTTCTCCTCGAGCAGCTGCGACAGCTGCTGGACTACGCCCCACAGGTGGTTCATGTCTGTCTGCTGGCCGCCGCTCGGCAGGCCGTTGACCATGGGGATGCCGTTCTGCGGCGCGGCGCCGTTCATCGAGGCCTGGGAGGGCGAGGGCGAGGGCGAGGCACGGGACATGCCGCCGGCGTTTACGCTGCTGTCGAGGAAGGAGTAGTTGTTCATTGCGTCTGCAGGGCGCGAGATTTGACGCGGGAAGTGGGCGCCGCGGCGCGGTGGGTGGAGATGCGACGGGAGCTTGTAGGGTTGTGCGTTTCGGGTCGATTGCGGCTATGGACACTGGAGGTTCGGTAGAGCACAAGGTCAGATGTTTGGGTTTCCGCTGGGGGCCTGGATCGAGTGTTGATTGCAATGCGCCAGATGTCTGAGTGTGGGGAAGTACCACCGCGGGAGTGAGCAGTCGCGCAGGGTACGGCCTAGCGTCTTGGTACCAACAGGGGTGTCTTGTTCTGACTTGCGGCCCTGAGTGTCGAGAGCAGCGAGCAGTCATGTTGCGGGAAGGTGGTGTCGTACTTGGTGTCTATTGGAAGTAGGAATCTTCAATCCTTACAGGGGCATGCTATGTAACAATGGGTATAACCATGCGTCCCACCATACGAGAAATCCGTCAAGCGCTATATGTACCATGCAAGTCGCACACGCTATGCGAGAGATGCCAATGCTGATCAAAGTACTCGCTAAAAACTCAAAAAGAAATCTACCCTCTACCGCACCTCCTTCTACACCTCCATGTTCTCAAACGGATCGCGGTCCGGCGGCAGTCCTCTATACATGACCTTTCCACGTCCGTCAAGTCGGGCATTGACGCTGGTGATCCAGATGCGCTCACTGAAAGCACTCGTGCGCTGGATTTCGTCCTTAGAGATACCCAGCTCGTCGTGCGGGATCCAGACAGCCGGTTGAATAGTTCGTGTGGCAGGGTGCTGAAAACTGCGCTTAATAAGCTTCTGGCGGGCCTCGGGCTCCATGTCTTGAAGCTCGTCGTCAATGTTATCGAACAAGTTGGCTGTGGGGAGCACCTGCGACTCAATGTCGCGCACAGGTCGGGAGATGCCATCGGTGACGTCCTCCAAGCCGCGTTTGAGTGTATCCGCGAAAGCATCGAGAGGGTCCTTGCGCTTATGCTTCTTAGGCGTCGCGTGTGACCGGGAACGAGAGCGGCTATCATTGACCGAAGTACGCGACTTGTTGGCCCACTTCTTACGCGACCGCTCAGGGCTGTCGAAGTGCGTAAGCTCGAAAGCTTCGTTACCATTGCCGGACGGTGTCCGCTGGGCAGCTAGACGGTCCATGGCTTCCATGTGGGCACGCTCACGATCTTCTGCCTTCTGAGCGGCAGCCTCCTCTCCAACGAGCGACTGATGCTCCGCATCGTCTTCCTTGGTCCATCGAGCGGCTTGAACGCGCTGAAACTCCTCGTCTCGCTCGACAGCCTCATCCTCGAAAGTAATCGGAAGGTAGGTGAAGAGCGGACCAAAAGCTCGGTTGAGTATAAACTGGAAGAGAACCGTGAAGATCATGGTGATGATCATGATGATAGCGTGGGGTAAACATGAGTTGTTGCTCTGCAAGAAGAACAGGCCGATGAGGCAAAGTTCCATGAAGTAGATGCCAGTGAACAGCTGGTTGACGGCCTTGGGGAAAATCAGTCCATTCGTTTCGGCCGTAGCGTACGAGACGTAGATCATCTGGTATCGGTACGTGAACCAGAACAGGCTGAAAGTGATCAACATCATGATCATGATCAACGGTGAGATGACCGAGTAAATAATACCGATGGAACCAAAGTTTGTGTAGACCGGAATCATGGTGCCCCAGTTGATGCCGGACCTGTTCAATACCCTGGAAACTTTCTCACGGGGAGTTGTGTCGAAGAAGCCAAAGAGAATGATGACAGCGATCGCGCCAATCTGTAGAAGAGTACCGGAGCTGATACTGAAGGCCTGAAGAATCATGTACGAGAAGAAGTAGTTCGCAGCCCTGGGTAGGTTTTGAGCCAAGGTCTGAGGAATGCCGATGGGGTTGTTGGTGATCTCCTCGATCGTCGCCGTGATACCAGTAGACAGGGACACGACCAAGAACAGTTGGATGAACACGAATGCGAAGTAGAAGTTCTGCACTAGAAGCTCGCGCTCTCCAGAGGTTGTAGTTCCAGTTACGCCAGCGAGGAACCGGAGCAGAATTGGCAGAACCGCGAACAGCACAGCCAGAAGTAGCGGAGGCAAGACACCCTCGACGAAGCTAAGCGCCCAGGGCGGCAATTTCTCGAGGAAGCCTAGCCAAGGTAGATCGTCGGTCAGGGTAGACACCTGGGACAGAGCTCCAGTGAACGAGACTGGGATACCCCAGAAGATGATCAGACCGACGATCAGCAAGATGACACCAAACAGGCGAAGGTAACGTTCCCACCACTTCATCGTCAGGTTGTCCCAAAGCACGTGATTTGGATTTACTTCAACGGTTCTGGGGTCCATCTGCCTTGGGACGTGATGACTGAGTGACTGACAAGCCATATGGGCGGCGACTTGGTGGTTGAACTGAATGAAGGCAGAGTTCATGAGTGGGTATCGCTCAGGGTGAGCCTGATCCTCATCAATCTCCGCGTTGAGACGAGCCAGCTCCTTGCGACAATGGTAGATCGTGTCAACCTTTTTGCCAATTAACGGGATTGCTGGCCACCAATCCCACGAGAAGATAGGAAGGCGCATAGTGTCGCGGTCCTTGGGCGTGATGTACGTTCTCCAAAGTGCGGTCTTGTCATCTTCTTCGGCAGCTTCATTGTAGATACCTCTCAGGTCATACTTGACCTTGACAGGTTCTTTCAGTTCGTCGGGCAGGACCTCACCCTCTGTGCGGAAAGGCTGGGGACTTGTGAAGTCATCGCTCATCCGTCGCAGTGGACGTATGGGGTTCAAACGCGAGTCATTGAACTTCTGCAATGCGCCCTTCTTCTTGTCCTTTTCTTTGTGTTGGTGCTTGTGTTTGTGTTTCTCGTCAGGCGTGCTTTGCTGGGTGACAGTTTGATCAGACTCCAGCGGGTCCCGATCTGGGACGGCTAGCGGCGAGTATGTATCGCTGCTAGCGCCTCGGGTGATGAAATCCGCGGAGGTTGGCGAGGAGATGGGTCGCTCCCCACTTCCATCAAGAGGCTGAGGCTTGCCATTTTTGTCCTTGACAAAAGCTCCCCTCAGACCGCCATAGAGCTTCTTGTTGAAATTGCCCACGCCCTGTCCTACGTCGCGGAACCCATCTCCAACGGCATGCAGGCCCTGACCAACAAATGGGATTGGCAAAATGCCCTTTTTGCGTGAAGGTGATGAGGAGCGTGACGAGTCAGAAGACGAAGAAGAAGACCCGTCCTCTTCCAGAACAGACTGGAGCTGGCGCTCGATCTGATGAGGATTACCGGCGTCTGTACCATGATCAATCTTCTCGTTAGCGATCTCTTGGTCTTTCTGCGCTTCTTCTGCCTTTTTCTCCTTCTTGGTCTTCTTCTTTCTGCCTTCTTCCTTCGCCTTGGCCTCAAGCATCTCCTTGTGCTTTTTAGTGCACTTGATAATCAGATTCGTTTCGGCCGACTCGAGAGTACGCGCGATCTTACTCCGCTTATTGACTTTATCTTGTAGTTCATCGTAGTTGCGGTTGATCCAGATCTCCTTGATACCGCCGGGAAAGACATCATAGAGCGCATCGAGAGCAGCCACCGTGAGCCATTTGCGGGGAATGCTCTGTACGAGGATGGTCGTTGCAGAAGCGCGGATGCGGTGCTCGGGCATTGTGAGGATGGTCTGCCTGAGACGAACAAACTTCCTCATCGCGAGGAAGAAATTGAAGCAGACCCAGCAGACGACAAGTACAGCCAAGATCAAGTGCGCCCAGAGGCGATTGCGTTTGTTCTGGAAAGCCACGTTTGGCCACGCGAAGGAGTCCAGTCCCGATACACCTGGCTCATCGCCAACGCGATTGATGGGCAGCAAAATAGGGAGAATGACGATAGCCATGGGTATGAATATGCGAAGTAGAAGCTGTAGATATTGCAGGAAAAGGAAACCATCGACACCTGCAATGCGGATGAGCTCACGATCACTGATCTTGAACACCGTCTTGATAGAGTCGATTGCGGTAACGGGGGCTGCGATGCGCTTGGCTTGCGGTACGAAGGCTGTCTTGTAGTAGCTGTCATCTATTAGTCTTGTCATGTTCGCAGACGTCGAGTACGCACTATATCCTCTGGAAGAGGGTCTGCCGCTGTGTCTTCGGCTTTGTCGAAGTCTTGCCCGAGCGTATGATCTTCCAGTTGCCACTCAGAATTATGAAGAAGCCCATCTGTATGCCGAAGACAACAGCGGCGGTGGACAGAGACGCCGCGAACTTCTCGATACTCTGGTTTTCCCTCCCAAAGGCGGCGCCAGCACCCATGGTGCTGGTATTCGTGGCCGCCGACGCGGTGGACGACATGATTGCAACTGTTGGTGCGCTGGAGCGCTAACTGCAGTATAGATTGTGCGCAATAGGTGGTGGTGGTTGGTATATGCTGAGAGCGCCCTTGGCAGTCAGTGTGAAGCCATAGGTACGTCGTTCAAAGGGAAGTGACGGCGCGGCGTTTGAAGTAAGGGTTCGTAGGTGACGAGGGTCGAGAGGGGTCGTGAAAGGAATGCACGCATAAAGCGAAGGGTCACAGAAAGAGCATTGTTGGTGTTCAACGTCGACGTGTTTTAGACTTACCCTGGTGCGTGCCGGGTACTTGGCAGAGGGCGCCGGCGCCTCCTCGTCACCGCTTGAATCGCGCTCAGCCAAACAATATACCAAAATCGACAACGAGCTGGGGTCTTAGCGCCCGTACACGGGCGTACTCCCGCCAACGTTATCGGGCCTTGCACTTGTCTGTAAGTTGTCTAATGTGACCATGGTCAGCAGTATGTTTCTTTGCTGTTTCGACTCCCTAGATCTTTACATCTATATCGGTAGGAGCATTAAAAGATCCACGTTTTGCGGAGCATAGTCCAGCGACTATCAGAACCCAAACCCCCGTCGATGACGGCGCCAAGGGCCTGTGCTTCGGTGGTGCGCCACGCTGGACCGTACTTCCGTATTCACTCGGCTCGCGTGCTTATCCCATGTCAGTGTCGCAGGAATTCCAAGAATCTGCAGTCCAGCAGCAAGGCATGCGCGCGCACGACAACGCTGATACGTACAGATAGGTCCACATCCCCGTGCGTGCCGAATCCGCCGACGGGGTCAGTGCAAACACTACACAAGTCAATTCAAAAGGGGTGCGAGTACGACGGGGCCTGACCGTGGCAGCAGCTTCCAGGAAAGTCGCCGTAGTAAGCTTCTGACTGCACCATTTTAATATGACCAAGACACTAAGTACGTGGGAAAGGCAGTATGTGGCACAGGCACCGAGCAAGCGAGTCCCAAGCTCAACGCTGAAGCTGTGGCGGTGCAAATGGAACCCGCAATGTTAAGGAAACGAGCATGGCCCGCTCCAGACTCAATTCACTCAACTTTTTATCAATCAGTCATGGTATCGGAAGCCGAAGCCAGGCTTGCACCTCTCGGACTTTGCCTTGCCAAAGAGCAGGGATTCTCACAGCAGAAAGACTGAGCGATTACTGAGCGCTATGAGGATGCATTTAAACTGTTCAAAGAAGCGTTTATGGGCACTAATATCTTCAGCACATGCATATATAGTCTTTGCATCCCTACAGAATGTTGCAATGAATCATCACACCACACCCAAGTGTCTCTCAATCGCACCTTGGGAGACGGCATATCAGAATGTTTTTTGACATTACGCTACAGAAACATGCTTCAGCAAACGAGCCCTAGGGCTCTCCATTTGTAAAGCATGCACGCATCTAGCTATCATTATCCCCGTGTACACTTCCATACCCGTCATCCCCCTACAGGGCCTCCTCCTCCTTCTCAGGGTTGTCGTCGGCCATCAAGCTCTCTTCAAGCTCGGCCGCGAGCGCATCTCCAAATAGGGAGTCGTCATCATCAGGTTCTGAAGGAGCTGCGGTATGCTCAAGCGCTACCCCGTTCTCAGGCATCTCGTCGGCCATCAAGCTCTCTTCAAGCTCAGCCGCAAGCTCATCGGCCCATCCGGAGTCATCTTCAGATTCTGGAGGAGCTGCGACATGCTCTAGGGCATCTTCAGGCATTTCCAAGGGTTGGGCAGTACTCATTGTCCGCTCTAATGTCGAGGGGTTCTCGACGATCTCGAGCTCTGCAGGTTCAGGCTCTGG
This sequence comes from Didymella pinodella, assembly GCA_039634465.1. Classification (NCBI taxonomy): domain Eukaryota; kingdom Fungi; phylum Ascomycota; class Dothideomycetes; order Pleosporales; family Didymellaceae; genus Didymella; species Didymella pinodella. Next base: position 640,980 of record CP113352.1, read on the forward strand.
GGATGTAGAAGGGCTGAGAGGCTGGGCTGCTGCCAGGGCAGAAATTGGTAAGGGAATGGGGTCAATGGCAGGAGCAGTGATCTGAGTCGGAGTTTTGCCCGTACTCTTGATCTTGAGCTCCGCAGATACAGGCTTGGAAAGCTCTGGGGATGAAGGAGGGCTGGGTTGCTGGGCTCCTTCCAGTGCAGAAGTTGGTAAGGGACTGGGATGAATGACAGGAGCAGTGGTTTGAGTCATAGTCTTGCCCGTGCTTTTTTCTTGAGTCTTTGGCTTAGCTCTGGGACTCTGAGTATCTCCAGAGCTGGCTTTAGTCTTGGAAGTCCGAGTGCCTCCAGTCTTTCGCTTAGCCTTGCCTGCAGTCGGTGCTGAGGGCGGGGTATCTTTAGGCATCTCCATGCGGGCTCTCTTGGAAGCTCGCTCTTCAGCTCGTTGCAAGTCGAGGTCTATCTCATAATCTCTCTTGGCCTTATCCCTGTTTGCCTGGATAGCCTTCATTCCAAATTTGCCCTCAAACCGATCCCTCTTCATATTGTCAATCCACAGTCCATTGTGCTCTTTTTCAATTCGGTCAAGCTTGTCCTGTCTCTTGTCGCTCAATTCAGCTTGCAACCGGCACTTGTCTGTGGCGATTTCGTCCCGCAGCTTCTTCTCCTCATCCAAGCTTAAGTTGCTGGATATAAGTTCAGACTCAACAGCATCCCATCGCATACGATAGTAGAGCATCTCTGTTGCGTCAATGAAATAGAGAGACATCGCCATGATGTCCTTGAAAGTAGCTTCTTCGGAGGTCCAATGGGTGGCAGCATACTTGTGCCTCTTTGCTGGCGGCTCTATCTGTTGCAAGGAAGCGAAGAGAAAATACTGGTTGGAGTTGCCGACGTTATTGAGCTTGTGAATCAAGAATGCTGAGCCGTCTCTCCAGAACTTTGCATCCACCTTCTGCCTGGGTGACGAAGCAGTCTTGGCTTCTCTTTTAGTGGTCTGTTGTGAAACCGCAATACATTCATTTGCGGCCTCGTCGTTGGTAAGGTCGATCACAACAGGAGTCGCGACTACTGGAGCAGATGCTGGTGTCGCAGGGACCTTTGATTTGACAGTCTGCACCCTGGCCGGAGGATCTGGAAGATTTGTCTGGGCGTTCACAGAGATGCTAGGGTCTGTAGTGGATTGCGCTAGATCATCCCTACTGCTCCGAGATACCAATGGTGCCTGCTGCTGATAGCGGGCTCTTTGACTACCAAAGTTCTGGTGACCATGGCCTGACTGTTGAATGCTAAAGTTCGCAGAGCCCACATTGACATTGCCATAATTGTCTGATTGCTTGTTAGCAATTTTCTCTGGCTGACCGACTGAAATACAAGACTCACAAATGGGAGGCTGATACTGAGATTGAAAGTGCATATGTTGCTGCTCAGGGCCATACGGAAGGTGTTGCAGTCCTCTCTGACGCATGCTATTATGCCATTGCTGCTGCTCAATTTGGTGTTGCAGTTCTTGCTGACGCATGATATTGTGCCATTGCTGCTGCTCAATCTGGTGTTGTTCGCATACGCGTGCTACTTCTTCATCTGTGAGCGGCATGAGCTGACCAGTGCGGGCATCGTTATACCAACCGGGAAAAATGGGCTGAAGCCAGAGAGGAAAAGAAAGAGGAGACATCCTGTAACTAGCTTTGCGAGCTGCTATGGGATTGCTGGAGCTGGGCTTTGAAGCTGAACGTGCAGAATATACCTTCGATGTATGAGAACGAGAACAGCACTGGAAGCAGAGTGTGACAAACTTATAACATCTCTGCAATAACAGACAGTAGAACCATTGCTGATGAACCGAAGGACCGTACATGATGCAGCCAATACAGAGCCAGATTAGCAACCGCACCCTTCGAAACCAGCGCATGTGGCCTTCAAAACCTTGGTTGAGTAAGATTCGCCCAACAGCAACAGCTGTCCCTAACGTCGTGGCCTACGCGTCACAGCTGTGCACATCTGGTCCCCAATGATGATCCACGGTTCACCCTCAGCAAAGCCTTTGATGCCGCGGCCATAGTCCATGATGCTGCCAGAAGCCTCTCGAATCCAGCTTGCGACCCAGAAGACCCATCTCTCGTGGCAGGGCCTTGATTTTCTGCTCGATCATGAGCTCTCCGACCCATTTCGCATATTGCAGCTTTTCTTCTTGTTCTTGTGCGCTCAGCTCGGTACCCTCATTAACCGCACTGAAGCTCAAAATCAGGTCGTACCAATCGTAGACCCTCAGGTCTGATACAATCCATCTCTTTCCAGGCGTGAAGTTGCGATGCGTCGCAATGATCGCACGCGCGACGTCTTCACCGTGCACAAAGTGTACGGCACCTCGATTCTTGACATCGTCCTTGCTCTTGACTATACGCGGCAGCCACTTTGAGGGAACACGCTCACCACCGTAGAGACCAGATAAATCTAAGACGCAGCCATGCTCGCCTATTAACTCATCTTCGGCGATGGCACGTTCATTTTCCTTGTCGTACGGCGCGTTATCGTCGCTCCAGTCATCAGGTAGCTGGTTGAAGATGCTCGTTGCGCCCAATTGGATCCAGTTGTTCTTCGCGCCGTGTGCGGCTTGGTACAGTCCGATGATAGTTTTCGATTGCCTATGGCCCTTGAGCGGAAATGTGACAAGTACGGTACGTGCAGACGGCAGGCGCTTGTATGGCTCGACAGATCCGGAATCAGGGTCGAACTTGAACGGAATGGTGTTGTCTCTCCCGCTGGTCGTTGTTGCTGCCCATTTGATGCCTTCTTTCTGCAGTTGGGGGATGAGGAAATTGCTCGTCCACCCCGCGCCCAAGATCAATAAGTCTACCTCTTGCATCGCTTCGCGTAACATTTTGTCTTTAGCTCAGTCTGAATGGGCGTAGGGGTCTCGACAAAATTGATTGAGCAATGGGTTGTTGTTCGTGTTGTTAATGCGGATGAGGTTCAAATCATATTCAACTACGGTTCCAAACGGCTGGGTCGACATCGTGACGTCTTTCCCGTCAGCCCCACTTAATTGCCCGGACCCTTACCCGTCGAACCATAGTTGAATGGACATTTTCTATCAATCTAACCAAATAGATGAGCCATCAAGTTCAAAACTCGGTTGATGTGTACCTATGGTCTTGTTCCTCCATTCAGAACACGAACAGCTATGGAGTAAGATTAACACTTGTACTGCACATTGTTGTCCAGCCAAGTCTCCAATACTTTGTTAACCTCACCGGGCTTTTCCAGTTGTACCCAATGGCCCGCTTCAATTGTCTCATACGTCAAGTCTTGCACCGCATCCCTCTGACTCTCACCCATCTTCGGCGTGACGCTTGGCGAGCATACAGCGTCATACTTGGCGTCGATATACAAGACTGGGAACTGCAGCTTGCCTCCATTCTTCTCACTCACTGCGAATTCGCTATTGACGTCGTGGTTCAGATAATAGGCTGTTGCCGGAAACCAGCCGTGCTTCTTGTGGTTGGCAACCATGTTGTCGTACAAGGATCGGTCGAGGAATGTGTACTCCAGAGGGATGTCTGGAACAGCTTCAGGATGGCCGCCGAACCAACCTCCATCGCGAATCACTCTTGAAGTCCGAGGATTCGGTTTTCCGTAGTTCTCAGGGCTGTGTGGGACGTATAATGCCTTGCAAACTTTCTCGTTCACACTCTCATAGTCATGCACGCTCTTCTCAGGCTCCTGCTCGTAGTACTTCATGTACTCAAATTGACCGTACGGGAACTCTTCCTCCGGGTAGACGTCGCGGTTTACCAGTGTTACGCAGTAATCCAGTCCGAGCTCGATAGTCCGGTATGGCACGGAGATGGCGCAGTAACCGAGGAACAGCTCGGGGTGGTGTGCGGCAAGCGCGTTTACGACGCCACAGCCCCAGTCATGGGCGACCCATACTGCTTTTGTGATGGCGAGCTGTTTGGCAAGGTCCACCATTTCGCCAACAAGAACTTCTAGAGAGTACGCACGCTTGTCCTTCGGACTCGAGGAGCCGGCGTAGCCGCGCATGTCAGGTGCGATGACACGGTATTCGGACCCTGCAGATCCTGTTGTGAAGTGTTTTAATTGGTGTTTCCATATCTCTGCCAGGTCGGGCCAGCCGTGGATGAAGATGAGCGGAATGCCATTGTGCGTGCCCCCCTCGTAGTAGCGAGTCGTTTGGCCGTTGGGGTGCGTAATTTCGGCTGCTTTGAGGCTCTCCATCATGTCGCGTGCTGCGTGATGCAATGAGCTGATGTCGAACGGCGAGAAAAACACAGGGTTGTGGTTATGATATGATCACTTCAAAGTTCGTGCGGGTACCTCGGTGTTTACATCATGAGGGGTTTCCATCTATAATCATTTTGTCGGCTACTTGTCTTGCACGTTCTCCAGATCGCCTCAACTCACTAATCTTGACAGCGCAGACCGAGGTGAGAACAATCTGAGCGCGGATTGGCACAAAGATTGCGAAGTGAAGCTGACATGAGATCATACAGATAATCTGACATGTACCCCGCATTTCGGGGCCATCACCAGGACTCTTGGGGCTGCGCGAGTAGGCCAAAGATGTTCTCACATGAATACATTGGTCGACCTCGATTACAGTCTTGAAATGATGGATAGACAGCTATTTCAACAAAGCGAGATGGCTGCGCACTGCAGCAGCTCCTCAGCCTCCTGCACGTCGGCGATCCTTCTATTTGTGAAGACAGGCCCCCAGCCAACCCTGGCGGCAACTTTGCATCACCCTCGTTTCCCACATATTACCTTGATCCCAAATATGCTTGCCCGAACCTCAGCTGAAGTACCGTGTGCTCTGTCACGCTCTCCATGAGCGACTCACAAGCATGCAGCAAGACTGCTGGGACACGATACCAACCCCTGCACGCCCATGTTGAGCTCAGCAACCTGAGCATCACAGCTGAATACGGACATGATCACAAGTTTGATCGAAGATCTGATGCCACCACACGTCTGGCCTTTCGCAACCTGTTCGATGGCTGGCGATTCGGCGCGTCCCTCGGCTGGCTGGCCTGCCTACTGGTGCTAATTCTCAACATTGTTCTGACCATCTGGGGCGCACTGCGCAGCAAAGGTCGTAATGGACACATTTTCGAAGGCAGTTGTGACCAAGCGAAACACTACAACATGGGGTTGCACGTCGTAATCAACGTCCTGAGTACGCTGATATTGGGCGCAAGTAATTACTCTATGCAATGTCTCAGCGCACCGACAAGAAAGGACATCGATGATGCACACTGCAAAGGCACATGGGTTGATATAGGGGTGCAGAGCCTCAAAAATCTAGGCCGAACGCAGCGATGGAAGTGGATAATGTGGGTACTGCTGGGATCGAGCAGTTTGCCTATACATTTGTTGTAAGTATGGAGCTACTTGCGCGTTTTGACAGCTGGACTCACCCCGTAGATACAACTCGATGTTCTACTATACAATCATTAACAACGACTATGACCTTTATTGGGCATCACGGGACTGGCTCGAAGGCGCCTGGTATGACTCATATCACCTTCCTGCTGGCGGTACGTACCGCACGCAATGGGACCCGACCTTTGAAAAGGTGATGAACACAAGTGTCACCAACTACGACAGCAACCCAGCAGCGCTGGTGTCTGCCTTTCAGAGCGATCGCTCCCAATTCGAGGTTCTCACTCCGGAAGAGTGCATCGACGCCTACGCGCGGACATATCTTTCCGATCGCCGGAACGTGGTCCTGGTCTCCGACATGTTCGTCGGAAAGCATAGCCTCAACGCAGACTACACTGAGACTATGACTAACGTCAGCAGCAACTCATCTCTGCATGCGATTTCCACAAGCAGTGATCAATACGACTTGTACAACAAGTACAATCGCTACGGATGGCTCTGCGACTACAACGGTCGCTCAGATTGGGATGAGAACGGCGGTTGTACTGCAGAGAGTGCCAAAAATAAAGTTCAAAACGCCGCTTGGATAGTCTACGGGTGGACAGTCAGTGGCTGTGTGAGCGAGAAGGTTCAGGAAAGGTGCAGTGTCAACTTCAGCCTCGGGGTCGGCATCGCCGTCATCTTGGCGAACTTGGGCAAGACCTTATGTATTGCAGCTGTGTGTATGTTGCTCACTGATCAGCCGTTCCTCACGATTGGCGATGCTATTTGCTCCTTCTTCCGCTCCCCGGACCTGACAACGACCAATTGTTGTCTGTTGACCAGAGATGAGATACGGACCCAATGGAGATCGCACCGCGCTACGGGCGCACGACCTCCACCAAAAGCCTACCTAGCTTCTGTACAGAGGCGCTGGCACGCACCGGGTTGGAAGAGCTGGTGTAGCTTTCTGTTGCTGTAAGTACGTCAGGCGTTGAGGCACCCTTTCTAACGGGATCAGGTTCTGCACCTGTCTACTCATAGTTATGGCTCTACTCTTTTATGCCATCGGCAAGATGAAGAAATGGCAATCAGGTTCCTTCTCTTCCCTTGCCGCCCTCGGCTTCGGTGCCGCCACCTCGGAGACGGTCGTCGAGTGGGGCATTCCCGTCTCTGGCAGCAGTGCCCTGATCACGAACGTCCTCGTCGCCAACACACCCCAAGTTATCCTCTCGGGTATCTATTTGAGTCTGAACAATGTACTCACACGCATTCAAATGGCTGTGGAGTGGAGCAGCTACTCTGTCGAACGCAAAGCGCTGCGCGTTTCACACAACCGTGCTGGATCGCAACGCTCGACCTATTTTTTGCAGCTGCCATACCGAGTTGCACTGCCATTGATGATTGTCTCGGCGACTCTGCATTGGCTGGTATCGCAGAGCATTTTCCTTGTCAGTGTTAATACTTTTGATGCCCGTGGACAGCCGAAAAGGGACGAGAGCGAGATTGCCACATGTGGGTTTTCACCTGTGGCTATCATGTGCACGCTTGTTGTGGGTGCGGTTGTCATATTGTTGTCCTTCTTCTTGGGTGCTCAAAAGCTCCCTTCCAGTGGCATGCCGTTGGTAGGGTGTAACAGTGTCGGTATTGCTGCTGCCTGTCATCCATTATCCAATGGCGAAGACGCGCAGAAACCTTTGATGTGGGGCGTAATCAGCGAGAGCAATTACGATGGAATCGGACACTGCAGCTTTTCTAGTTCTGCGGTCGATCTACCCATACAGGGGCAGCAGTATGCTTAGTTGATGTTCTTCAGAACCCTGTTATGGTAATTGATCATATCTAGAAACTGCACCTAAACCTAGGATCATCCTTAACCGTCGAATCTGTGATGGGCGCCCTATTGGGATTGATCTCGTGAGCCATATGAATGACAAAGTCTGGGTTGCGGAGTGGGTCGACAGTGATAGCGAAGTCGCCCAATCGCGCTCCAAGGAAGCGGTTGTCGGAATCTTGCTTACTGTGTCGAAGTAGCTTACGGATGGTTGCACCGGAATCAGCTACCCTTCGCCAATATGTATCAGATTTAAACGGTATCCACAATCATTAAAGCCTGCCAGGTGATCAATTAGCCAAAGCCCTTGTATCTTCTGCCCAACATTCGTCCTCTTCCTGACTTCGTTTCTACCCCTTCAAGCTCTAGCAGAAAATCTCAAATTCCTTGCACGATGATCACCAAAGCCGACATCAAGCCATAGCTCCACGCACTAGCTGTGTCATACACCTTGCACAATGCGTCGATAATCAATATTGATGGTTCAGTGTGCGAACAACGCCGGCACATATGTAACGACACATGCATACAAGTCGAAAGCCATTCGGCACTGCATCGACAATGGTGTCAAAAGGGAAGCGCGTAAAATTTCCGGTTCGACAAACGTCCTCGTGCAGGCGAAGGATCTTCGTCGCTGCTTTTATGCAGGCCTCAGCAAGATGGTCAGATTGATCTTCGAGTCTGGGTTGACGCCGCACTCCGAGGTGACTCTTCAAGTAATGTCAGACCCTTGCTACAGCACAGAATTTTTCCCATAACGATCCTTGCAAAGCAGTAGTTCAAGTAAAGGTGGAAGGTAGCTCGGTAGCTCGAGGTGCACGGGTGGGCCGACTCCACTTTCGACACAGGTGGCAATGAGCGTTTCCAGTGCTTGAGTACGGTTTCCATACCTGCAGGTAGGGTTTCCCGAGGGCTGTGATACTGGTCATTAAGATGTGCAGATTTTTTGACAAAACACGCATTTGATAGCTCTCTGGCCTTTGGTAGTGAGTGAAGAGGGGCGATGGGCAGTCGCTCGTGACCTTCGATTTGATCCAGAATCTGATGAGCTGTGCGTTGGCAAGCTGGTGACCAACGATGCTGAATGCTTGTCGGGCGTCAAGCACAGCAAGCGGCGAAGGTAAATTGGCTGTGATTATCGTCGTATCGATAGATCTCGGGTTATTGAGTTTCACCGCTGTGCACCTGCGATCGGCGTCAATTACTGAAGTAAGATTAATGTCTGTGATGTTAGCGTACCTCTCCAAAAAATATACAATCCACTAAAGTCTTCTGCGAGGTTCCTTCTCGATGTCATTAATATTGACTTCCTCAGTCTTAAGATGCAAGTCCATGGCCTATGCCTTCCTCAAAGCTAGGCCAAGGTAGATGTAGGACGAGCTGATAGAACTGGAAGGTAAGAGAAAGACTCCATTGACAAAAGTGGCTTGCACTGTACGTATGGATTTCAGCCCGATGATATCGGGTACGAGGCTTTGAGCTTGATGGTATAAGATGCGGCCTGGGTCACTATCCTGCGGTGGAGGCGTAGTTCTTGAACTTCTGGTCGTAACAATGTTGCCCATTGACTGCCGAGGACAAATACGGCATGTGCTAGACATACAAAGGCAGGACCCAGGAGCACATTCACGTGCCGAGTCTGGCACTCTGCGTCTGCGACGACGTCATTCGGCTGGTGATTCCATTGTATGCTCGTAATGGTGTTCGAGTAATGATCGGCAATCTGGCGATGGAGACGCGAAGCCGAACGCTACCACTAGCATACTTTCCTTGCAACGATCATGGGCAGGCGCAATGAGCTGAGTCTTATCAACGCCTTCCGATATTCAATTCAACCATCAACACCATGTTCTATGTCTAGACTTTTAGCTTGCCCCACTCACCAACGCCACAGCTTGTCGAGGCCGCACCTAGAATCCATCCTCTATCCCTGACTTCTTCTCAGCGTCCAGCCTTTCGTTGTTCACGGTCCACCACCACTCGTGGTTTTCGTTGCTGCACTTTCCAGGAGCCTCATCCCAGGGCTTGGGGCTGAGGATGTAGTGGATGTTCTTGACCTTGTCGTCCTGCCATATCTGGTGGTGGACACCCTCAGTCCTCATCGTCTTCAGCGCATTGTAGATGTATGGCAGCGCAACCCAGCGCCCCCAGAAGACGTCGCTCAGCAACGACTGATCGGCGAAGTCGTAGTTCATCGATGACTCGTTGGCGAGCTGGTCGAGGATGAGATTGTAGACGGCCTTGCTGGGGTTGACGACCTGCAAGCCACCGTTGGGCATGCCGAGACCAACAGCAGGCCCTGCACCGACAGTCTGTGCGGTCTCAGGGTCGCCATGCTGCGAAGTGAAGGCGCAGTTCTCGGGGATCCAGTCCTTGGGGTAGTGCGGCTTCTTCAGCGGATTGCACACGCAGGCGTGACTAGCGGCAAAGACCTTGTTGCCTTTGCCAGCGGCGCTCGGCGGGTCAAGCTCCATCTCCATCAGCTCATCCATGTTGTGGAGGACGAGCATATCGCTGTCCAGCTGCACGACCCGGTCATAGTGCTCGAGCGAGAAGGGCGTCAGCTTGCTCCAGCAGTCGTAGAAGCGGGGGTCGTTGGTGTAGTCCTTCGAGACCTTAGGGAGAAGGTACTTGACGTGCTCTTTGGGAATACCGCGCGCGTCCAGGGCAGCGTGACCCTCGGCAGGGAAGGTGTCAGTGTAGAGCGCAACAAGGGGGTATTTGCTGCCGTGCTTCTTCAGGCTGTAGTCTAGAGTAAGGAGGCCAGTCAGGTAGGCCGTGTTGGTGATCAAGGTGGTCCACACTGTTGTCACGATCAGCCATGCGCTCCATGTGAAATGTACCCCACAATGTCAAGCTCACCCTTCTTCGACTCGATCGGCACCGAGGGTGTCGCTGCAGTCCCTGACATGATATCTGCTGTTGTAAAGAAAGAATGCGGCGGCAAGAGTTATCAGTGTATGTGTAGTAGCCAGCGATCAAAGACACGTATTGTGAACCACTCCATGTTGCATAATCACGTCCGCATCAGCTTCCTAGCGGGGCACCAGGAACGAAGTTCAGACGATCGTTTCGATCCAAGCGCGAAATGCAGGGTCCGAAAACGTCCAAACGCCGATCTCGCACGTCACCATCCGTGTCGCGGACGCTTGTGCGTCTCCGATGGAGCAGGGCTACTGACGGCTGACAGACGCGATGGACAATTCCTCTACGATCTTCATGGAGTTTCTCCACACGCTGCTGCTGCTGACTTCTGCTCGGCCGGCATGATTGTGCAGCCTCACGACGCGACAACACCTCGACAATGGCTACCACGGTCATGAAGACGGGCGAGCAGCCCGCAGCGGCCGCTGTTGTAGACCCTGCCGATAAGAAGCAGCCGGCACATTACCGCGGATTTGTTGCTGGTGTTTTCTCGGGCATTGCGAAGCTGTCAGGTACGTGTGATGTTTGAGGAGGTTCGCGAAGACCACAGCAGGCTGACCCTTGCAGTTGGACACCCATTCGACACAGTCAAAGTGCGGCTACAGACCACCGACGCGTCACACTTTCGAGGGCCACTGGACTGTCTGCTGCAGACTTTGAGGAAGGAGGGTTTTGCGGGCCTCTACAAGGGTGCCACACCGCCGCTGGTGGGATGGATGTTCATGGACTCGATGTATGCGTGCTCAACCTCACCGTCCGTTCTGAGACACGGTCGCTGACACGCAACAGTATGCTCGGCTCCCTGAGTGTCTACCGCCGAGAACTCAATGACCGCTTCTTCAATCCGCCCCGATTCGGCCGCGAGCAGGGCAAGCTGCCTGTAGCCGGGCATGCAATGGCTGGCATGATGGCTGGATGGACGGTGTCGTTCATCGCAGCGCCTGTTGAGCACATCAAGGCGCGCCTGCAGATCCAGTACTCGGCCGACAAAAGCAAGAGACTGTACAGCGGACCGATCGACTGCCTCACGAAGATCTACCGCGGCCACGGCATTCGCGGACTGTATCATGGCCTGTCAGCGACGTTGCTCTTCCGAACATTTTTCTGCTTCTGGTGGGGCTCCTACGACGTCTTCACACGCATGTTGCAAAACAACACAAACTTGTCGACGCCGGCGGTCAATTTCTGGGCTGGTGGACTGTCGGCGCAGATCTTCTGGATAACATCATATCCAAGTGACGTGGTGAAGCAGCGCATCATGACAGACCCATTGGGACCGGACAGAAGGTTTCCACGTTGGAGAGACGCAGCGAAGGCGGTATACAGAGACAGTGGATTCAAGGGCTACTGGAGAGGCTTCGTGCCGTGCTTTTTGAGGGCATTCCCAGCAAACGCAGTGGCTCTGGTCGCGTTCGAGGGTGTGATGAGGAGCTTGCCCGAATGAGCATATCGATGAAGTCAGCGAGAAAGCGACAAGAGCATCGAATATCACCAAGACCGGCCATAATAGGCCGGCACGGGAGCCGTTCTCTCGACTCGCCCGCCAAGCCGCCAGCACCGGCGTCGATGGAAGTACCTGGCAGCGCGGGGCCAGGAAGATGCTTGAAAAGGACGGGCAAGCTAGACGGAGAGAACCTGCAAAGGGTCGAGCGAGATATTGAGCAACGCTCTACGTATACGACAGTGGACATATTCGACCTCGAACATCAATGAAGATCGTGACCATGTGTCGTGTGCTACCTTCACCATTGACGCGTCGAGGCGCGCTTGCTGGGATTGCGGCAGGCGCGCCGTCCATCGTCTGCAGCCAGCCGCCAGATGGAGAAGTGTTCCCGCTCGCCCTCAGTCGGCTCGAACTGCTCCGGCTGCCAGGACAAGGACGGTCAAGACAGACAAGTGCCGTACTCGCGTAGCAAAAATGCTTGCCTGACATTCCAGTGCTGCATCTGCCCGCCCCAGGAGCTTCAGGTCTTAGATTGGCGTTTCAGGGCGTCTTTGTGCATTAGCTCAACGAACCTGCAGCACAACTGCATGCGCAGGCGGAGCGCTGGCTGCAGGCGTCCTGGCGCGTATTTGCAATAATCTAACAACGTTTGACCGTGCAAATCGAAACGTCCACTTGCACGCGGTTCCCCCTTTTGCGAGCGCTGTCAGTGTTCCGGTCATGTTCGCGAGTTGGGTTGGGTTGGCAGGCCCCTGTCAGATGAAACAAGCAGGCGCGTTGCCGATCTGAACTAACGTCCGTCTTAACTTTGGCACCCTCATCTCGTCTCTCACTGCCCTTCCTTTGCATTCTCCCCACCGCCCTCGACGCCCGTAAAGCCTCCGTCGACCGACCGCAGCCTGCCCCCTTGTGCCAGTCAGCCTTTGTCAGCCCGCGCAAACGCCCTGCTGTCGGTCAATTGCGCCGACGCCTAGCCTTGTGTGCATCGTTATCAGGAGCACAACACCACGTCCACATCTGACCTTGCCTGAACGCCGCCCACGACCAGCAGATCAGCGCAGACCGAAACGTATACTCGTTTTCCGCAAACCACACCACAGCCACTATGGGTGCCTCAATTTCGAAAATGATGGGCAAGATCTTCGGATCCAAGGAGATGCGCCTGCTGATGCTGGGGCTTGACGCCGCAGGAAAGACCAGTAGGACTGCTCTATGCCTGTGTCTGGACCTAATATTGACACGTGCACAGCTATCCTTTACAAGCTCAAGCTCGACCAGGACGTCACAACCATCCCCACCGTCGGCTTCAACGTCGAGACCGTCACATACAAGAACACCAAGTTCAACGTCTGGGATGTCGGAGGCCAGGACAAGATCCGTCCGTTGTGGAGACACTACTTCTCTGGTATGTTGGGAAAGAAGGATACTGTCCCGGGTAGGCGAGCACGCGCACAAGCTGCACTGCTATGCTTCTCTCTACCCTGCCCGGACACCTTCACCGGCAACACCTTCAGTCGGCATGCTAACACCTCGCAGGCACCCAGGGCCTGATCTTCGTCATCGACTCGAACGACCGCGACCGTATCGATGAGGCCCGCACCGAGCTCACTCGCATCATCCAGGACAGGGAAATGAAGGATGCGCTGCTGTTGGTTTTCGCGAACAAGCAGGATTTGCAAGGAGGTGCGTTATGAAGGCACACAAGTTTGGAAGCTGATGTCAGAGCTAACGCACACTAGCCATGCGACCCAAAGAGGTCTCAGATAAGCTGCAGCTCGAGAAGATCGCGAAGGACCACGTATGGAAGGTCGAGCCCAGCTGTGCAACCACAGGAGAGGGTATCTTCGAAGGACTGGTATGGACACCACTGCTCTTCGCAAAGGAGTACATATCACTAATCAGTTCACAGGCATGGCTCAGCAACAACGTCAAGCTCCCACAAGGCGGCAAGTAAGGCATCGAAACTCTCGATATCTGCTTCGCCGTGTACGACTGCATGCGCGCGCAACTCTGCATATACCCGGTTTTCTGTCTAATGTCTGCGCCTAACCAATATGACCTTCTAATAACAGCCACGCCATGTGGCTGCATTTTTTCTTTAGTCCGCGCACATGGCGCGGGTTGAGATACCCCTTCAAATTGGCTCGCCTTGTACTACTTCATGTAAATCTTTTGTTTTGTACAGTACGAGCATCGGGCGGTTCGATAGATGAGTATATGGATCTGTATGAAACTGCAGTGATGATTTTGACTCCACTGTCTGCGAGTTCCGTTGAGCTGCTAGAGGAGGAAGGCACGATGATCACAGCGAAAGGTGACCTCAAGACGTTCCAGAGGTGTGTCTATGTCAATCTGATACATTGCTAATACACTCCGAGAACAGCTCATTAATTTCCAGCACAGGGGAATGCTGTACAGACGCCCAGACTCAGCATTGCCAGACATCAGCCTGACCAGCCTACAAATGCGCGACATCATACAACCTCTTTCCCTCAGCCCACCGCACGACCTCATCCCAGTTCCGACACACGTGTATCGCCCCAGTGCCATCCGTTCCCGTCTCGCCATCCCAATCATTCCCCTCCATCTGCCCCTCGAGTGTCGTATCCGCCATACACATGATCGCATTCCTCAAATAATCAAAGCAATGATCGTTGTGCACCAGCTCGTGCTCATCCACCGTCATGTTACCCCCGCGCATCTGGATCGCCAGACTGTCCATCGTCATACTAATATGGTGCAAGCAATGCATTTGGTGGAAAACAGCGAGCACGTATGTATCTTTGCCTTTGAGCTGCGGGAATTCGTCGTAGTGCATCGGTGGAGGTAGGGTGTGATGTGCGTACTCTGGCAGATCGAGCATGCCGCCGCCGCGTGGTGCGAGGGCGAGCCAGTTGGCTTTTGTGGTCGCCATGGACGAGGCGGTCTTGTGGTCCGAGTTGTAGCGTGTGTCTTTGAGGAACTTCTTTTGGGATATGCCAACTGGGTTGCGTTAGCTTGAGTGTGCGGATTGAGTCTGGAGCAGGCGTACAGTTGGGTACTATGCCGTTTATTTCGCCGCCGACGGGCATTTTCGTGGGCTGTCTGTGTAGAATCTGGATTTGCGCTGCTAGGATGACGAGAAGAAGGAAGAAAATTGACGGCCAGCGCAGCTTGAGCGCGATGTCGCACATGCGGCTCCAGAAGGTGACGCGATAGGGACCAGGGTGCGTTTGCGCTTCATCGTCGGTTGAGCTCTCGTTGCTGACTTTGCCGTATTTGAAGGGCATACTGCCGAACATGGAGGGCGTGATCGAGGTTTCCACTCTTTCTTTAAGAGATCAATCTCGAGTCTGTTGCGAAGGTAAGTTGGGGAACGCGCTCGATTCGAGTTTCCAGCTCAGAACTTCCTATTGCGCAAAATATTCTGATGGTCCGCGAGGTGAAGGTCGTTGGTGCTCGCAGACTTATTCACGTCCCAATCGGGTAATCCCACGACTACTTTCTTTGTGCAAGTCGCATCCGAGAACATCAGTTCGTAGCTCGACCGTCATAAGATAACGATATGGAGCGGACCTTCGGCACTCATACAAGCGAAGACTGCGCGCCGTGCATCCTGGTGAGAATGGAGATGGCTAAGCTCCTGGTTTAAGCTTGAGGATCTTGGTGTGGGTGACTCTCCAGGAAGGTTTCTAGCACATCGACCAGTTCAGCCTGTGCCTCACTGCGATCTTCTCGTTGGCGCGCTTCCTTATTTGCCTGCTTCTTCTTCACACCGACAGCTCGTCTGTGAGCACGGCTCTGACCGTGGAGTTTCCAGTCGTTCTCTGTGATGGACACTGTTCCGCAAGTGTCGCAGACCATCTTCTGCCATTTGTCTGGGCGTTGGCTCAAGTCATAGCTGCGCTTCGGTGTCAGATTTTCAGCTGCAGCTGTAGAAAGAGAATATGGATCTGGAAGCGGTTGACCAGATAGGAAGCTGCTCGTAATTGTAGTTGCCCGCTGTGTGACTTGTTCCTCCCATTTGGAGAGGTCACTTCCGTCGAGTAGGAACATGTTGTTCTTGTACCCTGCCCCGAACAACGCGTTCAGCAGTTTAATCCGGATCCAACGAGCTTGGCGGCTTGAATACTGTCTTGTCGCGGCTTGTGTCTTTTCAATTGCTGCGATCTTTTGCCTCTCGAGCTCTGCCGACGCAAGGGAGTTGTCTGAGAGTGCGCTCTGGTAGCCGAGGAACTCCTTGTAGCCGATTGACACCCAGACGCCGCGACTCTGATCTACAGCTGTCCCTGTACGCGCTTCGTAGTCGGTGCGGAACTTGGTCAATTCATCCACCTCGTTCAGCAAGCCTCTAGCCAGCATCTTGTCGACACGCCCATCGAGTCTTGGATACAAGACATCTTTATCAGCATGGACCCAGAATAGCAGCGTCGGAAAGCGCAAGCCAGTGCTACTCTCACCCTGATCGCCATCTGCGCCGTTCTGCTCGATTTCTCGCTTGATGCGTTGCTCATCGTAGACCTGCGACGCAGGCTTGCCGGTCCTCAAGTAGATCTCGAGCGAACGCTGAATCTTTCGGCTTTCATTGGGATGCCACCTATCCGCCATTACAGGATCAACCTCCCTCAGTTTTTCGAGGATCACGCTGGTCGGCTCATCTAAGATCGGGAAATGTTCACTGTTGTCGTTCAAGTCGAGTGCTGGTTCTTTAGATAGTGCGTCCTTGAATAATAGCGACTGTGTATAGTAGTGAGTGCCTCCAACAAGAATGGGGAGTTTTCCGCGGCTTCGAATTTCGTCGATCTTGAAGCATCAGTGGTCTGACCATGCATCAGGAGTATCAGCACCTACAGTGGCCAGAGCATTGCTCACAAATTTGCCGACAGTCCAAGTTTCTTGTTCCAGGCCAATGCAGCCGAGAAGACGATGCGGGATGCCCTTGGTCTCTTCCTCTGTAATCTTGTTCGTGATGACAGGCAATCCATGATACAGCTGCATTGCATCTCCGTTGATTATTTCGCCATCAAACTTCCGCGCAATCTCGACGGCGAGCTACCTGCCGTGATCAGTACTTGTGGGCGTATGACAGGACACGAATTTTTACATCCGACTTGCCAGTGCCTGTTGCGCCTACGATGGCGATCAAGGGCTGCTTTGGCGCATGCGCCATCTTCATAGTGCTAAAGAATCTACCAAGGCGAAGCATGCATTCGCGGTCGAGCTCGAATCGCACAAGAGTGCGATGCCTGAGTGGATGAAGGGGCCATGACTGGCTCTCACTCAAGCGAGCATGCGCTAAGCTCGGCTATATACTTCCCGCGCACATATAGTTTCCGCGCACCCGCCACATCACTAGTACTCGGATTGAAGTCGTGATTTTTCAACGTCAACGTTTACAATTGCCACTCTGTACACATAGACTGAAGCATGAGTGCTGCTGCTGCTGCTGCTGCTTTTTCAGCTTCTTCCTCAGGTGTAATTAATGCCTGCTTGGCTTGTGATGCTGCTGCTCGCTCAATAGCAGCCTTGATCGCCTCAACGTTGCTGAAGCGCTCATTTAAATCCTGTTGAACTCGCTTTCTCTTCCGTGTGACTCTAGTATTCTCTAGTTGATATTTGAGTCGTTGATTCTCAGCTTGGAGTTGAGCTGCTTGAGTATTTGCTTTTGCAATAGCCTTGCCTGCCTTGCCGAGCACTGCCCGAGTGCTCCGTGAGAGAGATTCTGACTGTAGAAGCTGCTGCTGAGCTCTATATAGAGCCTGTGCGCTCTGAGGCGTGCTAAGGAGTATATCTGAGACCTCTGAGGCCTGGGTATCACGTGGTGGTGTTGCTGGACGCCCAGAGACTTGGGATGAGAGCAAGACAAGGTCTGGGTTGTATGGGCAGAGGCCTGACGCCCTCCACCCAGCTCGTATTACTTGCTCAGTTAGGCCTTCCTCTCTTGCCTTGTTATATGATACCACGAAGCGCTCTTTCTTGATAGGTGCTGCGTCACCCAGGGCAGAGAGAGCTCGGATCTCAGATCTATACTTGGTCTTGACAACAGAGAAAGGAGCGAGATCCAGGGGCTGAAGCACGTGTGAGGCGTGAGGGGGGAGGTAGAGGAGCCATATATTGTTCTCCCGACAGGTCCACATGAAGTCAATTGGTATATGAGAGCCGTGACCATCCAGGATAAGAAGCCTCCATGTGCCTTGGCGTGGAGTAGTATTTGGTATGAATATACGCTGTAACCACTCGTATCCAATCTGGTTTGACGTCCATCCATTCTCTGACGTTGTATATAGCCAATTAGGTGCTCCTTGGGCTGGAAACCACGTGGATTGTAGATGCTTGCCCTTGAAGATGACGAGGCATTGAAGCTTAGCGCCTGTGGCAGAGACCACCTCAACTATCGATACCCACTCACGATCCTCTGGGGATTTGATATAAGCCTTCTTCTTTGACGAGCTAGCAAGGACTCTAGTGTTTGTACATACCCCAAGGGCGACGCCAGTCTCATCCATATTCCATATATCCTCATACTGTATACCCAGCTCAATTCTAGTACGCTCAAATAGCTCAAGAAAGGCACGAACAGTCTCATATTGAGCTCCTGTAGTCCTTGCCGTCTCAATCGTACGCCCAATGACAGAGGCGACCTGTGGGTTGCGTGCGATGAAATGGGGTACCCATAGTTGACCGAGCGGCGCGTAGTCTCCATTCATCTGAAGTATTCGGGTGGCCATTTCTCGTACACGTGGGTGGGAGGGGGGCTGAGCACGTGTATCCTCTTCAAGAATCCACTTTACTAAGAAGCGCTCTTGCTCCGGAGTCAATCGTTGTTGATTTGAATGAGCTATCGCGTGTGGTTGTTGACCGCGTAGCCGGCCTCGTAGGGTTGATTCAGCTACGCCATACGCAGCAGCAGCCTTCCGTTGGCTTGTAAAAACACCAGAATTAAGATCACGGATAGCTGATTGTATAGCAGCTTCATGGGGGTCCATTTTGAGTAGGTGGAGTTGATAATAGAGCACGTTGAGCGATAGGTGACGCGTTGTGGTGGGGTGCGCGGGAACTATATGTGCGCGGAAAGTATATGGCTTAGCTTACCGTGTCCGTGCGCGTACCGTGTCCGTGCACCCAACGATCGGTAACAGCCAACGATCAGGGAACAACATCTACACCAGATTTCAACGCGTAACAACTCAACCACCATGACAGGAATATCAGATGCTCTTGCAGAGATTGATAATTTAAAGCCTGGCGAAAAACCTATATATACAAAGATTGCAAAAAAACACGGCGTTGATCGCAATACGCTGTCGCGCGCGCACTGAGGCGTGCAGGTCCCCCGACGCGTCGCCAACGAGAGTCAAAAGAAACTCAACAACCAACAGGAGTTGGATCTAGTTAAGTATATACTGCAGTTGTCAGAGCGTCACTCAGCACCCACCAGGCGTATGATACAGAACTTCGCATCCTCAGTTGCCTTACAGCCCTGCTCTGATATGTGGGTTCAGCGCTTCCTCCACCGTCACCACGAGCAATTAAAGTACGCGTGGGTTACCGGCATGGACTCAAATCGTCACAACGCTGAGTCCCAATACAAATATGAGTTGTACTTTCAGCTGCTACAGCAGAAAGTCACTTAATACAACATTCTGCCAGAGAACACCTACAATATGGATGAGAAGGGCTTCGCGATTGGAGTACTGGGCAGGACTAAACAAGTGTTCAGCCGGCGTTAATATAAGAAGAAGGAGGTCAGGCAGGCTCTCCAAGATGGCTCACGTGAGTGGGTGAGCCTGTTGGCAACGATCTGTGCTGATGGTACTGCTCTTCCGCCTGGCATCATCTTTGCGTCAAAGAACTCCACCATACAGAGCCGCTGGGTGGCCGATGTTAACCCAGAAAGGCACTCTATCCACGTCACCTCATCGCCTACTGGATGGACCAACAACGATATAGGATTGGCTTGGCTTGAACAGGTGTTCGATCGATACTCTAAGCCAAAGGCACAGCTGAGGTATCGGCTGTTAGTTGTGGACGGCCATGGGAGTCACCTAACCCAGGATTTTCTCGAATACTGTCACCAGAAGCGTATCATATTGGCAGTGTTGCCACCTCACAGTACCCAGACGCTGCAGCCGTTGGATGTAGTCTGCTTCAAGCCTCTATCGTCTGCCTACTCTAACGAACTTGATGACCACCTCCAGCAGTCTCAGGGCCTCTCTCCACTGTCAAAAGCTGACTTCTTTGCCCTGTTCTGGCCTGCGTGGGTATCTACGTTCACCAAAAACCTCATACTGAAGGCCTTTGAAGCCACCAGCATACACCCCATCAAGCCCGACGTCATCCTCGATAGATTCCGCCACACCACGCCCAGCGACCTAGGATCAAGCTCCTCTGGTTCTTCAGCTTATTCTGCAGAGGACTGGCTTAAAGCTTGTAGTACCCTACGGGTAGAGGTGAAGGATCCACGCAGTGTGGGTGCGCGGAAGCTGGGTCAAACTATCCACCATCTCTCAACTCAACTAGAGCTCGCCCACGACGAGATAAACGGCTTACGTCATAAGCTGCGTCAGAAGAAGAAGCGTCAGAAGCAGCCTAAGAGTCAGTTAGACCTACAGCAACACCAGGAGTATCACGGTGGCGCGATGATGTGGTCTCCTCGGGCCTTCCGTGAGGCACGCGCTCGTATGGCTGTTGCAGAACACGAGAGGCAGAAGGCAGAGCTTGAAAAGCATGAGATGAAGGAGCTAGCTGCTGCTAACAAACTCTATAAAGAGAGGATTGCACAAGAGAAGCGTGAGCAGCGGGCAAGGGAGAAAGAAGAGCGTGACCAGGTCAAGGCCCAAAAGGCAGCTGAAGTGGCTGAACGCAAGGCAGCCAGAGAAGCCCAAAAACGCGATCGCGACGCTGGAAAAAGTGTCCAATTGCCTAATCAGGCAAAGCGCAAAGCCTCAAGTCAATTGCAGCCAAAAAGAGTCAAAAAGCGTGGTAGTGGAGGTGCCCGTAGTCGTACTGTTGCTGCTGAGCCTCCTCCACCACGCCCAACTGTCACCACCCGTAGCGGCCGCACCGCCACTAGATATCGTTAACTTTGTATGAAGAACTTTGTCGCATAGGTCTATATAGTACTCCACTAAAAAACCTCACGATAATTACTTTTGTACGTGGCTCTGTAGCCTCAACTTTGCAATCGCTGTACAGGCTCGGAGCGATCGTTGGTTGTTACCGATCGTTGGATGCACGGACACGGTAACGCCCGGAGTCGCGTGACGCCCGATAACCAAAACAGCACTCACACTTCAACGCGTCATACCTCAACAACCATGGCACCTATTGACAATGCGCTAGCAGCAATTAAAGCGCTGAAACTAGAAGAAAAACTTGTGTATCAGAAAATTGCAGATTAGTATGGTGTTGATCGCTCCACGTTAGCCCGAAGGCATAGAGGTGTTCAGGCAGCTCAAGAAACCAAGTACTCCCAGCAACAAAAGCTCACCCTACAACAAGAGGAGGAGCTTGTACAGTATATAGAGGAGCTTACTGCTCGTCATATACCTCCTACAAGAGAGATGATACAGAATTTCGCGTCATCTGTAGCCAAAGGACGCGTGAGCGAGAGCTAGGTTACCCGCTTCATCAACAAGTACAACATCCATCTCATCTCTCAATACTCAACGGGTATGGACTCCAATCGCCACAACGCCGATTCATACGTTAAATACGAGCTCTACTTCAACTTACTGCAGCGTAAGATCGCTGAGTATAAGGTTGACGCTGAGCACACGTACAATATGGATGAGAAGGGCTTCATGATAGGCATTACCACAAGGGCAAAGCACGTGTTCAGCAGGCGTATGTGGGAGAAGGGGGAGGTCAAAGCATCACTTCAAGATGGCAATCGCGCCTGGATCACGCTGCTGGCGTGTGTGTGCGGTGATGGATCAGCTCTGCCGCCAAGCCTTATCTATGAGTCTGCCAACAGCACCATCCAATCGAGCTGGGTAGAGGAAATACAGTCAGGGGAACACTCTGTACTTGTTTCTTCATCGCCTACTGGCTGGACCAACAACGATATAGGCCTGGCTTGGCTTAAACAGGTGTTTGATCGCTTCACTAAGCAGAAAGCTCAAAGAAAGTACCGCCTTTTGATCCTTGACGGCCACGGCTCCCATGTGACAATGGACTTTATCAACTACTGTGATCAGAACAAGATACTCCTGGCTATGTTTCCTCCACATTCAACCCATACGCTGCAGCCGCTCGATGTGGTGATGTTTAAGCCTCTATCAACTGCATACTCAAAGGAGCTCACAACACACCTTCACAACAGCCAAGGACTGTCAGCAATCAAGAAGAGCGACTTCTTCCACCTATTCTGGAAGGCTTGGGTGAGCACGTTTACTCAGGGGCTGATACTAAGGTCCTTTGAAGCGACGGGTATATCCCCCCTTCAGCCCAACGTCATCCTCCAACGCTTTGCTCAGGGTACCCCTGAGGCCTCTGACAGCAATACAAGCTCTTCTTCAGTCTATTCAGGCAAGGATTGGCTTAAAATTGAGACTCTGTTGCGGAAAGCAGTCAGGGATGAGACAAGCAAGGAGCTGAAGAAGCTCAGCCGCTCACTACACCACATCACAGTTCAAAACTCACTCCTCCACCACGAGAATCTGGGCTTAAAGGAGGCTCTCAAGACTCAAAAGAAGCACAAGAAGAAGAGTAAGGCCCTTAACCTCCAGTCAGATCGCGAGTATCACGGTGGAGCTATGTTCTGGTCTCCTCGCAAAGTACAGGAAGCTCGCTCGCGTGAGCAAGTAAGACAGGAGGAAGAGCAAGCAGAAAACCTTAAAAAAGCAGAGATGGCTGAACTTAGGCGTGCCAACAAGCTATACAACGAGAAGATCGCTCAGGAGAAGCGTGAGCAGCGGGTGAGGGAGAAGGAGGAGCGTGAGCGTGTTAAAGCTGAGAAGGCCAAGGAAGCAGCCGAATGCAAGGCTCAAAAAGAGCGTGATAAGCAAGCTCGCAACGCTAAAAAAGATATACAATTGCCTCTTTGAGGCAAGCGCAAAGCTTCAACAGCTTCTGCAGCAAAAATCTCCAAAAAGCGTCGTGTTGGGGCAGCTCGTAGTCGTACTGTTGCTGCAAGCCCTCCTCCAGCTCTACGCACTCACACAACACGCAGCGGCCGCACCGCCACTTTATATAAATAGTGCTTCACAGGATACTTTCGCATACATTAATACATCACTCTACTAGAAAATCTCGCGATAATAACTATTGTACGTGGCTTTACAGCCTCATTTTTGCGGGTGCTGTTAGGGTGATTATCGGGCGTCACGCGACTCCGGGCGTTACGCGCACGGACACGGTAAGCCCTTTTGAATCGGATCCCCACTTGAAGTGGGGGTTCGCCAGAGCACACTTTCAGCCTTGGTGAGGACATACAATTATCATCAAAGATCATGTCTGGCTTCAAGTGATATTGACAGACGAGTGGCATTTGTGGGGTTATACAACAAATACACACAAGCGAAGGATACCACGCAACACGTCTACATCATAGCCCTCGTTTTCTTGGCTGGCTCTGTTGGAACCGTGTTATGTGAATCTTCTCAGTGCATCGGGTTGTACTTTTCTTTTCAGGCCGTGGTGATCACGCTCATAGTAACAATCTTCGACTCTCATGTGGTCTATGAAACACCGTAGGCAAGCAATTTGTCTGAACCGTTATCGCTGCACGCTAACAGCCTTTTCCAATCGCACAGCAAGCCGTATAAAGCGGAAGTATTGATGATCATTACAGATTCAGTCGTAAAGTTTGCACTATGGCAAGTGCAATTTTACATTACTTAGGTATTGATTCTCTTGTCATGCTATATGACAGGCCTCCTGCAGAATTCCAAGGTTATCTAGATCTGGACGGAAGCTGCATCTAGAATATCATCTGCGTTGCTGTTTCGAAGATAGTCACCGCCATATTGGTATCAGACATCTTCCTCTCGTTCCTTCCCTTCTCAGTCGCATCCTTCCATTTCCCCAGAGTTGCCACGAGATACTTATCAACGTCGGAACTCGACCTTGCACCACTCGTCTCACTAACCAACATTCTCTTGAACCCCTCCCATTCCAGATCTTTTCTCTCTTCAGCTCTGTCGACCATCTGCTTCACCAATCCTAGCAGTCGTATCGCATCGGCAGACTGGTTCTTGCCGTTCTTCAGACTGTAACCCAGACCCAAGTCGATGAATACAAACTCGGGTAAACCAAGCGGACTATTATTAGTACTGTAGCGGACCATGACATTGTTACTCTTGACATCATTGTGTGTATACTTGAGCTCGTCGCGAAGGAATATTAGTGCAGGAACAAGCGTGAGAAAGAAATGATAGACCAGTGGGATAGGAACCTTTACCTTATCGTTACACTCATAGAAGAAGTCATCGAGTGTGATGGGCGGGTCGATAGCTTCCAGCGTAATGAAAGCATGCTCATTGCCCAAAGGTCCGAAGTCTCCGACATCCTTGACGTTGAGGAAGTGGCGGCGCACTTCTGAGGCTCCAGGTGCGGTTGATAGCTTGATGGCTTGCAGGATTCCATATTCGCGGTAGATCAGTTCTCGGTTGGGTGAGACTTTGATGGCTACGAGAGATCTTTTGAGCCCTGAGAAGCCAATCGAGGCTTTACTCATCTTATTCTGGACCTTGACGAAAGCAGTCTGTGCTTTGGGAAGAGAGAAGTAGACACGTGAGTAATCACTCCTGCCTGCCTCAGAGACGAGTACGTACTTGTCTGGAACGGAAGCCATGATAAAGAATTCTCCACAGAATGAACCGTGGCCATCTACAGTTAAGCATAAGTCTGGTTTGCTCTCGCAAATGCTTTGACGCAACTCGATCGTCAGCCGGTGTTGCTCGTGACTGGAAGGTGTTTGCTGCAGTCACACGGCTGGCCTCCCTTGAGACAAGAATGTGCGCAGGTACAACTCGACTGTGGGGTGAGACAATGTAGTAACGAGTAAAGCGCCAAACTATGCCAAGAAAGTTCTGAGTGAAACGCAACACCTCATTCATTGGCCGTGAGAACGGTTTGGATATTTGGAACCCTTTTAGCATTTTATATATTCAGTATGAGACCCCACATATACCGAGTCTTGCCTCCTCTTTGAACGTGGATGTTCTATTATAGATTCTTGACATTGCAACCAGTTAATCTTCAACATGCAATGTCGCATTGCATTGTTCACACTTTGTTCCCGGTCCATCGGTGTAGCATTAAGACAAGCTCTTCACGCTTATCCTAGCCTTCCACAACTTCCCAATCAATATCTCCTCCTCGGATGGCGTCGAGGTTTGTACTTCAGCAACTCCTAGCGAATAGCCTCGCAAGCGGGTACGGTGTCCCAACCAAACATACGGGCTGGTGGCATTCTAACATTACGAGGGCCGTGCTTGCGCTTTATCTTTACGGAAGTGAGCTCTGCCTCGAGCTTATGTTGTTGGAAGGTCCCGATCATGGCAGACATCTTCGTTGCTTTCCACATAGGGTCATTCAAGATGTCGGGATTTGCCGAATTGTCCACAAAGTCCCATTCGACAAGTCCGCTAACGTTGACACCCTCCAGGCTGCGAAGCTGGCCAACGAAGGAGATTGTGAATATGTTGCGCCACTTCCAGGGGAAGTTCTTGATAGAGTGAGAACGGCCTTCCCGATCCACCTTCAGGTCAATCGCGACCCGCTGGGTACGAGGGATGCACGACAAGCCGGAGCGAACGAGAGCTCGGAATGACATCGGTTTGTCGAAACTGAAGACACAAGACGACCAGAACACGCCAGTAGCCTCAGCGAAGAACCTTTGGCACACGGGTCTTGACATTGGTAAATCCTCGTGTGCAAAGCCTTCGAAACGGAACCAGAGCCACGGTTTGTGTTCCCAGATGATGTTCCGGATCTCAGCTGGCAAGCGCAAGAGGGGTGACTGTACATCGTATTGGGCAGTCCTGCGGGACATTGTTAATACAAGGAACACAGTGCATGTTAGTCAGAACTTACAGGTCGGTGTTCGAGGTTGCATGAGGTCCTTTGGCGTTCTTCGCCTCGGATCGCTTCTGGCGTCTAGCGTTGTTCGAGAGAGACGAGCTGTCGGCAGCGCGCTTTTTGGGTAGAAGTGGCATCTTGAGTTGAGTTAGAAGGGAGTGGAGTATGCAATGGGAGTTCGAGAACGTGGTAGACAACAGGCGTGCAACTAGAGTGCAGGGTGAAGAGGCGAGTCACGGGGTTCCATCAACTTTCACTGAACCCAGCACACTGACCATGCCCAGGAGCTTCCGATGTAGCACTTGGTAGGACTGAACACGGAACTAATTTTCAGATTTAGAAGCTCCTGGTTAGGACTAAGAATAAGAAGGGGCCATTCGGAGCCTATCAAGATGTGTTTCGCCAGGTGATACACCTTACGACGGGCCGTCGACGGCTACGATACGGTTGAGAACGGCTGTAATTCAATTTTAGCGAGGACTTTACAGTTGTAATCGTTTAAGAATAGGTTATCGCTTTGGCGACTTTCAATTGAACTAACCAACTGTCCTGGACCAGAGTAGATGGAACAATAGAGAAGAGACAAACCAGCGTCCAGAAGATGATGCGATGAGGCACCGAAATCTTGATTTGAGGAAGGCGGGCTGGAGGCAAGGTCGCTCATCCTCATCCTTGGCTGAATTCTTCCAGGGACACGACACGGCCAATCAGTGTTTTCCCAAATTCACTCGCTGCATGTACCACAGCCTCGCAATTCTCGTGACGCTCCCTCGTAGCGTCTCCTTATCAATCTTCTGCTCCTGAATCATACCCTTCTCTTCTACGAGTATGTCGTTCTGCATCCATTTCAAGTAAGCACCTAAAGACGTCATATCTCGTTCCATTCCAACTTCCTTCAGATAGGCCCATCCCTGCCGCAGTCTCTCCTGTGTACACCAAGACGTCGCTGCTGCATCTGCAGTTTCTCGCTGCTCTTGCACGCCCACAGGAAGCACTTTTGGCTTGGTCGTAAAAGAAGGCTTGAAGCGCCCGCCTTTCGTCTTGAACCACAACGCGGGGTTTGCGTTCAGGTGGCTCGACGCAGGCTTCCACACAAGCCCCTCGCCCTCGCCTTGGATCCCAAATTCTAGCGCAAATGGGCATGTCAACGCAACCCTTTCTGCAAAGAGTTCCACTGATTTGAGTGTACGTGGGATGTCGTTGGGGTCGAGGTTCGTTGTAAAAGTGCCGCCGTGGGAGATGTTGTAGATGGAGGCTTCTGGTGCTTCGTACTCGCGGTAATACACGTCCTCGATCCAAGAGTTATTGATAGCGACCGACACAATCACGAATCGGCGAGAGAGTTGAGACACCGCCACATCTTTCTGAATGCCGGTACCTACCCACTCGCCTGCTATGATACATGGGTATTGGGGGTCTAATGACAGACTTGGGTTGATAGCCTTCCATCGTTCGACATAACGATTCCTTAGGTTGAGGATGGCCTTTGTGTTATCGGCCATGGCAGCCGCAAAACCAAGATTATCATTCGCGATAGTAATGTTGGGTACGTTTTTTGACTGCAGAGCGATCCTGTCGTCATTGTAGATGACAATGTCTGCATGTGTGCCATGGAGTTTAACGTATCCAATCAGGGGAGTAGGAGACGTTGTGTAGTATCCGTCAGGCACATCAGGATCAGTGTCTTCCAAAACTCTGAGAGCTTTCGCAACTTCTGAAACATGCTGCGTTATCTTGGGAAACAACGTCGAGGAATCCATTGCAGGCAGCCAGATGGTGACCGAGCCAACCAATCATCGAGCGGCAGTGGAAGTTACCAGATGGATGTCGCTAGCCGATATTGCCATATCTTTTCCTGGTACTATGGTGGATTAGATCTCCTCTGCTCTGTGATCTCGGCGTATTGAGTCGTGCTGGTGATGAAGCTTCGGTGGTGTCGCGGCGCAACCCCGACCTCACCGACGGTCCTTCCTGATTGGCGCGTAACCGACTCCCCTTCTCAACGCCTTGCTTCATCACACGACCGCGTTCTTTGTGAGGATGCACAAGGAACGCGATAGGGGTCAAAGCTATTTTTGAGTCGAACCGTTCTGGTGTATCTATTGAGACTGATTACCAGAGTGTCGTTGCGCCAATACCTGGCAACTAGCTGATAGCCTGCTAGAAAATGTGCAATATGGAGTAGAATATGTGAAAGAGGACTGCGATCTTCAGTGAGACATAATTCGTCAACAACGTCCTCTGTCTGTCATTGAAAGAGCTGGTTCCACCAAATGCCTTTGATACCTGCAGACAAGTCGTTCAACTGTACTTGTCCAGCCCTTCAGACCCTATCGTACCATACCATCGTGAGTCTTGGCGCCAGTGAGGTGCTCGACCTCATTCTCGGGAGGACCCCTTCGAAGGTCGTGGAAAGTCAGGCCGGGAATTGCAGGAATTATACGGATGTGACCCTACGTCTTATGGGCAAGTGATCCAGCCATTACGTATCCTTATCATGATGAGGGCGTGGCCGGAAACAGGCCGGAATATATGCGCGCGCTGCATATATACGGCTCGAAGTTGCGCTCTGGAGGTACTCAAACCATCAACTCTATCCACCACTTCGAAGACAAGCCTCATTCGGCAAACCCTTCCATCTCAAGCCATCTTTACTCATCCAAAGAACTTGCATAGGGCTTCGTTGTCCCATCCTCCTGCCCATTTTGTGCTGTCCCTATTATACCTCCATCTCTTCTTACACCACCATACCCTCATACCTCACCCCAACACAGCAGCAGCCACCACAGAAGGCTCCTAACTCCCCTGACATTCCTTACCATGGCACCTTCCACGTTCTCCTTCCCCATCATGGACGATACCAAGCCTGATGACCATTCCCTTCCTGCCTTCATGGTCAGCACATCTCGCGGCTTCTTGCCTCGAGGTAACCCTATCGTCTCGCTGCCCAAGGAATTCGAAGTTCTCGAATCCCTACTTCAACGCATGCCAATCAAGAAGCTTGACGGCACGCCAGGACTATTGGCCACGTTCGAGTTCGGCGATGCTGTCTTGAAAGAACTTCCCGACCTGTCTGATGCAATCGAGCTCTACCGCTCCGACCTTGTTGTCATGAATGCACTGTACCGCGACTACTCCTTCCTCGCATCCGGGTACCTCTTTGAGCCGTGTCACGAGCGGCACATGCGTGGCGAGGAGTATGGACTAGGGCGGCAGAGTCTACCTCGTTGCATTGCCCTACCTATTGTGAAGGTCGCTGAGCTGTAAGTCCCTTTTCCCTCAACACATACCAATAATGGTGCCGTGATGTCCTCAAAGTGCTAGGCTGACCGTGACATGCAGAGCTGGTTTCAAGCCATTCATGGAGTACGCAGGCAGCTACGCACTGTTCAACTACCGTCTAGTCGACGAGGCGAAGGGCCTCGAGTACGACAACCTTCGGCTAATCCGGGCTTTCGAGTGCGGTCTTGATCCTGAGAGTTCGGAGGCGGGGTTTGTGTTGGTGCATATCGCAATGGTAAAGGAGTCTGGGGCGCTGATCGAGGGTGCCTCAGAGATGCTCAATGGCTGCTCGGCACAGAATCGGGAGCAGTTTGATGATGGGCTGAGGACGTTGGTTGCGGGGCTGCGGAGGGTTAATGCAGTGATGAACAGTGAGTATTCTGGGGTCCTGGCGGTGACTGTGAGACTGACAAGCGCAGCGATGTGGAAGAAGAGCAAGCCTAATGGCTACACTAGCTTCCGTACTTTCATCTTCGGCATCACCTCGCAGTCCATGTTCCCCAACGGTGTTGTGTACGAGGGCGTGAGCGACGAGCCAATGTCGTTCCGTGGCGAATCTGGAGCCAACGATAGCATGGTATGCTTCACTGTCGCCTATCATATTCACGGCTGACTTCCACCAGATCCCAATGTGCGACAATCTGTTGCAGATCTCGATGCCTGAGACGCCTCTCACAGACATCCTGAAGGACTTCCGACAGTATCGGCCTGGCAACCACCGCCAGTTTCTGGAAGCCGTTCGTGACAGCGCGCAGGAGTGCGGCGTGCGTGAGTTCGCCAAACAAGACTCTGTCTCCGCCGCGCTGTACCTCCAGGCTCTGGACCAAGTGCGCGACTTCCGCTGGCGGCACTGGTGCTTTACACGCGAGTACATTCTCAAGCACACGTCACATCCCACCGCGACGGGTGGCAGCCCGATTGTGACTGTAAGAGCCCTTACCCCCTAACAACTCTTACCCATTTGGAGACTACTTACTGACGACTATGCAGTGGCTGCCGAACCAGCTGGGCGCAGTGCTTGCGCAGATGACTGAAACGTCTGAGTTCTGCAAGTCTGTAAGCGGAGTCAGCGACATCATGGAGATCGCCAACCAGCAGCGCGAGATGTTGAATAAGGAAGTGGCGAAGTACTGCGGTGAGCGCGGCGTTGCGGCTGCTTCATGAGGCTGAGAAAGCCTGCGCGCAGGATGCAGAATAGACCATTCATGTCATAGAAGTAATTTTGACCTCCGTAGCTATCATCTATACCTCTCGTCCTTCATAACTCTGCTCTTGCAAGAAATGGTCTTCACGGCTCCACAGGAAGCCTGGTATGATTCAGAGCAACTTTTCACGCGGATAGATGTTGAGCCGTGGTATTGCAACAAATCTGAATCAGACCCACAGAATCGTATATTCCTCGAGTTTTGCGCCCTTCCGTCTGCTGCTACACGGAGGGCTGTGGAGATGAATGCCTAGCAGTGGAGGCAGCTGCAGTGATAGGGCGGAGTGGGTCTCCAGCGGATTACCTCAATACGAGCCCTCACAACTGCATCGCCTCTTTCCAGGCTTGTAGTGGTCAACTGGGCGGTGTGGCCAATGGTACTGTGTGAGTCAAGTTGTTGTGATACTGAGTATGAGGGTTGTCATATTGTGAGCGTCATCGCGGTCGTGACTCGTAGCTTCACGCTAAATAGCTGCCCGCCGCCATTGCCATTGCTGCATCTGGGGCAATTCACCAGCACTCTGCAGTAGTTTCTTCTGCGCCTTTCAATGATCGCTCCACGACATCTCATGGAACATTCACAGCACCACACTCGATTACGAAACGTATTACTACGGCGAATCCACTGTACAACCTGACATAGCTGCGATATACCCCGTACTGCCCCACACTTCACACCATCATGAGCTCACGGTACGCGCCGAAACAAAACCCCGTCGAACGGCGGAAGGGAGAGAGCGTATGTCTGCATGCACTGCTACTTTGAGCAACGCTGACTCAGCAGGCTCTTTCTGAATTCGCCGACTATGTGCAGAAGCAGCAGGCGCTGCGACGTCCCGGCCAAGCTGCCGCCACTCTCGAGGACCACGACGAGCTGAGCATTCTCGACGAGTTAGGCCTGACCGACGACGCAAAGCCACACATTCGTTTGAAGACGCTGCTCACCGACCCTGCCGAAGAGAATGTCGCTGCGCTGGGAGAGCACATCAAGGAGCGTCTGGCCGAAGGCCATGGCGAGGTCCTGTTCGACGTTGGGCTTGAGGACAACGGCGAGGGCATGGGCTTCACCAAGGAGAACTGGGACTTTGCCCTCGAGCGCATCGGCGAGGTCGGCGAGCTCATCAAGGCCGACTACAAGGTCCTCATGACCCGAAACGTGGGCGGCGACGTCGAGGTTGGACCCCGCGATGCGAAGGATACAAGCTTTAGCGGCAAGCTGATCATCAGGCACCGCCCTCAAGATGTGGATGAGGTCATTGAGACGCGCATTGCTGTCGTGGGCAATGTCGATGCCGGCAAGAGCACCATGCTGGGTGTGCTGGTTAAGGGCGGCCTTGATGATGGACGTGGCAAGGCTCGTGTCAACCTCTTCCGCCACAAGCACGAGATCGAAAGTGGGCGCACTAGCTCCGTCGGCATGGAGATCATGGGCTTCGACAGCAAGAGCGATGTCGTGGTCTCGACCACTGCTGGCCGCAAACTGACTTGGGAGGAGATTGGCCGTCGCGCTGTGCGTATATCAAAGCCATCTGTACGATTCGCAACTGACAACCACAGGCCAAGGTCATCAGCTTCACTGATCTGGCGGGCCACGAGCGCTACCTGCGGACCACCGTCTTCGGTCTCCTGTCCAGCGAGCCCAACTACTGTTTGTTGATGGTGGCTGCAAACAATGGTTTAGTTGGCATGAGTAAAGAGCATCTTGGCATTGCTCTGGCACTCAATGTGCCTGTCATGGTTGTCATCACCAAAGTCGACATCTGTCCGCCCCAGATTCTCGAGCAGACCATTACTCAGCTGAGCAAAATTCTTAAGTCGCCTGGCGCTCGCAAGATCCCTGTCTTCATCAAGAACAGGGAGGAGTGCATCAATACTGCCACACAATTTGTTTCCCGGCGTATCTGCCCCATCTTCCAAGTATCTAACGTCACAGGGTTCAACCTCGACCTTGTGCGCACTTTCTTGAACGTGCTGCCTCACCACGGCAACTACGACAGCTCGCTACCTCTCGAGTTCCACGTCAATGACACTTTCTCGGTGCCGTTCGTTGGCACCGTCGTATCAGGCGTCGTCAAGTCGGGCGAGATCCACACCGGCGACACCATTCTCGTCGGACCCGATGGCCTTGGCCAATTTACAACAACCAAAGTGCGATCCATTGAGCGGAAGCGAATCCAAGTACCCGGCTGCTCCGCCGGTCAGTCTGCAAGTCTGGCCTTGCGAAATGTGCGGCGGAAGGACGTCCGGAAAGGTATGGTGGTCCTTCACAAGTCAGATAAGCCTGACGAGAAGACCGGCATCATCCCGCAGCCTAAGGTTTACCGCGATTTTGTCGCTGAGGTCTTAATATTGTCCCATGCTACCACCATCAAGACCAAGTACCAGGCGATGCTGCATGTCGGTCCCGTGTCCCAGACTTGCGCTATCATCGATATTGATCGGCAGTACATTCGTACTGGCGACAGGGCGCAGGTGGCCTTCAGATTCGTCCAACGGCCTGAGTATCTGACCGTTGGTGATCGCATCCTGTTCCGCGAGGGAAGGACAAAAGGTCTTGGTATTGTGAAACAGGTCGGTTACGACCCAAAGAAGCCGTTGAATCCGGAGATGCAGAAGGAGTTACAGGCGAAACAGGCAGATGAGAAGAAGGGTACGGCTTCGTGATGGTTGGGCTTGGAAAAGCTACGTGTTCTCACGTTGTGTCCTGCACGTCAATAACATCCGTTATTTCGTATTTGGCTGTCAACCTTTTTTGTTCTTCGCGCAACTTGCCGTCAAGTTCACTTTCGTTTATGCAGCGCCATTATATGATCTCGACCACCGCACCTTCCACGACAAGATAATCTCTAGCACCACGGTGATAATGCAGGACAGACCCATCAGAGGCTCGAGGATGGGCCGCGGCCGTCGCGCCCCAGAGGAGGGATCGGTACTCTGACCCTTGTTGGTAGAACCGTGCCCTGAACTATAGGAACCCTCAAGGTGAACTATGGTTCAGCACCCTCTCCATCCCAACATGCTCATCCCACCGCACCAATGCTCAAATAATTCAAACACCATTCTATATCAAGAACACTCTCCCACCTCTGTCTTTCCCATGATCCAACCCCACAAACTCCTCCACACCCAAAACCAGCCAAACCAAACCCTCACTTGACCTCCCAACTTATCAAAACCACACAAGCACTCAAAATGCCCGTCTCACACTCTCAACCCATCTGGCCCGAAGAGCACAGATTCTCACCCCCACCATCTCCCCTCTCCACAGACTCCTCCGGGAACAACCCCCCCGACGACGTACTCGCCGTCCTAGCTGAGAAATCACCCTTGAAAAACCCCCTCAAGCGCATATCCACCACCATAAAGCGGTACACGCTCCCCCCTCGCGCCGCGTATCCTTACTGGAAAACACACACGCCTGCGCACATTATCCCCGCGGCCATCGAGTCGGAAGCAGAAGAGCAAGAGCGAGGTAAGCCTGCCTACCCCCATATAAGAAGTCCGCTAACGCGGGGAGATTGGGACACAGCGTCGTTGTCGGCGATCACAGTCAGCGATCGCTCGGTTGGCGGGTTGAAGCTGAGGAAGTTTGGGCTTGAGGAGTGGAGGTTGGTGGGGGAGCGGGTTTGGGTTAATGGGGAGGGGGTTAGGGTGAGGGAGAGGGAGGAGGGGGGGGATCGTGGTGGGCGGCGGTGAGGAGGCGGGTGAAGGGGTGTGCTTGAGGGTGGTTTGTAAGGAGTGATGGTTATGATGCTGGCTTTACTGTGTCGACGCAGAGTATGGGAGTGTGTGTTGGTGCAGACTGCACTTGTTACATTTCGTCGTGGTTTCGCTTTTTCTGTTGATTCAGCGACGAAATGCTCGCTTGTGTAGTCATCAGCATGATTCGACAGGCTCATTATGCACATGTGATGAATTCTCAATGGATGATACGCTATGCACGTGTATGCGCTGGCTCGTCTACAAGATATCGCCCAAACTCTGCTCGCATTGTGCTGCTCGCATTTCGCTGCTCGCGTTTCGCTGCTGGGAAAAAGAAAACCGGGTGCTTCCAGCACCAAACGCCTGGCTAAGAGATACATGGTGTCGACTCGTGTCAACGGTACAGTCGTCTGCGCGACTCGATAGTGGAGCAAGTATATACAGTAGAAGTGAAGTCATGATGATGCCCCACAATTTTTAGTCGGGCTGAAGATTGGGTTCAGAAGAGGTGTGGAAGGCTGGGCACTGCAAGGCAGCCCGATGCAACTTCCGATTCGAGACGAGACTCGCACGATGGCCGCCAGAGCTCCAGTAGCGGGGTCGAGTGAGAGTCGCATGATCGATTATGATCGATGGACCCACTCGGGTGGTTTAGAAGAAAGTAGAGCGACCTCGGCCGATGTTTGCCGTGACAACAGTGGAGTCGAGTGTTGTCGTGGGCTCAAGTAGTTGGAGGTTTCGAGTGTCGAAAGAATTCTTCTGCGCAGGCCTCAGAGCTCCATCTCTTCAATGTCTCGCATGACGACTTGTATCGAGGCACGCTTCGCGGCTTCTGCCAGCAACGCAGCCGAGTTTAGATAGGCAGCGGTCTCGTTCTGTGTGGCACCAGCGCCCTGTCTGTTGGGCTGGTACTCGTAGCTGGGGTGTCTCTGGAGCTGCATGGGGTGTTGTTGCTGTGGTTGCTGCTGCTGGGCCTGTTGCTGCTGCGGCTGGCCCAGGGAGCCAAAGGCGTACTGCTGCTGGGCGGTGGGCATGGTGGGCGACGAGAGCGGTGCTGCGGACTGCGGAGACGGCGAGGCAAGGCTGGAGCTGCTGCTGTAGCTGGAGATTTGGGCACTGGAGGACTGAAGAGGGAGGACGGCAGGGCGGGCAGGAGATTGCTGCGACATTCTTGGGCGGTGAGGGATGGGCGCTCGGGGAATGCAAGAGTCTTTCTTCTATTCTGGGGAAACGAAGAAGTTTCGAAAGAGTGGAGAGCGACTACGGTAGGGCGGCTGCGGGTGGTTGCAAGGAGCCGTGGAATCGCCGAGGGGCGCGGTGGCCGTTAGCGAGCAGAGCGTGGATATTGTGGAGCGGTCGCGGAGCACGAAGAATGGAGCAGGTGCTGCTGTGGACGCGGAGCAGGGCAAGGCAATATATCCAGAAGAGGCTGAATGCAGGCAGATTGCGGGCGGGATAAAGATGGGAAGAGGGCAGAGATAGCGAGGCACTATCGGCGGCGTTTAAGCCGAGGCTGGCATGCCTTTATGGGCGTTGCG
This sequence comes from Didymella pinodella, assembly GCA_039634465.1. Lineage (NCBI taxonomy): Eukaryota > Fungi > Ascomycota > Dothideomycetes > Pleosporales > Didymellaceae > Didymella > Didymella pinodella. Next base: position 676,279 of record CP113352.1, read on the forward strand.
CGCTGCCTCGTGAAATATTCCGTCACTAAATCTACCGATTCGCAGGCCCGGGTGGCTAGCAGCGTCGCAGCCGCGTACTACTGGTGGCATCGCGGGCGTCGCATCGAGCGCCGGTGCACAGATCGCAGGCTGGGCTGGGCGACTGGGTGGGCAGACTGAGCTGGCGGTCTTGGGGAAAATTGCGCCCGGCCTTGGTAGACATTACTGCACGTCTTGGTAGACATTACTGCACATCTGCAACACGACGCCCAACATGCCTGTGAGCCTCTGACCGATCCCTCGCCCGGCGGTCCCGTGACTAACGCGCCGCAGCTCGTCCTCATCTCAGGCGCGTACAGTCCCCTGGCCGCCCGCGACATGGCATCTAACCCGCGCTAGGATTCCCGTCCGCGGGCAAGACGACACGCGCGCTGCAGCTCAAAGCGCACTGCGAGGCCAAGATCGCCGCCGCCAGCGCCGATGCCCGCGCCAGCCGCCTCAAGGTGCACCTCATCAACGACCAGACGCTGGGCGTGTCGCGCGCCGTCTACCACACCGCGAGGGCCGAGAAGGATGCGCGCGCCGAGGAGTACTCGGCCGTGAAGCGCGTCCTGTCGCGCGACGACCTGGTCATTGCCGACGGGCTCAACTACATCAAGGGCTTCCGCTACCAGCTGTACTGCGAGGCCAAGGCCGTGTCGACCCCGAGCTGTGTGGTGAGCATCGTCTGCCCCGTGGTTGGCGACGTCCAAGCTGACCACCAGAGGTCCACGTAGGCACCCCCGCCGACAAGTGCCGCGAGATCAACGCCGCGCTGCTGGCCGACCAGCACAAGGACGGCGGCTACGACGACGACGACTTTGAGAACCTGATCTTCAGGTACGAGGAGCCCAACGGTATGACGCGCTGGGACAGCCCGCTGTTCATCGTCGTGCAGGAGGACGAGGCCGCCTGGTGCGACCAGGTCTGGGACGCCCTCGTAGGCAGCGACGGGAAGACCAAGGTGGTCAGACCCCACCAGGCGACGGTCCTGGTACGTACCTGAGAAACCTGCTGCGTCGCTCGCACCTGACGCCCGCAGAAACCTGCCACCGAGCAAAACTACCTCTACGAGCTCGACAAGACCACCTCCGACATCGTCGCCCAGATCACAACCTACCACAAGGACCATCCAGGCGAAGGCGGCGGCCAGATCAGCGTCCCCGACGTCGAGCGCCCCCTCGAGCTCCCCGCCACGCCCATGACGCTCCCGCAACTGCAGCGCATCCGCCGCCAGTTCATCACCATGAACCGCTCCCACAGCTTCTCCAAAGCACGCATAAAGGAAGTCTTCGTCGACTTCCTGAACAGCGAGTTCTTGCGCTAGTCGACCGCTCGTGCATGCACACACCGGTCCTTCTGCCCCCGTCCATCAGAATCAGACCATAACGAGGCTGCCATTGCGGCGGATTCAGGAGACACACTTCCACTCCACCGAGACAGCCTTATCACCGCTCGCGGATACACACGGGGTGAGGCTCTGCGTTGCATCCCTGCTGCCGGATGAGGCCTGTAACTCTTGACTCGCACACCCGACTTCCTCCGGTGCTTTCCTACGATACACCATGTCGCGCGTTGCTTTGTACAAAGTAGTAGCGACAGTTTCGGCTCGGGCAACGTGGCGTGATATCGAGCAACAGCGACCAGGGTCGTTGACTTGCCGCCTCCAGCGACATCAGCAGCTGCAGTTCCGCGTAAAGTCGAATGTGCGTGGCTGCTGAGAAGCTGGACACACGTCTTCCCCATTGGACAAGACCCAAAGCACTACGTCGCACGAATAACACAGACCAATCGAACCATGCATCTAGCAACTCTGACCTGCATTGATCGTGACACTTGACCTGCTGTTGCGAAGCTGAGCCGCAAGGCTTAAGCTTTCGCGTGGGGTCCCACATACCACCTTGCACTTCCACCCACAACCAAGCAAGAGGAAACCACTCCCCAACCCACCAGCTACATCCATCATAACCCCTACATGCGCTCGCTTTCCCCTTCCAACCCCCTCGCACCTCTCTCCCACAACCCACGAACGACTACCTCACATCAGACCCCGCAAATCGGCCCACGTGCGCCGCCTCCACACCGGGGTAGCACTAGTCCAATCTCAGCCACCCATGTGGGGCCCTTCCCAACGCGGGAAGTGGGAACGGGCAAACTTCCGCTGCGCCGAGGCGCTCCTTCTGCCGCAAGCAAGCAGAGGGAGGTATCGCGATGCGCGGTGCGAGAGGTGGTATCGCGGCTGTCTGGAGGGGAAGAAAATTCGAGGCAAGTCAAGAAGTGTGATCGTGATTGGGGACTAGACGTGGAGGGAGGCCGCGGCTCCGCTCGCCAACCTACCGACCGATGAGCACAGCGTGAGAGGACTGGCCTTCTTTCTTCTGGCGCGCGATCCCCCACTCACCACACCTCCCTGACGCTTGCGTGCGTTCCGCTACGGATCTCCATCCGCTCCTGTCACAATCAATCGCCATGTGGTTCTGACTACTGTACACCTATTATTCCCGCGCCCATCTGGAGAGCTTGAACGCCGGAACGCTTGAACCCGGTTCGACGCTCAGCGATGCGTCACTACTGACTGCGGGGACGCTGCTCGTTTTGGCTGGGCTGAGGCGCCTCTTGTGATGGTGACTGGCGTCATAGACCGCTGCAGGGCTGCAAACCTGATCCAAGGCATCGGTAGATCCTGGGACGGCTGAGCATGTTTGCGGTCACGCGTGCGAGATCTGGGGAAGAAGCTGTCGGTGTGGTACAAGGCGGATGATGTGGTGAAGTGATTTATCCAATTATCAAACATGTACTGTGAACTTTTGCAAAGAAATAAATACTCTGTTGCCATGTACGTGAAGATAGTTGCAAATTAGAACACTGCCCGTATACAACGTTGCGCATCGTCTCGCTCTTGCGAGGAAGGTGGTATCTCAAAGCATGCAGACCGAAACAACATACAATCGCGACCGAACAAGTCAACGTGGCAAAACCTCTGGCCCCCTAACTCCTATTTCAACACCAAGCTCAGTCGTGTGTATTATCGTACCGTTCAAAGACCAAAGTTGCCGTCCAGTCCTGCAAGACCCGTGGGCGTGCTCATGTCAGGGATCATGATGCCCGCGTACATCCTGTCGCTGCCGGGCGTGCCAGAGTCCCATGAGTTGCTGCTAAACTCCTCACCGCTAGTCAGGCTCTCGTCGCTAAAGCTGAGGACGCTCTGTGGCGGCGCTGCGGTTCCGTAGCTGTTCCAGTCCCAAGTGTCGGGCGACCAGTTGGCACTGCTGTCGGCTGCGGTAGAAGGAGCGACAGGAACATCGAGAAGAGCCTCTGCCGCTGGGCCTCCGTAGATGTTATCGTAGATGTTGGTTTGTCCGCCATCCAGTGAGCCCAGGAGGCGCTCCCAATCCGAATTTGACACTTCGGTGTTGGCGGTCGTGGATCCGAGCGAGTAGCCAGCCAAAACTTCATTGTTGAATGCGAGAAAGTCGATGTTGCGGTGAGCTGGATGTTGAGCGGTGAGATTAGGTCGGCGCTTGCTAAATTGAGAGAATGAGGCGCGTGTTTGTGATGGTGGGCTCGTGGTAGGTTCTGACCGGGCCACGTGTGGCTCTGAGCGGATCGAAGAAAGACTGGTCGAGGAAGGATTGCCATGCATACCGACGTTTGGCGGGATGTTGGGTAAAGTGGCACGTCGGGAATCGTGCACATCGTGGCGGCCAGGCTTCATGGCACTTGGGGAGAAGCGCGCGGCGATAGCCTTGAGAGTTTTCTGTGTCGCACGCAAAGTGTCCATGGGGGCACCCATGCTTCCCTCGGAGTTGTGGCGAGACAATGCAGGAAGTCCAGCTCGGGGTACGGTGACCAGGGAACATCCAGTGCGGCGGAACTCCGCAGAGCCAGCGGCGGCACCGCGCTCAAGCATGTCCATGACTGTGCAGACGAGACGGTTGCAATCCTGAGCCAGCTTGCTATCGCGAGCGAGGTTGACGGTCTGGTAGAGCAAACCGAATCCAGCCAGCACAACGACCTCATTGCGGTTGAGGCAGAAGGAGAAGCTCAGTTTACGCTCATCAAGAAGCTGTACGATCTGAACAATGTGCTTACTGGCATCGCCAACTGCGACAAGAGCGGATGAGCCCTTGTCGCCGAGATCAGCAACAACGACCGGACGGTGAATCAATGACTGGATATGGTAGTACGCAAGAGACTGTTTCGTATTAGTTGGAAACTCAAGTCGGTCCACATAGCAACTTACAAGAATGGGTGCTCTGCTGCTCGTTACGTTCGTGCTAGGCTTGTCTTGTGCGAACGTCAGCTTGAGGTGTGGGGCCAGGTTTTTCTGCCACTCCTCAAGCTCATCGGTCAAGGAGGCCACAGTACGCAACGAAATGTCGTGCGTGGACGAGGTCGGGTATAATTCGGCCAAAGCTCGGGACATGATGCGAGAAAGACGGAAGAGGGCCAGTGCGCTCGAAAGTTTGGTTGACTCGCCGGGCAGGGTCGGCAGGAACCCCTTCTCAGTGACGTATTCGTCGTCGGCATCCACTGGGTACTCGCAGTGAACGTCTTCCTCCCTGATCAGCTTGGGGAGTCCAAGGTGCGCGGCAGAAAGGCTACTCAATGTTAGCGAGTGAAGATCAACGCGCGGCACAGAAGTCCTTACCAGTCCACAGTGTACAGTGACCAGAAGACCTTCTTCCTAGTCTCGCTTGTGAGGGCGCCAAGTGCGAAGCGCTTCTGCGATTGATGCAGGCCAAGGCGTTGCGACAGACTGACGGCAAGGCCTTTGTACTTGAGCACGCGAGAGTAATCAGCCTTCAGCAGAGAGTAAATCTGAGCCAAGACCAGACACTGCAATGTAGCAAGGTCATTGTCCATCAAGAAGGTGTCAACGGCACTCTGCCACTGCGCCTCGAAAGATGCGACATCGTCGCCGTCGCGTGACTTTTTTAGGTTAGTAACGTAAATGCCGATCAAGGTGTAAGATACATACATCACATGAGAGCGCAGCAATTCCGAAGCAGAGGTTGAGCTTCGCAATCGACTTCTTGTCGGTGAGCTCCTCGGGTTCAGAGACATACTGTTCGTATAAGCCGAGGAAGGTTGGGCGATGAAGAACAGGAAATAGAGGTGCCCATTCCTGGAAGAAAATGTTGATCATCTGGTCAGACACCAAACGAGGCGGCGGCTTGAAAGATACGGTGCGCTTTACTAATGGAGTGATTACTTTGGCGCCTGTACCGAAAAAGACAGCAGAGTTGATGTCTGTGTGAAGTCGACCGGTCTCCTGTGCCTTCTGTTTGAACGCCTCTGTAGACTGTTAGCTGAGTGACAGAGATCTCAGGGCATGAGCGTAAGCGTACCAACGAAGTTTCGCCCGCTCGAGCTGCCGATGAAGTAGGAGTCGCGGTTCTCGTCGTCTACGAGTAGTGGAGGCTGTTGAACCTTGAATGTATCATCCTTCTCTTGAGATTCTTCTCTGACTTCCAAGGCAGGCGGCGACTGCACAGATGGTCTTCGTCCATGTGAAAAGCCTTGGGGCGAATGTGAATGGATGCGGGAGAGCATATCGATCTTCTCATCTTTCTCGTCAAGCAGCTCCTTCAGCTCGCGAACCTCAGCCTCCAACAGTCGCACGCGCTCCTCGAGCGACTCTGTATAACCTCTGGGGAATGCTCGGCGACTGAGCTTGTCGCTAGTCTTGCACTCAAAGCCCACATTGGTGCATTGTGTGCAGCTTGGGCGAATGCCGTCGCAGCGTATCTTCTTCGAGCGGCATCGATCACAGGCTTGTGCGATGCGGGCCTGGCAGCTCGAGCCAACCTTAATAACTTTCATAGGCAGTATTCCAGGCATGTTGGCGGTGGTTGTGTGCGGCTATGGATTGGTTGCGCAGTTTCGCTGAATAAGGCGGGGGCCCACCAGGCGATCACTGACAGGTCGTGTCACAAGCCTTCAGCATCCGAGATGTCGGGTCCAGGGGAACAGTTGCTTCTATGGTCGTTATGGCGGGTTTTCCGGTCGAAGTATCGCAGCGATGAATGGGTCAAATGGTTGCGAGATGGGTGTCAGCACGGAAGGTGCGGGTGAGTTTAGAAGGCGTACGGAGGAAGGGACGGCTGGCGCAGATGTATGCTGTTGGTCAGTGTCTGCCCTAAATTAGTGGGTTCTGGGGGCAACTTCCAATTTGTGGAGACCCCGGCGAACTGGGGAAGCGTTCCAACCATGCACGGAAGGAACCATCAACGCATCAGTGGCCCGATGCGTTTTCGTCTGTTGCGTGCCGCTATGCCTCAAACACACAGTCGATCAATATGCGGGGAAGAGATGCGTGGCCTCAGCTTTCGACAAACGGTTCCAGAGAAGGGTGCCTATGAAGCTGGACCACGACATCATCCGCAGTGATTTTCGGGGAGGCCCTCACGATGCGAAAGGCTTGCTATGGACATCGGCCCGGGTGTATTGATTGCGTAAGCTAAGGTGCTGTCGCCTGTGTTAAAGTTCTTCTCTGATCTTGAGCTACAATGACTGAAACCGAATCAGCGACCGAATTCTGACCCCCTGTCTCCTGCGAGCAAATCTTTGTGAGCATTGCTCCATGCCTGACAACTTCACAAATTCTAGCATCAGGAGCGAGGTTGGCGGTGCTGCCTCTAGACCCTGAGCCGCCCCAAGAACACAAACCTCAAGTTGTCCTGCCTTTCTACCTTTGACCAGCCTAGCGCACCATCGCTGAACTCTAGTCCAGCCTAGCGCACCAGCCACGCCACCCATCTGCGAGAAGCTGAACTTGGTAAGGCAGACGAAGTGAGTTAGGTTCCCTGAAAGAAGCCTTGAATCTGTCATTCTTGTCAGTACCACTCAGCGTCTGCCTCCGGACGTCAGTGCTTTGTTGGACAAGGCTCTGCGAGCCGGAGCTGCGGGCCAAGCCTCGAAACCTGGGGTCGAACGTTGCGATCGTCGACGCTCGGCCAACGGATGTGGCTGTTAGTTTGCGTGCGTCGCGCGACGATCGCCGCGCTGCTTTTTATCGATGATGGTGTTGCGTAACTGTGACTGTGGCTGCTGTGCACTGCCCAAACATTACTGAATGTCGACACCACCACGTAAGAAAAAAAATGTGGGCAGTTACCATGGTGTGGACAAAAGCCCATGATTCATTTTGAGTGTACTTTTCTGGGCGCACCTTCGATGGGTCTGACAGTTGCCATACCGCAAGGCACTATGATCTGCACAACAAGCCTGCCAGTAAATGATCCCCACGTGTTGATCGCGTGACAAACATCAACTGCATGCGGCATTGAGACATTGGCCTCTGTCAGCTTAAGTAAAGTCAACCTCTTCATCCTCCACCTGGAGACCAAGATATTGCTGGACGACTGAGGACTCTAGGAGTCTTGATTTCTAGGGTAGCTGTTAGTGAGTGACATGTGAATGTTTCACGGAGTGCTGCAGATCAAAGCTGCAACCAGACCCAGTTCGCAAGGACCAGATGGAGCAGTGGCCTAGTTATACGTGGGAATGCACGCTATGCTGAGGTCCAAGGTGTTTGAAACATGCAAAGGCTTCAATCACACATGGGGTGCCGTAGGCTTCCTTACCTGGAGTTCAAGTGCGTCCGTGGCCCTTTCGAGCATGTTCAGTTCCAACGTACGGAGTTGCTTCGCGAGGCTCCAGGGATATTGTCGTACCGTTGCCTGTTTAGGTGGGTTCCCTATCTCCTTCAAAAGCGCTATTTGTGCATCCACGCGACCCTGGAGTAGTACCGTAGCTCGGAGCTGGTAAACATCCCACAACGGGTCTCCACGAAGATATTCTTGGAGCTTACTTGTATCGCGTAGCTCTGCATCTTTCCACAGAGATTGTATCTCTCGTTCGCCCTCGACGGTCTGTCTGACCTTGAAGTCCAGTCCATCTTCTTCATTAACGATGACGAGCCAGATGAAGTCGCTTTCCCAATCAATGGCTCCTTCTTTTTCGAAAAGCCGAAAGCCTGGTGCTGCTGTAGAAACAAAAATCTTCGCCGGCCGTAGAGGATCGTCATCGGGGATGTCCATGTTCAGGAACATGATTTTTGCTGAAGCCATAGAGTCTTCGAGAAAGCCGTAGGAGAATATAGACTCACAAGCGCCTTTATCGTCCCCGTACCTGTTTGAAGATCAGTATTGACGAGTCAGTATGGGATGGAACGTACGTTATTGTAATCTCTCCATTTTTTTCTATGTTCTTGCCAGGCCTCAGCAGAAGCAGACCGTCACCATCCTCATCTGTCTCATACAAGGCGGCGGTAGCGTTACCAGACGCGTGGTTCGCCATATCCACGCATGGACACATGCAATCACCTACGCCTGGGAACTCCAGAGCTCTGGAGCGGTACATTGCATCGACACATAACCAGTCATCGAATTTGACGAGGCCAGTGTCTTCGTCCCACCAATACTTTGCGCACCATTCAATATTCTCTGTAGCAGTTCGCACAAGATCAAACTCACGCAGCAAGCTGCCGACCTTTGCGCGTACGGCTGGCTGCAAAGTTGTGCCTGCAAGCAGTTCCTGCTCTTCCTCTGACCAGAATGTTGGCAGGAGCTCATCTGGTAGGTACTTGATGTACTCGGTGAGAGGGTTGAGAAGGCCGACGTCTTTAATGTCCGGACAGCAAATGGTCGCCTGCATTAGCAGGAAGATCAATACCGCACCTCTGGTCGTCTGCAAATCGAGTTAGTCACTGGTGAAATCTACATCTGGATTGGTCACACCCTTCCAAAATCACCTGTCGCCTCAAGGACTTCGCGCAAGTGACGATCAGCTTTGGCACAAAGCTCAATGTTCTGTCGAGAAATGATGAGCTCTCTAGGTACGACAAGCAGAGGCTCGACTTTGCCGCCTTGTAGCCCACGGTCGGCAATGACAGTGGAGCCTCGGTCCTCGAAGCCAGGCAACGGGCCAATTCTAATGCCATTGAAGGAAACACCGTGAAAGGTTGCCCATCTTGGAAGAGTGTCAATTGGCTGCTTGAGCCACCCCTCGGCTCTGCCGGTACGGATCATGCTGGTGTAACAATGACAGCTCGTGGCCGCAACACGAAATCCCCACTGACGCCTACAATGGGCACACGTTAGTAAGGCTAGACAGTGCTACTGCATGCGGTGCGCTGGCTGCTGCGCAGGATCGATGCACTTTCAGAGTTCGATGATGGACCCTGTGATGTCATGTGCTCTCCAAGCCCCCGCAGAGGTTGCTACGGTTCCCCAAGCAATAGCAATACCCGCAATGCTCAAGCATGGGTTGTGGCCCGCAGAAGCAGCCCGTAGATACTGCAGGACGACAAATGAAAACAGGTCTCGGGATTAGGGGCTGGCCTCACCGCAAACCGTGCGTGCAATGAGCTGTGGCCAAGCACTGTCTTGAACGTTGTTTTGATGTGTGGTTGTCAAGGCGAGCCGAAACTCCGGTCTAGACTAGGGCTCCACCATCCCAATCCGGTAAGGACGCACCTTTGTTATGGAAGGCGCCGCCAAGATGTCTGAATGTAAACACCGCGGCTCATACAATATCTCTCCCACCAGCACCGCCAAACTCCAGACATCATTACTGTTATTCATTCTCCGGACCATTGCAGGACAAGAAGCACTCGGCGACCGTGTTCGCAGCTTCACACCATCTCACCTCCCGCGATTGCTCTGCGCTGGTCCACTTCGTCCTTTCGTCCCAAATTCGTCGTCTCGAGTGCTTCCTTGACGCTTGCATCAGCAAGTAGTCTCTAGTCCTCGCCGCGCCAGTTCTAGTATCCGCGACACATCACCATGTCTTCGTCACGAGTTTCAAAGACGCCTCGCGCCAGCGCGACCAGCTATGGTCAGGTCATCGAGGTTAGCACCATAACAAAGCCAAGACAAGGCGCCTCAATCAGGATGCTAAAGCGATGCACTTCTAGTATATTCAAGATCGACTCTACCTTGCTTCTTACACACACACACCGGACGCGAACACTCCATTCCCTTACCCGAAGCCGCACGCGTCACCGTCGAAACGCTCATCGCGCGCGCCAACTGCCTCTGGCGCTAAGTCGCTCCCACCTGTCTACTTCAGCATCGACAAGACCCTGTTGTACAATGCTTTCCATGGCGATTTCGGCCCGCTCCACATTGGTCATCTTTACCGCTTTGCCGTCCAGCTGCACGAGGTTCTCGGTGACCCCGCGAACGAGGAGCGCGCAGTAGTGTTTTGGAGCAGTGCAGACTCGAGGAGTACGCAAACCCAAAACTCAGAATGCTTGCACAAGTGCTAACACGTTTCAGGTCGTGCCAACGCTGCTTGCATCCTCGCCTGCTACATGGTTCTGATCCAGTCATGGCCACCCCATCTGGCGCTCGCGCCCATTGCCCAGATGGACCCGCCTTGCATGCCTTTCCGCGATGCCGGATACAGCCAGGCTGACTACGTTCTCAACATTCAGGATGTCATCTACGGTGTTTGGAAGGCCAAGGAGGAAGGCCTCTGCGGTCTCAAGGACTTCAGTCTCGAGGAGTACGAAAAATACGAGCGTGTAGACATGGGTGACTTCAACTGGGTCACTCCTCAGTTCCTGGCCTTTGCATCGCCTCAGCAACAACCTACTCACGAAATCTCCAGGTCGTCGCCGATGTACGCCACAATCCCATCGAACATCGCCGAAGTCCAGAAATCGAGCTTGCCAGGGCCCTTCAAGAATGTCCTCTCACATTTCAGTGCACGGAATATTGGCTTGGTTGTCCGTCTGAACTCCGAGTTATACTCCTCGACATACTTCGAAAAGCTTGGGATCAAACATCTCAACATGATCTTTGATGATGGCACGTGCCCACCATTGTCTCTTGTCCGCCAGTTTATCAACCTTGCTCACGAAATGATCACTGTCCGCAAGAAGGGGATTGCCGTGCACTGTAAGGCTGGTCTCGGGCGCACCGGTTGCCTTATTGGTGCCTACCTCATCTACAAGCATGGCTTCACCGCCAACGAAATCATCGCCTACATGCGGTTCATGCGCCCTGGTATGGTTGTTGGGCCTCAGCAGCATTGGCTGCACCTCAATCAGATGACATTTCGCGAATGGTGGCACGAGGATACGATGAAGGCCAAGTTTGCAGAGATGATGCCTTCGACACCCTCTGCATCGCCACGCAAGCAGCGCCTAGCAAGCAACGGTCAGACATTCACACCTCCCAATGGTTCTCAGAGGCGCGCTGCGCTCGGGGAGATCGAGTCGAATGAGCAGCGTACCGCTGCGCGATCAAACATTGGGGTGCAGGAGGATAACCTGCCCGCGCCGACACCCGGACAGCCTCGCAAGACTAGTAAGCTATACGGCACTGGGAGTACAAGGCAATCGCCAGCTCGCATCGATGAGAATGAGCCATTCCAGAGCTCTTCTGCTGAAGTCAGAGCGGACCTCACACGTTACGATGGCGAGTCTGACGAAGAATTTCACTTGCGCCAGATCGCAAGGAGGACTTCTTCTCGATCGCCAGGTCGCACTCCTGCTTCAATCAAAGAAAAGACGCGTCGCGCTTTCAGCACGACGTCTGTCGTCCACACATCGGTGACTCACACATCTTTCGGTTACGGTAGTGGCAGCGATGCTGAGAACACAGCACCAGGTCCGCAAATTATCAGCGGGCGGCCAAAGACACCAAGGGATAAGAACGGCAGCGGTCTCAGCATCGGCAAAGTTCGATCAAGCTCGAATCGAAAGAGTACTGAGGGCAAGACTAGTGTTCGCAAGACCAGTGGGAGGGTCGGCAGTGTTGGCGGCTCCTCTGGTCGCCCGAAGTCATGATGAGCATGTTGTTGATATTTGAGTTCAAGCATCATCGATCGTAAGGCACGAAAGGCGTATTTGCATTACTGCCTCCATCATCGACATCTCCTCTTTTCGAGCGATACCAGCGGCATGAACGGGTGTTCAGCATTGTCGACGCAATGGCTTTCCAATAAACGGCGTCATCATGGAAGGGCGTTTTGGATCATAGCGGTGTGTGCAAGGCAGCACTTTGCGGGTCGAGTTTTCACAGTCCGGCGTTTGGTGTGCTGTTCCACTCTCCAAGTCACTTCTCAGTCACAGCATTGGTCGTTTATCCCGTCTCGTTGTACTTCGGTCTTGGTTCTCTCTCCGGTTTTCGGCTGCGGATGTCATGACATTATGAAGATAACGAGCAATTAATCTTAACTACTCTCACGTTCAGCAATGTTGCACTTGCCTACTGATGTGATCCTGAATCTCCCCGTCAGCACTGTCACCTTTGCTTAGCTGGTTGATGGCACGCTCTTGCACCAATCACCACGTCGAGTTGCAATATATCTTCCTTGCCGGCTGTCCAACCAATCATCCTGATTGCCCTTTGTTTCCGCCTCGTGATCTTGTGTTCGCGTTGCAATCCTCGATTGTCCCATCCAGAAGCTCCTGGGAGTGCTGAGCCAGTGCAACCACCGAATTTGGCAGGAACGATGTTCAACGACAACAATAGCCATTTCGAAGCTCTCCTCGCCGAATTCCTTCAATGACTGCATCGTTACAGGCCTGACGTTTCAACGTATCGGCCCCGATGCGAGATATTGTCATTTGCTCACCATACTAGTCGCAGCGCAGCACGCACTGGCAAATTCCTTAGTTTTCCAAGATATCCGCAGCTCAAGATATCCGCAGCAATGACCCTCGTGGCATTGTAGCCGCCCTCTGCTCGAGTCTAGGGTTCCTGATCTGCTGCATTCTCTTTGGAGGTCTGATGCCAGCTATCGCTCTTCGTGTGTTCTTTCATTTCCTTCGAGACGTCATTGTTTTCGACTTCGTCTCTCGCCGCTTTCTCCGTCTCATGCTCGGTCGCTGCTAAGCCCGCTTCAACATCGCACTGGAGCATGAATGCAACATGTGTCTCGACGGAGGAGCAACTTTCACCGCTCACCGAGTTCATCGAGGCTGAAAACGATGACCCTGTGAAGGCTGGGGTCTGTATTCCCTGGAGGAACGGTGATGCTCCTGAAGATCAGTGAGGAGGTCTCGGCTGTGACATGTAATGGTGTCACGCTCATGTTTGACAATATAATAGTATTCCTGCGACTAAGATATTGATATGTAGGGATAAATTGTCATTCACAAACTCACCATTTTCAGTCAACAAAAGATCGGAAACATTTGCCTCCTTATATTAGATATCAAATTTTGTAACGATGCCTGCCAGCAACGTCCGTTAAGCACATAACGAGATAACTGAAGACTCTCAGTACACATACATTGTCATCGATCTTACCTATCCTTCCGAATCGAGTGACGACCGCCAGCTCCCGTGTGAAATCACGCCCGCACAATCAATCCGAACGCAAGTCAAAGACACAACAGCAATCTGTACTACCACACCACAAACAAATAATTATACCACTAGCCGCGAGGCCCGTGTATATAATTCTCCTGCCTACCCGCCGTCGTCCGCTCAGAAGGACCAACGCAAATTATAACACGTCCACCGCCGAGATACCACCACCTTCACGACCTCGATCTAAGATCATGAACGTGCAGCAGGCTGCTTCTCGAATCCTACCTACAGTCTACACGGTACAAATGCGCAAGACAATCCTTATTTTCTCGACCATCATTTTGGCCGCGGCACTCATTCTATCCAGCACCTCGTACGCACTCCTCGAGCGTCTGTCCACAGACGCACGCAATTCACTCCATAGTTTCTTACATTACGCTTGGGCTGGCGTTTACTTGTCTGTCGCATGGTTCCTGGGGGTGACAGGACAGTTCTGGATTCTTGACATATTTCGCGGACGGATTTGTGGCAACAAGTTCATGGATTGTAGACCGTGGGACTAACGGTGAGCGCACGGAGGAGGCCGTCATTGTGTTGGAGTTTTTGGTATCTGAGCATATAGAGTCTGATTTGATAATGTATCTATGAGTGGTGAGGTTCTTACGATGATCTCAGTTGTTCCACAGTGCCTTCCTCGTCAGTCGCTGTCACCCCACCTACATCCGGAGCCACTTCCTGAATAATTGGAGTTACTGTTCGGGTCTCTGTTACTGCTGTCTGAATACTGATGGGCGTTGGTCGAGCTTCGACGTTGACTGCTCTCTGTGTCCATCCAAGTAGTTCCAACACGCTCCAAGAGCTATTTTTGAACATATGCTACGACGGTAGCTCTCGTTCAACTGGTTGCCGCGCCGAATATCAGTTTTTGCGAATTCGATGTCAACCTCAGAAATCTCTTGACTCAGCGCTTTCCTTACTGCTTCCAGCGTTGTCTCATGAAAATGCGCCCATCCGCGCCTGCGCTTTTCCTGTTGAATGCGGAACTCTTTCTTCTTGAACAAAGTCGTAGACGATTCTGTCCATTTTCCCTCGGTCCAGAAGCCTTTGTTGATGGCTGTGCATGGGTTTGTGTCGAACGCTTCTGATAGAGATTCACAAACAGTTTCTGTGCTGTTTGTCAGGACAGTGTTGCCGGTTTGACGGGCTGTGGGGCTGTGGGGCTGGGGGAGTGGTGTTGCGTGCCTTCCTTTCGGTTCGAACGGACTTGTTCGTGCTACGTTGTATTGTGGTTGATCATGTCACAAAGAGATCGAGCGCATGTGCGCTAAGGTACCTCGAAGTAGCTCCAAACGAAGGCTAGCAATCGTTTGGCCTCGTTCAAGGTCTCAACCCTCAATTTGGGTTCTCGTGTACCAAGAATACCTTTGAATTTGGAGTCAAGGGATGCCGTAATGTCTTTATTGATCATGTTAGGCAGAACTAAATACCCTTCCAGATGGCCACGATGTCTTGATGATCATGTTAGGCCATCGCACTCCCCGCGTGCGAGCACGTCAGCTCAACTCTGGCTTGAGGCATGCTTCTGGGCGATCAGAAGTCGCAGGACTTGGCAAGCAAAACAGCAAGTTCCTCAAGAGCCTTCTGGTCCTCCTCATCAAAACCGTTCTCCTCGGCGCAATCAATGTCAATGATAGCCACGACCTGATCAACCAGTCAAATCATGCTCTGAACGCATGCATAGCTAGAGCCACTCACCTTTCCTTCCTTGATGATCGGAACAACTATCTCGCTCTTACTGGCGCCATCACACGCAATGTGCCCTGGGAACTTCTCCACATCAGGCACGAGCTGCGTCTGCATGCTCTTCGCTGCGGCACCACAAACACCGCGCCCGAACGCAATCGTCTGGCATGCTACCTGGCCGTGGAACGGGCCGAGCAGCAATTGCTGCGGGTTCGACGGATTGAGAAAGTAGAAGCCACTCCAGTTGACGCTGGAAGATGGAGCGGGCAGCGAATGATAGGCATGCCAAAGCAGAGACGCTGTGTTTGCGAAATTGCTTCTCATGTCAGCTAGCTGTACTTGCGATCAGAGCCGCGTTGGAGATGCCCAATACCGGGCTCTGCCATGATGTGCTGTACATACCACACCTGCAATCCATTAGCTTTTTCTGATTTCCGTCGTCGAGGTGAAGCGCTTTGCCGCTCATACATACCCAGTTTCTCTGTCCATCGAATAGCGCGCTCGCCTGTTCCAGCACCTGCGCGTACACCTCGTGCTTTGTCAGGCCATCAGCAAAAGCGGACGCGTCTGCATGAACCTTGTGTGGTATTCAGTATCCCGTTACCCAGGACTCGCAGCTTTACGGTGCGCATACCATATTGTGCGGTTCGCTTCTGCTCGAATTGTTACGCGAGGGTAAGTTTTACGGAGTGGAAACGCGAAACGTAAAAGTTTGGTGAGCGTCGTTGGCCTTGCCGTGAGCCTCCGAGATGAGGGTCTGCGTCCTGATTGGCGGCAAACTTCACGATCTTAGTGTATGATCGACCGCGAAATGTATGGCTATCGGCGTGGTCGGAGTAGTAAGAATGAGAGTTGTGTGGGGGATGTTGGCGCAGAAGAATGCTTAAACGAGATGAGGCTCAATTGATTTTGTTTTCTTCCTGCCTCATTTGTAATCGACTTTTATATTGCGTGCTTGATCCTTGTCTTTTTCATACGTCCAACTTCCTTGTTCTGTCGTTGAAAATATTAGTGTTCTCGTTGAATTTGCCTTGATCTTGTATATTCGATGTACAGTCGTCGATGAGTAGCACCGAGTTGGTTTGCGCAGCCCCTGACTCATCCAGCCCAAATTCTCCATACGACGCTACGACAACAGCATGTAGATGTAGAAGGTTAAGGAACTTGCCACTCGTCGAGCTTGACCTGGACAACTTACAATTTCAAGGCACTGAAGAAGTTCAAGTCCACTGAGGACTAAAACGCTTGTTTGCAATGACATAATATTAGTTGTAATTTGGGAATTTTGCCATGACAGCTGGAAATCTCTTCAAGCTGGCCGGTTGGCGCAATGGTAGCGCGTGGCCCTCCTAAGGCCAAGGTTGTGGGTTCGAGTCCCATATCGGTCGCTAGCGATTTGTTTTTGTACTGGTTACAGCCTCGATGATGTTTTTGGGTGTCGCGTTGATGGACCGAGAATGCCCAGGTGGTGGTGTAATTCGGAATATGCACGTGACATGCCCATTCTAAAGCGAGCGCTCCACGTTCGTATTCTTGCGAGAAAACATTTTTGCACATGAGCTGAGGAAAGAATTGATTGCACTGCGGTGCAGTGTGTGCACAAGATATGGTTCGTAGCTAATCAATGGGCACATTCACACCTTCGTCTGCGCAGCCTCGGTCCACTCGATGACCTTCTGCAACAACCCCACATCAGCAAGCGTCTGCTCCCTCGCCTCACCCTCTTCAACAACAGCACCCAGCTCCCCCCCCTCTGCCAATTCATTCTGGAACCTTGCAGCGACATCCTTCAATGGGCCAACATAGTGCGCAACATCAAGAGCCTTGACCGCTAACGGCTCATGCAGATGTCGGGCTTGTAAGAGGAGATAGTAGAAGTTGAGCGCAGCGACGTAGAACCCGAGTTCTTGCCTGAAGCGCATCCAGGAATCGCTCACTTCGACGCTGAGCGAGGCGTAGTGAGTGCTAAGATCGGGCCAAAGGTAGGGCGCCACGGTCTGGAGCGCGACGGGAGTTGCGAAGATGGAGGTTTGTGTGTCGTCTTCGGTGTCAACGTGCGGTCCATTGGCTTCGAGGGTTTCGCCCTTGAGCCAGGACACGGCACTTGCTTTGAGGTTCTCGTACGGACAGTGTTCAAGTGTGTCGCGGATGAACGTTAGACGGACTAGATCGTGGGGGTGCGAGCGCAGAATTGTGGTTGTGAGGTAGTGCGCATGGCCCCGAAGGCTGGGCGATGGTGTGTTTGCGGAAATGAGTGAGACGGTCTGGAGGTACTGTGCGAAGGACTCGTCGTCGTGCGGCTCGTCAACATTGTTGCTCTCGATAGCGATCAAACCCAGGGCAAGGATAGTGTCAAGCAATGCTTCAGGCTCGAGACCGACAGTTTGAGGGCCAAGAGCGCCGACAAAATTTTTGAGTAATGTTGCGTGGTCGGGAAAGATCGAGAGCGAGGATCTGTCGTCACCCTGCGCCGCTGCGTATAGCTCCTGTTTCACATTTCGCGCAGTGTATAGGATGAGTGCTCCTGTCCTCGATAGCGGTATGTCGGCAGCGGTAGCAGGCGGTTCGTCTTCTGTGCCTGGGACGCCCCTCTTCTCGACTTCGGAGTCAAGAACAGTTGAGATCAGCTCTTCTGTCTTCAACCCTAAATCTTGCGCCAACGCGACTACCTGCCCAAGAATAGCTGTTCTTGATCTCAAATCCTCATCTTCCGCAAATCGATCTGCATACTTCTGATATTTGGGCTTCTTCGGGATCCTTGATGGTTCGTACTTCTCCATTAATCTGCTAGCCCACGACAGCCCAGGTACATCATCGTCTGACGTCAGCGAGAGCACGTAGTCCTCCAGGATGTGTGTGATGAACGACTGAAGTAGGCGATTGACGAGGGTTGTCTCGTCGACGTTTGGTGCTTCACTTTGAGCTTCTGGATCGACCTGACTCTCATTTGTGTTCGTCCTGCTCAAAAGATTGCCGCTACTCCGTCTGGACGGCAGAAGTGGTCTCTTGGTCCCCGACAGTGTCTTCACAAGCTTGATGGCAGCCAGTGTAAGTTCTTCCTGATGCGATGTCGCTCTGTTGAATGCAAGAAGTACAGCCTGCAGACTAGTCGAAAGGAAGCGACTCGGGAACTTAGTCTTGACTCTCTTGTGCAGCGTAGCAAGCAAGTCAAGAAGGATCTCGAACTTCAGCACCGGCAAGGGCGGAAGCACTGTGCGCGGGAAAGCTGGGCTGGTGCTTGATTCTCCCACGCCAACATATGGCACTTCCAGCTTCACCCCACCTTCCTTGTCACTGTCGTCAGACTCCTCTTCCTCGTCGTCGGTTTCTTGGTAAGAGTCCGCGAATTCAAGCAGCCGCAGTGCTTCTGTCACTTTCAACACACATTCTCTTGGGTTTCCTTTGGTAGCGATATCCTGCAAGCATTCCTCGGACGTTGGGAGAAGAGGTAGCAGTAGGTGTATCAGGTCCCAGCCGATGTTGGCCGTCAGCTCCGGGTCCTGGAGGACTTGATGCAAGATTGGCAGATTTTCTTCTGTGAGGTTGTATTCCACGATAGTGAGGTATGTAATGGGGTCAGTCGTGGGCGGACGTGCTGCCAAAAGCGGATGCTGCTCCCTCTCCCTCTGTGTCTGGCCTTGTAGCTCAGCCATGGTGGTGGCCAAGGTGGGGCGATATGTGGCCGCAGCTCTATCGACCTTCTCGACTTGATGTTGAAGAAGCTTCTCCTGAAAAGAACGTGTGCAACCTTTGGAACGGATTTGTCTTATGATTATTTCTGGTCGCGGCGGTTGTTGAGACATCAGGCATTTGTCCACAAGCCGACCTGACGCAATCAGCGACGCTAGTGACTAAACATGGCTAGACCCAGGTACTTGCAGGTCCCCGCGCCAAGAGGATCGCAAGTTACCAAAGTGAATCTCGTGTTGATCATTGACAGCACTCCTCAGCACCACGCCCGCACAACATGGACGACAAAGAAGAGACCAACGAGCCACTCGACCTTGTGCGCCTTTGCATCGATGAAATTGTCGTCGTAAAACTCCGAGGCGATCGCGAATTGAAGGGCAGACTGCACGTATGTTTGCGCGCACCAGCGAGACGCAATGTCGAAGCTAATAGGAACCTTCAGGCATACGATTCGCATTGTAATCTTGTTCTCGGCGATGTCGAAGAGACCATATTTGTGGCAGAGGAAGAGGAGGATGACCAGGAACCGCGCGTACGGACAGTCAAGAAACAGAGCGAGATGCTGTTTGTACGAGGTATGTGGCGGATGAGCCGAGTGTATGGGGACAGGGCTAATATTGGACAGGCGATTCAGTAGTGTTGATTGCACCGGCGGAGGGCGCCTCGCAGTGAGCCTGTGACATGGCCATCTACACAGGCGGAAGACCTCACCCGCGCGCTGGCAGGACGGAGGCAACGACCCACGGACCAGCACTACGCCGATGCAAGCATTGAGATACCCGAGCGAACGCACGGCGAGGCAGGACATGAGTGGTGGAAAGTGATTGGCTGAAGTTCGAAACGCGGGCTGGAAGAAGGCTGGTTGATGGGGCGACACGGTATGCGAACGCTTCATCTGAAAGCAATGAGTCACTTGAGACCGTTTGGCCGGCCTGGCTGTAGGCCAGTTGGCCAGGCGACCGCCTCCAAGGCCTGGCAGCCGTGTCACATGTGAGCCGTTCCCACCCAGAGAGCTACGAGCCAATGCCACTTGATGAAACATTATGTTCTGTGGGACGGTCTTTATCGTCCAGATCCTTGCTCCCCCTGCGTGTTTGGTGCTCTGCAACGTTGTATCTGAAAAGATTGGCACGTCAACCTGTACAAGTCATCGTAAGATGCATCACCCATACGGTCAGTCAGACATGAAAGATACAGGCATTAATTAGCTTCTTTTGACTACACGTCCGTGAGGACGACCGCATGACGCCAAAGCAGATGAAGAACCCCGGACGACTCGCACATAGCGCGATGTCTGTCTAACTCCTTGAGAACCAAAGCCTCCAAGCCTGAACCAAAGTGACAAGATACCAGAAAGCTTGGTAAAGAAACTCTTCCACACTACGATGGGGAATTAAAATCTGGTGTGCTGTGCTGTTGTTCATGACTTCGTGTCATCGTGATGTATCCGTCACGCTCGCAATGCTGAAAATATACTCGGAAAGGAAATGGTGCGGTGACGACGCTATGCTCGCTATGCTGGGAACGAGGGCGCATGTGTTGCTGGCTGAAGGCAGTCAAACTACTGGGAACCCATAGTTGCCGAACGATGGTCGAGCTGCTGGTGGCTGCGGATGCTGTTGGGGTTGACCATGATCCAGAAAGCCGCCAAATCGTCTCGTGCTACTGTCTGGAAACAATAAACAAGAATGAAGGAGATTTCGGTGGTGACCGTGTTGGTGGCTGCTGGAGGCATGAAGATTATGGTGAGAGATCAAGTGCGCTGTCATGCGACACCTGTAAGCGCGTCAGAACCATGCCATTGTCAGGGGTCATTGTGGAGGTAAATAGAAGGTATTCACTTTCGTCGCCACGTTTGACCAGCAAGACTGTCTCTGGAGGCATATGGAAGCTGAAAACCCTTTGCAACTTCCGTCTCTACGAAGATTGACGCGCGCTTGTAGCGCTTGTCAGTGTACTTTTCGTAGACTGCGGCGTGATGCTTCTGAGGGGCGTCACAGCATTCCATGATGCATGCGACAAGCTGTCGAAGCTGGCTCATTGTGTAGCCAGAGTAATGGACGTGGGCCTGAGACTAATGGCTATTAGCATGAGACCGTTCAAAATGGAGGCGCATACATACCCAGTCACCCTTCTTCAACATGAAGCGCGCTAGACAATGGGCGCCAGCGGCGAGAAAGCTTGGAGCACAGCTGACGAAGCGCTCATCCATGACGGTGATCTCAAGGAAATACTTTGCCAGTGTCCTGGTCTCCAGGTCGTAATCGTCTGCCTTGCTAATGCGGCGTAGGAAGCTCATTGGGCCAGGCCAGCCCAACTCGAACTGGAGCATGCTGAGCATGAATCGCTCAGCCTTGAGAACTTCATCAACAGTGTAGGCACCATCGACCATGTAGACGATCTCTTGAACTGAGGGGCAGTTGATCTCCTCGTACTTGGCGGCAACGAACAAGGCTGTCGCGCCGACCAGCTGGAGTTTGCCCAGGGAGACAACTTTGGCAGTGAGGAAACGGTCAACGTAATTGACTGCAAGGAAGAGCGTTTCTGGCAGGAGGGTAAAGCGGTTGTGGACCTGGACCATCCAGTCCATCAGCACTGATCGCATCGACCACTGGATTTCGGCCTGATGGTCCATGTAGTTGGGATTCGGCTTCATCTTCTCTTCCAGACTGTGCATGTACTCGAAAATTTCGTCACCATACTCGGCAACCATCGAAGTATCCCACTGCTCGTCCTCAACGTCCTCTTCTGACCTTGTCGATTCGACAAACTGCCTCGCAGCCTCCAGCTCACGTTGAGTTTTGGCGGTGATGCGTGGCGCAAGAACCAACGTGACACCACCTGTTGTGTTGTCACCGCGCGAACGGAGAGACCTGGCGGTTGTATACCCATCGGCATCGTAGTACTCTTCCTCGTCATCTTCATCCCAGTATTCCTCCTGGGTGAGTTTTGCTAGCTCGTCGTTGCGCCCCTGCTCGATGACACGGGCCTGCTCCTCCAGAGCATCAAGATACTCATATTTCTCCTCGTCTACAGTAACCCCTTTCACTGGTCCTTGCACGTTGAAATTGACCTCGGCCTCGACTGGCCTAACGGCTGCAGGCTCGGGGGCACGGTCCTCAATGGGAAATGAGGTGGTCCGCGATGTTAATGCTTGCTTTGATGATGCATTTGCTACGGCAGCTTCAGAAATGATCTCATTCTTAGCTTCGTGGAAAATTGTGGTGGGCTTCTGGGTGATGGTCTTGCGGGTGTTGGCGGAAGCATCGTTGGTGGTTCGCTTCGAAGCAGCTGATTCGACAGAGTCTGGGTTGACAGGCTCGTTAACCGTTGCAGAGATTGTCGAGAGGGGTCGTTGCGCAGGGCGAAGCAGTGCATTGGGCTTCTCAAGATCTTTGACGATCACCACAGCGGGGTCCTTCAGCATTGGGTTCTCCTTCTTCTTGCTCACGAGATAGAGATCATCCTTCGCCAATCGTTGCCTCGTAGTGTTGCTGACATCTGCAAAAGGGGCGCGCTTAGCGGCCGGCTTGATAGCTTCTGCTGGCATTGAGAGGCCGTTCAGCGCAGACACAGATTTGCCCTGCCTAAGAGCTTTCCCGGCTGGCAACTGAGGTGGCAAGTTCTCGTCGCGCAGGCGGAGGCTGCGCAGAGGTCGATGAGGCTGTTAAAGGAGTGCATCAGTGAGTGTTTTGCAAGCTTTGTGCAGAAGTCTGCCGATATCAAATTCAAAAAGGCGCCGGTAGACAGTAGGCTAGTCGCGCGGCCCCGTAACGAAGTGAAGGCAGAGAAGAAGTTGTGCACTCACCTTTGCATCCATTCTGCTGTGTATCTGTCAATTGATGTTAATAGTCCCTCGGATGGATGTTGGCCCTGGCAGCGATCGCGGACGGAATGAGGGTCGGCGACGAGCTCGATAGGGGCGGCGCGGGTGTCGAAGCTCTACAAAACAGAGGGCGAAATAACAAAACTCTCCATCTAACTTGGCGGCAATGAGATACTCGAACAGCTGTTGTCGGGCGACACGAGACGTGGTGGTGACAACAGCAGCCGGGCTGGATGCAAAGTATATATGGGGACGGGTCGAGCTCTGTCAGTAAACAACAAACATAACCCGTGCGCATCGAATCAACAGAGCTCGAGCGATCCGCTCCAACGCCGGATCGGGCGCTAGCGTGCCTGCCAGAGCAACGGCGTCATAGCGCAACGCGTCTGCCGAACACAAGCCCAAAAGCCCTTACTCAATGCGCTTCCCCATACACTGCAGTTGAAACCTCAATAAGTCTCCTCATGGCCTCCAGAGCAATTGGAAGACATCGTAGCTCGTCTTTACAGATTTCTGAAACCTGTACGACGAGCGACTTTGCTGTTGACCGCTCTTGCCGAACAGACGCGCCAAGACGTTAGTGCTGTCACGAAATAGAAGCGTTCGCACGTGGTGTGCATTAGAAACGAAGACTCACCGACGACGCATGTAACTCCCCGCAAGTGTTTCAGAACAGTGCGGTCGCATTCGCGAAGGGTTGGAGATGCTGCTGCGATCATTGCGCCGCTATCCCCGCCGGGCAGGAGAGGCCCACAATGCGCGGCGCACAGCCAACCATCCGGCGCACTGCCTCTGAGTCTCAAACGTGCCGCCTTGCGGCCCTCTCGCTCTTGCGCCATGGTCCCAAGTCGCATCGTGAAAGGAAGTCTGCTTTGTGCTCGTATGAGAGTCCTCATGGGCTCGTTGTTGTTGCATGTGGTTCGCATGCTTTGTCTTCCACCGCCGCGGGCTAAGAGTGGGCCGACTTCACCGCTGTCGAGCTATCCACGCTCCCGACACAATCCGTGGCTCTGACGAGACAGTACTGCGCATAGATTAAAAAAGATCGGCCTGTCAAAAGGCCCGCGACTGGTTCTCTGTGCTGAGATGGCTTTGGCAAAGTGCGGGAGAGCTACAATTCAAAGATGAGGGGTTCGTTCTCGGCCGGTTAACCATGCCACAAAGCTACAAGTCTACCTGCAGCGCTACTCACGTCTGGTTTGGCACGTCGTTCACTCGCATGCAGGACCGGAACTTTCAGTGGCACAGTTATTTGAACATAGCTGTAGAGGCCCCAGACCGACTTTGCTAAGTATGCTGTTCACCGAAGTGGGTCGCAAACTGCGCCTTTGCGCCTGTGCTGTCACAGAATCATCCACAACAGCAGGCCGATTTCAGAGCGTTTTGTGGGGCGCAAGCCTTCAAACACTGTCGACATGTACGGAAAGCTCAGGCGATCATGTCGACAGTTGTTATCCAAAGGAGCGATCCCCACAGATTGTGTTTAGCATAGATCGTTGCACGGAGATTTCTCCAATAGCACGCCGAGATTCTGCTGTCAACGAAGCCTCAGCGCTTCCCTCGAGCTGGGGGGCAGGAGGCGTCTGATCTGCCTACGTGAGCTCATCTGGGCGCTGCGGCGACTCTGGTCCTTAGCTTTTGAAGTACTCCGAAGGTGTTGAGTTCGCGCATCAGGGTGCTCGTGCTGTCTACTGAAGCTAGATAATGGGCCAACAAAGCGGCGTATCAGCTTGGGAGCCAAGTCCGAGGTATCGTTGAGCACCTTCGCAGCGAGTTCGGAAATGGTTTGCGCATGTTACCTTTGGAGCAAGCTAGTTGTTTGCGTGCGAATCCTGCTGCATGCTCTTTGGGGTCTATTTACTGGGGCGCAAGTAAGCCGCCCTGAGGCTCTTCATAATGACGAATGACGTGCACCAACGAAGCAGCATATGGCTCCAGTGATATCCAAGCACTATCTTGATACATTTCCTAATCTCGCAATGGGCCCAGGAGGTCATCGTGAGAGCGTGGGGGCAGTATGGGTGCTATGCGCTTGCAGCTGTTCAGACACAGGACGGATGCGCTCGGGCAGCAACCTTTGCAAACCAGTACATACACCACTGGAAATGATTCTTGCTGCAAAGGCGACCAGCAATATGTAGAGCTGGTCACCGTAGGAAGGTGCATTGTTGTTGCTCAAGCATTCCCAAGTCGCTGGCGTCGTGGTCATGTCGGAAGCCATTAGCGAATGACCACCCCAACGCACTCCTCTTCCTCTCCACACCACCTCCCAGAGCCAACACCACCACTCTCCTGTAAGTCCCCAGCACCCTTGCCCGCCATATAGAGCACTGGGAGCCATCATTCCGTGCTCTGGCGGCTCCAATCTTGCCAGGCGCACTCGACCACTAACCGGTGCCCCAGCCAGCGGCGGTACCCATCGCAAACCCCCAGGAGAGCCCGTTTGGCCTCACACACTCTACACCCGGTATGTATGTCTCTCAGTATACCCACGCGACCGCTCAAGGACATGCGATTGTCGCTCATGGCGGCCCTCTGGTCGTCCAACCCTGCTGTCGCCGGCTTGCCTCAGGGCGGCCCACCCGGCAGCGGTGACAACGTCTCCTACCATCAAACCCATCAAGGCCGCTCGAGGCCATCATGGGGGGCGCCGAGCATCATACGAGCGATCATTGAGGGCCATCTGCTAATAGGAGTACCCCCAGACTTGATATTCGACTACCCTCCCCCCCCCCGACCGCTATTCGCTCCGAGGCGCTTGCGACACCGGCAGCATCCGTCAACCACCTACACCCATACACACAGAGCCACTGTATACGGGCTACAGAGACGTGCTCTGGAAGCAGCGGCAGTGGTATGCAAGTCTCCCACCTCCTTGCGCAACCTCGTGTGTCGAGCGCAAGATCCGCCACGGAGAGCATTGAAGGCCGTGCTGCGGGCCACCACCACAACTCAAGGCATTCCGTCCCAGACTACGATATGCTGGCACAGGAACGTGACCCAGGCATGATGGAAATCTATCCTAGCACCGAGACGGCCTCGGCGCACGACTCCCTGTCGCCCTCCAAGCAGGTGCCGTCCAAGCAAGTCAGCTTTGAGCTTCTGCTTCCTCAGTCCCCCCAGGCTAGGGCTCGACTTCCAATGAGGGTGAACATCTTTCCTCACGATACCACCGATTCGATCATCACAACTGTCAAGAACTTCTACGGGCTGTATGAGCGCAGGGGTGTCATCTTCGAAGATCGCCATGGCAACATCTTGATTGCTAGGTACGAGAACTTTGATCATGGCATGGTCGTTTACGTTCGAGTCTCAGCAGAGGATCCCGATGCAGAGGACTACTCGCCTGCTCCTCGTCAGTTGACCGTCTCACCTCGCCGTCCTCGTCACCTCCTGGAAGAGGGCTACCAGATGCTGCCACCCAACCTCAATCAACAGCTGGGCTCAAGGGCAGGCTCGCGCTCCGGACGTCAGAGCCAGTCTCCCCATTCTCGTGGAAGGAGCACCTCAGCTGCTACCCATTCCCGTCGCCACCGTCCTGCTGTCAAGAGCCGTGGCAACAGCTCCCACGGTAGCTTCGCTGAGCAGCATGGGGAGTACAGTGACAGCGATGGCGATGGCTCTGTCTCTAGCTCTCGTCGGTCTCGCAAAGAACCTTTGGCCAGCGCTGACATCAGTGTCGACAACATCGTTGAGGGTGGTCGTCGTAAACGAGCGAAGTTTGACAGCTCCGTAAGTGATTCTCGACCTGTTTTGCTACGCACACGTTCTAACACCAGCTCCTTGTTCAGGAGCTACCTCTCTTTGTTCCTCCTCAGGTACCCATGACCAATTCCATTTCGTCAGTTTCGCCACAGCGTCGCATCAGCGGTAACAACATGGCTGGTTCACCATACTCGACGAACCAGCAGACCTTCTCATACCCCCTGCCTTCGCCGCAGAGTTACAACCAAGGTGACAGCTCGTACATGTCGAACGGACTCATAACGCCGTACTCGATGTCCAGTGGTACAGCAGGCTACAAGCCGCGCCAGTACACGCACCGCTATTCTAACAGCGGTGGAGTCTTGCCAACTCCTGAGCACACCCTCAGCGTCATCTCTGACGAAGACGTCGCCCGCCAACTAATGCGCCTGGGCGATGCGTCCAACTTCTCTACCCATGGCCGCACTTCCACCTCTACTCTTGACGACACCTTCAGCGGCAAAGCTGACGCTGCCTCTTCGAGCGATGAGAGCGATGACGGTAGCCAGAATGGCAGCGAGCTTCCTCCTTTGCCCTACTCCATCGAGCGTTCCAACAATCACGTTCATGCCTACGACAACGCTTTCAGCAGTGGCGATGAGTATGACGACAACAACGGCTCCTTTAAGGAGGAGAGCGACGATGTCGTCCCCCACCATCATGATGAAATTCGGGTTCAGTTTGGAGTGCCCAAGGCTCGCTCTTCAGTATCGAATAAGTCTGGCAAGCCTTCAAAACCTCGTTCGCTTTCGACCAAGTCCAAGCCCAAGACAAACGGGGCCAGCAAGCCGCCCATGTCCCCCACATCGTTGCCTTCGCAGTCGCGCAAGGCTTCAACTGCCTCACTCAACTTCCAGCACCAGTTCGGTGCGGATGACGAGGATCTTTCGTCCAAACCACGATGCCAGCGTTGCCGTAAAAGTAAGAAGGGTTGCGATCGTCAGAGACCATGTCAGCGTTGCAAGGACGCCGGCATTGGTGCTGAGGGCTGTGTCAGTGAGGACGAGGGCAACGGTCGCAAGGGGCGCTATGGACGCCACATGGGAGTGTCAGTCAAGACTGCTCCAGCCACAACCTCCATGGGCCCGCCGCCCATGCACGAGCACCACAGCATGCCAGTCGATGTTTCCCATTTTGCGCTTACGGCCAGCGCCCTCGACAAGAGCAAGAAGCGCAAGAGGTGACATGGCTACGAGAGTCCAGTTCACAGCGCAGCTGGATACGCCGCGCATTATCGTTCTATCATTCTTCCATCGCAGCTTCCGCTTGTCTCTTAGCGGTTCGGAGGCACTTATCTCAGTGGCCTACGAAGACCATCTTTCAGCGCATGTTTGAATACTCGTTCAGCGCAGCGAAGCGTTGTTTTTCCGCGGTTCGAAAAGCATGTCAACACAAGTTATGTTTCGTATATCTCAAGCTGGTGTTGTATCTGCCGGGCTGGCTTTATGTTGGCGCTGTGGAGGGGGAGAAATTGACGAAAGTATAGACGGTCGGTGGTCTGGTCAGGTTGGTAAGGGAGTCTGGATTGGCAAAGTTACTTCGGCAGCCGTCTCATCTGTCTCTCACCTATGCCTCGGAGTTTGCACCGCTGCGATATATAGTCTGAGATATGGTATCAAATGACTACTTGTATTATCTTCTGCATGACACGTTGAGTGAGGCCTACCTACTGCCCGCACGAGCAACCGGTGAGCGGGTATTGACAGCAACCGGTGAGCGGGTATTGACAGCAACCGAGCGTCCAATCGGGCTTAGTAATGTACTACTCGAGGAAATACCTCATTCAATGACCATGTTTGTACAGCTGGGACCTCACAGCGTTCGTGCTCGACGTCCGATACATCCTCTCCCAAGGAAGATTGCGAGTTACAACGCAAGGCTGATGCCGTACCTGAGTTGCACGCAGCGATAGATCCCAATCTATTTTTGTCTCGGCTGAGTCTTGGAGTTGCGGCAGGAACGGCTTGGGGCAGGTGGGGCAGAGTCAGCCACAGTGCGGCGGAGCCTAGCCCGAGGCGCAGGTTGCCTGAAAGTGAATTGGCTCCCAATTTGATGAGCATGGCACAGAGTCATCTCTGTCTGAACAACCACCGTACCACTGTGACGATGGTTGTCTAAGCGCAGGCCCCCACGCTCGCTGTTTGCTGCTCGCTGTTCGCTTGCGCTGCTTGCTGTCTCTCTTTCTCTCTCAGCCGCCACACTTACCAACCTTTCCTAGCGCAGATCAGCACTCCACAATTCTCCAAGCATCGACGCAATGGCTGAAGTCGAGCCTCAGAGCATCAAGTCGCGCATTGCGGCCCTCAACCTGGAAAAGGTCCACGCGCACACGCCTGGCTCGCGCCCAACCTACAGCTACGATGCAGTCACGAGTGCCAAGAAGAAGCCGCCTCCCCCTCCGCCAGCGCAACGCCCTCCTCAGTTGCGACACCAAACCGTGAACAACCCGCCCGTGCAAGACAGCTTGCCTGCCTCGACACATCGCATAGGCAATCAGCCTCAGATCGAGCAGCCGGCTCCGAGATTCTCGCCCGCACTCCCACCGCGTCCTCCCCCTCGAGACTCTAGCCAGCAGTCGCCAGCCTTGCCCCCGCGCAAGACATCAGACCGCAGCGTGACGCGGCGCGAGTCGTCTGAGTCGATATCCACCATCGCGTCTGGTGTATCAACGCTATCCTTGGTATCAGTCAAGACAAACGGCAGTAATGGTAGCACATTGTACCAGGTACGCGCACCCGCATACGACCCTTCAAAACTGCCTCCTCTGCCCCCAAAGAAGCAAGAGGAGCCGAAAAGCGCTACAAGAGCCGCCATGACGAGCAAGCGTAGCGTTGTGGCTAGTCGAGAGCTGCCGCCGCAGATCAAGCCATCTGCTCCAGGTGCGCGCCCTCGAAACCTAGCCTTAAACTCCAGTCACTAACATACCCCTTAGCTCTACCATCCAGACCGTCGCTGCCACCTAGACAACCCACAAATGCTTCAGAGCGCTCGCCTGAGAGGCCCATGCCGGCACTACCCAGTCGATCTGCAACAGCACTGGAAACGAAGAGAGCCATTGTGCCTCCACCGCAAAGACCAGTACGATCCGTCTTGTCGCTGGGGTTCAACAACAAGGCCACTGTAGAAGCGCCACCGGTTCCTTCAAGCCGACCTGTGCCAGGCGTCAATGGCGCACCTCCCCCAGTCCCGACATCCTCCAGACCGAATCTGGATGCCATCATGGCCTCGAAGCCCAAGCCCGGAGCGGTTGCGCAGTGTCTTATATGTCGCGATTTCTCAGGTCCGGACAGTCATGCTGCGAAGTTTCCCCGTCAGTCACTACCATCGTCAGACGTTGGTTATCTGGCTTCGCTGCTGTGTGATCCTTTCCCGTCGACTACTGACAAGGCAAGGGCTATTTTTACATGGTTGCATCACAATGTCGATTATGACGTCGCAAACTTTAGGGCCGGTACCATCAAGCCGTCGACGCCCGAGGGGACGATCACGAGTGGCCTGGTATGTGTGACTCGGGTACTCGTAGAACGACTACTGACAAGACATAGGCGGTGTGTGAAGGCTATGCTAGCCTGTTCGTGGCCCTCGCGCTCAAAGCTGGTCTGGAATGTCTTGTCATCTCAGGTGCGAGTAAAGGTGGTAACTATGCGCCAATGGGCCCTCACGATCTATTGCCGCCTTACAAGATGACGCACGCATGGAATGCATGCAAAATCGACAATGGGGTGTGGAAGCTCATCGATGCGTGTTGGGGTGCCGGCAGCGTCGGGTGCCAGAACAAGGGTGAAGGATACAGGCGACACTTCAAACCCCATGAGTTCACGGCTTCCAACATGGACTTTGGCATGAGGCATTTCCCTGGAGATTCTTCTCAGCAGTTGCGTGAGGACGGGCGCATCCTCACCTACGAAGAGTATATGAGAGATGATCAGGGAGGTCGTGTTATGGTGTACGGAGATGCACAGGAAGAAGGACTGAGTGGTCGCACCTTCCAACCTGTGTCGGCAAACATTAGAGTTCACGATCCAGCGGGTCCGTCGGTGGTCCGCTTTCAATTCGCCTCGGTCTGTGAGCATTGGGACAACGCTCGACACGGCAAGGGCAAACCCCTCGTCATGCTGCTATCCATCGGCGGCATCGATGGTCGCAATTCCGAAACGCGGGCATTTCATACCAACGGACAAGTATGGTGGCTCGACGTTCCTCGCGCGGAACTGGGATGCGCCGGCCAGAAAGTCAGTGTCTACTCGGTGACCAAGTTCTGTGACAGGGACGCGAGAGGTCTGACGTATGAAGAATGGAACAACAAGACAGCCTACAGTGCTGCTTTCGGAGGTATCGCAATGTGGAACCTGGTTTGATGGGTATAACGATAATGTCCAGGCTTGGAGAAGTTGCATGATGACATGGATACCCTGGGATTTCGTCGTATATGTAGATAATCGTAATGAGTTCGCAGCATCTCCAAACTTCTCGTCTGTTTTGGTATGCACATTGTCATCAAGTTGTGCATTCTGTTCTGGTCTAATCACAGAAACGGATCATGTAAATTTTTGTCCTGGTTCACATTCACATACTAACCCATGGATGTGATCGGTGGCGTCCACTGGAGTAACTATCAATTCTTGACCGCAACATAGTCACATCGAGTATGTAGTCTTGATACACCAATCTTTGCGGCAACTAGCATTCAGCTCGAGACCCGGACTCGACGACGGCAGTGGACGATACTCGACTCTGCGACCACCGCGCCTGCAGCGTCGCCGTTGTGGCGTTGGCGCTAAGGAAAGCTTGCCTATCAATCCCTGCACGAGAAAGTGCAGTCGCTCGAGCAGGCGCACGACCACACCTCGACGCCGTCCAGTTCCGGAGAGGTCATCAACAAGTACTCTCGTCCCTCGGTCCTCATCCTCTTGCAGCAACCAGAGCAACGCGGAGCTGGGTATTCAGTTGCTTCCGCACGCGTTGCCTCCGCCATGGCTTCAGGCTTCATCGGGATCTCGGTCGTCGTGACTCTGCAGAACCCGCCAAACACGCTCGTACACGGCGTGGTCGCGGCTGTCAACCCGCAGAATGCCACGCTGACCCTGCAGGATGGTATGTTGCTCTTGGAGAGCGCAGTTCACGTGCCTTTGCTGATTGAGCGCAGTGTACTTTCCGGCCAGCGGCCACCGCCTCCACTCGTACAACGTCGAAGGCCACGCCATCGCCGACATCAAAGTCAACGTTCCTGCGCCTACGCCTGCTCGCGCTCCTGTCCACGCGTCTGCGCCCGCGCCCGGCCCTCGGCAGCCCGCCCCGCCTCGCGCGAACACGCAGTCGTACGCGCAGTACCCCTCGAACCATGTGCAGCAATCCCCGAATCATGTGCAGCATCCCTCGAACCACATGCAGCCGCCGCCGCGACAGTCGATCCCACAGTATGACAGCCAGTCTGCGATGCCACACGCTCCGCAGGCTGTTCGCCAGCCTGCACCGTTCGTCGACCCTGCCATCCTCAGCCTGGGCAAGCGGGCGCCGCACGCTCCAAATGCCAGTCTCTCGGTGACAGCGCTGCCTCACGAAGCACCTGCTTCACCCATCAAGCCCGTAGCACCCACCACCATTGCGCCGCCGGCAAAGGCCTCGTCTCCCTTTACTGGGCAGGCGAAGCGCGGCAGTGCTAGGAAGCAGACTGCTGCTACACTAGCCGGGCCCTTCTCGTCACTCGATATCGCAGATGCAGAGGAGGCTGACAGCGAAACAAAGGCAGCCATGCCTGCAGTACGACGGGCGAGCATCAACAAGACCAGGAACGGCAAGCCTATGGAAGATGTCAGCCCCCAGAAGAACGACGATGGAGGCAAGCGGACGAGGAGAGGCGGCAAGTCTCGTAAGAAGGAACTTGCCGCCCAGGAGAGGAGGAACGGCGGCGACAACCCAACCAAGGGCAATGGTTGGAGGAGCACTCCAATGCTCCAGTCTGCCGAGGAACCTCATACGCGCACCCCCGGCGTAATTGCTGGCAGGGTGGGCCTAGAGGCTGCTAATGCTTCAGCGCGGAAGTCGCGGCGCCAGAAAGCCCTCGACGCCACCAACGGATGGGCGACTGAGGATGCGACCGATGTACAGGATATGCCCGAGTTCGACTTCGAGGCCAACCTGTCCAAGTTCGACAAGCGCGGCGTGTTTAACCAGATTAGGAATGAGGACACGACCGCCGATGAAGACCGCCTCGTCAGCTTCAACCGACTCGCACGTCCTGGAACGCATGGCGGGAAGAATCTGCATCCCACGGAGAATGTCTTGGACAGCACGAAGCTGAAGAGCACTACCAACACAAGCTCTGACAACGATTCGGATCTAGGCAGCCGTAATTCCAGGCGCGCAATGTCTCGAGCATCTGTGTCTGTCAAGAGGGCGCCAACCAGACAGGGCAGTGGCGTTCAGGCTGGCCATCTCGACATGTTAGGCTCTGGACTCTTAACACGGGCAAACCGTTCCCTTATCGGTACTCAGTACGCATCTTCACACGGTGCTACTGGCAGCCCGAAGGTTGGGAAGATGGCTACACCACCGGATTCCCCATTTGACTCAAGCTCAAAAGGATGTCTACGCCTTGTCACTAACAACCGCAAATGCCACACCATCACTCCCGGCGGTATGCTTGCAGTCGAGGAGACGGCTGAGGTGGAATTCGGTCTTACAGAGGAGCTGATCGCCGAGAGCGCTGGCCGTGGCATCGCAGAAATCACTCTCAAAGCCATCAATCCCGGCGGCCAGCGTCTTTCCCGCGATAACCCCAACGCCCGCCCTGTCATCGTTGTTCTTGCTGGCAACCACCGCGGCGGCGCGCGCGCCATCGCCGCAGCACGCCACCTCATCGCACGCGGCCCCAAAGTCATGGTCGCCCTCCTCGGCTTTGAGCGCAATGCAGACTGGGACCGTGACGTGCGGCGCCAAGTCAACCTCTTCCAGAAATTTGGCGGTGCTGTGCGCGCCTGGTCCGACACCGAAGGCGCGCTCAAACGCCTCCCCTCGCCCCCGGAACTCATCATCGACGCCTTGCTCGGGCGCCACAAGGAATTCGACGCTCTCGGCGCCGCAGACAGAGACACTGTGCTGGCCATCGTCGGCTGGGCAAACAAGTCTCGCGCCGCGTGTCTTGCTGTCGAGACACCGTCTGGCGTCGCAGGCAGCACGGGTGAGGTCGCGATCCTCGAAGGTGAACCCCTTGAGGTCAGGGCTAAGTACATTGTGTGCCTGGGTGCGCCGAGGAGTGGGCTCGTCAGAGCACTGCAGAACGGTGCTGGTCGCGATCCGGCGTGGAGTGTGTGGCTTGTTGATATCGGCGTCAACAAGCCCTGGCGGAACGCTGGGATTAGTGGCGGTAAGGGTATCAAGTTTGACGAGCACTGGGTTGTGCAGGCGTTGTTTGCCGAGGAGGATAGACGCGTGTGAGATCTTTAACGTGGTGATGGGTTTGATGTGTTTTCTGCATTGCGTGGGCGTTTGTTTTGGGTTGCGTTGGATACGCTGCCTACTACAGGTTGAAAGGAAGTGAAAATGACGATACCAAAGCCCGAGAGGCATATGAAGCAAGATATTGCAATTGAGAATTACAAGCGTCCCGCTTCTCACCGTGACGCAAGGTTAGTGTCTCCCGACTAGATGCTTCTACAGCATGCCGAGACGTCTGTCATTTTTTTTTCCGTTGCAATGCGGGGATCGTATGCCTGCGCTATCCCTGAAACCTCCCCGTGAGAGAGTTGTCACTGCAAGAGCCAAATGCCCTTCTCTTTCCCAACCTCGCTCTCCCAATTACTGCCACATTAACGCTGTCCACCACAACTTCAACATGCACGGACTCCAATTGCTGGATTTTTCGTACCTTGCCTCCAAGAAAGGCAGGAGCATGCTCAGCTGTGCTTGGCGTATGCTTACCTACTGTCGGTTCGTCAGTTGTTGCACGGCGGCGGCCATCTCTGCTCCACTCCATCCCTCTCTCCTCCTCGATGTGGAGACAAAAAGCCGTCGCTATGAGTGAACGGTGGACAAAAAACATGTTGCACTTGGTCCGGTGATTACTTGATCGGCGGACGAGTACAGCAAGGGAGAAGCTCCGTCCGCTTGGGCACTATACACTCGAGAAGGGTGGGCGTGTAACTATCTACGTGAGCCCTTTGAGGTAGTCCAGCATTAAGGCTTTCATGGTCTTGCTTGTCTACAAACTTTGCATCGTTTCGCCAGAATCAGCTGACTTTGGAATCGGAGTGGACCTGTCAATGGCAGTACTGTAGTAATTGTAGTTCGATTCAAACAGAACACATAATTTCTACTGTAAAGCCGTTTGAGCAATTACCAAAAAACTAATAGTGAGAAAACATGCTCTGTGATCTTCACAAGCACGTGCCGTACGTCGACACCGATCTCCTCGATTCTGGAAAGTGTGTTCACCGTAGGCCATGTGCGAGGGTGACAGCATCATAGTACCAAACTTTGTTCTCCGTCCTAACCGCGCCTTCGGGTCAGTCTATCTTAATACCGCAACAGCTGGGACGAGCTGTGAAACCTCCGTGGAGCTTTGTGTTAAATCTCGTTGTAAAACTATTGTGTACAGATCTATGACGGCTCATCGATTCAACAGAATAGTGGATAGGTCCGGCATATGATACCCAGTCAACATCTTGCTGACGTGGACCGCGTCCTGAAACAAACTGCAGTCAATGAACAGCACGCAGTCAGGGGCCGGGTCCATAGCGAAGACTAACTATTCCCTGCGACGCGGACTCGGATGCCCGGCTGTGGGGGAATGGTCTGGTGTTCCCCATCCTCGCACTGGTGTCAAAGCCTTTGTTCTGATAAGCAGTAGACGCGGAGATGACTCCGGTTGGCTGGGATTCGATCGCGGACCGCGATACCGACGGGGAGGCGAAGCTGGAATTACGAGGCAAGTGCCCAGAGTCTGGACACCGAAAGTCGTCATCTGGAAGGGAGTTCATATTCGGTCTGACATTACCGATCGTTGATTTGTGTAGCCTGACGAAATCGAGTCTGGAGCTTCGCGGACGACGATGCTGAGTTCGTCGATGCTAAGGGCACCTTGAGTAGCGCCACAAATTGGTAGGGAGTTCCTGGAGCTTCCTCGATTTTGCACTCGAACTAAGATCCATCAGAGTCAGAAATGCGGGTTCAGCTCCCCGCAGCGGCCAATCGTTCTACTATCTGATGTACCATCAGGAATCGTGTAAAGCGTTCGTTCCAGACATGTAATGAGTCGTGATCTGATGTTATGAGCAATGGTTGTGTTGCCCATTCCAACGGCTCGAGACAGTTGTGAGAGCAGTTCAAGTGACAGTCTAGAGTTGTAGTGCCAGAAACCATTCCACACACTTATCGTCCAGGCTGACATCGACATTCGTCTGCTGACTTGCAAAGGCGCACTGGCGGCAGGCCCCGGATCGCCACGGATCCTGTCTGACGCCCACAAAATCAGTAAGCAAAGCAAACGATATCGGAGACGACTCCGTCGCGCTTGTTGAGAGGCTGAGCGGCGTACAGATCGTCCATGCCCTCTAGCGCATTGTGGGGAAACGTGGAGTGGCTAGGTCGCATTAGTGCTGTGTCGCTCGCGCGGTACGCAGGTGCGACTCGACTTGGATAGTTTTCGAAGTGGGTGGCCAACGCGGTTCTGAGCGAACGGCTTCGAGGCGATGACAGCAAGGAAATATCGGGATAACAGGGAAATAGTCATCATGTCAATAATAATATATTTTGATACAGGATTATAGAAAAAAGAACTTAATTCGACTTTTGTCCCTTGATTGTGAATTCAAGTCTGATCGGATTCCCAGAACCCGTGAAGCAAGATCATTTGCGAAGTGGTAGCAGGTATGAAGGCTTTGACTGAAGGCGAAGCCGCGAGCCAGTCTTCCTCTGAGGGACAGCCTCTTTTTCGGAAGACCGGATCTTGAAGCAAAGCTGGATCCATGACCCGTATCTGTCGAGAATTGACTTCGAAGAAAACGCCGACCACCAAGAAATTCTTGTTGCAAATGCAGGTACGCCACCGATAAAAGGAAAGAACGAAGACGTAATTGCTGTGCAGTGAGATTAACACAGTAGCTTCGTGAAGTGATACAAGAAGACGGTTGCGAGAAATAGGTGACAGCATCCGTGGGTTCCGTTAGGCTATGCATATGCGAGCGCCCATTGGTAGTGTTAGGTGCCAGGGCCGTGTATTACCGGCTCAACGTTTGTGTTGTTTCAGTATAACCAACAGGGGTATCGTGCGTATCGTGTCGTCGTGGGCAACAATGTATGTGTATAGCGTCAAGGTTTTGTACAAGTGCGTCTAGAAGAGCCGATTACGAAGTATGGCCGAGGACGGAATTCTCGGCTCGCTGGTTGATGCAGTGAGCATGTGCTTCTAACGCTCGCGCCTGGACTTGTGTCACTGCTGTTGAGGTTAGTCTATTGTTTATTATTCGACTTGAAAATTCACTTACCGGGCCAAACGGCAGCTTTTGACAGCATGTATGAAGTGACCATCAAAAGCTTCGTGCCGAAGCCACAACGGCTCATGCCTGATAAGCTAGGAACTGAACTGATGACGTTGTTGATAGAAAGATCATACGCCATCTTCATATCAGCGTTATGCAGTATGGTCGAGATCTTCTGAAGCAGCTTGACATCTTCTTCTTCAAGACACATGATCGCGGGAACGGTGCTGAATTCGATCTCATCTCTCCCAAGCACACCAAGGTAACGACCAACACGGTCTTGAACGGTTGCCACCCACTCAGCGAGAACTTGGGCACAGTCAAAGGTGCAGAGTGCAGACGAATTGGGCAATTCCCTAGCGGTGAACTCGGCGTAGGTGGACCCTAGCTTGTCCGCCATTGACAGAGAGTCGGCAGCATAAAAAGCTGCTTTTCGCAGGTGCCTCTCACGTTTGGAAGAAGGTTGAATACCTGAAGAGCCGTTGAATCCAACTCCATCCAGCTGTTGAGCGAGTTGACCAGGTGAGGTGCCCTTCCCGGAATCAGAGCGTTCTGGTGTTCCATCAGCTTGCGCAACAATGTCGACTCCTTTGGCGAGCTCATTGGCCATGCCTTCAAAATCTCTCTGCCACAATAATTCTTTTGCTCGAGAGAGGTTTACGAAGAGACGGACGTAGGCTAGGTCCAGCAGAGGTATGCAATCCGCAGACAATGGGCCAAATGGACTAGGCCTCTCAATGCTGTGGTTAGGGTTCGCCTTCCAAGCCGCTTGCCATGCTTTCAGAGCAGGCTCGACCTGAGCGTGCATGGCTTCTGTCTCCTGTGTCTTCCAAAGGCGGCCAGTATGTCTTTGCCGAGTCTCCCAAATGTACACATGCAATGCGTTGATCAGGATGTAGCACCCGAAAGTACTCGGCTGAATATCGCTGTGCATGTCACTGTCCATATGGTCCGGCAAGGAGCTGCTTCCAAAGACTTGACCATAGTTGTGCCCATGAACAGCACTCTGACGCGTGCTTGCTTCAAGCAAATAGGTCATGGCGGCGTTGAAAGATAGGTTTCTCGATTGCGCAATCATCGAGCCGCCCATTGACATCCATGCTTGGGCATTCTCAGCAGACCAGAGGTCTTCTTCACATGGAAGGTCGAGCCGGATTTCAGAGTTTAGTATCCTGGGAGCGTGAGCGTACGCCGAGACAAGTAGGCTTGACATGGAGAAAACGGCATAATATGTTCTCTTCTTCTCTTCGGCCTTCTTCCATTGGATCCACTGCGTGTACTCGTTGTGTACGTCTGCGGGAGAATCTGCGTGTCCATTTGCTTCATCAGCCATTTTTGTGTCGTCACTGTTGGGATGAGACGGCGGACTTTGAGTCATCGTCTCTGGCCCTGCAGGCTTGTCTAGCCCTGCAGCTTTCGCAAGGCTGACCAAGGCCGCGCAGTGGGTACTGGCGACCTCAGCAGCTTGACGATCCCCACAATTATGACCAAAAATCAAGTTGAGCAACATAGCTTGTACCAGCCATAGAGGAGGCTTGTTGATGGATTCGTTCGCCGCACTGGGTCCATTGACCGCGGCTGTAAGCCCTGCGCGTCGGCGCTCGTCCAGGTAGTACAGGATTAGCTTCTTGGCAGCCTCAAACAGATCCTTCGCTACTATCTGCTCAAATTCGTACAGTGCCCCAATAGCAGCCATAGCGAGGATGAGGCAGCCGCCACCACCAACCATACCATCATGATTGTAGTTGTGTGAGGTGCGGAGCTGATAGGTGTAGGCCGGGGTATCGAAAGACAGAGTTGGAATGTGGAGAAAGGGCATGTGCGGGTGAAAGTACATGATGTAGGCATTCACGTAACGCTGAATGTCCATAGTACTAGGTAATGTCGCAGTCTGACCCTGCGCTGAGAGCGGCGAGCTGACCTGAGGCTGAGAGAAACGGCGCTGCGGAGTACCCACCGCAAGGGCCTGTTGTAGATTGACAATCAGAGCCTGTCGTGTAGCCTCAGTAATGCTTTCAGTCGAGACCGAGGTCACTGAGCTGTGTCGCGCGCTACCGTTCATGGACGCTGAGGAAATACTGCCGGCATCAGATTGAAAGGTCATGGGCGCCTGGAAGTACTGGTTGGGCATACCAGGAATTCCTGCTGAAGGACTCATTGCCGATAGTGGTGGCGGCGAGGTCATATAGAAGTCATTCTGCACGACTGGATCCGCGAGCTCCTGGGTCGGCAAAGTGTTTATCATCAGCTCTGGAAACACGGGTGCCATAGCTTCTGTATATGCCATGGGATTGATTTGAGAATGTGTGGGCATTGGGTGGTGCCACAACGCGCCGGATGTCGGTTGTCCTGACCCGTCCAGCATGACTTCATTGAAAGCACCTTGGCTAGCAGTGCTGATCGCTGAGGGAGAAGAACCTTCAATAGCGTTCTCGTTCGAGAACATCATCGAGTTATCCATGCCAGCACTCCATGCAAAATCATCCTCCTCGATAGGGTTATTGCCAGCAAAAGGGTTGGCGAACTGCCTGAAGGGTGATTGCGGGTGAGCCAAGTTGGCATTGAAATGGTGCAGCTGGTTCGGATTGATGGTAGAACCGGAAGAGTGGCCGAAGAACTTCTCAAGTTCAACGTCATCGGGTCCTTGTGCTCCTTGTATGGGTGCAGTCCGCAGCCCGCCTCCACCCATCCCTCCGAAACCGATATGCGTATCTAGCCGTGGCAGTCCGTGGCCGTGGTTGCCAATCGCTGTAGACATACCTCTGTAATCGAATTGACTGTGACCACCAAATCCAGAGATGCTGGCGTGGCGTGAGTGGCCAGGATGAACTCCATTGCCTGGAGACATCGATACATTATGAAGTGCAATGAAGTTCGCGTCGATGGCGCCGATGGTGTTGGCGCGCGGCCGCATGCTACCAGTACCTGGGATGATGCTGCTGGCATTGCTTGATATCGAATTCTTACGCACTCGGTTTGTGGAGTTCGTGGGTGGCAGGCCTGTCGTACTCTCTCGTCGTGCGTTGCGTGGTCTCGAAGAGGTCGCGCCCTGCTGATGCAGCTTCTGTTGGTGGCGCAACAACAGGTCGCGCCGCGCAAAACATCTTGTGCATTGTGGGCATTCGAAAGGCTTCTCTTTTGTGTGCGATCGCTCGTGGCGCTTGAGGTGCTCTAGTCGTGCAAAGGAGCGAGTGCAAGTGGTACAGATGTGCGGCCGCGGCTTATCAGTCTTGGGTGGAGGAAAGGTAGTAGCAGGAGGCTGCGTAGTCTCAGGCTTTGCTGTTTGTACAGAAGCTGTAATTAGAGGTCTTGTTAGCTGTGAGCTGTCGCTTTGAATCGTGTTGCTTACTGTTGCTGCTGCCGCCGTTACTGCTCCCTGATTCGTCGCTCGGCAGATTTGCAGGCCCTGTGGGGCTTTCCGCGGGCGGGTTCGACATGGTGGATGGGGGATTATGGAGTGTCGTGAGCGTGTTTCAATGCCGAAAGCTGTTCTCCTGGTATACAGAGACTGTCTCAGCAGCTTGCAGGCTGTCAGGGTAGTAGATGGGTAAGACTGTTGAACAGTATGGGAGCCGCCGGATCGAGTTGGTGCTAGTCGTGATTCCAGCGATCTCGCCGGGCCCTGTCTAACAAAGAGTAAAAAGGGCGTAAGAAACGCTAGTCTAGAAATATCAGCTGGAGAGCCAGTTGGCCAGCAGACCGGGTTCCAAGGGAAAGGTTGGTACCTTTTCCGAACTCGAATGTGCAGACCCTAGGCGTTGCAGTGATTCTGAGACGTGTTGACTCCGAAGACCGGGGCTCTACCAAGGGTACAGAGTGAACTAGATGATTCAGTTCTGTTGCAAATATAACATATGACGTGCAGTCCAGCTGTTTTGGGGGGATCCAATAGAGCGTCCAAGATCGATATTGAGCGACGGGCGGTAGGTGCGATGGGACGATGAGGTAGGCAGCTGCTGTAGGCGCGGCTCAGGATGGAAATGAGACGATGATTA
The DNA here is from genome assembly GCA_039634465.1 of Didymella pinodella. Taxonomy (NCBI): domain Eukaryota; kingdom Fungi; phylum Ascomycota; class Dothideomycetes; order Pleosporales; family Didymellaceae; genus Didymella; species Didymella pinodella. Next base: position 717,047 of record CP113352.1, read on the forward strand.
TTCAATGGAAAGAACCACAGGGACGGTAGGTGCCCTTGGGCTAGTCGGGCCGCTCTCACACTGGTCTGCGTACGGATGCGTGCGTGGTGTTCACGGAAGGGTCCGGTAGCTGGAGGCCAGTGTTGTTGACCGCCGTAAACGCAATGGAGACACTGGGCGAATGCACGCAGTAAGTATCGACCAGCAAACAGCGGGCGATGATGGCAAGACTGCTCAGTTGCGCCGGTTGTGGACTGAAACCCAGAATACAGAGCAGTCACGGCGTCAGAGGAAGCAATTGGAAGCTCTCTGCGCTGCAATTCGCTGGGGGCGACAGGAATCGAGTGGAGGGGCAGCCGAGAAGCTGGGGTATTGACCGGGATCCGTGTACCTTCCTCGCTCAAGCAGACAGAGAAGGAACAACCAAGCACACGAGAGATCAAAGAATAACAGCGACAACGTTCGCACAAGGTGTGACGATGGAGGCAGAGGCAACGTCCAGCAGGCGGCGCAAGTGTCCAGGTAAGCAGATCGTCCAGGGCCAAAGCAGCGAACCAGAGGCTGCACGCGCGGTTGCATGACACACCAACGCTCCAAGCTAGACCCCAGAGCTGTTCGGCAGCAGACGCCTCGCTGCAGCAACCAGGGCCGTCGAGAACGGTATCGCGTCCTCGTCGTCGACGTTTAGCGTTTCCAGGGTCTGGCTCCGCCGCCCGACCAGGCCCCGAGCAGATGCACACTTCTTCTAGAGGCGGCAACGATGAACAACACACGCTGATCCTGATGCTCGACGACCCGCTTTGGAGCCCGGAAGCCGGCAGGTATCGCAGCGCCTCAGACGGCGCGAAATCCTCGCACACCTCATGCTTGGCCGCAGCAAGAGGGTACAGGGGTCTGGTGGCATGCAGCGCCTCGGCCCATTGTCGAAAACGGCTACGCGAGCACAGTGTTGACTTTGAGCATGTCGAGTGCAACAATATCGGCCTCTCGTAATTGACCGTCCGAGTCCTCACTATTGGGTTACCCCTGATTGCGTTTCTGGGCGCACTGTTTTCAATTTCGCCAGGCTGAGAGATTGGCAGGTGCGCCAGTGTGTAGCGGGCCCTAAATTAACTCGCAGCAGACGTCAATGTCACTTGCCCACAGAACTTTATCAAAACACACCCATGCAGGTTCAGGTTTTATGAAAGGACCAAGCGCGGCATGGCTTTGCAATCTTGAGTCGACACTGAGCGGGAAATGTTGAGCGTTGTGCAATCCTTCCATTGCTGGCGGCGCACCCAAAGCACGAATCTGCTGACGGTCGTTGGCAAGCGCCGAACTACATGAACAGCCACAAAGACTGCACGCTACGAAGTGCGCGGCGCGGTCATGCCCTGGCAGAGGAAATGGACGCGGATGGTGACATGGTCTGCAATACGTACCCTCTTCGCTGCAGCGCTGGTGCTCTCTTCACCGATGTCAGCTCCGCATAGCGTCCGTGTGCGAAAAGTCTGGGGAAGCTGGAGCTGTGGACTTGAATCGAAACATCCAGTGGACGGGGCCGTTCTCTGGCCCATGGCTTCCCCACAGTCTCAGAACAGCTTAGATCCGGCGCACTCTCGTGCAGACGGCCAGTGCTTCCACGCAACCCGTTGATTGGAACCGCTTACAGCCCACTTCGACTTCTCCGAAACGGCTCGCCAGTTCCTTTGAAGACCCAGGCCGTAGCCCTGGCCCGCCGATGCAGCGCTGCCACACCAAGGTCTGCCAGCGCCGATCAGGGCCGTTTTTGCAAATCCCGCCTGGCTGGAGGCATGAAGACGGACTGTCAATTGAACTTATATGGGCAGCAGCACGTTGTCGAACACATGGCCACAAGAGGGCCACATCCCGCGACTTGCATCACGCCGCCGAGGCGACGAGAGCGATTTACGACCAGCCTGTAAGACTCGGAAACAAAGGACCCTGTCCAGTACACGTCTCGTACCAATGCAGAGACCCGCCAATAACGGATCACTGTGGGTACATATTTTGCTGCACATGACCCTCCAGAGCGGGCCCTGACTACCTTCTGCTTGAGCAGGCAGTCACGGCCAGCCATCCATAACTCTCCGCTGTTCTGCTAGCCCCAACTTTGGAACGTCATCACGTTTGACGACAACTGTTTTGAGCGCATCTTGCAAAGCCGCGATGTACTCTCACCTTATCCAAAGCCAAGCTCTCACTACATGGCTAGACCCCTGCCGCAGTAGATGTCTGGTCATCGCTCCTCACAGGCAAATCCTGACCGTCTCAGAGACTGGCGCAGGACGTGACGTTTACCGTTGCCTGCAAACCAGTATTGATGCTGCTATGCATGCGCGCTGTCAAGCTCGTGGAGATCAGCGCTATGCATCTTTGTTCCACAAGCCAGCCGCCGAACTACGTCAACCGAGGCAGGTCGCGGGCACTTGTTCGATATCGGGTAATTCGAACAGCCCAACGAAGATCCAACTCAATAGTTGTCAAGAATACGTTCCGTCACACTACACAACTTTCACTTGACGTTTCTGATCAGAGATCAATTGCTTTAATTAGCCAAAGCTCGGCCCACCATGCAACACAAGACATTGAGAGATCGCTCGCCAAATTTCGAAGACCGCTGATCAAAACAATTTTCCGCAGTAGGCGAACCTCTCACGGCTCCTCGTGGACTCTTCCTCCATCCCGCTGAGTCAGCACTCAATTCAGCACCAGCAACCGCGCAGATCATCAGACAACTACCATCTCATCGATACAACAGCTGGTTGCAATCGAGTCTCCTCACGATAGCATGATTACAAGCTCCGATATAGTTCAAGAAGGATTGCTATCTTCGAGCCACCTTCAATTGCTAACGCAATTGGCACTGATGTTCGCTCGGCGCACCGATGCTGCCTGCCTATGACGTACCATCTATCGCCAACGTACAGTACTCGGGACGGAGGTCGACGATACAGTCTGCCAGTATGTTCCGATCAAGACGGCATCCGCGCATAGACTCGATGACGAGCATCTGCTTCTTGCCGTCCGTATACGCACATGGGAGGTACAGCCAATCACATGACGTGGACTATTCTATAATAGGAAGTACCGACGGAGCTCACCCCACCAGACACCTTTCAGGCTTTCCCCAGACGCTTGCCATACGCTTGCCGCCCATATCTCAGTGCCTGCACAGAATTACCCTATCAGCTCATGCATGAAGCCACAAGTTGGAGTATTCACATTGGATCCATGTAGAAGTAAGGCAGACTGTGAAAAGTAAGACCTGTGCTGATCGAGTCTGGAAGCGCAGAGCCCACGAATCCTTCATAACGGTTCGCACGAGCGACGGTTCGCAGCTGTCGCGTCGCACCAGACGTCTGCTACCGGTGTGCTGTGCCTTCGTTACACTAGCTGATCGTAGGCATTTGTAAGTAGCATATGAGTTGCTTCCTTCAGCGAAGTTGACGGCAGTTTGCCCCCTTATCGTGAGACTGCACATGTCTGATATGCAACTCTTGAGCAGAAAAGCACTGTACAGCCGCCTAGCTAATAGTCCGCTCCGCTTTTGCTGAAATGACTACCCTCAGGACCTCTTTGCGGGATGTATAGCTGGCTCAGCAGCGTGCAGCCTAGTCAGAATTCACTGTACGTACCTCGCCACATCCTTCGACAGCCTGCTGACATTCGATTGGTCGCTTAGCCCTGAACTCTTTCCTGACGCTCAAGCAAAAAGATCCAGACGGTCGTTCCACAATTCTTCCAGGGCGGGAACGCTCTTGCTACAGCATCATGCATTGCTGCGCATTATGACGAAGATATCACTTATCCGTAGGTCAACTTGCTCCTCTTTTTTCCGTCAGGAATTGCGGACTGTATTCCGCGATTTCTGAATGCCGACGTTCTGCTGGCGGCAATTAACACTGTAACCGTAACCTTGCAGCCTTCCAAACCTGTTGGTCGTTCGCGCGGCTCGGTCTATCCCTCTTCCGCTTCCCGAAGCTGGTCGGCAGTTGCATCACGGACCTCTAGCTGAAGCCTCACGATGCACCTCCGGCCCGACGCTTTCTTCCAGCCTTTATCTTGCTAGCAAGCGGCAGCGGCACCAGCAGCCACCTCATACGTGCTGAGAAGGTACAAGGGCTTCTGTAGAGGCTGCTAGTGTCGTTTCAACCTGTTCCTATTCCACAATGCATCTTCGATGTTGTGGTTTGAAGTCGTGGTTTTGCCGCTTCAGGACCCTGGAGTTATCTCGGGACGCCTGATTCGCTCTCGTCTGGACCCTGCTTTGGTGACGTCGCTCATGTCACGATAGAAAGAGCACCTTCGGTGTCAGAAACAACTTCACAGCAAGGACCCTCTCGCCCTCTAGGGACGGATGGAACCTCTAGCGCAAGGACGCCCTCGGTTTCTGCGCCCCGGGGCGCCCGTAAAAAGTTGCTCCACTTAGTCTGCACCAAACCGGAACAAGGCGAGTTCAACAAGGACAACGACCTCGCCATCAGAAGTGGAGCATTGGCTCAACAGAACTTTGAACTTGACCGGCTCGCCAGCAGTATCTTGAGTGGGACTTAGCCTTGCCTCTTCGCTTCGAAGACCTCGCCCTCAGTCCACGGAGTTCGCTGTCACTGGAAGACCATCCACTGTGACTAAGGTCTATAACATATATAGTCTCATGACACCCCACGCTGCCCATCCACATTTCCTCCAAGACGGTAACCCATTAGCGGACTTTAGACGCAGGCGATTCCTTGCAGATGTTGAGGCTGTACGCAGGACTGGCTTCCGATTTTCGGCTACTGAATTGCGGCGAAATACCCGTACTGCATGCTTTGCAAGTCCTCACTTCAGATCACGGTGCAAATAACTAGCACAGGCTTCTGCGTGCAGGATATTTGAGATCACCTTGGAGTCGTTCGACTCATCGGTAAGAGTGGGGTGGCAGGTAAGCAACACCGCGTCAGCATCGCGACATCTGTAGGCCTTAGCGTATCACCTTTAGCCGCGCAGCCAGTGCTGATTGTAGTATAAGCGACGATGTGCTATGCTGACTGACGCGGATGATGTACATCGTTCTATACTTGCGAAGGCGTATGCAATGGGTTCACATGCAGCGCCTGTATTCACACCTTCTCCTCTCCTACAAGGGTTTGGCTGAGGTGGTCGCAGTGCCTTCTCTCGACTTAGTCCTAGCAATTGTGTGTACCGTACTCGCCCTGATATCGTCTGTATCGGTTCCACATATATGAAGACCTCTATCTTCGCCCGTTACAGCTCTCTTCTAATGACCGAACCAATGTCAATGTTCGCACAAACAGACTGCGAACGGGATAAAATAACGCAAAGGTGCAATAGCGACTCGCGAGCATATTAAGGATAGGACTGGGCTTAAGTGAGTCATTTGACAAAGGACAATCAAGAATATACAGTCTGCAGCCTTCCCTCTGTAGTGTTCGTCCTTTAGCGTCGCCAGTGAACTCTTCACTTCTGGATCGCTGCGTTTGGTATGTGGTGTGGCCCTACTTCGAAGGTAGTTTTCTCGATTCTCCGTCTCCAAGGCTGTTAGGATCAAGAAGAATGCTCACTGGTTTTGTCTTTGTGCAGTAAGCATCTGTGGAGCACTAAGTTCAAGGGTTACCCGTATGTAGGGGGCTCTTCCTGAGCCTATATCCAAGACAATGCGATAGAAGGCGTGTATAACATGCTACTACACGCCGTCTATTTCATGAGTCAAGGCTAGATTTCATGATCCCGTTTGCCATCTCAAGGGGTCCTTGTGGCTTCTGTCATGGAGAATATCTGATTGCGATGAACAAGAATCATCAAGACCGATGCACCAATGATTTCAGTGAACGTTCAGCCTGATAATGCGGAAGAGATAAAGCATATCAGCATTTTGGGTCTATTCTTCGATATCGAGTTTCTGCACATGTCATGGACAATAGAGGCAGGAAGAAGCTGTTGTATGCTACAAATGTACGTCAAAATCTAATGCATTGGGTCGATATCGAGCTATACCTCCCATCTACACAGATACTTTCCGCCATATTCTCCCGATTTTTTGAGCATCCGGAATCTCTTTCGAGCCTTGACCGCAGCACAGTGTTACTCAAACATGTCGTTTCTACCCAATACCGGCATCTCTGACACACGGAAACTCAGAGCCTCGACTCGGCCTCACCACTGACGTTTAGCCCTTCGACAAACCCTACAACCCGCTTCACTAAGTCCCCAACAACTTCTTCTGGATCGCCGTCAAGATTGTGGTGCCCACCTTCCACGACTCCACCATGCACCTCATCCACACTAGCACCTCCTTCCACTACGAATCGCGCCCAGCGACTCAACAGCGCCCGCTTATCCGTGCTTCGATGCACAAACGGATCCTCGCTGCCCAACAAGAACATAACCCTCACATGCGCAGGGATGCGCCCAAACGTGCTCCTCAGCGTAGCATCCTCCAGATCAGTAGAGAAGTAGTCATCGTCGCCGCCTTTAGCGAGGAGAGAATTCGTGCGGTATGCGGAAATGGGCGCGCCGAGCTCTTTCTGCACGATATTGTTGGAGCGTGGCACAATCTCGCGCTCGTCTCCAGACGCAACTAAGCGCTGGGCGTGGGCTAGCACGGCGGCGCAAGATGCATTCTCGGTGTCGGAGGAGAGGAGAAAGGACCATGCTTCTCGGTCGCTTACTCCGCCTTGCAGGACTGCGGCGGAGATGCGAGGGCGCGTGGGATGCCCTGGATGCTGTTAGTATACTACTGAACATGGCTTTGGAGTCCTGTTCGAGCGAGCATGATGGCAAAGTAGTGGATAGAGAAAGGAAAGCTTGCATGTTGGAGCGAACGAGTGGATAGAGTGAGCTGCCTAGAACTAGGCGAGGAAGCAACATACCCTTGCCAACAAGATACTCCATGATATCCTGACACCCGGTCGAGTGCCCCATAAGCACGACCATCTTCCCCGGCCTCAAATTTTGAAAGTACTCGACGCATTGCGCAAGCTCTCTCGCGTCTTTCGCCAGTGAACTCGTCCCCCAGCCCCTGTACGAGCTGGACAGCAGGACTTCAGCAATGGTCCAGTCTGGATTCAGACTCTGCGCGATGGCCGATGGGTATCTGAACGCATCAGTTAAAGTAATATGACGGTTATCATTATCGTTGTTGGCGTGAACTAGAAAAGCAGCGAAGGAGTATAGAGATCTTGAGAAAGAAGAAGACTCACTGCACTGTAAGTAATCCATCGCCTAGGCCGCCGATCCAGAGCAGCGTATTCGGGCTGTTTTTGTCGTTGCTCGAGTGTGCGCCCGCGTGCTCAAAGGCGATGTGTTTTTCTGAGTACTTGTGTGCGGTGCCTGAGTGCGCCATTCTGATCTGCTCTGATGTAGGAAAGTCTGGGTACAGCTGTTGTGTCGTGGACTTGCGAACAGCGAACAATGGAAGTCAGTGTGAGATGCAGCGTGATGTCAGATTAACAGGATCAGATAAGATTACAGCATTGGAAGACGTGAAAGAAGCTTTGGAGCTATGCAGCTTTGAAGCATTACTTTGCCCCTCATTAGCCAAGCATTGAGCTTTATCGATAATGGTGGGCTGCCTGATCGATACGTGAATCAGGATGGACGTCGATAAGGGAACCAGCACTATAAGGGTCATGGAAGAGGACTTGTGACATGTTTACTATGGCTATGCACTTTCTGCAAGTCGTGTCTTGATGAGCCGCTCAGACATGAATTTTTAGACCTGCATACGTATTGAAGGAGCTTGCGCTTTTACGCAATCCTCACAGTCCAGGAATGGTCGTCTCATCGTACATATCTTTCTGCTCCTCCAGTGATTCCTCCGCCCTCCACGGACCAGCTTTTCCAAGTGTAGTTGCCGTGAGTTCCGTTTCGTGACTGATGGAGCTGCAACATGACCATTCCGGAAACCGATGACGTGAATCAACCTGAAGCGGTGAGATATTGCACTCTTGTTGAACATGGCCAGATGTTTGGAAATCGAAGACAAAATCAAAAGCAAGCGTGAATAGACTGCTCCTTAGGTACAACTGAAGGAGCGAAAGCAGGCGATGCAGGTGTCGAGTTCGCAAACTAAGAGAGGTGTAGTTACCTTGCTTGCTCTTTCTCTGACCTTATTGCAAACCAAGCTCACACGTGAAGACCTCTACAAGGTACAAGACTAGTGGTGAATAGGTGCTGATGATGTTCGACAAGCTTGACATCGTATGGTTGACCACAGCGAGGTTTGAAATTTGGTGCGAACCGCGAGGCGACGCCACGTGTTTGAAAGCTCATATCGAAAGATATGCTAGTTATAAGTAACGCTGCTCCGCTTAGTGTTGATCCAAGGGGTATGGCGTCTGCCCAGGTGCAAATTAAGCACACTAGGTGCCAAAAAACAGCAGCGAGGTGATGAATCTTTAGCGGCATTACTATCAACCGCCCATCAACCAGAACTTGACTTCAGATGTGCAGTATAAGGCTGTATTTGAGACCGATGATGATCGAGTATCACACATGCTTTGGCGCTCAATCATGATCTGGCCAGCTTCCCTTGCATTGCAGGAACCCTGTGTCTTCAGCTGTTGATGATCTGACGCAAGTTACTGCACTTTTCACAGCAGATTGTCAAACGCTTCGGAGGAGCCGATAAGGTCGCGAGGATCGACGACATTATGCCTGGTCAACGTAATGTGTATGTGGCGCTACTATAGCACTGTTTTGGCAGCGTCTAATCAAAGTTGAAGAATGCGTCGTCGAAAGCGGAGTCAGCGCCTTCTGGGTTATCGTAGTCGTCGAGGTTGAACAGGTCGTCGAGATTGTTAGTGGTCATGGTTTCCATGGGCTCGTCGATGTTGATCGTATTATCGTCAGCGGGGGTGGTTGGTTTTGTGTCTACTGGATCCTGGGCGGGTATCGTCACCTTTGCGTCATCTGCTGGAGCTGGAGCCGACTGGGTAGATTCGTTGAGCTTAGGCTGCTCCACTGGCGGTTTTGCGTCGCTGGTCATATCCGGAAGATCAGGCATGGGGAAGTCGAGGTCCATTTTCGCGCTCGCTCTGTTGTTGTTGTTGTTGTTGTTGTTGTTGTTGTTGCTGCTGTTGTTGTTGCCGTCCTCGCCGCCTTTTTGGTTTGCGAAGTCCTCGAGCCCACGAAGAAGAGAGGGTCCCTCGTCAAGTGTAAAGTCCATGTCGCCAGATGTATCCATCATGTCGCTGTCATTGTTGGTACCGGATGCCATTGCGTCTCCAAACTCGAAGTCAAAGTCGAATTCGTGCTCTTGCGTAGTCGAGTTGGCAGGCGTTGCGTCGAAGAGAGGATCTGCAGGCGGCGCAGTGGTGGCAGTGTTCTCGGTCGCTGGTGGCTGAACAGGCTCCTCCTCGATCTTGGGCGATGCTTCAGGCGACTTGGCTTTGGTGAGCTGCTCCACGGGTGCTGGCGGTGGAGCCTCAGCTGGAGCTGGCGTTACGGCCTCTGGCTTCACGGTCACTTCCTCCTTCGTCACGGGCACGCTGAGGCGCGACTCTGCGACTGCGCGTGCTTTCTCGGCCTCATGCTGCTTCGCTGCTGCCTCGCGCTTCTTGCGGTCCTGCTTGAGCAAGGCAAGATCCCTTCGCAGCACGGTCTGCGCCAAGCGGACCTCGTTCTCGAGCTCGTCGAGAGCGTCGTTGAAGCGCTCGTTCGCTGCAGGGACCGCGCGCTGCAGGCCCTGCTTCATGCGCCCAACACCGCCACCGGCCTGGTGCTCCTTGATGAAGCGACCAGCTGTCAGAAGCTGCGAGCTTGGTCAGCGTATTGTTCGCAAGAGGTTATGGTGGATATCCGTACGACTAGATTTAGCATCCCCTGCAACTGGTCCAAATTGGGGTTTCCTGCGGCCATGCGGGGCTTTGGCTGCTCGGGCGCAGGCGCCTCTGTTTTGACGGCCGCCATTGCGTTGTGTATCGCAGCTGTGGGAAGGCGGCGCGATGTGTGAGGGCAAATGAAGCTTGAACGTTGCTGCACGTCTCAAAGAAGGGTCCCGCTAGGCCATCACTAAGCTTCCGTCTCTACGAACTGGCCCGGTATCAGGGTCACTCTTCTGGAATGAACTAGCACTCTTTGGCGTGACAATACACAGCCAAGCCTGCTGCAATCTCACGCACCGCGTACCGCGCACAATTGCATTGTCTGCATTGTCTGCCAGGCGTCCAAGGACAACAAGCCGACAAGTCAGCCCACTCGCAGCTCCACCAGGGCCTCGCGTATGGTTCACAGACCTGACCCTCGCAGCCCCGGGCCGCATGGTGAGCTCGCGAATAGGCCTCGAGCCTCGTAATTTACTGTGTACAGCGGGCGGCTCGACCATGGTAGGGCTAGCTGCCGGCCCGCGCTGCACCAACCAGGCGCCGGTCTAATCATCTCGCAGCCACAGCGACACCTTTCTCTCTCCTCCACCCCACAGTTGGAAGAAGCCCAGAAACAGCTACCTGTCGTTGTTTGGCGCAGGGTCCGTCTCTCGTCTTTTCCGCATCTCCTTTTGCTGTCTCCTTGTCCCTTCTCTTTCGTGTTGTCAGTCACAGTGTAGGTTGCTGAGCTCGCGCCTGCCTTAACGATTTCCTTGCCGCCTCCACGAGCAGCTGTCAACACCCCACCTCGCTCCTCACCACTACTTTCCGTCCTGCCGTCCTGCTTGCGCCGCCGACCCTCTCGCATCCTCTGTCTCGTCGCACGGTCCTCGAGTCTGCAGCATAGAAATAAAATATTTCAACTAGCCTGTTACCGCTTATCCTACCGGCGCATTCCCTCCCACCAGCCATGGCCGACTCTGCACCTCCTGGCACTAACCTGCCTCCCCCACCGCCCGCCGCTGGTCCCCCTGGCTACGATGGCCAGCAGGGCAGCACTCAGCAGCACATGCCTCCTCCTGCGCTCGCCCCTGTGATCATCCCACAGAACACCAACCCTATCCCGACTGCAATCAGCTCGCCCATGTCTGGTGGTGTCATGTCCCCCACCAGCGCTGGAGGCTATACTCCGCGCCGCGCTGCGCCCGAGCCGAACAAGAGAGCATTGTATGTCGGAGGCCTGGACCCTCGTGTCACTGAGGACGTGCTGCGCCAGATCTTCGAGACCACTGGCCACGTCCAGAGCGTCAAGATTATCCCTGACAAAACCGCAAGCTCCCCTACTGTAAGTTGCGACTGCACTTTAGCGATATGCACTCATGGCAACCGTCAGCTGTGCCTGGGCGTTGTACAGATTGGAAGAAATTTAGCTGACATGTGAGTTTACAGGGCTTCAACTACGGATTCGTCGAGTATGATGACCCTGGCGCGGCCGAGCGAGGCATGCAGACACTCAACGGCCGCCGTATTCACAACAACGTAAGCAAAACTTTGTGTGATCTAAGACTAGTTCTGACGAAAGCCAGGAAATCCGTGTGAACTGGGCTTACCAGTCCAACAACACTGCGAAGGAGGATACCTCGAACCACTTCCACATCTTCGTCGGTGATCTCTCCAATGAGGTCAACGATGAGGTTCTTCTCCAGGCCTTTTCCACCTTCGGCCCTGTCTCCGAGGCTCGTGTCATGTGGGACATGAAGACCGGCAGGTCTCGTGGATATGGTTTCGTTGCCTTCCGCGACCGTCCTGATGCTGAGCGTGCGCTCAGCTCCATGGACGGTGAGTGGCTTGGTTCTCGCGCTATTCGCTGCAACTGGGCCAACCAAAAGGGCCAACCTTCTATCTCTCAGCAGCAAGCTATGGCGTCGATGGGCATGACACCAACTACTCCCTTCGGTCATCACCACTTCCCCACTCACGGCGTACAGAGCTACGACATGGTCGTGGCGCAGACTCCTCAGTGGCAGACAACCTGCTACGTCGGCAACCTTACCCCTTACACTTCCCAGTCTGATCTTGTTCCTCTCTTCCAGAACTTTGGCTATGTTACCGAAACTCGTTTCCAGTCTGACCGTGGATTTGCTTTTATTAAGATGGACACCCACGAGAACGCTGCCATGGCCATCTGTCAACTCAACGGATACAACGTCAATGGCCGTCCCTTGAAGTGCAGCGTAGGTTGAGTCGATTCCTTTATCTCTTTTCTTTTGCTTACTCCTGATACAGTGGGGCAAAGACCGCCCACCAACCGGCCAGTTCGAAGGCTACTCGCCTGCAGGCCCCAGCCCAGCTTACGCTCAAGCGCCTGGCGCGTACTTCCCTCAGTATGGTGGCGGACCAGGTGGTCCCATGTCACCTTCAGGTGAGCGGCACCGGAGGAAGCTACAGTACCGAAAAACACAATCTAATGCGCGGGCAGGACCCAGCCCCGGCGGACAACCCTTTGCCCAGCAGCAAGCCGGCTTTGGGGGTCCTGGCATGAACTACCAGCAGATGCAACCACAGCAGATGCAGCCCGGTAGTGCTGGTGGCTACGGTCGTGGTGCTCCCGCTCCTCAGCAGCAATGGGCTCAGCCTGGCCAGGGTGGCTTCAACCAAAATGGCTTCGGCGGCTACCAGGGCTAGGTTCCTGTTTTTCGCCTTCGTCACGTTTCGCATCGTCCAGCCTCTACCTTCGACATGCCTGGTTGTTTACAAGGCACTTCTTGATTAGCGTCGATCTTCGCATCCTCCTATCTGCTATCTACCATGTCCTTACAAGGAGACTGTGTTCCGTCAGGACGGGGCGACGGTGTGCTATTTTGTCTGGCAAGTTCTGTTCTGGTTCTTAGTGCGACTACCCTCCGTATGTTTCCTCCTGTCTGATCTGGCGGACTGTCTTGTTGGGCCTGTCCACAATGGGCTACGGTCGTCGCTCAATGGATTTCCTTACATTGCGTTGCTCTCGTTACGACGGGCTACATGCCTTTCACGATCTCTCTTCTATCTAAGTTGATGTCGATCTACATTTCGATCTACTCTGATCTTCCTTTGACTTTCAAAAAGCATGTGGGATGTTTGCATGGCGCTCAGTTGCATACCCATATCTGTTGTCTGAGCGAGGTGCTACGGCCGTAATTCCTTATCGACATGATTTATTTGATTCAACGACCTTCTCTGCGTTCTCACGATAGCTGGCCCAAAAGTGTGGCGTAGCTAGGCGGATGCTAGCAGACGGTAGAGAGAGTACATGCTGCACTTGCTAAGACTTAATAATACTTCAGTAGAGGCTGCACATAACACATCAATTCATAAGTCCTCTATCCTAGATGGCATGATCTAGATGCCAGTGATGGAAGGGTTTGATTCTGGTTGCCTTGTTAGGGTCTAAACGGCCGGGGCAGGTACATCACGTGGGGCGCCACCGTAACTAGGTAATCGCGAGTCGCGTCTACGCGTAAGTGGGTCCTGCTCACCAAATGCACAGCATCCTCGACACGCTCACTTTACTGCTTTCCTTTCTCGTCGCTGCCTTCTTTTGCTGTATGCTTTACGCTTTTACAAAACTGGGTGCGTCGCTACGATTGTTTCCTGCGAAGGGGCCGCAGCTTCCACTCCCGCGCGCGCACCGTTCTCGAACTCGCCTTTCCCCAACGCCCCGGCGGCCACAACGGACTGAATCTGCCCCTCGCCATTTCTACGGCTACCTTGCTGCCCGGCCGTTCACAACTATGAACATGCTTCAGCAAGCTGTGCAGGAGCACGACGCCGTTTACGCCGCCGCCGCGCCTCCTGCCTCGAACCCCGCCTTCAAGCAGCCCTCACTCGCCAACACATTGAACCGCGCAGCATCTACGCAACGATCTGGGACGCGTCCTGTCACGTTTGGTGCCAACAACCTTGCAAAGAGGAATGCTGCAGGCCCTACGCAGGTGGCATATGGGACAAAACGAACATCAAGTGGACTGGCGAAGTCATGGAGTTCTAACGAAGACATATTCGAATATCCAACACTCACTATCTCTGAGATGGAGAAGGAAAACGATTTCCCTGCCTACCGAACACCATCGCGGAGTAGTAGCGGCGGTCTAGCTACAGCTCTGTTCGACGAAGACGACTTCGATAGTGATATCGATCTTGATGTTGAAGACTCAGCAACAAAAGGCACCGTCACATACCCGAAGCTTCCTCCTGTGTCGCCGATAGAATACTCGTCGCGGCCGCAGTCGGTGCAACCCAAGATTGAGCTGGATAGCAGCCAGCCCATTCCATGGTCATCTTCCCCAGCCGAACACTTCAAGACACCGCCCAAACCGCAGCCACTAAAGAGTAAGCGCCGCGCGCTACCCTGGTCCCAGCAGCAGTCACAGCCTAAGCAGCAACTCACGCCAGAGCCAGAAGAGGATGCGACAGCAAACAAAAGGCAGAAATCAGCATTAGGCACAGCACAAAGGCCTTACACGCCCCAAGCGAAAGAGACCTCAAAATCACAGTATCTATGGAACACAACCGCAAGTGCAATGAAGTTGCAGCAGAAGACCTTGAGGGAACAACACAAGGCAAAGGTGGCTGATAGCGTAGACGACACAGACAACGTGAAGCGCAAAAAGAAGAATGGTATTGCCAATATGTTCTTGTCAGATGAACAGAAGAACGTAGTGGATCTGGTCATTGCACATAAGAAGAGTGTGTTTTTTACAGGTTCTGCTGGTATGTGTTCGACACGGATGTGTATGTGTTACGGATCTGACTTTTACAGGAACTGGTAAATCTGTTCTGCTGCGCGAGATCATCTCCGGGCTGCGGAAGAAGTTTATGCGAGAGCCGGATCGGGTTGCCGTTACGGCATCGACCGGTCTTGCAGCGTGTAACATTGGAGGCGTCACAATACACAGCTTCGCAGGTATCGGTCTTGGCAAGGAGCCTGCAGAAGATCTCGTTAAAAAGATCAGACGGAATGCCAAAGCGAAGCAGCGATGGATGCGCACCAAGGTTCTGATCGTGGACGAAGTTTCGATGGTTGACGGCGATCTCTTCGACAAGCTGGAGCAGATTGCCCGTACTATTCGAAACAATGGACGACCGTTTGGCGGCATTCAATTGGTCATTACTGGTGATTTCTTCCAACTGCCGCCTGTGCCAGAGTTTGGCAAGCCATCAAAGTTTGCGTTCGATGCCGGAACATGGACCACATCCATCGAGCACACCATCGGCCTGCACCACGTCTTCCGTCAAAAGGACCCTGTATTTGCGGGCATGCTGAACGAGATGCGTGAAGGGCGAATGTCGAGCGAGTCGATAGCAAATTTTAGGAAACTGGAGCGGCCGTTACCCGCTTCGAAAGGAAACATTGAGGCAACAGAACTCTTTCCAACCCGCATGGAAGTCGATCGCGCAAATACCCTGAGGATGCAGCAACTGCATGGCGATACATTCAGCTTTGAAGCACGAGATGGTGGCACCATCACCAACAAGGAACAGCGCGATAGACTGCTCCAGAGCTGCATGGTTCCAGAAGTTGTACATCTGAAGAAGGGTGCTCAGGTCATGCTAGTCAAGAACATGGACGACACACTTGTCAACGGCTCTCTAGGCAAGGTCATTGGCTTCATGACAGAGCAGCAGTTTGCCTTCTGGAAGGAAAATGAGGAAGATATGCTCGAAGGCAACATCACTGAAGCGCAGATGAAGACAGAAATGGCAAAAGCTGTTCTAGGTCTCAACACCGCTCAGGTCTTTCCGCTCATTCGCTTCGCTATCGCGGACGGCACAACACGAGATCTTCTCTGCAAACGCGAAGACTGGAAAGTCGAACTCCCCAACGGCGAAGTCCAGGCCTCCCGCTCACAGATACCGCTCATTCTCGCCTGGGCCCTGTCCATCCATAAAGCCCAAGGTCAGACGCTAGAGCGTGTGCGTGTTGATCTAGGCCGCGTATTCGAGAAGGGCCAAGCGTATGTGGCACTCTCGCGAGCAACAAGCATGGCTGGATTGCAGATCCTTCGGTTCGACCCGAGAAAGATTATGGCGCATGAGAAGGTTCGGCTGTTCTATAGTAGCTTGAGTCGGGCAGAGCAGGTTGAGGCTAAGGCGAAGAGTGAGACGATTCTGGGTAAGATGCAGGCAGCGAATGAGAAGGTAAAGAAGAGGAGGGATCTACATGATGAGGACTGAGGGTAGAGACTCGCATACATGCATTTGCTGGCGTTCATAGCGGAGGTAGACGCTGCGCATGATAACTACCTGCGAGGGTCAGGCGTTGTGTCATATCTGATGATTAAAACTGAAACGTTTTTCCAGCATCTACTCATACATCACAACACCGGATGATCTTTGAGCAGATATCTGACAGGTTGCAGGTGCAATTTCCGTGGGCTGGTGCTAGCTCGTTGAGGACCGTTCTGCGCAAAGGGCGTGCTTAGATCGTTGAAAAAGTATTCGGGAGTGACAGACGCAGTCGGAATAAGGATCAGTCAGTCAAGTCCTTGTGGGCGAATGTAATATCAGAATCCCTGTGTCAGACCGCAATGCACGTGAGTATTGAAATCTCTCAGCAGGCAAAGTGCATCTCCAGTATCATGATATCAACACGAGCATTGGCGATGGGTTTCAGCATGGCAGTCTGGTAGACTATTTCCAGTTTTTGAGTACCGGTATACCAGGATGAAAGCCGCGAAACTGCCGAGCCCAATAGCATGCCGTTTTGATGTTATGGTGTCACCCACTTGCGCATTAGTAAGCGCCGCCATGTGCGTAACACGCCAAGTGCACGCCTCTGCCTCGACTCGAGACTAGGGTAGGGTAGACGCTGATCAGGTGTGCTCGTGGAATAGAGCGCGGAATCGGATGATTTGGAAATTGGAGATGATGTGCCTTGGTTGAGATCAAGAAACTTAGCCGAGTTTGCCGCTGAAATTTATTATTTGGGGATTGGGCGACCAAAGGGCAGCAGCGCTCAAGCCATGGCGGAGCGAAACCTCCGACATGGCGGCACTTGCCAGAGCGGCGACCTCAGTTTCCGCTCCTTTTACTTTGATAGCTGCGATATGTTGCCTGACAAAAACCTTAAGTCCGGCAGCTGCGATGGCCATCTCGCGGATCTCTGAGTATTACGCGCGTTCAGTCGCCGAAGTCTGGCGCGGCATGCCGTGATCATTTACCTAACCTTGCAGCTCCCAATCATTGGCGAAACGAATCTCGACTCTCTGGACCAGATATTGGGTTAGTGTCGCGATGTTCACCGACCAGTCAAAGGGCACGGAGGGCCAGCGACGTTTTAATCAGATGCACCTGGCGCTTCGATCCTTCCGAGGTCGCAAGTACATGATAGCTTCTTTACAACACCTTCGAAAGCGTCCATGGCCTTCTGGGACACAGTTTTGAGCACAAAAAATGCAAAGTCATATGGCAGACGGCTCATACCAAGCATAGTGGACGACAATGCGCGGCAACAACCCGAACGAGTATGCTTTTCGTACCCCAGATGCTACGCAAATCTGCACCATGGGTTCCAAAATGTCAATTGGAGGCAGGTCAGTATAACGGATCAATTCTCGACACGGTGGCGCTGATGCAGCCAGTTTGCGAACGCTATTAATAGAACAGCTCATCTGCTCCAAAGACATCTTGGAAAGGGCAACGAGATCAAGACGTTCATGTACATGGGGTTCCCAGATCTTCGAACCTACATCATTCTTGTAGCCGCGTAGGTTTAGACTCGCCGCAACACTGGTGCCCGCAGCACTATATCGAAGACCTAGCTGACAGTTGCATCAGTATGAAGACAGGCCACAGGGTGAGGATCCTTCGTCCTTCTACCGACCTGCACTGCGCATGAGACTGAGCTGATCTGGACTAGGTACTATTTAGTTCTCATCGAAACAGTCTCGCAGGACATGCGAACCTCATCAATCAGACCAACTGTACTGTCTTGATCCACACAGCTGGCTTCCCTGTGTCAGGCATCCTCGAAAGGTGTCATCTTGACACTCTGCAAGCTCCGGAACTGGCCACACTCCTCGACGAAACACCCTACGAGCCATTCCCATATACGAGGACATTCGAGGAAGCAAAACACGATCCCTGCTTTATCATACACACATCAGGATCAACAGGCTTGCCCGCGCCAGTGACATGTACTCACTGGTCCATTGGCACGACCGATCAGCACCATCTTGTGGCTCCTTTGGAAGGACGACCGACTGTGTGGGGCCATCTGTTTGATACGAGACGGCGCAATTATCTGGGATGGCCATTATCATCGAGCTCGGGAATCAATGCTGGCATCACAGATGTATGCTTCACCAACATCACCACTGTCCTTGGACCTCCCGAACAAATGACCGTGGATACTCTTTTAGCCATGGTGCGCTTCGCAGACGTCGACTCAGCGAGCTGCACACCAGCAGTACTCGAGGAGCTTGCGGAACGTCCGGACGCATTGGTGAATTTGCGAGGATTGAAGCACCTTGCATACGTGGGAGGTAAGTCGTCTTGTAAGCAACAGCAATGCGAGCTGACCCGAATATCCAGGATCGATGTCTCAGACAGCTGGAGATATCGTGTCCCAGTACATCCCACTTGTAACCCTGATGGCATCGACCGAAACTGTCACTATGGTACAACATGTCACAGACCGCGAAGACTGGTCATACCTCTGCATCAACCCTTTGCTCAATGGCATAGAGATGCGACCAGTAGCTGATCTATTCGAGCTCGTCTACGTCAGGAAGCCAGAATACGCCGAGTTCCAGGGCGTGTTCAAGGTATTCCCTCATCTCCTGGAATACTCGATGCGGGATCTCTATTCCAAGCACCCAACAAAGCCTCACCATTGGAAACACGAAGGTCGGAAAGATGATATCATTGTCTTCAGCAACGGTACGAAGTTCAATCCGATGCTGCATGAGCGGTTGATCGCACGACACCCAAAAGTACATGCGTGCTTGCTGGTTGGAACAGGCAGGAGCAGGCCCGCAGCAATCATTGAATTGCTTCCACAATACTATACTGAAGATAACTTGGCGCAGAAAGTCTTGGTGAAAGAAATTTGGCCGCTGGTTCGGAAAGCAAACGATATGGCAGACACCGCTGGCCAACTCGAACAACGCTATGTCATGTTTGCCAAAAGGGAGAGACCTTTCGAGATAAATCTGAAAGGTACCGTTCAGAGGTGCACGACTTCACGTCTATACAAGCAAGAGATTGACTATCTTTACACCTCGATAGCGGAGGGAGGACTGAGTGCGCTGTTCCAGACCGAAGCCGTAATATCTTAACCGGGCACCTTTGAGCACGGTAATCTAGGCTTCAATCCACTGCATACGACCCTATGCTACAGCCGGCATCAGCAACCCATTTTTCGCGATTTCGTTCAGTTTGCAGCATCAGAGGTTGTCGCCTGATTGGTCTAGCTCTTCGCACTATCGGATTTCGGGTTTCGGTATTCGTCCGGTTTGTCAATGAGGCTGCCGATGTCTACGGAAATCCTTTTTTTTCGCGGCCGAACTAAATGGATTTGTACGCACTTTCATCCCCTGATGCCGTACGCCATGACCCATCCACGCGGGGAGGAGAGACTACAAGTCCGGCCTTGGATCACCGCCTTATGGAGAATAAAGCATCGCTCTTCCTCACCTTCCCAATGCAACGCACCCCCATCGAGGACACCTTGCCCAATCTTTGTCAAGTGACCTTCTCCCCCAAGTACTCCGCCGTGAATCTCAGTCACGAAAATGGCTCCGAAGTCCTTCCACGCCATCGCCCTCGAGCCCGTTATCTTCGGCCTTCAAAACGCATCTGCGGTCATGCGCAAAGGCGAGGCACACGCCGAGGCCAACAACATTCACAAAGCCGAGTACCTCACCGCACGTCTCTTTCCCGACATGGGCGACTTCTGTTTCCAAGTGAACCGCTTCACAGACACCGCCAAGTTCATCGTCGAGCGCTCCAAACCATCAGCCCCGACGTTGACCCTACCCGACGAGGGAAAGACATTCTCGGAGCTACTAGCGCGTATTGAGAAGACCCTCGAGTACGTGCGGAGTATCGGAGCCGATGTTCTCAATGACAGAGAAGACTGCGAAGTGTTACTCCACCTGATGAAACAGCATCCCAAGGGTCCTCTCGAAGTCAAATTCACTGCATTTGAGTATGTGACGAGACAGGGGCATCCGAACTTCTGGTTTCATGTTACTACTATGTACGATATTTTGCGGTTCAAGGGCGTGCCAGTGGGCAAGATGGACTACTCAAACGGCGCAGGCCTGATTCCGGTTAAGTGGCTCGGAGCATAATTTCAATTGTTGGAAATGCGAGACTTTCCACGCAACATAGTAGGTAGGCAGACACAGAATACATGGATACTTTGTCCGCAGGGGGACTCCCAACTGTGAACACGGAAGTAGTCAGTGCGACGTTAATTCATTATTGCCTTCAGCCTGTAGAATAGCCGAGTGCTCGTTCGTTATCAAACAGCAATAGCAGCAACAAGCGCATCCATCGCACTCGAATGTGTACTCGCATTGGCCGGGCTCACGAACGGCCCAGACCAAACTACGCTCATCGTGTTGCCCTCATCTTCGTTCCTGTTGTTCAACCAAATGCTGTCGGCATTTGTCTTGATCGAATTTACAAAGGCATCGTCGGGCGCAGCCTCATGCAGAAGCTGCAAATTGCGCATAAAAATGCCTTTGAACTGGTTCCCGTCACCACCGCAACCGGGTTCGCAGCCATCATGGATGACGCCTTTCTCGTCTGAGAGCTCTTTGATGGCTGCTTTGGCAATTTGGGTAGCCAGGGGTAAGTATGTATTATTTGGCGCGGCTCTGTTGAGTTCGACGAGGCCGCCGAGGATAACGCCCTGGTTGTAGGACCATGTCTCTGGGACGAAATTAGCTTGATGCATCGACAAGGCTCTTTTGCGGGTTCACTTACGGTATCCGTTGTTTTTGCACCCATCAGTGAGTCCATCGTTGATAGTGCTTTGACCATTGATCATCCCACTGCTGAGAAACCATTCGAGTGTCAACTCTGCCCAGCCGACGTACGTGTCTTTGTTCTGAGCTCGGTTTGCAAGATGTGCCGCCGTGGAGAGGAAGAGCTCATTAGCGATAGCATTCACGTAGTCCTTTCTCCAGCTCCACCAGATGCCGCCGTTACCACATTTAGTCGGCCACGCCTTGGTCACTTGTCCGAAGATGCCTTCTGCCAATTGGAGGTATTCGATCTTCTGCGTGACGTCATAGGCTCCTATCCAAGCAAGCGCCCACCAAAGGTCATCATCATAGAAGCCATCAAGCCAGTCTTCGGGGTTGGGGTTGGATCCAATAGCAGCCTGTGTCGCGGCATCCTTAGATGCTGAGGCAAAGCTGGGCAGGCTCTGGATATCGACGTATTGACCGTCATCAGCGTCCCAGTCTGTGGGAAAGACGGTCACGGGCTCATGGACGCCCCCAGGATTGAGGTTTTTGGTGTAGCCCGATTCTAGACCAGTCTCATTGAACAGTGTCCATGTGCCGTTGCCCGGATCGACATCTCGTCTCCTCTTCGCCTCATTCTCAACGCCGGGCTGAGGGTTTTTGGCGGGTGCCTGTAGTAAAGTATTCGCGAATACCCTTTCCGCGAGGTTTCGCAGCTGTGCGTTTTTGGGGTCGCTCTTTGCGAGATTTGCAATCATAGCTACCCTGAGTAAGTGATGAAAACGCATAGTCTAGCTTAGTATTTACTCACTCATGACATTGGCACTGTTCCACCACCCCGCTGTGTCCCAAAGACCTGTACCGGCATTGTACCATATCTGTAATCTCGATAGAGCGAATTCGGCGCGTTTCGTGGGATCAATGACTGAGTCATACAGACTTTGTGCAGATGTGTTAGGAATGAAAGATATGCTGAGCATGAGCGAGTGTACAATGAATGACGGAAACATGTCGATGATGATGGGCTGAATGGCCCCTTGGAGCAGCAGCAGCAATATAACGATTGAGAGGGGTATTAATAATACTGTTCGGGTGCTGAAAAACGAGCGTAGAAGAGGAAAGCCTCAGTCGAGCATCCGCTCACAAAATTATCGCGCGAGAACTTTGTAGCAATAGCGACGCGCTGTGCTCTTCCTCCATAAACGCACAGCCTTAGGCAGCGCACCTGCCCACCTTCCGTTCATTTGCTCAAGAGCAGTCGAAACAACCAACAGTGTCGAATTGCAAACTGGACAGGGAAGTGGAGACAGTTATCGAGAGCCGCATAGCATACCTTAGCGCTATTTTTAGTGACGCCTGTTCTGCGACATGGTGTCGTTTCAAACCGAACATGTACTGATCTGCGATTGGAGGTTGATCAAAATGGAAAATTGCGTCCTTTCTTTTCGGCCCCCAGTGATATGCATCCGCAGCCGCGGCGGATAGCACAAGGCATGAGAAAGTGATGTGCATTGATAGGGCGGGTGTCTATGACTTGGCCCGTCGAGGTACAGGCGATCGCTGTGGTGCACGGACACTGATTTGCAAATGCGCTATAGGTGGGCATGCAATATCATCCCTTTCGAGCTTATCGGCGGGTATGTTTGTCGTTGTGAAGAGCTGCGTCTCGCAGATACGAAGCTGAGACAACCCCACCACCACCAAGACTTCGGAGGTTTTGGCAAGCCACACGTGCCTTGCCGAACGTACCCACTATCTATATCTATGTCAAGGTAAATTAGGAATGCAACCGCGACCATTTAACAGCATTTTTGGTGATGCTGCTGGACGTTGATAAGGTAGAGGCTGAGATGGGCTGATTGTCAATTTCGTCGTTGCTGAGAAATGACCCGGGGCGATGTATGCAGAGAACTGCAGAGCTCGAGCCCGAAATATACCGCCTCTGGCAACGATGATAGAAATCTTGTAACACCTCTCGGGCGATGAACATCTCAAGCGATAAGGACATCGGTACCCATCTCCTTGACCTCGTCTACCCAGCAGTTGTCTGCACCTAATTCTGCACGATCTTTGCACTGCCAAATGGTTTCCAGCACCCTCTTTACTGTATGCAGATAACCCCAGTACATCTCGCTGTACAGTGTATCCAAGATATTCATAATCGACTCGCGCTGAGCAGGATCCTCGCACTCGGCACCAGCCAGGAACAACGGCCAGCAGATGCACTTGAAAACTGCGTCGCCAGGTTTGAGGTGTGAGATGTGCTGGACAACATCGTTGGCGAGCATTGTTAAGTTGACGAGCGCTGTCTCGCTGGTGGGGTCGAGGAGCGGATGTGTGGCGGGAAGCACGCGAGCGAGGTAGATGCAGACTGCAGATCGATGCGCGGAGGCGATGCGAACGCGCTGCTTCAGGTCCTCGAGAGGCGACGCAGGCTCAAAGTTGCATGACCATGCAATGGGATCGAAATCCAGCGCCCGCTGTAGAAGAACGCCCACTTGCATCTGGATATGGTCTCGCAAGTTTCCAGAAACACCGTCGCGGGAATCGGGGAGCTCAAAGGACTCGAGCATGATACGAAGAAGAGGCGAAGGCATCGACAGGTAGTTATTTGTCTCTGCGTAGCGTAAGATTGGCTCAAGGTCGATTGTGTCCGGCACAAATTTCGACATTGTCGTGAAGGACAGAGTAGAGCCTAGAACATAGAATACTAAAAAGTCGGAAAGGATAGTCAAACGTAGTCTGCTCATCGGTTGCTGCAAATAGGGTGGCTCTCCCAGAAGCTTGATCAGGGACAATGCTCCATCCATGTGGACTTTCCATTTATCTCGGCCAGACTCAACTAGGGTATAGTTGACGAAAAGAAGGATGGTCACCAGGACCAGATCGATGTTCGCTGGGGTGACAGAAGCAACACTCTGTGCTAGCAGCGACAGTGCATTGGTCTTCGCAGTGAGCGCATCTCGATATGAGGACTGTAACGGTCCACCATATCGGCTGACGGCTTGATAATACGCGACGAGACAGGAGCTTTGCTGGGCCTGGTACGCCGATTGACCCATAGGATTACGTGATATGTTGAAGACATGGAAGGCCGCATTGGCAACAATGATGTGCAACAGCAACGGGTATGCGGACGTGGCAGGTACGAGGTCCCGGATTGGGTTGTTTCCTGGCATGTCGTACACCACCATGTCCTCACATAGTTGAGTTGCGAAGTGATACAGATAGTACCGCGAATGGCGGTCCAAGTCGTTGACCAATGGATCGTCCAAAGGCCGGTGAAGGACCATTTCTACCTGCTCTTCGGCTTGTGAGCCGAAAGCGGGGCTAACTTTTGCAGTTCCAGTTGAGGTCCCGTCCGCGGGCTCCGAGGGCGTTAGCTGTGTCCTTGCAACAACGAGATCAGACTCCCAAGTGATGGCAGGTGCGTCATGAGGCTTGGCTTCCTCTTTCGAAGATCGGTCAGCTGCATCCAGACGCTCCTCATAGGATTTCCCCATCATTTTCCCTCGACTCGCGACCCCGCGATTCCACACAAAGAGCTTGCCATAACCCAGGCATTCGGTACCAGACGAGAGACATTTGTGGCAGACCGGTGATGAGCGATCGCACTTCCAGCGGCGTCTGCGGCAGTTATGGCAAGCTTTTGTGGGCAGGTTGAGCAATGTTGAGCTCATTGGACAAGCGCCATGCAAGATGTGTCGAAGATTGACTGTAAAGGATTGTGGGCTCTCGAGGAGATGCAGAAGAGCTCGGCTTATTGACGATTGTCGATGAGTGCCCTATTCCAAGGGTCCTTGTATCCACGTTGGCCGCGGGCTCCACTGTGAAAACGCTGGAGGATGTATATCGGTACGGCGAGCGAGATCGGCCAAAGTCGCACTCCTCGGCTTTATCAGCCACTCACAGATGTCTATTTGCTGACAAAGGCGATGGAGTCGCGTTTCTTGCGCGGTTGCAGCACTCTTCGCTTGAGACCATCGTTCTCGCCACCCGCGCATGCTAACCGCGACGGGAAGGCCAAACTCATCTCTTGCATACCTTGGCACTATTGCTCCACATCGTCACCACCATGTGTGCGGACGTCACAAATGCAATGAGCCGTGGTGGCTTCTGATGGATTTCTCAGCCAAGATGTCGTGCACGACGAATTCCAGTCATCTTGTGGTCGTCACGGACGCCCACCACCAGGATATAGATGCCCTGTGGACGACTAGAACAGCTTCATAATTTGACCCATTTTTGAGGAACGCCTATCACATCCCCAAAGCAACTACAGTATTGGCAGCTGCGATACTGCCTATCCTACATTGTTCAGTCTCGACTCCTCTCTTGTGTTGACGGCAGTTTCACACAAGCCTCTATCACGACCAGCCGTTTCTGGCTTTATCGATTTTGAGACCTCCATACTGTGCTTCACTGTTGCCTTCAACCAGGTGCACAACCATGGCGACTTCAAAAGAAGTCGAGGAGACCTCTATCCCGCAGGCACAGGGGGGCTATAGTGCGTCTGAAATCGAGAGGCTGGGGCGAGAACGGCCTGCTGTCTTCAGCTCGACATGGGTCGAAATCGGCTTTTGCGTTGCCCTTCTGGGTTCCATGTTTGTTGCCGAGTATCTGATCTCTGGCTTCAACATCTTGCTTCCATCGCTGACCCCGGCTCTCAACATCCCGAAGCAAGCAGAGACATGGCCGGCTAGTGTATTCTCCTTGGTCACTGGAGCTTTCCTGCTGCCAGCCGGACGACTGGCTGACATGTATGGAGGATACATTGTTTT
Source organism: Didymella pinodella (assembly GCA_039634465.1). Taxonomy (NCBI): domain Eukaryota; kingdom Fungi; phylum Ascomycota; class Dothideomycetes; order Pleosporales; family Didymellaceae; genus Didymella; species Didymella pinodella. The sequence goes on from CP113352.1 coordinate 742,577, forward strand.
CGTCAGTGGTTTCATCTGGCTTCTGGTATGGACGGTCATTGCAGGATTCTCTCAAAACTATGTCATGCTCATATTCTGCCGAGCACTGCAAGGCTTTGGTCCTGCAGCATTCCTGCCATCCGGTATCATGCTCCTGGGAAGTATTGTAAGTTTACAAGTTCTTGCATTAAAGCAGAAGAGCACTAACAGGCAGCAGTACCGTCCAGGACCCCGAAAGAACCTCGTCTTCAGTCTGTACGGTGCATTTGCTCCCGTTGGCTTCTTCACCGGCATCTTTTTCGCTGGTGTCTCAGCACAGTTTACAACTTGGCGATGGTTCTTCTGGATCGGCGCCATCATACTTGCCCTCGTTGGCGTGGTGGCATACTTCTGCGTGCCGAACAGACCTGAGGACAAACACGGAAAGGTGATCAAGATGGACTGGTGGGGCTTAGTCACTGTGGTCCCGGGTCTCGTCCTTGTCATTTTTGCTCTTACAGACGGCAGTCACGCTCCGCAAGGCTGGGCCACTCCTTACATCCCTGTCACATTCGTCATCGGCTGGATCTTCTTGGGCATCTTCATTTACATCGAAGGCTGGGTCGCTGAGCAGCCATTGCTTCCGGGCGACATGTTCCACGTCAAAGGCATGAAGTGGCTTGCCATAGCCCTCTTCTTCCAGTACGGCACTTTCGGTATCTTCCTTTTTTACGCCTCGTTCTACATCGAAGAAGTCGTGGGCGCCAGTCCGCTTCTCACTGCCGCCTGGTTCGCCCCCATGTGCGTCGGTGGTCTTATCCTCGTCACCATCGGTGGTCTTGTTCTTCACCTCTTGCCCGGACGTATGCTTCTTCTCATCAGTGGGACCGCATACATCCTTTGCACCCTCTTATTCGCCATCTTACCTGTCCATTTCAACTACTGGGCCTACGTCTTCCCAGCTATGATCTGCGCTACGCTCGGAATCGACATCACCTATAACGTCAGCAACATCTTCATCACCACCTCGATGCCCAAGAATCGACAAGGGTTGGCTGGTGCCTTCATGAACAGTCTGCTGTTTCTCGGTATCGCAGTCTTTCTGAGTTTCGCCGACCTGGCCGTGAGCGAAACAGAGGACAGAGGACCGCGGGAAAGCTACAAGATTGCTTTTTGGCTAGCCACCGCGCTCTCGAGCGCGGGTCTGATCTTGATGTTCTTGGGCGTCAAGATTGGCAAGGCCTCCAGCGATTTGACCGTTGAAGAGAGACTCGAGTTGGAGAACGAGTTGGTACGGCGGCACACGAACGCAAGCGCACAGTAGAGGACTAGACTTTGATTTTGTTTCGCTGTAGTTGTACAGCAAGATACCCCCATATTACGCTTGCCTTCTAAGGCAGCACTGTAGACGTTGAAACCCGTAATCTTGTAAGAAGATCAAATCGTTGCAGAAGCGAGTCTGCATAAACCCGTAATCTTGTAAGAAAACCAAATCGTCGCGAAAGCAGGTCTGCGACCCTACTCCCCCTCCTCGTCTTCCTCATCCTCCTTAGGCTTCTCCTTTCCTCCAGTCTTGAGCTCCTCCGGGACCTCAGTATGGAAGTACTTGTACTTCCAGGAGTCCCTCTTCCAGGGCGCGAGGTTGCGCGGCAAGCCTTTCTTCTGGTTGTAGTCGTCTTCGATCAGTGCCTTGCGGACACTGTCGAAGCCACCAGGGGTGTAGATCTGGCGATGACGTCCAGCGGCTAAGAGCTGTTTATAGCTGAAGCCCTCGTAGGTCTCGCCGCCAGGGAGAGGGCCTGGGACTACGACCGGAGCGGGCTTCGTGCGCTTACGCTTGGGCTTGGGCTGCGCGACCGGAGCGGGCTGCGCAGAAGAGACCGCTCGCCTGCGCGGAGGAGGAGACATGGGCTCAGGGGATGGCGTATCTAGATCAATGTTAGTGAGAGATTGCAAGGTCGCAAAGGCAAGGTCTTACCGCCAGTATAGTGCGCATCAACGTGCTCCTCGACAGAAACCTCGCTCTCTTGCGAGACGACGCTCTCATGCTCTGAGGCCTCGTCCTCGTCCTCCGGCACAAGGCGGTTACCGTCCTCGTCAATACGACCAGCCTCGAAGTCCTCGACCCACTTGAGCTGCTCCTTGTCGCGCTTGCGGCGATGCTTCTCGGCAGTCTCGAAGGAGACCATGTCAGGGTCTTTTCCAGTGTAGCTTGGAAACTTGGCTAGATACTCCGCGGTATACTCACGCCCCTTGTCGAGTGGCTTGACCAATTCGTTGGCCATCTTGTCGTCTTTGGCCAGCGGCAAGCATGCGCGCGACATGATCCTTCATGCCCTCTGCTTCACGGTGAGCGTGCATATCGCCGTACTTGGAACGGTGTTGGACGTTCTTGACGGATGTGGGCTTGGGCATTGTTTGTGGTTGAGAAGTAAAGAGGTTGAGGTGTTGGTGAAGGAAGAGCATTGTGAAAGTTTTTATATGTGGCCCTCAGCATAGAGCACTGTGTTCGAGAAGTGAATGCTTCTCAAGACACTGTGAGAGACCCACTCCAGGACCACCTGCCAGTGGCCCACAAGGGCTCACTCTGATCTCTTCGCTAGCTTGCGAGGCTTCTTTTTGGCACTGTCTGGCTCCCCAGATGTCGAGCCACTATGATCTGTCTTAGGGTTTAACTTTCGCGGTTTCTTGCGCTCTTTCTCCCCAGCCTGTGCTGGCGTCTCAGATGTCGCAGAAGCATCTGTCTTAGACTTCTCTCCTTCCTCACCTCCATCTTTTATAGATTCCTTCGACTCTCCTGTCGAAGGGAAAGACGGCATCTTCTCCTTGACACCATCCAAAACCTTCTCCTGGTCCTCACTTAGCCCCTCCTCCCCCATACTCTCCAACTCCTCCATACTCGGCGTATCCTGCTCGTTGATCTGCCCAACCATCTTCTCCAGCTGCTTCTTCTGCGCCTCGGTGGCCTTCCACCCAGGCAGGTTGCCCGTAATCTTCTGAATAATCTTGCCCCCTCCCTTTCCCATGTCCCAAAACGGGCCGTGCATCCATCCTGTGGCCGCCCCGAGTCCCGCACCCAGCCCTCCAAGCGCCGTCGAGGTCACACCGCCGACTAGAGTTCCTGTGATTGCGCCCAGCGAGGCTCCCGGCGCAATGCCCAGCCCAGCACCTACGGCCATACCCTGGAAGGTACCGGAGCGCAAGTACTTTGCCGTCTTGCCGAGGGACTTGGATTGGATTTGCTGCTCGAGGGCTTCCTCCATGAGTTTCTGGCGCTCATCAGGGTCGCCTGCTGCTGCGGCAGCCTGCATGAGTTCTGTTGCTTTGTCTTGGGCAGCTTTGGCTTGCTTGGCCGCCTTCGAGGACTCCTTGCGGACCTCGTCTTCCGAGTAACCATTTTGAGAGGTGCCCTCGGGGTTCGAGTTTTCCTCGGACTTTTTGGTCTCAGTCTTCGAGTCGGACATGATTGGTGGTGTGGGATGTGTCCTGCCAGGTTGATGTTGTGCAGATGAGATGGTAAGAACCTACGTCATTGAGGCTAGATCTGCGCCAGGATGAGAATGCCTGTTTGTTGACATTGACAGACGGGAGCATCTCCGCATCAACCACAGATCTGAGTATGCACATATAGCTTTCAATCAGAGGGGCATGTTGTCGAGCTAATCAGGATGCAGCTGCCGTTGTCTAGACGTGCGCAGACGCCCGTACGCGGCACCACCAACAAGCTCAGAGAAACAGGAAAACCATGAAGGCGCGCTTATGGCGAGTCCAACTAGCATAATGAGGTACTTCAAGCTAAAGAACACGCAATCGACCTTGCAACAACATTTCTAGAATACCCAGATTCAAAGCCTCGGTCACGATCTCCACACCAGGAAAGTGCGTTCACATCACATAGCGTACCCCAACCCAAGTGTCCAACTGTTGCCAGCGTACATGCCAGCGTACATGCCAGCGGTGCTACAGCCATTGAGTAACTCCAAAACAGGCCCGCAGCATGGAAGAAGACGCATCTTCCAAGCCCAACAATACCTTCGACGTCCGGCAACCCACAACGCCTCACATCATCGCCCCTGCCACGCTCTAATCCAACCCATCGAATCACCCTCTAAGACCCTGGATCCAAATCCCAACACATATGTGCTCTATACTCTTGATCCGATCTTGACAGCAGACACATGCACTGTCGCTGCTAGCACAGAGTGTTGCTTCTGTCACCCCAGCGAACATCGATCTAGCCCTGGTGACCATCCTTCTTTTCGTCAACTATACCCTAGTTGAGTCTGGCTCAACTAGTTACTGAAGGTCAATCTCGAGGGGTTTTGGACAATGAGTTCTATGAACTTCGTCCTTCTTTGGGTGGCGTAAGGATGGGGACTTAGAGGGCTACTGCAACGACAGATCGTAGTAGCTTTCATTCGGGTATATTGAGTCCCTGCATACCGTGTACGACAAACCCCCTCGAGGCATCGTTAAACTTTATACAGAGCAGCCAAAGCGCAGCTTCATATATTGAAGAACATTCATGTGACTCAAGACATTCACGGTGGGCATGCATGTTTTAGGCTGACGATGTGCTCGGCATATCGCCGCAGTCGGTATTCATTTTAAACAGCAGTCCCAAACTTTATGGAGAAACGCTGGGTATGTGTGGCAGGCCCGTCTTCTCCGGGAGGAACATGATTGCGTGGACCGATGTTTTCGATGGGGGGAAGATGGAGTGGGAATGAATGTAGATGGTGCCGGACTCCTGAAAAAGAATAGTGGTGGCCATGATGAAATTTGATATATGAACAGTTGCAGGCCAGTTTTAGAATAGAGATGAAATGCTCAAAGCCACAAGACATAGCTTGAAACATGGACATGTTTTGGCGCCAGCGGCGAGACGAGAGGCATGTGCCCTCTCTACCGTTCTTTCGGACCTAGACAGATGAATAAAGAAGCAAGGAAGAAAAGGCTCCAGCAGCAGATCAACCTTTTTAGACTTGACCGCTGTGACCAATGAGCACCGTTTGGCAGGTAATGATCTGAGATTAAAAGTATTGCCATCTTCATCGTATCCAATGCTCGCTCAAAGTATTTCCAAAAAAAAAAAAAAAAAAAAGCCCAAAACGCCTGTCTATGCAAGACTTGCGCGTACGCCGTCCGTATATGCAATCACATGGTACACATGTCGCCATCTCGTCGTAGATTGCTCCTATCCAAGACTCCCATTTCCACCTCTCTCGTCTCAATCGTCTTTTCGCTCACTGTCGTTCCACTGATCCCGGTCCTTGGGCTTGCGCTCGCGACTCGTGCTCTTCTTGCCCTTCTTGGGCGCATCCAAGAAGCCGTCGGGGAGGTCGTTCCAGTTCTTGGTGGCAGGCATGGTCTTGGTTTGTGTTTTGATTCTGCGATCGGCGGCTTGTTCGTCGCTCGAGACGTCGTAGTCATCGTCGTTATCGTCTTCCTCGGAGATGTAATTGTACTGGTCAAACTTCTTGCGGGTTTCGATGGTCTGCAGCGGGACGTCACCGTCGGTGTACATGCCCTGCTCGCGGCCCAGGATCTGGTCGGCTTTGCTGGGACTTCTGCGGCCGTCGCGGTGGGCGGTCACTGTGCCGTTTCGTGTTGCGGAGAGGTACTGGGTCTGGTCGGCGTGCCGGTAGGAGACACGGGGTGAGGGCGGGTTGTAGCCGCCCGGTTGCCAGCCCTGGGGCACGCGGCCGACGCGGCGGAATTCTGCGTCGGTGGGTGTGTCGACGCCCCAGCCGGCGGCGCGCTCGCGCTGCTTCTGCTGCTGCTCTTCTCGCTCGCGGTCCTGGCGGATGCGGTCCCGTGCGGCAATCCACTTTGGGCTCGGTTCCCAAGACCAGCCATCGCCTGTTGTGTTGGTGATGGGGATGAACCACTTGAACGGAGAGGGCCCAAACACATGCGCCACGTTGCGCCTCCACCCCAGGTCGAATGCGTTGGGCAGCTGCTCGTTGTCTCGCTCGTCGAGGTAGTTGTCGTAGCGGTCCTGGTACTGCTGGCGTTCTCGCTGCTCGTACGAGTTGTGTGCGGGATGCGCGTAGCCGTTGCTCTGCCCGTTCGTGGGCGCCGGTGAGCGCGAGGGCGTCTCGCCTTCTTCCGGGCGCGTGACTCCGGGGAGCGCGTTTGCGTGGATCTCGCGCAGCTGGTCGCCGATGCTGAGTCGCCCGTTGGCCTGGGCGTCGAGGTAGCTGCGGTCGTTGAGGCTGTGCTTCATGGCCTGGCGGAGGGGCGACAGGTAGCGTGTCTTCTCGAGGCTCTCAATGGTGGTCTGACCCTTGACCGTCAGCCACAGATGCCACGCGGTGAAGCCGGTGATGACGATGCCGATGATGCCCGACAGCACGGCCAGCAGGACGTCGTTGATGGGCATGAAGGACTCGGTGTACTGGTTGTCGGTCAGGATCTCGCTCCAGACCCACGTGGCCGAGGTGGCGAAGCACACCCAGCAGAACAGGGTCAGGTAGATGAGGAACAGCAGGAAGGCCTTGTAGTTGCGCAGGCCGACGCACGTGGCCAGCCAGGGGCAGTGGTGGTCCATCTTCAGGACGCAGCGCTTGCAGGTGGAGCAGTGGTGGGCGCGGTCGGGCTTGTGGGTCTGGCACTTGTTGCAGAAGCGCACGCCGCCGTCCGAGGCCTTGACGGTGAAGGACGTGTACTGCATGTCGCCGCCCTCCTGCTGCGGCAGGTTGCTGTAGCCATGGCCGAGGTTGAGCGGCGAGCCCGGGTCGGTGAAGACGGCGGTTGTGTAGCTCCAGTTGAGCAGGCAGTACAGCGCGAAGCCGAGCGCCGAGGTGAAGTGGCCTGTCGCGCAGTCAGCGGCGGTGTTGCAGTTGCACGCGTGTCTCGACGGTTGGTGTCTCGACGGTTGCGGCCGGGGGCGCATCACGCATCACGCATCACGCACCGGTCCAGGCATTCTTGCTGGGCACGAAGCCGATGCCGACCTCGACCCAGGCGGCCCACGACGTCAGGCCGTAGACGAACAGCAGCGGGAAGTAGGTGATGGTGTTGCAGCAGTAGCGCTCGACCCGGCGCGCCCACGCGCGAGGGCGCATTCTGGTTGGCGACGACGGGGGAGACGGCGAGCCCAGCGTGGCCATTACTGCCGCGCGAGACCGGGCATGGGAGGATCAGACAGGCGGGCGGGCGGACGGGCGGACGGGCAGACGGGCGCAGGACGTGGTTCACTGTGTGCGGAGGGCTCGATTGCGGACAGTACGGGGTCAGACCTCAGGCTACTATTTCGCACCTAGCGCAAGCGCAGGCGATCGGTTCGAGAAGACGTGTGGAAGCCTGGAAGGCGAGCCAGTTGGCCGAGCTGGGCTGTTGCGCAACGCGTTTCAGGGCCAGCGGCGCACAGGGGGCACGAGCAGCGCAGCAACACAAGCAGCACAAGCAGCACAAGCAGCACAAGCAGCACAAGCAGCAGCGTCTGAAAGGAGCGTGACAGCACGCAGAGGGCGAGGAAGACGGACGTACTATGGCTGCCGTGGCAGAGGAGGCTCAGACCCTCATAGGCACTGCCAGCACGTACCCCGGACGAGTGCTGGCCCCGAGTCCCTGCAGGTCCGCAGCTCTGCCTCTGATCGCGCAGCTGGATGACTAACCACAAACACCAGCTGTGCCATGGCCCTGTAATTACAGACAATCACAGCCAGAAGCGACACCAGCACGCGGGCCCACAGGCGCTTTAGTATCCCCCCCCAAGCAGCTCAGTTCAGCGCAGCTCAGCTCGCCCCCGCCCTTGCGCTGCTGCTTGCGCTCCTGCTTGCGCTCCCTTGGTGCCAAACGAGACGTCCATCTTGTCTACCTGGCTACACTGACAGTCGCACACACGCGTCGCCGTCTCCCGTGGCTCCACCGCTGCCATCATCATCCCTGGTGACCGACGCGGTTCAATTAAACGTAGCTTGACACAACTGATACAGACGCGCCAATTGACACTGCCCGTGCCCATCCCTGTCACAGACGGTCCCATTGCGCCTGCGACGACCCATGATAAACGTTGACCTGCCCTGTTGGGCCTGCCACACGGTCCTTCCTTCGTTGTACCGCACTGCTGTCACGGCTTTCCCTCTCTGCTCTGCTGTCGACGCCTGGTGCCTCTGTCTATCCACGCTGCGAGCATGCGCTGATTCACTCGTTTGCCTTCTGTCATTTCCGTCTCGCACCTCGCCATGCTCGCGACCAGAAAACGGCCGCTGCCCCTGCTCGCTGCCCTCACCCTCGTCCTCGTCGTCATCTTCTACCACAGAGACCATGCCGACCGTCTGTACCAGCAATGGTCCATGTCCATCGAGTCGCATCCTATGAAGCTGCCCTCTAACAGCACCCTTGGCTTTGGCGCTGTCATCGTCGTCTCAAAAGAGGGCTCTGAACGCCGTCACGCCCTGCTCCAGTCTGCCAACGTCACTGACATCCATCTCACCATCCCGGCGCAGCCGCAGTGGACCGAAGGTGACGTCCAACGCTTCATCAATGGTCAAGACAACGTTCAGCGAGGCTCAATACTAGCGTGGTTGGGCCACCACAACGCTCTTCGCTGGTAAGCCGCGCATCTGCAGGGCCTTGCTTGGCAGCAGCCTCGTGCTCCCAGAACTGCCGCTGATTCACACCTGCAGGTTCCTGGACTCAGGTGCCGAGACAGCACTCATCCTTGAGGACGACGTCGACTGGGACATTCGTCTTCGCAGCATACAAATTCCACTCGCAGCAAGCGCGGCTCGCCAGCTCCTTCCCCCACTGCGATCCCACCATCCCTTTGCGAACTTTGGTAGCAAGCACGTGCAGTATTGGGGCAACCACGATGATTGGGACCTGCTCTATCTTGGCCACTGCGGCGACTACTTCGACGAGATCACCGAGGATGGACCAAAGGCCACGAATAAGCACTACAACCTGACCGACACCCCGCACGTGCTCTACAAGGACCACACTCTGCCCATGAGGTCCGACCTCCACCCATTTACGCAAGCTTTGTTTGGCGCACTGCAGATGCCGGCGCACTCTCGAATCTTCCACCGCTCCAAATTCCCGCTCTGTTCCTTCGGCTATGCAGTAACTCGCCCGGCCGCCGAACGACTGCTCAGCGATCTTGCGCCAGCGGAGCTCCGTAAGAAGGGGCCTCGTGCATTCGATGTTTCGCTTCTGCACGCCTGCAACAAAGGGTCCAAGACACCCTCACCGACTGCGAACTGGAACAATCCCAATCCCCACCCGGATCCAAAACTTCGACACAAATACGCAAGTAGAGGTCTCCGTTGCTGGACACTGAACTCCGAGCTGTTTCACCATATGCCGGGGCAGAGCGAGATTGCAGAGATTGGCGCACGAGCTGGAGAAGAAGAAGCAGGTATTCCGCCTGTTGACCTAGCGGGCCAGGCACAAGTCATCTACCGCAACGAAACGACAAATATAGACTGCGGCTTCTGGAGCGGCGCATTCGCATTCGATGAGAACGACACAGATCAGCTCCGCACGCTGCAAGAAAAGGTCGGCAGAGAGGGCAGGTGCCTGAAAGAAGGCCGACAAGAAGCAGACGGCACAATGCAAAAGCTCATGGAGTAGAAGCCCGGCGCTTCGCAGTGGTCACGCGCCTACACCCCAGCACCACACGTTCATCGACTGAGCATCCATCAACTGTACATATAACATATCGACAGCATCTATTAGCGACAAGGGAGTTATACGGCGTATATGAGCACGGCATGTTCATACGATTTTCTGATACCATGCAGCATGGATTGCACATACGGCGCATGTAGGCTTTTTGGTTCAAGTCAGCTTTTGGATTTGAAGAGGGAGAAGCGCGAGACATTGATACCATTGCAGAATTAGATCGAGACACATACCCACATCTATCAGTCTGAAGCAGCTGCTCCTCCAATGGTTGTGAAACGCACGTCAAATTACGGAATACTAAGATTAGGTCCTGCTGCAGAGCCTCGTTCACACGCCCACATTCGTACATGACATCATCGTAGACTGAAGCGCGCTCACACTCTATGCAAGTAATCTCGCCGCCAACCATCATCTCCCCAAGAATCGCGTGATGATCGTCACTCCAAGGCTGCCAGGGCCATCCTAGCGCACATACCTGAAACACACCTGCCGCGCAGACGGCGGACGCTCCCTCTCCGAGCCAATACCCTGTCCCCGTGTCCCTTGAGTCAGTCCAACAATGCAGTGCTTAATCTGGTCACTGATCCGTGTCGTCGAGCCCTCAAGCACACTCAACAGGACCTTGCTGGAGTGGCGTGCCGTGCAAGGGCAGAGAACGCGTGCACCGCCATGTGAGGTTGTGATTAGGTTTGTCGTGAAGAATGGGAATGCAGCGAGGGCTAAGCTTTTGGAACGAGGGCTAAGCTTTGGGGACCTGTCGATGGGACGATCACACGTGAGGTCAGTGTGGGGGCATGCAGTGGAGTGGAGTGATAGGTAGGAAGGAGAGTGCTTGTGCCAGAGCCTCACGAGTTACGAAAACGATAAGCTAAAAGACGTGGATTCTGGATAGTGATGTGGATTGGTCATTTGGATCTATCGAGATACATGCAGAAATATAATGGGTGCCCTGGGTATGCGCTTAACAATCAGACCTGGTACTCCTTGCTCCAAAATGCAGACAGACTCCGGGGAGTGAGAGGCTCGACGGTCTCGAGTACCCTGCACATGCGTGCGTGTGTACGCCTCGTTCGGTTGATATGTAGATTGTGAGTGACCCTCTCCGTGGCTCAAGCGTCGAAGTTGTCGAGCCAATGCTTGACAACTAGTCTGCCCTCGTCGAAGGACTTCTTATCCATGCGAACGATGATAGCTGCGTGGGAGTGGCGGTGGTTGTGAATATAGACAGGAAACTTTTTGATGCCAACGTTATCGAGGGCCTCGATCATCTTGAATTGATCCTGTCTGAGCGCGAGAGCAGGGAACTCAAGAGCAGATACGCGCTTGTTTTCGGTGATTGACATGGCCTCGACATCAGTGGCAGGGTTCCTGCGTTCGAAACAGGGCGATGTGGGCTGCGTGGGGGACACCAGTTCCTCGCTATCGCTTCCTAGGTACTCTTGCTCATGGGCGTTGTTCACGTTCTCGAACATGTCCTCGGCCTCTCGTCGAGCAGCGTTGAGCATCAGTGGGATGCGATAACGACCGGCCTCGATGCCGGCACTGCCTGCCTCGTGCAGACGGATGCGCTGCTGGCTGCGGAAGGACTGAACGGCGGAGTTGCAAAGAAATAGCGTCGTGCCGATTGGGATAAATACAACGAGGAAGGCAAACAGAGGGAGGCGGGTGAAGACGGTCTTGGTGGACGCTGTCAGACGCTGCACGAGAGCTGGTGTTGGCTCTTGCTCCTTTGGAGAGACTGGGTTCTCGCTATCGATGATAACTTCCTGATAGCCTGGGATGTAGTTGATCTTCAACTCGTCGGGCCTCACGAATGGGTCTGTCTGCGAGATGCCAGCCGTGTAGTAGGTCACGGTCCGGTCGTTGACAACATTCGCGTACAAGCTGCGATGCTTGAATTGTGCAAGAGCTTTGATGAAGATCGTATCTGGGTCTGCAAGGACTGCTAGAATGGGCTTGCCTGTATCGCGGAACTTGTCGATGCCGAACAGCTGCCTGCCACTGGCGGAAAGGGTCCTGGCGCCCAGTACGTTCCAGACGTGGCTGGTGTAGCCTCGCAAAGGGGTTCTGACGCCAAGGTGAGGTGTCGCGAATGTGGTGAAGTTCTGCAAAACCCATCAGTCATCTTCATAGAAACGTCTACTCGGCACACTTACCACTGGCTCAATCTTCTGGAAGATGCCCTTGTGGTAGAGAAGCCCAATGGCGTATCGAGCGACGAGACCTCCGAACGAGTACCCAGTGATGCTGAACTTCTTGATATCATGGCCATCTTTCCTCAGCTCCTCAAGTCGTGCCTCGACTTCGTCCGCGACTCGCTCGCCGCCAACTTCAGCGCCATCGTACGTAAAGCTTCCTGCGTTGCTCTTGGGGACCAGGACGTCAAGATCAGGATATCGCTCGCGGATGCTTGTGGTGAGGTACTTGAGGTGGTCCGGAGTGCCCCAAAGGCTGAAGTTGTCAGCGGGCGCTCCTTCCTCAGCTGCATGGGGGAGGCGAGAGTCGCCCCATGACTTTTGGCTTACCCATGAACGAGGACAACAAGGTGAGTGACTTTTCGATCGGTGGTAGTTGGAGGCGAAGTAGCCATTGGAAGCCCTAGAAGTGTGGAACTTTTGGTACAAGATCAAGGTCCCAGGCAAGAAGGGGCGAGGCGCAAGTTATATAAATCGTGTGCTTCCACAGTCGTCCGGGGAGGCGGGCTTATCGGACTCCCGCTTGGAACGCAGTTACTATCACCTTGGCGTTTGCACTAAGCGAAAAGGAAGTATGAGAATGATAGGGATGAACGCGGTGTATATAGTTCGTCCGATGCACCGAGGACTTACAGACAGATGTTGGGTAGTGATCGAATGCTACCAATTGGTAGCAATGCGCGACGTCTCAAACGTCATGATTCGGAACGAGGCGAGTCAAGCCGTGTTTGGTGCGCGTGCCCGTCGCCGCCGACGCGTTCCCTGCAGCTTGGCGATCCAGCGTTTGGCGTGCAGCATGCGCCACAGCTCACTCATTCTCACAACACTGACAAAGCGTTTCGAGAACTCGAGTGAGTGTCCCTGCAAACTGCAATCTCTCTCACTGCAGTGAGATGAGCGGCTTGTGAAAAGTGGGTCCGTGGTTGCAGCCGGAGAAGGCACGCAAGGGTGGTGGCTCCTTCCACCTGGAGCTGGCTCTTACCGTGCTCGACACTTTCCTTTTGAAGTCAACGCCTACAAGTTTGCGCACGCATCAACTGACAACGTCACTTCGTACATTTTTCACGCCCCTGCTCACATGGTACGTCTTAACCGTGGAAGAGGTTGCGTTTGTCGCTCACCACGTCTGGCATACAGCAGTAGTGGAGTGATTCACGATGTGGCCTTCAACACCTGCTTTTAGAAGCTTTGGGAGCACTTCATGTCCTGCCGGTTCCAAATGCGAGCTACCTTACTGCATCTTTAGCCATGATGCTATTAGATCGCGCAGCACTCCCCCTACATCAGCAGCAAGCATCATACAAGATTGCGAGCCAGCTGCAAAACGTCAAAAGCTCGACAACAAAGCTGCAGAAAGCTATTTCTCCAGTAAGGCACAGGCTGTACCTGCGACGCCAAGGGCTGTCTTCACTGGGCTGTCCGCTGGCAAGGAAAAGGTCATTGTAGCAAACAAGGGAGCAAGCATCGCCACGGCACTACCTTCAAACCCATCGAACAATGGGAGGGATGTTGGATCTCTACCACAATCAGCGACAAGGCAAGTTTCGCCGCCACCAAAGGCCTCAGAGGCGAAAGCTGCTACCACGCCCACGGCGCCAGTGGCTCTGATGCCTCGCAAGCTGGTGAAGGAACCAGCACCCTTCACAAGACGACTGGCGCTTCTCAAGATGCTACACGGCTTTATGAAACTAATTAATGATAAGATTGCGAAGGCTGTCAAGCCCGAGATCAAGGCCTTGCACCTGGATACGAATCAGCTCAACAAACTGGCGGTTGATGAGGAAGAACGGATTGCGACGGCGAACCCGGGGGTGTACGAAAATGTCTTAAAACTGCGGCTACTTAAGGTCAAGAAGATGACGCCTGAGGAGTGGGTGAAGGAGAGGTTTGAAGCGTTAGCGAAAGAGAAAGGCCTGCCACCAAAGAAGCCCCCGCCGAAGAAGGTTGATACCGGTCTCACACTGAAGGAGGAGGTCACAATTCTGTCGACTCTTATCTGTCCGCAAGATGGCTTGGACAAGCATGAATACGTCACAGCGCTTCCCACAGCAACGGAACTGGATGATGCAAGGGCAGCACAGGCCTCAGCAGACTTCTGGGAAGTTTGCGATCGCTGCAGTACTCGGTTTCAAGTCTTTCCAGAGCGCAGAGAAGAAGATGGCGCACTTACCACCGGTGGTCAATGTACACATCACTGGGGCAGAAAGGTGTATCCTAAACGGTCGAAGAACGCTGGACTGGAGTCGACTACCTACTCCTGTTGCCATGAGCCAGTGGGATCGCCTGGATGTACCACATCCGAAACACATGTCTACAAGATCTCAGATCCAAAGCGACTTTCGTTGGTCATGCCCTTCGTTGCAACGCCAGAGAATAACGTGGCGCCGTCAGACATGGCTGTCTGCTTTGACTGCGAGATGGGATACACCACACACGGTCTCGAACTGATGCGCCTCACAGCAATTGCTTGGCCGTCACACAAGCCTCTGGTCGACGTCCTGGTTCGTCCTATCGGCCACCTCCTCGACGTGAACACCCGGTTTTCCGGTATAACAGTGGAGCAATTCCTCAATGCGAAGCCGTACGATCCTGCAGACCCCAAGCCTCGACGGAACGACATCCGCATTGTGGAATCTCCCTATGCTGCACGCGACCTCTTCTTCGCTCATGTCAGCACCACAACGCCCGTTCTTGGCCATGCTCTCGAGAACGATCTCAATACCCTTAGAATTGTTCATCCCAACATCATCGATACGGTGTTACTCTTCCCGCACAAGCGAGGGCTACCGCTTCGTCACGGTCTACGCGCTCTCGCAAAAGAGAAGCTTGACATTGACATCCAGCAAGCTGGAGCAGCCGGGCATGACAGCTACGAGGACGCAAAGACAACTGGAGAGCTCATCCGCCTCAAGGTAGCAGAGAAGTGGAGACAGCTCAAGCACGACGGATGGGAATTTCGTGATGGCGGCGTCTTCCCACCAATGCCGCACGGTACACCGCCTCTCCAGGCACCTGTTGCTCCAGTGATGATGCCGTCAGCTCCAATGACAGTCCTGGAAGGTAAGTCAGCTGAAAAACGCAAGCTGGCGGACGACGAAGATGTCGATGGGCAGCCACCTGGGAAGAAGCCGGTCCTGATCTTGGAGGATTAGCACTTGAAATTGAGACATACTCTAGAAGCGTAGGGGGTTTTCATTCCTTGTTACATGATCGGTACACGGCATATAGCATAGCATGCATAGTTCTGGGTATCCTGCGTCCCTTCAGGCTCCAAACATATTCACCGGCTTCGCCAAACCTTTCTGTAGCTTCTCTCCCATCGCGCACCCATATACTCTCATGTGCATGGTACAGCCAGAAGTCGAAGAGCCAG
This sequence comes from Didymella pinodella, assembly GCA_039634465.1. NCBI lineage: Eukaryota > Fungi > Ascomycota > Dothideomycetes > Pleosporales > Didymellaceae > Didymella > Didymella pinodella. Next base: position 757,739 of record CP113352.1, read on the forward strand.
TCCAATGTCTTCTGCTGGAATCTTTCGTGATGTCTCACGATTCTGTCATCCTTCTTTCATATTTCACAATCCGATCCATCGTCACACTCCCTCATCTTCACCCCCGCCCCTCCACCCCTTCCACAACCAATCCCTGCACTCCCTCTAGACTCTCCTGCACTGGCTCATATACAACATCGACATCCAAGTCCTTTATGACCCCGATCACGACGCCCAAGCTCTCGAAGAAGCCATTCACAGCGACGCGCAGCATGCGGTTCGTCGTTGCCGCATAGTTGACGACAAGGATGTTCTGCTCTGCATTGCCTGTGAGACTAAACGAACGCCGTACCAGGGGCGAGAGTTCGGCGTCGACGGCGAGGGCGCGGAGCGCAGTGGAGGCGTAGTGGTGCGAGGGGAAGGGGATGTTGAGTTGCCTGCGAGTCCTGTGTCAGTATGTGGTCGGTGCACAAGCAAGACTCAACGTACAGTGTACAGGGAAAGTCCTCCACCTTCCACGCTTGTATGTCCGCCATGGTGTCGTAGTCGCGCTTCATATGCCACTGCACAAGCAAGATGCCATGACCCGCGGGCCTCAAATTGTTATCGATTGTGGACTGCGGCTGCTGCCCCGCGCCCCATACGGAACGCGTCTCGACCCTTGCAGGAAGCTATGGCCAACGGCTGTGTTAGTTGATATCGTCATCGATCGTTCATAGCTGTTGCGCGACGTGCAAATGCATCATGGCTAGTCTGAAGCTGCTTACCTCGGAAGTACATTCCTGTGATTGCTTCCTCCTCGCAACGACCCATCCTCCGTGAGCATAGCCTCCCAATTGACTCCTCCGATACCACCAACAACCCATCGACACCATACACAATGCTCCGCACATTTGCAAGATCAACAAGGGCGAAGCAGAGCTTCCTGAGCGCCCCAGCAAGCGTCCGCCCGTTCTCTCAGTCGGCCGCGCACCGTGTTGAGGGCTACCCGAACAATGCGTCGACGAACTCGAAGACAGATACGAGCATGCTCCCAGACGATGAGCATAGCGTGGACAAGGCGAAGAAGGGCGACAAGAATGACGTGCAGACGAGCAATCTGAGTGAAGGGCTGAAGTAGGTTCCTCTTGTCTTACCATCCAATCGTGTCCACTCTAGCACGACGCGTGCTGTGGCTCCAGCAGCTAGCACACAGGAGATCATGGGCCATTGAGGCCATTGGTCGAACGTGCACGACGTTCAACTGGACTGACGACTCTGTAGGTCTGCCAAGGAAGGCACCGGCGGCCATGCGACTGAGCACCGTGACTCGGCGGGCGGGAAGGAAAAGGCGAAGCAGGAGTTCCCCGAGGCTCCGGACCCAGCTATTGGCATGCAGGACGAGCGCGGTGGCCGTGGTGGAAGGTAGACAGCGATTTTGCATGAAGATTAATGGCTCTGTGTTGGAGTAGGATGCACACTATTAGTACAGGAATGAACCAAAACGAGCTTAACATTGCGATGTCCGCTATGGAGACCTGAGCTGACGTGCGACAAGGGCAGGGGACATGCTCTCAAAATTGGCTGTATGAAGCCTCCAGTAGCCTACGTACGCCTTCCCTCTCAATTCTTTACTTGTTCTTGGCGTTATTCAATCACCCAAATATGCTCTTCTGTCCAAAGCTGTTACTATTCGTACACATGTTGTGTGCTTGTTCAAAACTCTCTAGGCCGAGCCACATGTCTCCAGGTCACGAAGCATGCATGCGACTGTTGGCTTCAATCATTCAAAACACGAAATTCTACACTCTCTCACTGTATGCTCTCTTCTCCCGTTTGCCAAGGTCCTGCCAGTCTCGAAATTGCATTCTGGATGAGCAATGTGGGGTTGCTAGCCCACTAAACGTCCATGATGCTGAACACATACGTGCTGTTCCTCCTGGGCCAGGTAGTTCTCGTTGACTTATCGTGCAATCTACCGTTTTCGTCTGCTGCGAAGGGTGCAGCCCTGGCCCTATCGTAAAGACGGGCAGGGCACACGTACATGAACTGGCAAAGTCCTAGCTGTAGATGCTACAGTGCTGTATGCTGGACCTGTTTCCCAGCTTCACTGACTGTGTTTCTGACTTCGGATCACGATTAGTGCGTATTCGTAGTCGTTGCGGTTCCAAAAAGCACATGTAGAAAGTGCATGTCTGCGATTGAATTGCATTCCAGAATCAGTGCAGCATGCGATGTCGTTTGTCTCTTGGTCAGACTCCTCGAGAGGATCAAGTTCAACATGTCAGCTTCTCGGGGAGATGATCGAAGGATGAAATTTGTGCTGCTGAAATTTGCTAACGTCAATGCGCTGAAAGTTGCCACAGCGTGCCATCTCTGACTGCGTACATCCTGCCAGCGCTACTGTACCCAAGCGTGCAGCTAGCGCGGTGGATCTTCATTTACTATCTGTTCTTGCCCCAAAGCCGTGACAGCAGACCTGCTATGTCTGAAGCAGTCTCCCAGACCCAATCTCCACATGTCAAAACAGGATAGCTCGAATTCGCTGCGATAGAGGCCAATGTCTCTAGCCCTGATTCTGATAGGATCTATCGCTCCTGAATATAGAACATTACTTTGGGTATGAAGAAGCTGTCATTTTAGACATGTCTGACTGCAAGAAGTGCCCAGGTTGACCTGCTCACTTACGTCCGTCTCGAGATTCCATCGTAATCTGGCAATCTTGACAACGGGTCGTCGGTTTGATGGCCGGCTACACTGTCAGCATTCACTTCGGTACGGAAGCCCCACAGATGGCGATGATGTGGTCCCACATTCCTAGGGCTTCTTCTCGGTTGCAGTCGTTCTCGTGGTTTGCAAGTTCCAATTGAGCTCTTGAGTCCTGGTGTATGTTTGGCTAGCAGTCGCTATACCATTCTGTCGCGTGGAACGCTCCGAACAAGACGTCACGATCCATTGACCTTGACGCGTAGTCTTCGGTGTGACAAGCATTAGTGTATGGAGAGGCGTACGGCGGTTCGGTGTGATGTAGTGCGGGTATTCGGCAGAGCTGGCCATTATCCTCGGGTCGGCAACTGCATCGCATGTTGAGCTAGCAAAACGGATTGTCGAGGTGAACGCCACAGATAGAAATTTGATTTGCACACTTCGTTTCCGACGCATTCAAAACTTGCTGGATGCGCTCGTGATAGGCGCAACGTGGTCTGCGATTGGTTGCTTCGGTCTGGTGAGCAGTGTCACGGAAATGCATACGTGATTTGGGCAAGCTTTGTTGACGGCAGGTACCGTCAACCACCGCTCTCAACGTTCACGTAGCCTGCCCAGAACGTAGTATCTTTCCTAGCATCCAGTGCGAGAATTTGAGAGCCGGCATGATCATTGCTGCCACCACGCGTGAGATTGCCTCATGGAGTTTCCAGAGGATGGTCTCTTGGATTTGGTCCGCGCTCATCTCCTTGACCTCCTCGATCTGTTCCCTCAGTCGAGCAGCTTTGGTGGGAAGCTCCAATCCAAGGAGTAAGTAGAGACCGACAACGATGTACTCCATGACTACTTGCCTTAAGACACTCGTTAGCAGAGCTTTTACATGGGAAATTGACGGACATCACATAGGGTAGGTGTGCAGTGAGAAAAGAAATGACAGTCGATGCTCTTGGGAAGGTCGAGGACTGTTCGTCGAAGGACGTGAGACGGAACGTGACACTGTGAGGCTGTACGTACATGCATAACTGGATTGTAACATCGCCGGAGATGACGTTGAACTTCATTTCGGAGGTTTTGTCGACCCAGCTTTCAAACGCGAAGCATGTCATGTAAACAATGTCGACAACGAAGAATGGTAGACTGAGCACAACAGTTGTCAAGATCTTGACTTCCTGCGAATCCGCGAGATACAGACGGGCAGATATGACTGCTGTCGCCCAGATGAGTATTAAGAAACAGACGATGTAAAGACTGATGCCAGCCTTGGTTGCTTCGGTTGCCGCATAGGTAGGTCCATCGCGAGAGTCCGGATCAATGCCGCCAGCGACGATGAGAATGAAAGAAATGACTAGAGGGACGTGGACGAAGAGCAGGATCCATTGCATGCGCCGTCCTTTAGGTTTGGTCGTTGTGTTGAGTAGACTGCTTGTTGACATGAACAATGGCGTGAGTCCCATGGATGTGAGGATAGCGACACCAGATGAGACGGAAGTATTAGGAACTTGTTCGATGGGAGTGAGTTGCGTGGTCGCCAGATCCATAGACACCTGCACAAGCCGGCAAACACACAGCGTCGTAAGCCAGATCCATGGCCAGCTTCGCCCCAGGCCGCGGCTCAGAATCAGGTAAAGCGAAATTACGAGGTAGACGAAGAAGACGATGAGCGTGACGATGTTGACAATACCGGGATACTCGAGCGGTTGACCCATCGATGCTGTCGACGAAGCATGGTAGGCGTCGTGAGGAACAAGGAGCGTTGTCAGTTCCGCTGAGATCCACGACGGCTCTACTAGCTGCTTGGCAGTTGGGCTTGGCGGCCACGGACGCTCGGTGAAATAATTGCGAACCTTCCATGATAGACTTTTGGCCCTTGATTTTGCAGCGCAGCACCCTGATAAAGGATGCACTGCTCCCGAATTACCATTGCAAAGCATACAAGGCCTTAACCCGCTCACCTGCTCAATCAATGATGGGCGTCGATGTAAGAAGTTGCCACCTCTTCCCGGCAGTGTCGCGGCAGTGTCGGCCACGGACCATTGTCGGCCTGCGTCATCTTGCAATCTGCATGTTTCCTGCTAAATACCGATCATCGAGTCACCAACGACAATTGAGCCAATGCAAGTGGGTCCGGTGCTAAAGTCGAAGGTTTGCCGCACGCGGGTGCTTCCGATCGTTTTGGGAATACGAAAAGTGCCGTATTCACAGAGACGAGCGACATTGTTGCCTCAGGTGAACAGACTGAATTGAGACGAGACATGTTTGGCCGCGACGCATAGACAATTAACTGCACTTCATTATAGGTGCGGTGCACTACGGTTCTGCATGACGGTGTGCTTGCCTGACCTACAAAACACCCAGCGGATACGCAGGGCTAGTATTAGCCTTGTCTGGCACGATCACCGGTACGCTCTCGTAATGAGGAGCTTCCACGACCTCTCTTGCCCAAGTTGGCGGCCTCCTGATCTTCAGCAAATGTTCAACAGCATAGCCGATACCTAGAAGCTTCTGCTCCTCCCAGGGTCTCCCAAGAATTTCCATGCCGATTGGCACGCCAATTGGTGCATCCGCACTTGGCTCAGAAAATCCAGCTGGAACCGTCACCACAGGGACACCTGTGAGAGCTGCGAGGATGCCATTACGGCCGCTCTGCGATGGAGATGCAATCTTTACAACCAAGTTTTTTTGCTCCGGGTAGATAATTGCGTCCAGATTGTTTACAGCGAAAGTTTGTTGTAGTGCTAGAGTAAGGTTGCGGATGCCAATTTGGCGCTGGATGTACGTTTCATTGCTCGTTGAAGAGGAAAGTGCAGTGTTGACGTATTCATACTGCGATGGCAGCACTAGAAATTCGCCACCCGATCCATTGACTGCTTTGCGCGCGTACAGCTCGTTGAGTGTGCTGGGATGTTGGCCAGAGAGTGTCGGGCGCTGAAGATATTCATCCATAAGCTCGTGGTACTCGTAACGCTGAACGTCAAGTGCAGCCTGAATCGTGGTAGCGTTGTAAATCGATTCGTTAATAGGGATCAAGGTGACATTTTCGGCCTCCATCCTGGACATGACCGCGTTCATGGCGTTGTTCACAGGCGTGACTTCCGGCGAGTCTGAGCGGTTAAAAAAGCCGTTGAGAACGCCGATGCGAAGGCCATCAAGCTCAGTAGTTCCGAGTTTTGCAGAATAATCAATGTTGCGCTGCGGTACTGATGCCGTTGCGTTGTCAGCTGGATCATAACCAGTCGAGGCCATGACTGTGAGAGCTGTCGCTACATCCTTGATCGATCTTGCGATGGGTCCAATAGTGTCGTGGGTGTAAGATATAGGGATAATGCCAGTGCGTGTTACGAGACCTCGCGTGGGTCGAATGCTGCATAATGAGTTTGCTGATGCCGGGCTACGCAGCGAGTTGACGGTGTCTGTGCCAGTGCCGAAGACACAGAAAGACGATGCGACGGCCGCGCCAGTGCCGCCAGAGCTTCCACCCGGTGTACGTGTTGCATCGTATGGATTGATGGTCTGACCACCCAGGGATGACACACTGATCCCTTCTAGCGCAAGCTCATGTAGGTTTGTTTTGCCCAGTATGATGGCTCCAGCGTTCTTTAATGCGACCACGGATGGCGCATCCTCGGTTGGCTGTGATTTTGCAAGTGCGAGATTGGCTCCTGTAGTCGGCATCTCCGCGGTATCGTAGTTATCCTTAAGCAGGATCGGCACGCAGAAAAGAGGTCCAGTAGCGTTACCTGCCGCGAGTTGCTCATCAAGGGCGTCTGCCAAACTCAACGCATTGGGGTTTAGAGTGATGATCGCATTCGTCAAGTCGTTGTGAGCTTCGATGCGAGCAACAAAAGAGGAGACAACCTCTCGACATGTGGACAGGCCGGAGTAGAGCGCATGATGAACGGAGTCAATCGTCGCCTCGCGAGCATCGAAAGACATGTCGTTTATCGCTGCCAGCACTTGGCTGCAAGCTGTGGCAACGACCAGCTTGAGACTTGATACCATCCTGGAAGTGGGTTCTCAGCAGCAATCTCGAAGGCTGAATACAAACATTACCACTACAGCAGCGGGAGGTGCTTATAATTGCTCAAGACTGCAACGGATCATTGGATACTCAACGGCAGATACAACCCGCATATCCCTTAGCTGTGCTTGGCTCACGGCATGTATCGCGGTGTGTACATTCGATGGAGGACAGTCAGCGTTGTTGATAACAGCCATGGTATTGGAAGTACCGAAATCGGCGTGACGTAGTGCGGCTGTTGTCACCTGCCTAATTCATCCACTAGCGAACATGTCCAAGTTGGGACACGTTAGGGCCATTGAAGCTGGAAAACGGGGGGAAGAACAAAGGACAAAGTTCACAGCAGGCCTCAACCCCATAAGATGGGCCTGTGTGCAAAGGGTAGTCATTGACGGGAAGCATCGACGCAGGCTCAGAGTCCACATTTTGAACACTCGGTATGGGGAGTAGTGCAGCTGGATCGCGTCGTGGCACGGAGTCCACTCGCGTTCGTGGAAGTATCGGCTAAGAGTAGAATCTCACATAGCTCTATCTGGTCTGCCACGCCGTGGGGAAACCGCCAAATTTGGTAGCCGGCTGTCTATTCAAAGACGTCGCCCGGCGTCCCTGGTGCACAACGTGTGTAGACCAGCCGAACCCGCGCAATGGGCATTGGTCTAGCATTTGCTCGCAAGTGCATCTTGAACTAATGCCATGGTGTGAATGTCGAAGGTTCTGAAGTGGTAACTCAGAGGTAGAAACCGGGTCACGGTGGAGGCTTGACTGCTGAGATCACAGGCCTTCGCGAAGCAAGAAAAGCCGTCGATCGTCGACGGGCACAGTCATCGACATCTATTGTTGTCAGCGCTCGTCGCGCAGAAATGGGTAGCTTGTCGCGTTGCACACGCGCTCCCACTTATTCGGCAAGCACGTTCATTTTGGTCACCAGTAGCAGACGTACAGGAGATTGCAGACATGGAGAAGGATCTGTTGCTGCACGATTTGTATGTTTACAAACTTGAAGAAGGTATTGTGTCCGGTGCTTGCTGCGTTTGGGCGCGGGTCCGGTGTTGTTTGCCAAGGCCGATCCCATGTCTGGCGACTATTTTTAGACGTTCACCCAAAACTCAACACCATGCTTCGGAGCATCTCCTCAGCGACACCCACTTCGACGCCTCTCCGCATCATTAGCCACACTTTATGCGACATTGCAGATCGGAACATGGCTTGTCCGGATACAGAACTTCCCCAGACTTTACTTGATTGGTCCCCTGGGCGGCGGTGAAACCACAATGTGGCATTAAATCAAACTCTCATCCAAAATCGGAATCACGAAACTCAAACCCATACCAACACGTAGCGGACCGTGCACAAAGTCCACAAACACAGGCCTGACCTAGCCTTGATGGATACATTGCGTCCGTACAGCCATGGGACTGCTTGCTTGTGACCACTCCATCAAGCGGCTCGGGCAAACGCAGTGTGGGAGACACCTCTATGCAGACGATGTGCCGAGTCTGTGGTTATTGCTGGTATCGCGGCCATGTTTACTCTGCTGGCGCATTCCTTGAACAGACATGTGAGCCCCACATGATAAGAAACTCCACAGCTTACATTCTGAACCAGTCCAGGCAACTTTTGCGGCAAACGCATAATATGGATACCGACACAGCCTCGTTCGGTTTCACGAGCCTCAGAGATCGAATGAACTGCCTGCCAAGCTTTGCACCTTGAGACGGCCTGAAGCTTAGGCATGATGAAGACGGAGCTAGGCGTACACCAAACGCAGCAGATCTGCAGCCCTCACGTGTCCTAGCCTCGGGTGTCATTGCTGAAGCTTGCTTCCGATGAACATGATCCTACAACGATGCAGCCGACTCCCTACACTTCACTGGCTCACCCTATTTCGCGATCGACGCTCGTAGGTTCCTCATCTGGCACCAGACTTGCTCGGCCTAGAGCATCCCGGCTCAGAATCCTGTCAAGATCCACAGAAGCAGAAGAACGTCGGCTTCTTGCGATCTGCTGTTACCTCATCCATGTTTCAAACGTCCTTTGTAGAGTCAAACGCCAGGCAGGATTGCATTCTCGTGCCTCAACGTTACTTTCGAAACCTTACATCGATGCCTTCCTGCGTCTTGGCCAAAACTCTTCAGCGCCTCACCATGGCCGGGCCAGACATGACCGAGGCGGCTTTACGGAAAGTCAGGGCAGTTCTATGTTGATTGACACTTGCACTCAGGTATAAATGAGGATAGGTACGCGACTGAAAGAAGAGCATCCAGCACTCAGGTTCCCAACCCGGCTTCTACAGTAATCACTACTTCTCTTCCATTCTATTAATACCTCTTCTACTTTATTCACTTAATCATCTGACCGGTTCAGACTACTACTTTCATATTCAAAATGTACTTCTCCAAGTCCTCCGTCGTTGCTTTCAGCCTAATGGCTTCCTCTACCCTCGTGGCTGGCCACGGTGCCATCATCAAGGCTACTGGTGATGCTGGAGGCGCTGGTTCTGCCATCGGTGTTGATCCCACCACTCCTCGTGACGGCACAAACCGCAATCCTTTCCAGCAAGACTCCACTCGCTTCCGTGGCGATGCCGCAGCCACCTGCGGTGAGACCCTTGGTGGAGGTGCCAACGACATCCAAGCTGGTACAGCTCAGGTCATGCAGCTCAACGGCGCCACACTTCCCCAGGTCTCTGCTGGCGGTGCGCTCATGATGACCGTCCATCAGGTCAACTCCGACGGTGCTGGCCCTTACACGTGCATGATTGACGCCACCGGCACTGGCACCAACTGGGTCCCTATGACCGTCACCCAGAACCTCCAGGGCAACGCCCGTGGCCGCAACAAGGATACTCAGCTGCAGGATCAACCCCTCAACGTCCAAATTGACGCTGCTCAGACTTGCACCGGTACCGTCGCTGGACAAAGCAATGTCTGCATGGTCCGTTGCCAGAACCCCGCTCGCGCTGGTCCCTTCGGCGGATGTGTTCCAGTCCAAATGGCTGGAGCTGCTGGTGCGGCTGCCCCTGCGACCGGTGCTGCTGCTGGCGCTGCAGGAACTGGCGCTAATACAGGTGCTGCTGCAGGAGGTGCTGCAGGAGGTGCTGCAGGAGGTGCTGCTACAGGTGCGAGCACTGGCTCTGCTGCTACCTCCGCCAACACCGTCTCTTCTCCCGCTCAGCGCCGCAAGGCCCCGGCTCTTACCGAGGACGACCAGGAGGAAGAGCTCGACCTCCTCGAGGGCGAGTTCTAAGCTCTCGACTGCTTGAGCTGCGACAATGACAACGACAAAGTTATGGCGGATATGGTAATAATGGACGATACAGTGCATCTCATGACTCCTGTAATAATCACACAATGTTTTGTTAGGTCTAGGAGATAAGTGGTGGAGTGCGATGTAATCCTGCTGGTCTGCGACCAGAGGATGTGATCATGTGCGACTTAGTAGGTGGTGGAGGGAGTGGTTACGTATACGCTGGCTTGGGAACCGGTCTGTTATGCTCCTTTGAGAATAGTTTGAGTTAGTCTATTAATTGATGTTCACAACATCTGCTTCAACCTCGCTCGCTAATGTTGGTGACTTCACATCGGAACTCAGCAGAATTCGCGGCCTTGATGCATACATTGACGAGCCTAAGAAAGAAAACGTTCTAGCTAAGCTTTGACGTTCAATGTGTGGCTAAGGCCTATATGTGACGGCATATGGTTCAGGCGTTTCATAATGGTCTCCACACTGTTTGCACCGTCCAGCTGTACCCGGGAATAAGCTAGTGCTTGAAGAGGCAGACCACTAGCTGTCTGGGGGCTGCGGGATCCGCTTTCATTGTCCAGCAACCACTTAATGTCCTCTTAATCTCTGCTAGCTGGTTCCTACTTAGCGAGCTCTTACGGTACTTGTAATGATAGCCAAGCCCATGAGTGTCGCAAACGCCCGTGTGAAAGCCATGGTCCCTGTTAGGATCGTTTCCTCGATCCAGGACAAGCCGGAACACATTTGTCATTCTGAGAGACAGTCAGCGACCTTCACCGAGCGATTTGCAATATGACACCCGTTTTTATGGCAGTCAACTTGTTGAGATGGCCACCGCGTACGTTGGATCGCAATATCACGTATGTTCAAAAGGGGTTTCGGAGAAGAATAGAATTAGTCATTACTCGGTAAGAAGCAGAGAAATTGCGCAGGAGATGTCCGATTTTTCAAATGAGAGCGAGATCCACATAAAACTGTTCAAGCAAGTACCGTATCTTCCTCCAGAGAAACGATGTCCTTCCTTCGCGCACTCACGAACCCTCTAATAGTAGTACGGCTTGTTAGGGTCAGTTAAATCGAAAATGACCGCCGAGTGAGGCTTAGCTCCTCCGCGGTTGGCAAACTCGCTGGGGAAATTGATGCTGCGGTTGAAGCTGAGACTGCCGTTCGGCAGAATGTCAATCCACTGAGCCTTGAAGTCGGCAGGGGTGTTGACGACACCGATCTCTCCAGTCTGGACAAAGTAGTCAGTGACAAGAAGGTTCTTCTTGTCAGGGCTGATCTTAATGTAATGAGGTCCCACGATACCCTGGTCTTCATCAGGGTTGTCGAGACGCTTGACGTTGTTGAGATCCGAGATGTCGAGTGCAGCAACGTGATTACCGAGAGTGAGCGTGAAGTAGGCAAACTTGCCATCGTCTGTAATGTCGGAATAGATGGCGAGGTTCTCGCGGGCACGGGGACCAAGGTCGAAGAGTAGCTCTGCGACACCTTGATTGCCATTGGCGTCCTTGCGGAACGGGTAGATGATCCAGACCTGACCGGGGCCAACGGCTGTAGCAAGGGCGGCGGACTCTTTGTTGCCGGGAATGAACTTGATATCCTGGATACCTTGGCCGTTGGGAATAGTGATAGTGGAGATGATCTTGCGCGAGCTAAGCTCCCACAGACGGAGAGTGTTGGCCTTCTGAATGCCAATAGCAGAGGCAGGCTTCAAGATGGTGACGGGTACGACGAAGTCAGAAGTTAAGATGATGTTCTTGTTGAAGTCAATGCTCAGACCGTGCGGGCTGAACTGCTCACCGAGAATGTTGAGAGTACCCTCGACATCCTCAGGCCACTCGTGGATGATGTTGTAGTTAGCATCAGTCTCAACGAGACGACCAGGCGAAGTACCCGCGGCAGAACCCATGTAAGTAATGAAGAAGCCCCCATCGGGCTTTGCGCGAATCTCGTCTGTGATAGAAGAGAGCAGAGCGCGGTTACTCTTCTTGAACTTAGGCTGGTAAGGATTGGTTGTGTCGAAGTAGTATGCAGTGTCCTGGGTCTTCAACAATGACAGGAGGCCACCGCCGACAAGGGTCTTGCCATCGAGGGAAGAACCCAAGTGATGGGGCGAATTACCGCTGGACGGCACATCGGTGATCCAGAGGAGTGTACCGAAGGTGTCATCGTCAAGCGAGTATGTCGCCAAGAAGTCCTTGTGGTTGTTATCACCTGCGGCGGTCCAGAAGTAGCCAATCTTCTTGGGCTTGAGGCTTTGGTTACCGCTAAATGGAGGGCTTTCGAGAGGAGGAGTTGGAATCTGCAGGATTGGCAGAGGAGGAGCGTTGGTTGAGAGAGGCTCCGTTACTCCCGGAATGGATGGAATGAGAGGGGGCAGGGAAAGCGCGCTGGCCGTGCTGGCAAGCAGTGCCGAGAAAAGAGTAGTAGAGTACATTATGATTACGACAAGCAGTCAAGAGACGATGTTGATGGAGTTGCTGAGAGGATTTGAGCAAGTTTTGAGCTGGTTTCTACCCCATGATCCTACGTCCCTTATTTATACTGCGTTCGTTTCCTTCCGCGCACAATCCTTGCACATGGTCGCCGACTCAGGACGTTCTCACCACATCAGTCACTGGCTATCCTCATCTTCTTCCACTGGCGGCGATGATACCATTCAGCCCGAATTGACGACCACAATGAAACTTCATCGAGTCCTAGAGTTGGTTAAACCATATCCACGATAAGATCGACAGGAGCGTGCAGTTACAATCTCAGCCCTGCTGTCCTACGGTAGTCAAAACTAAGCTCGACAGGGTTGAGATCAAAACATAGCATCCGCTAAGGCGACGATGATCGGCGGTAGAGGAATAATTTCGGTCGTGCAGGGAGCTTCGTCGAGGCTAGAGTCTTGGTATTGTTTCCAGATTGGGATCAGGGAGCTTCGTCGAGGCTAGAGTCTTGGTATTGTTTCCAGATTGGGATCAGATAGATTCTTTCTCGAAAGGTCTAATTTAGTTGTTTCCTTTTTCCAACCTCAAGTGTCCTTCAAGGTACATGCCGGACGGACTCGTGCTCGACGCAGCAGGTCTTGTGACCAGAAGAGCATAGACTCGGCCAATTCTTTTGTCAAGATTGTCTGCCAGCACTCCTAACCCAAAATCCATCTCGGCTTCTTCCAGCAGAGAGACCAAGAGGCGTTATGGCGTCAGGACGGCAAGGCTCTCATCCGGTGTGAATGCAGTCCGTGTTGGGATACAAAATTGGGTGCTCTAAAGGCTATCGGAATTTTGGGGGACCGGAGAACTCTGTGCGGGAGTAGTGTGATCGCATGAACCCTTTCCACGGTGAGAAGCAGTCACTTCCTAGCACTGCAGGTGATACAAAACTCATGGCAGAAACCGGTGAACAATAGCTGTGTACAGCATTGTGCCAACGATGTGCACTCGATATCAGTAGTACAGTACTGCAAAGTTAGAAGTTGGAGTACTGAAATCATACGGGGCTGCGGAGTGATGGCAATTCGATGCGCGAATGGTGTGATTGCCCTAGCGTGCCAATCCGGGGTCGATCTGCGTCGTCAACACTACAACCTTTGGAACGCCAAGCATCGCGACATCTTGTCCAATGCTTGCGACCGTGGGGATCATCATGGATCATGGTAGCAGCCGAGATCCTCGCCGATTACTGGACGAAGATCGCCACCTTACCCGAATAGGTTGAGCATGGCAGTAGCATGGCCAAGGAGCAGCAAAGCCGCCCAATGGCAACTCTTTCTCTCAAATGACGAGCTGCACTCCATGTGATAGTGAGCGGGAGATACGTATACATGTTGCCTTGGCAATGAACCGCATGCCCGAACGAGATCCAGAGCAAGCACAATGCAATGAAAGGCAGGGAAGCGGTTATCGAACCGTCAAATTATGCCATCGTGCCTCTGCGTATAAGTAGCCCTACAGAGGTAACCGAGCAGGGCACTCGTTCACTGTTCCTTCAACTACAAAATGAGATTCTCAAGCGTGGCCAGCGTGCTCTTCGCGTCGACAGCCCTGGCTGGTGTAGTCAAGCGCCAGACTCCTGCTCCGTTCACCGATGGTCAACCAGTCGATGGTAAGGGAAAAGGCGCTCCGATTCTGGGTATGAGTAACCGCATCCCTCAGAGTGCTCATGGAAGCTGATTCCTTGTAGGTGGCACCAATCGCCAAGTGGATCTCGAGAATCCCTCGAACTTGGGCCAGCAGAGTACCGATTCCGGCACCGTGCCAAACCTCAAGTGGCGCTTCTCCGACTCAAAGACCAGAATCTACCCCGGTGGCTGGGTCCGTGAACAGGTCGACAATGATTTGCCGCAGAGCCACGACATCGCAGCCGCGCAGCAGCACTTGAAGAAGGGCGCCATTCGCGAGCTGCATTGGCATCGTGTTGTATGTCCTTACGTTTTCGGCCACTTCCGCAACTAAGCTGACTTGATCGTAGGCAGAGTGGGGTCAAGTTCTATTTGGTCGCGTGCTGGTGTCGGCGGTTGATGAAAACGGTCGTCACCAGGTCACCGAACTCGGCTTTGGAGATATCTGGTACTTTCCTAAGGGCCAGGCACATACCGTGCAGGGGTTAGACGAGGAGAATGAGTATCTACTTGCGTTCGACGACGGCAACTTCGATGCGGCTGGGTAAGGTAGACCGAGCTTCTTGCCTTCAGCTGACTGACCATCTTCCAGAACGACCTTCAACCTTGACGACTGGCTTGCAAAAACACCCAAATCAATCCTGGCGAAGAGCTTCGGTCTACCCGAGTCAACCTTCGACAACTTGCCCAAGACAAATCCGTACATTCAGAACAGCACGACTGGAGCACCTGCGAGACAGAGAAATATCACTGGAGGTGCTGGTGAACTCGTCGCTGACGCGTCGTATGTCTATCGCACCTTCTCACACGCTCCTGAGCCTGCGCCTGGAGGTGCTGGTGTATGGTGGAAGATCGACTCGACCAACTTCCCCATCTCGAAGACAATCGCATCGACATATGTGGTTCTTGAGCCCAAGGGTATCAGAGAGCTGCACTGGCATCCTACTGTAAGTTAGCCAGATACTCCTGCAATACGTACTAGCGCTCACCTTCGACAGTCCGAGGAATGGTTGTACTTCCACGAAGGCAAAGGCCGCGCAACAGTATTCACTGGTAACAGCAACTCGCGTACGTTCGACTTCGGTCCCGGTGACACTGCAGTCTTCCCGGATAACTCTGGACACTACATTGAAAACACGTCCGAGACCCAGAACCTTACCTGGATCGAGATCTACAAAGCAGACCGCGTTGCCGATGTGTCGTTAACACAGTGGTTAGCCCTGACGCCCGCAGACATTGTCGCTGATGTGCTCAAGCTACCGTTGAACGTTGTTGAGGGACTGAAGAAAGAGAAGCAGGTGCTAGTCCATGGCAAATAGAGGCAATGACCGCTCCCCCGTATTGTAGGAGACGAGCATAGTTGCCTTGTATGTCTTACACACCTCGGATCCGGCATGTACATGGCCGAGTAATAGTAATTAGCGTAACTTAACAATGCGATCATCTCGCATCACGCTGTTTCGTACATTGACCTAGAGGTACATGTCATAGAGTAAGTGTGTGGACAGAGGGATCGAGGAGAAGCATTACGACGAAACCTGCCACTCGATGCACCTGCCCCACTTTGCGGAAAACTGGTGCGTCTGACGGATGCGTCCCTACACTAAATCTATACGTTCTCCGCGGAGCCGTGATTTGTCAAAAGGACGTACACAGTATACTCACTGCACGCTGGGTGTGAGCCATGCAAGATCCTCCACGAGCTCGCTTTGTGTGGCGTGCGCCCTGCACGTACGTTGCACGCCCCGCTCTGCCCTGCCTCGGTAGCTCGTTCAATCAGCCCCGTTGTGTCTTTGTCTTGTATCTTTACTCTTGCCAGTAGTGGGTACCGCGCTCGGGCTGGTCGAACAGGAAGCGCAGGACTTCGAGCAACGTAGGGTCGTGCAAAATGTAGACGATCATGTCAAGATACGAGTCACATTATTGTAACGCCTTGACGCTCAAAGCCACCGCTTCTCTTTTCACGCATGCTTATTGCGCAAAGACAAAAACCTCGAAGAAAGGCGAAGTCCAGGCCATCGTCGAGTGTGCCCTAGCAGGATGCGCTTTAGTGAGATAGCAACATGGACATGGCTCTGGAAGTTTTTGATCGAGTTGTTCACTCGGCACCGGATTTGGCAGCTCGGTTGCGGTGCTCGGCCGGAAGCTTCCTCCAAATGACAAATGTCAACCGCTGAGGAAGACGAATGTTGTAATTGTAGTAACGTGTTCCACCACCGAGCCGCGCACCCCACCGAGCCGCGCACTAAATGCAACTATCTACATTTAAACTTCAATAACTCAACGCTACGACAAGGTATAATAGTGCGCAATGGCTTAAATTAATTGCCTAATTCTACTGCATCTTTCTTGCATGTACGCTTGTTGTGTCCTGTGTTGCCACACCTTCTGCAGTGGGGAATACCCCTGCTGCTAGCACCTGCCTGCACTCTCTCCTCACGCCTCTCGGCCTCAAGTTGAACCTTAGCATCCCGTTGGGTAACTATTGCTTCTGCCTCTGCCTGTGATAGAGTCCCTCCCTTCTGAATCCGCTTCTTCTTACGCTTTTTACGCTCTGAGGCAGCCTGATTTGCTTCTTCAAGTTTAGCTATTCTAGCTTCAAGCAACGTGTGTGAGTGTACCTTTAAAGTTGACCCCTTTTGAACCTGCAGCACCATCTCAAGAATAGACTCAGGTGAGGAGCTCTTATGGTCTCTTATCCTCTTAAGAATCAGCGTTGTTTGAGCCTCTATTTCCCAGGCGTTGCTTGGTGTTTTAGGCTGCCAAGGGGTACTCCAAGGTATAGGTGGTGTTGGTGTACGAGGCTTCACTTCAAGCCTTGATAGTACTACCTCTGGGTTATCTGGGACTAAGCCAGTTGCTCTGAAGCTTGATAGGATATTGCCCTTTGAGAAGGCCTGGTTGAATACTAGGGTAAATGCAGCCAGGAAGGCTTTCTTATCAATATGGTTGATATGGCAGTTTGCCAAGACTTGGATCTCCTCCTTGTACGCACGCTTTAGGGGGGCAAAGCAACCCACATCAAGCGGCTGAAGGATATGTGAGGTATGGGGGGGCATACAGAGGGTGATAATCTTGTTCTCCTCACACAGATCTTGGAAGGCAAGTGACTTGTGGCTCTCGTGGCCATCAAGTATTAGCAGCCTATGACTACCCACTTTCTTAGCCTCTGTATGCTTAATAAAGTGCTGTAGCCAGGCAAGCCCAAGCTCATTTGTCGTCCATCCATTATCACTGACTCCTATTCTCCAATCCCAAGGGTTGTGATACCAGGCCTGGTCGTGGTTCTTGGCTTTGAAGATGATGAAGGGTGGGATAACCCACCCTACGGCGTTGATAGCGGCAATTAACGTCACCCACTCCCTATCACCAGGCTGAACTCCAAGTGGCTTGAGGCGCCGCTCAGAGGCTGTTACTACCTTCACTGACCCCCCAACCCCTATCTGGAAGCCAGTCTCATCAAAGTTGTACGTGTCTTCATCCAGGATGCCATACTTGGCTTTGACGTTGCGTACAAGATCAAACCAGGGGCCTATAATAGCTGGATTGCTACAGAGGACTCGCTAGTGATCACGAGTTCGAGTTACTTGAGATTTAACCTTAGGTCGGCGTTGGATTAGCCTGTAGGCCCAGTTCTCTCCAACGTGAGTACCACCACGCTTAGCTAGTAGCTGGTTGGCCATCTCACGTACGTAGCTAAGCGTAGGGGCAAAGCCTCTAGCATCAAGCTTCCTAATGTACTGTATAACCACCTCCTCTTCATGCTTGTGAAGCCTTGATGAGTTGGCTTGGATATCGCGTCGTGAGGTTATTCTAGCGCGTCGGTTGCGGAGGGTGGTTTCAGGCACGTTGTAGATGGCAGCAGCGTGTCGCTGGCTTAGTAACGCGTCAGATCTGAGGGCTTGGATAGCAAGGATAATTCTATCTTCAACAGGAAGCAATTCAATATCACGTTGTTAAGGCATCATGATAGTAGTAGAATATGATGAGGTCTTGGCAGAGGTGCGCGGCTCGGTGGGGTGCGCGGCTCGGTGGTGGAACACGTTACGCGCAAGTCCACAAATGTAACCAACTGCGTGATCTGGTGTACCCAGGAGGTAGCAGGAACCATCGCTGAAGTAATCGTGAACTCCGAAGTCGCCGATTTTGAAGTCCTCTTCAAACTCAAAACTCGTGTACTTGATGGCTTTCAAATGTGGCGTCAAGGAGAAACGCGTTCGGATTTGATGAGGTACACTGGCATAAACTCTTTCTCGAAGCCTGATCCAACGACTACTTTAACTTTTGGTGAATACTTCTCAGCTACGCCGTGATGATCCCAATGCCAGCTTGACAGTCAAATGAGTACCAGCGTCTTCGACAACATTGCGACCTTCTTCTCAGCTCAGCCCTCTGATGTCAATGTTCAGTCGTCGCTTCATTGCGGCAGAGTGGTTTTTGAGATCTTCGCGTGTGCCACTGTCGAAAAGCAACCTCTTGCTGAGCGAGGGATGGCCAAGCAAGAATGTGATAGATGTTAGGTTCAGAGTCTCGACAGCGCGAACACGAATGCAGGTTTCATGGTGGGATGTTGGCCGTCGCCATGTTAGATTGCACTCCGTCATCCGCGCTCTCACGCAGAGTACTGGGTTTGCAATTTGTGTACTCGAACAGCATCCCGGACCCTTGTTTATCGCCTTGTAGCATCATGCACGTGGGAACTGGGCATACGGGAATGGTATCACGCACCAGCTTTATATGAGCTTTGGACTCATCGTTTGTCTTAGCGAACTTCTAGTTCTCGGCCCGGGAAGAACCGCTGCGGTTCGCGAGTAACCCTGCTGTGTAGGTGGCGATCTTAGCTGCGCTGCTCTCCTGATTGAGATGCAACGAGCCGCAACAGCCAACCAAAACACGCTCATTCTGCGAGCCAGCGGGCATTTTCTTGGTCTCCATGCAGGCGATTGCAACCGTGCCGCTCTGACCGCCTCTTATGGCTAGAAAGCGGGCTCGAAGTGGAGTGAACGTCAACCAGAAACCTGCTCTGAGTTGTATGGAGTTAACTATCGGTGGCGACTTTAGTTCCGTTGCGCACAGCCTCCGCCATGACACGCATCTGTCAGTTCTAGTACATCACTCGGCGCTTTGCGCACGTGTAAATACGGAGACGGCAGTGAGATGACAAGCGCTGCTGGTCGCGGAGAGTCGGGAACAATACCAGTTTGGTCTTTCGGTCGTGCCATGGAGTGTAACGACGGGGAAGATGACATCCTTGATGGGCCTCAGGCCGTCACCTGCACGTGCAATGCGGGAGAATATGTAACTAGGTAGTATGTAACAGCATGCTGCGTAGTGCGGATGTGACAGTTGTGACGGAAAGGACTTCCGTGGAAAGAGCTACGGTTGGTTTGGGCCATCCTTGCCGTTGGGGCGGTCGAAACTACCCGACCGGTACGGTACGCAGCGGAAGGAATTTGAGAGCTTTGACAGCCGCTCCTATCGATTTCGTCAATCATCGCCAAAATCTAGGCAAGCCTTCTTGCTAGTTCGCTCAGAAATAATCTACTCGATTCCAGACGCATGCCGCGAGCCCTCGAACGGTTGTTCTTGCAGGCGACTGCTGGTTCACAACGGCGGCCTTCAATTAAAGCTCGGACGGGCTCGGTGGCATTACTCGCACTGGGTTGAATTGGTCACCAGGACGCCAGCCTCGCTTGCAGATAGCAAGCCCGTCCACCATACATATGTCCATAATATTCGTCTGACCCTCGTGGGGTTTGTGGAGATCGAGCCTCATTCGACGGTACTTCCCTGTCCGGCCCTGCAAGAGGTCTTAACCTTGTGTCCGCCTCAGATAGAACGGGAAGCCGTTGGCAACGGTGCTCTTACATAAATGGGTCCCCAGTCACAACAGGATTCCACTCGTTGCCACCCGCTGCCGTTGGAAGGGCCGTCCCGTACTCTTCGATAGAGTTTGCGCCCACCCCAATTGCTTCTATTCGACATCCACGGCAACCTTATGGCCTCTCAATGACGCAGCGGACATTGCAACTTCGCCGACATGACCAACGACGAGAAAGACACCGCTGAGGTTGCGGCGCAAGACTGCGACAGCGCTCGGATGGGTGTGGTCGATGTTGATACATCAAAGCAGAGCTACGTGCTCAAAATGGATCTGCGTTTGATCCCAATTCTAGGTTGCACATACACGATACTCTTCTTAGACAGAACCAACAGTGGGTTGTGTGTTCCGTGCGTGCTGCTGCCGACTGACAATTGACAGTTGCGAATGCAAGGATCGAGGGGCTAGAGAAAGGCCTCAATATGCCAGCAAATGGTTATAACATGGCGCTGTGGATCTTCTTCATACCTTTCGTCCTGATTGAGGTCCCCAGTAACTTGATCATGGGTTTGCCTCGCGTGCGACCGAATGTCTTCCTCGGCATCAACATGTTCCTTCTCGGGATCGTAGCTACGTGCCAAGGCTTGACTCGTTCTTATGGCGGGTTGCTTGCCTTGCGCTTTCTGATGGGCATATTTGAAGCGACCTTACCAGCTGGTCAGTTGGACTTACAAGCATATCTCAGATCTCACTGACCGGAATAGGTGCTGCATTCTTGATCAACGAGTATTATACCCGCGCACAGATGTCTGTTCGCTATGCGTGCTTCTTTTGCTTTGGACTACTAGGTCCTTGCATCAGCGGTTTGTTGGCCTACGGCATTCGTAATATGAACGGTGTCTCTGGGCTCGAAGGCTTCAGATGGATCTTCATTATTGAGGGCCTCCTCACCGTCTTGGTATCAGTCTTTGTGTTTGCCTTTGTACCGGACTTCCCAGAGGAAACCAAGGTGCTAAGTGCCGATGAACGAGAACATCTCCTCCAAGTACTTCGCCAGGACAAGGGGGATCAAAAGCTGGATCTGAAGAAGGTGAATTGGCTGGAGATTCTTACGGACTACAAAATCTGGTTCCCGTAAGCACCGCACATCATCCTTCCGAAGCCTATACTGACCTTCTCAGGACGTTAATGTTCTTCTGCTGCGATATGACTGCAGCATCCATAGCGTCTTTCGCGCCCACTATCCTCACCGAGCTGGGCTGGACGGCTGCCCGCGCACAAGCCATGACAGTGCCTATTTGGCTGAACGGGATGGTATTCCAAGTCGTTGGTGCTATCATGGCAAGTCGAACAGGGTGGCGCTTCCCTTTCATCTTCTTCGGTGTGCTGTGTGCTACCGCGGGTTGGGCTATTCAGGTCATCTATTCCGAGCATGGTCAAGTGTCAGCTGCTCTACGTTACTTCAGCCTATTCTGCATGAGCGGCGGAACATTCCTGCAGATGACGATGTCTACTGCTTGGATGTCGAACAACCTTCGCGGACGTGCTAGCGTGGCTGTCGGTACAGCTATCGTGCTGGGGTTTGGCAACTGTGCAAACTTCGTGGCAACGAATGTCTTCATAAAGGCAGAGGCGCCTTACTACCCAACGGCCTTCAGAGCAGGACTCGTCATCACAATTGCGGGCGGCGGCTTTTGCTTGGCTTATGCAGCTCTCCTGTGGCGACACAATTTGAGGTTGTCGAGGAGGAGGCAAATAGAAGGGGGCGAAGATGACCAGAAAAGTTACAGGTACCAGATCTAGCAACGAGAAGATTGTTGGATTGGCAATGTAAGAATCAGGAAAGAAACGTACAGATTCGACCCTTTATTCGGCATACGCATTGCGTTCCGTCAGTGCGTGCCTTGTCGAGAATGTTGTCGATTCAAGCCTTGAGACCCTGCGCCTGTGGGCTGGTCAGGTGTATGTCAGAATGTTCTCATGACCACAACATCTCTCCGCCGCCAGACCTAATGCTTGAAGCATGTACTTGAAACTTGCATAAGCTGTTCTGCTTATCGAACCCCCCATCGAGTACATGATTCTCGACATGCCTCTCTTCACATATGCAGCAGCCTGACATCACCAAGCTCTTATTTCGGGACCACTCTGTCATGGAATGCAGGTGATCGATTTATGACCTGTAATAAGCGCACTCGGAGTGCTATGGCCATAAGTGAAGTGAAAGCACAGCATCTGCTCCTCGAGCGTTTGTCGCACTTTCCCTTTAGAGATGTATCTAGGTAGCTCCACACTCTCTCACTTTGCGACACACCTGGTAGAAACTGCACGAGCCTCGTACTCTTTATGAACCCCGACTCACGTCTTGTCTGACTCCTTCTACACCACACAACCTGCGCCGCCTCAGCTCAAGGCCACATCGTCCCAACAGCGATCCCCAGACCATCGCCGCCGACATTCTTTACTGCCAAGATGAAGCTCTGCTATCACTTCATCCCTCCACTACTTTTGCTTATGGCTGTCGCGTTTGGCGCTTCTCTTCAGAGTTCTGATCATAACCTTCTTCTCAACGAAACAGTTGATGCATCTTACTCAGAAACTGGTATGCACAGTGTACTATCGATGGCCGTGGTGCTCACATAGACAGGAATCTACGATCTCGTGCTTAACTACACTGATCTCATGTCTGGTCCCGAGCCCCCAGATCGCTTCGCCAACGTCTCTGCTCCGGTATCTGCTTTCACTGGTTCGAGTATAAACCCCACAATTGGCAGTCACGGTGTCATTATCCGCATGGGAACGAATAAGCAGCATGTTGGCGAGCTGAATAAGCAGCGGATGTGGGATACGATCCAAAAGTCCCTCATGCAGTTGTGCCCTATCGAACGAGGCCAGATTGGTTGCTACAAGGATATGCCAGGTGCTCAGGATCCCGAATCCTCCTACCCACCTAACCCTGGATATCTTACCTATTACAAGAGGGTTTCGATTGAGGGCATTCCGTACAAAGACGACGATGGCAACTATGCCACCAACGCCTGGCTCACCATTACTATGGAAGGGATGTTCCGTGAACGAAATTTCCCTGGTCTAGCTGCGGCCACGGTAAGTATTCGTGCCTCACTTGTTGGTTGCCAGCTGACTTCTGGCAGTACGAGATCATCGCTGGGGTCTTCAAGATGGCGACTGAAACGCAACAGAACTGCTATAAGGAGCAATTCAATGACCTCTCTCGAACATACACATTATGCAATGTGCCGGATCAGGTCATGGTTGTGCTTCCCGCTCATAGGGGCCAGACCATCCAATCTTGGGTGAGTTTGAAGTTGGCATTCAATGGCCAGACAACATATGGCGAATTCGACTGCCACACAACCATGACGCCGGTCACCAGGTTTTGGGAGGCAAATGTCTTGCCCGACGTGGCAAAGATAACGGGTACCGCGCAGGACGACTGGAAGACACCCTGCACGCAGTGCTTCAAGGAAACGGAGGCATTCGACGTTCACACCTGGCGCGACTACAAGTCAGGCACCTGCCCGTACCTGGACTATCCACCGAACTGAGCCCTTCAGGCGAGCGTAGCTCTCGCACTCAAGTATTGTTAGGTGGTACACTACAGTCTGAACACTCAGTCAGGAGTTGCTAAGCGTACTTGACCTACTTCCTACCCACCTCAAGGATAGTCCGCCATCTTGTTCTGAGACTGAAATTGAACTCTGGTCCGCCTTGCTATTAGGTGAATGCTATTGAAAGTCCAAGAAGGACTTCAGAAGGTGACAGTTGAGTTTTTAAGACACACCTGGGCTTGTTGCCAGCGTATGCCTGAATGCGAAGGTACAGTTTGCGACGGGCTTCGGTTAATTTTCAGATTTCAGTCTGTTATAAAACGAATGTAGGGCGCACAAAATGAAGGTTGTTCTCTGTGAGGCTTTGAAAGAGTCTGCCTCGATCTATTCATCCATTGAACCCCAAAGCAGCGGCATCTCGTACCAGAAGAGGCTCCGACAGTTTTCTAGGGGTATTGAGCTCCTGTATGATGATCAATCTAGCTAACGACCTGTTGGCCCGGCGTTTGAGACCAGGTCTGGAAAGAACACACCTTTGGGATCTTTGGATGATTGTGACGGCATTTCTATTTCGCCGACTGACGTCACCTGGTCGATTGTTCATCATCCCGACGATCACGAGATTTACGATTTAAACAATGTTCTTCGATGTAGAGTAGCTTGCCAACAAATCGTCCAATTTTGTTTCGTTATTCAATTTGTATTTCATTACAAACTCCATCTTCTCGATAACAATCGCAACTACTATGTGCCCGCAGGCTTTCAGTTCATATAACGCTCTCTCGCCTCAAACCCCAAAGAATTTCGCCATTGGCAGATCTCTTAGCACCGCGGAAGCTTGCTGGCGTGTTGGGCGGCGTTGTTGCGATCAGTGCTTCGCTCGAGGCTGTCATGATTCATGAGTCGTGAATTCAAGGTTTGTACACCGAGCGTACAACGAGGTAGCTACACAGTGCGGGTCTATTGTCGGGTATGGCGATGCGATTCTCTAAATTTCGTACGCGTCGTACATCCCGGGACGGCGATTGATGTGGGTGCCACATCGGCCCGCTGGCGGTTTTTAAGGGAAGGTGTACCTCGCTTGCCACACAACAGCAACAACAAGGGAGAGATCTTGAGCTGCGTCAACTACCATTGAAAGATGGAGGCTCCAAGTGCATCGATCATACTGTCGTTTGCCCTTTAGCATTTGTCGAGACGTTAGTGTTGTTATAGGGCAAATGCACACGACCTTTACCTCAGCCAAACGTCTCATTTGCGACTCCACTGCGGAAGCTAAGAATGTCGCCTTATCAGATCCACTCTGATGCGGCGTGGCGCATGGAGCAAGGGTACACCAGTGTTTGCTATTTTATTAACGTGGGCGTTCATATACCATAGTATGTCAAGATGAGATTTGTTGGCATTCTCTGCCAGAGCACAGGCAAGGCCGTGCTGGAGTTATGAGTGAGCATGCACGCAGGAACGGAAGCTTTCTTTCAGACTAGAAATGCCATGAACTTCGTCAGCTCAACCACGGAGGATTACCACTGAGGTTTAGGTCTTGCCTATACTGGTACTCTAACAGCATGTCCTAAAACGGCAGTCCTTCCTTTAAACGTGGTGAAGCGCGCCGATTCGCAATTGAAAATCCTTGCGGTGGGCCACAATACCTGTCGTTGTAACCTAACATCAAGCTGGAAGGTTACAAAAGGATGTACGCAAGCTATGTCCAATCCAGAAGATTCGACAATTAGAGTGGAGATCCTGAGCCTTCCTCTTACGGCGCCTCCCGAGGAACAACTCCAATAGGCAGCTTCCGTGCTTCATGGATGCCGATCCTGGAGCCGCACTAGTACAGAGCATACGCCAACCCGAGACTGGATTATCTAGTCTTGGGTGTCAAGCCGTTACGTATATAGGGCTACTTCGTCACACCTATGCCGAGAGCGTGCCGGATGTGCGTTGCGGCATTCAGATTAGATAGATTGGATTCAGATGCGAATCTGGCGATCATGGGCAGGATGTACGACGAAGGATTAAGGACCTAACATTATATCAGTCTTTATGTCGTCTATTGACAGAAATAAAGCCCCAGCAATACTATCGAATCCTCTAGCATCGCTCACGATCCCGCACTGAAAACTCCAGAGCATGCTTCTCTTTGCTGTTACATCCCTCATAGGCTTGGCTGCAAGCCTCCCTTCGAGCTCATACGCCCATGTAACACGAGCAGCTGGGGATCTAGTCGTTACAAAAGTGCCCGACTATGTCCGTCCATACATCGTACGCGCATACACGTTGGATGGGTACCTGGTTGGGTCACAGGTCTACCGCTTCCCGGTCACTGGTCCTTCTTCGAACTATGCCTTTACACTGATCAGCACTGCTGCCCCAGCTAGCACCAGTCTTGGTGTCCTACCTCATGTAAGTCATCGCCATATCTGACATGATGACCTTCACACTAACAACTCAAGACCCATGCCACTCATTACGAGAACTTTTACTGTCTCAAAGGTCGTTACGCTCTTTGGACGAGCAAGGATAATGGCACGTCAGGAAGGATCCTTACACCCGGTGACTACGGCGCCGTTCCTCACGATACAACCCACACCTTCCAGCTCCTCGATCCGTTCGTCGAGCTTGTAGGCGTCATCCAGCCTGGCGGCTTCGAGGACCTATTTTACTTCCTCGCGAATGCCAACTACAGCTCGACCACCAATTCGCCCTTTCCGCAAGGAAATTTCTCAGACCCGGGCGGCGACCCCAGTCTGATCACCACTCTCGAGAGCTATGATGTCTATGCACAGCTGACATTCAGTCCACCGATGGACTTCGGTGCAAATGGTGCCACGGAAGAAGGTGCCATCTGGCATGATGGATCCAATGAACTGGGTAAAGATGCTCAGACACCATTTTACGTTGCCAAAGGCTATGGACCCAAGTATCTCGCTGGTGACAAGGACTCTTCGTATGCCATCGTTGAGCCTTTCGTCACTAGCCAACAGTCTGACGGCAACTTCACCGAAGGCACAATTACATTATCGAAACCGGTCGTTGGCGCAAAGCCTGCTACATACTCGCTGCCAGGTCACACTGCGCTTGAGGTCGTCGATGGTCTTGTGAGCGTCAATGTCAGTGGCTTCGAGGGTACCACAACGCTGTCGGTTGGCGACGTGGTCTTCATTCCGGCCAACACGACATTCAGCTTCTGGGGCGAGTCCGTGTACTCGAAGGTTCTGTATGTCGGCGCTGGAGATGATACTGTCGATGGTAGGATTAGGAAGGATGCCACGGAGTGGGACTCGGCTACATGGCCGCAGTGAGTTGTGAGTCGACGTGGAGTCAACCGCGCCGGTTGCTGTAATGTTGAGCATTACATCCTGCTTACGGCGTAAGCAGAAGCCGTGCCAAGGCACAGGATCGTTCGTTTTGTAAGCGCATGCTCTAGAGATGCTAGCTTTTTTGGGCAAAAGCCAAGCTCCTTCGTGCAATACTTGACGTTGATTTTTGCACTCTTGCCCTTGGCAATGCAGAGTGCCTGACGCCCTTCTGCGACCAGCCTTTTGTCGATGCATTTGAGAGATGTGGGGGATCATGACAGTGAAGGGTATAAGAGAGGGCATTGTGATCTGTTTGAGCACTCACTTTCGACCTTCTGATGCACAATTTGAGTTCCCCCTACACGCGGACATGATAATTAAAGTCGCAATCGCGGGGGGTACCGCCCCACAGCTCGGTAGAGCCATAGTCACAGCCATCCAAGACTATCCTGACCAGCTACAAGCAATTGTCTTAACAAGACCGAGCTCCAGGATCCCACCATGGTTAGAGAGGCTGAACACAGATGTACGTCGGGTGGACTACATGTCTGAGGAATCTCTAGTGGAAGCACTGAGTGATGTGCACACAGTAGGTCAAACCTGGAGTTGGTCGATCAGCGGCTGATAGCGAGAGGCTATATCGACAGTCGGCGCGGACAACTGGGTTGAGGTTCAAAAGAACCTACTGCGAGCCAGCATACGTGCCGGAGTCAGGCGTTTTGCACCTTCAGAATTCGCTGCTGGTAAGAACGCAGCAAAGACTATCGATGTCATGCGTCCAACCCTCGAAGTCATGGATGCATGCCGTGCTGCCCAGAAAGAGTGCCCCGAACTTGAGATCGCTGGCTTCCACATTGGTCTCTTCATGAACTACCTGGGTTTTGGTGCCCCCTACAACGAAGAAGATGCTGTCCACGGCATCGCCTTTGAGTGGCCCGTGGTCTGGGACATGAAGAACATGAGCGCAAGGATTCCGTTGTCGCCAGAAGGAAACATTCCACGGTTGTCTTTGACCGAGCTCAGCGACGTTGGTCGCTTCACCGCTGCAGCATGTCTTCTGCCCAAAGGTGCTTGGAAGGAGGAGTTCAATTTCGTTGGCGAGACAATCCAGATGGACGACGTCGTAAAGATTATTGAGAAGGTGCGCGGACAGAAGATGGACGTCATCTATCGCCCGTACAAGCAGATATTGGAAGAAGAGGCGGAGGAGACCGTTGCGTGGCCCAACAAGTTCTGGCTGCAAGCTGAGCTCGTGCACGCGCTTGACAAGGCTGGGGAGGGCGTGATCGAACCAGTCTACAACGATTTGGTGCCTAAGGTCAGGCCGACCTCGGTGAACGACTATCTTAAGAAGTTTTGGTTACCGTAACTTCTTTCAAGCGTCAAACGAACAAATAGCTGCTTGTGATAGCATGAAGACCCCGTTGTGAACGAGTGATTGTGCCATGCTCGGTGGAAAGGACGCCGCGATGTGGGGGCGGCACTTACCGGTAGCCACCGCATTTGCGCGTAAGCAACGCGTCTGTCCTTCATTACCCCGCCTCGACAACCTCACCCATGGCAATGCGCCGAAATAAAATTTATAATTACAACGGAGGAGCGGTTCAGAATAACGTGCTGGTGTGCGTACCAGAAAAGGGCCGTTGTCCTCACTCACATTGTGCGTCAGAACGCGTGCGATCGCTGCAGGGATCGGGTTGCGCCCACAATGCTGCACAGTCCCTTTCCAACATCTTCGAGTCTTTGATGACTCGCATCGATCCAGGTCATTGAGAACAATCCCTCAACCTCAAGTGTAGTGAGCATTGCCCGTATTTGTCAAGCATGCTCAGTCGAACATTCGAGCCATGAGGCTATATTCAAGTTCGATGCTTCGAACGGCCAGTGGTGCGCGTACGCGCCATCACCAAACGGCCTCTGACAGGTAACGGCGCGGACTATGCAGGTCCGGAGCGGCTGTTAGATCTTCTCATGCGGAACTGTAGAGTCCAGACCTGTAAGTGCAGATCATGGATGGATGCTCCACTCTGGTAGGCTACAGGCAGTGGGTAAAGGCGCCTACCCTGATCGTATGTGTCGCAAACACCTTTGATGAAGGAGTCGACGGTCGGTTGCAGTCAGGCAGCAAGCCGACCATGGCAGCGGAGTACAGACTGCTCATAAGTATAAGTGTCGACCTGCGCACGCGCAACAAGTTCAAACATCGCTATCGCTACAACAGTTCCTTTACTTTCATTTCATTGCATCTTACATTCATTCAGAGTCTGGCCACTCATTCTTTAACATTTGAGTAATCTTTACTGCACTACATCCCATCTTCCAATATCATAACGACTCTCTTCCAGCCAACATGAAATCCACGATCATTGCCTTCGCCCTCTTCGCCGCCACCCTCGGCGCTCCAGTACGCCGCCAGACTGGCAACCTCCAAACTTTCACCGGCACTCTCGGTGGTATTGCGGCTACACCGGTTCAGGATTCTGGCGATGCAAAGCGTCCGTTCCAAGTGAAGGGTGATACCTTCGTGAACCTGAGCGCTGCACTGGCGCGCAGCTGCGACCAGCAGTTCAATGCTTGTGCGAATGCTGCCAATGGAGGAGACCGGACTTTGAGCCTAGCTCAGTGCAATTCACAGAAAGGTTTGCTCAACATGAGGACTGAAATTCACGTTACGAGCTGACGAATGCACAGACCAGTGTGATGCCGCCAGTCAGTCTGGTGCGGGAGCAGCACAAGGCAAAGCCCAAGCAGGAGGCACAGACAATACCAACAATGGAGGCAACGCCAATGCCGGTGGAGACAACGCTGCGAACAACAACGCAAATGCTGGTGGGAACAACGCTGCAGCTGGAAATGCTGCCTCGTGCACTTGATTGAACCACAGCAAGATGTTCGGCGCGCAGACATAGCTCAACACCAGATCGCATGTATCCCGACAAAATCGCAAGTTTTTAAACACATAATCATGCGCGTGATTAACTGCTGACTCAACCTTGTGGTCACGACGGACGTCAGCTGCTTGCTCTCCATAGCTCACAACTCCTTAGCGTGCATTCACATACAGGATGGAGGCTTCTGTAAGCCGCAACTATACCCAGCGTTACAGCAAGAGCTCTAGCATTGTCAAGATTCGATCAGTGGCCTACTCCAGGAGGAGGAAACTGATGCCAATTCACATGAGCACCAGCAGCTAACAGTCGGTCAACTTTGCAGGCAGCGCTCGCTTTGAGGACACTAGAGGAAGAGCCACCAGCACATAATCACATGTAATGATTTATTAGTAACCTGATGAGCGGACCGACCTAGGAAATAACGACCCGATTTAGAATACAATGGTGATCCTTGAAGACGAGTGTATTGCGCTGAGATCAAAGTCAGATGTGCTCTTGTCAGAGCTGGAGAACGAACCGAAGGCAGATTGGTGAAGCTCAGGATGGATGTTTTGGGAGAGAGAAGAGCTTTGATAGGAAGACTTTACGCGGAATATGATGAGGTAGTGGATGTGCAGAGAAGGGCCAAGGGCCTGATTGAGCAGAACCTGCAGACCAGAGCATGATTGGAGCATCTTGAGGAAAACAGAAGGGGCGTGTAGATGAGTGTCTTGGACGAAAATTCCAGTTCAAATCGTCCCATAAGCTCGACGGCATGGTCTGGTACATGCTGCTGTGACACGTGTAAGAACGATCAACCTTCCGCAAGCCACAAAACTCACCCCTGAGCCCTGCCTACAAAGATTGCATGGACGTGTCTAGTCTTCGACCGTGGTCTCCCACGTTGAGGTCGTCCGGCCAGCTTAGAGTGAGAGTACCTATACCGCAGTTGGCGTTTTGGACGCTCTTCAAGGACCGTTGTAATCAGTCCAAGCGCTCCATGTGCAAACAACAAGCGAGCTTTACATCGGCTGTTACACTCGGCCATGTCCTCGTCCAGGTCGATCGCGATGTGTCGGCAACGGAAAGCGTAAGAAGAGACGTCGATAGCATTGACAGGCTTGCGTACCCTACGTTGTTGAAATGAAATTGACGATCCTGCCGAGAGCGCGCTGCGACAGCATCTTGGCCACCTCCTGTCTGCTTGGTTGTCAGGCTAAAAGTCTTGTTCTATACCAAGAGCTGTCTGCCCCTACCAAGGGTGCCTGACTTCTTGGGAGCTGATCAAGAGTGGGTTTTGCGGGGGGACAGCTGGGCAGTGGGTCTTCTCCACATTAACGTCTTCCAAGAGATGCCAGATGAACCCTACCGGTAACGGTGCTTGGTACTGTCGACCTTGATCGTGTACGCAACAAAACCTCGCCTTTGGTGTTGAGTGCGCTGGAGACGGGGGACAAGACGCGGCTGCATTCGAGTGCCATCGCCGTTCCAGTCCCCTAGCTTTGATGCCTCGTATCAGAGGCATTGCAAATAGCACTCTTTGCCAAGTTGCGAGCCGTAATTCCTGTTTATGAAGGGCTGATAGTCTCCTCAGTTTGGCGACCCCCCGATTTGGGGTTTCTGACCCCTCGAAGCTTCCAACACCCAATCACTCTTCTACCTCAACGCCTCGTCGCCTTCAGCACCTCGCGCAACGCACCTGAGACCATCCTCTTACCCAGGCTTGTGGAGAAGCTTCACTTACTAGCTATTCTATTATGATGAGTCGACGATTGAACGCTGAGACGGCCGAACTCTGGAATGCATCAGCCACCCGATGCCTGCCTGCCATTCAGCAACAAGCATTGCCAATGATGCACAGACTCAAGTGTCGAACCGACTGCAAGGGTCACGAACAGGGCACACAGTCCGCTTCGCCAAGATTGAGGTTGTCGCACCTCCGTTCGAGATCTCGTCCCGATCGAGCTAGTCCCGGCCAAACCGCACCTGGACGCCTAGCGCATCACTCATCTCAAACCTCGAGCAGCGTTTACAGAGCCATGTCCCCAACTCGTATCTCAGTCAAGCTTCTCAGGCTCCGCTAAAACAACACGTGGTCTGTCGCAGCAAAAGCTTTTCCCAGCGAAGCTCAAGCGCCGAGGCATCCTCCTGGCACAGTGATCTCCACACGAACGTTGTGGAGAAACGCCCACTGCCAAGGAGGCCGCTATTTTGAACCTGCACGATTCTAAACCGCCACAACCATATTGAAGCTCGTCCAAGAGCTGTCCCGTCCTTTCTTTGCGCAGTGCGCACTTGGCAATGCCTGCCTAGCGGGACATCTACAGCCTTGGAACCTTAAGCCTCCCTGAAAGCTTCCCCACAGATGTAGGCGTTACACGTGAGCTTGGCTTTGCACTCGGGCTACCAGTACGCTCTTGAGAATCATATCGATGATCAAATCGAGCGTCAAGGATGCTGTACATGCCGGCTTACCATCAGGAGCCCCCTCCACTGCATTCGCGAAGGAGTCGCATCCATGGCGGATATGTTGCGAGATCTTTCTCCAGTAGACATGTAGTATTGAATTCTCAGATTCATCAAGTCTCTCTCCTCCGCGGGTGAAGTCCACGATGCTCCAGATCGCGCTGGTCTCCACCTTGTTGGTCTCTGCGCGCCCAGCTGTACCTCACGATAGCTTCCACGCTTATCGTTGCTTGGCTCCGCATCACAGAAGTTTCAAGCACACTTCAAACAGCGGTATAAGCTTGGCAACGAGGCTGCAGAAGCAGCTTCTGCCATGCCTGCCACGGGTATGCTTGCATGGTCTTGAGGCTCTTGGCATGGCCTCACAGAAGTTTCAACCTCACCCCAAACAGCCGCACGGCCTTGGCGGGGTCGAGCAGATCCACCGCACACATCAGGGCTTCGTATACACGCTGCAGTGTATATAAGATCCAGAAGGATGCACTTCTTCAGATCTCCAGTCCGGTCACTCCATTCACTTCGAACCATCTATTCAACCAAAATCAGTCGCCAGCGACCTTTCACAAAATCTTCAAACGATCACTAAATCGACATTGAATCCAAACATCGCTAGCCGCCTCCAACAATCCAAACAACAACACCAAGATGCTTCCTCAACAGGTTATCCTCGCTGTTCTCGCAGCCGTCTCCGTCTCGGCCGTTCCCCTCAACATCAACCTTGGCGCCTACTCCCCTGCCCTGGTAGTCGGTGATGGAGAGATATCTCTGGGAAGCAAAGAATCGGCATCAGAGCTGATGGCCACGCTCGCCTCGGGCGCAGCCTCCAAGGCCGGAGGCGAAGGACAAGGTGCGCAAGCAGCCCAGCCGGCCGCCACTCCCGCGGCCGCACCCCCTAAAGAGGGAGAAAAGCCCGCTGAAGGAAAGCCCGCTGAAGGAAAACCAGGTGCCAAACGATCCGTGAACCTCCGCCGCGCAGTCGAGACTCTCCTCGGAAAGCGCGCTCCCAACCCAGCGGAGCAGCAGCTCAGCGCCGTCGAGGACGCTATGCAGTGGATCAAGCGCGATCTCCAGGGCTTCAACGCTGCCCTCGGCTACGCCAAGGAGGCCATGAAGAACGCGCCCAAGATTGAGATGGGCTCGGAGAACGCAGGTGTCGGCCTCGTTGTCAGCCCCGGTGTCAACGTCCCGCAGAACTCGGCTGCCAACGGCGCGAAGGCAGGCGGCAAGGCGAAGCGCGACGCCGAGGCCGATGCAGAAGTCGAGGTTGCAGACGACGAGGACAACGCGCCCAAGATGACTCTTGTTGCCATTACCGAAGTGTAAACGATGCCTCGAACGATACCCTCAAGTGATAGAATGTTTTCGGTCATCAGCGTGTTTTGCCTTCAATCGTCTTTGCACGATATTCAGCGATGGGTCAGGAGTTTCAGGCACCAGAATCAGGCCTGTGGTTTTACAGCACGGCAGATATTTACTCAATACGAAATATGTGATCAGTCCAGCCAGTTCTCCTCTCGCATTTCATCTCGCTGACAGCACTCCCCAACACACACACAGCACACCTCCGCCGTCGCGGTCGATCTCTGGGCCGCCTCGGCCCACACCCCTGGCCCCGCACGCATGACACTGTGCGTGGAGCTGGCGGCGGAGTGGAGTGGAGCCCCGTGTGGCAGCCCGACTTCAGAATCGTATGTATGCGGCTCTGCTCAAGCACCAGCCAAGTCTCACCGCGGTCTCGCCTCATTGTGAGGCGCTTGGCGGGAGAAGCGAGCTATGCGACGCTGTTACCGGTCTTGAAACAGCGACATGCGTAAGCACACGGCGAGTGAATTGGGGCGATTGGCCAGTAGACTGCGACTTTTACGGCGTCGCTGGGCTGGTCAGGGAAACCAATGCGTTTGTCGGGAATGTGTGGGAATGTCCCTGTCAGTTGTCGATAGAATGCTTGTCAGACCGTAGCACATGCGCCATCAGCAAGAGACGTCGGTGAGGTTCAGAGTTAAGGCGGCATATGCCATGCACTGCAGTTTGGGACGTTTTGGGACCAAAATCTATGGCGCATTATGCACGGTTTTGGACTGCGATCATATATACACTACTAATCTACCCGTTGCAGTCTTTTATCGGTCTAGGCATTGTCCCTAACTTCAATGGTCAAGCTCGATCGCTCAAGGCCACCTCCATATCCAATCGTTGGAACAACAACGCCCACAATCGTTCTCCAGCGATGCCAAAGATCTTCGTATTAACTTGATTCAGGACAAGAAGGTTGGTCAACTCTTCATGGATGCTCCTATCCAACCCTGGAATGCCTGCGTCTTGGTTATTTGTGCAACACTGCCCCAGCCTCCTTCTTGCTGCGCTTTCTCACCTTAGGTGCTGTTCACAACAAATACACGTGGCGTGTCCTTCTAAGAGTGACACCTGCGTTTCATTGATGCTCTTGATTGATAGGTTTCGCTGCAACCCTCAGCACCAGGCCTGACTGCAACGCTTGGCTTCGTCACCTCGTTCCTCAGCTGCGCAAATGATCACAGAGAGGTGCACGCGCATACGAGAATTGGCATGGCTCGGTAGTCTAAAGCTATCCCGATAGATTGTGCATCCTGGTCTGCTTACCTGGATATTGCTTATATATAGTAACAAAGACTGACACCCTTCTACGCGCGGCAAACTTGCATCTGCTTGCCCAACTTCCCACAGGATCATCTTCTGCTGCATGTTTGTAAGTCTCTTAGTCTACAATAGTATATAGTCTAGCTTTACCGTTACTACTTGACAGAAATGACCACCCCTCTAAGTACGACCAACGGCCAGGTCATTAGTTACACCGCTGTTCGTCCGGCGATCACGTCCGTAGTCGTTCTGGCTGCAATATTGGCCAACTACAGTGCGCATACCGATAACGAGCTGATAAGTCAAGTAATCCCCTGGTAATTGCAAAAGAATGGAGTCCCTTGTGCATTTGCGTTCCTTAACAGTTGCTGCTTAACCGCGTCAAGCTCACCGAGATTAATAGAGCGACGGCCGCAGCAGACAATCGCGCGCTTGAGCAGAATGCCCCTTTCCACCGTGAGGGCTACTACCTCTACGGGAAAAATTGCTACGAGTTCAGAGAGAGGCGTGGATTTGAAATCCGCGATACCGGTCTTGTTGTTGAAAACTGCAAGGTAGAAGGCTTCGCCCTGATCGACCTTTTCACGCATGCGGAGGCCAGAAGCAGTGAGGGATCGGTCGGTGCAAGAACCGTGGCGGTAAAGAGGAGGGCGATTGTGGAGACCTGCATCACGAAACAAGCTGAGGATCGAAGAATTGCGAAGTGTTGTGTCAGGAAGGTGGTTGTGTGTGAGCGACGATTTGTGCTCACATTTGCTGCTTTTATACTTATCCTCCCTCGTCTTGACGTCCGTGTACTACACTTGGGTTGTGACAGCAGAATGTCGGCCTCTCGCACAAAGCTAGATTCTCAAGTCTGCCTTGGACGCCTGAGGATCGCATCGTACAGGCACAAGGCGGGCAACATTGGATTTTGGCAATGGGGGAGGGGGTATGATGGAGACAGGACTGCGAGTGGGTTTTGCATGCCTTGCGCGAAGAGTAAATGCGACTGTGCAGTCGACATCGACGCATTGAAATTATATTCGTTACTTCACTGCTTCATACTTCATGCGTTGATGACCTCCTTCAGCGCCTCAGCGCTCTTCTTCAGCTTCTCCACCTCCTCGTCATTGAGACCCATATCGATCGTGCGCACAAGACCCTTTCTCCCAATAACCGCCGGGATGCTCAATGCCACGCCAAGATCCTCCTGATAATGGCTGACCGGCCTAATATTCTTCTGGTCGAACAGTATGCTCTTGCAGAGACTCGCGGCCACGCCGCCGATACCGTAGTTTGTCGCGCCCTTGTTCTCAATGATGTTGGTGGCTTTGTTCTTGGTGTCTTCTGCGATGGCGGCCTTGTCGAGTGTTGTGCCCGGCTTCAATGCGCGCTCCAGTGGCACGCCACCGATGGAGGCGGCGCTCCATGCGACGAATTGGCTCTCGCCGTGCTCCCCCAAGACGTATGCGTCGATGCTGGAGGCTGCGACTTCGGCTTTGTTTGCGAGAACACCACGCAGGCGTGCACTATCGAGGAAGGTGCCGGAGCCAATGACTTGAGATTTCGGGAGGTGGGAGTATTGTTGGGCAAAGTATGTGATTACGTCGACAGGGTTGGCTACGAGGAGGAGGATTGTGTGCTTTGCGAATGGTTGCATATCTTTAATGGCGGACTGGAGGATCGATTTGTTGCGACCGATGAGGTCGGTGCGGGACTCGCCTGTCGAGGTCAATTGCTGAACGGGATGGATCGAGGTCAAAGATACCTTTCTTTTGCTTTGCACCAGCGGTGAAGACAATGATGTCGCATTGACCGGCTTCCTTGTGTGTTCCTGCTCGTACGCGTGTACTCGTGTTGCCGTGGAAGGTAGCGTCTGACAGATCCTGAATCTGCGCGTCTCTGACCTCCTCCTTGGGGTCGATCATTAGGATGTCGCCAGCGACGGGGTTCATGATGAGCGAATACGCAATTGTAGCACCGACATCGCCGGCGCCGACGATAGCGATCGAGGCGGTGAGCTTTGGGTCTGACATGGTAGTTGTTATGGCAAGTGGTTCGTGGAATGTGGATGGTGGGGTCTAGATATTGTTACCGGCAGTCTGCTAACTGTTGAGTACCTTCATTATTTCTTAGACAAGTACGTCATGTCGTCTACGTCATTACCAAAGTGGAGACCTGCATGCAGTCTAGGCCCTACCATGTGCGCCTGGGCAGTATGGGGATACTTTTGGGAGGTGCAAACGCCGTACATCATTCCTTAACGCCGGTGCTTTCCGCTAATATGCTCCCACTATAATGCAACAGATTTGGCAATTGAGTACCTCTCAGATATACTCTTCTTCGTACATGGTTGTCCTGCGTGTCCTTCTGAGTGGCCTCGTGATCTGCGGTCTCCGAGAGCGGGCCTGGGGTAATCCTTAGTATGGTCCAAGACGGCGTAAGAAGCAAGTTAATCCAACGCAAAATGCATGCGAAATCCAAGTGCTTCATTGTACCTTGGGGGCAACAGCAGCAGGTATCGCGTCCGGCTTCCTTCGCGCCTGGGTAGCCAGTCCTTTCTTAAGCAGGAGTGGAATGACATCGGTAGCTCTAGTGCGGCTGATGTTCTTTCTGCAAACGGGGCATTGTGAGCGCTTCGGCTCACCAGGTCCAGTGCGGTTCTCGCCGGCGATGAGGGCCTCCATGAGGCACGTGTGGCAGAAGAGATGGCCTGTCGAAGATTAGTCAAACGGTCGTGGGAAATGTGGTGACTGTACATACCGCAAGCTGTGGCAGTAATGTCCGTAGGCCTGTCCATGCAGATAACGCAGTTGAAGCTATTGAAGGTCGTGATCGTCTCCACGGGCTTTGCCTGGGCTTTGATGGCGTCCTCTCTTTGCTTCTTCAGCACGTCGAGAACGTCGTCGTCCTGCGAGAGGTCTATTTGCTCGATGGGCGCATCGGGCGACTTGCTGTTGGCGCTCTCGGTCGCATTGCCGTCCTCCCGTTTCAGGCGCTTGGTAGACGGCCCCGGGACTGGCGACTCGCGTTTCCGTCGTCGTGGCGGAGAATCAGGCTCTGTCAAGTCGACATGCGGCGAGGTGAGGTCGACGTAGCCGTTCGGAAGACGACCTGGCTGGGCGCGCGATGACGACATGTGGTAGGGCGCGGCGTTTGTGTATGCAAAGGCAGGATCCTCTTCGTTGACGGGATTGTGGAGCCAGTGGTCGAAGTCCCAGCTGTCGTCGGCGTGTGGTGTTGGGGCGGGTTGGTAAAGGTCGTTGGCAGGCAGACGGTCAGAGTCACGGTCCCAGTTCTGAAAAGCGTACTGGCCGCGAAGTGGGTACGCGTTGAAGGGCGAGTCTGAGCCGGACATGGTGGCGAGCACGGCCACAGCGGGGGCTGCTATGAGAGCATGCTAGGAAGGGGTTGCTAGGAGGGATTACTAAGAGGGCATGACCGAGCAACTTCACACAAAGAATCACAGAGACGACGTGCAAGAGGACCCTGGCACGACCTGGGCACGACGTGCGGTGGAGATAGGAAGGCGCCCGAGCGCTGGGTGGGAGTGCGACCTGCAGCGGCGGCGGGTAGGGCTGAGCTCCAACGCCGCCAATCGACCAGTCGGCGCCTGATTCGCCCGTTTTTTCACGGGCGGAGGTGCGAAGTTCGAAGCTAGACGTGACTTGATGACGACAGCGCGCTCGCTGCGAGCATCTCTGAATATGCGCCCATGCAACGAGATGCAGTGACGTGACGCTGTCCGACGCAACGATGCGCTGCCGCTCCTGCCGAACCCTTGCGAGTGCTGCGCCGCGACCTCGCGCAGGGAGAGCAGAGAGAGGAGTGCTGCCACTGCCCGCCGCCTACCAGAGCGCACCGCGACGATGCGCCACCACACAGGACTCGCCGAATGAGGTCGCAGGCAGCAAGAGCAGGGCGACCAGCCTGAACCGTACCCATCCTCCATCTGAACCACCATGAGACGGCCTGCTGACAGCACGCGCAGTCCCCTCCGAGGCCCGCTTCAGCGAGATAGGGGTGCAGCACCTCTCCAGCCATGTCCACGCCCAGGTCTTCCCCGGCAAGCGCACCCAGCCGCCGCCTGAACTCGTCGCCCTCGCCCGCGACCACCTCACCCGCCATGAGCTGCTCGGCAAGAACCAGGACTCGACTCCGCCCGTCGCCTTCGACGTGCCCGACCTGCAGGGCGCCACCCTCGACGAGCACTTCTACAAGCTGGGCATGGACGCCGCCGAGCCGTACCTGAGCATGGCGAAGAAGCTGGCCTGGGCGAACCCCCCGCCGAAGCCGCGCAAGTGGGTGCGCCAGTCGGGCTGGACCAGGTACAACGCCGACGGCACCACGGACAAGGTCGACGCCCCCAACGAGACCATGCTGACCTTCGACACCGAGGTCATGTACAAGGAGACGTCGTTCGCCTGCATGGCCTGCGCCGTCAGTCCCACTGCCTGGTACGCCTGGATATCGCCCTGGCTGCTGGGCGAGTCCAAGTCCGACCGCCACCTGATCCCCCTGGGCGACCCCACCATCCCACGCATCGTCGTTGGCCACAACATAGGCTACGATCGAGCACGCATAGCCGAGGAGTACGACATACGCCAGTCCAAGAACTGCTTCATCGACACCATGTCTCTGCACGTCGCATCCAACGGCATGTGCTCGCGCCAACGCCCGTCCTGGATGAAGCACAAGAAGAGCAGAGACCTGCGCGA
Organism: Didymella pinodella; assembly: GCA_039634465.1. Taxonomy (NCBI): domain Eukaryota; kingdom Fungi; phylum Ascomycota; class Dothideomycetes; order Pleosporales; family Didymellaceae; genus Didymella; species Didymella pinodella. The sequence goes on from CP113352.1 coordinate 797,119, forward strand.
CAAGATCGCCACCTCCGAGGAGAATGCAGAGCTGTCGACATTGCTCGACTCAGGCGCCATACCAGACGAAGAGGAAGAGCTGTGGATTGGGCGGAGTGCCGTCAATTCGCTACGAGACGTGGCCAAGTTCCACTGCAACATCACCATCGACAAGGCCCAGCGAGAGTACTTTGGCGAGCTCGACAGAGCAGGCATTCGCGAGAGACTCGATGAACTGCTCGACTACTGCGCAGCAGACGTAGAGATCACGCATCGAGTGTACCAGAAGGTCTTTCCCCTGTTCATCGAGACATGTCCCCACCCCGTCAGCTTCGCCGCACTCCGCTTCATGGCAGCCGAGATCCTACCGGTCAACGAGACCTGGGATGCCTACATCAACAACACCGAGGCCACCTACCAGAAGCTCAACACTGCAGTGAGAGAACGACTAGTGGCTCTCGCAGACAAGGCCCTCGAGGTGAAACATCAGCCCGAAGTATACAATAACGATCCGTGGCTGAGCCAGCTGGACTGGTCGGGCCAAGAAGTTAAGATGGTGAAGGGCAAGAAGAAGAACGACCCACCTAGACCAGCTGCCAGACAGAAAATGCCTGGTATGCCCCAATGGTACAAGGACCTTTTCCCGAAGAAAGACGGGCCCATGAATCTTACAATTAGGACGCGAGTCGCTCCAATCTTACTTCGGCTGGCATGGGATGGGAATCCGCTGATCTGGTCAAATGTATACGGCTGGACGTATCAGATACCCATGGATGAGGTGTTTGCCTATAACGAAAAGGATCTGAAAGAGCTCGACATGATGGAGGAAGAGAATCTCAAACTGCGAGACGATCGTCAACACGTCTACTACAAAATCCCACATAAGGATGGACCACAAGCACGCTGCACAAATCCTCTCGCGAAAGGCTATCTCCAATACTTCGAGAAAGGAAAGCTGACATCCGAGTACGCCTATGCTAAAGAAGCCCTGGAGATGAACGCTTCCTGCTCGTACTGGATCAGCGCAAGAGACCGAATCATGTCCCAGATGGCCGTGTACAGCAATGAGGTTCCAAACACACCGAAGCTCACATCTTCGTCTGGCAAAGGACGGGGGAAGAAGGTCGGCTTCATCCTGCCACAGCTCATACCCATGGGCACTATCACCCGCAGAGCAGTTGAGAACACATGGCTCACGGCCAGTAACGCGAAGAAGAACCGCGTGGGTTCTGAGCTCAAGTCCATGGTCAGAGCACCGCAAGGCTACTGCTTTGTTGGGGCCGATGTAGACTCAGAAGAGCTCTGGATTGCCAGTCTGGTCGGCGATGCCACCTTCCAGCTCCATGGTGGCAACGCCGTGGGATTCATGACGCTCGAAGGCACCAAAGCCGCCGGGACGGACCTACACTCTCGCACCGCCGGGATCCTGGGCATTTCGCGCAATGACGCCAAGGTCTTCAACTACGGACGCATCTACGGCGCAGGACTGAAATTCGCCGCCACGCTCCTCAGACAATTCAACCCTGGGCTCACCGACGAGCAGACCAGCAGCACAGCCAACGCGCTCTACCAAAATACCAAAGGCAAGAAGACGACGCGAAAGCAGCTGCACGAGCGCCCCTTCTGGCGCGGCGGCACCGAATCCTTCGTCTTCAACAAACTCGAAGACTTCGCTGAGCAAGAGCGCCCTCGCACCCCCGTCCTTGGCGCTGCCATCACAGAAGCCCTGCAGCGCCGCTATCTGACCAAAGGTGGCTTCATGACATCCCGCATCAACTGGGCCATCCAGTCCAGCGGTGTCGATTATCTACACTTACTGATCATTGGGATGGAGTATCTCGCGCGGCGATACAACATCGATTGCCGTCTTGCCATCACCGTGCACGACGAGATCAGGTACCTCGTCAAGGAGAGCGACAAGTACAGGGCTGCAATGGCGATGCAAATAGCCAACCTCTGGACGCGCGCCATGTTCGCGCAGCAAATGGGCATCAACGAACTCCCACAGTCATGCGCTTACTTCTCCGCCGTCGACATCGACCACGTGCTGCGCAAGGAGGTGGACATGGACTGCATCACCCCAAGCCACTCCACGCCCATCCCGCATGGCGAAAGCCTGGACATCGAGTCCCTGCTAGACAAGGGCCACGAAGCGCGTCTCGATTCCAAAATCGTACCCACGGATCCCCCGCAACCCCAACTATACACCTACACGCCCCGCATCCCCGTCATGGCCTCGCTCGACGGCCCGGACCCCACAGCCCCCGAAGCCATCGCCTATCTCAAAGCCCAGATCTCCTCCTCCGACAAAGAACTCCGCGACGCGCTCAAGATGTTGAGGCCCGCCACACCATCCTCCCCGAAGTCCCGCAAGTCGAGGGACAAAATGGAGGATCTGGATGACGTGAGCCAAGAGGAGATTACACAGAGCGTACAGCATTACCAGCAGATGGCGCAGTTGCTACCCGTCGACGATCTGTGGCGCGAAGTGTATAAGAAAGCGGATAAGGTGGGGAAGGGGAGGAAGGGTGCGAAGAGTGGGCCCGGGTTGTATGGGCAGTGGAATGTGCATCCTAGGAGTACGGGGCCCAGGGTGAGGGCTGCTGGGTAGGAGGTTTTTTATGAGTATTGTCCTGCTTGGGTGTGTTGAGTGTTGAGTGGTCGTGGTGTGTTGTGTCGAATAGTGTATAGTTCTTGGCAAAAGGTGGAAATGTACGCACCGTATTTACTTGCCTTTCTCCGCAGCCAATCTTGCTTCAAATCAAGGGCGTAGACATGATGTCCGCCCCGCCTCTCGATCTCTTCTCAAAAACACTTCGCGGCGGTTCCATGTCCTTCTCCCTCCCATTCCAAAGACAACGGGAAGTGCATAAATACCACTGTATCTGCGCAACGTTCCTTCTCCCCGCTATAGTTCAACCACATAATCCAAAATCCAATCATCAATGTAACATGTCTGTCCCTTGTCCGTCTGGATTTCACCTTCCGAAAACCGATTCCACTGAGCTGATGTCTCTTCCTCTCTGCCTCCTCGAACAAATCGAAACCACGCCCGGGTTCGGGCATCTACATTCCTCCCCAACACCGTCGGATCTCTACCTCAAAAGTAGACAATCCTAACCCAAATGTCCTTTTCTCTTCTCTGCCCCTCCTAAAAGGAACCACTTCCAATACCATGGCGCTGCGTTATTAGAAACAAACTCAACGACCTACATACAGTACTTAGCCAAAAGTCTGTTCGCCCGAAACGCACAGGCCATAACCACCCCACAATCCTCAAGAGCAGCACCTTCTTTAACACCCTAATACTCCATCCAAATGAGATCTTTTGGCACTGAAATTTCGGGCAATCGTATACGCGGGGGTGAATTATCAGAGGCGCAGCGAGTATATTGCTTAGCGCAGGTTGAGGCTGGTGTGTCAACGTCTAAAGTTGCAGAAGCACTTTCCTGCACCCAACGCTGCGTGCAGAAAACAGTTGCTCGATGGAAAGCCACCTCCAGCACCACGTCGCAAGCAAGGACAGGCCGGCCACCTATCTTAAGTAGTAGAGATTATCGCCAGCTACGACGATGTGCTCGCAAAAACCCTCAAATAGAGTACTCCAAGCTCATAGAGGAAGCCGGCCTACAAGACGTCCGGGCCACCCACCCACGAGTATCACGTCGTACTGTTCAACGCGCCTTAGCCAATGAAGGCCTACGCAAGTTCAGAGCAAAGCGTAGACCAAAAATCAGTACGCGTACAGCCAAATCTCGTCTAGCTCTTGCTCATGCGTGGCAGGGGTTCAACTGGGGCAGGCAAGTCTTTAGGTTTAGCGACGAGTGCAGCGTTACTCGTGGTCTGGCCACAATACCACCTGGGGTATGGCGATTACCCGAGGAGAAATGGTCTCACGAGATGGTGGAGGAGGTGAATACTGCTCGCCAACCTGCTCGTATGGTGTGGGCATCGATATCGTTGACTCCAGGGGGTCGCGTTTGGCGTAGTCCTCTAGTGATTATGACTAGGGGTGAGGCAGCTGCACGGCGTGGGTATACGGCTCAAAGCTACATGTGGGCATTGGAAGAAGGACTCCTGCCCTACTACGGGCCCGGTGAGTGGTTTATGCAGGATAACGCACCTATCCATACTGCGCGTGCCTGTACGGAATGGTTAGAGATTCACGGGATTGCCACAGTCGACTGGCCACCATACTCTCCAGACCTCAACCCAATTGAACACCTCTGGTGGGCGCTCAAGCAGAAGCTTCATAAGCTCCATCCCGAGTTTGACTATATGAGCGACTCTCAAGCTAGTTGGGAGGCATTTGAATTGGGTTTGCACGAGGCATGGGCTGCAATACCCGACTCACTGATCCGGCGACTAATTACGTCAATGCCACGACGCCTAGACGCTGTAAGACAGGCAAAGGGATATCAGACTCGATATTAAGTGTATTTTTATTTCCTTAATACGTATTATCTAAATTAGTCTACGTTGTGTAGGGTTATTCTACTTCAAAGTTGAGCTCGCAATGTTGGTGTTGTGGCTCGTGCGCCCGCGCGAACAGACTTTTGGCACCCGACTGTATCTGTCTGTTGTCTGTCCGGACACTTCTTCAGGAAACTAGAAGGCGCATTCATCATGATCATGGCGTGTCCGTTCTGCTTGCTTGCTGTCTTGCACACATCAAAGTCATACCCGAGCGCTCGCGTGCTCGGCGTCTGGCTTCTTCCTCAATAGAGTCATAATCTCTATCTCAAAATTCGTATACAGCGACCCCATGTCCTTTGCTCTTTTCTGTCTCCTAAAAGGAACCACCTCCAATACGATGATGCTTATAATCAAAGTGTGGAGGGAAATGAGATGGTACTGTGTGCCAGCACGTTTGATGCGTCGATGGCGGGTCCTTTCGCTCTCTGAGGATTCGTGTGCGGTGTGGACTCTGGCTTGGACTTTTCTGCACCAGGCTTGTGTGACCTGATGAAATACTTCAAGCTTTTTCGGCCATTATACGTTTCCAATTCGAGTCTGAGACGCTTTCTCAATTCAGCAATTCCAAACATCAACAAGAGAGGGCGGTTTTTGGTTGCTCAAAACCAAAAAAAAAAAAGTATACCGGATTACTGGCATGCAGCTTTCCTCTATTATCGAACACTACGCTACATATCGAGCATTCCATACGCCCTGCAAAGCCTGCAGTCTATCTGCTCTGCATCGAACCTCGAGCTCCCATTTCAAAAACTTTGAGAGTTCGTCCCTATGTCCGGCTCGTGGTATCATAACGTCATGCAGCATAAAAGTTTCTCGCACCTACGCAGCTCTTACATAACCACAATTTTCGTTCGTGTCTTACTCAAGATCATACACGCTTACACGTATGCCCACCTCTGCTTCTACTGTTTCCCTACGGCCTCGATGCAAAAGAAGAATGGTCGAGCTTCATGTCTGCCACCCTCGTTTGAGACAAATTCTTCGATGACATGATCTTATGTATTCTCTTTCGCTGTCTCCTGAATCCCATGTTACTCTATTATGTAAGTCCCGTCTGCTTCTTCGGTAGTAAGTCCTAGACATGAGGTGGAGAAGACAAGTCTAGCAAACAACCGAGGCAAGGACTTAGAGGCTTCGCACAGCACCGCCCGGCATCTCGGATTCTTCTTGATGCTGACAATGTATCCGTGCGGAATCAAAGGAATTGAGAGCAGCGCTTGGGCAAACAGCTGCGCATCCCTTCTCATCAAAAACCACCCCTTCTCTCTACTGCTAGGATCCAATTCTATCCACGGAACCCACAAAGGTACAAATATAGTCTGGAAGGCTGATGAAAGCTCCTTCTCGACGGCATCGGTCTGCTCGATCTCCTCAAGAGAGAATATTTATTGGCGCCTATCGTCAAGATTGATGCATTTCGCAATTTCGCTAAGAGTTTCCACTCGATCTTGGCCAGACTGAACTGAAACGCTCTCCTACTGTGGTACCTTCCGTCATTAGGGCCGTGGACCGTATCATATCTCGGACTTGGCGCCACGTGTGTCTTTGGGGAGATTCCTTCTGTGAATATAATCGTGGGGTCGTCTGCCATAGCTCATATCATCCGAATCCGGATGGACATCATGGTATGTAGTGGATCGAATATTTGAAGGACTCGTTGGTAAAGACGGAGTCTCTTCATGGCTTATTTCTTCTTCAAGAACCCCGACTGAACATCATCGAGCGAACATACTTTAGATCAGGATGATGGCAACATTCAGCTGTTACTCAGAACATCTGGCCAATGTCAAGTGGTTCTTAGGGGGTCTCCTATTTCGGGCTACGTGTGGCTCGTAAAACTAATTCGCGTTGTCTCTTCAGTGGACTGCCCCATTCCCATCATTTCCTTTCCGAGATGGAAAGTACCGGTCAAATCACATAACTTCCCGTAGGCAGAGGCCGATGACGACATTGTGCGCTCGGCAGACCACTGTGCTTATCGCAGTCGACAATAAATATGTTTGCAAGGGAGACGCATAAGTAGTGTGTAAATCTTTGTTAATCGTGAACAGTCCGGACAAGAAGCACATCGTCCCAGCCTAAACATTTCTGTGCTTCACCCTCGGGACCAGAGCCCAGGCTATACCAGTAGCAACAATGAGGCCTACTAAAATCGGCTGCATGACTTTGACACCAGCGCGACTTGCGATGATGCCTGTGATAGCAGGGAAAAATGAGCCTCCAGCCTGCGCCAGAACAAAGACATACCCTAACGCAGTCGGCTGCAGCTCTTTCGGGAACAGCTTCGATCCTACAGACATACCCGTCGCAAACATCGGTCCGAAGAAGAAGCCCAGAAGGCAGAGCGAGACTGTACTGCTGATAAGGTTCGGCACGAGCCAGAAGATGAGCTGCAGACCCAGCATGATCACGCAGTAGGTGAATGTCATTCGGCGCTCTCCGTAACGATAGGTCGGCTCCGCAAGTATGATTCTTCCTAGAAAGATGCCGCCTGCTAATGCAGCGGGAACGTAGCCGACTTCTGGCAGCTTGCCATTGCGTGCTTCGATCAGGTACTCGACGACCCAGCCGCTTGCTGTGATGCCGGTGCCGAGCATGAAGAAGTAAAACATCGAGAGAAAATATACTGGAGGCGACTTCAGAGCGGTCATAACATCTTTGTTTGCCTGTTTGCGTCTGCTCGTAACAGCCGCTACCTGTCCTACTGGTAAGGCAGGGCTCGTGTGCATCTTGACACTTTCGCGGAACGTGATACCAACAGCCAGCATGTTGAAGAGACCGATGCCGACAAGGTATATGTAGTACATTGCCCAGCGAGTGGGATCCGCAGATGCAATACCCGTAGCTACGAAGGGACTGACCAGCGTTCCAAGAGCGTACATGGCGTGGATAAATCCCAACAGACGATGCGCGCTCTTCAATGATGCAACGAACGTATTCGCGTGTGACTCGTTGTACGCCATACCTGCCGCTTGTAGGAAAAATGTGACTACAAATAGCAGAAACGGTGGTGTCCAGCAGCGCAAGACATGAGCGACAATTTGAATACCTGCGCCGAGCGTAAGGATGGCGCCGAGTCCGAGGTAACGAGCCATGTGGCTGATGGTGGCAGCTGCGAAGAGCCAACCTAAAAAGGTTGCGCCATAGACGAAAGCGATGTACTCAGTGCCGATGTTGTAGGTTCGAGGCTGCCATCGTTGTTGCCTGCGAAGAAGAAAGACATGCTTGCGGCCAAGACTTTGAGAAGATTCTTCCTGGTCGACGCGACATCTTCGATCTCATCGGACGCGGAACCGCTGAGAGCGTCCTCGTGCTGAGTTGAGCCCGTATCGGCAGTTCGGTTCTGGAGCTCGATATGTTGCGAAGCTGTTGCTGGCTCGGTCCTGGTCGGGAGTACAGTCGTTGTCGTCATGATCGATTGGGAGACAACGTCGAAATGCCAGAGGCCGAGTTCGTTCGCAAGCTATGATCAGTAAAGTTCTTATAAGTTCTGTAGCACGTGAGTCTTCCGAATGTGCAGGCCAAGCACCCTTCGCAATCTTCGCCCAATGCGTGAAGCCGCCTCGTTACGGTTGAGCGGGCCGCAGCACCGTGACATCACATCTTGATGGCTACCTTAGAGTCTTGGATCTCGACTGTAAGACGGAATCGAATAGCTTCAGAGATTAGTTGTAGATACTAACGTACCTCACGGGCGAGCGAGCCACTTTTGCCAAGCCCCCACCAAAACCTGACCTGTTATGGCCCAAAACACCACACTCTGGCCCTGCAAGGTGCTGTGCGGCCTAGAATATCATTTAGAGACCTCTTCTGCATCTTGCTTACACGTTCGCGCGTTGTGCCCTGTCTAATTGCACCTTCCACAGCGCCTTTGGGTTGGCTCACCCTCTTAACCACGCACCTGCTTCTTTGCCCTCTTTCATCACTACGCGCCCTAAACTCCTTTAGGGCTGCTATACGCTGCCCATCTTTAACTATTAGTGTCCCCTCCTTCTAAACCTGCTTCCTTTTGTGTAATTTTTGTCTTATAGCAGCCTTATTAGCTGCTTAAAGCTCACTAATTTCCTGTTGTGCTAAGACTAGCTTGTGCGCAATAATTACAGCCCCCTTTAACACTGTTGAAGTTGTACTTTAAGCAAAGCTCGTAAGCACGTGTTCTATTGGTTCTTGAGGATGAGTACGGTAACAGGAAGCCGAGGGGTTGGTTTGCGATGAGGTGTACAGATACGATCTGTTAGTCTTAAAGGCAGGGGTAACAATAAGTAGTACAGAGTAGACTGTCTAGCTTAAAGGTTAAAGGTTGAGATCTAAAGACAAACTTAGTTAACTAGGTTAAACACAAACTATAAGGGTTGTGTTCCTACATACTATATACTTAAGATATGTTCTATGCTCGTTCTATTGTTCTAGTGTTGTGCCAAACTGGCACACTGTGGAACATTGTGGGATTCCTTAGAACAACACGTGACTTGTTCTATTATGGCGTTCCGCTAAGACTCTTAGAACATAAGGGGTCACGTCGTTATTAGTCCTAAATGCTAACTTTCCTGAAGACCTTCGGGTTGTCTCATCAATCCTTCTCTTCCTTATCTTCTGCCTTGCCCCATCTCAGGTTCGTAACAAACACCTTCTTAAATGCCTTAACTATAGATGTGGGTAAGCTGTCTACATGCCTCTAAATCCTTGTCTTCACAAGTGTCAATTGCGACCTAAGTTCTAGGGTGTTACTAGGGGTTTAGGACTGCTAGGGCTCGTGATTAACAGGCAGTGGTGGTGATAGAGTCCGCAATTTCACATTAAGGGCTATTATGACCCGTTCTAGGTTAAAAGGAACTAATCTAGCACCTTAGAACCCTCCTTAGATGTTACTAGCAGTAAACACTGCATTATAGGCTGCTTTAAAGCATAGCAGGAACTTACCGTGTCCGTGCATCCAACGATCGGTAACAACCAACGATCGCTCCGAGCCTGTACAGCGATTGCAAAGTTGAGGCTACAGAGCCACGTACAAAAGTAATTATCGTGAGGTTTTTTAGTGGAGTACTATATAGACCTATGCGACAAAGTTCTTCATACAAAGTTAACGATATCTAGTGGCGGTGCGGCCGCTACGGGTGGTGACAGTTGGGCGTGGTGGAGGAGGCTCAGCAGCAACAGTACGACTACGGGCACCTCCACCACCACGCTTTTTGACTCTTTTTGGCTGCAATTGACTTGAGGCTTTGCGCTTTGCCTGATTAGGCAATTGGACACTTTTTCCAGCGTCGCGATCGCGTTTTTGGGCTTCTCTGGCTGCCTTGCGTTCAGCCACTTCAGCTGCCTTTTGGGCCTTGACCTGGTCACGCTCTTCTTTCTCCCTTGCCCGCTGCTCACGCTTCTCTTGTGCAATCCTCTCTTTATAGAGTTTGTTAGCAGCAGCTAGCTCCTTCATCTCATGCTTTTCAAGCTCTGCCTTCTGCCTCTCGTGTTCTGCAACAGCCATACGAGCGCGTGCCTCACGGAAGGCCCGAGGAGACCACATCATCGCGCCACCGTGATACTCCTGGTGTTGCTGTAGGTCTAACTGACTCTTAGGCTGCTTCTGACGCTTCTTCTTCTGACGCAGCTTATGACGTAAGCCGTTTATCTCGTCGTGGGCGAGCTCTAGTTGAGTTGAGAGATGGTGGATAGTTTGACCCAGCTTCCGCGCACCCACACTGCGTGGATCCTTCACCTCTACCCGTAGGGTACTACAAGCTTTAAGCCAGTCCTCTGCAGAATAAGCTGAAGAACCAGAGGAGCTTGATCCTAGGTCGCTGGGCGTGGTGTGGCGGAATCTATCGAGGATGACGTCGGGCTTGATGGGGTGTATGCTGGTGGCTTCAAAGGCCTTCAGTATGAGGTTTTTGGTGAACGTAGATACCCACGCAGGCCAGAACAGGCAAAGAAGTCAGCTTTTGACAGTGGAGAGAGGCCCTGAGACTGCTGGAGGTGGTCATCAAGTTCGTTAGAGTAGGCAGACGATAGAGGCTTGAAGCAGACTACATCCAACGGCTGCAGCGTCTGGGTACTGTGAGGTGGCAACACTGCCAATATGATACGCTTCTGGTGACAGTATTCGAGAAAATCCTGGGTTAGGTGACTCCCATGGCCGTCCACAACTAACAGCCGATACCTCAGCCGTGCCTTTGGCTTAGAGTATCGATCGAACACCTGTTCAAGCCAAGCCAATCCTATATCGTTGTTGGTCCATCCAGTAGGCGATGAGGTGACGTGGATAGAGTGCCTTTCTGGGTTAACATCGGCCACCCAGCGGCTCTGTATGGTGGAGTTCTTTGACGCAAAGATGATGCCAGGCGGAAGAGCAGTACCATCAGCACAGATCGTTGCCAACAGGCTCACCCACTCACGTGAGCCATCTTGGAGAGCCTGCCTGACCTCCTTCTTCTTATATTGACGCCGGCTGAACACTCGTTTAGTCCTGCCCAGTACTCCAATCGCGAAGCCCTTCTCATCCATATTGTAGGTGTTCTCTGGCAGAATGTTGTATTGAGTGACTTTCTGCTGTAGCAGCTGAAAGTACAACTCATATTTGTATTGGGACTCAGCGTTGTGACGATTTAAGTCCATGCCGGTAACCCACGCGTACTTTAATTGCTCGTGGTGACGGTGGAGGAAGCGCTGAACCCACATATCAGAGCAGGGCTGTGAGGCAACTGAGGATGCGAAGTTCTGTATCATACGCCTGGTGGGTGCTAAGTGACGCTCTGACAACTGCAGTATATACTTAACTAGATCCAACTCCTGTTGGTTGTTGAGTTTCTTTTGACTCTCGTTGGCGACGCGTCGGGGGACCTGCACGCCTCGGTGCGCGCGCGACAGCGTATTGCGATCAACGCCGTGTTTTTTTGCAATCTTTGTATATATAGGTTTTTCGCCAGGCTTTAAATTATCAATCTCTGCAAGAGCATCTGATATTCCTGTCATGGTGGTTGAGTTGTTACGCGTTGAAATCTGGTGTAGATGTTGTTCCCTGATCGTTGGCTGTTACCGATCGTTGGGTGCACGGACACGGTAACGGAGCCGCCCTGAACGTCACCGTACACTTGGCCACGGTAACTGTAGAGCGCAGCCACCTGGTCCTGTGAGTCGCTTCGATAACTACATGTTTTGTGATTGAGGGACTACATTTATTACGCGCGCGGCAACATGCTGATCTGAGAGTAAGTTTTGCATCGGTCATGACTTGTTTGTTACCACCTGCGTATGCTACAAAACTGCCACTTGACTACTTCAGGACGCATCGTGTGCTAGCTCGCTACTGGGGTGAACAGCATGGAATGTAGAAATCTGTGTCTTCTCCTTGCTTCAACACTGTTGCATGGTCACATAACGCAGTCTTGTGTTACAATTTACCAGCATGCTTAGTACCTAGGAATGATGATATTCTAGATATTAATTATCATACCCGCAGTCTCTACCATTGCAAAGTCAAGCTCTATCAAATCTCACAGGGATTCATACAATCCAACTGTACCGCTCCAAGATGGCTAAGAAAAAGGAAAAGGGAAGCTCAAAACCAAATCCTGTACGCTGTCCGCAGGTGCCAAAGACTTCGTATGAACATTGCAGCCCAGCAAGACAATGGAACTCTAACTACCCCAGCCCATACGTTAGCCCACCAGTCACACTTCGCATAGGCCCAGGCCTGCGTTCGTATCATGTGTCGAGGGATTTCCTACAGAACGAAGACTGGTTGAACTCCTGCTTCAGCTGGATGCCAACGGCGTCTATCGAGCTCCCTGATGTAGAGGAAGACATAGGCCATACACTGGTACACTACCTGTACACTAGTACTTACGAAATGCTCGATTCGATGGAAACCTTTTCCGGTATCAGCAATTACATCAACTTCAAGCGAGCCATTTCTGTCTATGCCGCAGCGCAAACCTATCACTTGCCTGGACTGGGAAGACTGGCAGAGAAAGAGGCTGACCGTCTCGGTGCGGATTTGGACATTCTAGATGTGGTGGATGCTATTGGCGAGCACTTTAGGAAGTCTGCTAAAAACATGGCGTGGCTCTTGGACTACCTGAAAGGAAGGATTGATAGGGCTTTCCACCAGGACCGCACTGCTTTGGAACAAACCCCACTCTTAGAACGCAGCAGCAACAACGACCTTAATTGCTTCATCGCTCAACGCGTCATAGGTCTCTACAGAGATGCACTGGTGAAGCACGAGGATCATCAAGACATCCCTAAAAGATCCATCCCGGAGGCCGAGGAAGCCACCTTTGAACTTAACCCAGTCCTCACCAACGACTTGACTTCAATCAATGAAGACATACCTGTCGAAGATCCTGATCCATGTCTTACTCCTGTGGACTCACCAAAACCAGACCCTGCAATCGATGCAATATCTTCCATGCTAGTGGAGTATGCCAACAGTATGGCCTGTCACCATCGTGCTCAGCACCTACTTGACGATCAGTGGAAAGAATGTCGCCAATGCCGAGCGTTCTTGCGGCACATAACCGTCAATGAGTTCAATCGTATTTGATATTAGAGATACACAAGAACTCTTTGATCAGGAAGATGGGGTGCAAGCCATAATCAAGCAATTTCAAGATGGAGTGAAAGGATGGCTCAGTTTTTATCGTTGCTAGGCAATCCATTGTATTTTTAGCTGTGAGCATTCGCTAAAGATAATTGCTTTGCAATTCAAGAATTGATCTGACAGACTAAAAGAAACGGACTATGACGGACGAGCAATGTAAAGGAGCAACAGGCAGGTTCTGTCGATACTCAGTCACCGTACTGGGACTATTCTAACCCGTCATGCCTTGTATTCCGGCGGCGGTGCTTCGTACTGTGGTAGCGGAGTCTCAATCTTCTTCTTTTGGGCCTGGAGCTGAAGAGTACGGATGCACAATTGAATGGTTTCCATGTGATCGGCCCAAGATCTGCCTTCAATAAGGACATCTTTCCACGCCCTGTCTAACATTACTAGTCCCTCTCGTTCCATCTCCTTTCAGAATGGCATCATCCAAGCGCGAAGTCTTTCTGGTGGTGTATCCAGAGAGAGGCAATGTGCCCGCCCACTGGGGCATGCTAGTTCCAAGCCAAAACGGGGATGAGGACGGGACAATGATCCATGCTGTTGGGGCCCCATTTACCGGGTACAAGGTGGAAATAAAGTCCTACGACCTTGGTAAAACTAAGAAGCGGAACTTGAAGATATTGCTTGGATATATTGATGAGGCCAAGCTGGTTCGTCTTACGGACGTAGCCAGATCAGTCAAAGCACCTGGTGTCAGCAAGAAACCGTTGGATCCGTTTGGGGTAGGATCTACTTATTATCTGTTCTGTTTAAGGTTTGAGTATTAACAACCTCTAGGGTGAGAACTGTCAGAATTGGATGCAAGAATATATTAAAGAGCTAGTCTCTTATGGGTTGATAGACCAGGGGGCGGTAACGGCCTTAGATAATGCTTCTCGGGTTTAACTCGACACGGCTTGAATCTCCAGTTTGCTGGGAGCGGTCAGGACTATGGGCAGGGCGGCACGGGGGTTCGCGGTGGAATGCTGATCAGCTGGGCCACGGATGAGAAGCTCAACGTAAAATGAAGACAAAGAGCACCTATAAGGCAGAAAGGCCACGAATAGGCGGAAGATGGGGTCGATAATACTACCTATAGATGAAGCACTTGTCTCCAACAGACTTACAGTTCCCCGTCCTTAAATCGAGACTAGGTTTGTCCATTAAGAAACACCAGAAAGACCTTAGTGTTGCAGATAGGTCTCATGCGAACAGATTGCTTTTTAAAATGCCCTTGTTCATCGTGTGTATAATCATTCTACTAAGCCACATGTCTGTAAACCTAAATAGCACCATTTCACTGCCTTAAGTAACACGTCTTATTTGGTTGTAGGTGTCCCATGCCATTCCACTACAGCTCTACTTTAGGACAACTTATACTGTCCTCAATACCCAAGAGCCCGGGGATACCAAGCCCAGGAGTCATAACACTCAGCAACATCAACAAATTGTGGGATATACTCTGTAGCCCAATCTCCATCAAAGTCAGAAGTAAACAGAGCTTTACAAAACTCCCAGTACTCTGGATACCATCCTGACTGATGCCAGTCAATAATAGCAAGTATATGACCAGATGTATCAGCAGACATTATTATGTTACTTGGATGGAGATCAGCGTGGGTGAAAACAATCCTTGAGTTGTCTGGAAGAAACTCCCGGAAAGGATCTGGAATTTGTGATGGATCAGCAAAATGAGATTCCTTGCCAACCTTAATCAAAGCAGAGAGCCAATCATGGAACTCTTTAACAGTGTTAAATGGTCCAGCTGGGGGTTTTGTCCCGTCCGTGAAGACGATATCAAGAAGAGGTTTTCGGTCAATTCGACCTTAAGTAGATAGATTAGCATAAGCTTCACTCTATGATAGACCAAGGAACTCACCAAGAAATCGATCGCTTGGGTCCTGCTCTAACTTGCGTAGACCCTTTACAATAGTACGCAGTTGTTTACAGACTTCTTTCTTCGCCTGGTCAGAGAGGGACTCCCACTGGCTCTCTAAGGTTACCCCTTTAATAAGCTCCATGTAGATAAAGACTTCGCCTCTGTCTTTACACCATCCATATACCTTAGGAACAGGTACCTCGTCAGGTAAGAGTTGTTGAAGAGCTTGAAGGCAGTGTGCTTCAGACACAGTAATATCTTCCCCGTATTTCACAACAATATTAAGTGACTCAAATTTTGTTGTGCAGGAGCCCACTGTTTTTCGAAGTAGTGGATTCGCTCGAACTTCTGCAGGTGAGGGAAACAAATGAGCTGGTGTATCGCAGTTGAAGTAAACCAGGTGTTTGAAGTCGGTAGATTGTTCAGGTGAGAGGCTCGACAGAAGATAGCGGTTTGGTATATTGTCCGGAGCCATTTTCGCGAAGGACTACACACTTTTCTAGCCACATGCGTGTGTTCTATGCATGTTAGCCATTAACCAGATACTAGTGTTCTGTGGTTCTTACTATGACCAGAAGGACTAAGTGTAGAAAGAATCTCAACGCCAGAATCAGTGTGTCGGAGGCGACGAGTAAAGAAACTGGGTGGACTGTGTGTTTCTGAGTGCCCTACACGTAAGACGTATCTTAAACGATAGGTCGTGGCGGCAAACGCCCTTGCTGTGTATGATGGGTTGTGTGGCAACAGACAACGATTGACTGGAAGAGGGAAACTGGAGTCAGGGTTTGCTTTTGCTACGGATGACGTAAGCATGGTCTTGTCCTATTCCAGGCACTTGCATCGGTCTAGTAAGGGTACCGTGCACGGCTGCCTGGAACGAGGTACAGTAGTGCCGCTAATATGCCCCAAAACGGTCCTTAGAGAAATGGCGGATTGGACAAGAGAACTTGTCTCCTGGCCGTTCACCAGTAAAGTCCTTAATTATGCTGTTTTCGGTTTTGGCGTTTCCAGGAAACAAGCAAACGTACGTAAATTTGGTACTGCTAAGCTGTACCTATTTGTATTAGTGCTGATTTTGGCTAACTGCCGACCGCCGACAGCGCATTAGCCTCTTATCCCTGCCGCAGCAGTTAACTTATTAATCACAAGTATATCTGCATACGCACGTGCTATAACTGCGATTTATAAGGTTTTAATGTCCTTGTTAGAAGGTTATTCTAAATATATACTTGCTAACTATTCTAACCTACTTAGAATGCAGGTAATTGTATTAGGGTAACACTTAGTAGATAGAATAGCAACTATATAGCATATTATGCAGATAGACTATATTAGGAATTTACCTTAACCTACTTTTTACAACTATTATTTATTTCTACCTTAATAATATAAGGTAGTAAAACTAGCTTATTTTTATACACTAGTTGCTATTACTACTATTATTATTATAATACTAATTATACTTGCTTTTATATTTATCCTTACTACTACTCTTGCAATTACTATAAGGAGCTAGCTATTAGGACCTATACTATAAAGCTTTAGTTAAGGAGGGTTTAATATATAGTATTATAGTATTATTAGATATAGTATCTATTTATAGACTATAGACTTATTAAAGTTATATCTAGATAAAGTCTAATATTATACTAGTTCTAGTTAGGTCTTAGGGAAGAGTACTAGTTCTAGAATAGTAGAGTAAACTACATCTAGATAAAGTCTAATATAATAGCTTAGGTTAATAATAGTCTAAGTAATATATAATATAGCTTATTATTATTAGAAGTAAGATTCTAAGAAGTAACTTAATTAACCAAGTTAAATATAAACTATAAGGGTTATATTCCTATATACTATATACTAATAGTAGGAGAGTACTTATAGACAAGCAACTAGAGTTAGTCTAATAAGAAGTAAGTAGTTGCTTATAGACAAGTAGTATTATACTATGCGTATTAATAAATAGTTGTCGCGGAGGAGTTTAATTAAGGCTAACCCCTAAGGTTAATATCTAATCTAAAGTAATCTAGTAGATAAGTAGTACTTAGTTAGCCCTACTATTAGTCTAACTAGGTATATAATTAGGTATTTTAATAGGATTAAATTAACAGAGGAACTTTATTAACTCCTACTTAATTATTATTTAATCTAATCTATATCTCTTAGCTGCAATAGTTATAAGCCTAGTCTACAATCTACTTAATTAACTTCTATTGCGTAAATCTTACTAGCTTAAGGATAGATTAAAATTAACAACTTAAATCCCTTATCCTACCTAATATAGAATCTAATCCTATAATCTATACAAGTCTAATCCTAAACAGTAGATCTAACTAGGCAATATAGTATACTTAACTCTAGAGCATCTGCAATAGTAAAGCTATCTAGAGCATAATTAATCTAGACGCTAAGACTATAAAACTAATTAATAAACTTAAACTACTCTTCCCTAAGGCACCTATTGCTTCTACCTACGAACTAATCCTATCTATTAGAGAAGGAGAACAGTTAGCTAATTAGATAGCTGCATACAAAGACTAGGTTGCCTTAATTAAAGAGTAGAATACTAAGAAAAAGGAGGAGTATAAGCTTCTTTAATATAATTATAGAGACTCTATTAAAAGGTTTAAATTATAGACTAGTAAATAGAGTAGGACTGCAGCTAAGTTAGCTAACATCTATAACTAGATTACTAAATTAATCTATTTGTTACTCTTAACTAATATATTAATAAAGATGCTTAATTAAGGAAAATCTACTCCTTAGACCTTAGTTAGAATACTTAAGGAGGATCTTGCTCTAAACAATAGTAACTTAAAGCAGCTTGTTTAAGTTTAGTATTAATCCTATTTAGATAAGGCACGTTATAGAAGGATTGCTCTAGATAAGTAGTTTAATAAATAGCAGATTCTATATAGAAAAGCTTAGGTTAATAAAGTCCTAGAGATTAAGGAACACCTAGCTGTAATTAACTTTATTAACGCGATTAGAGCACGCTTTGCCCCTAAATAGGCACAATCTATAAAGCAATATCTAATTACTAAGGAAGCCTTAGGAGAACTAGAAATAACTATAGATTAGCTAGCAAAAGTATTTACTCTAGTACTTTAGGAATAATTAATTAAAGGAAGTAAGAAAGGGGTATTAGTCTTTGCAACGTTTGCTAGATTATCTAGCTTAGATTAAGGCAGAAAGAAGGCCTAATTAAACTTTTTAACTAAACAACCTTGCCCCTATAGACTAATTTCTAATTATACCTAGGATCTAATTAATTATAATTAACTTATTATAGTAATTACTAGGAATACCCCTAGCGGTTTTCCTAAGATTAATCTGTCTAACATTATGTTACGAACCTGAGATGGGGCAAGGCAGAAGATAAGGAAGAGAAGGATTGATGACACTCGGGGACAACCCGAAGGTCTTCAGGAAGGTCAGCATTCAGGACCAATGACGACGTGACCCCTCATGTTCTAAAATCTTGGCGGAACGCCATAATAGAACAAGTCACGTGTTGTTCTAAGGAATCCCACGATGTTCCACAGTGTGCCAATTTAGTACAACACTGGAATAATAGAACAAGCATGGAACATATCTTAAGTATATAGTATGTAGGAACACAACCCTTATAGTTCGTGTTTAACCTAGTTAATTAAGTTTGTCTTTGGATCTCAAACCTTAACCTTTGAGCTAGACAGTCTACTCTATACTACTCATCGTTACCCTTGCCTTTAAGACTGACAGATCGTATCTGTACACCTTATTGCAAACTAACCCCTCAGACTCCTGTTACCGTACTCATCCTTAAGAACTAATAGAACACGTGCTTACGAGCTTTGCTTAAAGTACAACTTTAACATTTTAAACACCCCTAAGATAAGTACTACCTCAGGAACCCGTGCTACCCCTAGCAGCACTCTCTCAAACGATATGGACATGACCGACGCTGGTACTACGACCAACAGCGTCATGAACGTCAGCAAGCCCGACCTCTACTATGGAGATCGCGCAAAGCTAGACGACTGGATTATGCAATAGGACCTCTTCTTCACTTTCTAAGGTGAGAAGGTACCTATAGACAAGCGAGTCATCCTCGTATCAAGCTACATGCGTGGCAACGCATTTAAATGGATTAAACCCTTCATCTAGCAATTCCAGGCAGGAACTGCCCCTGATAAAGTGGACAAATAGGTCGGAAACTTCAACAACTTTAAAGAGAAGATTAAACCTGTGTTTGGTATCTCTAACGAACCCACGATCGCACGACGCGAGATTTAGCGCGTCCGTCAGACTAAGTCAGCCGCTGATTACGCTGCGGAGTTTTAGCAGATCGCTGCCAACACTGACTGGGACAACACTGCGCTGATGACTATGTTTAAACAAGGTCTTAAACCTTCAGTCAAGACTGAGCTGATGCGCACTGGCGCCAGCACTGACAGTTTAGACGACCTCATTAACACCGCAATCGATATCGACGTCAAGCTCTACGAGTTACAGCAAGAGCTACGAGACGATCCACGGGCGCGCGTGCTCTTAACTGAGAAACGCTCGCCGCCACGCAAAACATGGCGCAACAACCCTACCAACCGCGGACAACGCGGAGGCCACTATCAATCCAACTCCGGACAACGCATCCATAACAACACACGCAGTGGATACTACGGGCCAGCCGCCATGGACCTATCTAATATTAACAAAGGACCTGATAGGTGGAACAAGAAAGAGCAGAGCAAAGGTAGTAACAACCGCAGTGACAAGTCATCAGTAACTTGTTACAGCTGTGGCAAAGCAGGCTACTACGCTCGCGATTGTCGCATGAAGAACAAAGTGGTCCGACAGCTTAACATGCTAACCACTGGCAACAACGAGACTAGTGGAGAATGGGAAGTTCTCACTAAAGACATGGGCTGTCTTATAGAAGATAACTATGATGAAGAATCAGATAAGTACACGTTAGATGCACGAACTCGGGCACCAACGCCTCACCCGCATACCTAGTGGATCTACAACGATCCCCGGAAACACCATGCAGTGGAATGCGATACCCGGGATGGCACTATTATTGTCGGCAAGCGATACTACGGACCCTTCTACCAGAAAGACAACTAGTACTATACAAAGGAAGGAAAACGTCTACTTGTATGCGACAAAGCACAAGAGTATCAGGACACGCCGGTCTCGCGCGACTGAGCCACCCAGACTCCTGTCTCCTAGGAACCGCAAGTGCCTACAATACACCTGACCATTGTCAACAATATTCCTGAACATAAGGAAGAGACACCAAGCGTCACTATTTAATCGCCAACCTTACAGAGTGTCAAGAGCACTCGCGGATGGATGATGGACGAAGACGTCATAAGGTCAAGGCAGTATCTGCTTAGTGACGGCGATGCACTCGAGAAGTTCGATCAACAAGTGATCAACGCACAGAGGACCAGCAAGGACTGGCACACGGAAGACTTTAGCCAATGGAAGAAAAACAACACTGCGACACAACAACAGCTGGACGCTTACAACTCCTACGCTCGAAGCCGAGACGAACCTGACTTCGACCGTAGACCAGCTATGCCAACACAGAGCTACACATTGCAGTTACGCCAGGACATTAGGAATCCGTGTCACCCTCAGCTACCAGCCATGCAGTGCTACCACGAAGACTGCGATGACCACAAGCAGTTCAAGATCAGCAGCCAGTGGTTTCCAAGCAAGCCCAACGGCTGTGAGGAATACTGGTGGGAGTGTGCAGAGACCTACTGCGCAGAGCACCTCTGGGACAAGCGTACGAACCTACACTTCCCAGGGATCACTAGCGTAGAAGAGATCTTAGATATGCACCTCGTACAGAACGAAGAATGCTACGGCCACGAATAGGCTGAGTGTCTAAACCAGAAGTGTCGGAAACACAGGTCACTTAAGTACCTGAGCGGCTTCTTGCCCTAGGACGAGCCTTTTTTAGACATATGGCGAACGAACGCCACAGAGGAACTGGACGAGAGCGTTTTCTCAACAGCGTCCAGGGCTCCTGGAATCGACGTCAGGATTCTGATGAGACCCATTCCCTCATCAAATTCCCTGTTATGCTAGAAGGCACTAGGATGACGGCATTGTTAGACTCAGGAGCACAAAGCAATTACGTGTCTCAATCCGCTATTACGCAAGCAGGCTTGCAGAAGCGAAGAAAGGAGGAACCGTACCCTTTACGAGTAGCCAACGGAGAACTAATGCCAGGAGAGTCGTTTGTGACCCACGAGGTGGTGCAACGACATCTTAGAGTATTTAACCACAAGGAATTGATAGACCTAGATGTTCTGGGAACGGCCACCCACGATATCATATTAGGACTTCCTTGGTTAAGAGAGCACAATCCATGGATCGACTGGAAGAACCAGCGAATAACGCTCAAGTGTCACGGATTAGGTACACTAAGACAGCGACCCGCGCAGCTCACGACGCAGCTGGTGGATGAGAAGGAGATCAACAATATCTCTTCGAACAAGACGCGCCAAGATAGAGCGGTCGACCGCGCAGATACCAACCAGCCCCAGGATCACAAAGCGACGGTTAAGGAGGACAGTACAACTCCTGACATCCCGGATGAATATAGAGAGTTTATAGACCTCTTCCGCGATAAGAAGACTGCGAAAGCGTTACCGCAGCACCAGGAATGGGACCACGAGATTAAGCTCGAGGAAGGAAAGAAACCCCCATTCGGGCCCATATATCAGATGTCAGAAAAGGAGCTTAAGGAACTGCGCAGATACCTTAAGGAGAACCTTGACAAAGGATTCATTAGAGAATTAGAATCCCCAGCAGGATTTCCCGTTCTATTTGTACCAAAGAAAGATGGCAAGCTACGACCTTGCATCGACTACCGGAAGCTCAACGACATTACGATTAAGAACTGGTACCCGCTACTGAATATCAGCGAACTACAAGATCGGCTAGCCGGAGCACAGTACTTCACTGCGTTAGATCTAAGAGGGGCGTATAACCTCATCCGCATGAAGGAAGGCGAAGAATGGAAGACGGCGTTTAGAACCCGTTACGGTTATTACGAGTATTTGGTCATGCCATTTAGGCTTACTAACGCACCAGCGACATGCCAAGCACTCATCAACAACGTGTTGAGAGCGCACTTGGACATCACTGTAGTGGCATACCTCGATAACATCCTAGTGTACAGCAAAACGCTAGAAGAGCATGTCAAACATGTACGACAAGTGCTTACCTGCCTAGGAGCAGCACACCTACGCCTGAAACCCAAAAAGTGCGAGTGGCACAAGGAGGAAGTCAAGTTCCTAGGGTTTGTCGTAGGAAGACACGGAGTTAAGATGAGCAAAGATAAGATTCAGGTTGTGAAAGATTGGCCAACACCTAAGACTGTTAAGAACATTCAAGAGTTTCTTGGGTTTGTCAACTTTAACCGACGCTTCATCAAGGACTACTCCACGAAGGCCTTACCGCTAACAAGACTCACGCGGAAGGACACACCCTTTAGATGGGACAGAGATCAGGACCAAGCCTTTGAAACGCTAAAGCAGGCTTGTGTGGATCCACCCACTCTAGTCACATTCAGAAGCGGAGAACCGCTGCGAATGGAGACGGATGCCTCAGATTTGGCATTGGGAGCATGCATCACGCAGGAGCGAGATAGCTAATGGCACCTAATCGCGTACTACTCACGCAAGTTCTCAGGACCAGAGGAACGATACGACGTACACGACAAGGAGTTACTCGCAATCGTATCCGCCTTAGAACACTGGCGAGTTTACGCAGAAAGTTGTTCAGAACTCACGATCTACACAGATCACAAGAACCTGGTACACTTCACAACAACGAAGGTATTAAACAGACGACAAGTACGGTGGTCTAAGACACTCGGACAGTACAAGTTTAAGATCCTCTATACCCTAGGAAAGGACAACGGCAGAGCAGATGCGCTTAGTCGACGACACGACCTCGCGGGATCTAAGACAATCAACAAATCAGCAATCCTTGGCATTAACAGCGACGGATCGTTAGGACCATCACAGCAGCTCAACAATTTGATGCTAGTCCGACAAGAACAGCAGATACCAGCTCACGTTCCTGAAGAATTAGAACAAGAGATCATCAACAATCACCACGATGACCCGCTGCACGGACACCCTGGCATCACAAGAACGATGGAACTTATCAAGAGACACTACGAGTTCCCGAACATGCGCGACAAAGTCGTCAAGTTTATTAAGAATTGCGTAAGCTGTCAGCAGAACAAACACAGCACGCACGCTAAGTATGGAGAAGCACAGGCAATGGAGCCACCGACGGCACCATGGACGAACATCACGATGGATTTCGTTACCCAGCTACCTGTCTCCAAAGATCCTGTAACAGGATACGCCTACGACTCAATCTTCGTCGTAGTAGACCGATTCACTAAGTACGCTGAAATGATACCGTTTAAACATGGCTACACTGCAGAACAGCTAGCGCACGTCTTTAAGGACCGGATCATTCGCTACCACGGTATCCCAGAATCAATCATTAGCGACAGAGATAAGCTCCTCACGTCAAACTATTGGACCACGCTACTAGCAGCGTTAGGCACCAAAAAGAAGCTTTCCACAGCCTACCACCCGCAGACGGACGGTCAGACAGAAAGAGTGAACCAGACAATGGAGACATACCTCCGCATTTACTGCAACCAGCAGCAAGACAACTGGTGTTCACTATTGCCTATGGCACAAATCGCATACAACAACAAACTCTCGGAAGCAACAGGCTACACGCCGTTCTTCGCGAACCACGGCCGACAGCCAAATCTCTTTACCAGATCATTGGACAGTAATATCCAAACGGAATCAGCGATAACCTCAGTCAGAGCACTGAAGGAAGTACACCAGAAATCGCTTGATAACATCGCCAGAACCCAGTTAAGGAGCATCTCTTATGTCAACAAAAAACAAAAAACAGCGCCTCTGCTAAAGGAGGGGGATAAGGTGTATCTCCTTACAAAGAATCTACGCACACGGCGACCAACGAAAAAACTGGACAAAGTTAAGGTCGGACCATTTTTCATTTCCAAACAAGTCAGCCCAGTCAACTATCGACTCGCGCTGCCTAAGGATGCAAAGATCCATCCTGTGTTCCACATCTCGCTGTTGGAACCAGCCGACCCCAGAACGCTAATCCAGAAAGACTTTCACTACCAGGCAGACGGCTAGGACGAGTGGGAAGTCGAAAAAATAATAACACATCAGAAGAAAGGACGCGGTATTGAATACCTAGTCAAATGGTTAGGATATCCCGACTCGGAAAACACGTAGGAACCAACTACGCACCTTAAGAACTGCCAGCAGCTTCTGCTCCAGTATTCTTAAGGGAAGGGAAGCCCGGATCGCCCTCCAGTACGGATGGCATAAACGCGCTCCAATCAAGAGCTAGGGTACCAGGCATCAGGCCATCCTCTAGCTGAGCGACGTCCCAGTTGATGCCCTTAACGGCCTCAAGAGCCTCGATGTCCTCGACATACTGACCAGCCTCGTCTACCCACTGTTGCTCACGACGCTGCAACATTTTCTTTTGTTTTCGAAGACGATCTTTCTTCGCACGCGCGGCCATTATGGCCTGGAAGGCAGCAGACTCAGCTTCATCTGCTTCCGCCTCTTGTTGTTCCAGACGGCTCATTTCCCGATCTATCCGGTCAAAGTTCGGAATCGGAACCTCCACCGGAACACACTTCTGGCCGCCCACACTGTAACAATTCCCACACTCCTTCTTCAACGACGCCATTCGGCACTCAAGGCCTCGCTTCGCACAGTACTGACAGGACACCATTGCGAGTTGTCCAGTACGGTTAATACGTTCGCCGACGGAGTGACGGTATGCAGTACTTCTGGAAACCATGGGGTCAGTTCATGAGGACATGAAGATTGAAGAGAGGGGATAGTGTTACGAACCTGAGATGGGGCAAGGCAGAAGATAAGGAAGAGAAGGATTGATGACACTCAGGGACAACCCGAAGGTCTTTAGGAAGGTCAGCATTCAGGACTAATGACGACGTGACCCCTTATGTTCCAAAATCTTGGCGGAACGCTACAATGGAACAAGTCACGTGTTGTTCTAAGGAATCCCACAATGTTCCACAGTGTGCCAATTTAGTACAACACTGGAATAATGGAACAAGCATGGAACATATCTTAAGTATATAGTATGTAGGAACACAACCCTTATAGTTCGTGTTTAACCTAGTTAATCAAGTTTGTCTTTGGATCTCAAACCTTAACCTTTGAGCTAGACAGTCTACTCTGTACTACTCATCGTTACCCTTGCCTTTAAGACTGACAGATCGTATCTGTACACCTCATTGCAAACTAACCCCTCAGACTCCTGTCACCGTACTCATCCTCAAGAACCAATAGAACACGTGCTTACGAGCTTTGCTTAAAGTACAACTTCAACACCTTAACAAGACTAAGATTAAAGAACAGTATAGTAGCCCTAAGTATAATAATCTTAAAAACATAGTTAAAGAAAAGAGATAAAGAAAGGGGAAGGCCTAACTATCCTCTACATATCCTAGATTAATTATATTAGTAGTTATTAATCTAACCTTACTTAATAATACTAATTAAGGGGTATATAGTACTACCTAGACAAACAGACATGTTCTAAGTAATAGTACTATTCTAGACAGAGGAAGTACTATGCATCTAGTTAATAACCGCGATCTTCTAGTCCTAAATAGTTTT
This sequence comes from Didymella pinodella, assembly GCA_039634465.1. Classification (NCBI taxonomy): domain Eukaryota; kingdom Fungi; phylum Ascomycota; class Dothideomycetes; order Pleosporales; family Didymellaceae; genus Didymella; species Didymella pinodella. The sequence continues at coordinate 822,764 of CP113352.1, forward strand.
AAGCTAACTAAGATTATAGAGACTATTTACGCTAGAACTTAGTTACTTCTACTATTAGGAACAGGAGACTAACTACTTAAGAACGTACTTAATAGAAAGAATAGTCCTTGTTTTAAAAATCTACTTCTTAAAGATATAAAAGTTATTAAAGATTTCTATGTTAATATTATGTTAGAAGTAAGACTAAAGAAATCTAGAGTTTAGTACCTTAGATTAGATTACACTCTTTAATTTAGAACAATTACTAAAAATATAGTTATAAGCAACCTAAAGACTACTTACAATCTAGTCTTTATTAAATATTAGAAGATTAATTCTTACCTAACAATCTAATCTATAAACGTAGTTGTTAGCTTAAACTAAAGGTAATCTAGATTAGATATAGAAGAGCTATAGTATTAATAATCTAGTTATCTTAGAAAAAAGGCACTATAGTACCTTATAAGATTAGCCTAGAATGTTTAAATTAGTAGTATAACCTATATAGAGTGCAAGCACTACTTAGTTATATATGCCTCCTAAGTTATATCTAGAAGACTAAAGGAAAAATCTCTAAGACCTTTCTATTAGATTACCTAGGGCTTGTTTAATATGCTAACAGGGCGTCTTAGAGAACAATAGATAATAATTATTAAAGAAGATTATTTAGGAAAGCTGTATTGCAACCTAATCTAGACTAAGACGTTAGACTTAATTATAGGTGTTTTAGTACTATTTATAGAATAGGTATAGAATAAATATAATCTCTATATTGTTAAGATTAATTAAGACAATAACACAGCTACAATACTATAGAGAGGGCAATCCTAGTATTAGAACTAGGTAGAAGAGAAAAGGATTAAGATTATAACTCCTCTACTATACACGCATAAGCTAAATAGAGGAGTAGAGTAAGCTAGTTAAGAAATTATTATAAAATTAATTAAGATAAGGACTAGAGCTAGGTTACTAATTAAACTATAGCCTACTATTATAAAGGCTGCAGCCTATTTACACAGCATTAGCCTAGCACCTAGCTAAAGCTACAGCTTACTAAACAAAGTTCTTAATTAATAGTTTACTAAATATTTCTAATTCTATAAGCCTGCGAAAATTAGAAACAAAACTGCTAATCTCTAACTAGATTAGAGCAGAATATATGCATATAGCTGCAGAGCATACCTATTAGATTAGGAACGCACAGCTAGACGCGACTAAAGAGGCTTTAAAGTCAATCTATAAAGGCACATTAGATATTTAATTAGGTATTAAGCCTCTAACATCTATTTAATTTAGATGCTAACACTTAATTAGGTTATAACTACTTAAAATGTAACCTTTAATAAGTCTAAGTACTATTAAGATAACCTAACTAAGGAGATGCTAAAGGAGCAAGCAACCTACATTTTAGATATCTTGCACATTAGTAAATTTAATAATCCTAGAATAGATATTAATTTAATTAATCCTTATAAGTTTTTAGAACAAGACTAAAATCTATAATTAAATATTAAAGTAGATATAGATTAGGTCTAACAGAACACTGCTAAGGCCGGCCTACCTAGCAATTAAATTAGATCTAAAGAAACTGCACAGGATAGTTATAAGGCTAGTAATTAACTAGAAGTCCTTATAGATTAATTAATAGAGATAGGTCTTGTTACCCCTAGTCTAACACCTAAGCTAGATAATAACCGTGCAAGGTAAGGAGGGGTAATTAGATAATCTAATTAATTAGGAACTAGTAATTAATAGGGGGTGCACCTTACTATAAGAGCTAATACACTATCTTCTATTAACTAGTTAGGGTTAATAAGGCTAAGCGCAGCTTACTTAGTAATACCTGCCTCTTAATCTACCTAATCTGCTTCTAAGACAGTAGGTAAAGCAAGTATTAGACTACTACTTTAATTAAGTTATAGACTAAGTAGTGCGGCTCTAGAAGTTAACAGACTAACTAGCGTATATAAGCTAATCTAGAGATAGAAAAGGCTAGATAATTAAGTAGAGGGTAGAAGTATTAAAATATTAATTACTAACCTTTCTAAGCAAAACAATCTTTAGTTAAACTTTAAAGAAACTTATCTTCTAGGGTTAAATAAGACCTAGAAAGACCGATCTAGTTATAAGACTATAAACTTAATAGTTATAGCAGCTACTTTTACTAATTAGGTTAGAGACTAGATTAACCTAATAAAGAAAACCTATAGAGATAACCTACCTCTACCTGTAAGCACCTAGAAGCAGGTGCTATAACACCTACTTAGAAGTCTGTTTATTAAAGTAATAGAAAGAGAAATTAATATAATAATTAAGAAAGGTACTTAGACTAAAATACAAATAGATTAAGTCCTAGATTAACTACTCCTATTAAAGTAGGTGTTTATATATAAATTTAATTAAGATTGTTGCTTCTTAAAGTGTAAAGTACAGATAGTAGTAAGGGGTAATCTATAATCTATAAACTCTATTAGCATAACCTATGCTGCTATACTAGCAGCCTAGTTGTTCTAAATAGTAATAGCAATTGCAGCTAAGTTTAATCTAGAAATACTCTAGTATAACGTAGTTAGAGCGTTTCTAAATGCCTAAATTAATTAAACTAATCTAGTAATCTGCAATATGCTAGATAGATATAAGAAGACTAGATATAGTATAAAACTAAACAGAGCACTATATAGACTAAAAGAATTACCCCTATTATAGTATAAAGAGTTCTTAAGTACTTTTAGATTAGTAGATCTTTAAGTAAGTAAAGAAGAACCTTGCTTATTCTTTAACTAAGATTAGAAGGTCTTAGTTCTATTTTATATAGACAATATACTTCTAATATTTAAAAAGGACTATAATAAACATGCTTAGGAAATCTAGTAAAAAGTTATAAGGAAGTATAAAATCTAAGAATAGGGAGAAGTAGAATAGTTCTTAGGAGTAAGAGTAATTAGAGACTAATTAAGAAGATCTATTACTTTAATTTACAACGCCTATATTAATAAGATTATAAAGAAGTTTAATCTTAGAGATAGAATGTTCCTACCTACACCTCTCCTATTAGAAGAACTAACTAAGAACAATAGAGAGGCTATAAAAGCTAAGATTAAAACATACTAAGAGAAAGTTAGATTAGTACTATAAATAGTAATTATACTTAGGCCTAATATTGCGTTTATAGTATCTAAACTATCTTACTTCCTTACTAATCCTAGTAGAAAGCATTTAAAGGTAATTAATTAAGTAATTATATACCTCTATTAAATATAGATAGAAGGTCTTCAATATAGAAATTATAATAGACTAGATCTAACAATCTACGCTAATATATTATTTGTAGATAATTCTAAAACAAGACAATCCTTACATAGATATATAGCGATCCTGTTTTGAGGACTAATCCTATAGAAATCTACTTAATAGTTAATAGTAACTACTTCTACTACTAAAGCAGAGCTCCTAGTATTAGAGCAGATTATAAAAGAAATAAAAGCGCTCTAACGCTTCTTTAATAAGATTATACTAGATCTTAGGGAAATCTAGAATATATAGTGTGATAATTAAGAAATAATCTAACTAGTAGTAGGATTAAATAAACAAATTAACACTAGGCTCTACTATTTAGATATTTAGAACATATAGCTTAGGCAAGAATATAACAAAGGATTGTTAATAGTTAAGTATCTAGAAACTGCAGGAATGCTAGCAGATAGATTAACTAAGTAGTTAATATATTAATAATACAATTACTTCAAGACTCTAATTAATATTTACAACGCAAGTAATTAAGTTAAAGGATAGTAATCTATTTATTACTATAAAAAACCTATATAAGGTAACTAAGCATTAGTTTTATAACTTAATCTAGTTAATAGTCTCTCGCTCTTAATACAGAGAGGTTAGACTAATAGGAACCTAAAGGTTCTCTAGTCTAACCTACTATAAAGGAGAAAGATTAACTAGTAGTTAAAGATTAGTTAGATTAGGATCTATAAGAGATCTATGCGCTTAGAACTAGGCCTCTTAGTCTCCTAACTAATTAGAATTCTAGAGATTTTATGCCTGCAGTAATCTATTAATAAAGACTTAGAGATTAAGTCCTAGTAGATAGTCTTAAGCTTAGCTATAGTTATTATATTATAACTATAACTAACCCTATTAAGGGCATTTAATCTAGGATAACTAAAATTTAAAGGAGACTTAAAGACTAATCTAGAATGCTAATAGAGAAGGCTTACTCTACTATTACTACTAAAGCTATAATTAAACTGCTTAATAGTATAAGGAGTGCTAAACCTAAGATTAGAGATAGGGGTGCCTAACACCTTCTTACTAGAGGTCCTAGTAGAGACTAGACCCTTACCTATAGGCCTAGTAATACCTACTAGACTAGACTAACTACTAACATAGGTATCCTAGAGTTTTAAGTAACTACTAGATCTAGATTTCTTAACTAGAGTGTAGGGCTTTATAACTAAGGTAGTAGGCTTTACTAGAGACAGAGCAAACTAAAGGCTTAATTAAGGAGATAGAGCTATTACTAACTTAGACTAAATAGAGGTCTACTTAGATAGACTAGAAGGCTTAGTAGTCTAAGCAGCACGCTGCTTAGCTAGCTTCTTCTCCTAAGTAATCTACTTATTAGACTCCTATTTCTTGTAAATCTAGTAAGAAATAGAGTAAAAGAAATTAAACGCAACCTTAATCTCTTTAGCCTAAAAAAGAATACTTAATTAGTAATGCTTAGGTATAACTCTAGATTAGACTAACTTACTAAGCTCTATTTCTTAATTATTGCAACTAGATTGTTGTACGCCTTAAAGAAGTAAGGCGTATTACTAAAACAAGATTAATATATAATAATTAAAAAGGAAGATAGACACTTATATAAATAAGCACTAGTAATTCTTACAATAGGTGTAGTAAGTTAATCTTAAAATAGCTATATTATTTAAATAATATTTATAGGTTATAAGACAATTAGATTGTCTACGCTAGGACTTAGAATATAAAACGTATAGGTAGTCTATTAACTTACTAACTGCGTACTCTGCCTTAACAGTAATCTTAGCAGTAGCATTATTGCGTAGCGAGCGAAGCGAGTGAAGCAATATACTAGAAAACTGTTTGCGCACGGAATAACTTTGGGACGTGCTGCAGCCAATCACAGCTTACTATTCATCTGCGCTATCCTAGTTGAGCGAAAAGGCGACAACCCGATCACTTAGGGGCCTGTGCGCAGGAACATTAAAACTTCAAAACAGCAACTAATAAAATATAGGAATATTTTCTTATAGGACTATAGTACTATATTCTAGCCTTAGATTAAGCTGCTTACTAAGCCTATAGCTACTCTATAGCTATAGTTATTAAGCTTTTAAACTACGAAAAAACCTTACTTTAAACGCTTATCGCGGTTGCTACACTAGCCCGATAAGGAGGTTTAGTAGCTTAAAAGATAGAGAAAACAGTACTCTATATCTTCCTATTAAGGTATAAGTAAATTAGCCTTAGTAAGCAGCTCTAAAAGAGATAACTATTTACTAGGCCTTAAATACAACGCCTATATATATAAATACCTACTAGGCTATCTAAAGGCATAGGTCTAGACTCTTTATAATATAGTAGAGTACTAGCTTTAAATTACGCTATTTAGTAAGATCGTAGCTACTATATAGCAGGAGCTCTTAAGGTTTAAAGTAATATTTTTAGGATAGTGTTGAAGTTGTACTTTAAGCAAAGCTCGTAAGCACGTGTTCTATTGGTTCTTGAGGATGAGTACGGTGACAGGAGTCCGAGGGGTTGGTTTGCAATGAGGTGTACAGATACGATCTGTCAGTCTCGAAGGCAAGGTAACGATGAGTAGTACAGAGTAGACTGTCTAGCTCGAAGGTTAAGTTTGAGATCCAAAGACAAACTTGATTGACTAGGTTGAACACGAACCATAAGGGTTGTGTTCCTACTTGTTATATACTAAGGGAATATGCAGAGTGCTCAGTTGTACTGATCGTACTGATCGCACTGAGCACTGGTCGGACTGATCACTGATCGTACTGAGCACTGATCATACTGATCATGCCAAGACTGATCACATCACGTGACCCATCGATGATAGCCGAGCAATGACTGCTAACGCTGTGTGGTTGCTTACTTGTAATAACTCCTCCCCTGTGGGTCGACTGTGCCGTACCAGGGTGGTGATCCGCGACGTTTGATACTGTGTTCCTCAGGATCGTAACACTATTCCCCTCCTGTCTTAGCTTGGTCTCTCAAGCTTATTCATATGACGCAGGCCCCGCCTCGTTGATCAGGTAGGTTTCTGACAATGCTGAAACAACCAACTGAGTCGAGTACAGCCTGTCGACATCGTCTATACGAATTTGTTGAACTCTTTAGAGAGATCATGGTTAAGAAGTGTTCGACCTGCGAGAAGCACAAACGTGTGTGCAAAGTCCATATTCGTTCCGGAAAGTGCAGCGAATGCCTAAAGCGTGGCCAACGTTGCGATGTGCGCATAACGCGCTCGGAGTTCCAGCGTCTGGCAACTGAAAAAGAGAAGTTGCAAGCACGAATAAAAGAAAGTCGTGAAGCGCAGAACGAAGCGCTTAAGGCCTCTGAAAAGGCGTTGGAAGAGTTGCGAATTGCACGCGTGCGCGAGGAGCGGTTGCGTCAACAAATGGATTTGCTTGATCGTCGAGCTGAGGAAGCGATTTCGGTTGAAGAGCGGAGTATTGCGGAACAGGAGTTGGAAGAAGGGACCGCGTCGCTCGAGGGTCCTTCTGATGGGCTTGACCTGGTCCTGTCACCCAGCACCTGGGGTGCCTTCGAAGGTTGGCCAGCTGGAGCCTGGGATGCTAACGTGTCGCCATCTGATTAGCTTTCCTATATTCCTTCAACAGTAGCCGGCAGTTCGTAAGGTGCGTTACCGGTTCCCATGTGTTTTCTGAATTTGGGTATCCTAACCATTTAACTAGATACTCAGTGTTGCGTCTGTTCTTGCGATGTGTTATTATTTTTTCGATTTCCCATTCGTCCTGGCCGTCTGCCTGGTAGTGAAAGTCTTTCTAGATTGGCGTTCTGGGGTCGGCTGGTTCCAATAGCGAGATGTGGAACACAGGGTGGATCTTTGCATCCTTAGGCAGCGCGAGTCAATAGTTGACTGGGCTGACTTGTTTGGAAATGAAAAATGGTCCGACCTTAACTTTGTCCAGTTTTTTCGTTGGTCGCCGTGTGCGTAGATTCTTTGTAAGGAGATACACCTTATCCCCCTCCTTTAGCAGAGGCGCTGTTTTTTGTTTTTTGTTGACATAAGAGATGCTCCTTAACTGGGTTCTGGCGATGTTATCAAGCGATTTCTGGTGTACTTCCTTCAGTGCTCTGACTGAGGTTATCGCTGATTCCGTTTGGATATTACTGTCCAATGATCTGGTAAAGAGATTTGGCTGTCGGCCGTGGTTCGCGAAGAACGGCGTGTAGCCTGTTGCTTCCGAGAGTTTGTTGTTGTATGCGATTTGTGCCATAGGCAATAGTGAACACCAGTTGTCTTGCTGCTGGTTGCAGTAAATGCGGAGGTATGTCTCCATTGTCTGGTTCACTCTTTCTGTCTGACCGTCCGTCTGCGGGTGGTAGGCCGTGGAAAGCTTCTTTTTGGTGCCTAACGCTGCTAGTAGCGTGGTCCAATAGTTTGACGTGAGGAGCTTATCTCTATCGCTGATGATTGATTCTGGGATACCATAGTAGCGAATGATTCGGTCCTTAAAGACATGTGCTAACTGTTCTGCAGTGTAGCTATGTCTAAACGGTATCATTTCAGCGTACTTAGTGAATCAGTCTACTACGACGAAGATTGAGTCGTAGGCGTATCCTGTTACAGGATCTTTGGAGACAGGTAGCTGGGTAACGAAATCCATCGTGATGTTCGTCCATGGTGCCGTCAGTGGCTCCATTGCCTGTGATTCTCCATACTTGGCGTGCGTGCTGTGTTTGTTCTGCTGACAGCTTACGCAATTCTTGATAAACTTGCCGACTTTGTCGCGCATGTTCAGGAACTCGTAGTGTCTCTTAATAAGTTCCGTCGTTCTTGTGATGCCAGGGTGTCCGTGCAGCGGGTCATCGTGGTGATTGCTGATGATCTCTTGTTCTAATTCTTCAGGAACGTGAGCTGGTATCTGCTGTTCTTGTCGGACTAGCATCAAATTGTTGAGCTGCTGTGATGGTCCTAACGATCCGTCGCTGTTGATGCTAAGGATCGCTAACTTATTGATTGTCTTAGATCCCGCGAGGTCGTGTCGTCGGCTGAGCGCATCTGCTCTGCCGTTGTCCTTTCCTAGAGTATAGAGGATCTTGAACTTATACTGTCTGAGTGTCTTAGACTATCGTACTTGTCGTCTGTTTAATACCTTCGTTGTTGTGAAATGTACCAGGTTCTTATGATCTGTGTAGATCGTGAGTTCTGAACAACTTTCTGCGTAAACTCGCCAGTGTTCTAAGGCGGATACGATTGCGAGTAACTCCTTGTCGTGTACGTCGTATCGTTCCTCTGGTCCTGAGAACTTGCGTGAGTAGTACGCGATTAGGTGCCATTAGCTATCTCGCTCCTGCGTGATGCATGCTCCCAATGCCAAATCTGAGGCATCCGTCTCCATTCGCAGCGGTTCTCCGCTTCTGAATGTGACTAGAGTGGGTGGATCCACACAAGCCTGCTTTAGCGTTTCAAAGGCTTGGTCCTGATCTCTGTCCCATCTAAAGGGTGTGTCCTTCCGCGTGAGTCTTGTTAGCGGTAAGGCCTTCGTGGAGTAGTCCTTGATGAAGCGTCGGTTAAAGTTGACAAACCCAAGAAACTCTTGAATGTTCTTAACAGTCTTAGGTGTTGGCCAATCTTTCACAACCTGAATCTTATCTTTGCTCATCTTAACTCCGTGTCTTCCTACGACAAACCCTAGGAACTTGACTTCCTCCTTGTGCCACTCGCACTTTTTGGGTTTCAGGCGTAGGTGTGCTGCTCCTAGGCAGGTAAGCACTTGTCGTACATGTTTGACATGCTCTTCTAGCGTTTTGCTGTACACTAGGATGTTATCGAGGTATGCCACTACAGTGATGTCCAAGTGCGCTCTCAACACGTTGTTGATGAGTGCTTGGCATGTCGCTGGTGCGTTAGTAAGCCTAAATGGCATGACCAAATACTCGTAATAACCGTAACGGGTTCTAAACGCCGTCTTCCATTCTTCGCCTTCCTTCATGCGGATGAGGTTATACGCCCCTCTTAGATCTAACGCAGTGAAGTACTGTGCTCCGGCTAGCCGATCTTGTAGTTCGCTGATATTCAGTAGCGGGTACCAGTTCTTAATCGTAATGTCGTTGAGCTTCCGGTAGTCGATGCAAGGTCGTAGCTTGCCATCTTTCTTTGGTACGAATAGAACGGGAAATCCTGCTGGGGATTCTGATTCTCTAATGAATCCTTTGTCAAGGTTCTCCTTGAGGTATCTGCGCAGTTCCTCAAGCTCCTTTTCTGACATCTGATATATGGGCCCGAATGGGGGTTTCTTTCCTTCCTCGAGCTTAATCTCGTGGTCCTATTCCTGGTGCTGCGGTAACGCTTTCGCAGTCTTCTTATCGCAGAAGAGGTCTATAAACTCTCTATATTTATCCGGGATGTCAGGAGTTGTACTGTCCTCCTTAACTGTCGCTCTGTGATCCTGGGGCTGGTTAGTATCTGCGCGGTCGACCGCTCTAACTTAGCGCGTCTTGTTCGAAGAGATGTTGTTGATCTCCTTCTCATCCACCAGCTGCGTCGTGAGCTGCGCGGGTCGCTGTCTTAGTGTACCTAATCCGTGACACTTAAGCGTTATTCGCTGGTTCTTCTAGTCGATCTATGGATTGTGCTCTCTTAACTAAGGGAGTCCTAATATGATATCGTGGGCGGCCGTTCCCAGAACATCTAGGTCTATCAATTCCTCGTGGTTAAATACTCTAAGGCGTCGTTGCACCACCTTGTGGGTCACAAACGACTCTCCTGGCATTAGTTCTCCGTTGGCTACTCGTAAAGGGTATGGTTCCTCCTTTCTTCGCTTCTGCAAGCCTGCTTGCGTAATAGCGGATTGAGACACGTAGTTGCTTTGTGCTCCTAAGTCCAACAATGCTGTTATCCTAGTGCCTTCTAGCATAACAGGGAATTTGATGAGGGAATGGGTCTCATCGGAATCCTGACGTCGATTCCGGGAGCCCTGGACGCTGTTGAGAAAACGCTCTCGTCCAGTTCCTCTGTGGCGTTCGTTCGCCATATGTCTAAAAAAGGCTCGTCCTGGGGCAAGAAGCCGCTCAGGTACTTAAGTGACCTGTGTTTCCGACACTTCTGGTTTAGACACTCAGCCCATTCGTGGCCGTAGCATTCTTCGTTCTGTACGAGGTGCATATCTAAGATCTCTTCTACGCTAGTGATCCCTGGGAAGTGTAGGTTCGTACGCTTGTCCCAGAGGTGCTCTGCGCAGTAGGTCTCTGCACACTCCCACCAGTATTCCTCACAGCCGTTGGGCTTGCTTGGAAACCACTGGCTGCTGATCTTGAACTGCTTGTGGTCATCGCAGTCTTCGTGGTAGCACTGCATGGCTGGTAGCTGAGGGTGGCACGGATTCCTAATGTCCTGGCGTAACTGCAATGTGTAGCTCTGTGTTGGCATAGCGGGTCTCCGGTCGAAGTCAGGTTCGTCTCGGCTTCGAGCGTATGAGTTGTAGTCGTCTAACTGTTGTTGCGTTGCAGTATTGTTTTCCTTCTATTAGTTGAAGTCTTCCGTGTGCCAGTCCTTGCTGGTCCTCTGTGCGTTGATCACTTGTTGATCGAACTTCTCAAGTGCGTCGCTGTCACTGAGTAGATACTGTCTTGACCTTATGACATCTTCGTCCATCATCCATCCGCGGGTGGTCTTGACACTCCGTGAGGTTGGTGATTGGATGGTGACGCTTGGTGTCTCTTCCTTATGTTCAGGAATATTGTTGACAATGGTCAGGTGTATTGTAGGCACTTGCGGTTCCTAGGAGACAGGAGTCTGGGTGGCTCAGTCGCGCGAGACCGGCGTGTCCTGATACTCTTGTGCTTTGTCGCATACAAGTAGACGTTTTCCTTCCTTTGTATAGTACTAGTTGTCTTTCTGGTAGAAGGGTCCGTAGTATCGCTTGCCGACAATAATAGTGCCATCCCGGGTATCGCATTCCACTGCATGGTGTTTCCGGGGATCGTTGTAGATCCACTAGGTATGCGGGTGAGGCGTTGGTGCCCGAGTTCGTGCATCTAACGTGTACTTATCTGATTCTTCATCATAGTTGTCTTCTATAAGACAGCCCATGTCTTTAGTAAGAACTTCCCATTCTCCACTGGTCTCGTTGTCGCTAGTGGTTAGCATGTTCAGCTGTCGGACCACTTTATTCTTCATGCGACAATCGCGAGCGTAGTAGCCCACTTTGCCACAGCTGTAGCAAGTCACTGATGACTTGTCACCGCAGTTGTTACTACCTTTGCTCTGCTCTTTCTTGTTCCACCTATCAGGTCCTTTGTTAATATTAGATAGGTCTATGGCGGCTAGTCCGTAGTATCCACTGCGTGTGTTGTTATGGATACGTTGTCCAGAGTTGGATTGATAGTGGCCTCCGCGTTGTCCGCGGTTGGTAGGGTTGTTGCGCCATGGTTTGCGTGGCGGCGAGCGTTTCTCAGTTAAGAGCACGCGCGCCCGTGGATCGTCTCGTAGCTCTTGCTGTAACTCGTAGAGCTTGACGTCGATATCGATTGCGGTGTTAATGAGGTCGTCCAAACTGTTAGTGCTGGCGCTAGTGCGCATCAGCTCAGTCTTGACCGAAGGTTTGAGACCTTGTTTAAACATGGTCATCAGCGCAGTGTCGTCCTAGTCAGTGTTGGCAGCTATCTGCTGGAAATCCGCAGCGTAATCAGCGGCTGACTTGGTCTGACGTATACGCTGAATCTCGCGTCGTGCAATCGTGGGTTCGTTAGAGATACCAAACACAGGTTTAATCTTCTCTTTAAAGTTGTCAAAGTTTCTGACCCATTCATCTACTTCATCAGGGGCAGTTCCTGCCTGGAATTGCTAGATGAAGGGTTTGATCCATTTAAATGCGTTGCCACGCATGTAGCTTGATACGAGGATGACTCGCTTGTCCATAGGTACCTTCTTACCTTAGAAAGTGAAGAAGAGGTCCCATTGCATGATCCAGTCGTCTAGCTTTGCGCGATCTCCATAGTAGAGGTCGGGCTTACTGACGTTTATGACGCTGTTAGTCGTAGTACCAGCGTCAGTCATGTCCGTATCATTTAAGAGAGTGCTGCTAGGGGTAGCACAGGTTCCTGAGGTAGTACTCATCTTAGGGGTGTTTAAAATGTTGAAGTTGTACTTTAAGCAAAGCTCATAAGCACGTGTTCTATTAGTTCTCAAGGATAAGTACGGTGACAGGAGTCCGAGGGGTTAGTTTGCAATGAGGTGTACAGATACGATCTGTCAGTCTCAAAGGCAAGGTAACGATGAGTAGTACAGAGTAGACTGTCTAGCTCGAAGGTTAAGTTTGAGATCCAAAGACAAACTTGATTAACTAGGTTGAACACAAACTATAAGGGTTGTGTTCCTACTTGTTATATACTAAGGGAATATGCAGAGTGCTCAGTTGTACTGATCGTACTGATCGCACTAAGCACTAGTCGGACTGATCACTGATCGTACTGAGCACTGATCATACTGATCATGCCAAGACTGATCACATCACGTGACCCATCGATGATAGCCGAGCAATGACTGCTAACGCTGTGTGGTTGCTTACTTGTAATAACTCCTCCCCTGTGGGTCGACTGTGCCGTACCAGGGTGGTGATCCGCGACGTTTGATACTGTGTTCCTCAGGATCGTAACAGATAGTTTAAAGAAAATCCTTAGTAATAGAAATATAATAGACTAAATATATATATTACTAATATCCTATAAATACTAGACTTTAAATTTAGTATATAAGATCTATTTATATATATAGTGTATATTCTATTCCTATTAAGCCTTTATATATAAGAGATATTCTTTATATATCTAAGGGTTACAACTTACTAACGCCGCCTCTGTTGGCCTTGGTAAAATTGCAAGGCCTATACAAAGGTCTATATAATAAGCTATATAATATAGAGATATAATTACTAGGATGTTAGTACTATTTATAGGCATTAATTCACGCTGCTTACTAAGTTTATAGCTACTCTCTAGCTAGAGCTATAAGGCTTTAAAGCTAAGAATATACGCTATTATAAATGCTTTTAGTAGTTGCTATACTAGCCCTATTACTAAGGTTAGTAGTTGTAAATACTATAAATATCATACTCTATTATAAAGCCTTTATAGGCTGCTTACTTAGCATATGTAACATATATAATAACCTAAATAAGTAGATATTCTAATGTTTTTCTTAGATTAGCTGCCTACTACTCTACTAACCTATATATTATTAAACTCTATATATTTAGTATAGAATTATAGTTTTAACCTAAGCTACTAAGTTAGTTTATAGCTCTTCTCTAGTAGTACTTATAAATACTTATAGGAGTAATACTTTATTACCTTAACTTACTGACGCTACTTCTCTTAGCTATATATAAAGCTATTATAATAAGCTTATAAGACTATACTTAAGTATTTTATTTAAACTAATTAGTGTCTATATTCTTATATACACTAGGTTAATTTATAAATAAAGGGAGTTTAGATATTATATAATCCTACTTAAATAAGCTTATTAAACTAGTACTTTTTCTTAGATGTAGAGTTTAGTAGTATTATTAGCTTTAAATTATAAAGAAAGTAGAGGGAGGACTAGACTACTTTCTTCCTAGTCTAGAAACACCTAGACAAATCTAGACTAGCTTTGTCTAAATAGGAAGCATATAGCCTAATAGAGGATAGGTAGGATATAAGAAACAATAGTATATATAAGATATTATACTAAGGGCTAGATATAGAATATAGAGAGAGAAGAGTAGGCCTATTTATACTCTTTACTCTTCCCTATATATTAATAAGCAGAAGCTTCTATCTAGTTCTAGAGTATTCTAATTACTAATACTAGCTTACTAATCCTAGATATGTAAGCTAGATTGCGTAGGCATACGCGTAATCTACTTTAATATAGTAATAGATTACGCAAGCTACTTCTTAGCAAAGTATCTAGAACACTCTCTAGTTACTAAAATTAGAGATAGTAATATCTCTAGAACTAGAAGAGCTATAGGCTTAGTAAGTGCACTATTCTAGTGCTCTTAGATTGCTTATTAATATAGCTATATTAGATAAGCAATAGACACTAAGCCTATTTAGGAAAGTACTAGAATAAAGATTATAGGATAAAATTCTAAATCCTTACATAAATTAGGCTATTTACTAAGAATATAGCTACTCTATAGCAAGGGGTATTAACCTTTTAAATTAAATAATAAAAATATGTAAAACGCTTATAGCTCTAGCTATATACGTAGTATTAGTATCCTTAGTAGCTTAAAAAACTTCTTAAAAGTATTGCTTTATATTTGTATTAAATTCGCTTATTATTAAGCTTACGGAATAGTCCTAAAGTAGAATATTATTAAAGGCTCTTAAATTAAACATATTCTATTATATATAGATACTAACTAAGGTACTATACTATTATATATATAGTTTTAAAAATTTAGAGCATAAATCTAGCTTTAAAGTACTATAAAAAGCAAGAGTATAGCTCTACTATAGTAGAAGTTATTAAAACTTCTCTAAGTATTCTAATAAGTGCTTCTTTTGCTTCTGCTTGCTACGCACGTTACAATTACATTTATGTGCAATTGTTATATGTTAACTATTACAAGAATCTTTAAACTACTCTAATAGAGCTTAACTATCCTTAAGGGAGCTATAGGGATTAATATTAGAGACAGCCTAATTAAAGTTAGTAGTGTCTTAGTTATTATACTAGACTAGATTAGTCTTAATTATATCCTTAGAGTCTAGTTGTTTATAATTAATATTAGCGTTATTATTGCTCTTAGACTTAGAGTCGCTGTTATTACTTAGAAGTGTAACTAGAGTACTAGACGAATTACTAAGTAGGCCTCTAGGAGGAGGTATATAAGTAATCTTGCTAATCTTAGCTAGATCCTTCTTAATAATACCTAACTTAAAGATTAGTTTTTCTTAGAATAGAGAGACAGAGAGATTAAGACAATTATATAAAGATAATTGCTTCTATTCCTACCTATAATAATCTAGTCTATAGTTAGCAACGCCCTTACTTTATAGGATTAAGCACTTGCTATTTGCAGACTAAGCAGCTATAGTAGACCTAAAATTTTTATTAAGTATAGATTAGATAGAAGAGAGAACTAAGGGTAGTAGAGCTAAAACTTAGCATTATGCGCGCTTAGATTAAAACAAACTAATTAGGCCTAGCTTAGAAAAGTTTAATAGTCTAATTATATAATTATTATATAAATAGATAAGTAGATTATAGCAAGGAATACTAAACTAAAACTACTACTTATAATTAGAAGCACTTTAGAAGTACTTCTAGGGGGTATATTATAGAGGAGTTTAATTAAGGCCAACCCCTAAGGTTAATATCTAATCTAAAGTAATCTAGTAGATAAGTAGTACTTAGTTAGCCCTACTATTAGTCTAACTAGGTATATAATTAGGTATTTTAATAGGATTAAATTAACAGAGGAACTTTATTAACTCCTACTTAATTATTATTTAATCTAATCTACATCTCTTAGCTATAATAGGTTTCTTATTACTTCTATTAAAGTTTCTACTAAAGTAACTTAAAACTTACTATATATTAATATCTACCTTAGAGACTCTTGCTATAAGAGTCTAGAGGTCCTATTCTTCTAAGATATCTACTAATATTATTCTCTCTTAGAGATCTAGGTAGAGTGCTAATAGGTATCTTATCTTAAGATTCTATATATTTTTCTCTTCTAATATAGTATACGCTAGCTAAATAAACTCTATGTTGAAAGTTTCTAGAGAATAGTTGTGTTTCCTTATTATAATAGTCTAGAGCTTCTAACGCAATTGCTCTTTAAATAAGGAGTCCTTATACTATTTATCTAGAAATTTTAAGAAGTTATCTATTATCTTATTTAGGTTCTGTTCTTTCTATAAAAGACCTATATGTGCAGCTTATCCCTCTAGATAGTTAAATATATAGGCTACTCTAATTCTAAAGTAGTCTTCTAGTAATATAAGTTTATTAATTATCTATAATTTAAATATCTAGTATACTTATCTATTTCTATTAAACTTCCCTATGTCTAAGAGTTTAGTTAATTAGGGGGAACAGTAGTATCTATTATTAGGCACTACTATAGTAGATAGGGTGTTAATATTTAAGTTCTATTAACTTATAAGTTACTATAACTAGGCCTCTACTAAGCTAGTAATATACTTCTTAAGTAAGTTATCTTGGGACTCTGCTAGGGCGCTTACTAGGACTAGTAATTTAGCGCTTAGTAGTGCTAGTGCGTTCTCTAGTAGTTATACCTATAGTAGGTAGGTTACTAAGTTTATTAGGGCTCTATTTAGAGTATCTTCCTACTAATCCTCTAGGAGAGTTATAATAGCTTAGTGTTATACCCTACTATAAATATCTATTCTTAATTTACTTCTATTACATAACTTAATTCTATAATTAAATAGGCACCTAATAGCGTTATTAATAGTTTTATCTATCCTAACTAGTGCCTTTTAGTACGTGTTAGTAGAAGAAAAAGAGTAATTAAATTTAATTATAAGGAGCTAGCTGCTAAAGGCTATATATAGGTAAGAACTAGATAAATTTAATACTTATCTATAGGTGTAGAGCTTTATATATAAATACTACCTAGTAGAAGTATACTAGAGGCTGTCTAAAGGGTCTATAGGTCTCTAGTAGCCCTTATAGTAATAAGGTAGGCTCTAGTCTAGAGGTCTTAGAAGACCTATATAGAGATTTATAAAATCTTAGAGTTCTACTAAGGGTCTATATAGTTAGAGTATAATTAGCTAAAGTACCTAAGGCCTTCTATATACTAAGGCACTAGTCTAGAGCCTAGCCTATTATAATACCTATAACTTAATCTTTATTATAGTAGATAGATTTACTAAGTATGCTAATATAATACTATTTAGATATAGCTATACTATAGAGTAGTTAGTATATAGTAGAGGAGCTAATTTAAAATTAAGATATAGTAGAGTAAGTAGCTAATCTTTCTTAGCTTCTTACTAGTCTAATTCTTTACTACTTTCTATAATAAAGTCTCTATTCTAAGCTAATCCTTACTAGAATATACTAAAGAAGAGCTTATACTACTATTAGAGGCCTTAGAGGTATCTTTAGTAAAGTATTAGAAGATAATATTAAGCTAAAGGGGTAATATACCTATTATCTTAAAAGATCTAAGTATTAGCCCCTAAGTAAACATGCTCTCCTAAGCCTTCTAGAATAGGTAGAAGAAGTTGCTCTTCTTAATTACTAACAGTCCTTAGCTATTATAAAGGTGTGTTGTAAGCATCTTTAAGTATATAGTTAATAGAGGCTTAAACATTACTTTATTAAGTAGCTATAATATATAGGTTAAATAAGAAGGAAGGATAGCTAGAAGTATCCTATTCTAATTATAGTAGTTAATAAAGTCTATTATTATATAGAATCTATAGCTATTAAAGATTAGAAGGTGCTACTTTCTCTTTACTTTAGTCTTAGTAAAGTAATTAAACACCTATTAATGCTAGGTAAGGCCTATATTATTATTAATCTATCCTAAAGGTGATAATAAAATAAGTATAGAGTGTACCTCTAGCTTAATTTCCTCTACCTAGCTTAATTAGAGGGTGTTATTAGTAGACTTATAGAGGAGGCTAAAGGGTAGAGCTAATCTATTACTATATATATACGCTATAAGCGTTATCTAGGTACAATTACTATCTTAAAGTAATGCCTTAACCTCCTTTTTCTCCTATATATATCTACTAAATATATGCTTTATTCTTAAGGTAACTCCTATTATAAAGCCCTTCTTATCTATATTATATATATATTTAGTATTAATCTTATACTAAGCAATCTTCTACTATAGTAAGTTAAAGTAAAGCTTATACTTTATATAGGAATTAGTATTATAGTAATTAGTATCTATACCTATTAAGTATTAAGAGATAAGATAGATAGAGTACTTATTAATAAAGTAGGTAACCTAGCTCTTGCTTACTAGCTCTTAGGCAACTACTAACGCGAAATTAGCAATTATCTCTTGTGTAGGAGGTATATAACAAGCAGTAAGCTCTTCTATATACTTTACAAGCTCCTCCTCCTATTATTAAGTAAGCTTTTGTTGCTCTAAGTCTTTAAGTTCCTAGGGTACCTAAATGCCTTAGTGCCTGCGCGCTAACGTTAAGCGATTAACACTAAAGTGAGCTGCAATTTCCCTATACATAAGTTTTTCTCCTAGTTCTAGCGCTTTAATTACTGCAAGCGCATTATTAATTAGTGCTATAGTTGTTAAGTTATTACGCGTCAAAGTGTGGGTATGATTTTGGAAACGGGGCGTTGCGCGACTCCGGGCGTTGCGCGCACGGACACGGTAGGGAGCCTAGTTACCGAAAACAGGTAGGCGCACAACAGCATCCTCGAAACGGTACCACGACAGACGGCGGATCGGACAGGAGAACTTGTTTTCAACGTCCTATGGTCGT
Source organism: Didymella pinodella (assembly GCA_039634465.1). Taxonomy (NCBI): domain Eukaryota; kingdom Fungi; phylum Ascomycota; class Dothideomycetes; order Pleosporales; family Didymellaceae; genus Didymella; species Didymella pinodella. Next base: position 841,475 of record CP113352.1, read on the forward strand.
ATGTGGAAGAAGGAGCTCTGTTCAATGATTATGTTGCAAACTCATATTACCAGCGTCATTCACGAGACTCCCAGACTTCGAGAACGCGACATAACTCTCTCACCGAGAGCCCTTATTGTTTGTCGAGTGGAGATTTTATATCGATATGCGCCAGATTGGCTGTCTGCATCCTCGACGCCGAGACTATGAAATTATGATACACTTCCCTTGTCATCAGTATGCATCCCCTGGTCCAGGCTCCAGTACCTCGTCATCTTCACAATCTCCCCCCTTCTTTTCTCTTGTGTTCTCTTCGCTTCTTTATCCCCTGCCGATTGAATAAGTTTGCTCTTATCAAGACTCCAGTATGACCTCTGAATCTCCGGCTTCTCAGGTGCTTTGCAAGCGCATTTGCATGAGCAGTCCACGACGACTTCTCTGACGATCTCCCGTGGTACATAGGCCACCTGAGGTAGCAGGGTTTCGTTCTGTGTTGATATTTTATCCGGCGCTATTGGACTGTTTGACTCTTCTCGATGCTTCTTCCATCTTCTTTCTGGTGTTGATTGAGATATAAATTCGTCCTCTCCTATCCTCTGCCCGTGTGCGGGGTGATTGTGGTGCGCAGATTTGAGGAGGGAGTACATCAAGAGAGCGCCAAGTGCACTGGTGAAGAACATGATGTTCGACTTTTTTGCGTATGCAGGACAAGACTGTTTTCCTGGTGCTGGTCGGGGTGTGGCCAACGCTGAATGCGGAGTCTGGTAGGTTCAATGAGAGCTTGATCTTGAGAGATGCTTAGATATGCGGTAAACACTGCGTGTATCTGAATGGGTTGTGTGACTATGTTTTGTTGTAAGCTTGAGCAGTGTGACGGAGACTATATACATAACGACTTGAGGATAAGATTAGGCATCAACAAAATGTCGAGAGAGAGCCCGACCTTCTTATCAGCACTAGGATCAGTAAACAAAGTAGTGGGCGAGTTCGAGTCAGGATATGTACTGGTAGCATTGTGTCGGGGTGTCGGGGGTTTGTCAAGTACGTTCGTGGTTGCCTTCGGGACGTTTCGGGTGGCTGTTTGGACGCCCCTACCTCATCACACCAGACTCGAACTCCGACTGAAACTGCTTACATAGACTGATAGAATATCCTGGAAAGAAAACAGGATCGGACTGTTATTTTCTGGCACCCACATCTTGCATCTCCTCGCGCAGACTTTTGAAACCTTGCCTGAAGTCCTGGTTTGCTCCAAAGCGGCAAGCATCAGGTCAAAAGTCTGGAAGAACCACGGGTTGCAAGACCAACGATGGAGCGTGACCGTTCGAGCTTCTTGTCCCAGTATCAATTACTAGATTGTACAACATATCAGTGATCTTTACTTAAAACATTAAATAAGGCCTGCACACATCGTTACAAACTTCGTCTCAACACGCTAGCAACCCATGACACTAACAAATGTACACAATGCTCCGAACCTATTTCAGTGAAAACACCAAGACCTTGATTAACCTCCCCAAACAGCAGCTCACTGGTGGCATGGCCCCTCAGCGCCGTGCCTACAAATTGGCCCCAAGCCAAGCCAGCAGCAAATCGGCATGCACTCAGCACACTGAAAGGCTCCCCACTGCCTACCCTAAAGGTCTCTGCGCTATATTAGGCCTGCAATTATCGTACGACTATCTTGCAAGCCCTATGGCATCAGAATAAGATCAAGCAATCAAGCATATTTAATCATAGTTTCTTCACCATAGAGGATTCCATCAGATTAGTCATAGATCGCCTTATCACCTATGTAGCTACTGCCAGAGAAACATGGCAGCATACTAAGAGGCTTCGAAGAGAGCGGGAGGCTCTGGACAGGCAGAAGAATCAATAAGAGAATGAGGTCGGCTTTGCAACGACGCACAGTATTTTGGCTTACATACAAACTGAGGAGATCTGACATGAATCCAAGCAAAGTATAAGTCGGTTTGAGGGGCATTTGCGCAGCCTGTAGGGACAGAGAAGAATACGACTGCAGCCCTAGCGTCCTCTGCAAACATCAGATGACACTAGAATTCCTGAAGGAGGAAATAAAGCAGCCTACAGGGGAGGCTCGCCATTGAGTAAAACCGATTTCCTGTCAACAGAAACCCTGCTCTTGGACATTCATGAACCCGATGCTGCAAGCGTGCTCGCTCGGCCAAAGTGTACCTCATTGTTGATTGTCCATCACTTACAACAATGTAAAGACCCTGGCCCTCAACTCTACGCCACATTTCACGAGTACACATCGCGTGACTACTGCTGTGTTACTTCCACCCCTCTTGTACTCGCCGAGCATCCGCGGTTCGCGATGTTCCTTCATCTACCGTATCATAGATCACGATCAGCGGTTGAATGTTGGCCTCACTCTGTACCACATCGGCTTTGAGCGCCGTGATTCCAAAGCGCCATGACGCTGGTATCTGCCGTGGCATTTGAGTGCTGGGGAGCGACTCGAGATACCACTCCCGGGATCTCGAGCCGGAAGGCGGACGCTGAATCGATTCGAGGAGTGAATTCCTAGGACAGCGCACAGCATGCGCACACGGTCGGAGATTTCAGGCTATATGGACGTCGGGAATGCAGCATCGAGGGTGTGGACGTGCATGGCGATCATTATCTTCCTGTAACCTTGCGTTGCACAAGATGTGCGATTAGTGATCCTTGGGCGTTGGAGTGGAAGTAAGGGCGTTTACTTATTCAGCTGTCGTTGACGACGTCGGGTCTGCTGTTAGGGTATTTCAACAGTACTGAAATGATCAAAACCGCGAATAGATACACCGTTTGGGGAGCTTGATGGATTGTAGTGGAGCAATCGTGATGGTTACTAGTTGACTTCGAAACTGGCGATCGCGTCTGTTTGATCAGGAGTGACCTTGAGGCTCTGCAGACCATAATTGTGATGCTAAGACCTGCAGATTCTGTCCCTTTTCATAGAAACAGCTCTCGCGGGGGCGGATTGTGACACTTCCTTCTGTGAGCCTTCAACAACGACTATTTTGGGTTTGAGGCTGACTTCAAGTCTTCGTAGGACATGGTGCGCCTCGGCCCAGCGTGAGTCCTGCAACTCACTGTTGTGAGGAACTACCTTCAATCATATATTCGAAACGGTCGTTGATGCTATGCTACTTGTTGGAAGTCCCCGGTAAGTCTTCGCGCAGACTAGAATGGCTTTCAGAGGACCCTGACGATCGCAATATGCAAACCAGTCGCATGAGTGCAAGCAGGACTTGAGTCACGGAATCTACGCAGAGTGTAATCCAGCGGCTTGGCAGGTTCACAAGTCTTCCTCAACGAACGAGTACTGTTGGGTTTGGTGTTGCTGTTGTCAAAACTCTTCGAGGCCGATGCAACGAAGAGCTGTTGGCAAGCGGGTACAGGCCAGACCTTTCATGCAGCATAGAGTTCGTTGACTAGCTCGGGGATCATGGCTTAGGGTGCAGCCGACGCTTTTCATGCCTAGTGACTCTCTGACTCGTCTTGCATATGTCTTTAGAGGGAGCGAAGGCGTCACAAGCGGTTCTCGCGTGAGAAAAACGATCAGCATCGCGAGCTGTGGCACGTTCTAGCCGCAGGAGTCGAGCCTACAGTAGTGCTGATGGGGTAGCGCTTTGCAGCCAACGATTGACCAATCGACTACACTTCGGTACACATCCGAAAGGTGCCTCCGGTACGGAGACCCCGGCCTGCAGAGGAGGTGCGCAAAGGTTGTTACAAAGTGGCGTCCGGTTCGGTGTTGCTTGTGACAGTGATGCTGTGTCCTGTCTTCAGCTCATGCAGGTCGAGGCCAGAGTTGACGCCCGGCACTTCGAGTCCTTGCGCGCAACTCTTGATAACGAGAGCTAAGCAGGTCGCAATGCTTTCGTCGCTGTTCGTTGCCTGCCGCTGGCATGCAGCTACCGAACAATCCTGTCGAGTGTATCAGCTCGCTACTCCTGGTGTCCTCTCTTGAACCTGCAGATGAATTGCAAGACTGACGATCTCACATCAAGTCGAGATCCTGTCCGTTTGCAGCTCAGCTGCATCCTGCAGCTTGGTCTAGCGCGTTAGTTTCAGGTGCAACGTTTGGGTGTGGGCTCCCCGCATCTAGTTCGTGGAGACCAGAGCAAAGGATCCCATCACTATCCTGAATCAAGCAAGGCGGAGGCACCTGCAGGGTCTTGACATTACTGGTAAGAGCCATGAGTGGTGCAGTCGCTTGCTGAGGTGTCTTTGTTGGGACCTGCGAACATCGTAAGAATTGCGTATGAGTGGTTATCCAAGGTGAGGCTCCGCACCTGGCGGCGTTGCGGATACACGGCGCTGGGTTCGCAGGGACTGAGGCCGATTAGTGGACCGACCTGGGAAACCGTCCGAGAGGTTACTTTCTGCTGTCGCATTGCATGCATTGCGGGCACTGCTATCGACAGGTCGACCTTGTCACAACAACGGTGCTGCGGCAGCGTTGTCGCAAAGACAGACGTGCTTTTGCACTGAGGCTGGGAGACAAGTGGTTCGAGACAAGGAAAGTGCGATCGCTGTCGCGTTGTTATTGGCCCAAGCGCCCCAAGCCACTGCTTCTTTTGGCACGAGCGAATTTCACGATTCGGAGATTGGCAATCTCACAAGAAAGACAGCTGTTAGTACAACGCCAGGCTCTAGAAAACGAAACGTAAACATCAAGCTAAGCTGGTGACTGCCCAGCCACTTCCGTTAGACATGACACTGCCCGAGAAAACATTGCGATTGATAGCGTAGCGGTCAGGGGCCGTGCCAGCTCCTCATCTACCAAAGCTTCACGGTGACAGGTAACGGACACCAGCGGATGCATCGTTACATGCGACCGGCAACTGGAAGCCATCTGCGCGTGACGAAAGAATTGCTGAATGGTTGCTGCAGGCTCAGAGAGCCGGGATACCGTGATTGTCACTCGACGCTTGCGTCTGCGCGAGGCTGCCAGGTATCACGAACCATGGTCCAAAGCACCAATGCAATGCCTTTCGAGTGAAGTAATTATAAACGATTCATTGACCGGACGGAAGATGCTGACTTGCGACCTCACCGCTCGACGGCTTGGAAGAAACATGTCTCCCAAAGTTCGCCAGCGCAAACGCTGCGGGCGACCGCGCAAAACTTGCGCTCACAGATAGAAACGGTTGGCACGCGGTTCTCCACGGATCGGATCCTTAGCGATCTGGTAGTGCTTTGCATGACGTTCGGCCATCTTGCTTTTCAAGCACTGCTTCGTATCTTCGTAAAATCCTGCCAATCTCGATACCTGGCATTCTCCGGGTAGCATTGGCAATTCAAGTGGAACCGAGGGCAAATAAAGGTTTGCTCCGAAAAGTCTGTCTCGGAGTAGGGCCGCCAAATTTTGGTCCCTGTAGATCACTCTTCCGGCGGGAGACAGGCCTACCATGTTCGTGACGTCCTAGTATCACGGATTTCCTAAACACTGGCGAGGAACTGCGAAAGGGTGCTATAGGCCGAACATGTCCTGGAGAGCACGAAACACGCCCATCATGCAGACCCTTCGGCTACATTTACGATGACGAGAAAGTCTGGAATCGACCTGCAGCACTGGCGACAACATCTTGAGGCCAATTGCTGTGGGCCTAGATCGGCGTGCCGGACCTTGTATGCATATCGAATGCAGCAAAAGCAAAATCGACAATAGTCGGTCCGCACAGTGAAATCGCACCTGGTGAGGAAGTGCAGATTGCATTGCAGAACGCGTTGTACAAATGCCAGAATGCAGGCCCTGTTCTGGCGTCTTGAGACATCAGGGGGCTATGACGGTGCATCCCAGTACCATAATTCTGCAAGCACTTGTGAGCAACCAGCTGCGCTGTCCAGATCCTGCGGACGATCAATTTGAGGCTGTCGAAAAGTGAAATCTTCCAACATCACGCATTTCGATTCCAGGCGTAGACTGGACTCATCTGGGCAGACGCAACAAGACCGCTGCTTCGTCTCTCCCGCTTCTCCGCATTTCGCCTCGCAGGCCTATTTATGGTGGTGAGGACGAGCTCCTCGTTCTCGTACACGAATAGGGCAAGGCTCGCCGATAGCGTCTCTGCTCTGGGAAGATGCTGCTAGCCACGCAGGGGCAAGTTGACGCCTCTGGTGCGATTGGTCGCCAACTGCGGCATATCAAATACTGACTTGGCAAACCGGGGGCTTGGTGGACCCACCTCGAACGGTGCGTGTGAAACATGCTGTTGCGCATCCTCATGTGGACAGCTAAGCTATGGACTAGAGACAACTCTTGCTCGCGGGCTCGAGGACACTCCAGCGCAGACTCGGGAGCAGTATAACAGATTGAAGCCATCTGACCGCCGTCACGTCCGCAACTGCAGGGCAGAATGTGAATTTTGCCGGGTTGCGGCAGGGTGCCAAGACGATCTGGAGAGATGCATATCGCGTGCAGGCAACTCCAACGAGTGAAAATGCACGCTTTCGTGCTCGAGTCAGAACGCTGCAGGTGTGTGTAGGTCGTTTACAGACCGTTTCTTCTTCATGCATACGCAGCGATAAGGTGCATGCAGATGGTCGGCACGCAGCGCTCGAAGGCAGGTGCTGATAAGCCGCAGGAGCAGTTGACTTGGAGACTGTCGTCTGATGGGCAAGATGCAAGAAACTTGCACATGGCCTGTCCGCGGCGGCGCTCGTCATTATCGACATCATGGCTGCGCACGGTGTGGAGTGACCAGTCCTCGTGATGAATGGAGATCAGGCACAGTAAAGGAAATTGCGCACCTTGTCTTGACGCGCCACAGGCGTTCCTGCGTTTTCAGCACCGATTCCGCCAGAACACAGCAGCGCGACTGCTTCAATGGCCAATTCGCCTACGAGTAGCACGCATCTGAGTGCAAAATTATCGTCGTGACCGCGAACGTGAATTCACCACGCTCGCAGCAGCAAGACGGCGGCCGTGCAGGGATGCGAGCAACGGTACCCCTACCCTAGGCGCGAGTGTGGGCCCTGCCTGTCAAGCTCAGTCAGATTGCGTCCGTGCAGTGAAGGTAGCCCGTCTGCCTCCCAGAACAAAACCGTGCTCGGCCGCGCCGCTGCGCCCAGGTTGGCTATCCACGACACCTTCCGCTCCTCTGGTCGACTCCCCTCACCACCACACCCACACTGGAGCCGTCTTGTTGACCTCACGAACTCTGAGGCGACGTGCGGTATCTGTCCGCTCCTTTTCTGTCGTTCATTCTTTAATTTTGGGTGTACTGGCTTCACCCTCCGCACCCGCAGTAGCATTTACCTCCAGCAACCAGCACCCAGCAACCACCGCATACGATTGCTGCCTTTCGCCCTCGCTGCACCCCAAATCCGTACATTCGCGTATATTGTATGCAACTCGACCTCGGCCCTGCAATCTGCGCGCTGACCACTGTCTCTCGCTAGTGCTAATACTCGGGCGCCTTGTACCTCGACAGCGCTTGTCTCGTCTCACTACCGCCGTGCCCTCCACCTGTAGTCGCCGTGCTACACTAATTTCACAGTGTCTTCACCATGGCTGAAATTGCGCTGCCACGCCATCAGGCTACACAGTCGCAATCGGCGGGTGTAGGCCCAGCGCTCTACCAGCGTCGCCAGCAGCCCAATGTTGGTACGGTCGAGATGGTCCCCAACCCCGACTTCTCGTTCCCCATGCGAGGACCAGACACATCCTCGGCTGACTCGTCACCAACGAAACCCCGCCCGATGTCGATGCAGTACCCGGCTGCACGTAGAGGGTCAATGCCGCACGCCAGGCAGAAGTCCGTCAACGCATTGCCGGCCTTCTCGTTCAACCCCTCAGGCAACGCACCACCACCACCCCAGCAAACATCCCCTCCGACATCGCCGCTCCTTCCACCGACGACGCCTGCAAAGCCAATGCATGGCCACCGACGTGGCGGAAGTGAGCTCATTGGAGGAAGTGCTAGAACAGGCGCGACATTGCTGAGCAGCAGTCCTACCAAGGATGGTTCCCTTTCACCCCCCACATCGACACTACAGCCAGGCCCGCCTGCTGGACGTCGCGGGCACGCACATCGCCGCTCTGCTGCCATTTCGTCCCACGACCTGTCTGCTATCATGACTCCTCCAGTGCCCCCAATTCCTCCAATGCCGACTTTGACTGGCAGTGCGCCCAACACCCCTGCTGAGAACCTGAACGATTCCAAGTTCGGTCATTCAGTGAACAAGTCGATGTCTCAGCCTTGTCTGCGGACCAACAGTCCAGACGAAGGGTCCACACCACGTCCTCCCTCCAGAGCCCGTGTCGGATTCTCAGACAAGGTTGAATACATCAGGCCTCTTTCGACAATTTCGTCAGAGACCGAAGTATCTACAATCCGTGGACACTCGAACACGAACAGCTTGTCATCGATTGTTGGTGGTAACACCGTGAGCCCTCCATTCACACGTTCAGGTACCCTGACCCTGCCAACAGTAGAAGACGAGAGTCGACCTGGCACCGCTGGTGCTGTTTTGGACAAGATCCTGAGCAATCCTTTGATTGAAGAATCAATCGAGCGAAAGCGACCCATGTCTGCCGGACGTTCGCGGTCCGCCGGGCCCAGTCCAACTTCGCCTGACATGCCAACCAAGAGGCGAAGCTTCTTTCGTTTGGAGTCGAAGAGCAGCGACAAGTATCACCACAGAAGGTTGCCGACTAGCATCTCCGACCCAGCTCTCACGACCACCTTCAACTCGTCACCTCTGGCTTCACCTCTGAACGCAGAAACAGCGGAGGATGTGAAGTCAAAGTCAAAGAAGATCAGTCACAAGCCACGAAAGGTCAAATCTTGGGCCAATTCAATCATTCCAAGAAAGAGCAAGAAATCCAAAAAGCGAGCAGCGACCCCCGAGCAGCCAGATATTGAAGTGGAAGGCGAGGACACTGACTCATCGGACGAGCTTGGCTTTGATCACTTCAGCCCAAACTTCGACGACGATAACTCTGTCACCATTGTATCGCCCACAGCGGATACCGTTCCAGGACCCAAGATCGATACCGATTTTGCATCCTGGCAACCACGACAGCTCAAGCGAGTAGACTCAGATGTTATGAGCCCTATCATCGACATGGACGCAGCGCTCGGCCCGTTCCAGACTCCCAATGGCGCAGACTCGAGGACCCAAAAACGCGGATTCGCGGCTCACCGCCGAGCCATGCACAGCGCCAGTGGTTTCACTCCCAATCATCGCAGGACTGAAAGCGCCCCTGAGCTGGTGCCCTTCGAGTTCAGGCCTTCAGCTGCCACTAGCACCTCACCTATGGCCGACGTGTTCGAAGAGGAAGAGCCAGAAGAGGAAAAGCCTGAGTCGAGGAGAGAATCTGCCCCCACTTCCATTGCGGAAGAGCCTGAGAAGGCCGAGGAGCCGAGAATCCAGGTCGTGGAGACTGAGGACAGACATGATGGTCCAGCCATCAACTGGAACTTCAATGACGGTCTAGGCTTGAAGACACGTGCCGAGCCGCAACACTCGCCCATTATGGAGGAGCCACTGTCTCCACATGCCGTACCCCAATCGAGTGCCTCTCAAGTCGAGGTCGTGGAGGATTACGAAGAGCCCCGCACATCATCTCTTACGCACTCATCAGACTCCACTGTCACACCGCAGTCGACGCTGGAGGAGTTCAAGGACGCTCAGTCGACCATGTCTGTGCCGGCACCGCTCGCGCAGCAAAGCTTGATGACACCTAATACCGTCACCTCCTCCTTTGGCTCACCAGACTACCGCTCCAGTCAAATTTCTTTCGATACACCTCGTATCGGCACTGCTGCGTCATCTGTAACGGATTATCCAGCCATGCCGTCACCACGATTTGGAGAGCCTGGACCAGAGATACGCGACTCATCTGACGTACCATCCCTGACTTCTTCAAGGTCGACTATGACCAGCAATCTGCAGGGAACTTTCCATCTGCCCGCTCCTCGCAGGCCTGGCGATCGCTCGGCTTCGCTCTGCTCTACACCCAGCGAGGTCGAGCAGCGCCGCCGCAAGCGGTCCAGCATTGCTAGTCTTTCCCGTTTGATTAATGGATCATACGGTAGCGAGAAGAGCAAGTTGTCAATCGAACAGCGACCGCAGTCCGCTTACTTCGAGCCTGTTGCACGGGAGACTAAGAAGAAACCCAGGCGCCTCAGCAAGCTGAAATTCTGGAAATCATCGAAAGACTCCGCTTCTTCGTCCTCGCAAGCTCAATAAATCTGCTTTCACCACGACCGCCACCCGCTACTTTTTGCATATTATCACGTACTCTAATCCAACGGATGTACTTCCTTTTGACGGCATGACATAATGGTTCACCCCTATCATCGAGCATATATACATCACCACCTTCCCGCATGAAACGGAGTTACCAGCGAGGCTACGAACTTTTAATGGCGCATGCTTCTTTGCGATCTTGGAACGCGAACCGGACTTTCTTACTATCGTTGAATCAGCTTCTCTTACAAAAACATCGTTTGTGGGCCCTGGGAAGACGGGTATCCACGAGTCAATATGATCTGCGGTACCCGACCAGCTCTCTACGGCGGTATGTCTCTTTGGAGACAGCATCTTCTTTGTCTCTCATTCAGTGTATTTGAGGCATGGTCGGGTACTCTTTGGCCTTCTGTTTCAAGATATGCCTGCGCGGAAGCGCGATACGACAGATCTCTTCCTTCAAATACCTCATGTATGGCGGCGTTGACCAATTTGGTGGGGCGAGATCTACCAGCGACAAATAAGATAGTCGTGCATGGTGAAATGCAATGAACACATACACAAACCTATACCATGTTGCGCATATGCCTCTCCGATCCGCCACTCACTATTGTCAATCTAACGAATCCCCTCCGTTCACAACAAAAGCCGCAGTCGTCACCAGATTCGTCAACATCGCACACATGAACCCAATCGGCTCCCAGCGCTTACATATCGATTCCTTCGTATTGACCCCACCAGCTCACGCACGCCTCGCGCACGCTCAAGCACGGAGCCACTTCCTCGTCGCCATGCACAGCCACGCTTCCAATAGTTCGCGGAGATTACGAGGATCGGTCCTCCACATTCATCCATTGCGAGTCAGGAATTATGTGTTTCAAGTTATGCACGCGGGGTGGTTTTGTGAACGAGGATTAGCAAGGGCCAGATGAATATGCACAAGAACAAGCTCGCCGCGCTCGAATTTAAGACCGGGGACGGGAAGTCTTATGGCGCAATGAGACAGGCGGGTAGATCGTGCGACTGTGCGGGTTCGGCGGTTGGCCGTTGCACAAGTGTGAGAAACCATGGGTCTAAATGTGTGGAGTGTTTCAGGGTGATGAGGCGTGGGGTCAACTCGCAGAGGTACATGTGTACTTTGTGGATTGGTGAACAGGAGGTTGTATGTGGCCAGCTTGGGAGATGAAATGAGGAGTCGTTGTATCAACAGGACAATACTTCTGGCTGCCGTTAACGAAACGAGAGAGATAACGGATTTGTAGCATGATATTGACTAAGAAAGCTCGAGATACGAATGGGCAGGTGCGATACAAAGGTCGGTCATCAGTACGATTGCGCTGCCGGACGTCTTGAACCCATGAGAGTTTGACGTAGGACAGATGTGATGAGAGAGGTTCAAGCTAGATAGCCAATCATACACTAGCGTGGTTTGCGGAGGTGGCGTGGCCTCGCGCAGCTCGAGGCGCGTCACCCGCGTCCAACAACCCCACAGTCTACACAATCGCATCCACACTGCAACATGGCGGACGACGATAAGGAAAAGGCTGAGAAGGTCGCCGCAGCCAAGAAGCGTGTATGTTCAATCTCCTTTCAGACAAGCAGCGATGCCTCTTTTATAGCAACATCACTACGGGCACTGAGTGTGTGCTCGTACCTCTCGCGGCACCAGCGGTATATACACGCAGATTCCTGCGCGATCAACGAGGCTTGCTGACTTGAATACATAGTATGAACAATTGAAGAAGCAGAAGGCCAAGAAGGCCGGCGGTGCGAAGAAGAAGGACAGGAAGGAGGAAGCAGAAGCCACAGAAGAAGCTCCCGTTGAAGCCCCTGTTGAAGCTGAGGCTTCCAACACCCCTGCGCCATCTGAGGAGAAGATCGAAGATGCTCCTCCAGAGCCCACAGATCTACCGACCGAAACCGCAGAGCCTGGGTCTCCAGTGCCCACCGACGATGACGAGCCCACCGATCTACCGGTACCCAAGCCATCCCATGGCCGCAAACCTTCGGTCGCAATCGAGTCACGTCAACGGTCGGAATCTTTCTATCGATCAGGTGCTGGACCTGCGTCACCTACCGGTCTGACACCTGGGGGCGGTGTGTCGAGCGAGATCTACCGTGAACAGGTCCAGAAGATTGCGGAGCTTGAGTTGGAGAAGATCAAGTTGACAGCCGAGGTCGAAGAGTACAAGACGAAATGGGAGAAAGATGAGGAGGAGCTCGAGGAATTCAGGGAAGGCAAGGGCGAAGCCGTGATTGCGCTGGAGAAGAGCAAAGAGGCGGATAAGCTGGTGCGTACCTCGATATTCAGCGATGTTAGAAGTTGCAGGCTAATATCTAAGCAGAAAGCAGAAGTCGAATCACTCACACGACAACTTTCGCAGCTACGAACACAGACCGAGAAGTCCACTCGCCGCGCCTCTGCTGCTTCGCCTAGTCAAACCGAGTCGATCGATGATCTGAACGCTCAGATCCTTTCGAAATCAGGAACGATTGAGTCCTTGGAACTGGAGATCTCGAAGGTCAACACACAACTGACCGAGCAGACGAACAAGAACAACCAGCTTCAATCGAAGGTATCGAGTCTCGAATCGGCGTTGCAGAAGGCAGAGCAAGAGGCTAGTTCCACCAAGACAGAGCTGTCCGACTTGAAAGCGAGTCTCGACAAAGCCAGCGAGCAGGCGGCTAAGGAGGGCTCAGACCGTGACTCTGCGCAGACGCGAATTGCCCAGGTTGAAGCAGAGCTTGGCACTGCGAACCGCAAGGCCTCAGATGCTATCTCGAGAGCCGAGTTACTCGAAAAGAAGATTGAAACGCTCACTCAATTGCATCGGGACAATGACACGCGCAATCAGGCGCGTGTGCAAGAGAGCGCCAAGATTGAGCGCGAGGCTGCAGAGCTCCGGACTCGTGTGACTGGCTTGAGCAACGAGAACGCACGCCTACGTGAAGCTGAGCAACGTCGTCGGAAAGCGAATCTTGATTCTATCGATGACTCCAGCGTACAAGAGCTTGAGGATGAAGAGCGCGATCGTCTAATGGCTAAGGTCCGCGAATTGGAGGAGGAAAACTTTGAACTTCGTCGTGGCGTGTGGCGCGACCGCCGCACTGCCATGCAGCCTTCCATCGACGATGCCGATGCCTCACAGCCATACACGAACTCTGGCTTCGACGAAATTGATCTCTCAGGCGCTCCGCCAACACGACCTGTAGGACAGAATCATTCCTCATTCCAAGACGTCATCAAGTCTGGCATCTCTGCATTCACCGGCCAATCACAACACCCAGCGCATAGGCGCAGCGATGCTGCAAACCGCGGCAAGCCAAGAACAGAGAGCCTTGCAAGTCTGCCAAGCTTGGATGACTTCGAGTTCGACGAAGATGCGTTCAAGAAGGCACAAGAAGAGGAGGCAAAGAAGAGGCTAGAACGCATTAGGGAGACGAAGAGAGGCCTGAATGACTGGAAGGGTTGGAAAGTAGATGTCGTCGATATCAGAGTCGGTATGGGCGGCGTGTTCGAGATCTAGGTGCTGAATGCAACCGCTCCCACCACCATGCATCGATTCCCCTCGACACCGTAGCACTCACTCATGCTATATTTTGACACTACTTGGATATATGCGATTGTTGGTCAGACTATCTAATATTTAAAGGGCCTGATGTGTTCACTGACAGATAAACATTGCCAAGTTCTGCAGCTGAGCTAGTTACGAGCACCGAACTGATCGCCTGGTGCTCATTGCGAGTGGTATTGGCATCACCGCAGTCCTTCCGTTCATCGCGCATCATCCCGACATCTCTCCTCACTAGAGTGTGAAGGCCTCAAGTCAAGGGTCAGTGGATGATCTAGCCACGGTCCTGGAAAGCCTGGGGAAAAGAATGTGAGCGTTGGTGCGAGGCTTGACGTTGGAAGTCTACTTAAACGCGAGGAGACTGAGGGGTAGAGCAAGATAAGTGCTGTAATTTGTAAACCCAGTAAATTACGTGACGAGGTAAGAGAGCTGGTAGTAAGAGGGCAAGATTGTCTGAGAAGCCGAGGCATGTCGAGGCGTTGTCGTGGTAGGGGGCCAGCACACGGTCTACGACGATGAGCGCGCACGCAGAACAATAACTGTGTTACGTGTCTTACTGTCAAGTAATGAAGTTCCGCAAGCTCTTTCGTCGAGGACTTGACGAATGCGGCGTTCTGAGTTCTCGATGGGAGACTGGATCACGACACAGCTTCAAAAGGAAAATTCGCGGATAGGCCGCTTGTGATACCATTTCGTTAATAGCAGTGGGTAGATCTTCACAACTGTGTATATGCACTCTTGCCTTGTTGTGAAATCACGCCTGCCTAGATCGTCCCGGGCTACGAAAATTTAAGCACAGAGCGGTGTTTCGCGGTCGGCTCGCATTTCATCTGGGGATTCGAACAGAGGGAACTCCAGAGGGGGATAGATTGAAGACTTTCCAGTTGCTGTGAGGCTTCTAGCGGAAAGACTTGGGCTAGGTGGAGAAGACGCGGGAGTGGAAGGAGTTGTTGGTTGCCTGGCACATCTGAAATGGGTCTATGAACAATCGCCTTTGACGCATAGATCTTGATGTAGAAGACGAATGTGTAGTATTGAACTAGTCTGATCCGAGCATCCGGCATTCACGAGTAGTCTCACATACTAACCTGTGTCATACTAACATCATCAAACCAAAGCCTCGCCCTCGCCCCTCCACTCCCACACTGCACACTCAACCTCAACACGCCTTCCGCCGCAGCCGTCTTTGCCGCCACAATCCTCCCAGTATCCTCGCCATAGCTCGTCCCAGGCTGAAACCCAAACACACTCTGGCCATTGTAATTGACCGTAACATCGCAGTTTCCATACAGCGCCTGCTTGCTCCACACGGACACGTCGTACGCTTGCCCCGGAACCACGGTGACGGTCTGAGACATGTCCATGAGCCAGTAGTTGTTCGTCGATTCACCTTGGGCTTGGAAGCTGTGGTCGCCGTTGTAGGGGCTGGCGGTGGATTGGCCGGTTACTGTGCCGGAGACGAGGGCGAAGCCGGATATGGTCCAGGGAGTGTAGCTGGTGCCTTCGAAGTCGCCGTTGGCGATGACTTGGGTAGGGACCGGGACGGAGGTTGATGTTGGTGTTGGTGTTGATGTTGAAGTGGGGGTTGCGCTTGGAGAGGAGGATGATAATGTTGCAGACGTACTAATGGGACTCGAGACTGATGAGGATGGTGCTGTTGGCGACGGAGTTGATGATATAGCTGACGAGGAAGATACTGGAGGAATAACAAGTGCAATCGCTATTATGCGTTAGCAAAGATGTCATGTATACATTTTAAGGGTATAAGAAGCGTGACTTACCATCGGCATTCTCACTTGCGCCTGCTCCGTTGTTCTTATCTTTGAGGTAGCAAGTTCCAGCCCCTGGGCCCCCATTAAAACTCGCTGCAACACACTTGCTATCCCTTACACATGCCTGCGCACACACCGGCAGACTGTCTGCCCACAAGCTAGTGAAGTCCCCTCCGTAGTAGTCAGTGCTGCAAGAAAGAGCGTAGACTTGTGGATCAGTCCCACGGATCATGCAACCATCATTCTCAGGACAACTAAACGCAGTTGGACAAGATGTGGGTGTACCTGGAGGGCTAGGGGTCGGAGCAGGTTCGCGGGAAACAACTACCACGCCAACAACTCCATCACTAAGCACGTAATCAGCACAAGTGCTCTTGGTCCACGATTAGAAAGACTTGCTCTACTTGAACAGCGTTCAAGATGCTCTTCATGTAGCAGTCTCGACCTCTGTAGCTGGCGCCAACGCAATTGCTTGTTGCTGCGCAGACTCTCATACACCCCATCAGAGTCGACGTTTGCACTAGCTGCAGATCTCCCCCGTAGTAGCCATTCCCGCAATGCACTTGCAAAGAAGCGCCACTCGAAAGGTAAGCGCAGCTGTCGTCCTGCGGGCATGTAGGTGTCACAGGACATGTTGGCGCTGTTGCTCGGAGAGCAAGTGCTGCGGCTTCGAAGAAAGGCGCCATTGGCAAGACGAAGCGACTGACTGAGCAGCCCACCGTGATCGAGAGAGGTTGATGAACAGTAGGGACTGGACCAGAGGGCTGCAGACCAGTCAAGTATAGTTACATGGCAGCCTACATTTCGCTAGTGTAGGGAGTGCCAAGCTCGAGAGGTCGAAACAGGAAGGTGATTTGGTCTTTAGGCCGTTCTCGATGGTTTCTGGCAAGGTTCCATCACGCGTGAGGCTGAAGCCTCGTCCGATTCGGGCTTGTCTTGGGAGATAACCGCAGAGGGAGAATTGGGACTCGAAGGTGTTGTTTCTTTGGTCCTCAATGTGCGACGCACCTGCTCACGAGCGCACCGGGCAGATCAAACTGAAGCTTTCCACACCACGACTGCCATTCGAGCCCGAGGCGAGTGAGCGGGCCGTCATCTTGTATGCCGGAGGCTCTCGAGTGTTCAGGAGTAAGAGCGTCTCTATCGCGCATGGACTGTTGTCCAGGTCTGAGGCGCAGGTACGAGGATCACTAGCGTGTCAACTGGCTTGGCGGACGAGGCTCGTCGATCTATTTGACCGATGACTAAACGAACCTGCGAAGCATGCTGTGCTGAGTATGATAGATCGGGTCAATATGTCAAAAGTGCGCAACCGCTGGGGTATCATTAAACTCACGTAGGACTCAGATACAATGCAATATCCTCAAACACCATTCCCACTCAAGACCATCTCACGTGCCATTCACCCACTCTTTCTCCATTCCCTGATACCCCACAACATCCCTCTCATGCCCCAACCACTTCGCATTCTCCCACGGGCTGAAAACCGCCAACACCTTCGCCTTAACCAGCCCCAACGGCAGCGGCCCAAACAACCTCGAATCCCGACTCCACTCCAAATTATCCCCCGCAATCCAACAATGCCCCTCCGGCACCCTCACAACCTTCTCCTTGACATTCGCCCAATCCCCCTCCCGCCCATCCTTCTCCAGATCCCCGTCTTGCCGCGCAGAGCTCACGACGCTGACGAAATCGCCCGGCATGCCGATGATGCGCTTGCAGCCTCGCTGGTGCGGGAAGAGCGGGTGCGTGTACGTTATCACGTCGCCGACTTTGAGGCCGCGGCCGCGTCGGTAAAGGGTGGAGTATAGGATCCAGGGGCGCTTGGTGAAGGAGTGCGGGATCGTGGGGACCATGCTGACGCCGCTGGTGGGGCCGATCCAGCCGATGTGCGTGCTGAAGATGTGGAAGAGGAAGGCACCTTTGAGGAAGGTTTTGCTGGCCCCTTGGGTGTGTTAGAGTGGGCGCGGGTTGGGGGGTTGGTGAGAGTGGGGACGTACACCAGAGGTCGCGGCGGTTGGCGCCGAGGAACGACATCGAGAAGATTGTAGCGGGATGCGTGCTACCGTGTGAGCATGTTTCTGCTGCGTCGGACTCGCTGCGCACAAGATGAGTGGTGCTGTGTTGTGACGATGCTGCGAGCTTCAGAACATCGGGCCTAAACTCCGGTGCTAGTTAAGTCCGTGTCCTTACAAAATGCTGGGCACGTTCAATTCACAGGCCACGACTTTGCACCAATCACGATGCTCGTCCAAGATGAAGTCGTCGGGTTGCAAAACCCAGAACAGGCTTCTACAAGGTGATATGGTCTTATTGCAAGCTTATGCACACAAGCACTGACACGTGAAAGGCCTGCGCCAACCGGACTCAACGCGGACGCCACCTTGAACGATGCTGTAAGAGGTGCTTCCATTCCCTAGTCTCTTTCAATCATTCCAAAATGCACATCATGAACCTGCTCGCCATCGTGTCCTGCATCCCCCTTTTTCTAAGCCATCCCAGACCTAATAACAACCTACCACGACCTCAACCCCACCACGCCAGACATCCTCCATGAAGAGCCCTCACCCCTAGAATTCATGCGCTACGTTGCACGCAACAGACCCTTCATCATCAAAAATGGCGCCGCCAACTGGAAAGCCCTCAAGCAATGGAACGCCGCCTACCTTAAGGACGTCATGTCCGGCCAAACCGTCAACGTCTCCCTAACACCCCACGGCAACGCCGACTCCATCGTCTCCCTCCCCAGCGGCGGCCACATCTTCGTCAAGCCCCTCGAGCAAACCGAACCCTTCACCACCGTCCTGGACGCTATACGCGCCCAATCACACCCTACACCCAGCGGCCAGCCAATCCGCTACGCGCAAACCCAAAACGACAATCTCCGCGACGAATACAGCGCCCTATTCGCCGACGTCCCGTCCAGCATACCATTCGCACGCGTTGCACTAGGCCAGGCCCCCGACGCAGTCAATTTCTGGCTCGGCAGCGCAGCGAGCACGACGGCGCTGCACAAGGATAACTACGAGAACGTGTACGTGCAGATCCTAGGAGAAAAGCATTTCGTGCTGCTCCCGCCCGTGGACGCGGCGTGTGTCAATGAGCGCGCGGTGCTGGCGGGTACGTATGTGGAAGACGAGGAGGGGTTGAGGATCCGGGTCGATGAGCCGCGGGCTTATGTCCCGTTTGCGATGTGGGATCCGGATCGGCCGGGTGTGAATGCGACGAAGTACTCGGAGCTGGCAAGGCCGATGCGTGTCACGCTTTGTGAGGGGGATATGCTGTATTTGCCTGCGCTGTGGTATCACAAGGTGTCGCAGAGTTGCAATGAGGAGGGGCTGTGTTGCGCGGTGAATTACTGGTATGATTTGGATTTTGCGGGGGGGTTTTGGAGTACGGCGGGGTTTGTGAGGACTGCGGGGTTGCTGAGTGTGCAGGAGGAGGTATGAGGGGGATGGGTTTGGGGGTGAGGATTGGTGTTTGGTGAGTGGTATGGGATTAGCCCCATTGGAATCGATCTTCGTCGACTATGGTGCCTTCTTCCCAGCATTTTTCTACCCATCCGACCCCTACGATCCGAGACATGCCTGCTGTATTGCTCAGCCCATTACTGGCTGCGTTCGTGTGGTCTGCAACCAGCATATGCGTTACTCCCCTGGCTGTCTCTCTTTCCACTACCTCGCCGCATCCGAATCGGATGTAATTCGCCGCTACTTGACTCCTCAGCTTCCAAGCTACATCGTCGCTTTCCACGAGCGTCATTTTGACATTAATAAACATGTAGCTCTTCAGTTTCGTGACCTCCTCGCCATGTCCTTGCAGCTGATTCAAGAAGCTCTGTTTGTCGAAAGTCTTCTTCTTCGGCCTCCGCATGCCGTCCAACAGTCTCCTTAACTCGTCCACATCATCGATATCTCTTGCGTACGCGTCGCCGTTACCGTCAACATGGCCCTCGACGACATCCAAGTCGCCGTCTTTGAGGAAGAATAAGTGACGATTTGGCTCGAAAGGGAGGAGGTACGGAAGCGCTGCGTCGGCTTCGTGCTGTGCGATGCAGTCTGAGATCCAGATTGGCTTGATAATGTTGTTCGAGTTGCGTTTCTCGAGGGAGGCGACTTTGATGAGGCGTTTGTCGGCGATCACAACGAGAGTTTTGTCAGGAGTGTCGCGCTGGACGAGGGTTCCACCATTGGCTTTGATGGCGGCTTCGAGGTCGGCTTTGCTTCGCTTGATGGGGTGGAGTTGGTCGGTCATGACGAAGAAGGTTAGTCCTTCGAAGAGCTGAGATGCTGGACCGGCGTAGGGGGTCGTGAGTGTCTCGTTTCCGGCGATCACCAGAGGCTTCTTTGTAGTGCGAGCCTTCTTGCGACGACCTTGTTCGATCTTGAACTCCTGCTGTTTCTCTTCGAGGGTTTCTTCGACTGTGGTCTGCAACTCGATCCATTCGTGGATACTCAAGGCTTGGTCCCATCGCTTATCCACGCGCAGACGCTTGAAGCGCGGGAAGCGGAGTGTGCGACCTATGCGGAACTTGTCGCTGCTCTCGACGCTTGCAGCCTTACATTCTAGTACAACCGAGTCGCTTGGTAAGATCCACTGATCGGGCCGCTCGTATTGACGGTTCTCTGCGTGGCCACCCAGTTCGATGGTAGGCGGTGGTCGCTTATGATCCCAATCTTTCCATTTGCCCTCGGTGCGACCTCGAATGGCGGCATAGTCTTCACGACTAAATCCACCGCCCACCTTGAAGAACGAGAAGCATTTTTCATAGTCGGGGTCGCCCGGCTTAGCATGTTGCCTGACACGAAGTCCGAGGAGAAAGGAAGAATGCGCGCCACCGCGATGGCCTGAACCGTAGTAGCCGCCGATGACGACGCAGTCAAGAGACTCGCCATACTCGGACATATACTCCGGCTTCACTTTCATCCAGTCGTTGTTACGTGCGTTAAGGCTATACATGGAGCGGGGGTTCTTCAGGATGAGGCCTTCCGAAGACTCGGCGACTACCTTTCGTAGGGCTGGTTCGACTTCTGTGTGCGACCGCGCGTCGATGTAGGGGTGAATCTCTAGACGACGATGGACATTTTTGACGGCGCCCTCCAGTGCTCGACGGCGGTCCCGCAGCATGTAAGGGGTCAGAAGCGTATCGTTGAGGTAGACACAGTCGAATATGCGGAAGACGGGACGCTGACCAGTCTTCTTGTCGGACTTGTTTTCTTTCTCTGATATTGCTGCAGACTTCAGTGTACCAAAGCCGACGATGTGATCTGTTTCCATATCCCAAGTTATCATCTCTCCGTCGAGGATGATATTGCGGATGTTGTTCCCAAATGCATCTGCGATGAACCGTGTCAACGCGCCAGCCTCCTCGCCCTCGAGGTGCTTGCCATACAGATAGGCGTAGTCTTTAGCTTTGCGCGACCAGAAGCCGAAGAGTCTGCCTCCTGGTGCTTCGGGATCTTCCATCATATGTAGTTGCATGCGCTCTCCATCAAGCTTCTCTTCAATCCAGAAATTGTCATCGTCAGGGTTTTGCTGAAACCGTGCGACAATCCTCTCGAATGAACCGACCTTATCTTGGAACTGCGCCAGTTGGGGCTGAAAGCATTGCATCACACTGAGACCCGTGTCATCACCTTCGAGTCGGACCATAGGATCGTAGAGCTCCCAGCATACTCGTCTGAGATTGGAAGAGATGTTAAAGAGTTGCTCGGCATCAGGATGCCACATGTCGAGGAACGTCTTCTCGGTAGCACCGATCTTCATCTGACGAAGAATCATGCGGATGAGCCAGGTCATCTCTTCAGCGTTCATTCTCCTATAGAACCTGTTGAAGATTTTGACTTGCTCGTCCTCGGAGCCGACCTGTGACAGCTTGTCCAGGGCATTATTTACCTCGGCGATGCTCATGTCACTGTACTGCGTTCGCATCTGTCGCGTGGACAAGACCTCGTAACAGCGCCCCGCAAAGTCGCCAGCAGTCGACGATGCAGCACGATAAAGCTGGCCTGGTAGCTTCCAGTTAAGCATCTGCTTAGCATCCTCTGACTCTTTGCTGATTTTGGTGAGTTTGATCAACACTTTGGCAATGGCCTTCTCTTTGAGGCCGTACATGGCGCGATCACGGTCCTTCTCAGGTATGATCAGGCGCATGGCTGGGTAGAAGTCGTTGCCTACATTCTTGCGCCAGTCTTTGATGAAGCGCTCGATGATGTTCCGCTTGGCTTCATGAGGTGAGAGGTTGGAATGACCTGAGGGTCCAGCTTTTCGACGTGGTCCCACAGGGTGTTTCCGTTTCTGTGTGTCCATTAACGGATCAAACAGCTCTGTGAACAATGTGTGGAATGGCGGCGTCTTGTGCTCGTTCAAGGGCCGTGCTGGGTACTTGTCGATGAGCTGATCCTCCTCATGACCGTACATGAGAGTGTTCTCATGCACCGCCTCGGGGTCGGGCATCGCAACATCGCCGCCCATCGTGGATGCATCGAGGTGCGAACGGCGAGGCGGGGTGTTTATGTTGGCAAGTCGAGCAGGCAACGGCGCTGGAAGGCAGGCAGGCAGGCGCGACTCGGTGTCGCGCTGTCACGTGTCCTCTAGGGTTGCATCCGGCTTAGGTTCACTTTATTACGGGATACGAGCGCTGTGATCGGACGTTGGACATGGGCATGTTGTCGTGAGGGCATGCGGTTCCACTTGCATTTGTTTCTCCTCCTGTCACTCGCTCAGCCTGGCTTTTGTTCTTTGATACACTGCGCTTCGCCCCCAAAACCCAACCACGGCCATCCAACACATCCGTCAGGTCCTCAGTTCGATGGGTAGCAGATGAGCAGCTCCGCCCGCAGCCGCAGCCTCGCGCCGCACTCGACGGGCGTATCGGAGACGCAGCACAACGTCCGCGATGCAGCCCTGATTGGAGCCTCGTCAGCCTTCGCCCGGCCGCCCGCCAAACCTCAGCACCTCACCAACACATACACGGGGAGCAGCCATGGCGCGCTCCTTGCTGCCACCAAAGTAGGCACCGGGCGGCCAAGCACTTCGGGCAGTGCTGCTCCGTTGCAGAGAGATTACTCCGGCGGCAGCGCGCGGAGCGCAGGCAGGCCGCAGCCCTCGCCGCAGCACGTCAGCAGCTCGAGCTCGCTCGGCGTGCCGGACACACACGTCGACGGCGCACCTTCGCCGGCACACACGGCGGCCACATTGGCGGCTGCGCGCCTCAGTCCCTTGCGACCAGCACCCCAGGCCCGAGGTCCCGCCATGGTCAGCGAGCGCGATGCGAACGAGCGCGATGTGCTGCCGCCGTCCGGGAGCGTGGGGAGCGCGCTGGCGAGGCTGGAGCAGCGGAAGCCCACCCAGCAGCCATGGCCGCGCCCGCAGTTGCGCCCACAGCCGCGCAGGAGGAGGGACAGCCTGGGCTCGCAGTCCGCTGCAAGTGCAGCAGCAGCCAGCACAGCGCCGCCAGACAGGCCGACCGACGACACCCCCATACCGCCCACCAGCTCCCTCGTCACCATGTTCGAACAAAATCGCCCCGTCACCCCTATGCAGCCGCCCGCCGCGCCCTCGGTCGTCGTCAAGAATTCTCCGCCCCCTGTCAGATCGCCCAAGCCCCAGCGCAGCTTCACACTCCCTCCAGAACCGCAGAACGAGGCTCCACTGGCCAGGAAGAGGACCAACACCCCGCCGCCGAAGCCCAAGTCGAAGCCATCAATCGAGATGCCACCGCCGCCGGCTTTCGACGGCACCAAGGAGACGTCTCGATCTTCCCTCTCGCAGACCCAGACGGCTCCACTGGAATCACCACCGATCAAGCAGAAGCCCATCCAGCTGGCAGCTCTCAACACGAAAGCCACCACCGGACCCCAGGGACGACCCAAGTCGCAAGAAGCCAGGCGCTCGGCAACCTTCAATAGGCGGTTGTCGACGTCGATCGAGAGCAATGCGCCCTCGTCGCCGGCATCCTTCAAGTCGGCAAGGGAGGAGCAGGAAGAAGACGAAAAGACCAAGCTCACCATACCCCCTCCACTCGAGGAGGGGGAAAAGGCAAAGCCCACACTGCCTCCACCACGGCGATCAAACACCCGCAAGGCCGAATCTGTCCCCGCAGACGCAAAGCTTCTAAAACCTTCTCCCCCTCCACCACGCCGCCAGGGCAAATCTGCATCCCCCCTTCCCGCACCGGATCGTCTGCAACCCCAGCGCCTCTCCCCGCCCAACCGCCCATCCTCAGCCACCGGCTCCATCTACCACAACCCGTACCAGCGCGAGTCCGTAAAAGCAATAACCAAGCACATGACCGGCGAGTCCTTAAGCAGCGCCATAATGGGGGCCGCACTGGCCTCTTCGCGCAACACCTCCCCCGCACCACCTCCTGCAATGGAGCCTCTCTTCCCTCCGCGAACCGCGAAACACCACCACCACCACCACCACCCGTTCCACCGGTCTCCCTCGCCGCAGAAATCCTCTCCGCCAAAGACTACCGGCAAGCTGCGCACAACACTCCGCAAACCCCCTTCCACACCATCAAGCAGCGACGACGAGATAGACTTCAAGGGCAAGGGAAACAGGATGCTCGGCATGAAAGTCCGGAAACACCCAAACAAGCACCACGAGGGCACCCGCAAGCGGTGGCGCGACGCCATCACCGAGCGCGAGCGCAAGAGGTACGAAGGCGTATGGGCCGCAAACAAAGGCCTTCTCCTCCCACCCGCGCAAATCTCATCCCGCGGCATCATCGAAGACGACGATCCAAGCCAAGACGTCGCGGGCCTCGTCGTCCGCGAGATCTGGCGACGCAGCCGCTTGCCCGAGCACGTGCTCGAGGAGGTGTGGGCGTTGGTGGATAGCCGCGAGGTCGGGCGGCTGACGCGGGTCGAGTTCGTGGTCGGGTTGTGGCTTGTGGATCAGCGGCTTAAGGGGAGGAAGTTGCCGGTAAGGGTTAGTGATAGTGTGTGGTCGAGTGCGAGGGGGTTGGGGATCAAAATCAAGGTTAGGACGTGAGAGGGATGGGCAGTGTGTGTGTATGCATTGCGCGGTGTTTTGCTTTTGAGATACCCATGGTTAATTCTGCTATCTTTTTTTTGGTTGGGATCCTTGTGGTCTGCTGGGGTGGTTTGGTGAATGTGAATGACGGACTCCATTTTATTTCATCCCTATCTTGGTTACTGCTCACGCTATGCCTCTCAGACCCTGCCATCGCACCATCTTGGTGAAAAATATTCATACTTGCGACCTGGATCCGCAGTCCCAGACTCGGTACAGATTGGGTCTCTTGAGAAAGTTGAACCAATTTCTCCACGCTTGAGGACGCAGTACCTATCCGATACTCATCACGGCCTCGTCCTAAAACCTCGATCTACCAACTATACTCTCTACCGGTCTAGACACTACCACATACATACACAGTATAACACGTAACCTCCGCAATATCCTCATTACCATCACCAAAAAACCTCGCGTTCCCTCTCCTTACATCACATATCTCCACCCTCAACCGCTCACAGGAATAATCAAGCTCCAGCATATACCTTACTAGAGTGGGGGGAATATGCGGCAAGACTATATCTGCGCCTCGATGGGCCGGGATGAAGTGCGAATATATGCTATACACGCCAGGTGTCCCGGTCTCGACCAGCGAGCGGTGAGGCGTCTATCCAACAGAACGATGCGCTTAGGCAGACTGCTTACGACTGAAGACGGCTGCAGCAAATGAAGCAACACCTTACCGGGAAGACTCGTTCTGCAACCTTCCCACACTAGACAGCGGTGCAGCCGCGCACCACGTGCCCCGATCCTGACCGCGACGTAGCGCAATTCACTGCACCCTGACTAGTCTCGTTCGACTACGGTTGTTCTCATCCTTACTCCCTCACTGTTCCGCACGACGCCGCGAAAGTCGGCACGGGACGAAGCACGTCGCCGTTGCGTTAGTGTATGTTGTGGAACCAGAGCTTACGGTGTGAAGTGACAGGGAGAGTACACAAAGATGTGGTGAAGCGGTGGAGGAACGTTGCAGCGGATGACAAGGAAGGAGGTGGAGGGGTTGATGTGTAAACTGGGGTTACGGTGGGAGGGTGGTGGAGCGATGCTCCCGGGGAGGCGGAGAGAAAGAGGGATGGAGGCAGTGGGATGGGATTGTTTGGTTACACCGATTAGTGCGTACGGTACGGTGCATGAGAGTTCTGTTGCTTCCCGTTAAGAGCGCAAGATGACTTCGTCTGTAGGTCGAAATAATCGGTAACTACCCGATAAAAGCGCGGTGGGACTATGCTAGAGCAGCGAGCCGTATGTGCAGGATGCGCGATGGCGCGACGACACATTAACGATGTACGAGGAAACATGTCACTTTTAGCAAAGAGTTTCGAGAGAGGCGGGGTCTGGCCCCGGTTATGTCTCACGAGATCCCCGCATACTGGAGACGGATGATGATTGAGTTTAGCAGAGAGAGAAAGCGTAGATCTCCAAGTCACTGACGCAGTGACGTGGCTGACTAGAGACCATCTCCAGTCGCATACACACTACGCTCCCCCAAACCCCCAGCTACCTGGCTTCCAAACGGTACATCTGTCAATCCACCGCAGCTCTCTATCCAAAAGCATTGCCTCGTTCGACTTTCGCATCGAAATCCCCACCCCACACTCCTCCACTCATCACCCTCACTCCCCACCCCCCAACACATCCACACCCTCAGTCCCCCTCTTCTCCCTCAGCCTTGCAACCCTGCAATTAAGCTCTCCCTCCGTAATACTCGGTGGCAAATAGCGCTTAAGCCCAACAATCCCATAATCGCGGCGGTCAGAGCGCAGCAGCATTGCAGAGAAGTACCTCCTAAACCCGCCATTCGAGGCTGGTTTGTTGACAGCATACTGAGGGTGCTGAATCGGCGTCCGACACATGGGGCATTTCTTGTGGTTGGCGCCGTGGTGGGAGAGGACCCAGTGCAGAGTGCAGTAGCGGTGGAAGTAATGGCCGCATTCGGCGAATGTGAAGATGTCATATTTGAGCGCCGTGAGGCAGATGCCGCAGTCTTCGAGTTCGGGGGTGGTTGGCTGGTGGGGAGTTTCGGATTCTGGGGGAGGTTTGGGCGAGGGGATTGATGTTGGGCTGGAGCTGGGCATTTTGATGGGAGGGTGGGTTTACTTGGGTAGCTGAAGAGGGTTACGAGATTGCTTATAAGACTGCGGTGAAAGCGGCTTCTACGCTCCAGCTGCCTTTAGGGGATTCCGTATTGTAGCACAAGATGCGAAGTGCGAGATAGCGATCGTCGGTCTACTAATAGCTTCCCGAGACAAATGAAGCGGGAAGCCGCATGTCTTTTCATAGTGTGCAATCTAAACGGCTCCAGAGGCAGCTCCACGGATTCAGGCATCCATATATCCCAGTCGCTAGGGTGGTTGATGAATGGAACAGTATGTAAGAGTCTACTGTATACAACGTCAGCTGCAAGTGCGATTCGCTGTTCCGACTTGTTGCAATCAGTGCACAACTTTTAAGGTACGATTTGTGAATACCTTGGGTAGTCATTCCGTATCGCTTCAAAGCTCGGCTGCTCTTCTATCTGCCGCAAATGCAGAACCAAGTCTCTCGCCTTCTTAGTGGTCATACAGAATGAGTTTGAAGAAGTGAGTTCCTATTTGTCGTCGCCCCGGGTCATAACGAAGTCTGTGAGAACCCATCCAGCAGCATTTGGCCCAAGTGAGAATCAGCAGTGCTTGAAGACGTAGGCAGACCTCTCCTCAAAGGCAAGAGGTCTCACTTCCATCTTCCAGTAACCACTCAGCGTCTTTCAGGCTTTGAGTCAAATTAAATGGCGTTGTCGGCAATAATCGCGTTCTGGCCTTATTACTCATTTCAAGCTGCGCCCTCCCGTCTGAACCCTGTCGATTCGACGTGTCGTGCACACGTCTTCTTGTCAATATTGGTGGAGATGACTAGATCCAGTACATGGATCCAAAGGTGTCTAGACCTCAAGCAGAGTCCAAGGGCACCGGCTGCTAGCCTTGCCCTCGTTACGACGTCTTATCACGTCGGCATCGTTTCATGAGCCGTCATATTTGTTCTCTCAGCTATCTCGCAACATTCAGAGCATCATGATTCTGATAGCGTTCGGCAAGCGTGCTCTCTATGTGGACACGGTGTGCCAGGAGAAAGTCTGGCCTTGGAGAACATGCCTGTTACTATAACCAGGAATTTACCGTCACGCTGACTCAGATGGAGCACGCGTTGAGATATTAATCATAAAGATCATAATCTGATTCATATACAGACGCCATACATCGTCAGAAGACCGCCAAATGGCGAGCGCGAGATAATCTCAGCAACCGAACTCCCACGAGACATCGGATCACAGCTTCTTCAGCTCGGGTGTCCCTTGAGCTCGCGGCTCCGAGAAGCGAGTCTGCACAAAGCACTTGAGTAAGCCGCCCTCACGCTTCTCCTGCATGTAGTATGCCTTGGCAATATCCTCGATGGTGAGACGGTGCGTCACCATGATTGTTGGGTCTATTTCTCCGCTTTCGATTTTCGGCAGAATTTCGTCCCAATCTGTGCGAAAAGTCAGTGGATTCTCCACGGAGACGTGTGGAAGAGCTTACATTTCTGTGCAGGTGCTTGACCGCATCCTACGAGTGTGATGCCGCGCTCCATAAGTGCTCCGATGTTGAAGTGATTCGTGACTGCGTCCAAGTCAGGAAAAGCAAGCGCGAGGTGGGTGGGAGTACTTACAACCAATATAATCGGCGATGAGGCCGATTCTGCCAAACTTCCGGGTTGAGAAGATGGCCTCATTGACCATCTCAGAGGTGTCTTGCTCCATGCCGGAAGCCAGCTCTAGCTTGTGGGTCCAGCTCTTTGCATACTCGCCGCCGCTGGCTTCGATACAGACGTCCACGCCACCTGGTACTAGCTCGTGGAGCTTGGCCGGAAGGGAGTCTTTGCCCAAAGCCTCGTAGTTGATTGTCTCCAAGCCGGGAATCTTCTTCTTCGCATATTCGGTACGCCAGTTGTTGTCGATGCCGAACACCCGCTTTGCGCCCACATGGAAAGCCCACGCACATGCCATGAACCCGATAGGACCAAGACCCCAAATAGCGACAGTGTCGCCCTCACGGACACCAGTGTAGGAGATGCTGTGGTATGATGTGGGGAGTACGTCGGAAAGGTAAAGTCCTGATCTGAAGTTAGCGATTTCTCGAGCTGAGCTGACAACGTACCTTTCTCAAAGGGCACACTGTCCGACAACTTTAGCAGATTCTGATCACCAAACGGCACCCTCACATATTCCGCCTGCCCGCCCGCATACCCTCCAACGAAATGCGAGTAGCCAAAGATACCCCCCATCTTCTCGCCATACAGCATCTCATGAACCTTGCTTGCATTGGTCTTATCGCACGCCGTCGTGAGCTTCTGCTTACAGAACCTGCACTGGCCGCACGACACACAGAAGCTGTTCACAACGCGGTCTCCGACCTTTCTGTCTTTGACTGCGCTGCCAACGGCCTCGACGATGCCGCAGAACTCGTGGCCCAGGATGTCGCCGGCTTCTAGCTGGACAATCACGCTATGTAGTAGGTGCACGTCGCTTCCACACACAGTGGTGCCTGCCACACGTACGAGGACGTCGTGGTCTTCGACAAGTGCAGGCTTGCTGACCTCCTCTATTAGGGGGTTCTCGTAAGTATTATCCTTGTTGATAAGTTTGGGGTTACACTCACGAACGCGTACGTCGTTCTTTCCCATCCACGTCAGCGCCTTCATCGTCTCTCCAGAGGGACCCGCATACTTTCCTCTATCGCGTTCGGGGTTCGAGATGTCGGTTTCGGTTATGACATTCCGGTCGTCGTGGCCGAGAACGGCTTCGAGCTTCTTTGCGGCAACGTTTTGGGCACTCATTGTTCAAAGTGTTTTTTCTTTTCCAAGGTTAATCTGATAAGGCTCTTGCGAGTTACTTTCGAGACGAATTGGAACTGATAGCATCCTTATATGTTGTTGCGCGTTTTGCGTCGCGCGTGCGCCCGCAGCAGACGCCTTTGTGACGAGGTCGTGATGACAAAAAGAAAGCGAGCTGAATACTCTCGATTTTCAGCATCATGCGGGGTCAACCTTGATCATGAAGCTTAACTTGTCTCTTCGGCTATCGAAGGCGATGTTCCTCGCTGCGATTTTTGCCGTCAGAATGTTCGTTGACATACACTGTGTCCAATATCTCGCGTAGATAGTCCCAAGGGGATGCGAGATGCAAGCCCATCGAGATGCAACCTTGACCATCTTCAAACTTCCTGTTTCTACTGCGTCACACAGACGATATGGAATTCACCTCTAGGAGCAGAACCAGATAATTGCTTCCGTCGGACAAAACAGCCGCACGACTCGCCAATTCGATCGATGCAGAAGACTACCGGATTACAGCGAACAGTCTCATTGCAATCTCTCTCGCTTGACTCTCTCGCAATTCTACTTCATGCTTTGCATGCTGCTGCGAGTCGCGTCTGCTCTAATAATGTAGTCTCTGCGAATCTGCAACTCTGGACTAAGTCGTGTTACAAAGCGGCCATTCTGAGTTTCCTGAAGCCTCGTAGCCGATGACCAACTTCATCTGGATCAAGATGGGTGATAGTATCTTGGAGGTCGTGTCCCGACTTGTCACAGTTCCGCATGAGAAAACAACTTATTGAAAGCTGGAGAGAGTGTTGATCGAAATCTGGCAGTGACAAGAGATCCAGAACATAATGGATTCCACGGAGGACAGGTGCTTGACGATCTAGAAAATAAGTCCCTATGGTAGCTAGTGAAGAGGCAAAAAATAATGATTGTAAACTCTCAGTGCTTATGCAAGCTCTCTTCTGACTCTTACGCTGCAGCGCTGGTAGGAGGCCAGGTACGACGATCGCAGCATCCATGTTAGGAAGCCGAAATCCACTGAATACTGATTTTGTAGTAGCAAAGAGCTTCCTCAAGGTGCAATAATGATGCTTGCAGGCGTCGCTGATATACTGGCTGAAAGGAAGTCGATGGCAGCCTAGCAGGTTACTGGAGGGGTTTGTTTCGTCTCGGCTGGTGGTAGTATCTGCCATGCTGACTGAGCAATCGTGTAGCAACAGAAGCGATATGAGAGTGCCAACAAGAGAAAGCTGTAGTGGAGATGAATCGATCTCGTACCTTACCTGGCTATCAGTATCGTTGTGGCAGAGCACTCCAGGGTCGATTTAGTACTACCAAGAGCCACCATGATACCATTATCAACGTCCTCATGATTGTCTAAATTCAGAGAAACATTGAGAAGATCCACATGGCTAGGTGTCTGCTGCTGAGTGGGGAAGTAGGGAGTTGACTCTGGTAGGTTGCCATGCTCGCCGTCGATAACTCAATGTCTATGTGCTCACATCACCGACAATCGACAAGCGAACATGATAAGTAAAATTCTTCATCGCAAGGACACCCGCACTCGCCGTGTTTGAAACCCATCA
This sequence comes from Didymella pinodella, assembly GCA_039634465.1. Classification (NCBI taxonomy): domain Eukaryota; kingdom Fungi; phylum Ascomycota; class Dothideomycetes; order Pleosporales; family Didymellaceae; genus Didymella; species Didymella pinodella. Next base: position 872,471 of record CP113352.1, read on the forward strand.
GATTAGTGTTGGTGCTGCAGTACAAACCCCCCCGTCGCCGCAAACTCCAGAAATCCGTCATCGCGAGGCCCGTGCATTCCCGTCCAAGCTCAAGAAAGTTCATCATCGCACCTCACGCGCACCGCATCACCACCACACCTCACAACCCCATCTCTCCCGTCTCCTGCTTACCTCCACCAATCACCAATAAAACGCCGCACACCCCACCGCCAAAATGGTCAAGCTCGAAGAAGTAATGGACGAGGAGTTCGTGCGCGAACAAGACGGCCCCCATGACGAAGACGAATGGGACACAGACTCCGGTACACACCCTCTCCCATTCCCCCAATAATCCTTCTGGGAGGACAAAACAAAAACGCCGCCAAAGCTGACACCCACAGAATCCGACCTCGAATCCGAATCCGACTTCATCCCCGACGAAACACTCTACGAGCGCATCAGCGCACTCAAGGACATCGTGCCCGCGTCGACGCGCCGCAGCATCAGCGCAAAGTACGAGACCTTGTCGAGCTGGACCAAGAGCGGGCTTTTGTTCGGCGGCAAGACGCTGTGGGTTGTGTCGACGACGGCGCTGCTGCTGGGTGTGCCGTGGGCGCTGGCGTATAGCGAGGAGCAGATGATTGTTGAGCAGGAGCGTGCGGAGTTGATGGCGCAGAGGGCGCAGAATGAGGTATGTTTGTGATGGAGCACCGATAATGAGGGCGTAAGCTAATGGGTTGATAGTTCATGGCTCCTGGTGCTGGCGAGGCTAAGCCTGCTTTGTAGAGCGCTGGGGAGGTTTTGCTGTGATGGCCAGTGATGCTGTGGCTTGTTATGCGCCCTGAGGTGGACGAATGATGGCCAGCGCGGATTCTACACACCTGTTTTAGTACGATTGGGAAGGCGGTTGAGCGATGGATACGATATGCTGTGCACATGGAACAGGCACAAGTAGCCAGGGAGAGCACGCGTGCATTACTACAATCTGTACAATATTTCTCGACTCATAATGTATTGCGTCACAAAGCGTGCCGCTTGCTGCATTTCTTCGCGTGCGGTGCCTTTGCCATGTATCACAGGTCATGCGTTACGGGTAAATTCAGTACATGCGTTTTACAGATCGTTCATGCCACATGCTCTATATATACAGCGCGCAGACATGACACGGCGCTCAACGCCCACATGACATGTCGACTCCTCGGTCTACCGTTACAGGCCCATTACATGCCACAAATGCGCCTTTTGAAACGTCCAAACGTGCGTGCTGATGCCATCTGCAGATGAGATCCAAGCCACCACCGGATATCGCGGTATGGGAGAAAACGTGCGTCGCTTGCTCGCTCCAAGAAAGGTGGTAATACAGCCAAGTGAAGATTTAGGGGATTATAGTCGGTACAATGCGTTTGTTACTGTGCGGAGTCGTTTAGAAAGGGATGGCGCCAGCCTGGGCTGCTGCGCCGGGGATCTCTTGCTGCTCCATGACGGCCTCGTCGGCGGCCTCTATCGCAACGGCAAGACCGAGCTTGGCAGCGCTCTGATTTGTGTTAGCAGTGAAATGTAGAGTGAAAACGAGTGGACGTACCGTCTTGTGGTCGATCTCGCCAGAGAAGGTGATGCGGATCGGGGGTGCGATCATTTTCTCCAACAAGCAGCCGACTGTGCCCTTGTTGTCGATCTGCGCCCTGAACGAGGTGGTGCGGAAGTCGTACTTGGCACCGATGGTGACCTGGCCCTCCTTCTGGGGACCAGCCATGGGGCCGCCGGGGCCGATGCCGGCGAAGGCGAGGTTGCAGTTGATGCCGGTCTCGACCTTCTCGGTCAGCCTGCGCCAGTACGAGGCCTCGAGCACGCCGCGGTCGGGTATGATCTGTCCGCAGGCCATCCAGTCGGCGGCCTTGTAACGGGCGGCGTACGAGACGTTGAGCTCAGGCGGGTAGGCAGCGGCGGGGCGGCTCCAGAAGGCGTCGATGCCGAGCGACAGCTTGGGTGTGACGGCCTGCAGGTAGCTGGCCATGATCATGCCGGTGACGCCGCCGTCGAGGACCGAGGGGTTGACGGCCTTGAGCGAGGCGGAGAAGTCGGCGCCCGTATAGTCGTTCTCAAGCGAGACCATGTTGCCCTGCGAGGTGAGCTGGACGGCCGACTTGGAGACGAATGCCGAGGTCCACCGCCAGTTGAAGCGGCCGGAGAACTGCATGTCGTTGTCGAGGCTGCCCTGCATGAATGTCTGTGGGGGGCTGTCAGCCTGCTTGCTTCTACCTAGCATTGCGTGCCCGTGTGTGGACTGCATGACGCACCCTCGGCGACCCGTACAGCACCATGTACGAGTACGGCGGCTGGACCTGCGAGCCCATGGACAGGCTGTGGGCGACCTGGAACAGCGGCGCGGCGCTGAAGGCCTTGGTGAGCTCCGCGCGCAGACCGCTGAAGCTGGCGTTGTTCAGGAACACGTCGCGCTGCACCTCGCGCGCAATGCCCTCGACGGTGCCCGGGTTGGACAGCCCGAGCGCCTCTCTCCGCTCCTGGAAGGCATTGTAGAGCTCGCCTAACCGGCCGGGCAGGATGCCGTTGTGAGAGATGACGCCGCCGATAGCTTCCTCCTTGGTCGGGCTGGCGACGACGAGCTGCGGCGGTGCGGCCATAGCGTCTGCTGTGGGTGAGTGTGCAGTGGTCGGGGTGATGGGGTGCGGGGGTGCGCGGCTTCGCGGAGATGAGATGGCGACAGAGACACGGGGGGGGGGGGGGAGATGCGCGGTGGTCGACGACGGTACGCGGTGCCAATGATGCTGCTGGCACAACTTTTCTCAGCAGGAGCTGTGATGACATAACGACGCTAGACGCTCGGCCCCAGCACACTGTTATCAGATAGACGTCTCTGGGGGCCTGCGTTTTGGCTGCTCCGCTGCGCCAGAACCAACAGAACGCGCTGCACGGCTTGTTTCCTTCCCCAGTCCCTCTGCGACACCCTCTGTCGTGTATTTCCGTTGTCTGCCGTTTGTTGTCGCACGTCGTCACTGAGACTGCTCGGCGAACAGGCCCGCGTCAGCGCCGACATCCTGGTCTGTACACCTGAACACCATAAACACCTCAACGGGTCCATTCTATCTTGCTTGGTCCCTGATTGCAACCTATTTCTACCACGTCTTCTCTGTTTTTCCTCCTCTCTTCGCACGATTTTCTTCGTACCTCTTCAACATGGATACCCTACTGTGAGTATGCCCCTCATTAGCCGCGTTGCGCCGCGCCAGACCTTGGGTACCTGCACATCAGAGCTCACAACATGCAGCACAGCAGAGATTTATGCAAACTCGCCCCGCGTCAGGCGGCGGTCGAGTACCTTTGTCGATGCTATTCATGATCTACCAGGCAAGGAAGACATGGCCCCAGCTCAATTGTACAGCACCGAGTCTGGCCGTCTTTTCCATTCTGGACGCATTGTGATTGCTACCGTTGGACTACCTGCTCGAGGAAAGACGCATACATCAGTCGCTGTGGCTCGCTACCTGCGCTGGTTGGGTGTCAAGACGCACGTGTTTCACTTGGGCGACTACCGTCGCGCAACGCTTGGCCCTGACCAAGACGTGCCTGAGGACTATTTTTTCCTAAACGCAACACCGCAGTCAGTGCTCCTTCGGAACAAGATCTTGAAGAAGTGCCGTGATGATATCTACCACTTCCTCGAGAACGAGAAGGGTCAAGTCGCTATCTACGATGCAGTAAATGCTATTAGTCAGGGCCGAAAATCACTGGCCAAGGAGTTCGCAAAGAAGGGGATTCAGACAGTCTTCATCGAGTCGCAATGCACAGACGAGCGCATCATTCAAGAGAATGTCCGCCGGGTGAAGATATCCTCGCCGGACTACCAAGGCTGGAATGACGAGGATGCAGTGCGAGACTACCTGGCAAGAATCAACTCGCGGATTCCACACTTCGAGACCATGGAGGAGCAAGATTTACACTGGATCAAGATGATCAACGCGGGCGAGCGTGTACATGTGAACAACTGTGCCTTTGGTTATCTCTCCCAGCGAATCGTCTTTTATCTTCTCAACCTACACATCAAGTCGCGACAAACCTACTTCGCACGTGCTGGTACAACACGAGAGGAGGACTCGTACAAGGCCGACGCAGAGCTTTCAGAAGAAGGCAAGGAATATGCCAAGCAAATGAGCGACATTCTGTTGAAGTACCGCGAGGAGGAACGGCAGAAGCTGATAGACCAGGGAGCGCCGGACACTGCTCTGAAGCCATTAACAATATGGACCTCAACACGCCGACGCACAGTGCAAACTTCTGAGTACCTCGCATCAAAAGGCTACCGCGTTAGGCAGCGTTCGCAGATGAGCCAAATGAACCCTGGGGTTTGTGAGAAGATGTCAGAGCGCAAGATCAGGCAAGAATTCCCGGATGAGGTTCGGAAACACGAGGCAGATCCATACCATCACAGATACCCAAGGGCAGAGGTGAGTCAATCACGAACATCTTGCAGTGCGTTTACTAACTTTTGAAAGTCCTATCACGACCTTGCTGTGCGCATGGAGCCCATCATCCTCGAGCTTGAGCGTGAAGAGAACGATCTGCTTATCATCGCTCATGAGTCGGTCCTGCGCGTGCTCTACGGGTATCTAATGGCATGTAATGCGGCCGACATTCCCAAGCTTCAATTCCCTCGAGACGAGATCATCGAGGTGCGTGTTCTTGCCACTACCCCTTACAAGTCCATCAGGCACTGACGTCTCTTTAGATCATTCCCTCAAGCTACAACAATGTCGCAAAGCGCATCAAAATCCCAGACCTACCAAAGAGCATGATCCCCGCCAGCCCCGAGGATATCCAGATTCCTGTGCCACCCAGTGGAGCGGTAAGCCCCTTCCCTGGGTAAGCACACCCAACGTCGTTTCGGGGACTGCCACATCTGACAAAGCCACTTCTCAGCCGCTTAAGATAAACCCAACCCACATTAACCCACTTGAGTGAACAGGCTCCTTACTTCTATCGATACGACTTCACAGTCGATAACGAAAGAGCGAGTCAGCAAACTGACTTTGAATCAAGCTTAGACGGGTGATGCTGCTCACGAGCCACGTAAAGTGGTCATCGCGTTGGTATTCATCGTTTGTGTACATGTTCGAGCGTATAGACTGTACATACGGTCTCTGTCTGTCGATATCCTTACGAATACACGGTCTTCCCTATGAAGCTACGCATCATGTCTGCAAAGAATCATCGGACCAAGATACAATTGTTAAGGTTTGGGCGAGGAACCATCTAAGACTACAAGATCTGCTATCGCTTGTGCAGGCGGCTTTTGGGAAGGGACCTCGTCTGAGCCTTGTCGCCATTACGATCCCACCTTAGCGCACAAACACTTCAGTCAACCATAATGTGGATCCGAGTTTCAACACGAATGAGTGCAATCACGTCTTGATGCTATCTCCTCTATCTCCCAATTTGTGTCGTTCAAGACATCTTCGCTCCAACCTGGTGCAAGCCGTTACATCAGCGTTTGGTTGCGGCCCGCATTGCTACCGCTGCGGAGTACCTTGACCGCAGATGCCTTTGAATCAACTCACATCCAAACCTCGCTATCTTACATACTGCTAAGTCCCGCCCCTGCAATAAATCAATCCCCAGAGCGCATTCCTTGTAGCTTCACACCCGCAAGCCCTCCCATGCATCACACCACCCCTCCATCCCATCCTCCCCCTCCCCCTCTATCTCTAGCCCGCTCTACTCTACCCCAACCCCCCCTTCCAACCCCCCAGTCCCCTCGCCACACTCCTCCCTCACCCCATCCAACTCCCCACTCACCACCCCCATCCCTTCTCGCCAGCACCACCAACCCCCTCCTCAACCCACCCATCTCACAAACGTCTTCCCACTCTCAGCTTCAATCCCGCTCAAACACATCAACACCCCGTCGTTGTCCCTCGCTACGCATCCCCCACAGTAGCGATATTACCATCCACGCACGCGCTGTGGAAACGGCGTCTTATCGTCACAAACATGACTGGCGATTTCGGCTGCACAAGGTCTGAGGATACATCCTTAGCTACATGCTTTCTCTGGCGTCGAGATCGTTATAGTGTTGGTGAGGACTGTCTGGCACCGTGGCGGATTTCGTCGACGAGAAGGTAGTTAAGGCTCCGGAATTGGTTTGGGTGGGGTTTGCTGGGTTTTGAGGAGGGCGAGTTAGGGTTGGTAAGGGACGGAGATAGTAATTCATTGCTGTGTGGATGGAGGGGGGGGCGGGGAGGGGGGTTTTGGGGGGTGGATGGTGGTGGGTAGGTGTGCTGGGGTGGTTACGAGTGTGGGTGGTGGGTGAGTGGGGTTGTTTGGGGATAAGCTTACAGGAGGGAAGGAGCTGTAACAGTTTCTAGGAGTCTTGGTTCCAGCATTGATGCGCGTGTTGACTTGTGCGCGCTTTGTAGAGCTGGCAATGCCAGGCTTGTGGCAGGCGTAATTGTGCAGCATATGCACTGATTCCGTTGGTATATGCGCAGTTCAGTCATAGGCTGGCGTCTCGAGCACTTGGTGATGGCCGGGGGGCTTCGAACTATCGTATGAGCTTCTGTGCAACTGGTTCAAGCTCCCTCCATCACAATCATCACGTAGTTTCTAGCTGCTACCCCTCCCTAGACAGATGACCCTATTGCTTGTCTCAAGCAACGACAATGCTCTTGTCTGAGAGATCTTTGCCCAACTCTGGCCTCGGCCTCGACTGTACTGTTTAGCATCATTTCTTTCCTCCTTAGCTGCACAACAGAGAGTTCTACTAGGCTCCGTCTGCCGCCCGCTGCAAGACGTTCTTCACTGGTTGTTCTGCTCCAGTAATATTATAACTGAGCATAACCTAGTCACGGACGCCAAGGTATTTCAGCATAACAGATCAGGGCATCTCGGCTTCGATTGGTAGGTATGCAGTGCTACTACAGTGGCCAACGTAAGTCTTCTTCTTTTCACAGCCACCCGTGGACGTACGACGCGATGCTTACGAGATTAGCAATAAACTCCGTGTACTCGCACGAACGAGCGGTCATGCCGGATAACTATGTATTAGCTTGGGGTCCAGCTACGAACTTCTTTGCACCAACAAGAACCGACAATTGAGCTTCCCAGGTTGAGGAGATTGATGTTTCATGATCACCCGATGATGTATGATATTACGCTCTCCAATCGAGGATCTTGCACTTCAAAATATACTGTCGGTGTTCGTCGTGACTCAACAACATCCATTGGTCTTAGCCTGTTGTTCCTCCACGTTTGATAAATGGCAGTAACGTGTTGGATAAGCGAGCGCCGCAGGCAAGCGAGCGCCGCACCCCACCAACTTTGTGCACCTCTCTCATCTGAACATACAATGGCTCAACGCAGCGCTACTCTATTAGTTTCAAATGAAGCAGATGTCTAGCTTACTATCTCCTCTATCACATCCTATCAAATACAGAGTAATCGTAGGGCTGCTGCAGTCTATAACGTCTCTGAACGAACAATCCGCCGCCGACGCGCTGGGAAGCTTGCCTGACGCGATTGCCAGCCTAACTTAAAGAAGCTTACCCAGCTAGAAGAGGAGGTGATTACTAAATACATACTTGATCTAGATCTACGCGGATTTGCGCCTACGTACGCAGCTGTACGTAATATGGCTGATAAGCTGCTAGCTGCGCGTAGTGCAGGCCAGGTTGGGCAAAAGTGGCTAGCTAACTTTGTTAAGCGTACAGACAGTCTTAAGACGCGTTTTAACCAAGCGTATGATAGACAGAGAGCTCTTTGTGAGGATCCTGTTCTTATCTGCAGCTAGTTTAAGCTTGTAGAGCAGACAAAGGCTAAGTACAGTATCTGCAACAAAGACGTCTACAACTTTAATAAGGCAGGCTTTATAATGGGCAAGATCACAACGCAGCTTGTTATATTAGGGTCAGAGAGGAGAGGAAGGCCAAAGGCTATCCAGCCTAGCAACTGTGAGTGGGTGACAGTGATAGCAGCTATTAACGCTGCTGGCTGGTCAGTCCCACCGTTCCTAATCTTTGCCGGCAAGTACCATCTCTCTACCTGGTACGAGGAGGAGGAGATCCCACGCGACTAGGCAATTGCAGTTAGCGACAACAGCTGGACAAACAACGAGCTAGGAGTTGACTAGCTAAAGCACTTTAACGCTTATACAAAGGCTCGTACAGTAGGAGCACGTCGCCTGCTTATCCTTGACGGCCACGAGAGCCACCACTCCCTTAAGTTTCAAGAACTCTGCAAGGAGAACGATATCTACACGCTCTGTATGCCACCTCACTTATCTTACCTACTCCAGCCTCTTAACGTTAGCTGCTTCTCGCTGTTGAAGCGCGCGTATAGTCGTGAGGTAGAGAGCCTGATCCGCGACTACATCAACCACGTCACTAAGCTTGAGTTTCTGCTAGCGTTTAAGGCAGCTTTTGATTAATTGTTTACGTCAGCTAATATCTATTTAGCCTTCCGAGGAGCAGGCCTTGTGCCTCTTCAGCCAGAGACTGTCCTCTCAAAGCTAGACGTACAGCTACGTACGCCTACTCCTCCAGCTGCTCTCGCAGAGGCTCTCTGGGAGGCTCGTACTCCAAGCAACGCACGCGAGCTTGAGGCTTAATCAACTCTAATTCGTGAGCGCGTACGCCAGCATAAGAGCTCATCACCAGCCTCTATTATAGAGGCGATTAATCAGCTTAAGAAGGGGGCTGAGGTAATGATGCTCTCATCTGAGCTAATGCGCGATTGGATTGCTGGCCTTAAAAGAGCCAACAAGGCAGCGTTAGCGCGTAGGCAGCGCAAGAAAAAGCAACTGCAGAAGCGAGGAGCCTTAACAAAGGGGGCTAGAGAGGATATGCTTGCTTAACGTGAGGCTGATCAGCAGATTGCTCGTGAAGAGCGTCAAGGTGGAGAGCAATCAGGCCTTAGCCGCCAGGCTTTAGCGCGCTGCAAGAGGTGCAGGGAGACTAGGCATAACTCACGTACGTGCAATAAGGGGACTGTAGCTACTACTTAATCTATCCTATTAATTTCTATGTACTACACTATTACGTTGTTGAGATATAACCGTGTAGGGGTGCGCAAAGTTGGTAGGGTGCGGCGCTCGCTTACCTGCGGCGCTCGCTTATCTAACACGTTATCTGTCCCCAATTATGTGCAGAGACAAATACACCCTAACCGTTCTGACAACGTAATAGTGACGTTGATCGTCGGTGGGGAAGAGGGCGATGACGTCATTGGTTCCATACTGACTAATAACCTCCGACGACTCAAGAAAAGGACATTGAGCAGTCCAGATCAAAGCAAAGTCAACTCAAGACTCAATATCATCGGTCGACACAGAAACACTGAACCTACAGCACATCATGTCACTCAAGCCGCTTGTTCTCCACGCTCACGCCACGGGTACGAATTCACAGCACCGCATTTTCCTCCACAATCTCTAATATCAGTTCAGGCCCTAATCCCATCAAGGTGGCTATCGTTCTTGAGTTCCTGCACCTTGACTACTCAGTTAAGATGTGGGACTTCGGTGACGACCCCAAAACGGGTGTCAAAGGCGCATCCTTCCTCGCAATCAACGAGAACGGCCGCGTGCCGGCCCTTGAAGACCCCAACACGGGTGTCGTTAGCTGGGAAAGCGGAGCTTGCATCAACTACTTGCGCCGGCAGTACGATAGCGCCGGCAAGAAGCTCGGCCCGCGCTCGAAGGACGGCGCAGAGCCGAGTCTGCAGGATGTTGTTGATTATGAGAAGTGGGAGTACTTTCTTCTTACTACGCTGGGACCGATGACCGGGCAGACAAATTGGTACCGGTGAGTCTGAGCTGATTGGTTGGAGGAAGACTGGGGAAGAAGCTGATGAAGCAGGCACTACAATCCGACCAAGAACGAGGATGCGTTGCATCGCTATGTGGAGCAGACGGATCGATGTTACTCAGTCCTTGAAGGTCAGTTGAAGAAGACCAATGGCGAGAGCGTTTTGCCTGGTGGTGTCACGGCCGTTGATGCACATTATGAGCCGTGGGTAAGGCAGCATGCGTTTGCGCAAGTGCCGGTTAATAAGTATCCGAATCTGAAGAAGTGGCTCGAGAAGATCGGGAGTATCGAGGAAGTTAAGAAGGCGTATGAGAAGATTCAAAAGGCACCGAAGCCCGGAGAGTCGTGAAGTCGTTGTTTTAGTGAGAGAGGGTAAACAGTGGCTTCTGTGCCGAAGGAAGATTGAGTTTGAGCTTTCGGTTCGCGCACGGGAGATCTTCAACAGCAGTCTTTGCATATACGACCCCTGATCACTACAGTCAAACGTTCTGCCCTGCCTGGCTTTCCCCGTGATCTAAAAACGGGTCACGAATACGGCGGAGACCGCATGTCCATGCACGGTAGAGTTAGTTAAAATCCAATTGCAGCCTTGTCCCAAGCATATTGGCGTTTTTAAGTTACCATAAAAAAAAGCACCAACGAAGCGGTACATGACCGGCATGTTAACCGTTCTCGAGTATGCTTGGTATACTCGAAGCTTTGACAAGGTAGCAGCGCTTCTTTCTTTTTAGACGCTAAATCACCTGTACGTGATTTAACTCGTTCCCCACGGTGTTATGAAGCTCGGTGAAGCGCCGAGATTTGCGGGGCCCCGGAGTTCGCCCTTGTTATGTATACATTTGCACTAGCCTTTTCAAGCAGGTGCCTACGGGTCGTTTCTCTTCCTCGAGCCATCCTCTCATCAAGCGATCATTTCCTCTATCCAGCCACCAGTATACCCCAGTGTCCCGAGCATTGTCGAAATATTCGAGATGGCCACGAAGTGAGGAAGCGATGGTTTGCCAAAGCCTATGGACACACTGGGGCGACAAACAATGTCGGGTCACATTGACAGCCTCGTATAGCAATATAGTGCGCAGTCCGGGGTGCAGATCCTATGCACTTGCAACTCCGAAGTAGTAGATGGTCCGCATGGCAATCAATTCGTAGCTTCGGAAAATTTGCGAGCATGGTGCACGCGATCGCGGTTCGAGTCGTGTCAGTGGCATCGTTCTTGACGCCGCATCGGGAAGCAACAGTATAAAGACCCGACATTCTCGTCTTCAGTAATTCAGTGCAGAGCAACATATTCTATCAATCTTCATTGACCGTGCAGAATGGTTGGTCCTAATCTTGCCCTTCTCTCCCTCTCGGGTGCGGCTGTTGTCTCCGCTGCCTTCCAATCTACGCCCGTGCTCGGCTGGAATTCTTACAACTTGAACGCTTGCAGTCCCACTGAAGCCGGCATTACAAAGGCTATTAATGCGCTAACAGACCGTGGGTTTGTCGCTGCTGGCTACAACTACTTCCAAGTCGACTGTGGCTGGGCATCCCGGGATGGCGCACGCAACTCCTCCACTGGCGCGCTGAAGATCAATACGAACGCGTTCCCGAACGGTTTAAAGCCATTGAGTGATCTTGCAAGAAGTAAGGGCATGAAATGGACGATGTACTCGGATGCTGGCGTCAGGATGTGCGATACGCAGGTGCCTAGTCCTGTAGCTGGCTCTCTGGGTCACGAAGCGCAAGATGCCCAGTTCTTCGCGAGCTTGAACACCGAATACGTGAAGTGTAAGTTCATCTGAGTTTAAAGAAATCGCGGATCGACTGACTATATTCAGACGACAACTGCTATGTTGACGGGTCAGCTGCAAGTGATAATGCTCCCAAGACCGCCCGGACTGACTTTCCCTCTCGCTTCGGCGTTATGTGGCAGGAGCTACAGAAAGTCGGTATTTTAGGCATGCTGATCTGCCAGTGGGGTACCCCCTACTCTGCCTCTAGCGGACTGCAGGGTCCCAAAGACTGGACCAAAGGCATCTCCACATCGTTCCGCCTTTCAGACGACATCGCTCAAGGGTGGGCAAATGTATACCGTATCTACAATCAAGCTGTACACATCGCGGCCTCCGGTCAGATTGGTCCCGGTCACATTGCTGATGCCGACTTGCTCGAAGTCGGTAACAGTGGCATGACATTTGATGAGCAAGCTACCCACTTTGCAGCGTGGGCTATGTTAAAGTCTGCTCTTATGATTTCCACCGACGTGTCCACGCTTTCCGCAGCCACCGTCAATGTTCTACAAAACAAGGACCTGATTGCCATCAATCAGGACTCAGCGGTCAAGCCTATCACCCTCAAGCAGCGCTGGAGTTCGGATCGCGATCTCTGGAGTGGCGATCTTGCCAACGGCGATATTGCGGTTCTCGTCGTAGATCTAAGCAACACAGCTCGCACGCTTTCGGTACAGCTGTCCTCCCTGGGCATTGCATCTGCAACTATCAAAGACCTCTGGTCAGGCACAACCACCACCGGTAGCTCCTTCTCCAAGCAGGTCAATGCCCATGGATCCATCGCTCTGCGCCTGTCCAAGATCACGCGCGCGTCGACCACTACAAACTACAACTACATCTCTGCATCAACTGGCTCGCTTGCTTCAGGTGCAAGTATCTCGTCCTGCTCGGGCTGCACCTCGACCAACAAGGTCGGCTTCCTGGGAGGCTCGTCCAATGGAGCTGTTACGCTGAGCAACATCCGCACCAGCAAAGCTACTCAGAACGTGCTCTTTGACTACATCAACGGTGATGTTGGCTTCTCTTTCACTGGTGACGACCGGAACAATCAGCGTAATGCATCGATCAGTGTCAACGGAGGCGCGGCGAAGACGATCAGCTTCCCGCTGACAGGTTACAATTGGGATAAGGATGTGACCAAAAGCTACGCAGTTGAGCTTTCTGGATTCAGCACGACAGGAACGAACAGCATCGTCATCAGCGGTGTTAACGGCGCGTACGCACCGGATCTCGATCGTTTGGGATTTGTAGCTTAGGTAGTACTCTTACGAACGTAAGCAGTCTTAAGTTTAATTTAATGTCTCATGCCACATTCAGGACATGAATGTTCTCCAATGTTGTTGTCACTATGTGTCTGATAATGTGAAACCATCCAAAACATTTCAATGAAAGCGTGCGGTAATTTAAGTATCCAGTTCATCGATTACAAGCGCCTTGTAGTGAAAGGCCCTCGACGTCCTCCATCTATATATAAAGCAGCCGAAAATATCCCGCCTGACTGAGTGAATCCATGCTATGGCGCACAGCACAACGGGATTTTGTCCTCAAAGATTCCTCCCGGGCATACCTCAGTTCTTTAAATCCCTATCAAATCTAACCATGGATGCCAAGTACCAAACTCAAGATGACTACATCAGTCATCTCCTTGCACAGATTAGAACAGAGCGTAAGGAAATGCAGATCAAAAGCGGAGGATGTGCTCAAATGGCACAGTCGAAAATGTCGGGATCACTTGGGTTGGCCGAGCTGGCCAAGTTGTACGACACCATCGCTAATCTGCTCGGTGAGCTTGAGGATAGGGTGGAGAAGCGCTGGAAGATGTCTTCTACGAAAAGATTTAACGCTCGAATGAGCGCTCTTGAGGAGCTGCGGGCCGCGTACGACGACGTCTGGGAGGTCAAGCGGCGTGGTGTTGAAGCTGTGGCTAAGAAGGCGAATATCCACACCGAGCATTTTGCGAAAGGATCCAAGAGGCGGAAAGACGTCCAAGATGACAATCTGGTCGAAGACCCTAGATTGCATGGAGGATACGTGCCCAGGGAAGAAGAGATGTGAGCCATGCAGTGCCCATGCATACTTGAAAAACTTATATACGACAGCTTCCAAAAGCTCAGTAGACTTTCAGATAGATGTAGAGCTTCCAATTTTATTGATAGACCTCCCATTTTTGGATACATACAACGTCCAGAATATCACGTTAAAGTTGAAGACATGTATAGATCACTCCCACTCCTCAAGTACAAACATGTCCTTCCCCGTAGAAGATGTCTCGATGGGTCTGATAGTATGCAATTGACCGCTCATTCTCACTTTAAAGCCCAAAGACACGACTCAAACAAAGGGATTTTGGTGGCTCAGACATGACAGGAAAGCAACCCCAGAAACAGCACACCAAAAGGGAATATACTGATTCGCAGAAGCAGGAGACAGAGGTTCAATCATCGGATTCGAGAAGCTATTTTAATACTTGGACTTTCGGTATTGTGATGTAAGGGAAAGAGCGTCCGTTGTGTAGAATACAGAGCTTCAACACACAAGCACCCCATGTGATTAGCCATCAAAGCTTCTTCTACAACAGACGATATTCTGCCGACAGAGACAGGTGATTTTCAGAGCACTACCGCGGGAGTGAAACGCAGACGTGATCATGGTAGCAGCACTCATATCAGCTTCCACAACTCCAGTGCTGCAAACGGTAGAAGAGCAAAGTCAAGGCACAACAAAAAGAGAGTAGCAGGAGAACCAACACATTGGAAAGTTGTACGACAGCAATCGATGCATATCTCAAAGCTTTGCCTTATCATCCAATAACCTCATCCCTGTAGCCTCTTCCAACTCCTTCACCGCATCTCTTGTCTGTCCAAGATTAACCTTAATCGTCCTTAACCCCGTCTTCTTCGCGAACTTCAAGTTAATACCAATATCATCCAAAAACAGCACATCACCCTCCGTCATCCTCCCCTTGCCCTTCGCCTCGCTGATCTTGCTCATCTCGCGTGTAGCCAGCTTATAAGCCTCGGGATCTGGCTTGCGTACGCCCACTGCAGCGCTGCCGAGGAAGATATCGAAGTTCATAGTGATATCTGTGGAGTCGTTCGCGTAGGGATTGGGATGAGGACGATGCTGTAATTCTTTCGTGAAGAGGACGCCTTCGTCGTCGAGAATGTCCGTTGGGAAGGTAACGTTATTGCTGAACGCGCCGAGGACGAACTTCCCACTCTCTTTCAGCTTGCGCAGCGCAGGGTACATGTATGGATCTGGTTCGCGGGAGATCTTCATCATGCGCCAGAAGAGCTTCTTTGCGTTGATTTCAGGGACGTTTTGCACCTTGCCGCCATCTATCGCCGATCCGCCTGCGCCGCCGAGTGTCTGGTTCTGCGCAAGTCTGGCGAGGTATTCGCGCCATATTTCAGGTCGCGAAAGCTGCTTCTTGAAGGATGCGAACCAATCGTCATTCAGTTCCACCTCGCCGCGTTCGATTAGCTGCCATGCGCCTGTATCGTGAGGCCCTTTCTGAATCGCGTAGTTGATATAACCGATTGGAATCCCGTTTTCGGTCTCATAGTCGAGGATAGCTTGGAAGGGGCTTATCACCTGTAAACGTGATGTTAGAAGGCTCCATGGTTATGACGTGACGGGCTCGCGGAGGGGTTGATGGAGTACGTACAACAACGCCGCCAATGTCGAAGAGAAGAGCTTTAGGTGCTTGCACTGAAGAAGGCATGATTGCTACAGGCTTCTGAGGAGCTGTAGCTGCTGTGGGCGTATCATGGCGATCTCAAGTACGCCATGATGTCGAGTGTCAGTTCAGCAACGTACCTCGGCAATGAGGAGAAGCTCAATCGATAACGCTACCGTGTCTGCCGGGTCAATGCACGCGTCGGGTCAATGCACGCGATCACCAAAACACACAAATCTCCTCAACACTACAACTTTATTAAATAGACTCTGTTTCTTAAGCGCTTAAAAATGCACGTGCAGTAATACTAGACAGAAAGATTTTATACTAAAAAATTGCTAACTAGACTAGGTTGTCGCGGTTAACGTTGTCGCGGAGGGACAGAGTGTTACGAACCTAAGATGGGGCGCGGCAGAAGATAAGGAAGAGAAGGATTAATGACACTCGGGGACAACCCGAAGGTCTTTAAGAAGGTTAGCATTCAGGACTAATAACAACGTGACCCCTTATGTTCTAAAGTCTTAGCGGAACGCTATAATAGAACAAGTCACGTGTTATTCTAAGGAATCCCACGATGTTCCACAGTGTGCCAGTTTGGCACAACACTAGAACAATGGAACGAGCATGGAACATATCTTAAGTATATAGTATGTAAGAATACAACCCTTATAGTTTGTGTTTAACCTAGTTAATTAAGTTTGTCTTTGGATCTCAACTCTCAACCTTTAAGCTAGACAGTCTACTCTGTACTACTTATCGTTACCCCTGCCTTTAAGACTAACAGATTATATCTGTACACCTCACCGCAAACCAACCCCATCGGCTTCCTGTTACCGTACTCATCCCCGAGAACCAATAGAACACGTGCTTACGAGCTTTGCTTAAAGTACAACTTCAACACAGAGGCGTGACTATCCCGCGTGCGGAGGCAGACTAACAACACTAAAAGCTTGACGCACAACAAGAGCGTGAGCTTTGCGCGTATATAGAAGAGCTTACAGAGCGTCACTTACTACCTATAAGGCAGATAATACGAAATTTTGCGTCTAAAATAGCACATAAGAGCTTTAGTAAGACCTAGGTTATAGACTTTATTAACTGCAACACTAATTGTCTCCTTGTTAAATAGACTACTACTATAGACAAAGTACAGCACGCTGCTAATAATAGCGACAAGTACTTAGCCTATTTCACCCTCCTGCACACTAAGATTGCAGAATACAACGTGCGCGCGGCTAACACGTACAACATAGATAAGAAAGGCTTCGCTATTAGCCTTATCGCTAGGAGCAAAAGGATCTTCAGCTGACAGCTATACAAGAAGTAGAAGAACAGGCAGTTGTTACAGGATGGCAACAGAGAGTAGGTGACGTTACTGGCGAGCGTCTGCGCCGATAGGAGCGCTCTGCCGCTAGGCCTTATATTCACTAGAGCTGATAACACCCTCTAGGCCGCTTAGGTTAAGGATATTAATCTAGGAAAACACTTAGTATTTACTACTGCGACGCCTTTAGGATAGATAAATGACAAGGTGGGGCTTGCGTGGCTAAAGCAGCTGTTCAAGCGCTACACCTCTAAGAAAGCGCGCAGAAGCTGGCGATTGCTTATTATTAACGGCTATGGCAGCTATCTAACAATGCGCTTTATTAACTATTGCAATAAACACAGGATTCTGTTAGCAGTCTTCCCTCCGCACAGTACGCAGTCGCTCCAGCTGCTTGACGTTGTGCTGTTCAGCCCTCTCGCTTACTTTTACTCGGATTTTGTCACACAACACCTTTACAATAGCCAAGCGTTAGTAGGGGTGCCTAAGGCTGACTTCTTTATACTCTTCTAGCGCGCGTGGCAGCGTACGATGACTAAGGTGCGCATCCTTAGCTCCTTTAAAGCAACAGGTATATGGCCACAGAACGCGAGCGTTGTACTTAGCTAATAGGACAATGATAGTAACGACAGCTATAAGACCCCTCTAGCTATTAAGGCAGACAATTAGCGCGCGATTAATTGATTATACAAAGCTGTTGTAGGAGAAAACACCTTAGAGGACGTGCGACAGCTCTGTCGTATGCTATACTATTTAAGCACTTGTTATAAGCTTCTTAACGCTAAGAACAAAGGACTCTCTGCTGTAATTGCTACTTAGAATCCTGCAAAGAAGAAGCGTAGAGCTCTGCTGCTACCTTAGAAGAGTGCAGGGCGTGATAAAGCCCTCCTCTTTAGCCCTAGTAGAGTTCAACGCGCGCGACAACAACACTACCACAATAAGACAAATTAGCTTAAAGAAGAGGTGGCAAAACACTATTAATAGGAGCAGAGAGCGGCTACAACTCTACAAAACAAGCTAGAGCAAGAGAGACGCTCTGTAGCGTACGCTGCGAGGGTAGAGGCATTAAAGGTAAAGAGAGCAGAGGAAGCCGCTAAGAAAGAGCGCAAGAAACAAGAGCGCGACGCACTTAAATCTATATAATTATCCTAATTAAATAAGCGCAAGATGTCACAGAAAGCACCTCTAGCTTCCTATACAAAAAAAACACCCTATAAGCGTGCCTGGCGTAGTGTTGTTGTAGAGCAGCCTCCACCTGCACCTCGCACCCACACCACGCGCAGCGGCTGCACTGCAACTTAGAATTATTAATAGAGCTGGCAACATTGTTATAGAGCTGTATAGATACTTTAATTTAATTTTAACTATATAATTACTACTTGTTGTAGAGTTATACGATCATTTTCGTGGTGTTAAGATGTACAGAATTCGTGCACAGACCTGTGGCGTGCATTGACCCGGCAGACACGGTAGTGTTCACCACAAGCCGAACCCTACTTGATCTTTGGCATGCAATCTCAGCCACATCCGCGAACACACGTCTTCAATGAAGTGACGGGCAGGCTGCTGATTTTGAGGGAGGAAGAGGTCGACATTGCGGGGCAGGTCTTGTCAAGCGAGAAATGGTCTGAGAGTTGAACTTTGATCACCGCCAGCGCGAGGTCGTGCCATTATGTCCTCAATGGCAAGCATCTGAGCGCAGCACCGGACGTCGAAAGAGCGAAAGATCGGCGAGTACATGTTTGGATTTGCGTCACCACTGGCTTTAAGATGGAGGCGTGCTCGGGCGAAGAAACTACAACTATCCATGGCCTCCATCATCCTCAGATTCGATCAAAGACCCCGGAACCCTGGACCAAGTCTTATACGGTTTGCCCCATAGTTGAAACGGCTCAAGAACCTCGCTTCGATATACGTCGCGGTTGGTACTGAAGTAGAGCTTTCCGCATAGCTTCGTTGTATGGTTTCGGATCCACGACCTCCTATGGCGCGCTTTCAGGTAGCAGCGTGACGTGGGTAAGGTCCTCCTTCAACTTGTGCTGCTGGAAAGCTCGGATGACTGCAGACATATGGTTACTCCGCCAAGCTTCGCCGTCCATCATGTCGGTATCGAGTATTCGCCCTGGTCCTCCCCAATACACTGAGCCCGTAAAAATAACACCTTCCAAGCGGACGAAGCGACCAACGGTTGAAGATGTGAAGTCATCATGCGCTAGCCTGGGGAAATCGTCCGTCTTACCCCCAGACACATGGATCATAACCCTGCGGATATGTGCGACGATCGTGTGTCCTGATAGCGCCAGGCTCCGAAACTCGTTAGGGAAATTGAATCTAAAGGTGCAAGATGAGAGGTACACCTCCAATGTTTCAGCCCAGAATTGGCGAGATACAAGTTGTGGCGTGGTATAGCGTTGAGGCGCTTCCCAAGATGTCATGTCCCCATCAGATGTCGTCCCGTAGTGCTCGTAGTGAATTTTGACCTGGTTTTGTCCATCTTCATGTTCCCAAGTTGTCCGGACAAGGATCATCTTGTCACCGTATGCCAGCTCCCATACACGGTGGCGTAGCTCTGCGGGAAGGTGTAGCAGCAGTGACCTCTCTGCATTCAGCGCGCTTCTTACATAGTCAGCGTTGATTCAGAGCCCTCATATGGGGCGGATGGCTTACAAGTCGACGGCGTCGGTAGCATCACTCTGCTGCGCCGATGCGGCGGGTTTCTGTCGCTTGTTGTGGCTAGTAATGGGCATGGCGAGAGTTCCGCGTTTCTTTGGTGGCATCTTGGGGTTGGCCGTGGGTTGAGCGTTGTTGTGAATGCGGTGAGAGTGATATCGAGGCGCGCTAGTATAGGTAGCCACTGCCCAATATTGAGGTAAACAAACGGTGGGCAAAATTTGAAGTAGTTCCGTTGAACAGCAGCTTCCTTTCGCGGTTCTCACACATATCCCGATGCATGGATCACGCATACAGAGCGCTCCCTTGGTCTCCATACTATTGCCCATCTCTGTGTAAAATCTATCTCAACCTTCGTTCAACCTTTTATATCAGGATATAATCATCAGGAGCGAGCTCCCAGATCTACTCCCGAATCTGAGTAGGCGAGCGAGGAGTGGGGACTGCAGCGAGTTATGTGCGGCTCTGTCTTCGAGTTAATCTCTTTTGTATATGAGAATGAGCATTGTAGGCTGCGTTTACATATTGACTGTGGTGCCGAGTGTTGCTGCTGCATCACCGAAGTCTGTAGTGACTTTGTGCTTCTTGTATTGTATCATACCCCTTAGGGCCTTAGTGTCTCTTGGACGACATGGTGAGCTTGATGTGGGCTGTGTTGATGAAGTTTGTATACTTGTTAAGTCTGCAAGGTCGATACATATATATGCGAAAGAAGGACCTGCAAGAGTGAGACAAGTGTAGGCGAGAGAGCCGCCTTCATCCTCAATTGAGAAAGTCACCACCAGTCTTTGCAAGAACCTCATCATAATACCCCTGAAAAGCAAGCCACCCCTTCTCGGGCGTACCCACCTGCTTGAAGCTCTCCGCAGCCTCCTCATCAGAAATCGTCTTCGGCCTACGTCCACTCCCACTACTCGCAGCATCAATCAACAACTGCGCCTGACACGTCTTATCCAGACTCACAAACCAAAACGCCGCCTCATCCACACTCTGCCCCACCGTCACAATCCCATGATTCTGCAAAATCGCCGCCTTCCCATCACCCAGCGCATCCGCTATCCTCTCCCCTTCATCGCCCGCTAGCACCACACCCCCGAAATGCTTGTACACGCCGTGGTGCTTGTAGAACCTCAGCGAGTCCTGCGTGTACATATCCAACTCCCGTCCAAACGCGCTCCACGCCTTGCCATACACGCTATGCGCGTGGCAAGCAGCATGTACATCAGGCCGTCTCTTGTGCAGCGCGCTGTGGATCGCGAACGCAGCGGCGTTGATTGGCTGGTCGCCTTGCACGACCTGGCCTTGCTCGTTCACGAGGATCAAGTCTGAGACGCGGATCTGGCTGAAGTGGGTTGATAGGGGGTTTAGCCAGAAATGGTCGGTTAGGATGGGGTCGCGCACGCTGATGTGGCCTGCGACGCCTTCGTCGAAGCCGCGCTCTGCGAAGACGCGATAGGCGGCTGCGAGGTGCTGTTTGCGGTATAGACGCTCGTCTTCGAGGGAAGAGAAGGTGGGGTACTTGCGTGTTTTGAGGCGTGTGCCGGAGGTTGTGAGGCCCAAAGCTCCGATTGATCGGTTGTCGGTGTGGTCGTTGTGATTTACAGTTTGTCTTGTTGCTACTGACGCATTGCGAGGCTTTGTTGTGGTTGTGAGTGTGCGGGTGGAGACCTGGTGAAGTGATGGTCGAGGTTGTGTGGTCTGACGACCAGCATGGCAGATTGACCGCATGATTGAGCGTAGTGTAGTCATCTTAAGCGGGATTGTGGGTTGCAGGCTGAACGCAGGCGCAGAGTGTATCAATATCTGGGGGAGCTACATGAAGCTGTTTCCCCGCATCAACAACAACCGGAGATAAGAGCCGTGTACTGGAGCCGCAGCCGGCTCCTGATTTGTCGTATAACACATTGCTAATCACCTCTGACATTCCGCCTTGTGATAAAGTGGCTTTGATCTGTGGTAGTTGTTGTCGCGTTGAATCTCTCTCGGGCGCTTCGGCCTCGGCCGGGAAAGAGCAGTGACGTCATGTTCAGTAGCTGAAATTATTACAGCAATACAGCAGTACAACCAGTGCTCCTCCTGGGCTGCTTAAAGGCTAACGGGCGTTGCAACATTCACACGGTCTATCCTATACGACTCCGGATCCAATCTTGCCGACTGCCATCTATTCCCGTTTCCATTCTCTGACGACGTCATGCTCGATGCAGATGCTCTCGCCTACAATATTGCCGTCTTTATCACTTCCCTTTTCTTACTGGAATTCGGTGCAGACAAATTCATAGACCACACCACCATCGTCGCGCATCGCACCGGTATCTCTGAGACTGTTATTAGTCTGCTCACTGCAGGAGCAGAATGGGAAGAGGTTCGTCACCAATGATCACCAACTCACTTGCTAGTCCATTGAATCAATGGCCTGCTCACATTCACACAGCTCATAGTCGTGATTGCGGCTCTGGCACGCAACCGCGCATCTTTAGCAATCGGCAACATCATCGGGTCCGCCATCTCCAACATCCTGGGTGCATTCTCACTCGGCCTGCTTTTCCACCGTAGAGATGAGGCTGTCCGCTTTGACCGGAGTGCGCGCGTGTACTCACTCGTGTTGCTCTCTGTAACAACTCTAATCACACCAGCACTTTATCTTCCAACGGAAACAGCATGGCTGGCCTACGGGACGGTGCTGGTAGCATCTTTCGTCATGTATCTTGCATCCGTAGGGTGGGCGATCAGTCGAGGGAGCTTGACCGCCCCTGAGGGCTCTGACAGCGGTAGTGACGACGACAGCTCCAGCAGCAGCACAGACGTGGAGAGCAGCGGCAACGGCACCTTTCCACCCACAACAGCGAACGCAACAACACCCCTTTTACCTCATCAATCCCGCTCAAAGCACCGAAGCCTTACCAATCACGTATGCCACCTCGTCTTTGGGTTCCTCGCCATCTGCCTCTCCGGATACGTACTCTCTCACTCTGCGTCCAGCATAGTCGATCTGCTGGCCATCTCAGATGTGTTGTTTGGGGTGGTTGTTCTGTCCATTGCGACAACACTACCCGAGAAATTCATTGCCGTGATGAGTGGGCGGCGGGGCAGCGCAGGCGTACTTGTCGCCAATACAGCGGGAAGCAACATCTTCCTGCTCAACTTGTGCATGGGGATCGTGCTGCTCAACACACAAGGCAGATTCCCTCATGGGAGTGTGGGCGTGGTTGAACTTGGCGTGTTATGGGGGAGCACTGTGGTGTTCGCTGCGACGGTCTGGCTCGGTGGGAGATTTGCGGCGTGGATCGGTAGTGGTATGGTGCTGGCTTATGTTGGGTTTGTTGTGCTGGAGTTTACGGTGGCACGCGAGTGAATTGCACTGCTGAAGACCAGATAGAGTAGACCAAAGCAGCTCTCAACACGCACATGCGTATGCGTCATCGAGTAGGCTCTTACACCGAGTACGTGTTTGGAGATTCTGCCAAGCCGACAACGAAAGCAGTCTCGGTGTTTCAGGGCGTGAAAGTACCTTCGAAACCGCCTGCCAAGTCGACTACCAAAGCATCTTTACCTAAAACTCGTGCTGCCTCGTATGACCA
The DNA here is from genome assembly GCA_039634465.1 of Didymella pinodella. NCBI lineage: Eukaryota > Fungi > Ascomycota > Dothideomycetes > Pleosporales > Didymellaceae > Didymella > Didymella pinodella. The sequence goes on from CP113352.1 coordinate 895,288, forward strand.
CACGGCTATGCATACTTGCAGTTGGCTTGGGCGCTCGTCGTCTGCGGTGTATGCTGCGGCCCACGTTGCGGCGAGTCATGCGTAGGCTCAGTCATCTGTACGTACCCCACGGTGTTGCGCATGGAGGCACGTTGCAGTTAGCCCCCTGTAGGCTTCCTGGCGGCGCAGATGACGTGCTGGCTAGAGTCACACGATTAGAAGCTAGGTCGCGCCTGGTGTGAGATTAGGCGCAAGATACACCGCTGGAAATCCAAAGTGAAGAATTCAAAGGCCTGATTTTGCTCTTGCTGACGCTGAAATGAGAGACGCGTACTCGCGGACGTGCCACGGAAGAGGCGGCGGGTGGACCCTGAGTTGCGCAGGCCAACAGGGGCAGGGAAAGACGTCTGCTTGGCCCCGGAGGGTGTCTTTCATGCCAGATAATCGAGATATCAGCAGCCACAACTAGCCTGCCCACACCTTGCAGCGGTCCCACCCAAGTCGCTCATTCCGCCGCAGCGTTTTCGTATAAGACATCGTACCGCGCCGATGCCCGAGTCGATTCCCCTCCGCAAGAAGCCCCCCGGACCCAAGCAGACGCCCAAGGACCGCCCGCTCGACGAAAGCGACCTTGCATGGTCGGACCGCGAGATCAACCCGACCGTCGTTTCCGCCCATCCGAGACTGCACCACGGCAACGACAACAACACCAACACCAAGAAGAGTGTTGAGCTGTCCGACGAGTTCGACGACTGGGATGAGCACGACGCCGCCATGCCGTCCGACCTGCGACCCTCGACCGACGGCCACCACGCGCCGCTGCTGGGGCGCAAGAGCGACGACGAGGGCGCCGACGGCCTGAGCCGCAGCACCCACCGCTTCCACGAGCGCGACCCCGTCGCCCAGGCGAAGCTCGAGACGCGCAAAAAGTACACGTACGCGGCCGTCTTCCTGGTGCTCAGCCTGATCAGCTTCACCGTGCAGACAGAGACGGCCGTGTACATCCAGCACGAGCTCAAGTGGGAGAAGCCCTACTGCATGCTGTACATGACGCACGGCAGCTGGGTGGTGCTGTGGCCTGTCCAGCTGCTGCTCCTGCGCCTGCAGGACCGCGCCTCGCCGTGGGCCGTCTTCTGGCGCCGCCACACGCAGCTGCTGCGCCAGACGGCCCTCATGGTCCAGCACCAGACGCTGCACCCCACGCCGCGTCAGGCACAGGTCAGCCCCGTGCGCTACATGCTCAAGATGACGGCCTTCATCACGTGTGCCCTCACCCTCGCCGGCGGCAGCTGGTACGTCGCCGTCAACCAGACCACCGCCTCGGACCTCACCGCCATCTACAACTGCTCCGCCTTCTTCGCCTACGCCTTCAGCATCCCCATCCTGCACGAGAAGGTCCGCGCCAGCAAGGTCCTCGCCGTCGCCATCGCCGTCGCCGGCGTCTTCGTCGTGGCCTACGGCGACACCTCCCCGGCAAAGCACGGCTCCAAGTCCGGCGGCGGCACAGGCGGCGAGAAGGCACCCCCCAGCCACGAAGCCGAGAACCGCGCCTTTGGCAACCTGGTCATCGGCGTGGGCAGCGTGCTGTACGGGCTGTACGAGGTGCTGTACAAGCGCCTCGCCTGCCCGCCCGAGGGCGCAGCGCCCAACAAAGGCATGATTTTCGCGAATACGTTTGGCTCGTTGATTGGCGCTTTTACGCTGTCTGTGTTGTGGATTCCCCTGCCGCTTCTGCATTACTCGGGCTGGGAGACGTTTGAGCTGCCGCATGGCGAGCAGGCGTGGATGATGGCTATTAGTGTGCTGGCGAACGCGAGTAAGTCTTGAACACTCAGAATCACACTTTGTCACACATTAACTTATCCCCACAGCCTTCTCCGGTTCTTTCCTCGTCCTCATCTCTCTGACCTCACCCGTACTCTCCTCCGTCGCCGCGCTGCTCACCATTTTCATCGTCGCCATCGTCGATCAACTGCTCCCCCCACCCCTCAACTCGCCCTTGACCTCGGCGGCTATTGTCGGCGGTCTGCTGATCATCGGCGCCTTTCTCCTCCTGTCGTGGGCTACGTACAAGGAGATGGACGAGGAGAGGCGCCACAAGCTCGAGGAGAGTCCGTCAGAGCTCGACGACTAGGGGTAGCAATTGTTGTCTTATTATCGTTGGCGGATAAAACTTTCTTGGGCAGGCGGCCACAGAGGCTGGATTTCTCGCGAGCGTAGAATTTGTCTTGGGACTGGCGTTAAGGTTGGGCCAGACTGGGAACTGGCTTGGTAGGTAGAGCGCAGGTACAGCGCCTGGGCGGTCTCAGTCGTATCGCTGCATATAGAGGCGTTTTGGGATATAGTATGGCTTCAGGCCTTGGTGCGCGAAAGAATTTACCTGGGATTGTACTTGTGCGTTGTACAGTGGCACAATTGTGCTCACTAACTAAATCTTCAGGTTAAGCTGTTCACGCAAGTTATTCACGTAACTTATGCCAAATGCATCATGACTTTGCGGGTTCGTCTTTGTAATTCCCTCGCAACTTCTGCTTCGAGCAACAAGTATCTCCATATCGTTACTGCACTCCTGGCCTCTCCCTCAATAAAGTCTACTCGGACTCTTGCAGTAGCGTGCAATCATGAAAGAAAGGTCACGGGCACCAGGTCATTGACAAGGCAGTAGTGCGTCTCTCACCTCGATCTAGATAACCAAGCTCGAACGAATCGCTAAGCAACGTATTATCGTGACTCCACCAAATATAGATCTTTAGAGACGGTGCACCACGCATCACAGGCACAAACCTCCGCGGCCCCGCCACGTGCAAGCCACACCACCTGGGCAGTTCCACATGGCTCCCGCCGCCAGCAGTTGCGTCAACGTCGCACGGGATCACGAATTACACGCTAATCCTACTCCTCCAATTCTACGACAAATCTACGATCGCGGCTCGATGCCGCATGCACAGCAATACCGGTATCAAAGCGGCGAGGTAACGCCATGCTGGCCGTCCAAATAAGAACAAGAGCATGTCCGCGCCAATGCCCGGGGAAACCCGACGACCCGAAGCTCCTCATACCGGAGGTCCCGTGAACGAATATCCAAACGAGGAGGGTACAGAGCGTGACAACGCCGGTGATCTAGGCTTGAGACACCGCCAAAGTAGCATTTTTAGTAACGAGCCGCCCAATCAGACTGGCAACCCCCGTCTTCGGTCTATATTGAAGAGCTCGAGACCAAGCTCAAGACAGGCTTCGCAGGAAAGAACTGATATCATGGCGACTGCATCGAGTGAAGGGCCCCGCCAGCGCACCACAGAGTCAACCCCCATAGTACCCACCAAGTCCTCATCCTACGACTCCATAAATCCTGTTCAAGCGGAGAGATCATTGACGAACAATGCATCTGCGCCGCTAGAAGGCACAGCACGCCCCATAGCGCCCGACAAGCAGCAGCGCACCACAAACGACGCAAGCCACGCACAAGACAGCAGCGAGGGGAGCCGGTGGACCGCATTCTGGGATAAATGGGGTAGCGTGGAGTTGGAAAACAAAGGCTCCGTTGCGCGCGACCACCTCGCTCTGGGTGTGTACTCCTCCTCCCCCCACACACGCTTTTCCCTTGATTCCAGACCAAGAACAGAACCTGATGTAACCACTCGCAGAACGCACGTTCCTCGCCTGGCTCCGCACAAGCCTCTCCTTCGCATCAATCGGCATAGCAATCACACAGCTCTTCCGCTTGAACTCGAGTCTAAGCTCTGATTCCAACCAATCCTCCTCCTCCTCCTCCTCCTCCTCCTCCAACGACGTCGCGCAACCCAACAACATCCACAAGCTCCGACACCTCGGCAAGCCGCTCGGCGCAACGTTCATCGGGATATCGATCTTGATGCTGTTCATTGGGTTCCATCGGTATTTCGAGGCGCAGCATTATGTTATAAGGGGGAAGTTTCCGGCGAGTCGGGGGAGTATTGTGCTGGTGAGTGCGGTTGCGGGGGGGCTTATTGTTACGAGTCTTGTGGTGATTCTTGCGACGGGTCCGGTGGGGGTTGAGACGTAGAGGGGGGGGGGGGGGGTTCAGGACTGGATTATTGGGGTTGGTGATATCAGGGTCCTCTGGGGGAATGAGGGAGGAAGAAAGGAGGCATTGGGAGGTGCTTTGGTATGCTCTTAAAAGGGGTTTGTTGGGTGGTTGTGCTGGCATCTAGTCCTAAAAGTCACTGTCTGTCTTCGCCATATTCTCATCAATACAGCGAGTTTTGGCAGGGCTAGTGTATCCAGTATCGAACTTGGTTATACTTACCTCACCACCACCGACACCTCATCACAACGTCCTCTCAGCAGCCTGACTGCCCAGGAGCAGAAAAGTAACACGCCATCGCCTTCCACACACCACGGTAGGCAGACTTGTTGCCACGGCCTGGCGAGCGCTGGTCTCCTTTGGGCCTTGTTCTCGACGCGGCGTCCACGCTACCTTCTCTAGGAAACTACTGCTGTAGACTGATCGATTGATTGACTTGATTAACGTCGTGCGTCGCTATGGGATGGAGGCCCCCACCTCCCAGGGGCTACTATGGACGTGTGAAGATGCAGGCTCACAGGTGCTGGCATACCTTGCCGCATAACACATTTCTATATCTTGGAGGCGCGTAAAGTACAGTCTTGTGCAGCCCTCTCACCGATCAGATGGTCCTGCTGTGGAAATAGGCTGAAGAACGCTTAGACGAGTGATTCTCTTTGCGATGTTGTTAAGGTAGTTTGTCAGATGGGGATTTGGGTATGCTTGGAGACTGTGGGGAATGTTGGGTGTGCGTTATTGGGAGTTGGACTGCATGAGAAGAATTCTGCATTGTGTACACTGACATTGTTGGTCACATCCACGAACATCGTGGTTACGCGTGCTAGCCATACGATACGCAAAGCTATAGGCGTGATAGCCAAACTCTTCGTGTACCAGTATCACACCACCGGTCTTTACTGGTCCACTGGCCTCGAGACTGAGCTTCAGCGGGTATACCGGACGACACTTTGAAGGCGACTTTCTCTGGCAACTCTCCACTCAAGCACTCCCTCACCCCTCCGTCTCTGGACGCGTCAACTGCTGCACCCAGCAACCTACTGATATTACCCCAGTAATAGGCTCAAACGCTCGACTGTCGCTCATACCGCATCACTCCTGTCTCTGGCTCTGTTTGCCTATCAGTCACATATATAAGCATCACTCCACTTCTCCCATCATTTCACACTGATCTTCTCACCCGAACCCAACCACAACCACATCCCTACCAACCAACTTCCCATATTCATCATGCGCACCACCAAGCTCATTCTTAGCCTCATGGCCCTCTTCGCAACCACCGCCGTCGCCGGAGGCCACAAGAAGCCCCAGCGCTGCTGCGACGACTGCACTACCAAACTCCGCGCCTGCGAGGATGTGAGTTATACTATTCTTCACTCATTTGTTAGTTTTTAATACCAATCGATTGAAGGACTGTCACAAGTATTACGATGACCCTACCGCGTACGCTGTCTGCACTCAGCACGCGTGCATCTGCGAGGTCGGCAAGGACAGGTTCTGTCGCGATTCGTGCGGCATTGGTGGAGTGGGGAATTTGTGCTTTGACTAGGGCAGGACTGCAGTGAGATTTCTCATTGTAGGTCCGAGGGAGAGCGACTTCGTGGCGAGGCCGGCTGGCTGGTACGGAATCATGTCGTCCTGTGCTATTGGCATGGTGCATCTTGGACTTGATTGTGGTATTCTGGTGGCTTTACTTTACTCAGTTGACTAAATCAATAATCTGACAGAGTCTTTGTGTGATCGTTACGCTATATAAACATGACCTTTCTGGGAGAAACCCCCTCACACCTGTCGCCCAACCTCGGTGAGGTTTTCTGGTGAGTCTCGAGCTTGAGAAATATCGAGCCTAAGCCAAGCTACAGTCGTTGAACCGATTCGATGCCTTTCTCAGCGACAGTAAGCTACCTTCACTTGACTTCATCTCGACCAGCGGTCCGTTAGCGGCTACTGTCGTACTATACAAACTCGCACGTTACGCGATGACTACTTTCCTTGTCTCTATCACCAAGCCCGACTCGACTTCGAAAGTCAACTCCCCACTTGTCAACAGCCACTTCGTCAGCTCCACTCTCTCAACAGCCCCAGCATCATGCGTCCCACTTTCATCATCACCTTGGCCATAGCCATCTTCATTACCACCGTCACCGCCAACAAGCACAAGAAGACTCCATGCGACTCGTGCAACGACGGTTACAACACATGCCTGGATGTACGTACCTGTATTGCCAGACCCCTGTATACACTGCTAAGCTCGTTCGCAGCACTGCCTGAACCACGAGGGCCGGCGCCAGTGCAAGATCACTTGCGACTGCCAGATGGGTAAGGACCAGATTTGCGCCAGGTGCCCGGGCGGCTACGGCGCCAGTCCCAACTGCGACACCTGGACGCCCACTTGGAGGGTTTGAAGGAAACGACCGCATTTTAGGCTTGTGTCTTTGGCGGCAAGAGATCGAGCTTGATTTCACTGAGGCGGATGGAAGAGGATTGATTGGTCAGAGGGATGAACAGGAATGATTTGTGAGGTTTCATAGTCAATGGAAAGGTCGTTCTTGTCATTTCGCTTTACCACGCAGCTAAAATCAGTAACTTGCTCTTGTGATTGACGGGTTTTGTCGGTTCATGTATCTCCCTGTGCTGTGATTTCAGCTATCAGGCTCGAGTCTACACAGTAATTGTCCGAAGGCTCAACCGACTGTGCGGCGTCGGGAGGTGAAGTTGCCTTTCACTCAAGCCATGTTAACCCGAGCCCAGCAATAGCGTGCTATATATATAATGTCAGAACCTGTCCCCTCTAAACCTTCGCCCCCACACACCCATCTTGACCAGAAACTCACCTTCCCGACATACCCAACACACTTACATCAGCATTTCCAAGCCGACGACATGAATTTCGCAATCATCACCCTAGTTCTGGCCACCATCACCGCCACTGTCACTGCCGGTGGCAACAAGCAGACCTGCGACGAGTGCCACAGCCGCATCCAGGGCTGTCTTTACGCAAGTACGCAAGTCCCTACCTAATCTCAGATAGCTGATTCTCTCAAAGAATTGTCTCGGGTCTGCCTCGTGCTCCATCTACTGCGAGTGCGAGCTGTCCTGGAGCGACAGGTTCTGCACCGACACATGCAACTACCGTTGCCAGTGGGGCAACCGCGACGAGATGATGGAGGCGCTCAAGCACATTCCCCAGTAGGTCAACGGAGTCAGATGGATCCTTGGTCGGTCAGGATTAGCACGTTGTGTAGGATAGTACAAGTACACCTACGGGGCTGTTCGAACGATGAATTCGTTACATCCAGACGATGCTGGACAGCTTTGCTCTTGAACGAGACAAAGAGGGCTGTAGAGCAATTGACTAGGTTTCGAGTATGAACATGCTTTGGCATTGCCATTCGACCCTCGAAATACACGGCGAAAAATGGAGAATGTGTCATATGGGCTCTAAGCATGTCAATAGGAATCTATCTCTACTCTCGTGCACAAATTTAATGCTCAGCCTACAAATGCAGCAGAAGCAAATGGGTATGCCGAAGCAGACTCTTCGCCAGAGCGCCATCTGTGTTGTGCGGTGCATAATTATGCTCAACCTTCCTCCTCCCGCTTCTCCACCGCCAACGTCTCCAACAAATCCTTAACCTTGACCAACAACTCCGGCACCCTAAACGGCTTGCTCACAACATCATCCATACCGCTCTCTCTCGCTGTTGCTATTTGCTCGCCACGCACATTCGCCGTGACGGCAATGATGGGCACGTGCCCTTGTATCTCGCCCGCAGCCTGCATGCGGCGAATCTCGCGCGTGCATTCTAGGCCATTCATCTCGGGCATCTCCCAGTCCATCAGGATGATGGATAGCGGGACGCCGCCGGGCGTGTAGTACGCCGTTTTCTTGAGCTCGGTGAGCGCGAAGAGTCCGTTGTCGGCGGTCGAGACGACACAGCCGGCCTTACGGAGCTGTTTGGCGAGGACCTTTTGGTTGACGATGTTGTCCTCAACGACGAGGATGTGCAGTGGGCCCGGCTCCGCTGGCGCGGTAGTGGAAGAAGCAATTGCTTTGGGTGTTAAGGAGCCTGGTAGCTCGGCGACGATTTCTCTGGGTGTAGGGTGGTTGATATCCATCCCAGCGACTGAGGCTGCGAGATCGCGATTCTTCTCGGCGTGATCCGTACTCTGGCTCGTGATTGTACGGTGCATGACAGGTCGGCTCGATGAGATAGTGCGCTTGCACTGAATGAAGAAACCAAAGGTGCTGCCCACACCTGCTTCAGAGGAAACACCAATCTGACCGCCGTGGAGTTCGGCAAGTTGACGCGAGATAAAGAGACCAAGACCGCTACCACCATAGTGGGCGTGCGTTCGTGGAGATGCCTGCGCGAAGCGCTCGAACAGCAGATCCTTCTCTTCAGGCGTAAGCCCACATCCCGTGTCTCGTACTTCCACTCCGAGGTATAGCAACTCTCCGGAACCCCAGTCCTCGCCGGTCGTGACGTCGAGGAGAGGCACACCTCTTGTCGGTACGAATTGAAAGCCCTTTGTATAGGTATCAGGCTCCGCTGAAGATGCACTGACATGTACAGAGATAGCACGTTGGGGTTCGGCTTGAGTAAATTTGATTGCGTTAGTGATCAAATTCACAGTAATTTGAAGCAGTCTACTGGGATCCAAGAGCACCCAGTCAATGCTGAGGTCAATCAACGAGGGGTCGGGGTGAAAGGTGAAATCGATGCTCTTGGCCTGGACTTCTGGCTTGAACATATTCATGGCGCGCTGTACCACCGCGATTGGCTGTGCGGGTACTGGTGTAATGAGTAGCAAATTCGAATCCAGCTTTGATACAGTCAAAATATCGTCAACGATAGACTTCTGGTGTTGCACGCATAAAGCGATATTGTTAGCTGCCTCAATGCAATCTGCAACAACACCCGAATCTGCCTTGCGGAATTCGTGCTGAGTCAGGGTATCGCGGATATCGTCCGAGCAAATGAGGATAGCTGACAAGGGGTTCCTCATCTCGTGTGAAGTGATGCTATACGCACGTGTTAGCTGCTGCGTTCGTAGGGTTGACACAGACATCACTCACTCTATGAACTCATTCTGTTGCCGTTTGGTCTCCTCAGCTTCTCGTAACCGTGTCTCCTGCAGGCCCTGCGCCCATTTTATCTGCGAGATGTCGGTGATGGATCCCATGATACTGAGGATGTCACTATTGGGTCCAATCTCGGGAGACGAATGAGAAAGAACCCAATACTCGACAGGATTGCCACTGAGATCTCGGGGCTGCACGTGGACATTATTTAGTTGTAGCTCTCGGACACAGGTCTGCTTCGTTCTGTGGAGATCATCCCACATCTCCTGACACGCAGCCACACTTGTCTCCGCCATCAGGTTCAGAAATGAAAAGTCTCTGTTATCTTCTCTTGGGTGACCAGTCATCTCGAAGTACCTGTCGTTGCCTTCGAGAAGCACGCCTTCTGGGTTGAAGAGGTACATACCGAGCGGAGAGAGCTCGGTCATGCGCCGCATGCGACTCGTCTGCAGAACCAGTTCTTTGCTCAGCTGTTCACGTTGTACTTGGGCGAGCTCGGCTGCGTTCCTACTTCGCTTCATCTCGTCTTCGAACAGCATCACGGACGCAAGCGATGTTGCCAATTGTCTGTTGAGCTGCGCAGCAAAGGCCCTGTACTCATCATCATACGCTCTCCGTGGCTGCACACCAACAAGCAGGAATGCAAATACCTGATCGCCGTTCGTCGGACGCACAGGGAAGATGATGGCTTCCTTACAAGGATCGCCATAACCTCGCCATGCGATACCTTCGAGTAGAGACTCTGGAAGTGTTCCATCTCTTGTCTGCAATGTTGTGGGCTCGCGTGTCCTCATGGCCTCTCTGAATGCTGGAACGAAACCCTCTTGACTACGCTTCAGATCAAGTTTCCGCGGAGATGCAGGGTGTCCTTCTGGAATGCCGATTGCTCCTTCCAGGAGACAAGATTTTAGAGAAATCGTACTATCTGATGAGTGAGAAGCTGTATCTGCATCATCGTTGTCAACGATTGAGTACAACAGCGCAAACGGAACATCAATGGGATTGTGTTCGAGTCCCTCTAATAAACGAGACCAGAACTCCTTCACAGTGCGTGTGGCGCTGAGACGTTCACTGAGGTGTCGTAAGGTGTGCATCCTCCGGGTGCTGACAACCTGGTAGGTAGTTTCGAACGGTATGTTGTAGAAACCGATTATCTTATCTGTTCCCCCATACATCGGGGTGATGGACCAAGAGAAGAAGCACTCCTCGAGATATCCGAACCTCTCGAGAGGCAGATAGTCATTCTTGATTTGTGATGCCTTTCCAGCATCAGCACAGCCTTTAAATACAGGCGCAATTGCCTCCCAGACCTCAGCAAAGGGACCGGCCATCCCTGTACCCATAAGTTCCGGATGTTTGTTGCCAGCAACTTCGACTCTGTAGGCCTCGTTGTAGATAACCGTAAGTTCCTCGCCCCAAAACAGAGCCGTGGGAAAGGGATTTCGGATCAATAGGTTGACGACTTCCCGGAGCTCTGGGGACCATGTATCCATATGGCCAAGACCGGTGTTCGCCCAGTCAACGCTTCGAAAGAATTGGATGTGTGGGTCTGTGCAGTTGCCCCTCGGTCGAGCGACCGTGTAGTCCGGCGTCACATCTTCTCTAGTTTGTATAGTTATGGAAGAATTGAGACTCGAAGATTTAGAGCTGGTGTTTTTGCTGAAAGGGTTCGAAGCAACTGCTGATGCAGTCTCAGATCTCGGATATGACTGCTGCACCGGAGGTGCAGATAAAGTCAGTTCTGGTGTCGAGAGAACTGGCGCTGCTGCCTTGCGAGCTTTTGCTGCTTCTGAATCTCGCTTGGGGATGTGTGGTCGCAGTGGCAAGGTAGATGAGAGTCCGCTCTTTGGGATGTCGGACACCCGATACAAAGCATTGCCAGATATGATTCGCCACCTCTGACGGATAGTAGAGCCCGTCCAAAGCAAGCCTTGGTAAAGGATGGTGAGCGGGAAAATATCTTTCGAGTTATTGAATCTACTGATTCCTGTAGCCCAAATCCGGAATTCGTCGTAGGTCGCTGCGGCAGGGTCCTTGTTCGCACACTCCTCTGAAGCCTCGACAATGCTGTCCAGCAGCCGGCTGTGCAATTTCAGCGCTGCGTTACAGAACACGGGCTGAATTGCGGGGGATTCGTCGACGAAATCTGGGTCCAGGTCGAGCACAAAGGTGGGCCGTGAGTCTTCGTCGAGGATTTCCTTGAGACTGAGGCTGTCTAGCTCCTCAAGCGCCGCAATTTCCAGGGGACTCGATTCGCCGGCCGCATGCGAATCATCGGAGGCTGCGGGCAGCTCAGGCGACATGTCGTCCATAATCGATGTGATTAATTCCAGAGCAGGCCCCTTATCTGGACAGAGGCTGGTGGAGTGGCATTGCAGCTCCCTGCGTTAGGAGCCGGTTTTTCGCGGTCGACGATCTGGAGAAATCGGTATGATCCAGCACGCTTGTTGACGCCACAAGCGCAACAGGTGTCTTCAAGCACGGCGAAGCGGTGCCGGGAACACTGGCTCATCCAAGAGTGCCTTCCGCAATGCATTGGCGGCCCTGCCTCATTCTTTCCACTCTTGCACGGTCTCGTCTAGACACAAAGACACGCCTCTCATCGGTTGCGTCCTGTCCTCGTTGCCGCTTGTGCGCGCCGGCCCGATGACGTCGAGTTCGAACCGTCTTGCGGTTGTTTCAGTCGTCGAGATCCGCACCGTCGGGTCTAGACCATCAATTATGCCAGGTCCGGGCACATGATCGCAGGGCTGGACAACAGCATTGTCGCTGGAAGGCTGCCGATGGAATGTCTGTAGACATACTTCGCAGGAAGTATTATCGCGCAGGGTCGTCAGAAAGCGAAATTCGATTACGACGGAGCATTGGAGTGTAAGTAATCATATTTTCAATTGTGCGCTAAGCATATGATGTCATGGTCCGATTCTCTCACAGCCTCTTCAGACTTCCAACATCTACACTCCAGCCGTCATCGAAGCCCTTGTTCAGCTCATACGAGTGTGCGTCACCGCTGCCCATAATCGTCACGCTCTTGATCTGTAAGACCGTCGGAAAGCCGAACCTTCCACCAGCTTTGAGTGTTGTTCCATTTAGCGTGAACTTGATCTCGCTCGTACCAGATTGCTTGAGGCTCTCGCCGTCGTCTAGGTACAAGGATCCACTGGCAGTACCATCGCTCTCAGGAGCGACGAGGAGTTCGAACGGCTTGTCACGAAGTGCTCTAGTGGTCTTTGCGCTTTCGGTGCGCAGAGGCACAATAGAACCGCCGTGTACGAGGACTGCGATATCCGAGGTAGACATGTCAGAGTATGTTATGGTGCTTCCAGCGCCTTGTACAGCTTTACGCGTGAATAGGTCATACCAGACCCCGCCTGGTACATAGAAGGAAACAGACGATGAGCCCTCCTGTATCACCGGATTAACCATGAGAGACGGGCCAAAGAAGAACTGCGTCTCGATAGCGTATGTGTTGGCATCCTTGGGGTAATGCATCCTACATGAAGTGAGCCAAGCGTCATGCAAACGAGACTTATACTTACCAAAGAGGCGCCAGCATGGGTGTACCGTCGACGGTCTGCTTGTGCATAGACGTGTAGATGTAGTCCAGGAGTCTGTACCGAAGGTCGATAGCCTTCTTCGCAGCTGCAGTAACTGACGCCCAACGATAGGCTTCTTGAGACCTCGCGCCAGCCACATTGTGGTTCCTGTAGAACGGGTAGAAGGCACCCAATACAGTCCAGCGTGCGCACAAGTCCTCGGTGACATCATTGAGGAAACCGCACACGTCGGCACCTGCCTATGATCTGTTACTTTAAAAGGAACCGGGCGTGGACCTTGAAACATACCATCGGAATCTGAAAGAAAGAGACGAACTGGAGGAGATGACGGATGGACGTAATGTACTGATCCCAAGTAGAAACGTTGTCCCCGAGCCAGTGACCGACATAGCTGCCAGCACCAACGAAGGTGCTGCGCGTGATGACCATAGGACGCTTATCTGGGCGCCGCTTACGCATGCTGTTGCGACTCGCCTCGCTCATCATGGTCCCATACAGGTTGTGGGTATCGTACTCAGTCCAGCCTCCCGAGTGGATTAGGTCAGTCTGTGCAGTCTTGTTGCTGAGGCCGCCTGCATCATTCTTGATCTCGTACTTGGGAACGAGAAGATCACGGTTTGGCAGACCTTTCTTGTTCCCGTTAGGCTGCCTGGATTGAACGCTGACAATGTTGGATTGAGCAGCGGTAGTTGCCTGCGTCTGGTCGCATGGAAAGTTGCAGAACGAAGACGGCTCGTTCATGTCAATCCAGAGTGCGTCGATGTCAACGCCAGTATCTTTATTGAAGAATGAAGCAAATTCGTTGTCCCAGTAGCTCGGCGTATTTGGCGCAAACCAATCGGGAAAGGCAGTAGTACCTGGCCAGACTTCGCCTTTCCAAGGATCACCAGCGCTATTCTTGAGGAAAGCACCAGCTTCAACGCCTCTGTTATAAGGTGGGTAATCTTGAACGGCGACGGCCGGGTCAACCATGACAATATAATGCTGGTTCTTGGTGTGCAGATCACTGATAAGATCCCGGACTTCGTTGAGCGGGAACCTTTCGCCCAGAGTGAAGACTTTGTACTTGTCCATGTAGTCAATGTCAGTCCACATTGTCTCGAGCGGGATACCGGCAGCGCTGTAATTGGCAACGACAGCTGCAACCTCGCCAATGCTTTCATAGCCAAATCTGCACTGGTGGAAGCCTAGACCCCAGTACGGCATCATGGCAGCCTTCTCGGAGATCTCACTGTATTCGCGAGCGACATCGAATGGCAGAGGACCAGCCATAAAGTACAGATCAACAACACCGCCGATGGTGTTATACTCCAGATACTGGCCGTTATCGTTATTGATCTTGATATCCATTCCATTGCTGTTGAGCATGAGCACGCCATGTGATAGCCCAGAATCGGCTCGGTGCTCAAAGTAGATGGGGTGCGTTCCATAAAGGTTTGTTTTTAGAGGCACTGCACCCGAGTCGCGCGCCCACAGAGTACGGATATAATTCGAAGTCGGTAAACGTAGGGAATCAGTGTGCTCGCCTAAGCCATAGAGAAACGGTTTGTCTGGTAGAGATGTCCTGAGACGCAAATACTGGGTTTCAAAGATAAGCTTGGAACCCTTCGTGCTGAAGAGGACCTCGTTATTGCTCTTACGCGTGACGGTAAATGAGAAAGGCTCTTCTTCTACGGAAACATCCAGTAGTGATGAGTCTGAGCGAAAAGTCCCGCCCGGTCTCGGTACGACGAAATCGGGTATTTGGTAGACCTGCTCGTCCTTATCGTAGATCATAACATGGAGGCGGGAGTCTGTTCTCATAAGTTCAAGTCAACGAAACGCCCAAAGATTGACTCATCAGTTTGCCATTCTGCCAAGAGTTTTAAGTCTTGCAAGTCTGGACTGTATAGGTTGCAAGCGGCGCCAGCCAGACTCAAGTCAGCAGTAAGACTGTTCTCGCTGCGTACGACATTGCTGGCTCTGTACCCTGGGCAATCATCTGCTCCCCTGAAGGGAACTACATTCCCCCATTTGAAGAAGTAAGAGCCAAGTAGCAATAAGCCTTGGAAGAATGTTGTTGTCGAGGCTGGCATCGCGGAAGCGGTCAGGGACCCATTATATTGAGGAAGCCATGTCTGCTCTATATAGCCCACTAAACATGGTCCTTAGTTAGCCCTTGCTCGTTATGATCAGCATAACCACGGTATCCACGAAGACACGTGGCAAGGATTCCACGGGAATCTGGGATCATTGGTGATCTTACAATTCGTCACGAGTGCGTCCAGTACACTTGAGGGTGCCATAGCCGGAGACATGCAGGCAAACGGGTGCGGATGACCGGTCGTGTAACGCAGCTACCAAATTAGGTTGTTAACAGAAAAGCTACGTGAAATGCAGTTTCTGACTGCTGCGAATATGTCTGCAACTGCAATGATGATCTGCAGGAAGTCATGATAATCCCACTGTGAGAATGTTCGGGGCTAGACATGAATTGGTGTATTATTGTGGGGTAAATGACAGCCCTGGAGCCTTGCAGCATCACGTGTGAGCATTGCCCACAAGCGCAGACACGTACTTGCGTACAACGTCGTGCTATGCATGCGACAAGAGCTGCGCAGATAGCAGTTGAAGTGGTTGGCAGATGCTACATTGTTAAAATTTTCCCGCTGTACTGCAAGACGGTAGGCGCGTATGCACCTGTACATAGGTAGCCTTGGGCAGAGGGGTTCAAGGTTACGTTACAGAAAGATCTTCCTCTCTACACGCACCAAAGGAGTAAGCAGGATCGTGAGTCGAATTCATCCTTTCTGGCAGGTCACAGGCCACTGTCAACAATAGTTCCAACAACTCGTGCTGTCTCAAATACTGTTGTTCGTTTGGCGACGTCATCACCACCCATTCACCAACCAGGTTCCTGCCTGACGGGCCGCTGCTGCGAACGAATCCTCCCTTGCAGTGCTGGCGCGATCTTAATCGTCATTCGCCCGGACGTATCACAAGTGAGACTCTGAATGGCACATCAGCGCGGATTTAGGAATATTAACACGAGTCTACGACAGTCCCATCCTCGCCAGGTTGCCCACGGCTCGTGGAAATCTGGGATTGAAGTTAGGTGCTACGGTCTGCATCTACTAGCCCTATGATGTAACAACGATCGACCAAACGATCAAATTTTGAGCGTTTGAGTTCTGCTCAGGCAAGTCTGCCTGTGGTCAGGAGACCCGATATTTTGCCATGCAGCAGCAAGATGTATATCGTGGCAGCGTTCTGAGTGTCTCACGTCACGCAAGTCACAACAGGCAAACAGCTCTGCAGTGGAATCCTTTTCAAAGCTTTCAAGCAGCGTGGTGGCCATGTCTTTGCAGGATTTCGAGAAACATGGCTCCATTCCTACTATCTGTAGCTCGCTAAGGTCTCAGATTCCAAGGGTGCTGCGCAGGGATATCGGTACGAATGGTTTCATCCAGCTTCCTCATTACCAAAGCCACCGACTGGTCCGTCATTCCTGAACTTCCAAAGCCAACTGAGAAACCTTCTCATGCTATTCATCCCTCTTTGGGAAACCCATTAAGACCAAGCCTCGCTCCTCAAGGGCAAGCTGACGCCATGCAAACTCATGGGCAATTTCAGCAAATGAGAGTCGCTTGAGGCATAGGAACGAGAAGCTGGGTGATGTGTCTGAGGAATGCGCTGTCTAATTACAAGGCGAAGGCTAAGATTCACGGAGCTGCCATGATTCGATGCAGCCAACACGGATTCCTGAGACTTGTACCTGGTAATTGACTTCAGTGAAGGTCAAGCGAAGGTTTCACTTTTCGGCTTCACTTCCACCGACGATCCATGTTTTGAATCTTTGCATACCTCTCCGAGTCTTGGGACGGCGCGCGAGACTGCGCAGGAAGGTCTCCATGAGGCTTTAAGGCAGGCTTGGTAGGGGACCCAGTCTGAACAGAGTCTTTGCGGGGCTGCGCTGTGGACCCTCCAACCGATGGTGCAGTACTCTGTCGGCGATCTGGTGGTGTCCGACGTGAGATAGATCCTCCGCTGCGGCCCACTGATGCAGCTCGAGGTAATCTGGACGAAGGAAGCTTCGGAGGCTTCGGCTGATCAACCTCCACTTCCGCCTCAGGCTCGGGGCTCTCAGCTGACTCTGGTGTCGAGTAGTGCTGATCATCCTCGACAGAATCTAGCTCGACAGAATTTATTCCCACCGATTGTGGTATAGATATTGTATTGCTCGAACAAGGTGTTGAGCATGCTCGACAAAGAGGTTCTCTCAGTACGTCCGGACCGACAGGGTAAGTCCTGGGCTTTGGCGGGTGGACTACCAGTTCGGAAACGGACAGTTGGCGTCTGGCACTGCCTGTGTAGGCATCATGAACTTCTGAGAAAGACTCTTCGGCCTTCCTGTGCGCGAGCCAGGTCTCGGCGTCCGTCGTTGGTATGATTGCCGCCTCCAGATCTAGCAGCTCTCCAGAGACTTCGGCTGGCGACTCGGCTTCCTCTTTGTCGTCGATCAGAAACTTTCCTTCGCCCAAGAAATCCTTGTACCTGGTGTCGAAAGCCTCTTCTATCGTATCCTGGAAGGGGTCAAAGGCATCTTCCATGTTATCTTGTTTCTGATTGATCTCGGAAAGGTATGTCTTCCAGCAAGCAAAGGTATCATCTGCTTTGAATTCCACCAGAGGCTCTCCCAAGCGTAGAGCAGTGAGAAAACCTTGTGCAGCATTTCGAACAGATATTCTGAAAGAACTTTTACGTGAAATCTTGGTGCTTGGTGTATTGACGGTGTCGTTCTGAGGGGCAAAGTCGCTCTGCATAAACTCCTGGGCCTCGCCTGATCTGCTTTCGTGCCGGGACCTGATGGCTTTGAGCTGGTCAAGTGTCACAGTATGCGGTTGATTCGTTGAAGTTGATGCTTGTATGGTTGTCGCTTGAATTGTGGTGACTGGTGGTTGGATGTTCGACGTGAAAGAAACGCGGCACCTGGTGCTAGCCAGCTGGGGCTCGAGAGTCACCTCTTTGACAACCCCGACTGCGCCCTCTGGCACTACAAGCGAAGTTGCTGGTAGTGCAGAATCAGAGTCGGGAATTAATCCAGCACCACGACGATTTGCTGGAGGCGAAGGAGGCGAAGGCGCGTAATAGTGCTGCGTCTGTCTTGGAACTTTGGGCATCGTAGTGTGGTTTTCAACAGTATTTGGAGGTTGCTGCACGATGTTGACCTGTGGCAGTGGCTGCTGGTGCAGCATTTCGGCATATCTCTCCCGGGCATAAGGGTTGAGGCCGACTGGTCGTCGGGAAATAGCGTGCTGTTCCATCTCATTTGCCGTGTTCCAGTCGTTGCTCGAAGCATGGCTGCTGGGCACGTATGCACCGATTTCATGACCGCTCGAGGCCTGTGGGTTACTTTTGGGTGTATTGGTGCCTGACGTATGTCTGTTACTGCGATACCTAGCGTGATGAGGGGTGTCGGGCAACTCAGCAATTGAGCCATTGCTAGGATGATTCGACATCGTGAGGTGCAAAACTCTACAAGTCGGAGCTATGTGTGACTTTTAGGGTTGAGGAGCTCTGGGGACAGGAAGTATGGTGGGTAGCGACAGACGGTTTTGGCAAGAAATCTAACGGCCAGTCCTCACGAGGTCAATAGAGCCCATACGCAGGAGGCAAGAGAGACTTGACGTTAGGCACAAGTCTATAAACAATCTTCTCACGGTACAATCCACTCTGGCCCAATCTAACGGCTTCTGCAACTAGGAAATATGGTACGATGTATTAATTGGTTACATCATGACGGTGCGCTCATGCGTTCCCATACCCATACCGTCCTAGCCTAAATATCGAATTTGGGTCACAGGAGAGAAACAAAGGGTGAAATGTTTAGATCATGTTGGCGAATGTCGTGGTCTGTTTCTTCTTGCATATTAAAGGGAAGGAAGGATCACCCAGACCTCTTTCATTTTCCGCAAAGATCGGATGCTTCGATTCTCAGGAGACCGGCTCAAGCTCTCTCTGACCAATACTACACGTAACAACTCTACTGAAGACCGACCTAAGCCGGAGCAGGCGTCATGACGACCATCCGCTTTCCTCTTGTTCATCTGTCCCACAACCCCGCTACTACAGAATCCGCCTTTCTAGTTGAGCATACAGCATATAAATGTACACGAGAGTATTCAATACAAGGTAGAGGTGAGTTGCAGCACACAAGCATGAATGGAAACAATGAGAATTTGTGTGTCAACGAAAAAGAACAGTGCGACCAACACATTCAAAAGACACACAAGTAATCCACACAAAGCCCAACGGTAGCCCGAAAATTCACCATAGTATGGAACCCTGACTCCTTACGCTCCAAAGTCGTGTTGTGAGAGCGCCGCGACCCCGTTTTCTGTACCATGGTACAAGCTGAGTCCCCTCTGTTGTCCTGCTCTAGGATGCGCACCACTCCTAAAGTTGTAAGCCGAGTACGCCGACGATAGCACTATACTGTACTGGAATCGGCTTGTTCAGTAAACTATAGCGTCACTACGAAAACCTGCCACCTTGCCTTGTCATACAAAACCACCCACCTCAACGACACCTTGCCGAAATAAGACGGGTATCTTTGTTATGACGAGCTCATACAGCGACCACCCAGTGAACCGCGACGACTAGAAAACATGGTACTAGACCACAGGCCCTCCATACCCCCACACGTCGTCCGAGGGCGAAAGTTCACCTTTCCGTCGGCTTCGCAGTTGCTACAACAGGCAGGTCTATCAAGTATTGACACTGTGTGCATGAACCCAGGTAGTCCTCGCTACCGCCGTGCGCTTCACAACACGCTCCAACACCCTCTCCACAACTTCAACAGAGCAACACCTAAAGCAGCATTGTTGTTGACAGATATTCATTAGATACACTATGTACACATCATCCATTCAAAAGGCTCAGGGTATCATCGCAGTCCTACATAACATTACAGCAGCCCAGTTTCTTAAGCAGCTTGGGCAGCCCCTTGCGGACCATCTGCTCGATCTCATCGTTCTGGTTGTTCTGATTATTCTGGTTCTGGTGCTGTCCGCCGTGCTGCTGACCATAGTTCTGCCCAGCATGCTGTTGTTGACCGCCATGCTGCTGACCACCATGCTGTCCAGGATACCCTCCACCACTGTACTGCGGATGCTGCGGCGGAGGCGGCATCTGGTGCACGGCGCCGCCCTGCAAATTAACGTAGATCCTGCCCTCGTTCTCCTCAGTCTGGTATTGAAGCCCCAATTCGCGGCAGACCTGCTCGACACGGGGTTTGATTTTCTGGACATGGTTGCGCGAGTGATTGCCCTTGCCGACGATGACATGAAGATGATCTTCGCCTCTGCTTCGGGCGGCTTTGATGCGTTCTTCGAGCACGTCCTCTGCTTCCTCCACGAAGAGGCCGTGCAGATCAATTGTGTCGCCCTGGACGCGCCCGTTTGCATTATTCTCGCGGAAGATGTAATCGCGCGCTTGTCGGTTGTACTGCTCCATTTTGGCAGCGTGTTGTTTTCCTTCCTCTGAGAGCTCGTGAGCGCGACCACCGTCGCCGGATTCGTAGGCTTGGTGTGCGCGGTCAAAGCAAGAGCTGCGCTTTGCGGCTTCCTGGCGGGCAAGATCGCGGAGACGGTCATATTCTGCTTCAGCATCGCTGTTGGAGTGGTTGAGCGCTGGCGGTTGTCAGAGCGAGTCCATGTACAATTAGGCGACATCTTACAGCGCGAGCCCATCGACATCATTTCCATGGCGGCCATGTTGCAGCGATTCCAAAACCAAGGTGTCTGGTATTGATATCTGTGGAGAGGGGAGGATGTGAGGATGTGTTGTTATTACACAGCTGGGCAGCTTGATGATCATTTCGGCGCTAAAGCGGTTGAAAGTGAGCTTGCGCAGGGCCCAGATCGCCGGGGTGCGCGCGATCATTTGCGATCCCACCTGCACTCGGCAAGGCCGTCGGGCTGTGTATGTGGCTAGATGCACCGCAAGTGGGAAGGCTGGCATTGTTGTGCAACGCCCGGGTATATTGTTACTGCAGACATTACCAAAGCAAAGTCGGCGTGCTGTAAGCTCAAAATCGTATCTTGGGCCCCACGAAGACGATGATGAACGCAATCAACCAGAGCCCGCCGATGATAGCGTAGAGCTTCATACGGTCCCACCAGCCCTTGCCTTCTGTCATTCGCCTAAGCGTGCCCATTCTTTGACTGGCAGCATCCATGTTGATTTGGTTCTTGTCCAGCCCTAACACCGCTCGATCGACAACGCCCTTGTCGCTGTCCAGAGTGTTACTGAAGTGCACAGACTGTGCTTTGAGTTGCTTCGCCATCTCGAGAAGGCTTTCTGTGAGGTTCTCTTGCTCATTACGGTCATGCGAAAGCAGTGCTTCAGTCTGCGCCAACGAAGGATTGCCCGTTGTTGTAGTAGCCTTGGAGGGAAACAACGAGTTCCCTGATGCAGCCTGGGCCCCTTCAGCCTGTGGTGCTTGTCCTCTCCGACGCATTTGTGTAGTGAGGTTCCGTGCTGCGTTCTGAAGCGCATCGTTGCCCTCTCCCTCCTTCAATGTGATGTCTATCCCATCTTGTGTCTTGATCCTTGGCGCATACGAGGGAAATTGATCCTCATCTTCGTCCTCAGAGTCCACCGAAGCCTCTGACGCCGAGTCGTCTAACTGACTGAGCTCATATAGCCGTTGGTTCAACTGCTTGATCGTCTCGCGCTTCTGCTGTAGATCGGCCTGTAGTGCTGATTTCTTCGATTTCGATGCTATTGTTGAGGCTGAATGTTCAAGATTGAGAAGAAGGGTGCGTGCGTGCTCGACATTCTATACTAGGTCAGCAAAGCTGCCAGCCAGCTTTCCGAAGCGGTGGATGCACATACTGCACTGACGCGTGCTCGCTCGTAGTGCGACGTCCTGAGCTGCGGTGAAGGTTCGATTAGGACAGTCAGCTCCAGTCTTGACAGCAGCCGTGTCAGATTTATCGGAGCTGGATCAGGGTACCCTGACGGTGATCGTGACCTTGTCGCAGCCATTGTGTGATGCCCGGCAACTTTTTGGGCGGATGGCGCTGTGTAGATGTGGGTTCAAGAGCGTTTCCCTCGAAAAGCGATCGAAAAGCGAGCGTCGAATTAGCTGCTGTCTGATAATACCAACATGGGGTTGTTATGCGCGTTTGTACTGAAGACTGTGGGCTGGCTGCATTGCGGTCGAGCTGCTGTTCTCGATTTGTCGGAGAAGCAGCAACGTCACCGTTCGCGACTTTGAATGGGCCAATCATCAACGTCTCTATCCCCGCATCGTTCGGGCTCCACAATTCAACACACTTCAACGGATGGTCAGACAACCGATACATCACGTTTACGAAGATGTCTATACTTGAAAATATTCATCATTGAGGTATATCGTACGTGACTATGATCAATGTCTGCTACATGGTGTTCCAGTAATGACTTGGAACAGCCAATACTTCAACGTGCCGTCGACACAATTTTGAGACCAGGGGGGGCCCATCCTCTACTCAGAGATTGGGATGAGCGAACCTTGCTATTTGCCCTCAACCGCGGAGCGTAGTCGTGTCTCGAGGCTCGGCCTGCTTGGGAGCAGCAGGCGGGCTCGCGCTCAAAGGACCACGGGTGAAGCTACATGTTGTCAACCTCCATTCCTCAGTGTTGTTATAAGAAGAGTAACGGACTTGTTCCACATCGTACCGAGGAAGCCCGGCTTTCCATACGCTTCATGCAGGGATGCACGGCGTGCAGCGCTCTCAGGATCTTGTGGGCGCTTCAGCGCCTCGAGGTTACCAAATCGCTGAGCGGTAGGCGACTGTAACATATGAGCTTGATACGAACGTGCCAAACTCGAAGGTCAACAAACCCTGCGGCGTGCGTCCGGCGACGATGGCTCATTCATTGAGCTGTCTGATCCGCGACGCTGAGCATCCGCTTTGGGAGCGTCGGGCATTGCTGGGACGACGTAGCTTTGACTTGAGTACTTCTGGTGGAATGGAGAAGGCATGATGGTAGGGAAGGGATTTCGACGTGAAATATATGATAATCTGGATAATCTGTTTGTAGGAGAAGTTTGCGGATTGAAGTATGAGAGTGGAAGATGAGGAAACGCTGTGGTACATAAACCCCTCTCGAACTCAGCTGAAGCTCTCATGAGCAGCCCCGATCGCGTGTCATTCGAGCATTACGCAGTTGATACACGATCGTACCAATCAATGATGGTCCATGGCTTCCCCGCACTACTCCATGCAGCTGGACCCTGGCGAACGTCTGTAACAATGAGATGACATGAGTGGTGAGCGTGCCTAACACGCTTTCGAACCGCATGACTGCACTAAGTTTCGACGAGTGAGAAATTGGAAAGATAAGAAAGCACCTCACCTTACGCGCTGGAAGCAGGGGTTCTGGCATGCTCGATCCTGACACTGAACGCAGCTCTTTGCCCTTGGGAGCTTTCAGACCAGTGCACCAGCCTTGCAACGGTATTCATGAGCCTCATAGACCTCGCGACGAGATCGAGGGCCTACCAAATGCGCGATCGCACTAACTATTCCTGCTTGCAAGAGGCGGGAAACGGATCCGGCCCGACTGAGCAGGTCGCGATGACAATGATGCGGAATTCGGTACAACGTGATTGGACTGGAGAGCATGTGCCGACAGGTGTCTTGACTAAAGGTAGCTGTTGAATTGGCGGCTGAGCTGCGGCGACCCGAGACTGCTTCAATTTTCCGAGCGTTCTTCCGCTGTAATCTGGCTACGGTGACGGAGACTGCACGTGTGTAGGTCTGTAATGCTTCACTGCCCTGATGTCACTCCTCAAAACCCCGACTTCTTGATGTTGCACGAAGGTGTCCTGGTGCACCACGTTTTTTTCCGTGAAGGTGGAGATACTCATTTCTGCTGATCGTTGGACTGATCGTCGTTTGGAAGTTGGGAGACCTCCGTGATGTCATGGGACCAAAAGAGGGCAAGTGTAGTCGGCAAGTTAGTTTCGCCGGGAAGCGACACTCTTTTGCAGATTTTGCTCTTTATCCTTCAGCCACCTCCATCATGTGCACCACCTCGCAAGCTTTCGCAACCTCTGGTCGCCCTAGGGAGACTGGCATCACGATATGCCGATCACCACCAACACGTCTTTGATTCAAGACGACTATGAATGAGGCAGGCGGGGAAGACGTGTAGCCTATGTATGGCCTTTGACGCTGCCGTTGGGCAGCACAGGTTCAAGCCTGAGGCCTGCGATCTTCAGGGACCTGCTGGGCCGGCGCGAACCCTCACTTTTAGCTGGCTGCCGAGTAACCAATAGCATCCTCTGTTGAGCTCGTGCTCTCCATCAGGTGTGTCTGATCTACCCGCGATCAACAAGTCAGTTCTTCAGCTCGCAAGCTGAACAAATCTGCCCCTTGATCAGCAACGTGCTTCTGAGCAGGCTACTGCGTGTGCACACAAATAACCGTAAGTCATCATCCCTTTTCTCACATCCCTTCCCTTTTCGTGATGATACAACTTTTATAAGCATAGTTCAGCCGAAGGTCTACTAGGCCATTGTGGAAACAAATTCAGCAATGTCTTTCGCTCCTATCTGATGTTATCAAATACACTAGCTTTTGCGTAGCTTCCTATCGAGTAAGCGCTGACAAGAAAATAGGACTATCACTCATGCGCTTGCGCTTGCGTACCTGTGATCTGCAATTGTGTACAATCAGTTTAATGCCAGGCTTGGTGCTTGATCCTATATGCACAGAACAAAGCCTTTGTCCGTCCAAAATTCTGTCATGTCTCTGTTCGTACCAACCTGCAGTACGAGGTGATTCAAGCACAGCCGCTGACGCCTTGGTGCGACGGAACGTTCGGGAAATGGGTGCCAGTAAGTATTCCTGTCGTGTGTCCGGGTGTCGTGATAGCGACCATCTGTCATGAGGCGCTGTTAACGTTGCCTCCGTTGCTCTGCGACTGAAGCACTGTTGCTTTCGGCGTGAGGATGAGAGACCGACCTCGGTGAGTGATTTGATGTTTCGGACCGTCTGGCAGCGAAAGGCAATATCAAATGAACTCTGATTCATCAATCCTTGCACGCAGGCTTCATTTTCCAACCATTCACAATGCAATCTGTTGAACTACGATTTGTCGGCGGCATTGCTCCGCCACACGCCTGTGTTCGTAGGTCTGACGCTTGACGAAAAAGAAGTCCGCGTTGACCCTCCTTGTACGCGCACAGGAACCAAAATTCAAGGTTGGCAGGTTTGGCGCCGTCCTCGAGCCGCATCCCCAAGGCACGGTTGGCGGTCCGTCAACGTTGATCCCTTCTGCTTTACGGCACCGAGCACAACAGGTGCGACATGGCCCTGATTTTCCTCACTCAAACTGGAAATGATTGCCTTTCTGCCGTGAAAATCACGAACATTTCGCCGAACAGAACGCTCCGTCGCGGCGCTTCTCGAGGAGGGGTCCCGTCTCAATGTGCCACTATGCGCAGCATCATAAGAGGTGTGACTGCCCCTCGACCCGGGCGCGAATTTACAACCAATCTTGTTCGGACGAGCCAAGGGACCGTGGACTTCAGCAGGATTTTGGACGTGCTATGGCCTCATATCGTATCAAATTTGGACGCTAGCCTGGATTTGGTTACAGCTGCTGCGTTGTCACTTCCTGCCCAGGAAGCGCACCGGTCAGCATCTCCTGCCCACATTTGTTCACCTCTTTTCCCCTCATCTCCTCTCACTTATCGCACCAAACTCTCAACGACTCTCGCCATCATTAAAACCGCTATTACGACATAAGTTTCGTGCGGTACACCAACAAAATCTTATCAATTCAATAAGATCAATCAGAGCCCACGCTCAGGATGACAATTCGGAGCCCAGACGGAGCCTTTACCAGGTACTTACTGCCCAACGGTTTCCCCTATCGTTTTGCTTGATCGTTTTGCTGCTTTTTGTTCTCGATATCCTGTTGTGCTCAGATCATGTATATGCGTTCCGTTTGCTGTTTCTGCTGTTTTCGCCGCCATCTAGCATCCAGGCTACAGGACTTCCACATGGACATCCGTTCCACAGGATTTTTTACCCAGGAGTTCTCCGTTTCCATGGATGTACCAGAGGATATCCCAGCTTACCCCATTCCTCGGGGCGCTTTGGACCATTTTTCCGGATATCTCTTCCTGAGGTACGACAAGTAGACACGACAATAGAGCTGCACAGCACCCCTAGACTCGACAACTCGGTCCCTCGGTGCGCCGAGCTCGGAGCCTCAAAGTCAGAGCTCTCAAAATGTCGGATGTATGACCCCCGGGCGGTTCTCGCTTCCGGCCGCGGATCATCCGACACATCTGCTGCAGTGCCAAGCAATAATCGTAGACATGCAACACTGGCGACGTCGTTCAATTATGTTCTTGTTCGACTCAGCTATGCAACAATCAACTACCATGTCACGGAGCATCGACCCAAGGAAAGCTTCTACAACCTCTGACTACCTCGCCGCTGGATTCCCCGAAGAAATTGCCCACATCAGGAGTTGCCCTGAGGATGCCCATCCTCCATTACGCATAGCTGCTAATTGCAGTGGTTTGATCACGCATCGTCAATTGTCGGAGCAACTTGGAGAGGGACAAAGTACGTACAGAAGGCTTATGAATGCCTTTCCTGTCTACCCAACCTCATTTGGTCTTCGAAACTGACTTGACGTGGTGTTGAAGGACGTGGAAAGCCTCGAAACAGGCGGCCACCCTAAAGTGGCTCTGTGGACTCTGCATCGCCGTGTAACTGGACCCATTACTGGACTCTTGTCATCATCATTGGCTTGAAGGCTTGACTACTGGAGGACCGGTATACTTGACGTATAGCTTACTGGACAACTGGTTACGTACTCGATCTGGCTGACATTGAACGTCACTTCTTCGACCGGTGCGTATTACTCTCCACCCAGGTGTCTCAACATGCTGACTCATGTTCTAGGCTCTGACACTACTAACACGGCGCTTTCTTTTTCTACATCGTTCTTGCTACACATTGCTATTTGGTCTGGGCACTAACCCCTGCGTTCAGCGTATCACTCTTCGACTCACCACCGGAGGCTGATTTCTACATCTCAAACATCACTGAGTGGCGAAAGGATATTCCTACACCCCTTGGCTCAGGACAGGAACTTTCTTTTTCTTCCGATTTCCAGGACATGCAAACTGAGCTGTTTGACTTCAAGGACACTGCCTCCCAGTGCAGCATGGACAGCGCATATCAGAGCCAGACAAGCGCAAGCCGGCGCAGAACCAAGAGACCACAGCCCTTCTCCCAGGATAGCCAAAGCACGATGGGTGCTCCCTTTGTTGGTAGCGACATCTACTCGCCATCAATGAGCTCTGACAGCTACAACAACTTCCAGGACTTGAACCAGATGCAACTTCCCGCTGCCTGGGATGCTCAGGATGGATCCATGGGATTTGCTAACTACACTACTGGGCAGGACTTCTCTCTCTACCCAACTTCAAACACATCGCGATTCACCACTACGCCCGCAGTCAGTGTATGGGGTCCCGTTGAATCTCAGTACCCCAGTGCGTACAACTTCACGTCCTACCCCACGGACTCGAACGAGACGATGTTCAATTCAACAGCGCCTGTTCAGCGCCACTGGAGCAACGTGCGCCCTACCACCGTACGCAGCTCTTCATCCTACACCGCTCACCCGCCGTCGCGACGAACTTCGTCTAACGATGCTGGTTTTAACGCTTTCGTTGCGTCACCGACCAGCACAGTTAGTGTACAACTGCCCCAAACCGTCGACTTCGAGCAGTCACAGTATATCCAACAGAAGTAAGTTGAATCGCTAGTCAGGAATGAATTTAACCTAACAAATGTAGAAATGATACAGAGGAGAGTGTGTACACCTCTCTTGAACCTCAATCCCTGACCGGACAAGAGGTTGTTCAATCACCTACCGACGCAGAAGTCAAGCTTGAGGAGGAGCGCACAAAGGTTGCTCGCAGCCACGCTCTCTACCAGCAGGGTCCTGATAAGGATGGCAAATACCACTGTCCCGAGGAGGGCAAAGCCGGTTGCACCCACAAGCCTACACCTCTAAAGTGCAACTATGACAAGTACGTCGACTCGCACCTGAAACCATTCCGCTGCAACAAGAAGACATGTGTTGGTGTTCAGTTTTCCTCAACTGCTTGCTTGCTGCGCCACGAGCGCGAGGCTCACGGTATGCATGGACATGGCGCCCGGCCTCATCTCTGTCACTTCCAGGATTGCGAGCGTGCAGTTCCTGGACACGGATTTCCTCGTCGTTACAACCTCTTCGACCACATGAAGCGTGTTCACCAGTTCGAGGGTCCCACCACCGAGCCTTCCCCGCCTCTGCAAGCTCAGGTCTCACGCAAACCTGTCTCCCGCAAGCGCAAGGCTTCCGCTGAAGATTTCTCTGAGAAGCGTCAGAAAGTTGTCAAGCTCACTGCTGAGCAGCAGCTTCAACAGCGTCGCGACCAGCTTGCCCAGGACTTCACAAGCAAGAAGCAGCACATTATCGACTTCCTGACCAACCTCACTGGTCCCAATGAGCTGTCCGACGATCTGAAGCTCAGCCAGGATGTCATGGCACTGCACGACATCAGTACGAAATTCAAGCATGACGGTTGAATGAAGCCAGGCTTCGTTGGACTCTGGTCTATTCGATGCCTTAGCAAGGTTTGTTTGCGCCCGAGTTTCCGACACTTCTTTCCCCATAGCCTGGCATGTTTGTACCCTGCATGCCTTGGCTTCTGCTGCGTTCTCCACATGCCTGGATGGATCTCCCGCCCTAGCGGATGTTGACTTCCCACGTACCGGACGGATGCCTTTCCCTGGTGGTTCCCTTCCTACAGGATATGTCCCTGCCGTGGACTGGATACCAAGGACCGCCGGACCCGGACCACTGGAGCGCTTTGCGCAATAGCAACCCCATAGGGGTAGAGGGACTCAGTTCCCGCTCATTGCATTAGGAATGGCATGAGTTTAGAAATGGATGATCCTAGATTGATCAAGTTGTATTGATGCTTACTGGAGTTGGTGGTCATTTGCTAGCATTGGAATTATTGCCTTTGGGAGAAAGGCGACAGTGGTCGCTCATGTAAGATGCACTGCCCGCGCTTCACAGTGAAGGATAACAGCTTGCATCCCAATTAATGTAGAAGGTTCATCGAATTCAGGTATATTTAAACGCTTCAGTCAATCTTTTTGGTGATGTATGCTACGCACGATAGTTCTCGACCTAAATGCTATGTGATATCCCAATCCTTGTCGCGCGGTACTCACCTCGGTCTACTCCGGCCTACATGCCTTGAAACCCTCCGCTCAGACCGCAGTGTATCCAAATCTAGCATCTTCGCCGCCCAAAAGGTCGAATAACGTCATCGCCTGCCCGCCTGCGCACGCTATTGCGCCGCAGTTCGTCCGCTGCGACCGAGGCATCGAGGCATTGAATCACGCTCGCGCCAGCAGATTTGGTAAGCTGTGAATACCGACTTGGCCCAGAAGCAGCTCATACGCCCAATACGGGTTGATTTGTGATCTGATAGATTTTTGGTCAAGAAGAATTTACTGATCTGGGTTTTTGGGAGCTTTCACATGCCATGATTGGAGCGGCGAGGTCTAGTGCCCCGCGCATCGCGACAGCCGCGAGACGTGTGCAACAGCAGCGCCTTATAACAACACTTTCCTGCTATCCTGCACCACGCAAAACTGCCACTGCCACTGCCCCTACATCTCCGTACACCCACACGCGAACTTTCTGGAACAAAGCAACAGACACATCAGCCATGGCCTCCGCGACCTCGTTCTTCGACTTCAAGCCTAAAGATAGTACGTCTTCTTCCGCGCCCGCTGTGCTCCACCACATTTCTGCGCGACAGCTAACCGAGATAACTAGAGAAGGGCAGCGAGTACCCATTGTCGAAACTGAACGGCAAAGTAGTGCTGGTCATTAACACAGCGTCGAAGTGCGGATTCACGCCGCAATTTGCAGGGCTGGAGAAGCTGTACAAGGAGCTGAAGGGCACTTACGGCGACAAGGTCGAGTTCCTCGGCTTCCCCTGCAACCAGTTCGGTGGCCAGGACCCTGGATCCAACGATCAGATCCAGGAGTTCTGCCAGCTGAACTACGGCGTTAGCTTTCCCGTACTGGGCAAGATCGATGTATGTTCTTGAATCTTTAGCACAACCCTTGTCTGCTTCGTCGAGGACGTCTGGGCGCAAGCGGAAGACCCCAAGCTGACAGTGAGATAGGTCAACGGCGATAACGCAGACCCGGCCTTCGAGTGGCTGAAGAACGAGAAGCCAGGTCTGATGGGCCTGAAGCGCGTCAAGTGGAACTTCGAGAAGTTCCTTGTTGGCAAGGATGGCAAGGTCAAGGGCCGCTGGGCCAGCACGAAGAAGCCTGAGGACCTGAAGGCCGATATTGTAAAGGAGCTTGAGGGCAAATAGGCGCAAAGCACGATAGGCGCGAGGCATCTGCAGTATTGATGTGTATCAGCTATGCTGAGCTGAGGCACGTTGGGATGCGCACGAGAACTGAGGGCTAATGAAAGCTATGATACCACATTTGGCATAGAACATATCTGATTTGATAACAAATCTTTTGGGGCTGTCGATCACTGGAGCATCACATGAGGCATTTCTAGCCTTTAGGCAATGTGCCGGACGTAAGTGTTGGGTATCTCGAAATTTGCATGTGTCGTGTCGTCTATCTTCCGGGCATGCATATACAGATGCCCATGCTCGCTATAAGGGACAATGTCTCCACCATTCCTGAGTATACAACGTAGATCGGCGCTACGGTGTATCTTCCATTTCCACATGCTCGTACATGTTTATCTCATATCATACCGGGAGGGTGTCACAGCCATCTCGCTCCTGTCGACTAAGCATCACCACTGACGATAGCATTCATCTCCTCTGTCGTCTTGCCTGCACGAGAGCTCTTGATGACCGTCTGGATGAGCTCCTCAACGGCATCCCAGTCGCTTGTGTCAATTGGGACAGCGTCAGTCTTGAAGTATTCCATAATAGCTTTCAGCTGATTCCAGCTGTTCTTGTCATGGACGAACGTGAGCGCAACGCCAACGCGTCCGAAACGGCCGGTACGACCGATACGGTGAAGGTACGTCTCGGGGTCGGGGTCGAAGCCATTAGCCATGGTGGGTACGTCCTATAAGGTGTCAGTACAAGATCGAGTGGCGTTGGGGACCAGGTGCTCACGTAGTTGATAACCATGGTTACGGACTGCACATCTATCCCACGAGCGAGCACATTCGTCGTAATCAGCACCTTCGCCTCACCAGACCTAAACTTGTCGATGATTGCATCACGATCAGGGCCTTCCATAGCACCGCTGAGCTGCGCGACCTTGTGTCCCTCAGCTGTCATGCGACGCTCAAGCTCCTCTGCAGTTCGGCGTGTACGCACAAAGATGATCGAGGAAGCTTGTGTCATGAGGCCGTAGAACTTCAGCAGTGTCGTGAACTTGTCGGTGTCGTCTCCAATATCGATGCAAAGCTGCTTGATACCCTCGATGGTCAAGTCGTCGTGCGCAAGAGTCAGCACGTTGGCTTTGGGCGCAAAACGATTGGCGTATGAGATGACGTTTTCGGGAAACGTAGCAGAGAACAGCACCGTCTGACAGTCTTTGGGAAGCATTCTGAAGTTGTTAGTTTCTACATGAGCAATCCGGCGCATTGATACTCACGTCTTGGCACGAGTGCACTGCTCACCCAGACCCTGCTGGTCAAGCATGTTGTCGGCCTCATCGAGTACAAGGATCTTGATGCCCTTGGGGTCAATAAGACGCCTCCTCAACATATCTGTGACGGTACCTGGTGTCCCAACAAGAATATGCGCCTCAAACTTCTGGCCACGCCTGGATGGATCAGGGATTGCCGCCATTGTCTTGAGGCCCTGCATAAACTGTCCCATGTGCGTAATGACGCCCAGAATCTGACGGGCAAGCTCTCGGCTGGGCGCGAGTACCAGCGCTTGCGGCTGCAGCTTCGATAAGTCTACGCGCGACAGACAATTCAAGGAGAATGCGGCTGTCTTTCCGGTACCGGACTGCGATTGGGCAATCATGTTTGTGGGAGGGTCCATGAGCAGCAGAGGCAGAGCTTTCTCTTGGATCTTCGATGGCGTGCGGAAGTTCATGGAGCGAATGCCTTGGAGAAGGTCTTCAGAGCTGTTTCCACTAACTTAGTGTACTGACATCGCAGGTGCGACCTTCCTTGCTTACAGCTTGAGCTCCTCGAATGTCTTCGCAGAGAACAGAGGGTTATTTGGGTCCGCCTGCATATCCGCAAGCTTAACCTCGACATTGAACTCAGTCTCAACCATCTTAGAGCCGTTGCCTGGAGGTCCGCTGCCGTCGACTTGAGCCTGTGCGAGTGAGCTCTCTTTTGTGGGAGCTTCTGCGGGACTCTCGGTGGAGTCCTCTGCAGGAGCCTTCTTTGCTGTGGCCTCCTCTTCTGTAGCATCCGCCCATGACGTAGTCTTGGGCTCTTCTGTGGAAGACATGTTGAGAAACGCGCTTGTTTGCAGGAGCGTGAGGTGACGCGGTGAGCAGGTAACGCGGGCGGGGCGCCTTTATGTGCACTGGCGAGCTCGAATGGGAGTCGTGGAAGCTTGCGGCGAGGTAGTAGTTTGGGAGATCCCTTGAAGAGATTGGTGGCTGCAGTCAATGGAAACTATGTCTCGTTGTTTGTGCAGGTCAAAGAACGCGAACAAAAGCTATTTGCTGCGCTCATCGCGGGGAAGTTCCAGGCGGAAGGTGCCTGAGCGCTAGGCTGCTTTAGGCGGCAAGGCTGCTCCGATTGCACCTGCATGAACAGCAGTTGCCAACGTGCGAAGTGGAAGCAACGTGGATCATGCTATCGTCAATGACGTTAGAACGATGACCTTCACTCCCCACAGTCAAGTACTACACATCGCTAGCAATCGCGCAGTGTGAAAGGAAGAACGGCAAAGATCCCGGCCATCCTGCTCGGCGCGCACCGCGTCCAGCCCTCGACCCCCACTTCAATTGGGCCGCCAGTTGGAGCCCCGAGGCCCTTCAAGCAACGCTCTCTGTGAGCGAACGTTCCCTCTTGGTTCGATGCGCCGATCGCATATGCACTAGCATTTGCTTTACCACCTATACAGCAACATGGAGGTCGATATTGCGCCGCAGTTCGGCGCTGAACTGAAGGTACATGGTTGCCGAACCCTCAGACTGCACCGCCGTAACATGGACTGACACGGATAATTCACAGGATGGCTTCAAGACGGTCAACGCTTGGGTACGTCTCCTGAACGCTCTCACGGAACTCTCTCATACAGCACTGGACACCGCTGGCAACGTTCACGAATGCTGCGACCAGCCAACATGATGCTGATTCGAGGCTCAGGTCTCTGGAGGCATCACCTGGCTCGACGACATACAGCAATTCTACCGCGAACGAAGCGCCATCGAGAAGGAGTATTCTCAAAAGCTTAGCGCACTGGCGAAGAAGTACTATGAGAAGAAGGCACGAAAAGTGAGCAGCCTGAGCGTCGGTGACACGCCGACGGTCACTCCAGGCTCGCTGGAGAGGTGCGGTCTTGAAGCTGGCAAGACACATGGCATCCACTAATAGCTGTGCAGTGCCTCTATGACCACATGGGGAGTGCAACTCAACACCCTCGAACAACGCGCGACTGAACATGACCAATTTGCCATGGCCCTCATTTCACAACTCGCTGATCCATTGAAGACGCTTGCGACCCGGACCGAAGAGCTTCGTAAACTTCACGGCGACTACGCGACAAAACTTGAGAAGGAACGAGACGGCCAGTACGCTGAACTACGCAAGACCAAGGGCAAATATGATAGTGCATGCCAGGAAGTCGAGAGTCGCCGCAAGAAAGTCGATGGTGCTTTCGATCATGGCAAGAACAAGGCAAGGAACGCTTTCGAGCAACAACAGGTCGAAATGCGCAACGTCAAGAACAGCTATCTCATCACAATCAACGTCACAAACAAGCAGAAGGAGATGTATTACCATGAGTATGTTCCTGAGTTGCTGGACGTAAGTACATCGAGTTCCCATTCTCCATCTGCGACTAACAGCAAAGCAGAGTATGCAAGACCTATCAGAAACCCGTGTCAATAAGTTGAACGCAATCTGGTCGTTAGCCGCATCGATTGAAACTCAAACGCTCACACGCAGTACCGAATATCTACAGCATCTTTCCGCTGAAATCCCTCGTAACAACCCCCTGCTGGACTCGATGATGTTCGTCAGACACAATGCAGGCGGGTGGCAGGAACCGGGCGACTTCCAGTTCGAGCCAAGTCCAGTGTGGCTGGACGATGGGAACTTGGCTGTGGATGAGTCTGCAGTCACCTTTTTACGGAACGTGCTGTTAAAAACGAAAGGCTCGCTCGGAGAGTACAAGCGAGATCTAGACAAAAAATTGAAGGAGGTCGAGAATGCGAAGGCTGTACGACGAAACATCAAAGAGGGGAAGGACAAGAGGGACGAAGTTGACGTAGTCCGTGCTATCTTCGCAATACAGGAGCAGGCCCACGAAATCGACAAACAGAAGGTTACCGCTGAGGTGGAGGTGTCAACTATCACTTCTGTGGTCGGCGATGTCAGCATCGGCGCAAGAAACCACAATTTTAAGTCTCAGACTTTCAAGATACCCACAAATTGCGATCTATGTGGCGACAGGATATGGGGTTTGTCGGCAAAAGGCTTCGACTGTAGAGATTGCGGCTACACATGTCATAGCAAGTGTGAGCTGAAGGTCCCCGCAGATTGCCCAGGAGAGCAGTCAAAGGAAGAAAAGAAGAAGCTCAAGGAAGAGCGACAAAAAGCATCACACACTGTCACATCAACAAACGGCGCTGCTGCGGTGTCCACGGCTGATATGCCACGGCTAGGCAGGAGCGACACCGTGAACTCAATGAATACGCTCAGCTCTGGCTATTCAGCAACAGCTCACAGGTCCATATCCGGAGGGATGTCACCGACCGCTGAGGAGCCGCCAGCAGAGAAAAAGGCGCCCGCGATAGGTGGTAGGAAACATCGAGTCATTGCACCGCCTCCTGCAGCTTATATCAGGGCTGATGAGGACGCTCCGCCGCCAGCATCTGGGGCACCAGAAGTCAAGGGCAGAATGTTGTATGCTTATGAGGCCGGCGGCGAAGGCGAGATATCGGTTGCTGCTGGGCGTGATGTCACCATCCTAGAAACTGATGGTAGGTCCTCCCTCACGATCACTCCTATGCTTCAGTATCTCCTGGACATATCGCTTACAAACCGCACAGACGGGTCTGGGTGGATCAAAGTCCGCGCCGGAGGCAAGGAAGGTCTCGTCCCCGCTTCGTACGTCGAGATCCTTGCTGCAGCGACACCACCCACTACTGCGTCCACCTTTTCTTCAACACGGCCTGACTCAACGTACTCTGCGTCGTCAGCGTCTACAACAAATCTTGCGGCTCAATTGACCGGCGGCAAGAAGAAGGGGCCAGCTGTGGCACCGAAACGGGGCGCGAAGAAGCTCAAATACGTTGAGGCGCTGTACGAGTACAACGCACAAAGTAACGTTGAACACTCGATGGCCGAGGGCGAGCGTTTTGTTCTTATCAACATGGAAGCCGGGGACGGGTGGGCAGACGTTGAGAAGGATGGCGTCGTCCGAAGTGTCCCTGCCAACTATATCCAGCAGGTATAGACCACCTGCCTGGCAGTCGTTCAAGAGCATGGTTGTAGTGCATATTGAGCGTTCAGATATCATCAAATCAACATGCTATCGCCAACATCATACAGGATTCAGCCACCAAAACTCATGGATCTGTCTCGGCAGAGATGTGTGTGGGGCAGCTCTAGCGCGAAGATCTTCCACACCATCGACCTCACGCTCATCGCATTCATTGATCATCACCTCACATTCAACTTGTGTCATCAGTAGCACCTCTTTCATCATGAGCCCTGTATTTCGTATTTGTCGTTGTCTGCAATCAGGTCAGGCAGCGTCACTTCGCGAAGGTTGCGTGCCTACCCAGCCGCGTAACCGCCACAAGATGAGTACGTCAGACAACAACGCCATGTGCTATGCGCATCTGTGGTGTGCACCGGTGCTGTAGTCTCTGCAGCCGAGAGGGCTTGCGTAAGAGCCTCGAGTGTTTACAAACAATAGGAGTAGGCGCAATCTCGTAGGCGCAGCAAAGACTGGCATGCTCCCAGCACGACAACTCAATATAGCAGATCTGGACGCACCCGAAATAAAGCAGCCAAAAATTGTCTTCGGTGCCACATTCTCATCTCGTGGAATGTAGGCGCTCAATAGCCCTTGAAGCATTAGCCAGGGACCGATTGTTACACAACGGCAGCCCGCACCACACGCCCACAGGGCGAGACAGTTCAACAGCCATGCGTGCGCTTCATCGTCGGCTAAGATCTACCGGACGATCTGAGGACGCCATGACGCTAGAAAGAGCCGCAGAACATGGCCAGCTGCGACTGGCTTTGCCTGAGACCACGGTTGAAGGCCATATCTGTCTACAGCCAGTTCAACGAGCAGACGTGATCGCACAGTTTGCGATACGGGCGACTAGGTGACTGTGACCACCGTGTTACGAATCCTTGCTGGTCAGCTCCTTTGTCCACAGGGCTACTGTCCCTCAGATAACCTCTCTGCCTCTGTCGCCCACGTAGCTTTGATTCAGTATCTCTTTTCTCATCGCGGACCATTCAATATCTCGCATACTTGGTACTCGTTGCCATACTCTAATACTCATTGCCGACGTTGATTCCCAGGTCTGGCCAAACAATCGATAGAGTCCTCGTGGGCAGTGCTCAATTAGTTCAGTCCAGATCGGGGGCATTGTCACATTCTCACATTCACTACGCCATCCAGCAAGCACGCGCAGACCCTTGGCTTGACATGCGCTTGATACAAACAAACTCCGGTCTTCATCTACCGGCAACCGACTCACTGCTGCGACAGTGCTCTCAGCTGTGACTTGCGCCTTGAATACATATTATTTTCTGTAACTTGTTGGGGATCCTCCAGTACACTCCTTCAAAATCCTCGATATACACCACACGCTCCTTCCCCATTCCACGCACGTGCTTCACCAAAACAAACCCACAAAACAACAACTTCGAGGACCGTCCACGCAGATCACCACGCGAAGTCTCGCAGGCACTTGCGCACTGAATTGGTACGGTGTCTCACACTCACCTGCCTATGATACATTGGCTAACCATCGTTACAGTTGCAGGCAACACCCAAGCAGAGGGCGTGCAGAGTGACGATCCGCGATGAAGTATCAATACCTTGCAATGGTCGCGGCTACGGCTGCAGTCATTGTGGCACAGCCTTATCAGCGCAATCATGGCCATGCTAAAACACATGTTGCACGCATGGCTCACCCAAATTATGCTATATATGCACCTGCGCCCATCGAGACCATCATTGTGTACGAGCTGGACGGACACTTGATCTCTGAAGAAGACGCCCGCCGAGGCATTGCCAACGGCACGCTCCGTTGGGGTGACGACGGTAGATTGTCTTCATCCACCAAGCTGCCCATCGCGCTACCCACAACTACACCAACTACACTCTCAAGCAAGGTGAAGGAGCCAATTCAGAAGCAGCCTACTACCACGCAAATCCAGCAGGTCGAGATCCAGACAGCTGCACCATCGACTAAGGAAGCTTCTACTATAGCCGCGCCAGCTGAGTCTTCGGTACCCGCCTCGACTTCAGCACCAGCCATTCAGCAAGAGTCTCCAGCTCCGGTTCCAGCGCCAGACGCGTCGCCAGATAACCCCAACGACCTTGTCGATACTAATGGTAATTGTGCATCGTGCGACAAGCCATTCCCCAATGGCGTCATCCCATGTAGTCAGTTCCCCTACGGCTACGGAGCTATGCCTCTCAACAACGAGGGTCTTGGTGGTTGGTCTGGAATTCAAGACCCTGTCTATCGTGGTGCTGATGGTTTTGACGACATCAGAACGGTCGTCAAGGGTTCGTGTTCTGACGGCTCCTGCTGCACAGAGGGGACTTACTGCTCTTATGGTTGTCCAAACCCCTACCTCAAGTTATCATTCCCAAAGAAGCAGGGCAAGACTGGTCAGACCGTTGGTGGACTCTTCTGCAACGATCAAGGCATGCTTGAGATGGCCGATGGCTCGATTGGCAAGACCCTCTGTGGCAAGGGCTCCAACAAGATGACTGTCAAGGTGCAGAACAAACTCAAGAAGTCCGTCTCGATCTGCCGCACTGACTACCCTGGTAAGTTCAATCAACTTCTGTGAATTTTCACAACTGATCGTCTCAGGCACTGAATCCATGACCTTCCCGCTCACGATCGGCCCCGGTGAAACCAGTTACCTTGCCAATCCCGACCAAGGCAAGTACTTCTTCTGGGAGGGCAAGGCTACCTCTGCCCACTACTACGTCAACAAACAAGGTGTACCCGAAAGTGAGGCCTGTACATGGGGTCATGAAAGCAAGGGCGTTGGCAATTGGTCGCCCACAATTTTCGGTACCTCGTTCGATGACATCGCCTCCAACGTCGGCTACTCCAGTCTAAAGCAGAACGAGCTTAACTGGAACGAGAAGCTCGACTATTCGATCACCTTCATTGGCGACGGTGTCACAAACGCCTGCAAGTACAAAGCGTCTACCGGCAAGTACGGCCAAGGTGACAAGTGGTTCGACAACATCAAGGATGGCTGCACAGCTGGTATCAACGAAGGCAGCACCCTCACCCTTGTCTTGACCGATGACTAGTCGCTGTGAGTCCTAGCTCAGTGCACGACACAGTCTACCTTTCATGTCCATGGCTTCTAGATTCCGGATACCGCAATCTGTCATACCTTTCTCATCTTAGTTCATACTTCGTCACGCCAAGGGCATCTTGGCAGATTTTCACGATCTTTGGAGGGCCTCTCATCTCATTCAGATGCAAGCTTTTCTTTTAGTTGTACTATGCTTTGTATTTCTTCATCCGCATCAGCTCGACGGCCCCAAGGCTCCCTATGCATATATATGCACGGTCTTAGAATGGCACAGGCATAAACAGGCAATTGTTACTGTCTGGTTGGCAATCTACTGCATTTCAGATTACGGGTTGGATGTTGCGCGTCATGTCGTGAACCGCAGGGGCGTTCAGGAAAGTGTTCACCCATTCGAAGTCAAACGATCAATGCAAAACTCGTATCACACGTGTCTCTGCCTGCTTTCAGTTCTGCGCGTACAAAATGGCGCCCTTTGTGTTATTCCCTTCAGGGCTAGAGTGCCATCGTTGCCAACTACCGGTAGGTATCGGCGCGAAACCACCGTCTATCCATCCTCGGATGCAATATCCATCCCAATGCATATGCTTCCTTCGTACCCATCACCAAAGCGCATGTCCATGCGCAGGCGACCAGAGAATAAGATATGTAAAGAAAAAAAGCGGAGATCAAACCCCCTCCCAGCGATCAAACCCGCGACTCTCGTCAGCTCGCAGGACTAAAGTTCAAAAACGAATGCGCGTCTCCCAGATTCAGGTTCAACCCCGCCCCCACTGTGAAGCCAGAAAACGTCTCATGCTCGCTCACAACCGGCGCTTCGAGCACTATCCCGTTGTGTCCGCCGTGCGTCAGGCAGCCAACACACTCACAACCGTCCCCACACTGGCATGTACCTGTCGCGTCGTTGCATCCGGGAAGCACCATCTCATTCCAGAAGAAAGACGAGGGTGAGAGGGTCGGCGATTCCTCGTCGTTGCTGCCTCCCGGGCTGTCGGCGACGGGTGTAGCTGCTATTGGAATTGTGGGCAGCGGCGCCATTTCGAGCTGTGTTTCGGTGGGGGTCGATGTTGAGCTGTCCAGGAACTGTGGTTGCTCTAATGAAGGCGTGGAAACCGATGGTTGGCGCCACGGGCTGGACATATTGAGTGGTGTGCCGCCCATGACTGTTGCGTCGAGACTGGCTCGGAATGGTATGTGTAATGGGTTTTGGGGTGCGTATGATTGGGGTAGCGGCGAGAAGCTCATGGCGGGGCTAGCTTCGGCGCCGAAGCCGACGTGATGAGGGTAGGTCGGCATGTCGTAAAGAGGCGCTTGCTGACCTCCGAATGCACCCGTGTACTGGAACTGTGCCATCAGTCGGACATACTCCATCATGGTGGCGTTGTTTGGATGGGCGGCGCAGCCAAAGCAACTACATCCCTCACCACAATGACAATTATGCTCTGGATTATGCTGCGGTATGTGGTGACTGTTACCATGTTGTGGCAATGTTCCAGGTATACCGCCGTTCATAGGCATCGTCATGGATTGCTCATATGCTGCTGCTGCATGGTTATATATAGGAGCACCGAATCCGAACGGAGGTGGAGCCGGTGGCGCTTGTGTCTGAAAGTTTTGGTACTGCGGTGTCCTGAATTGAGGTTGAACTTGGAATTGAAAATGGTGGCCAATGTTCTGTACACCGTGTTGGACACTAGGAATGTTGTTCAGCTGTGACTTGCCAGAGCAACATGACTTGATAGGCGCAACCACCGGTACTGTAGGCGGAGGGGGCTCCTGCTTTGCTTTGGTACTGCAGCAACCTCCTCTTTGGACGACCGGAGCGGGAGCAGCTTTCGGCTTACAGCAACTGGACACTTCCTCTTTCTGCGAAGGAAGCATGCGAGGAGTAGAACTTGCACTCGAAGGTGGTGACGCCTCGTTGCTGACACTTCGCTCGGTTGGTGTGTTGTACGATGATGTGTCGGTCTCGTTATCTTGGCTGGCTTTGATAGCTTTCTCCAATGTAGCAGGATGTATCGCAGTCGATTTCCGTTTGGACTTGGAGATCCGGCTGCTGCCAGCAACCGAAATTGATTGCCCCCGTTCTGAAGGACAAGCACATTCTGAGGTCTTGGGGATAGTGTAATTTATGACGATCCGCTCGCAGCTGCATGAGCCGGTGGGATGAGGGCAGCTACTCAGTGGTCGACCAGGTTTACGGACCTCGACAAGGACTCGGTCCCGATGATCGCACTTCGAAGAGCGATGTCCTCGAATGCAAGGGCCGCTAGCATCACGTTAGCAAGGTGCCATACACATGTCTTGAGAGCCATGTGGTTGATGAAAATATGCAGCCCTCTGTCCCGATGTCCACATCTGCAAGAGCCTGCCTGCATACAGCCGTAGCGAACCCGGTAAAACAGTACTTTACCGGCTATAGATGAATGCTTGCCCTTGTATGGGTCGCTTCGCTGCAGAATGCACAGTCTGGCGGCAGAATAAGGACAACAGATGGAAGACAGGGTAAGAGGGAACACCTTGTATCGAGCAAGGCATGTCGCATATAGAGGGCAGAGTGAGGTGAGCTTACCATGCGACCTTCTTGCGCTCTCCGTTGATATCGGCCCACATGATGCGGGGTTAAGACAAGTTTGTCGAAACTTGCTCAATCCACGAAACTGAGGCCGGCGGTGGGCCGAAGTGAAATGAAATGCGCGAGATTGGCGACTCGAGTGATCGTGTTTTTCACTACGATGCGCACAGCGCACGTGGAAGATATGTCGCAGAGGGGTACGGTGGCGTGTCGCTTGAATGTTGGCGACAGGCTGTGGGCTAGACACCGATCCTGGTTGCCTGGCAAAGGATCGACTGGACTCGACTACCGGTATGCCTTCCTATCGAGACCCTGCAGCAGCTGTTGTTCGGGAGAAAAGAAAAACCCGCTCGAGACTGGATATGGCCTGTGCGACTTGTAGGGGTCTTCTACCCGCGTGGCTGGTGGTGTCTTGCAACCGGAAAGTTGCCGACGGGTTCCTGCGGTTTTGGTGTTGGACAAGCTCAGGGTGATGTGCGATGCTGGAGTGCAGAGACTGTTCCGAACACGAATAGGGCAGGAAAGACCGCTGTTTGTTGCGATGGCACCAAGGAAGAATAGCCGGAACCGACCCGTTGACCACAGGAGAACAGCCGACGTGGATGTCGTTCACTGTGATTTGCGCCTGATTCCTGCGGCAGCGGAGCGAGTGGCAGTTGTTTTTCGAGACACTCGACGTTCTTAGCCTCTCGCTGCACGCCTGTTGGCTTGAGTTTGCAGCGTTAACGCACGGTTCTCGTTGGTTGGGCTGTCTGAATGTGTCGTGAGACTGGAGGTCGCGAAGATGCGCTAGATGAGCAAGTTTCCTCTCGTTTGGGTTAGCTCGCTGAGACCGGACACTGGATGCTTCAGGCAATATAGCCT
This sequence comes from Didymella pinodella, assembly GCA_039634465.1. NCBI lineage: Eukaryota > Fungi > Ascomycota > Dothideomycetes > Pleosporales > Didymellaceae > Didymella > Didymella pinodella. The sequence continues at coordinate 937,207 of CP113352.1, forward strand.
TGGAGGAACGGGACAAGAGTACTGAATGAGCAGCGGAGAGGAGAACGAATATAAGATGGTTGCGAAGGAGGAGATAGGAGGAAGAAGTGGCCGTGGGACGAAGGAATCGTGCCTCTGTACGAATATGGAAGGAGTCACTGCGCGGAACAACAAGGGAACGTATGGGGAAGTATTGCAGCGGCGCCCATGGTTTCCGGTCAGCAGTTAGTTGCCATCGCCCGGCGGTACCTAGGGTCAACTAGGCGTTGATGAGGTCGTGCAAGCAACGTGCTTGTGAACTTCGCTCGATGTCTGACGTCGGTGTTCCAGCGAGGACAGCTTTCTGGAAGGCTACCTACTAGACGAAACACTTGAAGCCACAATCCATAGATCTGTGCGCCAACACTCTGACGATAGCGAGCCTGATCCCATAGTGACTGCGGGCCTTTGTCGCGGCGAACCGCGCAAGAAACATCAATGTTGTTTGCGGAGTCGCGCGGCAATTCGCAGACCAACGTTTTCGGCTGGCACGTGATAGTGGCTTGGTGGGGTACAATTCTTGGCATGCGGCTCAATTCTATGCTTGAGGTTTTAGCGGCTTGCTGATTTCTTATGGCGAGAATTGCTTCGCTGCGCTTGCAGTAATAAACGCCTGTATCGTCATGGCTTCAGATGACGAGGGAGGCTTGGACCTCTTCCAAGAGCCTGATGGCTATTTCAAGCCAGAGAAGGATGCGACTTTCGCTACACACAAGCTTCTATCTGGGAAGGAATTCACTGTGCGATTGGTCGGTCATAATCCGCTATGGGTAAGGCAACACCTTTCTCTGGATATGTGCACCAGCAAGGGTCTTCACAAAGTCACCTTTCTTCCCCGCGTCTATGTTCTGGAAGGCTGCCTTGTCCGGCATCGCTCATAGCCTAAAGACGAGGACCGAACTACGACCCTTTGTGGCAATGTCAACGGCTATCGCTGCACCCCTGCTGACGCTTGTAGGGGCACTTTCTCTGGAACGCTGGTCGAACAATATCCGACTATCTGGAAGAGCATGCAGACGAGCTTGTGAAGGGAAAGTCAGTGCTTGAGCTAGGTGCTGGGGCTGGACTTCCTAGCCTCGTCTGTGCGATCAATGCAGCCTCACAAGTGGTCGTAACAGACTATCCTGATGCCGACTTGATTGAAAATCTCCGGTACAACATTGATCACTGTGATCTGTTGCCTGCGCCAAGAAAGATTGCTGCAGAGGTCAGCCAACCTTCGTCTCTCCACATAACGTCACTAAACTGCTTTAGGGTTACCTATGGGGTGCACCGACGGAGACTGTAACAGGTCATCTGACCAAAGATGCAGTCTTTGATGTACTTATCCTGGCAGATCTTCTCTTCAACCATTCCGAGCACTCAAAGCTCATCAAAACAGTGGAACTGACCCTGAAAAAGTCCCCGACTTCCAAAGCCTACGTTTTCTTTACACCATATCGACCCTGGCTGCTCGAAAAGGATCTTGCTTTCTTCGAATTGGCCCGCGAGGCTGGCTTTATTGTCGTCAAGACTTTGGAAAAGGTCATGGACAAGGTGATGTTTGAGGAGGACCCAGGCGTAAGTCGTCGATTGTGACATCATGCTCATGTTCTGACTACTCTCAGGATGAGCTTCTCCGCCGCACAGTGTATGGTTACGAGCTCACGTGGTCGACTTGAAGTGTCAAGAGTGGCAGTGTCGTCATTCTCGAGGGCACATACGAATGAGCAGGGATCTGACCACTTTGGCCATACGCTCAGCGCTGCTTTCTGCGAAAAGACTACGTCAGCCCATTCGAACGTTACAGAAGCTGCTGTTGAGAAGGTTTTCTGCCTTAGAGTATATCTCTGAGTAGATAAAAGTTTGAATCAGAGACACGAGACGATTCATGGGAGATCAAAGAGCCCAGGCCTCGTGCTGCACCCGCACAGTCGTATCATGTATAGCGCGCCTTTATCAACGGAAGCGGATGTACAGTGAAGAAAAACGACGTTCCATCAACTTCTCACAAAAGATTAGACTTTGACCGAGTTCAATTCTTCTATCGCTGCAGCGAAGCTGTAAGGTTTTTCAGCAAACGAATTGATATGTGTGATCTCGCAAGATATTGAAAATATTGAAATCAGATACGGCGACCAGAGAGAGGGACGACTTCCATATGCTATTGAACTCATCTACGCGTGCCGAGAACCTTGTCGCACCTTCAATGCATTTAAACCATCTTCGATTCCCACGATGAAAAAGGTTTCGTCGACAACATGACAAGCGATATTTATGGACTCTTTCATAATCAAGCTAGACCCATCTTATACAACACCATCGTCTGGGCCTACGAGCTCGAACCTGTATTTGGAGGCCCACCCTTGCTGCGATTTGACTCAGGTTGCCATCGAGTCCCGCTGTTAAGTGTATCAGATCGGAATTCAGGTCTAAGTGAAACAATGTAAGGTTACTCGACTTTATCCCCTCGCTGACCGCATGGTTTCTTCTTTGTCTCTGGACTCTCGTCTGCAATCTTGGCCCGTCTACTCGGGCCGCCATTCTCTCCTATCTGCAATTCTCACCGGTCGTGCAACTCAATGATCTTGCCTAGGCACCCGCTCTGCACGATGCCGACGAGACCATGATAACCTCAGCAACGAAACCGCTTGCTACAACGCTGAAAACCCCACTCCCAAGTCTAACTCTGAATTTTTCCTCACGTAGGTATTGAGCTGCCGCAATCAGAAAGGTGTACATTACAATAGGGTGGACATGAAAGTGATCCAACTTTGCCACTTCGTCCATGGCGAGTCCAACGATATTGCCAGCATTTGTGTCTACAGTAGGAGCAAGACGAGCGCGCTCACAACCATAAGAAGCTTAGGAATAACCTCAGATGCCGCAAGAAGTACCGGAAGCGTATACTCGTGGCAGTTCAGAAAAAAGGCCAAGCTTGAAATGGCGCATGCTGTCTGATGTGCCGCTTCCATGAGATTACAAAACACTGGCTGATGTATACAAGGGCGTGAAAGGAGTGTGCAGCATCTTGGCCATGGCAGCCCTAGCGATTAATAGGGCGCAGTCCATGCTTCAGTCCTACTATAGCGAAGGCATTTACTTGACTACATATATTCTCGACCTCTATCGTCTGTCACTGACGCGTGTGGATATCCGACTACTTGTTAAATCACAGTCGAATCGCCGAGGAGCAAAATGTACATTTCGTCCAAGAATTAGTGTCCTGTCAATGTTTCCGTACATCCAACCCGAATCCACTGCTCCTATTTCAAGCAGACAAGCAGAAATGCTATTCCAAATTTCAGTATGGACTTTACAAATATCTGCAGATGCCAAAGCAGAATATGCAAATACCCTCGTGACCCACGACAATGGCATGGCAAGGGTTTCTCTCGGAGTTTTGGAATCCTTGTTTCATCGCAAGCTTTGTGTCAAGCTTTGCGAGACGTGCGTCGTTTCCGCATGGACCTTGACCAGGGGGAATCAGAACACCAAGTGGAGCTGCCGAAACCCTAAATGCACTCTTGATTCGGAGCTGCAGACTGTTTGTGTTTCCGGGGCTCCGATCAGCGCTGTTAGTGAGGTCGAAACAAAAGCGAACAAAGCAGACATCACAGCGTGAGGGAGAGGTTTTATGAACATATCCAGACTCGCTATATTTACACTACCAACATATTACGTCCCAATTGGTTCCAGTCCTACTACTAAATACAACGCGACAAACACTAAAAGAAGGTATGAGTGAGTAATAGGAAGGAACAGGTATCAACACCTTTGTGTAGCTTGGCCCTCAATCAGCTCATATTCTAGATTGTCCAGCAACCACCAATCTTCTCCGTTCCATAGCCTTCACGATTGCTTGCGTAAGAGCTTACTCGGGCTTGCCAAGGATACCGCGGGCCATGTGGCGCTTGCGCAGGTTGTACTCGACAGCGCGCTTCTTCGCGGCGGTTGACTGTGTGAAGGCAGCGGAGCCACCGAAGGGACCGGCCAGAGCAGCGTTCTGCATGCGAACGACGCAAACGTTCTGGGCGCCACCAGCGGAACCCTGGCAAGTCATACCCTGGGGCATCTGGACCTGTGCATTTGTTAGATATGTTGTGATGATCATTGCAGATTACGCTTACCTTGACGGGGAAGTCCATGACAGAGGCGGCGGAAAGACCACCGATACCGATTCCGGGAACGTCCTGGGTGACGGTAGCGTCCTGGAAGGCAGCAGGGTCGGTTCCGCCGGAGGTGGCATCGATAGCAGCAGTCAGAGGACCAGCACCATCCTGGTTGACCTGGTGGAAGGTCATGGTGATGGTGCCATCATCAGCGGTGGTGGGAAGACCCTGGGAAGCACCCTGGCCAGCAGCAGCGGCGACACCACCCTCAGCAGTACCCTTGGGGGTCTTGGTACCAGCAGCTCCGCCAGCCGCGCCGGCTGCGCCACCAGCACCGCCAGCAGCTCCAGTGATGGCATCGAGAAGACCACGCTTCTTGGTGCCAGCAGCGCCACCAGAGCCCATGAAGGAAGCGATAGCAGCACCAGCGTCGACAGCACCGCCACCCTGGGTGCGGCCAAGAGCGGAGGCCTTGCCACCCATCTCCTTAGTGCGGATGATTGAAGTATCAGCCTCAGAGCCGGAGAGAGGGTTGCCAGAGTCACGAGGAGTACCATCAATGACTGAGAGACCAGGCATGTTGACACCGTTGGCGCCCTGGACCTGGGTGATAACACCGTGGGCAGAGACGGAGCTGGCAAGAGCAGCGGCGGCGAAGGCGATGGAGTAACGCATTTTGATGTTTGGTTGGATAGATATTAAAAGTTGTTGAGAAGGAGAGTCTGAAGATTGCTGATGAGCGTGATGAGTTCGAGCTGATTAAACAAGCGACCGGCGCAAGGAAGTAATTAGTAAGAAGGAACTGGAAAACGAGTCTGGAAATGTTGTGGATGTTGATGATTCTTCTGGAGGATAAGCGCAATTCCTTATATACCACATGCGGGCTCAGTTGCGGCGACCGAAAGCTTAGCCACACACAAGCACTCGCCATCGAGCGTTGCCGTATGCTAGGCTGCACGGCATTGATTCAGGTTTCCAAACGTGAGGATGGAGAATTGCACAGGCCTGGAGGTGAGAGCTGAGACGAAGCTGGTCGAACGATCCTCCCGCTGGGCCCACTATGATCACTCAGGTCGGGATACACGCCACGGGTAGATCTTCTCCAGTCGCTCAAGTGGGTCTGTTCCAGTGGCAGTGCGTGCAGACCCGTCGGCTGAGCATTCTCGCGTTGTCGGAGCGCGCATTGACGTTTGGCAACTGGGGACTCGGAGTGTATCAGAAGCCAAGCCTCGTTCTAAACTTGGTGATCAAAACGCAGCATGTTATGTTGTTTTGTTCGGACATATCCCAGAAGGTTGCAATGCATGCATTGCAGAGTCAGCCAACGGTCGTTATTGGTCTTGGATGCTGACAGCCTTGTCACGACCATGTCGAGTCTGCCAAAAGTCGACCGAGGTATCCCGACTATCAATAACACCTAGGAAACGCTTTCTCGTCCAGCTTGTGGTGTGCGTTTCAGTATTTGTGCGTGAAACTGTTCGGTTTGAAATCAGTTGTGGCCTAGTGCTGTGCAGCCTCACCGGTCTTCTTCTAACAAACCTTCCGACTGTTTCAGGACCTTTTGGACAGCCTCGACAGAGAATACGATTATCTCCACAGCGATCTCTTACGAATTTGCCGCACTGTAATCTGTAATGAGGTTTACGATCTCGATACACACCGGGCTGCGACTGCATCAGGCAATGCGGCAGTTCCAGGGTATACCTGCTCGCCATGCGGAAAGCACAAATGCGAGGTCAGAGGTCGCGTCGGCCAGGTAACTGTCACGACGCACTTCGTAGTTTCAACAATATGGTGTTCTCATGAAACTAGGATGGAGATGTGGTGTGTCGTGACGGTGATCTGGAAGAGGTAGGGGATGACCTTAGGCCAAGGCGCGCTAGCAAACGCGTCATCCTCGCGATCAACTTTCATTCCTCTTCCATCGAACATCAGAGCTGCGAGAATGTCAACCTTTAGGTCAAGACGCAGTTACTCTGCTAAAGAAAGTTAACGATACTAGGATAACAATGTACCGCCTTTGTTTCTTTACAAGCCACGTTCTAATGAATCCTGGACCCAGCTTGCATACCGAGCCCCAAGACCTCGTTCATACGACCCATCCAGGAAACCGGACGTGACATCCAACAGCACGCCTAGATTACATGCGCTCATATCCATAACCACCGCTCAACGGATTGTTCTGCAATCCTCTCAAGATACGAGATGTTGGCATCGATCATCTGCAGACTGAGTAATACCCTCCTGAGCATTGTTTCTTCCGGTCCAACTGCCCCGTCTCGCAATACACTAATTATACTGGGATCCTCAAAACCCACCGACGAATCTTTATCTCTTGGCAGTCGTGGAAATAGGTAGGCCTGGAGGCAGTCAGCAAAGATACATGTGTTAAGACAGCTTACGGTGAGCGATTGCAGACGAGAAGTTAACAGAGCTGCCACTAAATTGACAAAGCCAGGCAAATACCGGTCATGTGAAAGCTGCATTGGCACACGACCCCCATGCCTCAGCTCGTAATCCGGTCAAGTATTGAATCCAATCCATTGTTTCCGTGAGCACGCCTCTTGTCTACGGGCTGCGTCCGCACCTTATCAAGCTGAGCTTGGCATGTGACGCTTTTGTGTGCAAGACCTTGTAAAAGGTCCATCGCAAATGGCCGGAACACGGCTAAACGCCTCCTTCCCTCAAGACCTGGGTACCTGCTCAGATCCAGCCTTTGGGTTCTTCCATGCTACCCGACCTTCACCAGCTCACGCGTTTCTTGATTCTGAGAGTCACGCCCTTGTTGGATCTCTTGAGATCGGCGATCCAACGCTTGACAAAGGCGGCGTCGCGTCTATCGAAGCAAACAATCTCGACGTTCAGCCTCTGTAAGTTGGGAAACGTGGACTTGAAGCATTTCTCGACCTTAGGCCCGGTCTCGCTCTCGACATCACCCCCTCCCTCGTCCTCGTCATAATCATCCACCACATCCAGAATCTCCGTTCCCCACCCCATCTCCCCTCCTTCGCACAGGAGCTCAAGCTTGAGACATCCAACGGCGTCCCGTTGCTCAGCACTCGCAGCACCAACAAACGCCGCGTAGTCCCTGCCAGTGCCAAAGCTAAACGTGCACAAAGCAAACGGAAGCATGCGCGTCTCAGTCCATAGTTGCTTGCAAACGTGCGTCCATGGTAGCCGGTGCTCAGTCTCGATGGCACCGAGAGTGTCGTACGAGATGAGAGCGTCCTCGTAGGTTGCTAGCATGGCGAGCTTGCAGATCTCGTTTCTGACCTCGGGGGGAAGTTGGAGCAGTGGGGATTCGATCTGGTTGCGAAGAAAGCTGTTGGTCGTCAGTAGTGAGCCTTGTAGGATGTCGTCTACCCTCAGATGCTTGGATACGGACATGTCTGCTCTGTCCTGTACGTTCAAGACAGTGGCGGCCATGGCTGGAGGCTGTAGTTGAGGCTCGTGCAACTGAACATGTCCCATGGTTGTGTGCGGGTGTAGTGTTGTTGTTGTTTGTTGTTTCGAGGTGTCGATATTTGAGTAGATGCAAAGAGATATCGTACGAGTCGTAGGTGAGAGAGAAACCACAAGCGCAGCATCTGCAGGCTATCTCACTTCTGCCCTATAGTCCCACTCCTGCCCTATAGTCCCACTCCTGCCCTGCAATCCCACCTCTTACCCATCAAACCACCTCATCCCTACGTCGCCATAACTCGAACCCGCCCCCCGCCCATACCCCAAAACCCCCATCATTACCACAATCCTCGAACCCTCGCCCAACCATCCTCTAGAGAGTGACAATCACCACATCCACCCCATCCTCTCCTCCTCACACTCTTCGAACATCAACCACCTCAAACATCGCTCTCCACCCCCGCAACATATCCCGGCGCCACGCAGAATCTCATTTCCAAGCCCTCACTCGCAGGATCACATCAACAAACCACCTACTCATACCCACATCTGCCCAACACCACAACTTATTTATCTAAGTAGAACTACATAGTAACACACCTAGGTAGAATAGAAAATTCTCCATCTACCCAGCCATCCTTCCCATAGACATAAACAAATACTATCATCATTACACCGCGTATAAAACAATAATTCATTTTTCATTCCAGCTAACAACTCCTCATTAAAAACAAGCGTCTTCGTAAACACCACACCCCCCATCCCCAACCGCGCCACGCATCCACTCCCAGGAGAACATCATTATCACGACCTCATCCACAGCACCGCCCAGCGCATCCACCACATGCCCGGACTACATCTCCACACAACAAAGCCCTGTCGACATTGCACTACCTGGGGCCCCAAGAGATATCGCATCGCACACCAAGATTCCACCGACTCCCCCAAACTCTCATCTCTGGAGTCTGGACGTCGCTCTGCCCTTGGGGACCTGTTAACCTGTCTTCTACTGTGTAGCATCCCAGCGCTAGTCAGCCTCGCGCTACCCGCCGCAGCGTCGTGCCTCGGTCCACCAACCCCGCACCACCCTAACCCCAATCCCTCTAACAAGCTAGCGCGCTGCAGGGCCTAATCCCGGGTGCGGATCTGGGGGTGGACCTCGGTGTTTGAATCTGGGCAGCTGTGTTGTGTTCCTCACGTTGTTGTTGTCGGGCCTGGGATAAGTTCTCCACTGTGAGCGTAAGTCGGATTCGTACTACAGGGACGCGTGTTGGATCACCGTTGACAGAGGGAGATACCAAGGGTCTTACGACCTGTGTGGTTAGTGTTTACGGTCTACGGTTACTCGACGCGGCTTACTCGGACTCGGACTCGGACTCGTTGTTGATCGGCCGGCCGAGTAACCACGTTCCACCGCGTATAGGTCGGCTGTTCACACTCGCGCTGCATATCATCCGCAGTATTCACCACCTCGTGCCATCTCTCACCTTCTCAACTTCAGTGCCCGGATATTCCTGGAACGCGGCTTCACCATGGTCATCACGTCCCGCTGGAGCTTACCCCTCCCCGCCGTGTCGCTGCCGACTTTCATCTTCGACTCGCCCCACGGCGCCCTGCCAAAAACACCAGCGTACATGTCAGCGCAAGAGCCGGAGAAATACTTCCTCTCGCTCCAAGACTACCGTCTCTATGCGAAGCGCTTCGCGTCTGGGCTGCTGCGCGCGGGGCTGCAGCCAGGGGACCGTGTGCTGTTGTTCTCAGGCAACACGCTCTTCTTCCCCACGGTCGTGATGGGTGTTATCATGGCGGAGGGCGTGTTCACAGGCGCAAACCCGACGTATGTGGCGCGCGAACTGGCGTACCAGCTCAAGGACTCGGGGGCGAAGTGGTTGATTTGCGCGGAGGCGGGGCTGGAGACGGGGGTAGCAGCGGCGCGGGAGGCGGGGTTGCCCGCGTCGCGAGTTTATGTGTTTGATGATGGGCGGGCGACGTTTGAGGGGAGGGGAGTGGGGAAAGAGACGGGGTTGGGGTGGGTGGCGCATTGGACGGAGATGCTGGATACGGAGGAGAATGGACGGGGGTATGCGTGGCGGGAGCTGAAGACGGGGGAGGAGCTGGACCGCGTGGTTGCGCTGAATTACTCGTCTGGGACGACGGGGGTGGCGAAGGGGGTCATGATCACGCATCGCAATTATGTGGCTAATTGCACGCAGCAGATCCACATGCAGACGCTATCGCCTACGTACGCGCAGAACCTGCACAAGCAGCGGCTGCTGTGCTTCTTGCCCATGTACCACGCCATGGCGCAAGCTATATTCTGCGTCAACGCGGCCAAGCAGCGTATACCGGTGTACATGATGCCGCGATTCGACTTCCTCGAGATGCTGACGTACGTGGAGAAATACCGCATCACGAGCCTTGTGCTGGTTCCCCCTGTGTTGGTCGCCATGGCCAAGCACCCAGCGACCAAGACATTCGACCTGTCGAGCGTGGAGACTGTGAGTTCGGGCGCGGCGCCGCTGGGGCGCGAGGCCAGCCAGGAGTTTGAGCGGCTGTGGCCTAATGGCCAGGTCAATGTCAGGCAGGGCTGGGGCATGACGGAAGTGACGTGCGCAGCGACGATTTTCGATCCGTCAAAGTACTCGTCGAGCTTTAGCGTGGGCGAGATGGTGCCCAACTGCGAAGCCAAGATTGTGCTGGACGAGGCCGGGGAGGTGGAGGCACCACAGGGTGAACGCGGCGAGATATGGGTGCGCGGCCCCAATGTGATGAAGGGGTATTGGAACAAGCCAGATGCGACGGCGGAGACGTTTGGGCCGGGCGGGTGGCTGAAGACGGGGGATGTGGCGTATGTGGACGAGGAGGGGCATTTTTTCATCGTCGACAGGAAGAAGGAGCTTATCAAGGTCAAGGGGCTGCAGGTGGCGCCTGCAGAGTTGGAGGCTATGCTGCTGGATCACCCGGAGGTGCAAGATGCCGCCGTGATTGGGGTGCCGCAGTACGTTGTTACTTCCTCCGAGGGAGGTGATAGGATGCTGACGTGTGTAGTAATGGTGATGAAGCGCCTCGCGCATACATCATGCCGCAGAACAAGGACAAGGCGACGCCCGAGCTTGCCGAGGCCATCAAGGCATGGCTGGCGGAGCGGGTGTCGAGGCACAAGCGGTTGGAGGGCGGCGTTCATTTCATCGATGCTGTGCCTAAGAATCCTGTAAGTGGAATGTGTCAGTATCTGCTAGGCGTTTGCTGACAAGTACAGTCTGGGAAGATCCAGAGGAAGCTGTTGAGGGAGCAGGCGGCGCTGGAGGACACCAAGGCCAAGCTGTAGTGCAGGCGATGGAAGACACGTGAGGGTGTGATGTTAGCAGTTGTGGGTGTAATGTTAGCAGTTGTGGGTGTAATGTTAGCAGTTGTGGGTGTAATGTTGGCAGTTGTGGGTGTGATGTTAGTAGTTGTATGCTGTGCCTTGTCGGCACCATTGACTTGACAGTATTTAGACATGCGTACGGTTGAGTTCAGTCCGATCTGAGTTCGTCTTCGTGCTTTCACTGTTCTACCGCCCGTCAGCGTTTCACTTTGCTGTGATCCTGTTCCGCGTCCTTGCAAAGCTGTCTCTCAGCCCACGTGCACCGTGTCGAGGCATATCGCGTCAGAATGAGCAGTACGTCGAGCTTCTCTTTCAATCATTCATTCGCGTCTTGGCGATATATACATGCAAACCCTGTCCTTTGAGCACCGTTTCTTCTAGTTGCTGCGGGCGCCGTTCTTGGCGGCTCTGAGCTCGTCCATCTTGGCGACGCGCTGCTTGAACTCCTCGTACTGGCACTTTTCGTATGTGTGGCGCTCGTTCTGCGGGAGGTGTCAGTGGCTGTCGCGGTGGAGTGGTCGGAGCTGTGACGGACCTCGCACTTCCACGGCAGGTAGTATTCCTCGTGCCGGCAGCGGTTCAGCGGGATCAGCAGGTGTGCGCACGAGTCTCGGTAGGCGAGCGGCAGACGGGCGGCGCTCATCTCCTCGCGGGTGGCCTCTGGTGACGGTGTCAGTGGTGATGCAGCGGTCGAGGAAGCGGCCAATCAGCGGCCCGGCGAGGTCAGCACGCACTCTGGTCGCTGAGGCCGACGGCATTCTTCAGCGTCTCGGTGACGGTCATGGTGGGCGCGTGTGTGGGGGGCGGCAATGGCTGCTGGGGAGGATGCGGGCCTGGGTTGGGGTGAAGTCGGGTCGGCGGTGGTGCGAGGGAGCTCCGACGGGCTTGGCAGAACGCGTTGCGGCGCAGGGAACCCGTCGACGCGATATCAGGTGGTCGAGGATCCACCACCCACCGACCGAGGCAGGCCATCTTGGACACTCGACAGCCGACCGTCGTGATGCCGCCGCTCCCCGACGGCAAGGTGTACAGCGCGACGTACAGCAATGTGCCCGTCTACGAGGTCAACGTCAACGGCCACCACGTCATGCGCCGGCGCGCCGACGACTGGATCAACGCGACGCACATCCTCAAGGTCGCCGACTACGACAAGCCGGCGCGCACGCGGATCCTGGAGCGCGAGGTGCAGAAGGGCGTGCACGAGAAGGTGCAGGGCGGCTATGGCAAGTACCAGGGCACCTGGATCCCGCTGGAGGACGGGCGCGTCCTGGCCGAGCGCAACGGCGTGCTGGACAAGATGCGCGCCATCCTCGACTACGTCCCCGGCGACCGCAGCCCGCCGCCCGCCCCGAAGCACGCGACGGCCGCCTCGAACCGCATGAAGCCCCCGCGCCAGAGTGCGGCGGCGGGGCGGGCAGCAAAGGCCCAGCAGCAGCAGCAGCAGCAGCGGCAGCACCAACAACAACAGCAGAACCAACAACAACAGCAGAACCAACACCACGCCTACAGCCTCGAGGCGATCCAGAGCTTCGTCGGCAGCCAGTCGCACGCCAGCGAGGACCCCTACGACGCGCCGCCGCACTCGCAGCTCCACGCCCACGCCCACGCCCACGCCCACGCCCACGGCCACACCCACGGCCACCTCTTCCGCGACGATACGCCCGACGCCGAGACGGTCGTCAGCGAGAGCATGCTGGGCGAGCCCGACTTCGCCGACGCCGCCTACTCGGCCGACAGCCGCAAGCGCAAGCGCAGCATGGACCAGATGTCGCTGCTCGACCAGCAGCACCAGATCTGGGCCGACCAGCTGCTCGACTACTTCATGCTGCTCGACCACAAGGACGCCTACAGCTGGCCCGAGCCCCCGCCCAGCATCAACCTCGACCGCCCCATTGACGAAAAGGGCCACGCCGCCATGCACTGGGCCGCCGCCATGGGCGACGTCGGCGTCGTGCGGGAGCTGATCCACCGCGGCGCCCGCATCGACTGCCTGTCCAACAACCTCGAGACGCCGCTGATGCGCGCCGTCATGTTCACCAACAACTTCGACAAGGAGACGATGCCCGCCATGGTCAAGATCTTCCAGCAGACGGTCCACCGCACCGACTGGTTCGGCAGCACCGTCTTCCACCACATCGCCGCCACCACCGCCTCGGCCAACAAGTACGTCTGCGCCCGCTGGTACCTCGACTGCATCATCAACAAGCTGTCCGAGACGTGGATCCCGGACGAGGTCACCCGTCTGCTCAACGCCGCCGACCAGAACGGCGACACCGCCATCATGATCGCCGCCCGCAACGGCGCCCGCAAGTGCGTCCGCAGCCTGCTCGGCCGCAACGTCAGCGTCGACATCCCCAACAAGCATGGTGAGACCGCCGACGACCTCATTCGCGACCTCAACTCGCGCCGCCGCATGCACGGCCGCCCCCGGCAAGCCTCGTCCTCGCCCTTTGCCCCGCCGCCTGAACACCGCCTCAACGGCTTCACCGCCCTCGACCCCGGCCCCTTGCTCCCCATCGCCCTCCCCACCCCGCGCGCCGAAGACCGCACCTACCTCTCCCAGACCGCGAGCCATCTCATGACCAAAGTCGCCCCCACGCTGCTCGAAAAGTGCGAAGAGCTGGCCCTCGCCTACGAACACGAGCTCGCCGAGAAAGAGGCAGAGTCCTTCGACGCCTCGCGCGTCGTCAAGCGGCGGCAGGCCGAGCTCGAAGCCATCCGCAAGCAGGTCTCGGAGCTGGAGAACCGGGGTCTGGATCTCGACGACGAGGGCATCGACGTGAGCCAGGAGCAGGAACTAAAAGATCTCGCCACCGAGGCAGAGAGTCTGCTTGAGGTCGAGCAGAAAGCAGAGCTGAGACGCCTGCTCTCAACTGTTCCTTCGGATCCCGCGGATCAGAATTCCAAAGCGGAGGATCCGCGGGAGAAGCTGAGATTAAGTCTGCTCCTGTACCGCGCGCAGCTGGAGCGCAAAGAGCTGGTACGCGCCGTTGTGGCGAATCTCAGTGTCGCGGGCATGAGCGAGAAGCAGGCCGTGTACAAGGGGCTCATTGCCAAGGCGCTAGGGGAGCGCGAGGAGGACGTCGAGAGCATGCTGCCTGAGATCCTGAGGGAGCTCGAGGAGGTCAAGACGCAGGAGCGAGCCGAGGGGCTGGAGGGGAGTCCGTTGTAGACGGCTGGGTTTGGTTTGGACGACCGCTACTGTACGATGCTGACGAGGTCGAGGTGAACAGCGAGTGGAGCTGTTTTGTTGATTTGCTTTTGATGTCTTTGGGTGGCGTTTTAGCGATCGAGGGTGGATATATTATGATTATGTATTGACGATGCTATAAGCATCCGTGCCATGGGCACAGCGATCTCATTCAAACTTATCGATTCTCTGTGCCTGGTGCTGGTCTGACGCTCTTCCGAGACAGTTCCGACTCGGAATGACGATCCCAACTCTACACATGCTGAGCAAAGCCTCACAACTTCACGAGACAACCCAAAATGACAGCAACATCGCCGCCGATATCGTCGCCGCCGCCAGACCTCAGCGCGAAACTTCCCAAGCTCATCCCCCGCAAACGTAATTCAATCGCACGCGAACCGCCGTCTGCCCCTCCCCCGCCAACGCTTGCGCTCGCGCCGCCACCAGACCTGTCCTCCCACACCTTCACACACCCCTCGCGACGGATACTGAGCCCAGAGGACCACCAGCTGTTCCTCAAGAGCCCAACATGCACGCTCGTACAGGCTTTCATCTTCAACATCGCCGATAGCGTGCAGGACCGCGCTGTATCGAGCGTCAAGGACAGCGACATCACAGACACACTCGGCAAGATCACACGGATACTGCAGGAAGCAGAAAAGATCCAGGAAGACTGCCCACCAGAAGACACCGGCTCGCGCTTCGGGAACCCCGTCTTCCGCACCTTCCTCGACAAGATCGAAGACGCCCTCCCGTCATGGCACGCCCAGCTCGGCCTCACAGACGCCGCCCAAGTCGACGAAATCTCCACCTACCTACTCAACTCCTTCGGCAACAAGCGAAGAATCGACTACGGCTCCGGCCACGAGCTCAACTTCTTCCTATGGCTACTCTGTCTCAACCGCCTCTCCCTCCTCCCCCCCAGCACCTTCCCCGCGCTGGCCCTCGTCATCCTCCCCGCCTACCTCCGCCTCATGCGCAAAATCCAGGGCGCATACTACCTCGAGCCCGCAGGCTCACACGGCGTCTGGGGGCTGGACGACTACCAATTCCTCCCGTTCCTGTTCGGCGCCGCGCAGCTGCTGCACCACGCGTACATCACCCCGAAGAGCATCCACAACGCGCTGGTCCTGGAAGAATCTAGGAAGGAATACATATACCTGGACCAAATCAGCTTCGTCAACAGCGTCAAGAACGTGGATGGTCTAAGGTGGCACAGCCCCATGCTCGACGACATCAGCGCGAGCAAGAACTGGGCGAAGATCGAGGGCGGTATGCGCAGGATGTTCGTCAAGGAGATATTGGAGAAATTACCCGTTATGCAGCATTTTCTCTTCGGGTCCCTCGTCCCTGCTGAGCAGGGTATGAGCACCGAGGACGAGGCGGGGGCTCCAGACGAGGAGGAGACTGAGGGCGGAGAGGTTAAAGTGTTTACTGATGAGAAGGGGAAGCGACATGTGCATGCTGCGGTTGGCTGGGGGGATTGCTGCGGGATTAGGGTGCCTGCTGCTATTGGCGCCGAGGGGGAGGAGAGGAAGGGTGGTGTGAGGGGGTTGAGAAGGGTGCCGTTTGATTAAGATTGGACGTGAGAGATTGATATAAAAGCGTCCACGCGTCTCTGCTCGGGCAGTGTTCCCCGACTAAACGCAGCAACACGCACCCCAACCACCACCATAAACACCCCATTCTCTCTACACATAACCATCACGAAAGCAGCAGAGCCAACACACAACACACCCTCCTCCCATCATCCCATCCAACCATCTCAGCACCCGTGTCTGTTCACCAGAACCTCCCCGCTCACCGGAAACTACACACAAGCCCGCATTGCATTGCATTGCAAACACAACTTCTACCCGCACAGCAGCCCTCCTCCGTCTAGAGACGCGGTGGTTGTTTCATCTAGGACATGCCTACTGAGATCGAGGGGAGACGATGGATTGATTGCTGAGGTATACCGCTGTTTCTCTGCGCAGCTGTGTGGAGTCGATGGAGGGGGGAGTGTAGCATCGCGTGACATGTATACATTCATCACACGAAGGCAGGAAGACTTGATAGCAGCATGGAGATACTCACACATCCCCAACTACCCCAACTCAAGCTGCTAAGTAAGCTTGCGATATAAACCTCATCCTTGTCCTCTAACCCGGCTTTTCCCATTGTTTTTTGATTTGGGGGGGGGGGGGATGTAGAGAGTGGTAGTTACGCCGCTTTGTAATGTATGGGATAAGAAAGTTGGGGTTATGGATAGCTAGGCTGGGGTGGTATGTGAGTGCAGTGCAGTGCAAAAGCGAGGTTAGGAAGGCAAGTGATTAGCTTTGTGGGGGTCTGGGTGGGAATGGGAATGGGTCGGATTGATGCTGGTGGAGGGGAGATTTG
This sequence comes from Didymella pinodella, assembly GCA_039634465.1. NCBI lineage: Eukaryota > Fungi > Ascomycota > Dothideomycetes > Pleosporales > Didymellaceae > Didymella > Didymella pinodella. Next base: position 953,654 of record CP113352.1, read on the forward strand.
CGTGATGAAGTGGAGGGGTTGTGGATGGAGTCTGTGGTGTGCGTTGTGCGCAGCGGAATGGGTAGTCCGAGCGAGATCAACACAACCTATCTTCTACTAATTATTACTACGGCGCATCGGCTAAATGGATGTTTCAGAGTCTATCCTACATACGAGGTCTTCGACGTGGGTGAGGTACGCGCAGCTAGCATAACAGGTCTCACTGCTCCGTCTCAATCTACCTTACCTCTCCATTCACCAGCCCTTCATTTCGATCATACCCTATTAGCAGAACCCGCAGACTCGTACACTGACATAACCCATGCAAGACTGCGAAACAAGTCCACGAGTCGCGAAGAACCGCTCTTTTGTCAGCTCATCTCATCTCAAAACATACAACAAATAACATCAAGAAATGAATTGCAAGGTCCATGAGCATCGCCACACACATCGATGGTCAAGACGTGGCAGCTTCCAGTAATTAGGTGTGATTATGTTTGCTGCACTCGCACATCCCTACCAGTCTCTTCAACATTTCACCAAGCACTCATCAGGCCATACTAAACATGTCGTCATCTCCTCCTCAGCACCTCGACCGCCCAGCGTTCACACCAACCCATCCACCGGCATCCCACGGAATCCATCCATCCACACCCAGAAAGCGGGCTTATTACTGGAAATCATGACTTCAACAGGGGCGCTTTTCATCTCCGCTTTGTGAACAATCATCGATTAGGATTTATTACATATTTGGGTTTCATTGGTTCCCAGGCGGACGCGCGCGGGAGCGCAGGTTGGGAAAGAGCGCCGTGTTTCCAAGCACACGCACAAGCGCGAGGGCCCACCCCGCACACAAAAGGCCCGAAGGCTTGGGTCGCCAGGGCAGGTCGAAGCGAGATTCGCAAGATCGAGCCCTTGACGGTTCCCGACGATCGGCCAATCAAGGCACTGTTGGGGGTCATTGGTCTTTGGATATCACTGTCGAATTGATACAGGGTTGCTTTGTTGTCACATCACGAATGGATCAGAGAGGATGTGGACCATGTATGCTTTATGCTTGATCCGTGGCTGCTCAGCGCAGCTCGGATTTTCATTGTGCTGCTAATTGCGGTTGCGCTAGTCGCAGCTGATCCCTTGAGGGGCTATCTAATCCTTCTTTTCCGTGAACGCCCTGCTGGAACGAACCAGTGTCCGAGCGGAAATAGCTCAGATGTAGATGTGCAGGAACGCCAAAGATGCTGATGTAAACAAGTCGGTGAAGTCTATTGGCCGACGATATGCACGCTAGAACGCTGACAAAGATATTGCTGAAAAGACGATGCTCGATGCCTCCATGTATGTAGTCATAATAAGGTCTGTACAGTGAAGAAACTCAGCGGAAGACCGGCTGCTGAGGAACGGGAAGTTGATTGAACTGTTGGTGCTCTGGCCACGCACTCTGGTCCATGTAGGGCAGGGGACCAGCTCGGCGATCAGTCATGGGACGGCCGAGAGGGTGGTAGTGCATCTGATCATAGGAAATGTTGCGAGCCGGGTTCTGGATGGAAGCCTGGGGTGGAGGCACCAACAACGTATGTACGCCGCGAACCGGACGGTATGGAGACTGTCGCTGGTTCAAGAAGTAAGAAGGAGACAGTTGGCGCGATGCAACGGGGAACGTGGCACTGGTTGGAGATGAGTTGTTCGAGTGCAAGAAGGGGCTCATCTGGCGAGACCGATCGGCGGTAGGGGTGTGGTGCGCAGAAAAGGGAGGCGCAGCCGATGAGGTTGGTGTGCTGCCTGGTTGCTGCCACTGAACCGGTGGCGGGTATACCATAGCCATGGAACGGTTGCCAGGGACCGGCAAGGGCAGCTCCGACCAGTTCTTCACCTGAGCCGCAGGCATGTGCTGTTGTTGCGGAGTTGGGATAGCGAGACTCGGCAGGGGAGGCAGCCTGTTTGCTGATGGCGGTGGCTCGAAAGACTTGTTCACGGGCGTTTGCAATGTCGATACAAGTGGAGCGTTGGCGTAAGGTCCAGGCGTGAACCCGTGAGCTTGTCTCTTCATTGGCGGTTCGGCGCTGTGATCAGTACTGCGCTTGCGTTGCACAATAGGCCCAAGAGGAGGTAGAGAACCAATAGGCGAGACTTGTGCAGATGTTGCCTGAGGCTGCAGCAGAGGGGTGTTGTTGGAAAATGCCAAGTGGTTGGGCGAGTACATCGTGGTTGGTGGGGAAGTCTGGAAGTTGGTAGGCGGCGATGGAATGAAATTCGGTGGAACCGCGAGCGAGGGGGTGGGTGGGCTAATCGTGCCAGCGGTAGGGACCTTCGAGGCGCGATCATAGAAAGTGCCGAACTTGCCGAGAACCTTGTGCCACTCTTCCCATTTCTCTTTCGATGTGTACAGGCTGTACCGCATGTTGCTCAGGAACTCAACTTCCATGATGTGGACTTCTTGAACCGAGATTCCAGAGACCTCCGCCCATGTCTTATTCGTGTACGTGTTGTCGTCCAGGAACTTGTTGCCGAGCATGAGTGCGACTGTCAGCAGTCGGTACTCGCTACCAGGCTTGCCCTTTACGCTGGGATTGGTCTGCTTCAACTTCCACACGAACAAAAGGGCCAGAAGGATGACATTTTGAGCGACCTGTGTCGTAGTCAAAATGGTTGCTACCCATTTGCGGAATCCAATGGTGGGTCTCGCATCCGGTACGAGGGGCTGTATCTCTTGCGCAGACAACTTGGGGTCTGTGATCTGGTTGAGCACCTGGGAGCTTTCGAACCAGAACAGGCATGTAATCTATGATCATTAGTATTAGTAGTTTGTGTCAACATGGATTTTTCTCCCACCTCTGCTGCTAATTGGGGGAGGCCCTGCTGCGGTGTGCTGATGGTGGATGGGATCCGCAGGTTGGGTGAGATGGACCACTTCTTCCGCGGTGTTTGAGTGACGTCTTGTGATGGTTGCTGCGATTGCCTCTGTGCGGTTGGGCTTGTGATGACTGTTGCTGACCTGGAGTTGCCGATCGCAGGGAGTTGGTAGCCAAACGGCTGACCAACACCTTGAGTTGGCGGTAATGATACGACCTTGACTGCTGAATGTATCGATTCAGGAGGGGTCAAGGGCCGCCTGGGAGCTGGCAGGTCGTAGCCATTTGACACTCGGGGAACGGGAAGCTGCATCTGAACGGTACTCGAGTCGAACTTGGTGGTTGGTCGTGCTGAGGATGAGAAGTGGAAGTCGAAGGGAGGCTCCAGGGGAAGGGCGTGAGGCATCGAGCGGGGGAGCTGTAGCTCAAGCATGTGGGCGATGAAGATGAGGAGGTTCGTCCGACGGTGAAGGCAAGGTGGAGGTGAGGTAGTGACGACGTTAAAGTGAGCCGGCAAGCATGAGCCAGGCAGCTATGCTTAGTATAGCGTCGTTTGGGTATTTGCAAATAGAAGACGCTATGGTCCCTTCACCAAACGACCGTGACAAGGAAAGAGGTGATGGTCAGTGTCAAGCAAGGACGCTGTTGACAACGAGCCGTTGTAACTGGCAAGAAATATGCGAGTAGGCTGGGCCTATGAATGCAACCTTGTTTCCAGGTGGGCCACGGTTGCGAGCGTCGGTCTCTTGTGTGCTTGGTTCCTTTGGGCGAGGTACTAAGGTGAGGCAAAGGGAGTGCAGGGCACAATAAAGAAGACGCAAGAGGTCAGTGGGCGGGTGAGAGGCTTGGGGGAGCGTTGGGTATGGTATGGTTTGAAGGTGGCACGCCGGTGAGGAGTGGTATGGACTATTGTCAGGGAGGCGGATTGTCGGCGGGCCGCTCGCAGCTGCTTGCGCAGACATGGCTTTTGGGGCCGTTGGATTGATACATAATTCCTGTGAAGAGTCGGAAAGATCCAGGCAAGCCCCAAGAGCTGATCCAGAAGGAGAAACAGCTCTGACATCAACCGCGCCTGCGCGCTAGCGTCCCTAGCCAGCACCGTCCTAGCGCGCACGGCCGCACAAAGCAAGCCAAAGCAAGTCAAAGCAGCGGACCGGGGCCACACGAACGAACGCGACGCCAAGGGCACCGGGTTAATTATGGGACAAAGCCTCAGCGCTGCATCAGCGATGGGCGGTGCGCAATGCCTGTCCGCGTCGTGACCAGCGGAGCGACGAGGCCCTCAGCGCGCTGCGAGCAGGGGCGCGGCCAGGGCAGGCGCGCCAGCGGCGAGTGGGTGGCCCAGTGGAGCAGGGGAGTCGTGTGCAGCAGACTCAGCAGCTTGTTCGCAGTTGTCCACAGCAACCTGTCTTTGGCGGCGGTGCGGTGTTGCAAGCAGCGCTCAGACGACTCGGTGCTGCAGGACAAACCCGGCTGCGACTGCTGCCCGTGTTTGAACCACACGCAGCGAGCGTCGAGCGTCGAGCGTCGAGCGTCAAGCGTCAAGCGTCAAGCGTCCAGCCGTGAGATCGTCACAATCTGCTGCTGTTGTCGACGCCCGTCACGCTTGGACGGCACGCAGTCTGACTCTCCAGAACGCTGTTTCGCACGCTAGGGCAGGGTGTGAAAGGGCAGCGAGCGTGTTCGACCTCCCAAGCGGCTCGATGCTGGCGGCGGCTTGTGTCTGCCATGGTCCACGAGTCCACGACTGGCTCGCCCGCTCGACACTGCTCCTGCGGATGCTACAAGCGCTGCAGGTCAGGCCAAGTCAAGTGCTCGCCGTCGCCGTGTCCGTCATTGGGATTTGATTATTCACACGGCCGGCGACCGCCATCTGACCCGCAGTGCATCCCCGTCGCGTTCGTTTAAGGAGAGTCACGGCCTGCGTGTTGCCGTGCTATGCCCAGAACGTCACCTTGCTCTAAGTCTGCGCCGCCGTCCGGTCCCCAGCCTCAGCGAGCATCGCGGCATCCCATTGGCTCGCAGGAGCGTCGTGCGCGTCGATTTATTCGACACCACCCGGCCCACTCTGCAGAGCGACTCCTCGCAGCCGTCCTTCGCTGCCACCATCCGTGGGACACCATCATGACCAGGCAGAAACGATAGCGCTGGCGGGCCTCGTCAATTCTCTGCACGCCAGTAGGCTTGTTCCCGGAGCCTGCGGTACCGTCCAATTCCATATCACCGATCCTGTGAAAGCGGATTGTGAGATCCCTTACGCTTGCATCTCGGGCTGCTGCCCCCGGCCCAGGCGGGCTCACACGAGATGATGAGGACACCTCCTTGCCCAACTAGCCACGCCCACACGACCATAAACTTTTGCCAGCGTGCAGCAGCTGCAGCAAGTGTGAATGCAGCATCAATTGCCGTAAGCGGCTGAGAAGCCACTGGGGCTTGGCCAGGTGCAGCCATAGTCCCATAGCAGCTCCTCGGACACCGTCGTGCAGCTTCGACAAGTCATAGCCATCACACGCTTCCCAGACACCGCAAAGGATCGGTGCTGCGTCCATCGTTGGTTGTCAGACACCTGCCCCTATGCCGTGTTTGACCTCTGCACCACACTGAGTACTCGCCCTGCTGCACGCTGTTCACAGCCGTTCCCAAGAAGCCGCTCAAGAGTCAATACCTCCACGCTTTGCCCCTGCGGTGCGGCCGCCATCGGTATCAGAAGCAGCGATACGAGCATCGAGACGCCAGTCCGCCATGGCTCGCTTGTCCACCCTGGCAGGATTGCCGTCTTACTTTGCCTAACCCCTCCCTAATTCCGAACCCGAACCCTGTTCAACACGAAGTTTGCAGGCTGAGGTTCGGTGGAGTGCTGATCTTGCAATCCTCTCTTGCAAATTGTGCTGCGTCGTGTAAGCACCCAATCAGACGGATGCATACCAGCTTGCACCACTGGTCGTGCTGTTTCCGGCGAATCGCACAGGTGCCTTCAGGGCAGTCGTCCGACGCTAGAGACATTCTATAAGACCAGATTAGAGATTATGTGGTTCCATGTTGAGGCAATCTGCACCGCAGGACCGCCTTCTCAACGCCCCTGGCGAAACACGTATCGACGGTACCGTGTTGCCTGCCATTCAATCCGCTCTGCTACCGTCACTTCCGGGCCTTCTGCGTGCGTGAAGGCCTTCAGGATTGGTGGCACGATGCAAATTCACTGCTCACGCGCCAGCTTGAGCCATCATACACAACCCATGCCCTAAGCAGCGTGCAGTGCAAATCGCAAGCAAATGTCCGCAGCTCGAGACTATCCCTGCGCTAGCAACAGCATCGTGAAGCGACATTGCTTTTCGACACGCGGTGCTCGGCCGGCAAACAGCCTGGTTATTGATGGACAGCGCCTCTGGTGAGGCCAGCAACACTAAATGTGCAACTGTGACGGGGATTGCAATCACAGACGCGACGCAAGGGAGACGCAACATCCTGGAAACGAGAAAACGTCAATTTGTGTCCTGCTGCCGCCGGTGATCCTGCTTGACGACAGTTTGTGACTTGTTGTTGGCATGGTGGAGCAAAAGGCGAGACGTCTTGTCATCATCCTAATAAACAGCAGGGATTCTACGCTTCGCCCTCGGCGTACCACGTAAGCAGTCCTGCCCTTCTCCAGTGTCGTAGAAGAGCAGCGATATACCTGCCCAACGCGGCTAGATGCATCCCACTTCGATGAAGGGGCTGACCACATCAGGCTGATGGCATGCTCGGCTATCTGTGCGTGTTTTGGCATGGATTTGAGACCTTACATCACGTATGCAGCCCTCAGCTCAATGTAATCAACCTCAGCACACCTGCACGACTTCCATTGTGGTTCGTGATACGACTTGACGATGCCGTAAAGATGGCCTCATCAAGGAGCTATCTTGTAGGCGTCCACCCTTGGACTTACACCTGCCGCATGCAACGATTATCGCGAGAGCGATCCCGTCAAGTCCGAACGCATTGTGGAGATGACGACTCTGGCTCGGATGCAAAGAAATCAAAGCAGATTTCACGAAGATTAGTGGGGGCGTGATACGGATGACACTCGGCATCTCTCTGCTTTACGAGTCGTTACCCAGCCCTGGAGAAGCGTTGGGTGCAACACCGCCTAGCTAAATCGGGTGCCATTATTAGCTCTTCCATGGCACGCTGAGACGTACCGCGCTTCGACGCGTCCATCACACCACGATCTTTCCTGGAGCAACGCGGTCTCATGCCTCCAACAGTCGTCTTAGCCGAGGACTACTATGGCTTCTCGCCTAGCGCAATTTACTTGTGTGCAGCAGGCGACATCCTTTGCATTATTGACAGGTAGCGCACAAGGCAATCGACCCTGAATGGCTGTCGAAAGTGCGATGATGCAAGCCTCTTTCGCGGGACATCCACATCTTGGACGCGTTTCGCCTCTTCGCGTCGATCTACCACCTGCCCAGGGTCAATGCTATTACCGATTACGACTTCATCACGGTATTATTTGCGATTGCGATACGCTTCAGCCTGTCATCCGGAACACGAGAACCACACCCGGCTCCGGTGAACAGTGATCCACGTTGCATCAGGCGGCAAAGGACTTTACAGACTTTCAGCAAACGCAACTCCTGGAGGCATGCAACGAAAGAATGCTCAACAGCAAATCCTTTGCATGCGCGAAGGCTGTACCTCGGTGTTTGGCAAACCTTTTCTCTCGCCAAACGCAATGGATTAAGTTTAGCTTCTTTACACAGCGTCCCTGAGTTCCTTTCACTTTCATGCCTCACGCCCCGCCCGGGCTAGGAAAAGCAGGTAAGACGATTGACTGGCAACCAATAGATAGGCGCAGTCTAGCCCCACGCTCAGCACTTTAGGTCTTCTTCCACGACCTCCGAGCCCGACTTCAAGGCATCCCATCACCGCTCTCATGGAATGTTGCTGTGCCCCAGGTCCCTGAGCTTTTCCGGACGGCCTGTACCGCCACTGTGTCATGATCCTTACGGATGCAGCCACCTAGGCAGTCTCTTGTATCTGACCAAATCACGGCATGATGAGCCCGTCCCGTGGAGGCACAGTTGAAGGCTCAAAACCTGGTCAGTCTCGTGAATGCATTGACACGGAAATGTAGCGCGGCAGTAGCACCATTCTACCGCTTCGGTCGTGCACATCTGACCACATGTAAGTTGCGGTCTGGGTGCATGCTCCAAGAATGGTACTTCTCAACGATGACAGCCTCCAGAGCCAGTCGTCAGCAGCGGTCGCAGCGCCGCATCTCCCAGCAACAGATGCCGACAAGTCGCAGTCGCATCATGATTCGTTGAGCGATTTTGAGCGTCAAGCAATCAAGACATACGCTCCAGGTGGGCTGCAGTTTCCTCCTTCCGGTTGTTCACCGACAAGCGCCTTCCTTCGGCCATCAATGACAACGCACTGGTCAGGCACCGAACTCCAACACTCAATCACGTTCTCGATCATCACCAACTACTTCGCCTTGCGAGAGCGAGACGCCTTGCCAGCTGCAGGATAACCCGTGTACCCTGCAGAGATGGCAGTGGTGTGCCCCCTCGCCTGCAACTGTCGAACCCACACTAGGTTAAAGTCCTCAATCAGGCTACTGGATCAACAAAGCACACGATGCTCCACCAGCACCTTCATTCTTTCACACCATCAGTCTGCCAAGTCGAAGGGACATTTGCGGGAACGGCACTGTCTAAAGACCTCGGCTCGCGCCATGATTCATTCATGTGCCACCACCCGTCCTGTACCCGCCGCGTACGTACGTCCATGTGAGCTGTCATTTATCGGCTATTACCAATTGGGTCTTCCTCATCCTCAGGTATAGGGCACAGTCTCAGGCCTACCGTATATTGCAATGTACCCAAGTGACCCAGGCCCTTCTGGATATTAACTGTTGTGGAAATTACACTATCTGACCTAGACTTCATCACTACGGTGCGTTGCCGGCGCTGGCTCACTCACAGGCTTTCTGTACTCATTGCCATGTGCTACAGACACCGTAAGCAGCGAGACAAGGCTTTCTCAAATCAGGCTGGCACCACGTTCCATCATGTCGCACAATGCGCAGGCTTTGCTCAAAAAGAAGGCACCTGTCCTCATATCAACCTTCAAGCGACCTCACTCTGACAATCAAGACGAAGGCCCATGACACCTGAGCATCCGCACACTGTACTCTTCACAAGCACATTGCCGGAGTCGTTGCGTGTGGTACTGTGGGGATGACACGATACAGCTTTCGTACCCGCCCGAGGCAACCCTTCTCAAAGTCCACATCGACCCACTGAATCTATTCTCGCCTACGTACGCTCAATGGGACACGATGCAAATCCTCAAGCTGCATGCGCAATTTATAGAATAGCGTCATCGCTTACGAAAGTCTTTGTGGATACCTGCGGAGGTCTTCCATCGTCATCGGCTTCCCACGTACAAAGCTTGGGATTCACCCTTTTTGTTCGTCTCGATGGAATCGTTTCCAGATCTCGAGGGAACTTTGCAAATCATCGAATTTGAAGCTTTGCTGCGATTCTTCGATTCTGGCGCACAGACGTATCTGGACGTTGCGCTAGGCTTGCCTCCACTGCATATAAGGCCTGTGGGATAGGACGAGCTCCGGCTCTTGGTATTCCTGTAATATGCATGGACCCTGAGTGGACCCGGGGTGAAGGACATCTGAACGTTGCTGAGACGGCATGTAGTCGTTTCGTGAAGTTCAGACGACCAAAGGTCCATCATTTCCCGCCCACGGGCCAGGTAGTTCCAATACGGACGTTTTGCTCGGAAGTGCCACAACTGAACATGATCATGTGTGCTCGATATGAGATAATCCATTCAAGTGGCTTCGTATGTGTACACGTACAGTCTCCATCCACACCTGAAATGCTGCAACCCACATCTGTCCAACCTACATCACATATGATACAATTCCGCCTCCTCCCCATCCCCATCCGCCATGCTTAACAGCTTAAAACAACCTGTTCTCAGCCGACGCCTTCGCAGCATCCCTCTTCGCCGTCTGCTTCTTCTTATCCCTCGCCTCCCGCGGGGGCTTGAAGAACAAACTCGGGCTCTCGTTCTCCTTCAACGTGTACGCCAGATAACCGCGGTGCGCAGGGTCGCGGTAGTACTCGATATCCTTGCGCCCCGTCGCGTCGGGGAGCCTGTACTTGTACTTTGCGCTGAGCTGGCGCATGACTGCGGCGAGGGCTTCCTTGCGCTGGGCGGGTTCGGTCGAGGCGGCGAGGGCGCTGAGGATGGGCGAGGGGATGAGCGAGGGGGTTGAGGATGCGGCGAGGGAGATTAGCGAGGGGGACGCGTCGAGCGAGACGACGGGGTGTGAATCCCCGCGCAGTACGCGCTTGATGGAGGTCGGGCTGTAGAAGCGCGTTGTTACGCTGCCGCCGAGGGCTTCGATGCGGGAGATTGCTTCTGCGGAGGCGCGGGATACGATGATGTTGATGGGCGTTGTGAGGGCCTCTGGGTTCTGCGCTTCTATTAGGGCCGTCCTGTGCAAAGGCTTTGTCCTTGGCTGAGTGTGCGATGTTGGCTTACCTTGGCCAGTAGCTTGACGCCATGCCTCTTCACGCCATGCAGACATCTGCTCTTGTTCAACTCCTTCATCGTGATCGGCTTGCTCGGGTCCAGTCTCCCCTGGTCAATCCAGCTCTGTATGCGGTCCAGGTTGATTGGGCTCATCTCGACCTTGAACGGATTGTACTTTCCGCGTCCGCGCTCCGGGTTCGTGATCCATTGCGGTGTCTGGCCACCCTCGAAGCCCGCAGGCACCTTGCCGTGTGCATGCTGACCCTTCTGACCGCGTCCGGCTGTCTTTCCCTTGCCACTGGCCGGTCCACGACCGCGCTTGATGCGCTTGTTGTAGGCGCCGCTGTTGTCGGAGAGCGAGGAGAGGATTGAGGCGCTGCGCTGCTGCTGTTGTGCGATTTGGGCAGTTAGCCGCGATGCGGAGAGAACGGGGCGGGCGAGCCGCAGGATTTGTAACCGGGGCGGCATGGCGGTGGGCGGCTGGGGCTGTGATCGTGGTGTTGCGGAGAGGTGTGCTGGTAGGCGCATCTTTCTTGCGGTCCACTTCTAGTGCGTCTGGCCAATCAGAGATCAGCTCAGCGCCGAACGCCCGTCTTTCACCGCAGTGACTTCCACAACCTCATAGTAGACGTTCTGGGCGTCAAACATGCCTCAATCCTCTACCTTTTGCATATTCTGTGCGAAGACGATGTGCTTGGTGTCCCGATCAGCTGACGTCGGTGACCGCCACCGACTTAGGTAGGGCTTCACTGGAGACATCCAAACGGCAACTCGGTGAACATGATGCATGCAACATTGACGCATAGTGTCCCTGGACTCTACTGCTGTTCAAATGACAATGACTTGTAGATCACGTTTAATCTTGGCTCAGGCGTCCACATGTACATCGCCTCTTAGGCTGCAACATGGTGACGTTAGTAGGATCAAGACTGACAAGCTTCGTCAACTCTAACTCCTCAGACCAACCATGGCTGATAATACAGGCAAGTCGTCGTCGCCACTGCTTCAGCTGCCGCCAAATGTGCGAGAACGGATCATAAAGTACGCATACGGGTCACTAGTCTTGCACGCCGAACCGACATGTGCAGACCAGAAGATGAAGTCCTCAGGGCGTTACGGCTTCAGATACTACTTCTGCCAAGCACCTGATGAGGTCTTTATAAATGCTTCAAAAATGACAGAATGCTGTCCAGCAGCCAGCCGCACCGGCACCCGGACACCCTTTTTCTGGCCGATCGTAAGCAAACAGTTCTGGGTCGAGACAATCGACATCTTCTACGCATCCGCCACATTCAAAGTAGGCACCAGCATCGACATGTACATACTGTCCTCGTCCCAGCAACAATGCGTGCGACGCATGCGCTACCTAGTCGTCCGCCTCGGCTTCGGCATCAAGCACCACAACCGCATCTGGAGCCCCGCAAGAAGCACCAGCACGATCAAAAAGTTCGAAAGCCTCAACGGCCTCATCCTCCTCATCGGCCGTCCGGTCGAAGACAACGAGAACTACTCCGGCATAATGTGGACCTCGGACCGCGACACTGACGGCAAATTACACGGCACGGTTATCCGCGGCAGCAGACTGGAGGGCTCGTCGTGGGACGAGGAAAGGAATTGGTTTCTGGTTTTTTTGCGCGCGTTTCAGCAACATCGGTTACGGCCTGAGCTTTCCCGGGTCTACTTGTTTGAGAGGAATAGGAAGAGTCAGGGGGGAGGTCCGCAGTATCATCCTAATGACCACAGGTGGAAGGACGATCCTGATGTCTTTACGAAACGCCAGGAAAAGGATGAGGCGGTTCAGGAAAGCTTGCGCGATGAATTGGCAGCTAGTCTGAGGGCGGTGCTGCTGGGGCAGGATGTGCGTCTTTTGTTCCCGGATAGGGAAGCTGAGGACGAACGGCTATTGCAGGAGTATGAAGTGAAGCGTACGTGAATACTCAGAGAAGGCTCGGTAATCAACGTGTGTTGGATGTTGGTTTGTCTATCTGGGCTGCACATATCCCCACATCGCATGTTAGAAAGCCAATGCTCAGTGAGGAACGATCAGGCAAGCACAGTGTAGTGTCTTCATCCCATCATTCATACGTCCCGCTTTGAAAGGTCTCATTGCATGTACCAAGAGCCTTATCGTCGATACTTTTCCTAGAACGAAGATGATGATGACGACAGCATTGATTAATGCCCGTTTTTAGCACCGCATCTCACTGTTCTAGAATGTTTCCGTCTCCCGATGGCTTCGTTTGAGACATTAGGTTCAATATACATTATCCAGACCGTATGATGGAATCGACAGATATTATCAACGCTCCATCATGCAATAATCTGAGGGTGTCAAGGGCCATTCGTCGTATTTAGCAACTTGGACTCAAGCAAAATCTGATTCTCGACCGCACTATTGAATTTATGACTACTGTCGTCTTTCGTCTGTCGTCTGATGTTACAACATTGGAGGATGCGATTTGTGGTCATCTGTGTAGAAGCACAACGCTCTCATACAACAGTACTGCATGATTGGGTGAAGAACAAACATGAATGTAAACTTTCAACGATGGAAAGCACAGAATGAAATGAAAGCACAAGTAGCTTTAGGTTTGACGATCATCGATGCTCGAAACGAAATCTCGCGGTGAAAGACCCAGTATGGAATTGGGTGAGCAGTGAAAGTATGTTGCGTTTCTTGGACTCCTGACCATCCTCCCCCCCCCCCGATTTCACCATATTCGAGACTTGTCCTCATAAAGCACCTCTATCCACCGCCACTACTCGACACAATCCATATTTACAACCAAACATCGCATAACAAGACTATGCAGCCATCGAAACGCAACGCAGCGACGGTCGGCATCGATTCGTGTGATCCCTTTGGTGTCCGGAAACGGCAAATGCAAATGCTATCATACACAAAACCAATGCGAATTGAGGACGCTTTCCAATTGTAAGTAAGCATGCTTACCCTTCCCGATTGAACAATTTACTCACAACAGCTAGCACGGTGCAAAATGCAGAAACATCTCTGCTCTCTCGACTGCCTTCCGAGCTCCGCAACGCGATCTGGGACCTAGTCTACGGTGACCAAGATGTCGTGGTTCGCCATCACACCACACGTACCAGAACCGGCGAACGTATCCCAAAGTACAACATCTACGACCGCTACCGCAAATCTGAGCAACACCCAAACGGATTCCATATGCCAAGCGCAGTCAGCAAGCAATTCTGGGCAGAGACCATGTCGGTCTTCTTCTCCTCAGCAGTCTTCGAGTTCGACTCCGCCGATATATTCGAGAACTTTGCCACTTCGTACGACAAACAGGCAACCATCGCGCGCATCACTCGGCTGCGCATTCGATGCGGCGTGGGATGGAACCTGACCATCTTCTGGGCCATGTGGGCCGCAACTCTAAACGTGCTCACGCTGCGCCCGTTCGAGAGCTTGAGGGGATTCGAATGGATCATTACTCACTACCCTGGCGGACCAGAGGAGCAGCTTCGGGAGCTCCGTCTGATCGGCAATGAGGCGGCGTGGAGGAAGTCGAAGTTGATGTTGACCATTAAGGGTTTCCAGCAGCTCAGGCTTAGACCGGAGTTGACGTCTGTCCGGTTCGAAAAGTATCGAGGGAAGTATGTCGTGGACCGCAAAGCATCTGAAGATATTGCGCTGGGTGGTGAGATTCGTGAGATGATGTTGAAGGGGGGACCGCGCAATGCTTCTGCGTAGGGTTTTACTGAAGGTAGAAAGGACATGATCCGAAAGATGATGGAATTTTGTATACACCAAGTGTATCGTCAAGGATGACACTGGATATCTTGGATTATGAGGATGTATCAATATTAGTGGCTTGAAAGAACTCAGCATTCTTTGAGGTGTAGTCACGAGGCCGCTCCACTCATATCACCAGGCAGCACAAACCCAATTTGATTCTCCACTTGCTCACCGCGTACAACTTACAGATACAGCCTGTCACTGCTCAACACTTACGCAAGCGTACGCCGGTCCATGTTCAGCTAGAGAGACCTTGCCCGGAGGTCTGGTAATAAGGAAAGATGCTTTCGAGGAAGCCACAAGATTCCAGTCACGATTCGAACTTTTCAGCACCACAATAGTCTCCAACCAGAGCTGATCTCAGTTTGAGTCCCACCATGGCATGAGGCCGGCAACCGTGGAGGGACAGTCCGAATATCTCAGACTGTGTGATAGCCGTGAAGAGGCAGAAACGACATCTGGAGAAGCCTATTTTTCCAAAATCTTAGGATTAATTGTAAGCTGTCACAGAAAGCACCTTCGATAAGAACTATGTCATGTTTGCCGCAATAGTGAGAGTGGGTCAAAGTGAGGTGGTGTAGTTCAGCCCTATGCAGCCAAGGCGCAACGATCAGCCGCGGCAGCAGCGCGCCCGCGCATCATAACTTTTTGGAAAGCTCCCACGCGCAACATACTTCAAAACCCACAAAACCTTACACATACACAATGCCGCCGCCCAAATCCAAGAAGCTCACCGCGCAACCCGTGCGCACGCGACAATTCGCCGGGAAACCGGGCGCCGCACCCAAAGAAGAGCCGTCAAGCTCAGACGACTCTGAATCAGAAGAAGAGCAACAATCCAAGCCAAAGCCCTTCGCAAAACCCAAACCTGCGCCTATAGCCAAATCATTCCCCAAGTCGGCGCTCAAATCGAAACTTGCCGCGCGATCAAAACCAGAAATCAACGAAGACGAATTCGAGACAGAGAGCGAAGAAGATGACGATAAAGGCGAGGGCAGTGGATCAGGCAGCGGCAGCGAAGAGAGTTCAAGTGAGGAAGAAAGCAGCTCGGAGGAAGAGGAATCAAGCGAAGATGAAGCACCACGCAAACTGCTGCGCCCCGTCTTCATAAAAAAGGGCGCGCGCACCGCCTCATCGACACCGGCAAAGACACAAGAGCAGATCGCCGCCGAGGAAGAGGCGCGGCGGCAGGAGCAAACCAAGCAACTCGTGCAAGAACAAGTCGAGGCGCGCATCGCCGAGCGTGCGGCGGGGAAACGCGACTGGGATGATGATGTCGAGGACGCGGACATCAACGCCATCGACGACACAGACGGCCTGGATCCGGATGCCGAGTTCCTTGCATGGAAACTCCGGGAGCTGCGGCGCATAAAGCGGGAGCGACTTGCAATCGAAGAAGCGGAAGCTGAGCGGGCAGAAATCGAAAGGCGGCAAAATCTCAGCAAGGAAGAGCGCGAAGCCGAAGACAGAGCACACATCGAGAAGCAGAATGAAGAAAGGGGGGAAAGAGGTCAAGCCCAATTCATGCAAAAATATTTCCACAAAGGCGCCTTCTTCACCGACGAGCTCAAAGACCTCGGCCTCGATAAAAGAAATTTTATGGGCGCCCGCTTCGAGGACCAGACTAACCGCGAGCTGCTCCCCGAGTACATGCAGATTCGCGACATGACCAAGCTGGGAAAGAAGGGCGGGACGCGGTACAAGGATATGCGCAGCGAGGACACGGGGCGATGGGGCGACTATGGCGATGACAGGCCGCGCAGGAGTAAGGACGAGTATGGGCTGGATGAGCGGTTTAGAAGTGATGGGTATAGAGGGGGCAGAGACGAGGGGCCGAGTGGTGCGAATGCGAAGCCGCTGGGGGAGAGGAAGAGGTTTGGAGATGAACGAGAGAGGGATGGCAAGAGACCTAGGATCGACGAGCGGGCATGAGCAGCCCTGTGAAGAATCTATTACCATGCATTCGGCGGCGCGTTTGGAACGAAGCATCGTCGGCGCCATGGGCTTTATGCGAACGAAAGCATCGTATCGACGCATCACTGCAATACAACTACTATTCGTACCTTCACACCGCCGCCGCCTCCCTCTCACACCTCTCGCACAAACATGCCTGCTCAAACCACGGCCACATCGTCCTCACCCTCTCCTCCCTCCCCAAACCCTCCACATCCTGGTAGCTATCAAATACCTCCTCTCCCCTCCCAACATCCCTCAGCGCAAAGAACCTCACCGTCGTCGTCCCCGCTTCCTTCTTATACTCAACACTCGGCGCACAGCTATGATTAAACAGCGGCAAAAACGGGGTCACCGCATCGACGAATCCCAGCGCCGGATCGTAACTCCCAGCTTTATTGTTCGCGAGACGCGTCCACAGCGTATGCAGCGTCGTGGTAGAGAAGCGCGCGTCGGCGAAGACGTCGATGCCCAGCTGTGTCAGGATGCGGAGGGGTGTGGCAACCGACTCAGAGAGGGTGAAGACGTCGAGGTGACCTCGGTTGGCGAGCGGCGTGAGGCGCGCGATCAGTGGGTGGTCCAGAGGGTGTAGTGATGGCCCGGAGGTTATGCAGAGACAGAGGAAGCGGAGGAGCAGTAGCGGACGCATGGGGCTTGCGTTTTCAAGTAAGGTCGATGCGGGGGCGAGTAGCCACGAGAAGTCCTGTCCACAAAGCGCGCGGTGGTAGGTTTGCAGAGCGAGGGCGCGGCATGCTGGGGTGCAGAAGATTGCTGTGCAGCACGGGATGGTAAGCGGTGATGTGAGCGGCGAGTCGTAGCAGGTCTCGCAGTGAGGTGTTGAGGGTGGGCGACTGACGGCGGCGGTGCAGGTGCGGTCGATCAGTATGCATTCGCCCTTCTTTATGTCCCGAGTGGCGAACATGCCGAGCATGTCTGCGGTGGACGAGAGAGTGCTGATGCTCAGCCGGAGCGCTGGAGGCTGGATATTATGTTGGAGTTCCTCGTTCACCCCCTCGACTACCTCTTGGGTTCTGCTGATGTGGCGCTCTGTCA
Source organism: Didymella pinodella (assembly GCA_039634465.1). NCBI lineage: Eukaryota > Fungi > Ascomycota > Dothideomycetes > Pleosporales > Didymellaceae > Didymella > Didymella pinodella. The sequence goes on from CP113352.1 coordinate 970,793, forward strand.
TCCACGGATAGTGCACAGTGATCACACTTCCATCGCGCAACCTGTCACGCTGTTGCTGTGTTGTACCGCCATAAGGTGTAGCAGCCTGCTTCTTCTGGGCGAGGAGCTGCTTCAAGGCATTTGCTTTCGTGAAAGCAAGGCGGGATAGTTGGGGGAGGTGTTTGGCTCGTGTCAATTCGAGCCAGAACTCGAAGCACTCCCAATGACAATGGCAGTCATACAGTGCCTGGCCCAAGGCTATGTACGCATGAACGCGGATCTGTTCGCCTGGAATAGCAGGTCTTTCCAAGCTCTTGCTGGTTTCCGTGTGGTCTTCTATGGCTGCGTCTGCGCGCTCAAAGAGTAACTTTGCCCGATACGCGTCACCCACTGCGAGCTCTGGGTAATTCAGTCGCAGGTAGCACTCCGCACGCTCTGTCCAGAGTCCGACATTGTAAGGGTCGGCTTGGAGGCGCGTGCCGCACGAGCTTGCGGCCTCGATCAATCGGGTGACCGCCTCTGGTGCCGGCGAAGGAGTTTGCACGTCGTGTGTGCGGTAAAGCGACGGATTCCAGGAGTCCATACTGTTATTGACTTCATCCTTTTCATAACAACACGTGAAGAATTCTGAATCGGCACCGTCCCCAGACCCCCGCGATGCATGACGTCACAGTGAGAAGTAAGTTTCGAAGCAGTCTCAGAGAGATGGTGCTTCATTTGCTTAATGTTGCCGTTTGTACTGCAAACATCTTACAGACGAGTTGACGACGAAAGCGTGCTGTGTCTTCTCGGTTCAAGACGTTGGTTTGAGAAAACTGGCCGCCGACTGTTGTCCGACGTGTGCATTTGAGTAAGTAAGGCCTTCAAATGCCGGCAAACGGACCTGCATCGCCACGGAGCCTTCTCTGTTGAGGCAGCACGCTTTGGTCTCCGTAGAATATGAGGCTGCGACTATCCCGTGCTAAAGCCTGTAAGTAAGATGCTGGGTGAGGCTCGACGATTACCGATCGCGCTTCACCACACCAACCGAAACCTGCCTAGTTCAGCCTCACACTGGGAAACCAGGACCCACTCCCGGATGACCACGGCCCTAACACCTCTAACGATGTCATCCTCGATCTCTGCTTGATGTCGTGAACACACCTCAATATGTCCTATTCTTACCAGGATGACGACGATGAAGGAGCCGCAGCGCAGCCAAGAGTGCGCTACGAGGGCGAAGACACCAGTCCGACGACCACAAGAGAGCTGAATGGCTGGTATGCTTATCCCATTGCGGCCGAAGTATTTGCGGTGGTCGCTGTTGGTGCGTTTCTGGGCGAGCCCAACATGAGCACGCGTGCTGACTTTTAAAGGCGCATTCCTTCCAGTAGTTCTTGAGCAGCTCGCCAGAGAGAATGGTCATTTCTTCTCTGACAGGTCGAAGCCTTGCGTCGAGCACACCGGAAGTGTCCGGATTCGTGCCGACAATGGGACGACAGATGGTCAGAAAGAGCAGTGCATGATAAGGTTGTTGGGCAAGGACTTGTCGACAAGTAGCTTCTCGTTGTACACCTTTTCGGCCGCTGTCCTTGTACAGGCTATTGTTCTAGTGCTGTTCAGCTCCTTTGCCGATCACGGTATGTCTTTCGCATTCATGGGCTATTCACCGCTGATTCTTAACCTACGCAGGGCCATACCGTAAAAAGATGCTCATGATATGTGCCTACACTGGATCGGTTGTCAGCATGCTTTTCCTCTTCATATCGCCTTCGATATACTACCTTGCCCCAGTCCTGGTTATTCTCGGCGTTACCAGCCTGGGCTTCTCTTTCGTTCTACTGAATGCTTTCCTACCACTGCTAGTTGCCAATCATCCAACCGAGTCTGACCTCAAATCGTTCACCTCCGAGTCGTCTACCTCCCTCGATCAGGAACTTGAAAGCTTCAACCCGAATGGCGACAGTGGTGTGCGCCGTGCAAACCCAGAGAAGCTTGCCAAAGATCTTAAACGATCTGCGGTCATATCCAGCAAAGGCGTCGGCTACGGGTACATTGCGGCGGTCTTCGTCCAAATCATTGCCATTGGCATTCTCTTTGGATTCAGCAAGACAGACTTCGGGAAGGCCCATCCCACCATATCCATGCGCGTTATCCTCTTCGTCGTAGGCCTATGGTGGGCAGTCTTCACCATACCGACTCTCCTCTGGCTGCGGCCACGTCCCGGCACACCATTACCAACAACCCGCGACCACTCCCACGGCAAGCCACCAACGAAGCTCAAGCGCTTCTTCTACTACCTGACCTTCTCTCTCGGCTCGTTCTGGAACACGCTCCGCCGCGCCATCCGCCTGCGCCAAACACTCCTCTTCCTCATCAGCTGGTTTCTCCTCTCCGACGCCGTCGCAACCATCTCCGGCACCGCTGTGCTCTTCGCGCGCACTGAGCTGCACATGAGCACCATCGCCATCGCGCTGCTATCCATTACATCGATCGGCTCCGGCATCGTCGGCGCATTTATCTGGCCCCGCGTCGCAGCGCGCTTTTCCCTGCAAGCCAAAACCGTCCTATTGCTGTGCGTAGCCGGCATGGAAATCATCCCGCTCTACGGTCTCTTGGGCTTTATCCCGGCCTTCCAGCGCCTCGGCGTTATTGGCTTGCAGAAGGCCTGGGAGATTTATCCCATTGCGGTTATCCATGGCGTTGTCATGGGCGGCATCAGCTCGTATGCGAGGTCTGTGTATGCACCGCTTATTCCTGAGGGCAGCGAGGCGAGCTTCTTTGCTCTGTATGCTGTCACTGATAAGGGGAGTAGTGCGTTTGGGCCTGCGCTCGTGGGGTATATCGTTGATCATGCGGGTAGTATTCGCCCGGCGTTTATCTTTTTGGCGGTGCTGGTTGTGTTGCCTGCTCCGTCGTTGTGGATGCTGAATGTAGAGAAGGGGAGAGAGGATGCGCGGGTCATGGCGGATAGGGAGGTTGTGGGAAGGGGGAGTTATGAGAGGGTTGGTAGGGATTGAGATTAGACTTTGTTGTATTCATAATCCCGTCTCTCTACTAGACTGCGCATTCACAGAAGTGAATATTGCATAGGCTTCTATCGTTAGCTCGTGTCACCGCTCGATCTGACAGCCATCGAAGCTACAGATATCTCCTATCAGTCCAGCGTTCGATTGCGTCCCTAGTCTTCGAGCTTCTGTTGGCATGCACTTCAGCATTATTTGTGCTCGTCTTGATGCTAAAGGTAGTAACCTCTTCCTTAAGTTTATATCGACGAAAAAAAGCAATGATACAATCATATCCAGATCCGGGAAGTCCTTCCCACAGCGTTATACTTTCCGTCTATCCACATATAGGTAGTCTTCGTTCGCGCCCGGCTTTCATATTGGGGCGCTGCACTGAGATATATGGGTCCGTTGTATTACTAGGAAGAGTATTGCGAGAAGGTTGGAGTGATTAAGCATTTCGGAGGAAAGCTTCTCACGTGAAAGTCAAGGTGAAGATGAAGGCAAAAGCGCCACGTGCGCTAAACGTCCCAAGAGCTGCAAACAACAGCGACCGCATTCGAACGCATTCCTCTATGTCAAGAAACCCTCGCAGTATAAGTAATGACCGCATTTGGATATCCTGAGGTGCTCTCATGACTACAATTACCAGTCCCGCACTTGCGTAGGGAAATAACAGCGAAAGGTCGAAAAGAACGGAGGGAAGGGACTCTATAGCACTTTTTTTCGAAAGTGACTTGCTACAGAGTGTAAAAGATAAAGTAATAACAATGCTGCCAACGACTCTCTAAACGACGCAAAGCTAGAACAAACCAAGCTTCACTGCGAGCAGGCGCTTCCAAGCAAAGCCACACCCCATCAAATTCTTGGCATTTCCATTTGACCCCACACATACCCAAAGATCTCGCAGTGCCAAACCATCGATCTAGATCCACCTGGTGAGCGAGGGGAAACTCACATGCAACAGCTCCTCTCCTCTTTGACTCAAAAAGACAAGGAGCCAAAACCTCACGCAACACATGTCTTCTGTTTTATATCGAGTCGAGTGTCTGAGGAAATCCGCGACGGAATGACAACAAAGTCCCCGTACCCAGACCACCCCGCCGGCACAAAACGAGCCAAAGACAGAAATCTCCTTACCGGTACAACATACACAGGCCCATGGACAAGTCGTCGTCTGTTTCTTGCCAGCGTTCCTTGCACATGGCCAGATTGACAACTCGCTTTGAGACTAGAAAGATCGCGATGTGAGATATCAAAGAATAGCATACGTTCCACCATCGAATATACTTTCGAACCTTTCGAATTACTCATATCGTAGACATCGAGAGTTTTTGGCGTTGCAACGATGTGGTAATAACATGTGAGCAGCTTATGTCCCGACCCAGCGGCGCAAAGACAGAGAAGACAGCATGAAATCCATCGATTACACTTTTAAGAAGAGAAACGGAGAGCAGACAACAGACATGCCATGACACTATCAAGGTTTGAGAAGGCCGGTGGTGCGGTTATGGAGTTGGATTTAGGGGCAGCAGCGGGGTGATTTACCAGCGGCGTAAAGACAGAGAAGACAGCATGAAGCTCCTTTGGGTGCGATTTTGAGAAGAGGAAAGAAACAGAGAGCAGTCAACAGACATACGAGGACAGTTTCCTGGTTTGAGAAGACCGGTGGTGCGGTTGTGGAGGCGAATTTGGGGGGACAGTGCGGTGGTATACCTGTTAGAGACCGGCGGTGGGAAAGTTGGACACATGTTTGAAATGGACAGACATGCCTCCTTTCGTTCAAACAACACATGAACGACTTTGAACGGGGAAGGAGGTGGGACTCCCGAACCTCGCTGTTAGCTTGATGCTGTTTCTGAGCTAGATGGCGCAGTGTGAGTAAGCGGTAGAGCGATGCTAGTGACAATGCGTGGGCGCTTTGCATTATCTCAGCACGCATGTATCGGCTCGCAGGATTGCGAGCTTCGCATCCAGTTATACTGAGTAGGTCGCCAACTTGGTAAACGTCTCAATCGCATTCGCACGCAGCTCAGCTGCACTTAGGTATCGCTAAACGCAACAAAGTAAACAACACTTCATCAACAGCCTCACGCATTCGTCCTGCCAAGGGATCTATTCGGATCCTCCTCCTCGACCCTCTCTGGCGTAACACTCCCGCTCTTCTCCACATCCTTCGCTCCTTTGCTTTTACTCCTCAGCCGGCCCCAGCTCATACTGCGTCTGTTCTGCTGTTTGTCCTTCTTCACACTGTGGCTCCACCGCTTTCGCATCGGGGGCCGGCTGTCGTCCAAGCCCAGCAAGTTCCTTACATCGCTGACCTCGGCGTGGCCCCTTGTTGTCTTCATGCGATGCACCCACGTGCACTCGCCGTTTTCGAAAAGGAATTCGCCGCCGACCTGCTTGAAGTCGCCGCCCTTGAGGGCTTTGCGGCCGGTGGAGAGGCCCTGGAATATCGACTGCACGCTGTTGATCAGCACGTTGGTCTGCATGTATGCAGGCTTGCTGCCGAGATCGAAGGTCCGTGTCATGCCTAGGTGGTCGTAGATTTTGCGCGTTGGTTCGGCGTAGATGGGGAACGGACAGCCTGTGGCTTCGGTGTACATGGGTATCAGCTCCGGACGGCCGCAACCGATGACGATGATGGAGGTCGGTGTCGGGAGAGCGAGAAGATCTTCAGGCGTCATGGAGGAGGAGAGGGTGCGGAGGTATTCTTGGCAGTTCTGGAAAGTCAGCATTTAGGTATGGGACGCTGCAGTGTGCGGCGTTACTTACTCCACAGAAGAAGTGCCTGATGAAGATGATCAGCTGCCGGGGCGCGACGCCTGATGCATCGTAGAGCTCTCTGAAGGGGCGGCTCTTCCCTTGCGCGTCCAAGATGAGCAAGTCTTCCACCTTCTTGATGTCCTTCTCGCTCGGCAGATCATTGTTGACGTCGACGGTGCCCTCGAACTCCTCTTGCTCTTTCTGCAACACTGGCGTATCGCTTGCTGGCGAGAAGGGAGGTGTGCTGTAGTTATATGTGTCTATCGAGGGGTTGGGCAGGGCCTCGCGCCCAGACGAGTGTGGTGGAGAGGGCGGTGCGGCGGAGCTGAGTGGCGCAGACACAGACGCGGGAGGCAGAGCGCTGTCTTTTGGCTCTACGGTCGCCATTTTACGTGGCAGGATTGCAAGATCTGCTTTCAGGACTGCGTTTCTTGCGCGCGGTGGAAAAGGTGTTTTGGCTTTCACGGAAGCCAAGCTATCCGAGGCTAAAGCGCGTGAGGATGATCGCTGGAGGGACGTGGCTGAGCAACCAAACGGAGCGAATGTATACGAGCTGACGGTTCAAAGCAGGAAGATGTTAGTTGTATGCAGTCAGCAGATTGGAGGATGTGCGAGTGAGACTCTGTGATCAAAGGTCAAACTTGAGGCTGCTCAGAGAAGCGCGACAAGTTTCAAGACGGTCCCGGGCGCAGGAACATGGCAGCGACGTCAGCGGCTACGCGCCCCATGCGTGACCCTGAAAGTTAGTCTCCACGGCCGCATTAGTTCAAGGAGAACGGACATGGCTGGGGCGACCTCCCGTTGACTGCAACCTGACAATCAGTCGTTGGAAGTGCCGGTGAGGTGCGTAAGGCGATGACGGCAGCGCTTCACACTTGTCGCAGCGTCATGCAGGGACAAAATGACCGGGATTTGGCTCCAATAAGCGAGCTTCCGCATCACGACTTCCTCACAACTGCTCATCCATGACAGATGGGTGCTGCAGACAAATTGGGTATCATTGACTTTTGATCAACCACTCTTCATCCCATGAACGCCAATCCGTCATGCTCTCCACCCATTCGCCTCGCCCATCTCGCGCCGCCTGCTAGCCTTGATCCTCTCCACAGCCTCTGCATACTTCTTGAACTCTGGGAAATCGACACCCTGACAGTCCTTCTTGATCTGCACCGCCTTCTCGCCCGCCACGACACCCATCTTAAGATCCCCACTGACCTCGCAGATCAGCGCAATATCGAGGAACACACCAGCAAGCCTCGCATCCCACGCGCCCTCGTTCTGCAGCGCAACCGCCATCTCAAGCAACTTGTTGACGAAACCCGGCTGCTTTGCGCCCTCGCCCAGCCGAGCACCGCGCAGCAGCCGAGTCTCGCGCTCGAGATCCTGGATCTGCACGCGGCGTTCTGCGCTGGCGTACGCATAGCTCGATTCCTGTTGATAATACTCAGCTCAAGATCATCACATGACCAAGACTCGCCATGAGGGACTCACATCCTCCTCGTCCCCACACGCCTTGCACCCACACACGAACCCATAGTGCCGCAGCTCCCACGCCCGCAGCCTCTTGTCATGCTCGCCGTCCACATAGCTAACCGTCAGCTCCACCCCCTCCTCAACATCCCGCATCGTATGAATAGTCTCCTTCCCAATCGCCGCGTTCCACGTAAAACACGCATTCGGCACGCACGAGTGATTAAACCGACTCGTATGCAAAAACACAGCCGCCCCGTCTCCCATCTCCATGCAGTTAGTCTGGAAGATGGAAATGAGCGTCGCCTCGCTGCCTACTCTCGCGTCGTGCTGTTCCTGGATGCGCTGTCTGTCGCGTGCGGGGACCGAGGGGTGGATGTGCAACGGCCAGGCGGCGCGGGGCTGGCCGTGGCCCGAGTGCAGCGTGAAGTAGGCTTCTTTGGCTGCGGGCGTGAGCGTGCTGAAGGCTGCGTCGATGTCGGCTTTCATGTAGTCGGCTACAGGCACGATGAGCAGTGGCGTGTCGCTTAGGATCCGTGTGCCTCGTGGGATGGGCGCGAGGGCGAAGCAGCCGTAGCCTTTGCCGGGGATGGCGCGGATCTCGTAGTACTCGTTGTCTGCGCAAGGTCAGTATGGTCGACGGAAGGGCGTATGCATGGCTGGCTACCGGGAGCGACTGGTGCTTTGTCTGCTTGTCTCGGGGGCGCGTCCTCAGGAGCTGCCATTGCTTATGAGCTGAAGGTACAAGTTGCACGCAGACGGCAACGGTAGAGGGCAGACTGTAGGTCAGAGATTGCTGCGGCCTCGAGTGAAGTTGATGTTGAAATTGACTGTTTGCTGTTGCCCTCGAACAGGAAGCAAGCACAGCAGTGAGAGGCAATCAAGCCCATGTCTCTCACCCACAAATCGTTGTCCCTGAGACTGCTTGCGAAAATGAAGAAGTATAAATAAAGTGCGAAACTAAAAGGTAACTATAGGCAAGAACGTACCCATCATCCCGCCCCCCAGAACGCCACGCTGTGCCTAAATCACACAATCAACCCCCCAAACCAAAAAACAAATCATCTCTCGAAAGCCGTACTGCGTACTTTGGCCAACGCGTACTTTATCTCCCCTACCCCCTACTCCCCCCCTCAAAATACTGCGTTCTCTGATCCTCAAAACTCCCCTCCTTGGGCGTCGCCCACACCTCGCCCTCAGGACTCACAACATCGCCATCCTCCGTACCCTGCCGATGTGCGCCATACCGCCCTTGTCTTGGCGTCGGCATGCGGTCCTCGCTGCTGAGATGAATGCTATCGGGGCTGGGAGTGGGATACTTGGGACTCGTTGCGTTCAGCGTTGCGGAGCGGACGAGGCGTGTGACCAGCGACGAGAGTTGCTCGACGTCGTGCTGCAGCGAGAGAACGCGGGATTCGAGCGCGAGGCGCGCAGTGCGCTCGCTGTGGAGCTGGTGCTGTAGGTCCTTCCACTCGGTGGGTTCCTTGGCGCACGGCGCGGGTTGAGCGTCCTCGGTGTGGGTTAGTGGTGGGGAGGGCGGGCTGGATTCGAAGGCGAGGGTGCTTGTCGGGACGGGGTCGCGCTGGTGGATGCTGACCTGCGAGACGGAGCGGGATGTGGAGCGTGTGCGTGTTCGGAGGTTGCGGGGCGCGGACTCGAGGATGATGGTTTGGCGCGGGTTGTGCTGCGAGATGCGGCGCAGGGAGGATTCGAGCGCGTCGACGTTGGATTCGAGGTGTTGGACGCGGTCTTCTACGCTGAGGCGCTTGGGGCTGCGCGAGGGGAGCGGGGGGCCTTCGAGTTGCGCGAGCGTTTCTGGGTGCGAGCCGGGACTGCTGGGTTCGAGGTTGCCAAAGTTGAAGGCGGAGACGGGTGGGTGCTCTGGTGTTTCCCAGTCGTGGGCTCGAGAGGCTGGTTGCTCGGGAGTAGTTGGGTCCTGGGCGTGCGGTGTGGGCTCGAGAGGCGTGAGGTCGTCGGGGCCTACGAGGGTTGCGCTCATGCCTTCGTGGATGGACTCGGCTTCCTGCACGGTAGGGCTCTTGGTGTAAACGTCTCGTACTGTCTCCACTGTCCGGGCAGTCTGCGGTCTTGTGTTTTGGCTATACACGCTCGCCGAAGCGCTACTCTCCCTCCAGCTCTTGATCACATCGGTCCTGCTCGATTTGGCTTCGCTGGAAGCATTCGCCTTGGCAAGCTCTCGTAAAGCGCCTGCACTTCTCGATCTCCTCCTGTCTTTCAGGGTAGGTTGCGGGGCTCGCGGTGGACCTGATAGCGCAATACCAATGCCTGGCGATGGCGGAGGCTCATCCTCTCGCTCTTCCCAGGTCGAAAGCCGACCTCGTGGTTCGTCCAGACTGTGCCGCTGAGCTACGCCGCCGGTCAGGTTTGGCAGTGTTGCTCTCCGGGATCCCAGATCGGTTCGTTGGAAGTCAAATCTAAGATACTCATGCGGAGGGCTTTCTGGCGGTGCGTTCACATTCATCGGGTAGGGCAGAGCATGTAGCGGATGTGGAGGCTGCAGTTCTTTCACAGTCAGATCTGATATCCGCTGTGCATTCGGCGTCGGTGGTTGCTGTGGTGCGGTCTGCGACTTTTGCAACATGCCAGGGTCCTGGGCAGTATTAGTGTATAGCTCATCACAGAATCGACCGTCATCACGTACGCTGTGGTGATAGTTATGCCCCCTGCGCGCGGTGTCTTCGTTGCGCTCCGCATTGCGCTCTTGTGAACGCTCCTGTGATTCACCCCGACTATCTTTGCGCCCAAACATCTTGCGGAATACACCCCTGATGCCACTTTTCCGCTTCTGCTTCTTCGTATTGGCCGTCATATTCGACTGAGAAGTACTGTCCGGCGTCGCGCGGAGCGGCGTAGGAGGAGTATGTGACCTGGGCTGGAACACGCTCTCCCTCTGACTCGCAACAAAGCCTTCTGTCGGATGCATTCCCAGCGGTGATCTGAGCGGCGAACGAGCCGGATGCTGGTCGTGCAGCTCCAGTTCTTGTCGAGCAAAGTCCTGATCCTGGCTCTTCGTTTTCATAGCAATCTCCTCCGTGCCGTCCTCTGGCCGTAATGTTCCTTGCGAGTTAGGGACCTGTCGTATGGTGTGTTGCGGCGCCGGAAGTACGTCCAAAGCATCTTCCTGCCGCTTCTCGCCGCGTTGCTCAGCAAACTGCCTCTCTTCCTCGTCGCTCAGTGGTGTGTCTTCTTCAATAGGTATTGGCCCACTGATCTTCAGATCGCCGCGCCGAATGGCCTCGACTTTCCAGCTCGCGCTCCTGGGGCGCTGCAAACCGCCCTGCACGCTCATCTTGACGGCGACAGAGTTCTCTCGCAGGTGCATGCGTAGCAGCGTTCTGCTGCTCTAATAGAGCAGCCTGTGGGGATTACTTGCAGATGACCTTATGCGGACCTTATGCAGATTAGATTGCGCTCGCGCAGATATTGCAAGGTCACCCTAGCGAGTACTGTAGTACGAACCACCGTTTCCCAGCATCACCAATGCGCGAACAGGAAAAGTACTCTTGGGTAACTGCACATCAAAAGGGTATCCCAGTGCAGCGGAAAGGCGTGGGCCAAGCAATGTCGACGCAGTACTCGTGAATGAAACAGATGGCTAACAATGCGGAACGGACTGGTCTATGTACCCTAGCTCTGGCTCTGAAAGCAGTCGCGCAGTATGGAAAGGCTAAGAATAGTACAAGAAAGAAGCGGATTTGAAAACGAGTGACAGAAGCAGAACAGCAGACGTCAGAGAGATGAAGGGGTGGGAGGAATAAGTATCAAACAGCAGCGTCATGTAGCAGGGGCATGAGATGGAAGAGGGGTCATGACCGACATCTGCGACAAACGTCTTCTCTAATAGCACCGTAGCAGCAGCTCCAAGCCCCGGCAAAAGGCTCTCGCAGCTGCAATTTGCGTGGGCAACGCGGTACGAGCCTTCCAATCGATACCAAGCACTGACACCCACGCAGTCGGTGGTGCGGATGGCGGTAGCGAGGCGTGTGCTATCGACGTCTGAAACAGCACGCTTCGCCGGAACAGGCTCGGTGCGACAGGGCCGGGGACTTCTCACACGCTTTCCAGAGCAGCTCCAGCACGGAGCGGACCCCAAAAAGCCAACGTGGCGCCATAGCTTACACCCTACGCGGGTTCGCTCGTGGTCGCGTTGCGATGGGCTTCCCAAGAGAGCAGTCTGAGTGGTGTGTGCGGCGGCTAGTGCACGTCAAATTGCTGCTTATGCATCTAGCGTTTGAGCAGGGGCTGTACATGTCCATGTCCGGCGCGCCAGCGACGCGCATTGGACAGCGCTGAACCCCCAGGCACCGAGTGACAGCCTGAGGAACAGGATCGGTCCTCGCGCGTGCAACCGTGGGCCGTTCGAGCAGCTCGACCGCAGCGCTGAGACACGAATGACGAATTCCCGTTGTGCGCCGTGTGCTGGTGAGGCTTGTGAACGCATAAAACGTGGCCGCACAGGCGATATTGGGGGCTCAACGCTCGATAGCTTTGGCGTGAAGACGCGACTCGACGCGACTCGACGCAAGCAGCTATTACACCATTACAACTGCGAGAGCGAGCATGGTACGATTTGGGCGATCGGGACAGCCTAGCGTACCGTATCTCGTGAGTTTGTTTGCAGCCAGCTGGGTGTGCTGGCTGTTCGCTACCCCATAGGCCAAGTCTTCTGCAGGTAATCTTTAGCGCTTCTGCACTCTCCTCATCACCATGCAGCAAAAGCAGAGCCTCGCTTGCCCTCAACTCGCCTATCGCGCGGCCTTTTCAAGGCGCCTGGCTTTTACACCGCAACTTACACCGGTGATCTCGACAGGCCTGACCCTCCAGCTGCACTGTATAGCTGTCGAATGGACTGAAGCTGGCCGCTGGCCGTTGACCCCACGGCCCTCAACACCAATCGATGCATGATGCGCAAATCTCCGCCAAGGGTGAGTTCCACTCTGCTGCAGCATCTCGGCCTGTCTCGCTTGTCCTCGCCTCTCAACACCTCCACAGCCTTGCATCTGCGTTGGCTCTCTCCACAGTATCGACCTGGGAACCCCAGCTCACTTACCGCTGCGTGTGCTACTCCCCGCCGGTGTATACATCCGCCAGATTCGGATACCGCAAATCAGCCTTCTCCTCGAGATACTCCATCCACTGCTTCAAGAACGCACTGCCCCTGAGATGTGCGTTAGCAGCGTGCTTTGGGCGGCGCGTGCAGATGCGTGACACGACGGAAAAGGCAGCGAGGGGAAGCAGCAAGTGTGGCTTGCAGGTGCGGGATGGTCCCTGTCAGGACGTGCGCCACCATCTCTTCACCACCGCGTTTCAACAGTCTCCCCGCCTATGCGGTCTACATCCAGCCGACCACCCAGAAGCCATCTCCATTTGCAATGCAGGCGGTGTAGGGAAGGGTGTACGTACTTGCTAATCGTGTCGCTGTCGCCGATCACGCAGAGGTGTCTCTTCGGCCGTGTCATGGCGACATTGAGTCTCCTCTTCTCGCCTAAGAATCCGACTTCATGCTCTGAATTGCTGCGCACTGTGCTCACAACGACAGCTTCTTTCTCGCGGCCCTGGAACCCATCGACAGACCCGAGCTCCAGGCGTGGGTACTTTTCCTTCAGCAGACCGGCCAGCAGCGCTAGCTACGTCCAACGGTCAGTCGTGTAAGGTAAGACAGCGAGGGAAGTATGGTGGACAGGGATCCCATCGCCCACATTGATGTACGGATCGGCGCGGCCGCACCGTATCGTAACGACAGGCAAGCAGATCTCCTGACACGCAGCCAAGATCGCAGTCAGTCGCATGAATTAGGGAAATTCGACATACCTGCGCATTGTACGGCGTAATAACCGCAACGTCCTCCTCTCTGACACCGGCCGCGATCAGATTGCCTACATGCATCTTCACGAGCGCCGCTTCGGCCTCATTGCTTTTGCTGTCCCCGAGATTCATGCCCTTCCCGCCCTTGCCGATGATGCCTTCATCCTCGAGCTTTTCAGGGAAATCGCCGCCCTGCGTGTCCCAGAACACCAGCGGCTCTTTCGTGTCGTCTGTTTCTTGCACCTCGTAGGGTAGATCGGTGAGCAGACGGTCTTTCACTGCGTCTGCGGCGATGAGTCTAGAGTCGTAGAGTGCGTCGGATGGAAAGCGCATGATGGCCTCGTGCATGCGGTATTGCGTCGTCAGCATGCGTTTTATCCCTGGGCCATGGAGGGCGAGGAGGCGGTCGAAGAGCGTGGTCTCGAGAGTTTTGCTGATGCCCGACGCATCTTCCTTCACGCTCGTGGCGGCTTTCTTACTAGCTTTCGATTCCTTCGAATTCAGTGACTTGATCGTAGGTGGCAGCTGCAGATGGTCGCCTGCGAGCACGAGCTTGTTGGCTTTGACCCACAGGAGAGGAACCCAGCATTGTGCTTCAAGCGCCTGGCTTGCTTCGTCGACGATGACGACGTCGAACTCCTGGCCCTTGAGATGAAAGCCACCGGCGCCATGCAGTGTTGCCAGAACCACTTTGGCGCTCCCAACAAGATTGTTCACGCAGCCCTTCTCGCGCTCTCGGTATTCTCGGCGCAGCTCCTTCAGTTCAGTGTAGATCTGCTTCTTCTCCCTGCCGTTGCGCGTTTTGCGTATCGAGGCTTGCTTGTCGTCCATCTCTTTCCGCACATCCTGGACGAGGGCTGCGGCCTCTGACGTGCGTGTCAGAACGTCCAGTGAGTGGTTCAGCACGGATGGCAAAAGTCGAGCTGGGTGACCAAGTCGGACCATGTTGACTTTGTGAGACGCGAGGCGCTCAACGATGTTGTCTACTGATATGTTGGATGGACCGCACACAAGGAGGCGAAGGTTCTGCTTCAGTAGTTGCAGTATGAGCTCGATCAATGTATGTGTCTTCCCTGTGCCCGGTGGACCGTGGATCAGTGCGACTTCGCGAGAAGCTAGAGCAAACCTGATGGCCTCCTTCTGGCTGTCGTTCAGGTTTGGGCCATTGAACTCCAGCTTGTGCAACGGGTTTGAGGGGTCGTCAAGGTCAAAAGGGAGAGGTGTGGGCGAGCCTTGTCCGAACAGTACCCTCATAAAGGGAGTATACTCCTGCTCCTCGAACTTCTGCAGTCTGGTCATGGTTTGGTTCATCCTGGTATGGATGAGTATGCGGTCTTTGACAAAATCTCTTGTATTGCTGCGGACGCGTACCTCTTGTAGGTGACATCATTCGCCAATTTGACTCTACATCATGCATTAGCCTACACTCGATGTGCATACGCCGCGTGAACGAGACTGACATCCACAGCTTGCTCCCGCCAGGCACATCAGCGTCTTCTTTGTCCAACACCACCTCGACGCTCTCGCGCCTTACTCGCAGCACAACGCCCTCTGCACCCTTCTTCTCCAGCTCTTTCCTCTCTGTTTTCTTTGCGCTGCCCGCCGGCTGGTCTGCAACCGCCACAATGTCCCCGACTCGTATGCCGTGCTCGGGCATCTCTGGCTTGGCGCCTTTGGTGACGACTGCGGGGTCGAGGGCCAGCTCCACGATGGTCTTGCCGCCCATGCCGGTCCGTACGGAGGAGACATTGAGGTTGAGGATTGCGAGGCCACCGCGGGCGAGGGCAGTTGGGGTGTGCGAGGAGAGGAGGGCGTCTGTTTCTGCGAGCTCTGCTTTGAGCTCAGCATCGAGCAGCGTGAGCTGAGAAGCGGCGAAGGCCGGGATATCTGTCGGGTTTGGCATTCTGGTCAGTGGTTGTGTGGTCAGTGTCGATGCGGGCGGTGTTGAAGCTGCAGATGGTTTGTGTAGCTCTAGTGGGGCTTGTTATGACGCGCGCGAGCTTGCAGCGCGTTTGTCGTGTTCATGACCAGGTCTCAATGAGCACGCTGTCTTTCGGGCTATTGTACTCGCGGGTCACGGAGTCGCAATGAGATCCGCCATGAATCTGCTGCCGATTAATAGCATTCAGCTCCACGCGCCAGTGATATCAGCCAAGCCACATCTTCGACCTCCACGTCCCGAGGCCGTCTTGGTGGAGGTCGTCACTTAGAATCGAAGTTGTATGCAGTACGGGAGAACATGCTCATGCTCGAGGCCACGTGAAGGCTGACCGACATCGTATCTGCTACAGCTGCAGCTGCATGATATCGGTCTGCCTCTCCGTCTTGTATTGCTCGTGCTCGGTAGCAGAGACCGGAGAGCGTCGTGTGACAGTTCAACTTCCTCAAGATTAGATAGTCGTAGGAGACTTTAAAATCTCCGTACCAACGAAACAGTATTATCACACGTTCAACAGCCCCAAGACGGTATTGTTAGATAGAACAGCCGTGTTCATCAACCGAAAGGAGCAAGTTAACCCGACGCGCCTCATCGCAACTCGACCCAGCGCGCTGCACGGCTCCAGCTCCGCCCCCATGTAGTTAACAACTCCCGAGCGCGCTGCCCAGCCCGCGAATTGTCAGCAGCGGCTCTCCAGCGCCCAGCAGAGGCGCCTGATCCGAGTGCGGCGCGAGCTTCAGCCTCTTGAGGCGAGCATTGCGCGACAGACACCGAGCCTCCGCCGCGAATGAGGGGCCCAGGCGCGGAGGGGCAGATGACGCCGTTGCTGTTCGGAGATACCCCACACCTTCGATAAAAAGGCCGGGAGCCCTTCCAGAGCTTGGAGTAGCTACTAGTCTTCCTCTCTTCTCCTCTTCGCCCGTCTCTGTAAACTCGAGACTGTATTCCTCACGTCTAGATACCCTTTGAGTTCATCGCACCGCCACAATGCCCGCCGATACCGTTGGCAAGGTACGTTCACAGCAACAGCAACACCACAACACCATTACTTGAATCACGAAGCTGACAATTGCATAGACCATCACCTGCAAGGTACGTTCTGAAGCTTCGTGCTTTTCAGTCTCGTTGTGTGCGCTCAATCACGCCCTGTGACGTTGTTATTCGCAAGCTTGGCACTTGCGGATCCGCAGGCGAGCACACAGCATCGTGCAGCGGAAGACGCGGAGACTCGAAAGAAACGTTGGAGAACCGCCGATCATCCGTGCTAATCGAAACAGGCTGCTGTTGCCTGGGAAGCCGGCAAGGACCTTTCCATCGAGGATGTCGAGGTGCTCCCACCCAGGGCCCACGAGGTCCGCATTGAGATCTACTACACCGGTGTCTGCCACACAGATGCCTACACACTGTCCGGCAAGGACCCCGAGGGTGCTTTCCCCATTGTCCTCGGGCATGAGGGTGCTGGTATTGTCGAGTCCGTTGGTGAGGGCGTCACAAATGTAAAGCCCGGTGATCACGTCGTTGCCCTCTAGTATGTACCTGAAACGAAGCGCTCGACGACTGCTAATGGCCCCAGCACACCCGAGTGCAAGGAGTGCAAGTTCTGCAAGTCCGGCAAGACCAACCTCTGTGGCAAGATCCGCGCAACACAAGGTAAGGGTGTCATGCCCGACGGCACCTCGCGCTTCAAGTGCAAGGGCAAGGACCTCCTCCACTTCATGGGAACCTCCACATTCTCCCAGTACACCGTCGTCGCAGACATCTCCGTTGTCGCCATCACCGAGAAGGCCCCCATGGACCGCACCTGCTTGCTCGGCTGCGGCATCACAACCGGCTACGGCGCCGCCGTCATCACCGCAGGAAAGGGCGGTGTCGAGGAGGGCTCCAACGTCGCCGTCTTCGGCGCCGGCTGCGTCGGACTCTCCGTGATCCAGGGCGCTGTCAAGAACAAGGCCGCCAAGATCATCGTCGTCGACGTAAACGACTCCAAGGAAGAATGGTCCAAGAAATTTGGCGCCACCGACTTCGTCAACCCCACCAAGCTCGGCTCCCAGAGCATCCAGGAGAAACTCATCGAAATGACAGACGGCGGCTGCGACTACACCTTCGACTGCACAGGCAACGTCAACGTCATGCGCGCCGCGCTCGAAGCCTGCCACAAGGGCTGGGGCGAGTCAATCGTCATCGGCGTCGCGGCCGCCGGCCAGGAAATCTCCACACGCCGTACGTCCCCCCAAACTTCAAACAAAAAACTCCTGCTAACCCTACCTAGCATTCCAGCTCGTCACCGGCCGCGTCTGGAAAGGCTGCGCCTTCGGCGGCGTCAAGGGCCGCACCCAACTCCCCGGTCTGGTTGCAGACTACATGAACGGCGACCTCAAGGTCGACGAGTTCATCACCCACCGCCAGCCGCTCGATAAGATCAACCAGGCGTTCGGCGATATGAAGGCGGGTGATTGTATCCGCTGCGTTGTTAACATGCGCGAGTGACCACGCTCGGGCCCCGACCAGGTTCTGATAGCCAGGCTGTAGTGTGGGATAGCGAGGTGGTGGTTTAACGATGGTATGGGTTTTGAGCGGGGGGAGGAGGGTGGCGTTGAGGAGAAGCGGATTGGAGTTGTTGGAATTACAAAAGTACAATGGCTATATCCTCGTATCTGTGAGACGGCGGTGACTGGAAATCATGTTGTGAACGTTGGAATCGACCACGCATTGTCGTGTGTGCTTCGCTTCCCTCGTCATCTTCTCTTACTCTCCCCCCTCCCCCCTTCCTAATACACAGACTTCATACAATACAATACAACACAACACAATAACTTATCCTCATCCCACCCCAGTCAACCACCCCTCCACATCCCCCAGCAACCCCTTCCTCTTCCTCACCACTCTCCTCACTACCCCCCCTCCACCCCTCTTCCTGACCGTCACCCCGCGCCCAGGGGAGATATATTTCGAAACGCGTTTCCAGCCCCCGAGGGGTACACGGCGCGGGCTCGCAACCGGCGGTGTATTCCTGCGGCGTCGGCGGGGCTGCTCCTGCGCTGGCGTCTTGTGCGTCGGGCCGCGCGAACGGCGCGAGCGCGGTTTGATGCGCGTTGCATGGGTGGTGATTGGGAGCGGGGCGGTGGGGAGGAGGGCGCGGGTTTGCGCTGCGAGGCGTTGGGATTGTTTGAGGGTGTGGGTTGCGGTTGCGAGGAGGTGGTGGAAGGGGGTGTTGCGCGGGGATGAGGTGGTGGGTAGGGTGTCGAGGGGGAAGCGCCGCATAGTGAATTCCAGACCCGATGGGTTGCGGTGCGGGAGGTTCTCGTGATGGGGGATGTGAACGCTAGTCCGCCTTCTTGTGGTTCGAGACGGGAACCCAACGCGTCCTCGCTTTCGTCCGGCGATCCACGTAGGCATCTGCCGCCCCGCCAGCCCTGTTATAGAACGCAACTGCTGTGTGAGCATCGCGATGTATCTCCCCGTCTTTTGCATATCCTCCAAGCACTGCTGTGCGAATTTCCCCGGGGCGTCTGTGGGGATTTTCCGGACTTGCTTTAACTCTTGCTTGCTCCGCGCGGGTTTTAAGTTCTTCTTCTTCGGCGGCGGCACCGCTTTGGAGATTTTGCGCACGCTGCTCGCGATTCTGTAGTACGCCCTCCATAGAAACTGCTCCAGTTTGGCAAAGTCCTGGGCTGCTTCGCCGTTGGCGCGCTCGTGCGGTTTCCGTGGTGGGACGGCGCCGCTGAGTTGGCGTAGGAGGCGTGGGAGACCGGATTTTTCAGCGGTTGGGGTCGTTTGCGGTGTGGGTTTGGGGTTGTTCGCACGGATGGGCGTGCGGGTTCGGGGTGTGGGTTTCTTTGGTGGAGTGAGGGGGGTTTGTGCATCGAAGAGCTTGCGGACTCGAATCGTGCGGTCGTCCTGTGTGGTCGCGGGCTCATGCACGTTCTCGCTGAAATCAACTTTCCTTATGAGTGGCCGCGGAGGCACTGCGACTGGACGTAGCACGGGAGGTAAGCCCTCCTCAGCGCGCTTCAACTGCCGTTTCTTCTTCCTTCGTGTGTGGTTAGGATAGACTTTGTGTTTGGCGAGGCTGTTGGTCGTGGAGAAGCTGCGCGACGACTGTCCCCACGTGCTCGCGTCCAGGTCCCATTCGTTGACGATGGTGTCTGGTCGTTTGGGGGATATGGGTATGGTGCGTTTGTCGTGTTTGGACCGGGCATTTCCACCTCTCGTGAGGTGGTTGTTTGGGGTTGGCTGAGGTGAGGTATGGGATGTGGGGAACGTTGGCTCTAGCCCACCAGGCCGGTACAACACCATCTTCCCGCCAGATCCTCTCCTCGTCCCTGTCTCCTCCACCCCAGAAGCCGGCTCAACTGTATTAATCTTCATCTTCCGAATAAGGAGATTCCGATCTTTCTGCCCAGCCCATTGCACATCATCAAAGTGGTGCTTTACCTTTGTGATGGTCGCCCGCTTCCACACAGGGATCTTGAGATTCCCCAGTATGGCTTTGACTGCGTCTGGTGGGAATTGCGAATCCGGTTCTGCGGGGTCAGTTTGCTCGGTCGGTGGTATCACGTTGTTGAGCTTTCTCTGTGCGTGTTGCTTGTATGGCAACCAAGCCCTTCTAGCGCTGGAAGGACAGGTGCTGGAGAAACTGCGGCATTGTATGGTACTGACCGCAGGCGCAGCAGTCGGCCGTCCGGAGGTAAAAGTCGAAAAGTCACGCACAGGCACATTCTACACCGTATTAACATATTGCTATTCGAGATACGGAGGGCCACTTGCTACGGATCTGACTTTCACCGTTCGAGGTTTCTTCCGTTTCATGGCACGCAACTCGCCGAGGCTCTGGAGCTTCACACCTTCCTTGAGGACGACTCGCATCGCCGACCAACGCGCGAACGGGACGTCGATGGTCGTTGTGTTGATTTCCTTTCGCGCAATGCCAGTCTTCTCGTCCATATCGCTGCCGCGCATCAGCGTCAGTCCGCCCTCGGTCAGAGCGCCAAATACGCCCTTGTGGACTGTAATCTCGCCGCGGGCCTCTGATGACTTTTGTGGAGAATCGCCGGGGATGGAATCAATGGTACTGGGAATAACGCCAAATTCCCAGCTCCAGGGCTGCGTTGTGCTGGCGTCTGAGGATGTGTCCTCGCCCAGGAAGCCATGGACGTCGGCGCCGTGGTCCTGGGTGACTGCAGGGGAGATGTAGAACTGGATGTAGTCGCCGTCACTGACGACAGGCTTGAGTGCCGTGGAGAACTCATCCACTGTCTCGTAATCGCCGTCCTTCTCTGGCACTCGCGCAGGCTGCGGTGCGCCGATGGGCATGGGATCGAGGGACAACAGGCCAGCCTTCTTGCCCCAGCCACCTCCACCGCTGAGGACTTTGTGCAAGCGTGCGCCCTGGGCGAAGCTGCTTTGGATGCGTTGATTCCAGTGGGGTGGATCGGCTGTCCATAGACGCTCGGGCCCCAGCAGCCGGCCCGCATTCATGTCGCTTCTCTTGCCTTCAGTGACGAGGATATTAAGCGCTGTGTTCCTCTTGGCGACTACAGCCCAAGCCGAGGTCGCCTGGGGTGTCTCGCCACGTGCTTCGAAGTAGCGGGGCACGACTTGCTCCAGCTCGGTGGAAGCAGTCATGGCATTGCCGTCGGCGTCTTCGAGGCCCCGAATGATGTTGCCCATGTGACCGTTGACCTTGCGTGGGAAAGTCAGTGGAACCAAGGGGATGCTCAGTGCCACAACGTCAAGGTGTCGATGCGAACTTGTCCGGGATATGGATTCCAGACGCTGTGCGGACAGATCGAGAGACATTGTCTGAAGCTGCTCGCGCGACTGGAGGTCTAGCTTGCCACCGGTTGATAGCGACCACGAGGAGGTGATCAGAGTCGAAGGCATGCCAGTCTGAAACACGGTGTTTGCCAGTGGAACCCGCACGCGGTCATGGTCCCTGCCCAGCCGCGAGGTCTTTGTGTGAACAACGAAATCAATGGACCCTTGCTCGCCGCTCACGGTTGGCTGCGCAGACAGTGCGGCGTGGTGGGGTAGTATGACATAGGCGATGCCCTCGACTCCGGTCTCGTTGATGGGTGGATGGGTTGTTCGGTCCACCCTGGCTGCACCGATGGGGTTTTTGTCGTCTAGTCCACGGGCCGGTCTCGGGTGTGGCAGTCTGTCGACGACGGCGCACACTGCCTGCAACGAAGCTGCACCAGGGATGTTCTGGTAGAGCTTTGCAAGCGCCTTTGCCACGAAGACGCTGTCGTCGAGGAGCCAGGGTGCGAAGGACGGCGTGGCGAGGAAGACGGCGAGATGGTTGCCGTTGACCGTGTCAGCGTGCAGTGGTTCGATCTTGTCGACGAAGTGCTCTGGCGTCTGTGTGCGTTAGCATGCGTCGTGTCGAGCCGGCAGCAACACGCACAGTGGCTGTGACAGCGGCCGGGACCAGAAGCGCGCTGTTCACGGAGCCGATCTCGCAGTCCTGCAGCTTCGGGGTGGGGAGCACGTCGTCTTTCCTGGGCGACCGTGCCTGGACTCGAGGCTTGTGTGCTCTGACGGCAGGCGTGGGGTTGTCTTGCTGCGGCCTGACCGTCGACCCGCGGCCAGCTTCTGTGCGGGCAATCTTCCTGATGCTGAACGGCCGCTGCGGCGAGGCGTCACCCACGTAGGCGCGCGTGGTCATGGCAGCTGGCAGCCGCCGCAGCGAACAAGCAGCGCCCAAGAGTCGGCATTGTCGGGCGGCCAGCGGCGTCATCGGTCGGGGCTCAACTGGTGCTGGGGGTCATGGTGGCAGCTTGCGCGCGGTGTCGCGGCATCGATGAGGTCAAGACGCGCCTCTCCGAGTATTTTTCCTGACTAAGCACGCCATGGACGGCGGTTCGCGACACCACATGCGAGGCAATCAGCAAGGGACCGCCGCACCATTCGAGCAGCCCACCCTGACATCTGCTGTGTTCGCTGTTGAGGACGGTCGCTACCTGGCAGCCCTCCCCCCTCCCCAATTGCGCCGCTCCCCCGCCGCCCTCGTCGTGCTCCGCCGCGCGCTGTGTGCCCGACGTTGACACGTTTCCCCCGTCGCCGACCTCCTGAAGCGCCGCTCCGACTCTGATGCCCTCCCCGTAGACGGTCGACAGTCGACACCCTTCCTGGCCAGCCGCGGCCACTCCCTCGCCCACTCGCCCACTCGCCCACTCGCCCACTCGCCCGCCATGTCACGCTCGCTCCGCCGCACCAACCCCGTCACGCTCCTGCTCGCCGCCATCCTCTGCATCGGCTTCATCGTCTTCTTCTTCTCCGGCGCCGATGCCCCGACCTTCCCCAGGAAAAATGCCAACGGCGACACCGCCTCGAGCGCCCTGTCGCCGCCCACGCTGCCCTTCCGCAAGGCCAAGGAGGGCGCCGTCCAGGCCGCCCCCCCCGTCGTCCACTACTACATGAACAACGTCACCACCTCGCGCACCCCCATCGAGAACGAAGAGTCGGTCCTCATCCTCACCCCGCTCGCCCGCTTCTACGACGGCTACTGGGACAACCTGCTCAAGCTCAGCTACCCGCACCACCTCATCAGCCTGGGCTTCATCATCCCCAAGACCAAGGAAGGAAACGCCGCCTACTCCGCCCTGCAGGCCGCCGTCGCCAAAACCCAGTCCGGCCCCAAGACCAAGCGCTTCGCCGCCATCTCCATCCTGCGCCAAGACACGGAGATCCCCCTCGCCTCGCAGGACGAAGCCGAGCGCCACAAAATGTCCGCCCAAAAAGCCCGCCGCGCCGCCATGGCCAAAGCCCGCAACTCGCTCCTCTTCACCACCCTCGGCCCCACAACCAGCTGGGTCCTCTGGATGGACGCCGATGTCATCGAGACCCCCGCCTCCCTGATCCAAGACCTCGCCGCCTACGACGTCCCCATCATCGCCCCCAACTGCTTCCAGCGCTACTACAACGCCGACAAAAAAGCAAACGACATCCGCCCCTACGACTTCAACAACTGGATCGACTCGCCCACCGCAAAGGAACTCGGCTCCAAAATGGGCAAAGACGACATCCTGCTCGAGGGCTACGCCGAAATGGCCACCTACCGCAGCCTCATGGCCTACATGTACGACGCCTCTGCCGACGCCGGCGCAAAGGTAAAACTCGACGGCGTCGGCGGCGCTACCTTGCTCGTCAAAGCAGAGGTGCATCGCGACGGCGCCATGTTCCCGCCTTTTGCATTCTACCACCTCATCGAGACAGAGGGCTTTGCGAAGATGGCGGCGAGGTTGAACTGGGATGCGTTTGGGTTGCCTAATTACCTGGTATGTGTCGTGAGTGATGATTGATTGGTATAAATGCTGATTATGTTAGGTGTATCACTACAATGAGTAGAGAGAATCGACAGGGTACGATATCGAGAGGCATTGGGCGGCGTTTTGGAACATGTTCGTATACTTGCGTGTGTGTGAAGGTGGTCATGCTACATACTCGATGTAGGATATATCTGGCAATACCAGCGAATAGATCACGACTCATCTCCGTTTCCTATACTGATAGCTCATGGCTGGCAATACCAGATATAGATCACGACTCATCTCCGGTTTCTACACTGATAAGTCTTGTTCAATACCCCTGCCCCCCCAACGCCCCAAACCCCACCTCGGCATCCGCATACAAATCCCCCCCCTGCGGAATCCACCCGCCAAAATTATCCCCAACATCGTTCCACAGATACAAATCCCCATTCTGAAACGCCGCCGAGAAATCCCCAATATCAGGCCCCGCCAAACTCTCCGCGCCCGAGGGCAGCGCGGCCGTCCACGCATACGGGTCGGGGGGAAGCGTGAAGCCCGAGCTCGGCAGAGGGTGCTGATTTGGCTGGTCGACAGCGGTGGACTCGAGATGCACGAGGGGATTATCTTTATGTTTCGCATTGGCGGGGACGGTGGTGTCGGGGGAGATTTTCCGGCTTTTGAACCGTCTCCCCTCAGCGCGCCACGCGAGATACTCGTCCCGCCACGACACCAGCTTCTGCTCCAGCACAAACGTCCAATGACTCGGCATCCTGCACTTCTGCGGCCCGACCGCGTCCCTGCTCTTCCCCAGCACCGTCTCCAGGTAGAAATCCACCTTCAACATCTTGCTGTCGAGAATCTCGCCCATTTCGGCGTCCGTGCCGACTGCGTAGTCCGCTTTCATGAGGACGACCAGCGCGTAGATGGCGCGCACGAAGAGCAGGTTGGGCGCTTTTTGCAGGGTGGGGGTGGGGATGTGCCGGAAGCATTCGAGGATGGCGTGGGCTTCGGTGATGCATTTTGTGGTGGCGTTTATTTGGAGGGGGGAGCGGGAGAGCAGGGATTCGGGTTGGATGGAGTCTGAGTCGAGGGCGGGGAGGGTGAGGTGGCGGTTGCGGAATTCGGTGGAGTCGTAGCGGCCGCCGTCCATGCCGAATTCCCACATGGAGAGCATGTCTGTTTGGTTAGTGGGTTGGGGGGTTGAGCGAAGGGGCGGGGGGACGCACTTTGGTGGTATTCCATGGTTAGGGTGAGGGTGAGGACGTCTGAAGGGATGGATTTTTTCCAGTCGTGCATGCGCCGCTCGAAGATGCGCAGGATCATTTGCATGCGTAGTTCTGAGAGGCTGAAGCTGGTGCTTGCGTCGTCGAAGCCGAAGGCGGTGTTTGCTTCGTCTGCTATGCGTTGGAGCTTCAGCCATGCGAGGGTGCGTTGGTCGGCTTGGAGCGACGACTTTTCGAGCATGTTTAGGCATTCCTCCATCCAGCTGTTGAAGAGAAGGATGTTGGGACGCTTCAGCCTCATCGAGAATCCCGCGCACACAACGTATAGATAGAGAACCGTCCGACAGTGCTCCAGTAGTTCTTCTGGCGACGAGATCCTTTGCAATGAGCGGATCGCCCGCTTGGGTAGTTGCTCGTGCGTCCGCGGTTTCGATGCCAGTCCGAGCTCCAATGCCATGCTGGCTGCCATGTTCACCCACTGATAGATCTGCAGCTGTCCCGGTGTCTTTGGCGGCGAGTAGAAAGCGACAGTCACGAGCAGTGCTTGTATGGTCTGCACAGACTTCTCGCCATTGATAAACGCAGTGCGCG
This sequence comes from Didymella pinodella, assembly GCA_039634465.1. NCBI lineage: Eukaryota > Fungi > Ascomycota > Dothideomycetes > Pleosporales > Didymellaceae > Didymella > Didymella pinodella. Next base: position 995,823 of record CP113352.1, read on the forward strand.
CGTAGAGATAGACTGCCTCTTCGTGAAGCTTATCCGACAATGCAGAGCCTTTCGAGTGGGCGGCTGCGGCCATGATGGCGTAAAACAGAGACGGCTTCTTCTGCCTCAGATCCATCGCTGTCCAGTCCTTGGGGATGTAAATACCAGGACTTGCAGCGACTAATTCGTTGCGCCATATGTTCAGCAGCTCTTCCGACAACTCTTGCGTGATGACGCCGCGATCAATGATGTCGTCGACAGGTCCAAGTAAGTCTTTTGGACCGTCCTTGCTTGCGGGAGCGGGAGCGGGAGCAGGAGCAGGCGCGTTTCGTGGTGACTTCGGCCCAATTATGTTGGGCCAGTGATGCGTGAAGTTTGACGTTGTTGTTGTCGTACTCCCATGTCTCTGGGAGTTGCGTGGCGAAGATTCCTCAGCACCGTTGTCCTTTTCAGATTCCTCATCCGCAGAGTCGTGTTCGCTGGCGCCAGATGTAGAGCGGTTAGGGCCTTTCATAAGGGACTGCATCTTCTTGATCTCCTTCTCAAGCTCTGCGACTCTTACGTCGGTCCTCTTCCTCTGTCTCCTCTTGACGGGAGGGGCAAAGATGCATGTTCTCCCAGCTTTGGCGCAACGTTGGCACACGCTCGAGTTGGGATCTGAGCCTGCCAGGCATCGGACTTTTGATGTTCGACAGGCTTCACACGCTCTGTTCAAGGCTTGATCAGGCTTCTTCATCTGGTCTCCCTCGGCCCTACTTGGCTGCTGGTTGAGCATGGCTAAAAGATTACCAGCTCCTTCTTGCTCCGGCGACCTGGTGATGTTCTGTGACATCTCTCAGGTATTCCAGGCTGTTCCAGTGTGGACGCAGAAGGGTTTTTTTGGTGATGTTGTGAATGCACTCTCCAGCTAGTGCTGATCTTGCTGTCACATTGTCGGCCTGAGAATCGAGGATATTGAGGACGTCCTAGACACTGAGGCGCGCAGATATCTTACGATAGCGTTACGGCAGCTCGTGCAACAACAGGACTGACGAAAGCCTGGCTCTTTGCCAACTGGATCGTGGCGTGGTAGGAGTGTTGTTGAATGCGCACACCGCAGGTGCCTTACGGACGGCAAGCCGATTGAAGCTAAAATTAGTGGGTCCATCCTGGATACCCCTTGTCGCCGCCATACGTAGATGCAATTGCAGCCTCATGACAACCGTTTAACATAATTGTGGGCTCGACGACTAGCACGAATCTTCACTTGATCAAGTGAATATTGTCGAAAGCGTGTGGTGGGACCGCTCGAGCCACTCTCTCCGGACGGAAATATTCCGCACTATCACAACACCTGCGATCATCGCATTGGTATCTAAAAGTGTATTGTAGGCACCTCTCTGGGAGGGTTCACTCGCACCCGCGTTGTCGGGGACTCAAATGTTCCTTGGGTGTCTGGCGTGGGCTTGATAGAACAGTCGCGCTCCAGCAGCCTTCGAGGACAGCTGTCCGACGGAAAACCACAGCAACATGACTCTTACGGCTGATTACAACCTCATAAGTACAGTCGGTTTCTCTGCAGTCAATAGCTGCAAACCTCTGACTTAGCTTGTACGACAGCCAATTCGTAACCTTGAGTGGGTCACTTGTCATCTTGTACATGATAGGGCGTGGTGTCAAAGCGCGACAAATTCCACAACCAACTTCGAGTCCTGAACACGACTTCACTCTTGTGTAATTCAGCTGATTCACCGGAAACACAAGCAGGACTCATCACCATACAAACAAAGCCAATAAGTTGAATGATGTATAATATTATACCATCTTCGTGGGTATCGAGCTCACTACAAACGACGGACAGACAAACACACAAAAAGCTTAGCACAACCAGAACCAGAATTTCTCGAGAGCGTTCCTGGGAATCTGCTCAGGCCAGACTTCAGCATCAAGAGCAGCCTTGCCAGACCAGATATCGGCCTCGGCAGGGTTCACGGCCTTGGTGCGTTTGAAGACCTTCCAGAAAACGAACAAGAGTCCGAAGATAGGGACACCGACGTAAGCAGTGAAGAAGTCGGTCAGTTGGCTGGAACCCCATCCGCCCTTGGTCTGAGTGAACACCTTGAAGCCGTTGAAGACGATGATCAGAGCAAAGTAGACGAAAGCAGCCCATGCTGTGTATGGCGCCCACTTAGCTTTGAATACCATGGTGTTGCGGTCGACACCCTGAGCGATGAGCGCCTTGCGGAAGCGAGTGTAGGTGTAGCATACAGAGCACCATGTGAAGAGCTGGGCAATGGTGGTCAGGTTCTGGAACCACGTGAAGACGAGGTTGGCTCCGGTGGAAACGCTCATGTAAGTGAGAAGACCGATGGAGGCAGTGATCAAAACGCAGTACAGCGGTACACCGGTCTTGCTGCACTTCAGCAGGAACTTAGGGGCCTGACCGTTCTGGGCAAGAGCAAACAGGTAGCGCGATCCGGAGTACAAGAAGGCGTTTCCGGAAGAGGTGGCAGATGTCAGGATGACAGCGTTGATAATGTGAGGCAGAGCAGGAATACCGGCATTCTTCATGGCAATGACCCATGGGGAGCTCTGCGCACCCTTGGCGTTCGCGTCCGTCAGAGCAGGGTCGTTGCTGGAGACGGTAACACCGATCATGAAGGAGCCCAGGACGTAGAAGAACAGGATGCGCCAGAAGACACGGCGAACAGCCCTGGGAATGTTCTTGCGGGGGTTGGCACACTCACCAGCAGCGACGGCAACCATCTCGACGCCACCGTACGAGAACGCAGCGTTGACAAGAGTGGACCAAAGACCGGCGAAGCGACCAGTATCGCCAGTGCCAACGTACTCCTTCATCGCGCCCTCCTTCCAGTACCTGAAGCCGCGGCGGTCGTGGTCGGGAGCACCGCCGAGCATGATGACAAGAGCAACGATCAGCAGGCCGAGGATGGTAATAATCTTGATCGACGCGAAGACAAATTCAGCCTCGCCATAGATGCCGACAGCGAAGATGTTTAGGGCGACGATGATGACGAGGATGATGGTGATCCACACCGCAGGTGAGACCTTGCCTTCTTGGTCCCAAAAGTTGATGACGAGAGCGGCGGCGGAGATTTCGGCGCAGAGGGTGATGGCGTTCTGGTACCAGTTGTTCCAGCTATTGATGGTCAGTTCGTGCACAGTGGCGTCAGTGGAATGGACTTACCCGACAGCGAAGCCAAGAGCGGGATCCGTGTAACGGGCGCAGTACTGAGGAAGAGCACCGGGAAGAGGAAGCCAAGTCGCCATCTCACCGAGACACTGCATCATTCCGAAGACCGCGACACCAGTGATGGTGTAACCAAGCAAGACTGAGAGGGGACCGGCGTGGGCGAAAGCGCTCGCGATTCCGAGGAAGAGACCTGTGCCAATAGTACCACCGAGAGCGATGAACTGGATGTGTCGGGACTTGAGGCCACGCTGAACGTATCCATACTGCTCAGCTGTCTCAACATCGCCATACAACTCGGCAGCCTCGCCAAAGGCATTGCCCTTGTCGTGAACGATATCTGCGATGCCGTGGTTAGACGACTCGACACCGCCGATAATGTATTGATCCTTCTCCGCCATTTTGTAGATGGATTGGGTTGACTGCGGGAATTGGACCCTGAGGTAGGATTTTATACACTAAGGGACAGGCGCGAATGTGCAAAGTGAAGGTCAAGTCTGATACCCCTTAAGCAACGCCTGGCAAGAGGGAACACAAGGAGCATCTTATACCTTTGGCTCGCTGCAGGTATCACAACCCCAGGCCGGTTGGTTTAAACTTTAGTCGTCTCAATCCCAGACACAACAGGTGCACGAGCACCATACCACCGTGGCTATCCAAGCTTCCACACTAGCAGCAGCATGGTGTGGTATCGCTTGGCGACGAGGGCCGAGATTTGATCCCTTAAGCAGATGGTCGCTGCCCCAGGATCCCGGAGGCGCGGCCATCAATTGCTGCACCGGGTAAGGCTCCTTCACCACGCTTGATAAGGGTGGACAAATTGCTGGGACGATAGCTGTATTCAGGACCAGGGGTACGGACGACGAGCAACACGTGCATCCAGCGTGGGGCCATCCACAAAACTTGGGTTCCGCATCGATGCGCTTTGCGGCCTCGTAAAGTTTGTAAACAGCACTCGGCAGCACCCGGCAACACTCGAAAGCGCTCGATCCTCCGGTTCCTCTCTATAGGCTGCGATGAAGGAGCTACGAACGACGACCGAGCGTCTTAATCAACTCTAAAAGCACGCGACAACAATGAATCCATGTAGGCTTGCGACCGTGGCGGACGCACCCTCGCCAACAAGTGTAATTTGGCATCAAGCCAAGCTTCACGAAGAGCGCGCGGCATCCTAGCTTACGCGCCTGCCAATGGCTGGGCGGTTTAGGCAGGTGAAAATCATCTGAACCACTCGCGTTGCGCGGCAGACAGCTGCCGCTATCGTCTGGCCTATGGTTGCACGAACGCATCGGTCAACCACTCTGATAAGGAACCCTTCTCGAAGACCACTCCGGGTGCGCTAACAAGCCATCTGCATGCATCGGCCATTCGCTTGCTCGAGTGCAGCAACGACAACACCAAGAAGTGCTAGCGACGAATCAATGGCAGTAGAGAGATGTTCGAGAAGGCCAGCCCGCGGTGATTGTCGCGTGAGGTGGGAGAGGGTCGCGGCAGCTGGTTGGCCGCAACACCACAGGCGCACTCTGTCACTTCGCAATCCTTGCACCCAACATCACTTCACACGCTACCTGCCCTCTTAGGAACGGGAACAGGTCGCACTATGGTAACATCTGAGATCGTTTCCTTGTGCTGGTGGTAGCAGTGCACGATGGCCAAGCCTTATGGAGCCCTTTTGGCCCTAGGTTAGGATGTCACTGCGTATGGCGTCAATCGCTGGGCGTTTAAACTACCGCGCGAGTGGTGCATAATGTCGGTTTCGAGCAAGACACCTCTGATCCGATGCATGGACTACGTGCATCGAGGTCGTTCTTGTACGCCACATCATGGATCACAGAGAAGATACGGGGGCCGAATGCGTGATTTCTCGGTCTACTTCACCTGCCCTACGGTGATGAACAGCTCATGCGCAGCCCGGCGTCCCGTATGCGAAGACCAGGCGTGGCAGACTTGGCCTCTCTTCCATCAGCGAGCGCAGAGCATCAGGCTTCTTACGCTTCGATATGACCACCTAGTGTGCTGGTGACGTTCAGTTGGCAGTGTCTGAGCGCTGTATCAAAGATTGGATGGCATTAAGCGCTATCATTGACGCCTGTGAAGCCCCATCGCTATCTTCGTATTTGTACATGCAGCGTCAAAGCACATCAAAGCACCCTGCATCATAGCTCTGTGGCGCGAGATGCGCAGGCTTGTTGAAGTGATAGTGAACCAGGACGGAAACAGCCATGCTCTCTATGTTCGCAGTGCGGTCGTAACTTCGAATGACTTGCATCAGTGCAGCACTTCGGAATCTCTGCCCTTACAACACCACCAAGACGTGAACCTGAGGTCGGTCGAGCCCCTTCGAGCATGCTCTCGATAATGCTGTTGCTTGACACAACTACGACGCCCTTGCTCGACACACAAGCAGACCGACTGCATCCGAGCTTTTCCTCCTGATAGTTCTCCAAACGGCCCGAATACCTGCACACCACCAAACACCACATCTTGAACTCACGATAGCCACATGCGATACGATTGCAAACCTAGCAATATAAGCTGCTATCGGCGCCTCAATACGCGTACTTCTTAGCTAGGTCGCAAGCTCCTGCGGGTCTGCGGGGTTCATCGACGGACTCTTGCTTTGACCTTTAGGGAAGACTCCACTGCAGAGTTTTCATGTGGTAATAGTTTTCAACAGCGCACACGGATGGCGAAGTCCAGAACCACGCACGTGGATTGCATGGTTTCTGGGGTCCGGGGAAAGAGTGGGAATTCCAAAGTGGTGCAATTGAAGGGCCGAGACCCAGCTGATGCGCTTTCGAGAGAGCAGCAACGTAATAGGAATACCGCAGCACCGCGACTGTCTCTGCTAGGCAAGACTCACTCCATCGAAATGATCGTTCTGAACGCGAGGACAAAAGTCAGGTACGGCAGTGCGATCGAAACTCGATGTCGCAGCCAGAAGTCAGCATCGCAAGGGAGGACGCATCTGCATCCAGATTTACTCGGATCCAAACGGGTGAGGGCATGACAAGGGCGAAGGTCGGGGCCACAAGCCATACGAGATCATGGAGCGACGATAGACCATACCGGCGAAATAGCGATAAGTACGATATTGCAATACCATCCTTTCACATACGACCATAGGACGTTGAAAACAAGGCTTCCCGTTCGCTCAGCCCTATTTAAGCAACGTACCGGCGGATTAGTAGTTAGGTGGGTGACCACTAGCGAATACCCGCTGTTGTATGTTTTTTTGGGACTTTTGCCTACTGAATGCGAATGTAGGTTTGTCGCTTGTTCCTTCCGCTCCCTTGCGTAGATTTTGTTTTTCCGCTAGAGGGGTAGCCGAATTTGAGTCTACAATAAAATTTCTGGATCAAAAGACGTTTTCCGATCGCTATATTCGTGGAAGATTGGCTGGGCAAGATGCATGAAATTACTGGCGACGACAGGAGCGACGAGTGAACTGCTTCAGTTTCCAACGACTGGATCTGCAGCTATAACACCAGTGAGTCTGGCTCATCCGAACCACGAAGGACTGAGTCCCAATCTGCCTCGAGCTATCACGGGCGCCTTCACGAGACGGTTTGGAGCAGACAACCTCCCAATATCAATGCGAGTATGGGGTTCGTGCTGTCTGACTGTTCGCAACGAGTATGTATCATTTGGATACAAATGGGCCATACGATCTACACATCTAGAGTTAAGAGATAGTTTGCTCCGTGCTCCCTTAGTCTCGATTGCCTTAAGCATCGGCTTTACTTCTCTCCTCTGTATCGTGATCACAGAACATCCGCGATAGAAACTCACACAGAGTACGAAGCGGCCTTCTTAAGAGGAATTGCAGAAGTAATTCAAGAACAACTGATTGACTCTCAGGCACTCTTCGGTCATCTGAAGCAGGGAGAATGGAGGGTTCGTCACCGTAATTGGCGACAGATTGAGGTTGAAGACCTGCTGAAGGAGATCGTTGAGATACAGGACATTTCAAAGCGAAACAAAGAATTGCCGCTACGCTTGACTTGATTGCAGCAGGCCCCACTCTTGCAGCTGGAAAGAGGAAGGATGTGCTTTAGAACCAAATCCAGCAGAGTTTCACGGAAATGACAGCGCTGCAGGATGACAAGGCTAATATGATACGTCAATCTGAAGCCAGAGTTTGTGGTCAATCAATCAGGACACAAGACCTCGACACGAGCGTGAGGATGAGCACGATCAGAGTGCTGTACGTAGAGTACAGAGACCCCTTTGATCAACAGATTGTCAAAGCTTTGAACACGAACATGAACAGTTCGGGTTCCAAATGAGATGCTTGAGAGGAACGCTGGTGAAACAGTAGCAAGGTGTGGATCAAAAATCAGGATTATATCATTTTCTTGTCAGTCAACAGTCATCTACCTCACTTATAGTGCATGTTAGTGTGACAGCATTAGGGCCGGTAGAATGAATCCGAAAGGTTTGAAAACATGCGCAGAACATGCGCATGAAGTCAACACAGAAGTGTTCCACCCGGTCAAAATTGGCCCAATGACCTCAAATGCGCGCAGTTTGCCTGAGGAAATAACGTGGAATAGACAAACAGCTACCGCGAGGCATGCTCGGAGAGAGGATAAGAAGAGTCACTTCGCCGCTCACGTCGTTCTCCTGGCTCGTAGATTAGCTCATCTTCTCTCCTAATTTGCAAAGCATCATCAACGATCGATCGGATGACGCCCAAAACATCCATCCCTGCTGCCGTCCTCACAAGAATCGCGCTTCGTCAGCTCTGAAAGACGATATTGATGCTCCTACAGGGTATAATGTGACTAAGAGCCGAGCTCTGGTCTCCTCCTCGCCAATATCTTGTCGAAGGAAACATGTGAGTGCTGATCATTTTCGAAGACTGGCTCAGATCATTGCACGAAAACGTGAGAGTAAGTGGTGCAACATTCTATTTTGACAGAACTCATGGACTAAGATCTATCGTAGAAGCACCATACCACCAAAATATGTACGACATAAATGTCAAACCCGGTTGCTTGACCGCAGGAAGCAGCAGCTTCGCGCTTGACAGAATGAATAGAAAGTATTGACAAAAATCCTCCGCCGTCAACAAGTGTGAGGAATTTTGTTGCTCGTAGCCTTTATTACACTTTGTCAATCACCAAATTACAAGCACTGGCTGTAGTAGTCGTTGGCCTTGGTGCAGGTAGTGCCAGAAGCGCAGGCAGTGGCGCCAGTGTAGCCCTCACCGCCGCACTGTGCCCACCTAGCCACAGTGGCGCCGCCAGTAGCAGGAGCAGCGGCAGTAGGTGCAGGCTTGACAGCGGTGGCCATAGTGGTGGGCTTAGCGGCAGCAGGGGCAGAGGTAGCGGCCTGCTCGACGGGAGTAGTGCCGCTGCTAGAGCCAGAGCCGGAGTTACCACCAGTCCAGACGGCAGGGCCGGGCATAGGAAAAGCCTTGCGTCCGTTGTAAATGCTGAAGTTGGCGTATGCGTCGGTGGCCTTGTAGGCGCCAGGGAACTGTGCGGTTGTTAATTCATGTTTCACGTGTGATCATCTATTGCCGCTTACCTTGACTGTAGGGCCGGGGGTACCGCTGCCGCCACCCTGAACCTTAACCTGCATGCAGGAGACGTAGTGCTCAGGCTGGTTGACGTGGGAGCGGTGAACACCAATGTGCTCCATGCGGACGAGGTACTCTCCGTTGGGAGTATCCTTGGGGATCTTGGCAGCGATCCAGTCACGATTGTAGTCGCACCAGGCGGTGGAGGTGAAGTCACCACCATCGCAGACACCCTCCTCGTAGATCTTGAACCACTCACCAGATCCATCGTAGGTCTTGACGCTGCTGGGAGCCTTGGACATGTAGACCAGACCAGGACCGGGGTGCTGGAACTTAGCACCGACAGCCAACTTGAGGCGGACCTCCTCGCCAGCATTGACGGTCAGGACTTCGGTCTTGCCGGCAGAGGCAAAGGCGCCCTGATTGCAAACGATGTCGGGACCGTCGACGGTGGAGCCATCACGGATATCGGCAGCGGGGTTTGAGGAGAACTTGATGGGGTTGTACTTGACAGCACGGCTCGACTGGCGAACGTACTTGAAGGCAGGTTGAGCGGTGCCACCTATGATGTTGGTGTCGAAGAAGTAGTGAGCGGAGGCCACTTGGGCGACGGCAGCGAGGGCGAGGGCGGAAATCTTCATTCTGACCGGGCAGTAATGAATGTCTTGAAGAAGTGAAAAGAGTGTAAAAAACGAATGTAGTGAGTGGCAAAAGCGAACGTAGTGGTGGTAAGAAATTTGAACCTTGTGAGAGCCGAGCGATTCTTATATCCACCAACTCTATGATCTGCTCCAAGCATGTTTACACAGCTGCATGCACAGACTCAAGCAATCTTGTTTCGATGGAGATCTAAGACCAGAGGAAGATGAGGCAGGAGGCGCGTTCAAGGATTCGATACTGTTCTTGGGTACTTTACCATACTCTCGGGGACACTGAAACTTCTTGGAAGTGTTGTCATGTACAACGGCGTCATTAGCGCCCGCTGTCCCCTAGGCTGGCCCAAGTCTGGTAGCGCTTGGACCTGCTCGTGCATTTGGCGGAATCAGTGCAATGATGGCTATTTCTATCACGCCAAGATTATATATGCTTCAGGGTTTCAGCCTCCGAGTGACCGCAGCCGTTAGTGCTTCGTTGGCGTGGAGGCAGACCTACTGAGCGGGTCGTTTCGCTTAATGGCAGGTCCACGCATAACACATTCCATAAGTTCAGAGCATTTGTTTACTCGTAATTATCGTCTAGCAAAGTAGCCAAAGGTCAGCAGCAAACAGAGCTGCCGGCCCGCGGCATCCCATAGTAGCATGGGGGGAAGTTGCACGAGGCGGCAGAATCTTCTTGAGCATTGAGCATCATAACGGACTTCACCATGCAGAACCCGCAGTGGCTGAAACTCAACCAAACAAGAGTCTTGGAAGGCTAAATTGACTGGCCGTCGACAACAGTACACGGACCCGAACGGAACATTCACCGCCACACTCAAACGAGAGTAAGATCCACCACTTGAACAGAGGAGGATTTTCCAGGAGACCAGCTAGTATCAGAGTGGAGACCGAGCCTGAGACTGTCATGCAATTGTCCACAGCTCCCGTTGCCAAGACGGGCTGGTCTACTGCAGGTCAGAGCACCACAAGCGCAAGCGCCCGCTGTCAGAACGCACCAACAGTATCTTGGGTTCTCACAAAGGCTTCTGGGAAGGGGTCAAGCATCATAACTTTGTCGATTTGTTTTCGGATGTATACGTAGGGATACTTGTATTCCGTGGTCAGGCATACTTGCTATTATTTTGTCGATGTTACACGCGCTTTACTCCGTGACGGGAACAGGAAGCCACTCTGACTGCAACATCTCCGCTTAACCACGATTCTGTATCATCAGATCCCGCCATCAGCCTCTCAATTTGAGCTTTCATCTTTCGCCCAACTCTCCAAGAATCCTTAAGGCTAGAACGCCGATGTAATCGTCTGTGAGGCTGCCCGGCACAGTTGCAACCAATCATCGAAACTCAATCACCTGCAGTCTGACAATATACTTAGTGCCGAGGAGATCTTGAAACATTGGCCAATCTATTCAGATTCGTATGGGAGATTGTCCTAGCATTCGGCATGTGGAAGTCTCCGTCAGGCATTACCGATGTTGGTCGGATGACTACTGCCGTAGCTAGAAGTTACAAACGGAACAAACTTTAATTAGGAACCTGCTACCGAGCCACGCCTATTGTCGAGTCATGCCGCGTATCGCCACACCAGTGCATTCATAGTGAGCGAAGACTTGTGAGGTACTGGGTGGTACCTCAGCATCAATTTGGAACACGCTCCGAAAGACCAGCATCGAGAGTGAAGAAGTCGGAATGCAATCAAAACAATGTAGATCAGGAATCTATGAGTGATGGACGTGAAGTATATGTAGTATGGTGGAGTTGAACTTCCACAGACTCTCAATCCAAGACTTTTGCGCTGTAAGACTCGTCTCATAAACAAAATGCTTCTTCATGCTATGACCTTGGCGTCCTTCGCGGCTCTTGCTGTGAGCAGCCCGATCGCCGCCGACCCAATTGTGGACCTTGCGCCTCGCCAGGCTGCAACCCTTTGCGATCAGTACGGTTACTACGCCGCCAACGGCTACGAGTTCAACAACAACAACTGGGGCAAAGGCTCTGCGAGCTCTGGCAGTCAATGTACCACCGTTCGTAGCACTTCGAGCTCTGGTGTCAGCTGGTCCACGACCTGGAACTGGGCGGGTGGACAGGATAATGTCAAGAGCTACGCCAATGCTGGCAAGCAGTTCGCCAGAGGGCTCAAGATGAATAACATCAAGAGCATGCCCACCAGCATCACGTGGGACTACTCGAACAGGAACATCCGCGCCAACGTTGCGTACGATGTATTCACTGCTGCTGACCCGAACCACGACAAGAGCAGTGGTGATTATGAGTTGATGGTTTGGTGAGTCTGCTTCAGGTCCAGCTTATACCGCCCACTGACGCACTTAGGCTTGCGCGCATTGGCGGCGTCTACCCAATCGGCAGCAAAGTCACCACTGTCAACCTCGCCGGATTCAATTGGGACCTTTACGTCGGCCCCAACGGTTCGATGAAGGTGTTTAGTTTCATCCCAGCGGATGGATCGTGGAAATTCACGTTCAGCGCCGACCTAAAGGTCTTCTTCAACTACCTCGCTCAGAGTCAGGGGTACCCCATCAACAACCAGAACCTGATCGGTAAGTCCTCCGAATGACTGCTCATATACCGTACTGACTTTTACAGTCATGCAGCAGGGTACCGAGCCCTTCACTGGCGCTCAAACTACTTTCACAGTATCGAGCTACTCGGCCAGCGTGAACGTTTGAGCCTTGCTGCCGAGCAAAGGAGAGCGTGCATGAATATCTGTTTCATGTACCGAGGGTATGGTCTGGGCATTAGGAGGTCCAAGTCGTCGCCGGTCGCAAGCAAGTTGGTCTTGATGTGGCCCGGGACTTTTCTTTTACATATATTTTTGGAGAGCGTAGGCAGGGAATTTGGAACGAAATACGATGTGTGTTTGTCGAATGCTGTCCGTCGTGAGCCCCAGACACAATGAGAAACTCTTGATGTTCTACGGAAGCCCCACAATTTTGTCGAAGCTTTTGCCAGCTACCCGCTTCCGCATTCCTACCCGTGTGGTGATCGACTATCCGCGGATCTCGCTTCCCGTTCAACTTTGCCGTCTTGGACCTTCCGGCAGCTATCCACAATTGATTCCTGTAATCAAAGACAAACATGCCCCAACCGATGCATGGCGTTGTGAGCTGTGCCACTAGCATCCTTTGGGAGAACAGCCCGAATACTTCCAGCAGAGCTCAGGCCGGGGGCATCAGAGCACCATGAGAAGATCCTATCAGTCAGTGAGCCAGGGTAACCGTGCTCCCGACATCGTCTCACCACTCTGATCGATAGTGGCTGCGTCAGAACCCTCAGGGGCCCTGCCCTTCTCGACCCAATCGACCAATGCTGCGAGCGGATCAGCTCGCATTGGTCCTTGAGCCAGCGCACTATGCTCAACACCGGCGCAAGGAAGAGACGATAGAATTTGTCCGCTTAGTCTGCACATCTCCAATCGAGCGTTTGAAGCCGGTTCCGGTACTCGACTGTGCCGACACGAGGGATCGCGCGAAGTCGACAGTTTGGTGCCTGAGTCGCGAAGAGCTATCAAATCGGTGGATTTGGTCTGTATTGCCCAGTACCTTTTGCAGAGGCTTGAGCCCTCAGCCTGAAGTGTTCAAGCAGTGTAAATAACGACAATGCGGTGTACGGAAGAAGTAGGACACTTTAAATCAGCAAGAGCAGATATTTCAAATCGTGCGCTTTCGGCCACGACATCAACCATTGCTATAGTGACCTTCACCGTAAATTCGTCGCAATGGAGGCTATTGCCCACACGACTCGGAGAATCGAAGCTGAACTTCATAAGGTCGATGACAACACCCTCTTTGAATCCATCTGACCATCACGTGTTCCTACCATGTACTCCATGAAGCATGCGAACTTGCACTGCGATACTAGGTATTCGCCCTTTTCACGGCCAGCTGCGGTCAGAGATCACTCGTTGGAATTGACACGAGATTCAACGCTGGCGTTGCTGGCGCAGCGCTATCGTTCACGATTGTATCACCCTGAAAGGTCCAGACATACAGGTCTGTATAGGTGGTGGACGTGAATGTTGCAATATCAAGTTCCGGCTCCAACATATCATGTCAGTCATCTTGCATTAGGCTGCTTGCTCGTGGTGACTGAACATGGCATATCAGCGGCGATTCAGTCTGTGTTTAGCACGATGGCCTTGCATTGCGATTGTCTTGAAGCTTCAAGCGGCAGATGGTATTTACAGTGCGGCTTGATCTACCGCGCAACACTCACAGACACAAGTAGTTCAGAACGCGTGTACTAACATTAAACAGTTTGCATATGGCGGCCACGCCTTCCTTGGGCAAATATCTCAGAAAGTGCTTCCTCTCGTCAACTCACCTGTCCAGCTCCTCTTCCCCTTCCCCAACCTATCAACATTTTCAGTCCCTACCCTCCTAATCCTTAACTCGCCCTTCGGGACTTCCAACATGCTGCCACTTACAGTCAGTCTTTCCCTCAGCTCTTCTTCCTCTAGCACATCTGCATCAGGCCCCAGCTCCTCTCTCACCGCAGCGGCAAGATCAAGCACGCTGCGCAGCAACCCTGGTCTACGCCCACTTTTGTACATGCGTGATCCTCGGCGCGTGTCCAGCCACATAGCAATCATAATAAAAGACCAGATGAAGTTGAAAATGGAGACCATGAACAGAAAGATATAGGAGAAACCCCACTGGTAGGTTTCAGAAGGCTTGCAGGAACTGTGTGAGCGGACCCAAGATGAGTTGTATGAGGACCCGTATCGACCGCCGATACTATATTGCTGCTCTTGAGGAGCAACCAGGTCGCGCAGTGGTTTGCCTGTTGACACGGGTACCTCGACGATCATGGTTTCGTTGAGGGTCCAAATGGTGTTTTCGAATTCCCAGTTGACTCCAGGGTCAATTACATGTACCCTCATTCGTATCCCTGAGCCATCGTCTCCCCCTTCTTCAACTGGTCGCGTGCCAGACCAGGTGTATGTGAGCGTTTTGTTTGCTGTTTCATATTTCGAAATGACTGGATACCAGTTAGAAGAGCCGACAGATTCTTTATCGGCACTATTCAAAAAGACCTGACCACTCTGAGCCAAGAGGTTCTCGGTGACTCACGATCCGTCTACCGCAGGCGGCTAGAGTTTCTTACTTGACAGAGCCAGCTATCAGACCAAAGCTTGCGAACTAATTGCAAGCTCTGACATGATCGGAGCTTCAGGCGTCCGCTTTCTCGAGGTGTTTGGGTCTCTTGGAAAGGCAAACTGGAAGTACTTACAGTCGTCGATCGTACGGACCAGTGTCTGGTCCTCAGCGGTCACATAAAAGAAGCCAGCGTCGAAACCGATACCAAGGCCACCACTCTGGACGATTCGTAGGATCTCGTCGACCTTGCTCCACTCCACCAGATCATGGTTCCTATCCTCTACGTACGGCTCATACGTTGTGATGTACCCTGTCATAGCAGCCATCAGTGTCGGAAAAGACAGCACGTACAAGGTTGAGACGAATATGCTGGCCATGGCCAGCCACCTAAAAAACCTCGCCCAGCTCCTGTCCCCGAAGCAAAGAAACTCTTTCGCCGCGACCCCTAACATACTCCAACTCGTTGTCTGCAGCGCGACCGTTGAGTACATCTTGTAACTCGCCCTCCACCGCTCGAGGTGGAACACAAGCCACTCGTTGAATACAATCCAATTGACCCACGCAAGCCCCATCTGGCCGCCTCGTCCAACAAGCAGATCCCACGCGATGTCGATAACTTTGACCTGTGTGAACGTCATGCTCCCAAAACTCAAGTTCGGCGTGAAGAAATAAGTGCTATCTATAATGCGCCAGGTTGCCCCCGCAGCTTCTTTCCAAAGCCCGTTGGGATAGCAAGAGCGACCGCGGATGTAATTTTGGGATATCATCTCGGCGATGGCGCTGAGTAAGACAATGGGCACAAGTGAGAGAGGCAGCAGCAAGGTTACAAAGAAGATACGCCATGGGAAGCCTTGAAATTTTGACTGCAGTGTGCTGTGAAGCTGGACTTCGGGCGCGCTGGTGGACGAGGTACGGTTGGTGTTGACGTCTAGCAGCGCAATGCCAGCGGCATGTTCATCTTTGCGCATTGACATTGTAAATTCGCTACCGCGTGTAAAGTATCCTAGGTTTGTTGTAGGAGACACACTTTGTGGTGGTGGTGCGTTCGCGCGTTAAGGTCATTGTCAGCTTCAGGCGTCCCGCGATCGTCGATGACTCGGTGTGTTGCAGCCAAGCGAGGCGCAGCAATGGTTTCACATTCTCCACGCTTAACTTTAAGTGAATTCCAAGAGAATCGCAGAGGATAAACACTGTATCCGGAAATTGTGCGGTAAGACTCAGTATCGTCAATACGCAACAGCAACCCTGATAGATTGTACATAAGGCAATACTGTCGTAAGCACCAGAGTTAGGAATGTAAGATCGTTGTAGTACACTATGTCAAGTAGCTGGTTGGAGACTACTAGCTAGGGTAGGAAGCAGAAGTCGACAGCGAGGAGTTTTTCGCGTGCATGTGTGTACCTTATGTGGTAATCGTCATATATTCATCGCTCGAAAGGTATCTACAGAAATCGCAAACATCCTCACGATCATCCCTGTTCCATGAAGTTACACCTACAACGAGTGCATAACCGGGTCGTACTATCTAGCAGTTGACATAGATAGCGTTGGCGTACAGAGCGTACGAATCAGCATTGTTAAGAGCCTGTGTGGTGGTCAAGCGGGAAGCAGCAGAGTATCCGTAACCAAGATCGTCAGTGCCAGGGCTGTACACACTGTTGGCGTGGGTCTCCTCATGAAGGACAGTAGTGGCCTGATCCTGAGCGTGGCAAGTCGAAGAGACAGCGGGGAGCTCGGAGAAGAATATGGGGCAGTAGGTGATGTAGCTGGTCGAGGGGACTGTGTAGGCGAGAACATTGGACGAGCAACCGTTGTACTGATCATCGCAGTTGGTGGTAGTGGTGGAAGAGGTGCTGCCGCAATCGCGGGCAACAGCGGTCAGGCGAGCTGAGACTGTGTTCTTGGTGGAGGCAGCAGTCGACTTGAAGTAGGTGCTGAGCTTGGTGCCAGCGGCGGCTGCGGATGCAGCAGAGGTGGCGAGCTTGTTGCAGTTGGAAAGGGCAGTGCGGATGGCAGTGAGCTTAGTACCAGTGCAGCTGGACTTGACGGATGATCGCTTTGACAGGTCAAGAGCCTTGGTGACCTGAGCTGCCTGGGCGCCATCGACCGTGATGGTCAGCTTCTCGGAGTCGTATGGCAGAGTACCGGACAACTCAGTGGAGTTCTCCTCGGCAAAGGGGATCAAGCCAGAAGCGAAGACCTCGAAATCACCGCCCTCGGTGAGTGAGTGGAGAGCAGCAGCCTCAACAGTGACCTCCTTGGTCTCTCCAGCCTTGAGAGCAACGAAGTCCTCAGCAGCCAGGCCGCTGGTCAGGAGACGAAGCTTGATACCCTCGAAGGGAACCTTAGTGGCTTGGGAGTGTTAGCCTGTAGGTTGTCAAAGAAACTAGAAACAACTTACAACCAGCAGCAGAGTAGACCTGGACTTTCTCGACGGGAGCAACTTCGTCTAAGAAGGTACCCTTGCTGAGAAGGTTCAGAGCCTTCTCACCATTGTTGGTGACGGCGATCTTGACCTCAGAGTTACCAACACTCTCGAGCCTAATGCTCAGAGGAGTGTCACGCTTGTTGACATCGACAGAGGCAGCGGAGGCGACAGCGGCCAAGGCAGCGACGGAGAGTTGAAACTTCATGATGACTAAGTGATTGAGAGTTGATCGAGAAGGATCAAGACGTCAGCGATAGGCTAGAGGCTGGAAGCTGAAGAAACAAGGAAGGGCTGCTGAACTGGAGCTCATGAGGACATCTGGGTACTCATCGAGATGATATATATACGTGATGGCGGCTGTGTGTGCCTTGAGAGTTTTCACGCTGACCGCAAGAGTGCAAAACAGCACGCACAAGCTATGGTAAGGAGCTTGACTGGACTGGGCAGCTGCAACTGGATCTGGGCACGAAGCTTGGAGTTGCTAAGTGCTCCATGCCGAGCGTAGTGGGTCAGTGTACTCGAAATCATCTCCATAAACGGGAGGAGGAAACCAAACTGGCAGCTCGAGCGTGTTCGCCCGTTAGATCAAACAATGCAAGTGGCTGACACAGCGGGAGTGGGCATACATGCGGAAGGTCATGCTGTCTTCACCATGGGTCGCAGATGATAAGGAGCTCGATATGTGTAGGATTGATGCCAAAGCAATGCCACCGCAATCTCTGTCGACGCTTGGCATTGTCGATCACTCTTGTTTAGATTAGGGCTTTTCTTGGCTGTGGAGAGTATCTGGGCAGAGCAATGATAGGGCGGAGTGACCTTCCGGTAGTGGACACGGCAGCAGAGATGATATCAAAGAGTAATCGAGTTGGCAAAGTAGGTTCACGCTTATGGTGGCATTATTATGTCAATGGGATGAATCAACCTGCGGCGATGGCACCGTCAAGCTCTCAGTGTCACGCTGTCACGAGGGCATGTTCTCTGGTCAGTCCCTGTATGAATGCTTGTTCGCCATCGGTGTATTGAGGCTGGTTGTTTCCATTGCCGGCTGCCGACGGCGCGGTCGAGTAGGCGGGAAACGGCGACATGCATGTGGACTGCACCACCGTTTAGTCAAGCTGTTCCATTGAGTGCAGCGATTGGTCACTTGGTCCTGAATGTGGGCAGGAGGTAAACGGGCTGAAGTTGACGTCGGATGATTCGCAGAGAGACCTCGGGTGCTCGGGAACATTGAGCGAGCCTTCCGATGTTGGCACTAACCTCAAGCCCTTGCCTCATTGGGCGATGGCCTGCGGCTGTGGCAGCGGGAAAGAGCCATCGTGCCGCGGCTCCAGACTCCTTTCATGAAACATCAACACGGCTAACAGTATTGAGCCCACTGCTGCTGCCGTCCCTCGGCAGCTGATCATTGAAGAAGGGGATGGACGTCCTGCAATCTGCATCTCGTGGCTTCAGCAAGCTGCGCTCGTGGCACTTACCCACTCAGGCAGGTCGCGACAAAGGCTCCTGCAGAACGCGATCTCATTCGTCCCGTTCTCTGTACTAAGTATCAGCCAAGAGCCATAGCGGACATTTGCGTACAATGCTATGACATGCATCACTAGAGTTGTGATGTCGCTGATTAACAGGTTCGACGTCATTGCTCCAACTCGAAGGCGATTGACACACACTCAGTCGACGTAGCAGTGGGCAAACAACAAGCGGGATCTGCCATCTAAACCGATGTTTCCAGACTCAACTGGTCGAACATAGACAGCGTTTGACTCCTGCCAATCTCGGCCTGGTCTCCCCCGCTGCCCAGAAACGTCGCTCCACCAACTTCATCAAGGCAATAACCTTGAAGTATCTGGATTCAAGACCAGACTCTCACTCAAGCATCAATACATGGCCAACGTTTATAGATACTTCAACGTTCGCAACACGCTCCTTGCCGCCGTAGCCGTCACCCTGTTTGGAGGCTACTGCATCTCCCAATCTCCCAGCCCCAGTTCCTTCACGATGTCGCAAACGTCCAGTGAGGTCACAGGACTGTCCATATCGCTCTCGCAAATATCCAAGGATCCACCGACATTGCGCGTAACGCTGAAGAACGGCAACGACGCTACGCCTTACACTTTACTCAAATGGGGCACGCCGCTGGACGACGCAGCCCTGAACACCGGCGTGTTCAAAATCACAGACACAAACTCTGGCACTGAGGTCGAGCAGTTGACTTTGCAGATCAGGAGGAAGATGCCGCCTGGGCAGAGTCAGCTTGCAGGCGTTAAGCCTGGAGAAGAGGAGAGCATTGAGGTCGTTTTTGACAGACCGTGGATGCCTGAGACGAAGCCAGCAAAGTACAAGGTACATGCGCAGGGGCTACTGAAGGGTGCTTGGGATAAAGCAAAGAGCGAAGTGACCGATGACGAGACAAATGAGTACACGAACAGCCCGTTGGCGGGGAAGACGTTCCAGACGAACGAGGTTGAATTGATTGTAGAGTGAGCTCATGTTTGTTGGGTAACCATTCGGAACAATCGTATAGTCTCTTCCGCATTTCTCTTCCGCATTGTGCGCTCTTCCTCGGCCTCTCAGTCAAATCACAGTTCTAGGAGGCTCGAAGGGACGAGCAATACAATTTGTTCTCACAGATCTGAAAACACGGATCTCGCAATATTTCGACAGCGGCCCACTCATTGGCATCAAAACCGAGTATGCTCGTATTATTCCGCGGACTAACCGGGTCAAGTCACCTTCTCGTAGCGTCGTATAAAGGATAGCGCGGCATGCAGCATTGGTGGCTGACATCGCCAAGCCAGGCGCAGTACAGTTTACCGAGATGCTAAGGCACCCTCAAGAGTACACCACGATACTTCACATCATGGCTGTCTGGTTGCAAGAGCAGTTTTCATTATTTTTCTCTGCCATTGCCGTTGAGTAGGTTTACGTATCAGACTATACTGCACAACCTCACCCACAGCCACCATGCTTCTCACAATCCTGCCACTCCTGCTTGCGGCCACCTGGGCCCAAAACACCACCTACTCACAAAACCCCAATGCAAACTTTCCAACACAAATCGCAATTTATCCACCCTTCCCCATCCGTAGCGACACTAATGTGCAACACACTCAACGCGCCTACGACGTCTCACTCATCACCTTGATCAGCTCCACAACGCTCGTCTACGCCATCTCCTGCTCTCCCTGGACGACCATGACCCGCTTCAACGATGTTTGCGGTACGTCTTATGTGCCCAGCATCGTCACCGTGACCGAGGGCCCAGACGCGTGGCAGTGGACTGCACAGGGCAAGACCTTGTACTGCACGGGACTGAAGGAGAAGACGAAGAGCTGCACGAGCGTGACGAACAATCTGGAGAGTTACTTTGCGCCCCTGACTGGGACGACGGAGGATTTTCTGCCAGGGTTTCTGGGTTATTTTACAACCATGAGCCCCGTTGCTGTGAACGTCACGGCGGGATTTGAGAACGTGCCTTCGACGGGTACGTAGTATTCTAGACAATTGGGAAGTTGCTGATTAGTGTAGTTCTTGCAAGTCTGAGGGACGATGCTACGGCGCTGGTCTCGATCCAGACGGGTAGTACCAATGTGTCAGCTTCTGTACCTGTATCGACGAGGGGTCCTTCGAGCTTCACTGCACCGGTACTGGGGGTACCGTCAAATTCGGATACGGGTTCTAGGGGCACGGCTTCAACAGGTGTCGCTGCCCGCGCTACTGGAGCCATTGGCCGAGAGATGTTGTTTGGCGCGGTCGGGGTTGTGGGCGCTGGCATCTTCGGATTGTGAGGGAGACACTAGCTATGCGAGCGGGCCTCTCAAGTCAAATTCTTTACTCGGGTGCGTCAGCATATCGCATTAGCGTATGAAACGATGGTTGGCAAGTGGCACATACTGAGAGAAAGCCCTACGTGCGGCCGGTACAATGATTCTTGAACTTCAAGAATGTCTGTCCTGGCACAGTTTGAGATAAACGCGCGCAAAAATAGTTTACCTGCTGACCTCAAGCATCTGCTTTATTATTAGCCATGAGTCCCCCGTTTGCTCAGACCTCTTCAGGCAGATGCTTCGTCTGGCTAGTCAGCTTCCTCTTCTCCCGCACAAGCTGACCTTTATACACCTCGTTCACCGTTCTCGATGTTTTGAACCTCTCCCAGAGATCGTCAGTCATAGAGCTCTCCCTGATGTGCCTCGATTCCAGATTGACCTGCTGCTCAAACTGAGGCATCGCGAGCGCCTCGCAAGTGAAACGAGCAACAACTCGTTCAGATTTATTTTCCTACTCTCCCAGAATCGAGGCTCTGTAATGAAAGTCTTGATTCTAGCAGATGTTGCAGCTATCATAGCCTATAGTCGGGCCCTTGCATATGTTGCTTTCGCCGTTTGGCCCATGAGTTGGGTTTGGAGGTGGTGGATCAGCTTGAGAAGATTCGCAATCTCTCTTTTTGGTTTGCGTGATGTCTGGGGTTAGGCTCTGTGGTCTGCGGCTTCTCGTGGTGTCCTGTTGTCGTCAGAAGTACACCTTTAAACCTTTGCTTGATCTTGTCCTCCGTTGACGAAACCACGGGTGTTGAGTCATGTAAAAAAAGCGACAAGCCAGATAACGGCTTTTGAGAGTCAGCAGAGATTCGAGCTTGCTTTGACGCGATAAGACAGGATCAGACGAGTAGATCGTTGGAGTGACCAAGTGGCGTAAAACACTCAATATGATGAGCAGCTCTACTATATGTTGTTGGCTTCAGCAATCTCTCAGATACATGCACCAAGTATAGAAGTAACGTCGACTTTTCCGGTCCACCGATCTCTAAGCATGGATTCGCAGGGAAGACTTGGTTTCCAGCTCGAAACGCTATCAGTTTAGCAGATGTTTCTTCCATTGTTAAGTGGCTCAGCCAGTCTTCCTTTTTGGAGACCGCTATTTGTCCGGTGAAGTGTCAGTGAGAGAACGCTTGCAAGTACAGAGGAACAGTGAGGGGACGACACGGTCAAGCGGAAGACGATAAGTGAATCGATGATGATGTTGTGTCAATGTATTGAGTATGTTATCGCGACGTCGTGCCGTCCGCAGCGTATTGCAACATCCTAGAAATGAAAATGACACTCTGTAGATCGACAAAAGACAAGTAAGGAAAGGGTATCTCGAGACACAATATACAAAGGCGTAAAACGCGTCGCTCCCACCGACCGTAACGCCCTGTCGTAGTCGTCGAGCTCTGGCACATGTATGCCGCCCAAAGGACCAGTCGCGCAAGACGACCCCCAAAACGCCCTTGACAAACGCCATAGTATGCAACTGAAGGATAATGTCGTAAGTGCATATGCACCATCAAGTCGTTGATTGACAATCTCAAGAGGGCAGGATGACAACGCCGGAACCGCTCTACAGCTCCATGCGGTCCATGATGCCCTGGCTCATCGTTCGGACACCACTCTTGCGCCTGTGCATTTCAACCAGGCTCTCTACGTCGCTATCGCCCTCGCTCTCGTAGTAGTCGGCATCCATGCTCATTTCACGGACAGGCACGAAGCGATCCTGGTCAGCATCGACGACGTCGCCGGGGTGGTCAATCACCATGTTGTCCAGTTCGTCACTATCGCCGTAAGCCTCGAGGCCCTTCTTCGCGCGATCGCCTAGCCAGTATTCGGCCCGCTTGCGCGATCCAGCGTTGGTGCTTGATTCGAAGTTTGACTGCTTGAATTTGCTCATAAGCGACATGGACATACTCGGACTCGGCGACAGAGCTGAGATGCCGCGCAGGTAGAAATAGCCGACGCGCTTGCGGTCCCGGTTGTAGAGAAAGAAGTGATGACTCCAGATAGCGCCGTCGTCGGCGAAAGGGTCATCTGACGGTTCCCACGCGTAGTACTCGCAGTTGGCCATGTCCATTTCGCTATCGAGCAGCTGCCAGGAACGAGGGCTCCATATCGGTGAGCCGAGCGGTGTGACAGCGCCTGCGGGTAGGCCGGCCGAGTACACCTGGGGTCGAAGGTAGTACATTGTCTGGTCGATCTTGTGTATAAAGCTCTGCTGTGTTTCGCGGCGGAACTCGTCTGGGTTCAGTGTGTTGGCGAAGTCATAGTCGATGTGCGTCGCGTTGAGGGTCGCAATGAGGTAGGCGAAAGTGTGCCTATTCGAGGCCTCGTTGAAGCTCCCAAACGGCGTATCCCTGTCGGCGTCGATATCGTCGGCGAATTGCGCAGCGGACTGCTCTGACAGATCTGCGATGGCTGCGAGATGATCTCTGTGTCTTGCTTCGAGCGTGTTCTCGATGCGCTTGTAGAGCTTCTTATCGCTTCCGGCTGCTTTGACCGTCCAAAGGTCGCAGCCGCCAATGATCGCAGTGTCTTGGGTGTCGAAATTAAGCGCGAGGTTGACCTCGTGGAGGGCGCACAAATCAAGGTACTGCAGGGCGCTGGTCAGTTACATCATCACACACGGCGACGCGTAGAAAGGGGGCCTTGTACGCACCTTCATAGTGTCGGAATGGATTCTTGACTGTCGCTGATGATTACTGATGATGGCGCGACTATTCAGAGATGCTCAAGGCTTTGTGACAGCGTGCCGAAGCTGCTGGCTTTGTGGGTGCTCCTTTATCGTGGGGTGGGCCTGCGCGAGCCGATGCAACAGATAGCAACAACTCTAGGCTGGCTGCGGAGAGGTGAGGATACTGTTGGAACGGCCAGACAGTTGTCTAGCAGGCGAGGGACATGTAGTAATCGTGGGTGGTGGGTGGTGGTGTGAGTCCGATTGCGTCGTACGTCGTCGAAGCCGTGTTGCGGAGCTATCGCTTGGCGGGCTAAAGCAGCGGTCGGCCAGGTGCCAACGCGGTTGCCGCTGATTGGTCCGAGAACAGCCGAACATATCAGCCAACGAACATCTGGCGACAGTCAGAGTGGGACAGCGAGAGGCCGTCAGTGGTGTCGCAGAGTACTGCTAATTGTGTTGGTGTTTGTGGGTCTGTGGACTGGAGGTGTTGGACGCGTTGCATTACAGCCGGCAGAGCGAGCACATGAAGAAGTGGACAGTAGCATTGGTTGCCTGATAGAACGAGCTCCTGAGGAACTCGGCAACGATTGTTTCATTGATAGAGAAGCTAAGGTTCTGGGAGAAGGACCAAGTGTGATCCGAACCACTTGCTGTCACATGTGCATGTAGTGCGGTATGCTGATGTAGAGTCTGTAGCTAGAGTGTTGAGCTTGTTAGACTAGCAGAAAGAGGTAAAGGAAAGGGAGAGCCAGATAGCAATCTCGATAGCATGACATTGTAATCACGTTCGAGCCTCACAGACCGCTAATGCCAAACCTGCTGGTTGAGTCCATCACTCGCTAGACTCGGATGTATAGGTGAAGTAGATAGAGTACAGCCATAGTCGTCCGCGTTTCACGGCAGGACGACTGATAGTGCGTTCTCCTGTCGCCATGATCTTTGCGCCGAATAACTCCGTGCTCGATGCGCCGTTCGCCGTGCAATGATGTCCCTGCGTCTGCGATGCTATAAGATGCCGCTGTCCTGCAAGCGTCCCTTGAACTCATCTGCTGCCTGGTGCCGGGGGCGACACGGTCAGTGATAATTCGTGCTTCTTTGCGAGCGAAACAGGCCAACGTCGACATGCTACATGATCTTCGAGTGGATGTCGTCCTCGGCCTGGGCAGCGGCGAGCGAGTGTCAGCCACATGGCGCTCATGGCGTGTGGGAGAGAACGAAGATCAAGGGCCCAGTTCGCTCACCTCCATGTCCTCTAGGCTATCCTGCTGCCCAATGCAGCGCAGCACGTTCTTCTTGCTGCTCTCTTGCATCTCGCCGGCTAGCAGCAGCTCATCGAGGATGAAGTAGGCCTTCTGGAAGTTGAAGATGATGTCGAGCTCGCAAACGTTGCCGTAGTACTTGTCCATCTGCTCGACGTAGCGATGGACAATCTCGAGAGTGATTAGCTCATTGTCGGTGGAGTCGCAACCGGCGATGAAAAAGAGCGAGGCGTAGCGGCGATATACGATCTTGGTGTCTGGCAGATTGTGTGAGCCTAGCGAAGAGCTACCCCTGCCGGGACCCACCCACCTTTGTATTCGAGGAAGTTGCACATGCGTGTGCGGCGGGCGAGGACGAGCTGCGAGACGTCTTTGACGATTTTGGCCTTGTCCTTAGGAGCGAGTGTGGTGAACCACTTGGCTAGGCGCTGCGAGCTTCAGCAGTGCGGCGTGTGTCTAGGGTGAGGTACCAACCACTTTGCCCTGCCGTGAGAGCAGGATGAGATATCTTTGAAGCTGTTAACATCATATAATCTGCATCACTTCACACTGCGAAGCTGATGCGCAGGGGTAGATTCATACTTGATTGTCATGGTGGCTGGGCGCTGTCCAGCAGTGTTGTGCTGTTCTTTGGAGATGTTGTAGCCAACAAGATCGGCTACGGCGACGGCGACTGCGGCGGACTGCGGACAAGCCCCGCGGAACGTCAAAGCACGCGCACCACCCCGCCATCGTTGAAGTAAGAAACATCTACATGCCGCGATTTCTTGCCAACATCTAAAGTGCAGTCCAGTGCCGTAGTCCAAGACACTGTGTCTATCTCTCTCACAACTTTTCCGGCGGATTGAATTGTAGTACGGACGCTAATCAAGCAGTCGCTGACAAACATCCTTCCTCGAACGATTAAAAAAGGAAGGAACTCCCCTGCCCACAAACACCTTTGTCAGTCCCTGGCAGATTTTGGAGCCTCAAGCTGGAATAAGGAAGACCATAGTCGCCATGAAGCTCGTACTGTCCACCTCGTATGTCTTGCAGCACCGTATGGACTATGGCACCTGACATTCACAGCAACATCATGTCCGGGGGCCCCTCGGTCATGCGCCGCCCGTTCTTCGAGAAATCAAACACTGAATTAACCTCCTCGTTGCGTTCGAACTTCACGAATCAGCAAGATTCGCCCACACAGTCTAGCCCCAGCTACAAGACATGGACGACACAGACCGCAGGCGCCCTCTATATACCCACACACGAGCCGTCGCCGCTCACTGAGCCTCGCGAATCCTACGACATCACCGTCAAACTGTTTTACCTGCCGAATATCCCCGCCGACCGTCGATGTGCCCAGACGAGAGAAGCAATCGAATTGGTGTTGAAGGAGCTAGGGAGCCAGTCGATCGACCTTCTTATTGTCAGCTTCCCAGGGATATCCTTCGACGCAGATGACGAGGACTCAGATTTGGAGGACCCTCCATCTGCACCGCAGTCTACGTCAGAAGGTTGCGACGAATCTGAAGT
This sequence comes from Didymella pinodella, assembly GCA_039634465.1. Classification (NCBI taxonomy): domain Eukaryota; kingdom Fungi; phylum Ascomycota; class Dothideomycetes; order Pleosporales; family Didymellaceae; genus Didymella; species Didymella pinodella. Next base: position 1,021,976 of record CP113352.1, read on the forward strand.
GCCTCCAGAGGACATCGAAACAATGGTAGCGACATGGAAGACATTGGAGAAGCTTCACAGCGAGGGTTTGGTGTCGAAGTTGGGCATCGCAGAGTTTGGAGTCGCACGGCTGCAAAGATTCCTGGAGCACACGACCATCAAGCCAAGCGTCAACCAGATCAACGTCCGGGACTGCTGTGTCGTTCCAAAACCGCTCATTCTGTACGCGAAGCAGCAGCAGATCGAACTCCTCACGCACAATGATTGCACGAATATTTTGCCCCGGGGAACACTGAGGCAGATACTGGGATCAGGAAATAGCGGATGCGGAGTGCTCGCCAGTGATTCAAATACGGAGGGGCTCAAGGGTGATGTGTCACCGCAATGGGTCGTCAAATACACTGCGGTAGTCAAGGATAGAGGTGTGGTTGAAAATAAGGGCTATTTTGCGGTCGCAGAGCTACGGGACGAGTAGGAACAGCGCAATGAAGCCTCATCAATCCACAGACGCTGTCCAACCGGAAATCTAGTGTAGCCTCCGGTGTGGAATGAGTCGACTACCTCATGTTCAAGCCCTGGATTGTTAGATTGGAATGGTTCAATGGTCGTCATCGAATACCCTGGACCGTGGTTGACGACTACAAGAAACTGCTGCCTGGATAACGTGCATACATATCTTCGAGTAGGGCCACTCGATACCTCAAACTCAGTACAAATCTACCCAGAGCATATAATCTATACCATATCAACGATGTCGTCTGCTGACAAGGCCATGCCTTTCGTCCGCCAACTGGCATGTACTGCAACAAGATCATCAACTTTACGCACCCCACCATCAAACAAAGCGAGTTCAGCGCGCATCTTCAATGCACTGACTTTACCTGCGACTCAAGGTCGACGTTACGCCTCTCAGATATCAGCAATGTCAAACAGCTCCAGTGTGGCCCAGGCTAATTTCTCCGATGTCATGCGACGCCTTAAGAAGCTTAAGGAGGGTCATGAGATGCTTGAGAAAAGTCATACTGCTACTCAGCTCGAGAATAAGAAGCAGTGGCAACAGCTGCATCTGCACGATCAAGCGCTTGAGTAATCTATAGTCAACACTGCGCGTCCGAGTTCCGGTGGTATCTGGTCCAAAGCCGAACAAAATAAAACTAGGAAACAGTTCGAGTACAAGGTGAATGGATTCACGAGATTCAGTGTGCTGTTCGCGCCACTGTTAGCGGCATTGCCATTGGGCACCTCATTTGAGCGGCCTACCAGTATCTGGCTGCGGTAAATGCAGAACTTCACGCGGAGGGTCTCTGAGGCACAGCAAACAGTCAGGCAGAGTAGAATAATACAAACCAAAACTATAACGATCCGTCTTATGCTAAGTCACCTATAGAAATCCCAGGATTCCTACTACTCCTTTTATAATCCTTAAACTTCTTCCATGCTGCGGCTGATAGAAAAGAGATGTTGACGGATGACCAAGCAAACTGAAGTATCACATAAGGTGTGATAAGCTAATTGAGGATTGTGCGTACCTAGCTGATCGACTCTATTAGAGGTTAGCTTACCCGGGCTATTCTCCCATAGTCTCTATCAAGAGTGATTAAACCACAGTCCCAACTTAACAGTTCCACCTCCGCGTCATTCACCATTTCAAAACGATTGTCTGGACTATCGCTCGGCCATGAGTACATCCTGATCAATGTCATCATCAAATCAATTCTCCCTTCGCGACGCAACGCTCATCCAAGATGAGGTCTTCATTATCTCGGTTTTCGATGCGTCTCTGCCCTTTCTCGAATCGGTCGGGAGCCAAGCGCAATGGGGCTCAACGCCGTTCTCGCACCGCCCAGGCTAGAATTCCGAAACGCAAACCCAGATCCGAGTGTCAGAGCAAAACGCGGCGTCCGACACCACGGACGCGCTGCGCACTCTGATTCTCGAGGTCGAATTCACCCCGCACGTAATGAAGGCACTTGGTTCAAAAGACGTGCATATAGGCACAGCAGACGATGGTCGCTGTCGCGTGGCTGTCGGCTTTGCGTTTGTCCGTGGGAACTGGCTGCCAAACTATCTTCCTGAAGCGGCGGTCGAACAGGCTGGAAATGTCCGACGAGAGGAGAGTTTATATGTGGAAGTCATGATCAGCGACAGTCGTGTGAAGGATCAATTTCGCGGGCTTGGTGCTACGCTGTTGCGTAAAGTGCGACAGTGGGGCCGCAGCCGGAGAAAGAAAGTTCTCTATCTGGATGGTTGGGCAGGAAACGAGAGGAAGCTGATTAGGTTCGTGAGTCTTCAATCTAATGTCAATAGTAAAGTGAAACTAATTAGACGCTTCAACTTCAGGTACTACGAGCAACAAGGGTTTCGTGTTGTTGCTAACTTCAGCCTTGCTCGAAAGAACAAAGAACCTTGGAATGGTACACTGATGAGCATGGAAATCTAGCACGGATCGATGAAGGTACAAACTTGGAGCTAGGCAACATTGGCTTCATAGTGGCCAGCACTATGAGACATGACATCTTAGACAGATCTGTTCTCGATCCTGCTATGTGCGTCCAAGCCATCTCACCTCCACCAATCTCGTAACGTGTAGTATCGCGCCCAGAAATCAGGTGGGAGCTTGCTCAGCTCTCCATTGACTATTGCTGGAACTAAGAGTCACCCGGTACGTGTCAGTCATACTTGTCTAATCCGGAGGCGAACTGATGATGGGTTTGATCATACCGTATTTTGGGTGGACACGCCACCCTTCGGCGGTCAAGTCTCTCAAATTGGGTTCCACCCATTCCACCAGACAGTTCCAGTCCAGATTACTCGTTTAGTGAGGAGCGGTGAGGTTTCCATGGGGCGCACGCTTTGATCGGACCACTTCATGGTCAATACCGTAATATTTGCCTGGCACATGTTAGTCTCTCTCGGGACATGAAGACAATGCGCTGAACAAGTTTGTAATTAGCAGTGGGTGAAGACTCTTGATGTATCGTGACTCCAATGAGCATCGTACCATTACTGCAGGACAACGAGGAGCTGACTTACTCGTGTGATATACCCAATCATCCCGACCTTTCCCGTCAAGTTACTCAGTCCGCAGTATACAGAGTGTAACGCATGGTATGTTCTATTTCTGGTCAGCGTGACGTCCCATGATGGATGCCTTCCTGGACACTGTTGCGGTTGCAGTCCCCATTAGCATCAAATACCAGTCGTCTCAAATCATCCTTGCACCAAACCAGCTGACGTTCATCCTGAAGAATCTGCTATTGCAGCCCACACCAACATCGACGCCGACATGCTGTACTGCAACCCTGACCGTTTGAAAGAGGAGGCAACCGATGGCCTTCAAGCTCGTCAACACTAAAAGGCCCGGCAAACTTCTGTATCGCCACTGCCACGACGGAAGTTTTTATGGAAGTGGAAACGCTGGAGCAAGAAGGTAACGTCACACTCGTTTGAACCATTGGCAAGGACACGTCTACTAGCATTCACTGTACTCGCCGCTAAAATTCCACGTTCTTCTGTAAGATAATCATGTGTCCTGTGTGATTTGTCGTCTCATTTTGACTAGTCGAAAGGGATAGTGGTGCTGTGGCACGTTGACACTGATCCTTAGTACAGGGTCATCGTCTTCCATACTCCCTCGCGTTGCAGGGCCCTTCCATACATCCAACGGCCCACAAAGCAGAGATTGACAACTTTCGGCCGTTGTCGGCCTTTCTCGAGCGACGGCAGGAGTACGACAAGTGACTTGCCGCCAGCTATGGCATAGACCTCGTCCCCAGACTGCGTGTCATACGATCCCATACTTGGCAGCCCTTGTGATGTAATGAGAACTTTGTCTGCTCGGCATTCATGCGCAGCTCTTTGTAATTAAATCTGCCGTACTTGGTGTTGCCCGCCTTCCGATCAACCGTCAAGTCATGATGGTCAAATGTACCATTCCAGGCCGACCACCAATCTTTGCTATCTTGTAGCCTGTCAACCTTGAGAGGACCTCTACGCAGCGATAACCAGTGGTCTGAACATTCCTGTCCATGAAACACGCCCGCCAAAACGCGTCCCAGTCGAATGGGGTTGCGACCTTCTGGTACAATTCGAGCTCATCGATTACGAGCCTGCGGAGATCTTTAGAGGTATTGAAAAGCGGCAAAGTCCGCTCAGTGCATGCTTGCACGCTGCTAACGTGTATTGCTTGGATGGTTAGGACAGGATCGCGGAGCTTTGGCCACTCGAGTGTAGGGTCATAGGCAGTCTTGCCACATGCGCTGTAGAAACCCCAGCGATCACTGTATTCGCTCTTCATAAGTAGGCTCGAAAGATCAATTTTTCATGACGGTAAGCCAGCAATTGTGCTGTGTCTGTGACGGCTTGACTTGTTGAGTAGAGTCAGGTCTGCGCTCTGGAAATACAGCAGACTTGAGTACTGCGAGAACAGCTCAGCCGATGTGTTGGGCGTGGCGAACATCTTAGACTGGGACTGCCGTTTCTCAGGCAAAAGCCCAAAGACGCCAAACCAGTGACCGTGAAGTTCACTAGCTTCTCGCCCTTGGGTGGCATTGGTCACTAAAACCAGCGGTATGCCTTAACCGTACTCGACTGCTTCAGCCAGGCTCTTACGTTGTGCATGTACGCGGCTCCAAACACACCGTCATCGCGATCGGATGTTATGACCGGAGTTCCGAGCCACTTGCAGCAGATATCGTTATTATGCTGCCACCCTGTCTCCACCACATCATGAAGCCGAGATGGATGGAACTAGTATGGCGGGGCGTGCACGACAGAATCCTCTCGAGGTAGTGTGGCTTCTTTGAGTGTCCAGACACGCGACCACCAAGGTCTGGTGACAAGCCAGTGGATGCAATCCATGACTGCCAACCAGTTACTATGGTATGTGTAGTGAAGCGTGTGTTTGCTGTTTGGCACGGACTTTACTACAGGGTACATGTAAAGATGATTACCTCTGCCATCTTGTCGAAATTCTCCAAGGTGTGCGTGAGGATATCTGATCGACACTGGGTTGCAAAAGTATCGAGTTCGTTCTGACTGAGGCACCTTGATCCTTGTTGCTTGAGTCAGTGATCGAGAGAGGTGGAGCCTTCCAACTCATACACATTTCACTTCTCTGGTGTCATGGCATAAAGCGAAGTGAATTTGCTGACCCGATCGAGTTCAGCATGGAATCGCTTTGCGTCGAAAGCCCCGAACTATACTTGGGCTGTGTTTGCCTGACGATAGATCCGCGATGTCAGTCCTATCTGGTGGCAGTTCTCCTGCCGGCTACTTTGACCAATACAAGCTGCATCCGCCCACAACAGTCTGTCCCTGTTTACGAGTCGCAAGCAGTGTAAAAGCTGAATAGGTTTGAAGTAGCCTGAAATGGTACGCCTTCAACGCTTATTTGCTTCGTGGAACTCTGATGAGTCTGATCGCCCCAGACGTAAGAGAGTATTTCATAGTATGGGCTGTCACCCAGAGAAACGACTTGAAGGTTGATGTTGATTGGATCGTCACCTGCACCTTGGCGTAAACGTAGTATCCGAATGGTGGAGAGGCTGGGTTTCAGGGGGGTGCGCGTCCACGGTGTCGACGCATTTACGCCCCCCCTTGGGTCCAGATCGACCATTCTTCTATTTCGTTTCGCCGGAGGCGAGAATGAACCGGTAGAAGCAGTGTACATCCCGTATATAATCATCTTTGCTGGTGTTAGCGAGCACGTGAACGATTTGCAAGTAGAAGCTTCTCTAGATGTCGACTAGATCAGCAGGACCATCGGCCTTCCACACAAAACAAGGTGTTATCGAGTGTGGGCAAAGGCCAAAAAGATTGCTGTCCTATCCGCGCCATTTTTGCCATCAACTCAGTTTTCCGTGTCTTGTAGGCTGCATATTTCGTCGATCGTCCAATGACCACGGCGCACGCGGCAAGGGCTAAGCCTACATTGTGTGTCATGGTCGCATCGCAGGTGAGATTGCCTAGACACTTGTGTAGACATAGACCTATCACGACTGTGCGGCCTGTCCTCTATGTAGTTGATGCCGGACTTAGCAGAGTGGAAGTGCTTGATGTACAAAGAGTAACCGTGACTCGTAAGTGGCACAAGAAGCTCGGGGCGGCCCCACTCTTTTGTCAGCGGTGAGGCACATCTTGGAAAGCAAAGTCCAGCTTGGCTTCCTCAACCATCGGCTCAGTATCTACAGGAAGCATCAGCACTAGTCTATGCTGCTGCTTACCAAGCCTTCCTAAGGGCAGGAGAGCAGAATCTTCCATGGTGCTGATAAATCGCAGCTTGGCGGCGAAGATTGGCACATGATGAGCTGTCCAGTGGGGTGGGAAGACTATGTAAGGATAGCGACTGCAAGAGGAAATACACATAAAATTTTGTAGCATTTGGTTGCGCAACACACTAATTTGAGGTTATACATCTAAACGATGTCGCATCTTACGTACTTCGACTACAAAGGCGCTTTCGCCGAACGCTCCAAGAAGGAGATCAACTACAGCCAAGCTGTTCGCATCGACAATTGCATTGAGGTCTCAGGACAAGGTACAGAAAGACAAGAACTACCTATGGCTCGCATTGACTGTTGACAAGTGGGTGGGATCGCTTCACTGAGGAGATCCCTGAGTTGATCTCTGATGAGGTCAACCAAGCCTTCGACAATTTGGAGCACGCTCTGCAAATGGCTGGGGGCACGATGGAACAGGTCTACAGGATTCGGTTCTATATCACAGTTCCACTTGACGATATTGTTGAACATCTTGTCCGGCACATGAAGGAGAGGTTCACGGATCACAGCCCGCTCTTGACGTGTGTGCAGGTCGTCGCGTTGTACAAGACGATGAGAATTGAGATCGAGGCCGAGGCACACTTGAATAAAATGGCCGCAGCTGCGTGATCTTTCGGGATTAGAGCCATTAATGACATGTTAAACTTTATCAAATCTTCGTTCAAGTTTGAGGTTGCGCTGTGAGGGGTAGTGCTGTTGCCTGATTGGGCGGGTCACAACACAATCCGCGCGCATCACGCCTGCGTCAGGGCTTCTGCTTCTCAGCCTAACTAACTACACCAACTTACACAGCAGAATGGCGAGACCTTCCGCCAGCAGAAGAGCTGGGAAGCGTGTAGTCAAATCAATCGGTAAGATGGGCACGTTTGCTTGCAAATGTGCCTTCTGGATTTGCTGCGGACCCTGCGTTCTATGCGCGCTGTGCTTCATCAAGCCCAACCCTAGAAGGAGAGGCTGTGTGGTACACACTTCACCGCCTCCAAGACCCACGACACCACCACCTCGTTTGCGACATCTCACCATGCCGGTCATTGACATGCAAATGGATCAGAAGATCCTTGATCAGTCACGATCGCCATTCATCGGCAGACTACCTCTGGAGATCCGGAGAATGATCTACTTCGAGATGCTAGGCGGGGTCACCGTGAAGCTCAGAACGGCCGGTGGAAGACCTGTGGCTCGACGCTATCGCTACGATAGTGATCTCAAGGAGCCATACTTACCCCGTTATGTTGAGCTCGATTTTGTGCTTCCAATGCTGAGGACTTGTCGACAGATGTGAGTATTATAATCGCACACTATCAATCGGATTGTTTACTGACCATGAACTAGATACTCAGAAGCGATTGAGTATCTGTACACGTCCAACAACTTCTCCTTTGCCACCTGGGATGACGACTACCCAACTATCGACTACCTGCACTGTTTCTTCTTGCCGCAGCGACTTATTCAGGTCCAGGACTTACACATCGATTGGGAAATAGATGGTTTCTATTTCAACCATCATCACGGACTCACGGCTGATCAGCTCCAGTTTGCAGCATGGAAGCGATCTTGGGCGGCGATACTAGCCTTGACGGGTCTACGCAAGCTACATGTTACGCTCTGGTTCAGATGGCGTGACATGCTCGATTGCTACGAGGAGATCTGGAAACCGAACGAGGAGACGCTTCTGGAGCCTGTCAAATCAGTTACTGTGCCGGCAGCTTTTGTCGTTGTGTTGCCTGATCGTAGATGCTCGACCGGTATTGGCATGGGAGATTCGAAATGCATTCTCCAACTACCGGAAGAGATAGTCTTCGAGGGTTTCGAGCTTGATACGAACTGACGGTAGATTTACCGAGGCACAGCGGAATCTGGATAGGTGTTGTCCCTCACGCCCGGGGTTTGTGTAAGGATTGGATCGGAAAAGCTAGCCCGGCTGTGGATTCCTAAGTGACGTCTTGAAGGATCCGCCCAGAGGATCTCAAGCTCAGCTCGGCAGGTACACCATCGGTCTATCGCTGGCTATCTCCAACGTCCGAATCCCACTTCGTCATTACGCAACGTGCGCTGCAAGGTGCAACTTGGCACCAGGTTGGCACTTGGCGCTCTAACCGCCTCTGCATAGCTCCCCACCCTGTCGCTCGACTCTTCCAGTTTTCCGTCAGCCTCTTTCCAACTCCAAGAGATTTCGTCCAGGATAGCTCTACCACGTGCAGAACATACGGTGACAAACTGTATGGCACTGCTGGACAGTATTCCGTGTGGCTACGCCTTGCAGTGGAGCCACGGGTTGCAATTGGAAGCTCTGGGACGAACATGGCCAGATAAGAAGATCCAATCGCCAGACGAAAGAACTGCAGTGATAATCTTTCGCTCACTCTTCGGACGCTTGAGCTCCATAATCGCACGATGCGCTCCTTCGTAGCTTCTTCGCTCGTTCTGAGCCTGGCCTCTGCCGCCGTTCTGCCTCGTACTGGCAGCCATCATCCCGATACTCATGGCAGCAAGCACAACCATACCAAGCTCAACGTTCAGGTCGGCGATCGACCATACTTTTTGGTCGACGACATGGACGAGGGTGCGTTGAAGGAGAAGCTCGAGAGCTGTTCGGAAGGCCCTTTCGCACCATCTGATTTCGTCTTCGCACACCGTGGCGCCTCTCTGCAATTTCCTGAGCATACATATGCCGCCTATAGCGCGGCCCGTCGTCAAGGCGCTGGAGTCATCGAGTGCGACGTTGCCTTCACAAAGGATAAGCAGCTAGTCTGCCGTCACGCGCAGTGCGACTTGCACACAACAACCAACATTCTTAATACCACACTCGCATCTAAGTGCACGAAGAACTTTACCCCGGCCAATGGTACTGTCCCTGCGAGTGCCAAGTGCTGCACCTCCGACCTTACGCTCCCTGAATTTCAGACCCTGTGTGGTAAGCAAGATGGTTTCAATCCTAACGGCACCACCGTGAGGCAGTACATGGACGGCACTCCCTACTTCCGCACCGATCTGTACGCTTCTGGCTGTCCCAAGCTCTTAACCCTGAACGAATACATCGACACCGTCGATGGCTGGGATCTGAAATTTACCGCCGAATTAAAGACGCCCGAAGTCACCATGCCGTTCGATGGCTACACACAAAAGCAATACGCGCAGGATATGATCGACGCATTCAAGAAAAAGGGCATTGCGCCTGAGCGTGTCTGGCCGCAAAGTTTTCTTCCAGACGACATCTTCTATTGGATCGACAATGAGCCTGACTTCGGCAAGCAGGCGGTGTACCTTGACGAGCGTGTCGACACAATTGCCGGGTACGCCAACGCAACTGCGTCTCTCCCCGCTCTCGCCGCGCGAGGCGTAAAGATCATGGCGCCCGCTATGTTTGCGCTTACCAAAGTGGACAATGCGACCGGCCAGATAGTACCGAGCGAATATGCGATCGCAGCCAAAGAGAATGATCTCGAGATCGTGGCGTGGAGCTTCGAGCGCTCTGGGTGGCTGCAGATCGGCGGGGGTGGCTACTACTACGACTACGTGAAGAGCGTGATGAACAACGATGGAGATATGTACACGGTGCTGGACGTGCTTGCCAGACAGGTGGGAATAAAGGCAATGTTCTCAGACTGGCCGGCTACAGTCACATACTACGCGAACTGCTTTGGTCTGTAGATCATAGTAAGCTTCTTTGCGTTGACGTATCATCCAGATTCAGAGTCCACTATGATAAATAATTATATGTCTGCCTACTGTCTTCTTCATACAATGAAGCTGCCTAGCCAATGTAGACTATAAAACTTCTGAGTCGGCTCATCATACTCCTCTGAATCGCTAATGTGCGTTGTTCTCACTCAAGGTGACATGTTGACCGGTCGTACCTGAACGTCATATCTCAATTGCGGCGCAAAACACACCATAGATCGCATGATAGATGTTTTTTATTTGGGCGGAAGGCTCTTACACTCGTCATATCCATCGAAAATGACTCCCAAGGTCTTATGCTTCCAGAAGTACACCCTATCACAGTTGTCTGATCCCCTTCCAAGCGTTCACAGCTGCCCCTCTACCACTTCGCCAGGCCTCCGCAGCCTTACCTTACAAGCGCCCATATCTCTATCAATATTACAACTTGCATACGGCAGCGTAACCTCAAATTCGCCCTTAACCTGCACCCTCTGAACTGGCTGCATGATAGCTGCCTCAAGCTCAAGCCAACTGTTCTCCCAAATGCCCTGCGCACTGGGATCGACCAGCGCCACCCTGAGACTCTCTAGCCCCTTCATCTTGCTTAGGATGGCCCAGCCTTTCTCCCAGTTCTCAGTGTCCTCGCGGTACGCTAGTTTGTGCGAGCCGATGCGCCGCAGATACGGTAGAGCGCGGATCGTCCATCGCAGGCGCAGGATGCAGATTGTGTCGAGGCGCTGCTGCGGTATGCGTTTGGGGAGGGCGAGCAGGTGAGTTGCGTGGAGGAGGGCAAAGGCGTGATTGCTGTAGAGGTGGTGTATACACTCTGAATACCTGCGGTCAACGTGTTAGTAATGCTACGCCTTCCGCAAACAATGATACATGAGTTTTGGGGCAGAAAGGACATACATGCGGCGACAGCTCCTGATCAACCCTAACTGCCCGATTTCAAGCTGTGGGAGTGAGGGTTCGAGCGCGGATCCTGTGACTATCACACGGCATGTGCACGTCCCGATTTGGGATCGTGTGCAGATGAAATTCCCAAATTTAGTTTCTCGCCGGCCTAGTTTATCTTTCTTTTCGCCCATCGTGAGGTGTATTGTCTCGCTTTCATACAGGTAGCAATACACCATGCGCCTGACCTCCAACGGTAGCTTGGCAAAATATATGCTTTGCCATTGGTAATTGGTTCTAGCGTCGAGCTCTGGGTCTTGCACAGATGTCAAGCTTATCGCGCTCTTGCGCGGCTTGAGCAATTGGTTGTTTCTCGGGATTGGAGGCGTGGTGGAAGGGCCAGCTTTGATTTGGAAGGTGATACGCTCATTGGGTTTGTCCTTGGGATTCGCAGATGGTGTGTGTCGAGCATCTGAATTGGACCGCTGTCCGGGATCCTCTGAACGAATGTCTGACGGCTCCCAGCGAGGCGTAGCATGTGAGAAAACGCTCTTCAATCTTGCTTTCATCGTAGTTCCCTCTACGCTGAGCAATTGCAAGAAAGAAAGAGGTTTAAAGGAAACGTGGGGTATTAAAGGCCTGTACTCGGATCAAGGCGTCAAGAAATGAGCATTCGAGCTTTATCAAGTTGCAGGTTCTGGGCCTACAGGGCGACGAGATGCGGGTTGAACAGGGTACAGCGGGTGATGCAGGGATCGGCGCCGTTGCCGAGTGATTCTCTGGCTCTAAACTCGGTCCGGTGTTCGTGGGGTGCGGCCGTGGAGTGCGATGGTGGGGTCAAACGGGATTACTAAGCCGTGTACCTGCGCTGGCATGTGAGTTTGCAGCTCTAATAAGAAGAGGCTCTGCTCGATTTCGAATCCGATATAATGCCTTGAACAACTGGGACGATACAGCGACGCCTACTGAGCAAACATGGTTCTGGCCTCGCAAGGAAGCCTTCCCACGTAACCCTCGAGCCTACCTAGGGAGCCAAGGAACCGTGAAGCGGGACCACCGGATACTTTCGCAATAATTCGCTCGAATAAGAGGAGAACGCGTGAAGCAGCAGGAGGAGTTGGACACAACAGAACGGTCCAGCGACTGTAGCCGTCCATAAAAACCACGGCCTCTGGGCTTGTCTTCGAGTCGTACTCTTCGTGCCTTCGAGATCACCCAGTCGCTGGACAGCTTGTCACACATCTCGCGTCATTGTGCTACGCACAATAGCCGATTCGCTGCCGTCGCAGACTAGCAAAGAATACAATCGTACAGGAGTGTACATAAGGTCACAATCGATGGAACTGATGTGTCGTGTTCATATCTAAGAGCGATGCAGCAGTGGAAGATAAACCCAAGGGCGTCCAAGGAGCTTAGTCATCGATGACGAACAAAGTGAACGTATGCAAAACCGAAACAAACACACACGGTTCACAGTGCATCGCGCAATTACCAGTCATATGAAAAAAAAATGCACATGCATCCTAACGATGTCCAGCAGATACTGAAATGCGATACGAAGGCTCCGCGGACTTGCAGACCTTGTGCACGCTACAGCCTACCTAGGTACGGAGCGATCCTACTTCGAGCAAAACCTCCGTTTGAGCATCTAATGCTCGACTGTGCCGCTTCCTTCGTGTGCTGCAGTCTGCAGCGAGATTTTCGATAGTGACTATCATCGGATAATGTCCTGATGTGACACAGCGATCTGGTCCGTCTTGCAAGTCGCGATTAGTTCCGAACCCAGTAAGATGCGTTTGACTGAGCGCAGAACCACCTGATTATTTGCACCGCAGGGGCGTTTCTATCCAAGAAAAAATACTGCTTGACTGGAATTATATGCACCAGTGCAGCTCACAGCCCTTGTCAACTACCCAAGATGCATCTTCGTCCTGCACGTCCAGAAGATGAACCGATTATAGCTACTATTTGTACTCGAGCATTCTTCAACGACGATCTCTTTGGACGCGTTATCCATCCTTTTCGACATGCCTACCCAAACGATGTACAGTCTTACTGGCACGAGTCTCTTCGCCATTGCTGGGCATCGCCGCGCATGAGGATGTTGGTCGCTGTCGCAGAAGGCAGCCATGGACAAGGCCAAGAGACTATCATCGGTGTAGCAGTATGGGAGCGTCAAGGAGACGATGATGGTGCACGCAAGGTTATGGAAGAGTTCTCAGACCCTAGACCCTGGCTAGCATCGTCGTCCATGCAGAACCGAGCACTCGATCCATCGAAGAAGACAATCTTGCAAGATGCGGAAATACATTCAAAACATTACTGGCAGGGCTCGCGTGCGACAAACTGGTACCTCGTCTTGTGTTGCGTCGAGCCGCAATCTCAACAGCACGGATGTGGACGCTTATTGGCCAGCTGGGGAATTGACCGCGCGAAAGAAGAAGGCATCTATGCAAGTGTCATAGCAAGCGATGGCTCCACCGACTTCTACCTTAAATGTGGTTTTGACGAAGTAGTGGGCAATGCAAGTCGAGCTGGAGGAGGAGCAAATCCAATGACAAGAGCCAACGTCAGGGGAGGAGACATATTGTTTATGCATTCGGAGGGCGATACAAAAAGCGAAAGCCTGTAGGGAATGGATCAAAAGTGATCTAACTAATTTGGTACTTCTAAGGTCACTCACATGCACTCGTCATTAAGTATCGTGACACACTCAAGTTACTGATTGATTTTCTGGACATTCTGGACATTTACGGATATTCTAGACAGTCTACAGTGAGATTCCCAGGCCAGGAATTCGTGCAGCTCAACTCATCCTGCTTGGCGCGATGATCCTAGAAAGCTAGCCTTGTTATTTTCTCTTGCAGCCTCTCGTGTGACTTCCCAACGAACGTCCTTTCTAATAACTAGCTCTTGGGTGCTCAACTGGCTTTTGCGATCTGATTCCAGGCTACTGCAACGCTCCATGTCTACTATATGCTCTTCTGATTCTCCTTGAAGTCTCATCGCTGACGATCTCTTGTTGACACGGACTGTCTCGTTATGACCTTCCTTCAGATCGAAATTTGCTTTCTCTTTCCCAGCACGGCTGAAAGATGACATCTGAAAGCTTTCGGTGTTACAGTTGTTGGCGTTACTGCTCTGAGGGGCATTCGAGTGACGTCCGTATCCACTAAGGTTAGACGAACCAAATCCCGCTTTTACACCACTACCTGTGTCGAAGCTCTGGATAAAAGACCTGAGACACGGGATTGTGCCAACTAACAAGGAGACACACAGCTGGGTTTGCTGAAAGACCAGAGCTGTTGTCCGTGTGACATCCATGTCATCGCTGTCGAGCGAAGCTGCCCAGTACTTGTAGAAGAAGCCAGCTAATAGTAGCAAGGGAAGTCGCAAGGCGAATATTCCCAGGACTTGAAGCTTGAACATAAGGTTCATCTGAAGACGTCGACATAGGTAAGCCGGAAGGAATGCCAACACCGTGTCAGTCAACCCATCTGTGATGACGACAGCCATGTATCGGGTTCTGAGCCTCGGACACAGGTCTAATATTGTTTTTGGAGACAAGCTTGCTGCTGAGCAGCCTGCGGAAACCACAATTGCCGAGGCAATTGTCCAAGCAACCATGGCGCAGACGACCGTATTGCACGTCGACCAGGCTGATTTCATGTCTCGTATGAACAGGCGCCGCACAAGAAGAATAGTCGCGAGCTTCGAAAATCCCATGGAAAGGTAGACCACGATTTGATTAGCCGAGTAGGTCTGCCAAATAATGCATCAGCTTCAGTTTGTGTTCAGAAAGCAGCATAGATAGATAAGACGTACCGAGACCAATTTAGAGTATTGGTCAGTCGTGACGACGTCAAATGATCTTGCTAGTCCACTCGACAACGAAACGAGCATAAGGGCGAACTGTATGCTGTAAAACACCTTGTCTGGTCAGCCGAACATACCGGACCATTCTTGACGATGAAATAAGTGACGATACCTGTGCAATCAGCATTGCTCCATCGTCCAGCCCCAGTATGCGCCATTTGATAACGACTCGCGTAACAAAGACAATGCTGGTATATACAAAACCCAATATCGAAATGATATACAGAATCCCGCTGCGATCCGCCAGAGTCACAGTGGTCCACCGATACCCAGCGTTTGCAAGGCCAGACATGAGGGAAGGATACAGAATACTTCGCAGCTTGCGAAGTATCGTATCAATCTAGCTGGGGGATTTAGATCTCATTACAGATCCCGAATAGGCGTTCGAGCCGCTCCATCTTATTTCTGGATCCTCTGCCTTGGCCAGCCAACGCAGCCACACTGCACTGTGCTTGAGACCTGCATGATCCAAATTACGTCGGAAGCTTATCGAACGAAGATACAAACAGTCATCATTGCACCTTTTGGGGCTTCAGGCCGCCCAGAAGTCATCAAGGACTTTTAGTACCGTGGTCCGAGGCCGCTTCTGTAATCAAACTTTGCTTCTTAGTCTAGTTGCTCATACTGCATATATGGTAGCTGAGCATAGAGCTGTCCTCGTTCGCGTTGTTGATTCTATTTTTTTTTTGGCTATTCACGTGGTAACTTTGGACATATTCCGCCTTGGTCACTCCTTGCTTGCGTGTGCTGTCTTTGATCTGTCCTTGGAATGCTCCTTCCACACAGACCAACTTATGCGGCCGCGCTACCAGGTACCGGTCACGACGCCTCTTGCATGACACCTCTTGATCGCGCTCCTCCCATCACACAGATATTACTAGGCCGCTCCCAGAGCACCTTTTTCCGAGCTGGTCCGGCACCTGCAGCCCAACGACGTGTCCTTAAATCCTACCTTCCCTCTGCCACGCAATCAAGTCGTAAGACCTTCGGTGTGGACGAACTAGACACGAACTCGGAGCCCTTTCATCAGCCATAAACCCCCTATTCTATTCAAACAATGTTATTCCGTTTGAAGTCGAATGGTGTCGATGGACGGAAAAATTACGCCAACGGGGCGAACGGCTCGGGTCTCATCCCGCAAGCCCCCAGCCCCACTTTGTGCCACTTTGTGTCGTTCAGCCGTGCCGTCACGCCTCGTCCCTCCCGTGCTGGTACCGTAGGTCCATTGTGATACCGTGGCCCGAAATTATCCATGTCAAACCTGGCATTGCTGCAGATTATGTGGACTTCCAAGTTGGCGGGTCGTCTACAATCAAATTCGAGCAGCCCGTGTGCCCAGACTACCATAGGTACCGAGATCATGACCTTGCAAGTCGTGACAGTTCTATCGCCGCAGAAAACCATTGTCCACCGACAGAGGCGTAGCTGTGATATTGCTCCTGGATTCGGGCTGGTCACCGAAAACATAGCAAGCAAGCAGATTGCCAGCAGAGGGACTCGAGCTTCCAGCCGCGCATCAGTCCACACATCTGCGCTCTTATCTGAGGGTTCCGATGGGACTCACTGCGGACTCATAAATTGTAACCGACCCGCTTGTTGGAACGAAGGATCTAGCACGGAACATGCGGAGTCTAGATGCTGGTACAATGCTTTTTTGTTAAGCGAACACGCCACATGCATGCATGAGCATGCCTTGATGTGCATCGGATATGATTGTGATTCTCCGATCTCACTTCGCAGAGCATCGTCCTGCCTAGTTACTTCTTCCAATCACCACCCATCCCAATCGCCTCAGTGGGCTTGTTTGTATTTCAGACCTTTTAGCTGACACCACCATGGCATCCTCCAAAGCCGGATTCGAGGCCGAAGTTGCTCAGCCATCTGATAGCGAATCGCAGCAGAATGTCTCAGAGAAGAAAGGGACGGCCAGTGATCAGAGGGACATGCTTCGCATGGGAAAGCAGCAGGAGCTCCGAAGGAACTTTGGTCTGGTATCAATTTTCGGCTATTCCATGATCCTGATGGCAACATGGGAAAACACTTTGACGTGCGTGTATCTTCTGCAGTCCTTGTCACCATGACTAATCTTCTGAAAGGACTCTGTTCATCCCATTGACGAATGGCGGGCCCGGCGGAGCTATAGTCATGTTTCTTGTGACGGCCTTTGGTATGGGTCTTGTCATTCTCTCAATGGCCGAGATGGCTTCGATGCAAGTAAAAGCGTGAACCCTGGGACAGACGCTGTGCTGACCTCCTCCCCAGGGCACCTACCTCAGGTGGTCAATACCACTGGGTCAGCGAGTTCGCACCTCCACAGCATCAACAATTCATCAGCTATCTAGTCGGCTGGCTCTGTGTTTTAGGTTGGCAAACAGGAGTTGCATCCCTTGCTTTCCTCTCTGGAGGCCAAATACAAGGTCTCATCATCTTGAACAACCCCAGTTACGTCCCAGAAAGATGGCACGGCACGCTCCTCATCATTGCAGTCGCCACCTTCTCAATCATCTTCAACACTTTACTCGCCCGCAAGCTGCCCCTGGTGGAGGGTACTGTTCTGGTCCTCCATATCTTTGGATTCTTCGCTGTACTTGTCACCATGTGGGTACTTGCTCCACGCAGCCCAGCAAGTGAGGTCTTCAGTGCGTTCCAAGACAACGCCGGATGGGGCAGTATCGGTCTATCCGTTATGCTTGGTCAACTAGCCCCTATATTCAGCTTGCTTGGCAGTGACGCCGCAACGCACATGAGCGAGGAGCTGCAGGACGCATCGTATACTCTGCCTCGAGCCATGATCTGGACAGGTATTGTCAACAGCGCACTCGGATTTGTCATGCTGGTAACGTTCATGATATGCTTAGGGTGTGTCCCTCCGCCTTGCTATCTAGGATAGACGACTGACGATCTGAACAGAGACGTTGAAAGTGTCATCATGACACCTACAGCGCAGCCGCACATCCAGGTGCTGTACAATGCAACGCAATCTGTCGCCGGCGCAACAGTCCTCTCAACCGTCATAGTCATCATGGCCATCTTTGGCTGTGTAAACATGGTCGCCACCTGTTCACGTCAGCTTTACGCCTTTGCCCGTGATGATGGTCTGCCATTCAGTGCATTCCTCGCTCGCGTTCGACCTGGTTGGGACTTGCCGCTCAACAGCACTTTTGTCTCATTTGGCATCACAGTACTTCTCTCCCTGATCAACATCGGATGTACGTCTCCACCCTGGTTCAAAGAAAACACAACTGATACACTCTACAGCAACCGTCGCATTCAACACAATCGCCTCTATGGGAACAGCGGCCATCCTGTCGTCGTACGCGATCAGCGTCTCGTGCATGTTCCTGAAGCGATGGCGCAAAGAGCAACTGCTACCTTCGAAGTTCTCCCTTGGCAAATCTGGAATCTGGGTCAATGGCATGGCAGTGTTGTGGCTGCTCAATGCTATAGTGTTTGCGTTCTTTCCTACTTATCCGCACCCAACACCGGACCTGTTCAACTGGAATGTGCTGATTTATGGGGTTGTGGTGGGTGGCTCACTAATTTGGTTCTATACCAGGGCGCGGAAGATTTATGTTGGTCCTGTTCAGTACCTGAACAAGGATGCGTAATGCAGAAGTCTACGGATATAAAGGCTGTTAGGGTACGGTAATTGGAAGCTGTGCTCCCGCTGAAGAGGGCTTCGTTGATAACCTAAATCCTGGGAGGCGTTCGGAAGATCACCGTGTGTATTTCCTTACAAGGCTCCAAGCTCGTTTCCACTCTCTCTGTATCACACTTATAGCAGATATTGCATTTTTCATTGCTACATCACAACTCTGGCGGATTAACTAGCTGGCAGATCAATCTACATCACTCCACCAGCTCCCAACCCTAAGCCTACCACTGTGCCACACTACACTGTATCACTCCTTTGGTATGCGTCCGTTTCCCTCGACTTCTCCTAATACTCTCCGGATCGCTAACATTGTTAGTGAATACAAAGGTCTCATGAACGTCTTCTTACCGCCCCTACAGCTTTGACTTTGCATAGGATTGAGCAGAAAGGCAACGACTCCCATCAACACTCGATATAGTGCTTCAAATCCTCCTCAGAAAGATCGAAGTAGAAAATGAGCCATGCGAATCAGCGTGTGACTCAGTTGCATTGCTGACATGGAATTACAGCGGACCGTCCCCGTGTGCTTGCGCCAAAGCAAGAATCACTGCTTTGGTCAGCCCATCACCAATCCGCACAGCCCGCTGCTTTGTATACAAATAATACACACATCTGGAAGACGACGGCTAGATAGCATTGAGGCTCTGGTCTTCGCTTGCTACGTCACCAAGACATAGTTATCCAATAACCTACGAAAATTTACGTCATCCAGTCTGCTCAGGTGCACGCATATCTTGTACACAACCATTCCCTTCTCCATGAGCAATGCAGTGCAGAGCATAACCCTATTCAATAAAGACTAGTCTTTACTCACCACATCCCCAGGACCCCGACTCTTTTGCTCGCACATCCGGGCTCATCTCTAGACATTTCGCTGATCTGCACTTTGCGACGCTCGCACATACACAGGCCAGCGAGCCCATTCGGACAGATCAAAGCTCCTTGCATGATCATTCCAGTGTAGGCTTTGTTACAGCGGTCGCTACATGTGGAGGTAGTAGATTCTACACCATGGCCTTACTTGTAAATCGCTGATGTAAATCTCGAACACTGCGAGGCCATCTGCATGTCCGCGGTTTGCGTTAGACAGAACATTCACAATGAACCGGCGAAGGAGACGAATTGCTCGAGTCATCTAGCAAAAAATGCTCAAGGGTATGACAATGATATGCCGAAACATTGAAACCGGACGTTGGAGATGTGAGACTGCGGGGTCTTGTGCTCCTCGATCTTTCTGTGGTTACAATATCATATTGCTAGATAGCCGAGTACTGCGACTTCCGGAGCGTAGAGGTTTACTTCGTGCCCAAAGGAGCGGAGGAGCGTTATAGGAACGTCACTCCATATGTCGGGTGCGTGGGAGATGTTGTAGTGCCTGCGTCGTAGCTTCGTCTGTCTTTCGTTACTTCCAGCATGCGTCTTCACTCGCACTACCCAGACTGATCCAGTGCTTTCACCTCAACCCCCAACCCTCCAGTCCTCCGATGATGCGTTTCGCCTAACACACAATGTCTCCAGACGGCAGAGGACTTACTCGCGATAACAATCTCGACGCACAACCCACATTCTTCAATTCGCTGTCACGCTGGCGTGCTCAACGACGCGTGAATACGTGCCTCGAAAGCGAGACTGGAAGTCAAACCCATCTTCCCACTAGCAATGCCGCCGCGACCTTCTCCGTATCATCTCGCATACCATCCCATCCCCATCCTCAAATCCCATTCCCCGTCCTCAAACCCCCTCCCTGTGCGAGTATCTCGCCCTTCGATACCCCCCCGCAAAGCCAGAGTATCCTCGCAGCCATGATGTGTATACAAAAAGCCCCGGTAGCTACTTTCGCTGCTCAGATCAGCAGTGCAAAGTGTGCTGGCCCGTGAATCTGTGTGTTGCGCCGTGCTGCGGAGTGGGTCTGCGTCGCTGTGTCGGGATGCGGTGTGGTTGGGGTTGTGCTGGAGTGATGCAGGGGGTGTGGATAGGTGGTGTTGTGGCTGGTTTGACGCCTGGTTCTGCTCTACGGCGCGAGGGATGGGGGTACAGAGGGGTGAATATTTTTCTTGGGGATGAGAAGGGTTGCAGGTATAAACTACAATGCCCTTGGTATTGTAGAATCTATACCCGCAACCCTCCTCGCGAGCCCTGACAAACGAGGTCAATTTGTAAAGGTAACAGTCAGAGCGAAAGCTATCCATAACCCCACTCCACTTCTCAAATCCATCTAATACTCCCACCCCTCCGCCCCCGCACATTCCATCCCACCGCACTCCCCAGCCTCACCCAGCCTCACCCCAAATGCCTCCGCACCGAACCCACGCCCCCCCTCCTTGCTAACCCTGGGCACCTCCCACTGATCTCCATACCCAATACCCCAGAACCTAATCCCGTAGCGACTCCCATCCTCCTGACCTGGCGTCAACGCGCGCTCATCGCCGTCCAGACCCGCACTCTCCAGCCCAAACGCACTAGTAGCACGGAGGTCCTTAGCATTTCCGAGCTTCACCAGCGTACACAGCGAGGGTGTGGGGAGTTGGCCGATGAGCTCCACAACGTCGGTGTCTGCTGCGGCGATGTCGGTGGGTGTGGGTGGGAGCTCTGGCGCGCAGGCTTGTGCGGGGAGGGGCCAGTTGAAGGGGTTGGCGACTACGATTTGGGGTTGGGAGGGCGGCTGGTGGGGATGGCGGTGAGATGTGTAGTCTTGGGCGGCTTCGTAGAGGGGTGCGGAGGGGGTCCAGTGGGCGTCGTCTGGGTAGATGTCTGCGGCGGAGGGCAGGGGACCTTGGTCGCTGCGCTTTGCGCGGGAGGGTCTGCGGGGGTAGCGATGTGAGGGCGCGCGGTTGTGTTGGTATGAGGTGGTGGAAGAGTTGCGGCGATGTGAATGGTGCGTGGCTGTATCTCGGCCTTTGGTTCTAATGATCGCCTCGGGGGGACTTGGTATGCCGATACGGTGTGCAGTGGGCGTGTGCGTGTCTTGAGGACTGCCCTGGACGTTCTCAAGGGTTGCGCGACTTGGAGGTGACTTTGGCTTCGTGGGTGTTGTTGCTTGCTTCCCGCGGATGGCAGTTCTAGCAGGCAAATTCGATGCCGGAATTGGTGTTTGTAGTGGTGTGCTAACACCTTGCTTCTGTAGAAATTCTGCGAGGCCTTTGGCGGTCAGAGGCTTTTCGAGTGCCTGTCCTATCAGCTTACCATACAGCGCACCGGGGAGCGCTTGTTGAAGTCGAGACTCGTGAGATACGACCGTCGACGTGTCTTCGCTAGGCTCAGTCTTTGCCGATGGGAGACCTAGCCCAGCACTCAGCTCGTTGATGTTCACTAAAGCATGAGCATGTTGAGGCTCTGGGGCAGGCTTGGGAAACGTGAAAGGCGGCAAAATAGGTCTTGCGTCTCGACGAATTTCTCCGGGTGGCGTTGCGGTGGGTGTTACAGTCTGCAATGCTCGAATATCTGAGATATCTAAATGTGGGTAGAATGCACGAGCGTTACCAGCGTCATAAAAGGGTGAATCTGTTGTGCTACGGTTAAACGTGAAACGATCGAGAGAGGCAGAGGTAAGTTTACGGTTGAACATGGGTGCCATTGCAAAAGGGAAGTTTGCTTCCAGCGGTGAGGTTGGTGAAGTAATTTGCGCTAACGGATTGAAAGCTGTTGCCTCTGGATTGAAAGACTTCGTGCGCTCCATTTTGGCGTTATTTTAGCCCTGCACTGAATACTCGGGGCTTATCTGTCGAGTAAAAGTAGACGTACGTGAAGTTCACACCATAGTCTCAGGGCAAGAAGATGGCAGACGAACTGAGGTAGACCTTGGAGATCGTCTGTGTATTGGAAGATGATGAGTTTCGCGGTACCTAGTAGAGCTGTTGTGGACGTGTCGTTGAAGCGATGAGGTTTAAGGGGCGTAGAGTACGAAGTTGAAGAGAGGCAGTGGTCACAGCCAGCGCGGCTATGGAACAATAGGGAGACATCTGTGGTGAAGGTGCCTTGTGTCACGATCGTAGGTACGAAGGTGAAGGTAGGCGAATGGGCTCCGCCGAGCGTCTTGTGAGCCGCCAGCATTGCTGACTTTCACTACCTTTGCCACTAAATACTACACACTGGAACAGGGTCTCGGGCTTAACAAGTCAGTCGGACTCACCCTGCCACACACTCCCCACGCTCATTTCTACCATCTCGACTTGACCTCTCGCCATGTGCGATCTGTCTGTACATCACGGCGCAAAGACCGCCACTGTCTGCAACCACAGCCTACACTTGTCAGCACCGCCACACACACCAAACTGTCCGCAATGTACGATTATCGCAGCACTGACAGACCTCGAAAGAACCCGGAAACGGTTTGAAGCCGAAGGAAGCGTCGACGCGTCGGGATACATGCGCGATCGCGCTTGGAACATCGCGCGTCTTCAGTACGCTGCGACAAAGCATAGGGTAACGAAAATGTTACGAAGAGACTGGCAGCGCCAGGAAAGGGAACGGCTCTGGGACGAGGCGCACCAGTGGTTTGTAGCTCAGAATGGCAACACACCTACCGATGCAGAGACGTGCTCATCCTGCGTTGTTTGCGCGGAGCTGAGGGGCCAAAATCAGCAGTATACGAAGCCGACTGTGTCTCGCGCTACAGCATGGTGGGAGCACGATGGCGCACTGGTCGAAGATGAGCTCGTCATACCTGAGACGCCTCCCCGGTCAATCGCGAAGATGTCGCAGTTGTCACAGTCGCCAGCGAAACCGCCTTCGTACCTGGCAGACTCGATCAAGAGCTGGCGATCAATGAAGGCATCCTCGGACGAGCAGAAGCAAATCTGGCGAGACCGCTACAGGCTCGAACAAGCGATACGGCGGAAATACGACCTGCCCGACGATTACGTGGTCGAGCCTGAGCTGTTTGAAAGCCCCATACCAGCGTCACACGCTAGACACCACCACAGGCAGCTGCTGACCGGCAGATACGCGGCCGAGCGCCGCGCCAACAGACAAAGGCGCCGCGTAGAGGGCTTCAGGCCGTCTCGTAGTTCGCTCGCGCTTTCTGAGCTCGTCAACGATGTGGACATGGATGAAGTCGAGCGGGAGCAATTGAGGCTTGAGGAAGAGGCCGTGGAACTACGGCGAATCCATTTTGTTGTGGCGACTGAGGTTGGATATCTGTATTTTGTGGGAGAGTCGGGCTTGTTGGAACGTTGGAGAGACGACTTTGAGGTGAGTAACTTGGACTTGGTTCACAGACAGACCGAGAACAGCGTCTATATTGGACACGTTGAGGAGGAGCGTGGTGAGATTGAGGTAGAGATGGAGCTGTGAAGTGTGTTAAGGGGAGAAGGGAAAGTAGCACGGCAGACCTGACAAACGAGTGTGTATGAAAGGGACAGCGTCTATGTTGGATACATAGAGGACGCGCATGTTGAGATTGAGGAAGAAGTAGAGCTGTGAAGTGGATTACGTGGAGAGAAAGTAGTTCGATTCATGAGACGAGCGAATGTGTAAGAAAAGGGCCAAGGGGCAAGAACACACCAGAGCCTGAAGTGTCTTCATGAACTACGCGTCGAATTATGAAGGGCTGTTCTGGACGCTGTGTCAACAAGTTCAGAGACGAGTCTTCGCATATTCTCCCAAGTGATGTAGCAAGAACAGAGAGAGCAGCCGTTACACTGCCGCTAGTTCGAAGCGCGTCATGGCTTGGCACGCGCAACGGTCTTCTAACTTTTTGTAGAGCGCCACAACACTTCTACCAACAGTCTGTGACTGTTCGAATCGCGCAACATGGGCAAAGGGACGGACAAGCTCTATATCACCCACTCCGAGTGGTCGTCGGCCGACTCGTTTGGCAATGCGCGCGGCGCAAACAGCGCAAACCGCACATCTGCAGCGGGCCTGTCGTCGACGTTC
This sequence comes from Didymella pinodella, assembly GCA_039634465.1. Lineage (NCBI taxonomy): Eukaryota > Fungi > Ascomycota > Dothideomycetes > Pleosporales > Didymellaceae > Didymella > Didymella pinodella. Next base: position 1,046,201 of record CP113352.1, read on the forward strand.
AAGCGGCTGCCGTTCAACTACTGCGCCGTCTCGCTGCAGCCCTTCACGGATGCCGTGTGCACCGCGTCCGGCACCATCTTCGACCTCGCCCACATCCTCACCTGGTTTGCAAAGCACCCGAACACGAATCCCACCAACGGGACGCCGCTGAAGCGCGACGACCTCATCACACTCAACTTTGCGAAAAACGAGGACGGCGAATATGTCGATCCGGTCACGTTCAAAGTCTTCACCGACAACACGCACATCGTTGCGCTGAAGAAGAGCGGGAACGTGTTCGCGTGGGACACGGTGGAGCGGCTGAACATCAAGGCAAAGAACTGGCGGGATCTGGTCAGCGACGACGAGTTCACGCGGAAAGACATCATCACGCTGCAGGACCCGCAGAACATCGAGTCGCGCAACTTTGGCGCATACAAACATGTCCAGGACGGCGACACGGTCATGTCCGGCTCCGCGAGCGGCGTCAACAAGGACGCGCTGGGTAACGCGGCGAAGATACTAAAGGCAAAGGAGGCCGTCGCAAAGGCGCGCGCAGAGCGCCAGGGGAAGACCCAAGGAGCACAACAGTCTCGAGCCGTCGCCACAGCACCGAGGAACGGCACAGCCACACCCACCGCAGCCCCCGCGCCCAAGAAGCCCGCCTACAACGCCGCCGTCTACACATCCGGCAAGGCCGCGGCCTCGTTCACCTCGACGGGTGTCGACGTCCACACATCTGGCGAGCGCGCCCTGCTCTCTGACGAAGACTACATGCTCAAGCCCAAGCGCATCAAGAACAAGGGCTACGCACGCATGACCACCTCACTGGGCGATTTAAATCTCGAACTACTACCTGAACACGCACCAAAAGCAGTCTGGAACTTTGTCCAGCTCGCCAAAAAGGGATACTACAACGCCACCATCTTCCACCGCAACATCCGCGGCTTCATGATCCAGGGCGGCGACCCCAGCGGCACCGGACGCGGCGGACAGAGCATATGGGGCAAGCCGTTCGAGGACGAACTCGAAGGTCCGCACCTACACAACGCACGAGGCGTCCTAAGTATGGCGAATAAGGGCAAAAACACAAACACCTCCCAATTCTTCATCACATACCGCGCAGTCCCGCATCTGGACCGCAAACACACCGTATTCGCGCGCGTCGTCGGCGGGCTGGACACAACGCTGAGCAGCATGGAGCGCGCGCCGGCCGGCGACAAGGACAAACCCCTCGAAGACATCGAGATCAGGGATGTGGTTGTTTTCGTAGACCCGTTCGAAGAGTGGCAAAAAGAGCGCAAAGACAAGGAGACCAAGGACGCTGAAGTCGCGGAAATCAAACGCCAGGGCGGTACTGCCGACGACAAGACGACGTGGACGGGGAAGCGGATCCGCGCTGATGGCAAAGTCGAGGGCGGCAGCGAGGAGGGATTGGGGGTGGGCAAGTATCTCGCTGCTGCGAAGCAGGATCTTGCGCACAACGACGAGGAAATTCTAGAATACATTGATGACGAGGAAGACGCAGCGCCGCCCCCAAAGAAAGCGAAGACGGCCGGCTTTGGCAATTTCGATGCGTGGTAGCCCTACCTGTCTGTGTACGCAAAAGCTGAATTGATACCCCCCACATACACACTCACGTACGTACATACGTGGTATGTGCTTGGCGATGCGTGCGGATGTTTCAAACATCGTGTTCGTATTGCAAAGCGCCGAAGCTTTTAATTCGACGTGCGCTTGGAGCGTTGAAACAAAGTCGTTCATGCACACCTGCTCTTAAGTGCTGATGGGCAGGGACCCCAGCGACGGAGATCAGGTCTGCACTGCGGCTCTGGCATGCATCGTCACCGGTTCTTGATCGCTGGGAACCTTGCCTATCGAAATGATTTATTTAGGAGGTAGTACACCGCGCTGAGAGTAGTTGTGGAAGACTACCTAGGTACCAGGGTGCGTGAGGAGTAGGCTGGGTCGAAGTACAGACAGGAAAATAGAGACCGCACGGTCGCAGAGCCTTGGGGAGGATGCTGAGTATGCCTGGTGTGCAAACGTGGGTTACTACACGTAGGCCAAAACAGTTACTAGGCGTGGATGTAGGACCTTCTCGTATAGCCGCACCCACGCACACCAGCCCTGTAAACGCGCCGACCGTGTCTTCCATAGAATTCTGCGCGCACAAAACCAGCACCGTGAATGCTGTTTATAGCGACCACGCAATATACACCAGACCTCACGGCCTTGGTACACAACACCCCCATCAGGATTTCCCCGCCAAGACGTCAAGACGCAGGCTCAAAGCCTTGCCAGCTCTTAACGCTGCCTGCGAATCATCACCGCTATTGTGCGACGCACCTGAGGCGCGGAGAGCGGTACCTGGCTCGTGTAACCCCCGCGCAGCCAATGCGCAGCCGGCACCGCCCAGCGCTAGGCACGCTAGGCACTTGTCACTGCAGGGCTGTTTCAGGTGCGGTGCTTCGCTGACCTCACACGTCTAATCAGCGCGGTGGGCAGGGCTTGGCTGGACTGCGGTCAACCGCCAGCCTCCCTGGATGGCGGGATGCGGTTAGGTGGATGGAGCCCTGGGTGGTGCGCAGGAGGACGTGTAGATCTGCCTTATAATGAGGGAGCTGCACGAGCCGGAGGAGGAGGGATTATCTGGTGGGTGTCTATCACGACCGTGTAGGGAATGAGCGACGACGGCATTTGAAGCTTCCGGGATTTTCGTTCACTTCTTGATAGACGCTGGCGTCATTTGTTTGTCTCTCCTTCAAGATCGCTGCCTTGCGCCTGGATCATCCTCGTCGGTGTTTCACAGTCACTCTCTCTCTCTCGCCTTGCAGCTCGAACTCGATAGAGTCTGCCTCAGTTCTCCCTCACTTGCACTCGAGGTAGTGTTGGCAATTACTCGGTTGGGATTCACCTCGCACATCTTCACCGTTGGAAGGACGACCATCGGATACCGGCGCAAACAGCTTCACCCACACGGCTGCGTGCGCATTGCGAAACATTCACACCGCAACACCTCGCGTCTCAGGATCCCGCTACCAACCGCTCACCACTCGTCGCTCTGCTATCCAACATTGCGCTCTCACGCACGCATCTACTCGACATCCAAGGCAGACCCACCATCGCAACACGCCACCATGCACCTCCTCACCTCCCTCTTACTCTCGCACCTCGCCTCCGCAACCGCCATCTCCCTTTCCTCCTTCACTCCGCGCATCGACAACCTCCCCTCCGCATGCCGCGCCGTGTACACGAGCCCAATCGACGGGTGCGCGCCGACCGACTTCGCCACGGGCGCAACATGCAGCGTGCAGTGTCTCGCGGGGCTGGTGCGCATCGGGGTCAGCGTGAAATCGGGGTGTCAGGGCGTCGACGTGGGCGAGACGAGCATCATCGGCGTTTTCCAGAATGGATTGGGGAGCGCGGCGTTGTGTCCGAACAACAAGCAACCTTCCAGTACTACTACCGCGGCTGCGAGCCAGACGCCGGCGAGTACGGGCATGAGTTCAGCGCTGAAGACAAGTACGAGGACTACCGCGCAGGCAACGACGGCGGTGGCTAGCTCTTCCACCGCAGCAGCCTCGAGTTCTGGGGGGATTGCAGTTGATTCCTCAGCGACACAGGTCGCGAGCACGTCGTTCCACTTCAACGATCCAACTGCAGCGCCGACGAGCACGGGGACCCCCGCAGGCAACAGCCAGCTCTCCAACTCGGATTCTGGCGGCGGGAGTCCGTTTGATGTCGTGGCGACAGGTGCAGCGGGGCGGCTGCAGGGCACCAAGCTCGCATTGTGTGTTGTGGCAGCGGTGCTCTTCGCTGGGTGTCTGTGAGGGGTTTTGCGAAGTGTGGTTCTTTTAGCACGGCATGGCATGTATGGCACGGCGTTTGGGAGGGTTTTTGGAGTATATACCCCGCTGATTTGGACGAGATGTTGAGAAGAGCGAGTTCATCGGTCCAGTATGAGTTTATCAGTCCAGAGCGAGTTTATCATCCAGCACGAGCATCGAGTCTGAGCCTTGGATGTGCATCTTCGAGGCATGAATCAATGCGTACTCAACTTCAACTCCTCTGCGTGTCTCCCTTGCGCCCGCCCTCAGTGCAACGCAGTCTGACTTACCCCTCTGATGTCATTACCTTTTCCCGGGCTGAACGGGCTGAAAATCTCCACCTCCTGACGATCAGTTTGAGTCGATGGAAGGGGTAATGTTAGCTGGCTGGTGACTGAGACCAGGCAGGGATTGCAAGTAGTAACAGTCAACTGCAGTCATCTGGAGTTGCTGACGAAGCGGCGTCGCTGGGCATGAGCGTGATGCAACTGTTCTGTTAGCCAATTCGTCTTGCTCCCTTGCTTCACTCCGCACTTCGAGTGTGTACTGTCACTACTGTGTGTGTATGATGTCACACCCTCAAAAGTGCCGTCGAAGATCCTCCTGAAGATCAACCGCATCTCCACCATCTGTGCAGCTGCCGAGCCAATCGCTGGACCGTGAGCGCGCCAATCACCGAGCAGGACAGCCGCAACGCCACGACGTAATCGCTGCCTCGTTGCAAGTGTGCGGTTTGGCTGACCCCGCTATGCAGGAACAAGGTCGCGGTGGTAAACCATGCGGAAGACGATTCTTCTGTGCTTCATCCATGGGTTCAAGGTGAGACTGCTGTCGAGTGCTGGTTACGTCATCGATGCGACCACCACGACATACACAGACGCTGACAGTTCAGGGCGGAGACGACACATTCGGCACCTTCCCGTCGCACCTAAAGGCCCTCCTCCAACATGCGCTGCCCAAAGTGACGATCCTCGCCATCACGTACCCCAAGTACGAGACGCGCGGCGACCTGCACGAGTGCGTGGGGCGGTTCAAGGAATGGCTGCAGAACAAAGTCATCGACCTCGAGGTCGCCAACGCGACGCCCTCGCCAACCGTCGACCCGAGCGTGCGCACGATCCTGGTCGGCCACAGCATGGGCGGCATTGTCGCCGCCGAGACGCTGCTGAGCATCATCGCTGAGCAGCCGGTGCCGTCGCTGCAGACTTCGCAGACCGCCGACGACGACAGCGCACAGCCCGCGCTCGGCGAGAAGAGCTCCCTCATGTTCCCGTACATCCAGGGCATCCTCGCCTTCGACACGCCTTACCTGGGCATTGCCCCTGGCGTCGTCGCTCACGGCGCAGAGAAGCACTGGAACACGGCCAGCTCCGCCTACGCCGCCTATAACAACCTCGCCGGCGCCTTTGGCTGGGGCCAGAAAGCCGTCCCCGCCCCCGCCGTCGAGCCCAGCAGGAGACTCCCTGCGCCAAACGCCACGGGCGACGCTGCCTCTGCACCCCTCTGGCAGCGCTACGGCAAAGTTGCTATGTTCGCTGGTGCAGCAGGCGCCATCGCCGCCGGCGGCGCCGCAGCCTACATGAAGAAGGACCAGATAACCCAGGGCGTCTCATGGGCGGCCTCGCACCTTGAATTCGTCGGCTCTCTCGCGCGGCCCGAGGAAATGAAACAGCGCCTCACTTCCATCATCTCCCTCTCTACCACGCACTCGCTGGGCTTCGCAAACATCTACACCACCCTCGGCCACGCCGTCGACACCGCCCAAAAAGAATCCTCCTGGACAGGCCGCGTCCCTGGCCGCTCCCGCACATTCTGCAACCTCCCCAAGGGCCACACAAAAACCTTCTTCCTCCCCGCTACAAACGATAAACTCGAAGCCGAAACCCTCGCCCACATGGCCATGTTTAACCCCCGGTCTAATCCGGGGTACTACACCCTCAGCGAGACCGCAAAGGAGCAGGTCATCGACTGGGCTGAGAACCAGTGGTACGAGGATAGCGAGGGCCCGATGACCAAGGAGGACGAGGACGAGGCGGAGCTCGTTATGAAGCCTGATACGGAGGAGGTGCTGGGGAGGGAGGATCTGGATGAGGGGTTTGAGCACGTTAAGCGTGCGGCGAGTGAGGAGTTGGGGGATGGGGTGGGGGGGAAGAAGAGGGAATTGTGATGGCGAGTTGTATACCCTTTGTTTCGAGAATACAATGTCCTTTTTTCCTGAGCTTAGCGAGGCTTTGGCTGTGAGACACGCCGCGAGGACCGCATGTGTGAGATAAGATAGCTGTACTTAAGTTGCTGCAGCATCACTCGAACTCGAACCCAGAATCCAGCACACAACCTCGTACAACCTTCTTCCCCACATCCAACCCCCGCACCGAACCTCATCCTCATCCTCATCCTCATCCTCATCCTCATCCTCATCCTCATCCTCATCCTCCATATCCCTAACCATCACCTGCACACCCTCCCGTCCTCCATCTTCCTGCTTCCCCCCGCGGGGCCCTGTGCATCTCCACACACATACCTACCGAAAATCTTCCTCACTCGGACCACAGCATAGTAGTTTCGAGTAGGATATCTGGCAGGCTGGTAGGTAGGTAGGTGACTACATCGATGTCGATGGCGAATAAGTTATACACATGGTTGTAGGGCACTGAATAAAGAATAGAGAGCTGAGGAGATGGGATGGTAGGTGTATTAGCTGAGGTTTTGATGCGAGGGCCTGACTGTGAGTGCGTGGAATACTTAGGTAGGAGGGGTGGTACGAAAAGAAAAAGGGAAAGGAAAGGATACTGTACGGTTTGCAAACGATTCGGGGTGCGTGTGGATAAGGATGAGACAAGGCGGGGGAGATTGGTATGTGGTGGTAAGATTTGTTGCGGACTGCGGAGGCCGTCCGGGGATTCTAGTGTTGAGCATTGCTTGAGTGATGCAGTGTAAACCCAAACGAAGTACTCCATGAGACTCACACGACGCATGGATCCCAGTGCTTTCGACGTGTGGGATAGTGCCCAGGTGGTGTTGGGCACGGCGCTGCGGGACCACGGACCGCGCTCTGTTAGATAACTTTAGTAATGTGTGGCTTGCAGAGCCGATACCGTCGCATGAGATGGCGCTGAGGACAGACATTGGATTTAGTTTGGATCTCAGGGTGGGATTTTGTGGGGAGCGAGCGCAGGGTAGGAGGTGATGGTGGTGTGATGGTATTGGTCCATATGGCGGCTTGCTGGTCGGTGTAGATTTAATTTCCTGAGATAGGTGTGTTTTGTGGGTCAGTCGTCTGACTTTAGTTACCGGTGCGGGTATGGGTTGAGATTTTTGTTGTACAAGGGCACTCTTGCTGCGGGAACGGTCAACAGGAGGTGGGGGCTGACGATAAATGTGTATATTTGCATTATGGGTGTTCTTCTTTGTTTTCTTTCTGAATAGCTTGGGCTTATGTGTGAAGCGCCAGCCGAAATCGGCTTCTATTCCACGCAACGAGTAGCTAGCCATGAGCTCTCATTATGCCACTGTTGTATCTGGGGCTTGCTTCTCTTCGCCCTCCAGTTTGAGACTGAGCTTGGCCAACCTATCCTGCAACGCCCTCTCTGCCTCTCTGAACCGCTCCTCGAACGCATCATCGTCCTCGCCGTCCTCTGCATCGCCTGTTGCGGTAGGTGTCTTGTCCCCATCACCCTCAATCGGACTTTCATCTTTCTCTCTGACGACCGGCTTAGCTTGCGTTGCTTTTTGATCCCCAAGCTTGTTGGTAGCTGTAGCTCTTCTCGCAGCTTCATACCGCTCCAAACAGATCTCCAGTCTCTTCAGACTGTTCTTCGGCCACATCTGCTTGTAATCGTAGTGACCCTTTGACGTCTTCGCATTTTTCGGTAGCTCGATCCACCCCAACTTGCTTCCAACGAATGAGTGCATATCCGGCTCCATGATCCCAGGGAAATCCAACGTCCCGATCCGGACATCGCTCACCGCGTAGCCCCAGGGGTTATCGTTGCCCCAGAATACTACCCCGCACTGCTGACAGAGTGCGCGTCTTGACGCTTCCTCTGGCTTCTCGGGGTTTGGGACGAGCGTTACCAGCGACGGCTTGGTCTCTGAGATGATCTTGATGTTGTATGTCTCGATCGATGCGTGTAGCGCAAAGGCACTGCCTGTCGCTTTTTGGCAGTCTGGGCAATGACATGCGTAGCAAAAGAGAGGGGATGTGAGGAGGCGGTACTTTACAGCCCCGCAATAGCAGCGACCTGTGATTGCGGGGAAGGGTTTCGTTGTCATCGTGTTGGTGTTGCAGGATCCAGTCTTCGGCAGGTGAGTTGGTTAAAACGCGTTGTGAAATCTGACAGGCCAGAAACTCAGCCAAAGTTCGTTCCCGATATCGACTCCTATTTTGCCAAGTGTTATTCTCGGCGTGGGCTTCGCTCCCCTTCCCTAGATGCGGTACCGTGTCTTCGGTAGGACTGGGACTGGTAGATGCATCCACTTGTGCAGCTGCAACGCCTCCTTTGGATCATTCAGTTTGCAGACGTGTATGCGCAAGTCGATGTTGAGTCCTCGCATGGTCACGTTGCGCAGCTGGAACAAGATGACGTGGGTGGGGACTAGGCCAAATGCGGGGCTTGAAGTGGGGCATGCCCTACTTAGTACTCGTGCTTCGTCCTTTTCTGGGTCCCATACCATAGTATGCACCAAGTCATCTCCAGGTAGCCTGGAATCCCTGTTTCACTCGACGCCTGACACGTTCAATGTCGATTTAACAGCTGCGAAATTGCCGCCACCGCTAGGTCGTTTGACGTCGCTCTTCAGTTACCACTGCAAGGAGATTAGAGCTACTTGGCGGCAGACTGGTCCTCCATACTAACCAGCCACGTGGAGGACGACAGAACGCCCGAATACTGACAACGCCTCACATACCACTCGGTCTACAGTTAGTAGGTCCGTGAGTACCCCGTTTGCCTGCTTCAACACCAGGTACAAGGAGACACATGGTATGACACACTGCAACGTCGTTCCGCCAGCCGCGCAAGAACGTAGCCGTGGTTGTCCTAAACTCGAATCTGAATGAGACTTGATGAGAAGGCCTAGTTCAATTCAGGCGAAAAGCGTGCGAATAGCGACTGGTTGAGATGCGGGGGCATGACTCTCATACAGTGGTCTTGTAAGATATGGTGACGGCGTTGAGTGATCGATAAACTCGGATCCGATGTCACGATACTCCAACTCTTCCAACACAAAGGGATGAGGAGATTTTGGGGCTCAGCGAGTCAGGATGGCACTTCCATGTGCGAATGCATTGGTGAAGGCGTTATCAGATCCACACTGATCCTCTAACCTTCAGGTGCAGAAACACGGGTATCTCATCACTCTGCCAATTAGGTAGAAGTCTGACAGCGACTTAGAAATGTTTCTCAAGCTCGGCTACGACTCATTCAGACTTGTTCTATTATACGACGATCGCTGTTACAGCGGCGTCGCTCGAATCTCGAGCGATTGAAGTTGACGTCTGCCATTGTCAGCACGACATGCATCGGAAGGATGACGGCGTTTTGATGATGTGCCGAAGGATGATCTAGGCGAACGGCGTCCTTCACGGGTGGGCGCTGCCAAGCTTTTGGCGCTGAGGAAGGGATGCGCCACAGCAAGCGTAGACGCGCCAGATAAGCGCAACACTATCAAGGAGCCCATGTTGAAGTCTTCATGAGCAAGGATAGTGATGAAAGTAACCTGCATCGTCGGCTACTATGTTGAACGCCTTAGGATTTGGGACTATATCAGGGGGAAGCAATATCAAATGAAGGCTACGCCCAACTGCTGTTTCTCTTCGGTATCGCTTTGACTTGATTTCGGGACTTTTGTCATTCATTACGGTCTCTGAAGTCTCTGCGCCGATTTCTCCCAATTCTATCGCATTGTTGTGTCACATCGTCGCCTCATGTCGCATTTATTGTTCCCTACCTAGGCTCAATTCATTAAGCCCTCTAACGTGAGCCATAAGCCAACCGAGCTGCCTCGACAACTATCGTACATCATACGTGGAGGCACTGATGCTGTCGAAGCACTTGAAATATTCCTCGAGCTGCTCTTCGAGTCTCCAGCCACAGAGAATCCTGCCCTTCTCAGCCGGCCCGTCTACCTATCATTCGATGCCTATGTCGGCCACACGGCGTGCCAGCTGCGGGCATGCATGTTGTTGGAGGCCACAAGGCTTCCAAGGAGCCCCGAGGCACACAGTATTGTAGAGGCAATCTGACACACCATCATCAATCTGAACAGATTTCTAGAGGACGCTCAGTGACTCGTAGATGGACTCCTTCAACTAGATTGGAAAAAGATACGCGATGGTGGTTTGGAGGCGCTTAGCGTTCCTCAGTCTGAACTAACCACGGACGAGCTCTTGACAACACTGGGGTGGTATGGGACTCAACACCGATCGTTTCGATACGACAGCTGTAACGCTTCGTCGACAGAATCACCCCTCTCGCAAGACACACCCTCTTCTACGCGATCTAATCAATCTGGTTCCATTGCTACTTCAAGCAGCCGATCGACTCTCGATCGTGACTCAGACACTTTCAATGACCATGACGGGACAGGTGGTATGCAACGGGATCCTTTGAACAGCCGATAAGCAGTCCGATTTGTGACATGCTCGTACGTTCTCTCCAAGTACAAACAGCTCACCTGTATTGGCGGAGTTTACAGAACAACCCTGACGCCTGAGTTTGTTTCGAGTTGGGTCAGAAGTTGGTGCAACGAGAGTCGGACGCCAATTCGTGCGTCCAAACAAGAGAGCAATCGGGGAAGAGTTCACAAGCCTCCAGCGCTACATCTTAGAGCTTAGTTGTGCATGGCTAGCGTCTCAAGCGCATAGGTTGTGGGGTCTTCATACCGAACACCGTTCGCTAATCAGATCGACTATCAGAAGTAGTGCCAGAGGTAACAGCTGTGTATCCAGCTACGTAGGCTACCTAGTGTTGCTTAGTCTCTGGGCGGAGGAACCTACGTCTGTCATCGTCACAAAGACCAGGTGTTGTCATGCAGGTAAGTTGACCTTGCTGATGGAGTATCAACACTATCCACACCTGCAGGCTTTCAACACAACTACTTCAAAGTCAGTATGCACATCGAGTGCAACAACGACCTTAAAAAGCTCAATGTGTCTGTCCTGCCGAAAATCTCATGGCAGCTGAGTCTGCTTACTGGAGAATACCTTAATCACCTCTCTCATTCCACGAAGCCGCATATAATGATCAGCGGAAACAGCATCGATGGCAATGCCACCGACTAATACAACCGCCTTGCATCTGCTTGCATACATCATGCCGATCAGTGCTGCGACAACGAGCGACACTGTACCGATATGCTCGCGAGTGACCAGGATCGAGTTGTCCAAGCCATCTTCGCAGAGCACCGTCATTACTCTTTCGAGTTACTTGGTGGAGAAGGAATCTTGGGCGAAGACACAGTTGTTCAGCGTCTCATGAACAAGAGCGCATCAGGACTGTCAGCCCTGTGGGCTAACTCGAAACATGAGGCGGTGAGTTTGGGCACGGGTCCATCGTACAAGCTTTACATGTGGCAGCATGTTGCTTTGGAATCACCTGCGCGGTTGATGGCGCATGTCCATGCATCTGATAGACCTTAGCTTATCAGCTCTGCGGCTTAAGATGAAGCTGTTTTCAAGGTATCGAAGGACTCTATCTATACCTACTAAATGTCCACGGAGTCAAAGCCGCATATAGCACCCCACCACATTGATATGCAAAGCCTGAGCGGAAGTAGCACAAAAGAGTGATGACTAGGGCATAACAAAGGCCAGTCAAACTGTCCACTAGGCCTCCAAACAGGCACTGTGGGGTGTAGCATTAACAAGGAGCGTTGTCTCGCTTACTTAATTTATCTATCTAACCTACGAAAAAATGCACCATATTCGTCAAACACAAGTCAAGAGACCAATTGATCGGTTTCATCAGACATGTTGTGCTAATGCTCGCAAAATCCGTACGAGTGTTGTTGCCACGAAGTTTCAGATCTAATTTGATGAACACCTCTCTCATCCATCAATTTCAATCGGTGTTCTTTTGCCTCCTCCAAGCTCATCGGCAGGCTGTTCTTGGAGCTATGTTCCAGAATTATTCTCAGTGCTTCTTCTGGAAGCTTGCCCTCAACAGAAGATATGGGCATCTGAGCGCCATTTTCCTGAAGCAACCTGACAATCTCGGGAGGTAGGCTGGTTTTCTTGGGGGCATCTTCCACTGCCACATCATCCTTGCCAATCAAAGACTCGGCCCACCACGACAGCTGCTGAGGAGGTACATTGGCAGTGGATATGATACGTTTGTGGGGATCTACTAGCCATAGCGCAATGAATCGTCTGCGTCCAGGCTTGGTCGGGTCTACCAACTTAAAGGGAGAGACACGATGTTGACTTGTGATGATGAGCTGAGCTCCATTGAATCGTGTACAAAAAAACTTACAAGACATTTGGAAAGGCGAGCAGCCGTTTTTCTTTGGTTTGAACTGTTCCGTAGTTCTGGAGACACGCGCCTCCACCGCTACCAAATTCCGTACCGTAGATGGACTCCATCCAGTGATATGCGTCCTGACCAACAGAGAAACCCGTCTCTTCGTCATTCAGATATGCGGAGTTTGCATTCGGAAAGAAAGACTGCTTTCTGTTACATTATCGCTGTCGACGTAATAAAGAGCAGTCGCACATATGTTTTCATTTAGTTGACCTAGTCGGCTCTTTGTTAGATGGAGCAAGGAAGATATCACTTCGTCGGAAGACTAACCTTCCACGTGCCAGCTGCCGTGGGGAAAGTCCGGCTTTTCTGGAGTGAGCTCGACAGATGCCATCTTGACAATAACCTGCAGACCAGAATTGCGGAACTTGTCGAACAGCCGCTGACCCTCCGTTATCTCATAATTAACATCTTTGAAAGATGGAGACGGCAGGAGTGGCTTCCGCACGGCCATCCATTTAGACTCGGAGAGGTACTTCTGCCTTTCGCTTGCGTCCGTATATTCCTCTTCACCTTCCCAGCCATATTCCTCGAGGGTCTTTGCATCAACAACAGCATCGGCACAGAGTTCTGGATCGGATGGGTCCCAATTCAGACGATTCTCGTCACTGTGGTCGTGATCAGTGAGGCCGCAAAGCTACTACAGACTGCCAACTTACTCTGGGTCATCGGGCACACCGAACCTGCTACCGTTGCGGCCAGGGCCCGTCACCTCACGGAAATCGGCCGCCACCTTCAGAAACTGGTCCCACATCGGCAGTGAAGACTCGATCAGTCTCTCGATAGCCCTGTAGATCTCGGGATATTTGTTGGGATGAAGATTGTTGACATAGCTCGCGAAACGTACGGTGCCATCGTCTCGGAAAGTAACGTTTGAAGGTAGCCACTGGAAGTTGACCGACCAAAAGTCTGGTGGAACATATCCACCGACACCGTAGTTATGATGCTCAGAGCCTTGCGGAACCCATGGTTCCTCACCGACAAGAACCTCGCCTCTTCCTGACCACTCATCAATAGCTTCCTCTACCCCTACTACATCATCCTGAACACCTCTAGTGCGATTGTATACCAGTGGATACAAAGATGGGTGCACTAGATTTTGAACCCTGTCACCCGATTTCGGATGCCAATCAGGTGCATCGGCTTGATCAGCTCTCAGCGTCTCGAAAGACGAAAGAAGCGCCTCATGTAGGGAGACAGAAACTAGAGAATCAGACTTGACAACAACTCTGTGAGCGTCCAGGGTAGGGACCATGCCGCTCTTTTCGAAAAACTTGGCCTTGCTCCGTAGCTCCTGAATACACTAGGTCCTGTCAGTACCCATGCATACTGTACTGAGGCTTGCAGTCTTCAGACTCACACAGTCAAATGCATCTCCTGACATGATATTTTCAGGAACCTTCGCTTGTCCCTCAATTCTGTGCCAAGGCCCTGGGTCTTCGATGTCACAGGCTAATCGCCACTAATGCATGTTTGGCAGAGCCAGAGCTTCTTCTCGCCATTTTGAAACGATAAACTTATCATTGACTTTGATATGCCAATCTGGCTTGTCGGTGAGAGTGTCCATGACACTCATCATGGCGACTTCTCGTACGGGCAATGGAAGTGATAATGAATTGTAGCAGCTACCATGCGCGCCAATGGGATAGAATGGGAATTTGAAGGCGCTGGGGTTGTATTCACGGAGTGGTAACCCTAGACCTGGATACAGAGGCTTTGAGCACTCAGCCAGAGATGCTTTCTGCCGATGCGATGAGGTGGGAGATGAGGACCTCATGGTTCGTTGCGCGCGGCGGCCACTCAGTCCGGCGCTGAGAAATACAGGGACATGAGGGATGGCTCTCCATGTATATGTGCTGTGATATGTGAACATCGAGATGATGCATGGTAGGCAGTAGCCACGTCGTCGCCTGAATTTGAAAGGGGCGGGTTCGCTTATGGGCTAGCGTCAGGCGCTCGTAAGGCAGCTTAGCGCCGTCCCTGCAGGCAGCAGGACTAAAAACCGCAGCACGATCATTAGATTCCAGTGGTTATATCTTGATCAAACAAGGTGAAAGTCGTGGTTTTCTTCCGAATCGTCCTCCGACGTTGTCTTGTCATTTCAGCCGCAATCCAGGATGACCGCGGGTCGGAACTCCCGAGGTCTTATGAGTGGCTGAACATCTGTCCAGATGGAATGGCGCGAGACCTATTGAAACTCTGGTCGAAAGAGAAAAGTGCTTTATGTCGAAAATTAGCATTGGAGACGCTGTAACAAGGGGACCGTGCCGCTTGAGATGTCTCCGCTCCCATGGAGTCAAGGTCTAATCAGCGTACGTCAGGCTAGCGCACAAAAGAGCCACCTCTACTGAAAGCCCTCGGATCGATATGTGAAGCTCATTTTGGAAACGCGGATTCGTGAGGGCACGTTGTACGAAGATCAATATTTACCAAATATGAACGACGTACATGCTTCGGGACCCGAGCGACGCGATAACCCATGAACCCTCGGCAAGTGGAGAACACCAACGTGGACTTCAAGCACCGCACATTACAAAGTTGCTTCGGATATAGCAGACATAGTTCGGTGTTATTTCTGGATCCGATTCTGGATCCGATCCTGGATCGAACTACTTCTGAGATTTAAGCATTGACAGGACCCACTCGGATGAGATGGATCGACAAGTGCCGCACAGGGCTGAAGGTTCTACCCCAGCCCGACTTGAACCTCACCCAATCAGGTTATATTTATGTCTGTGAAACATTTTGGAATAGCTTTGTGGGGTCTTGGGTAGATCGTACAACAACTGTCTCGATATCGTACCATGTGCCAGCGTCCAAAGGCACTGCATTGCTGAGCTTCAGCAACATCGAATCGCAATGGCTTTCCTATCTATTCCAGTCGTGGCTCTGTTGACTGCAACTCTCACCATACTTGTTCTGCGATTCCATCAATGGCTGGACGATAAAGGAAAGCTGCCGCTACCCCCCAAGCCAAAAGGCGTACCGCTTTTAGGCAATGCATTGGATGTCATCAGATCCACGACAGAAGGCTCTCAACATCTTCTCTTCGAACGATACGCCCGCAAGCACGGCGAAATCGTCCGTGTTAAGGCTGGGCCATTCACCCAGTATTTCATCAACAGTGACAAAGCTGTGAAGGCCATTTTCGACAAAGCCTCTGTTTCTACCTCAGAGCGCCCGCGCTGGATCGTCAGCAATGAGCAAATCTGCGATCAGAAGAATGTCTTGCTGTTAAACTGCAGCCATCCACGGTGGAAACAACAGAGAAAGGTCATCCTGCAAGGCATGACTAGCGTCTCACGTGCTGACGCTGGTGTCGAATATCTGCACTTCGAGACGGCGAAATTCCTAAAGCAAGTTGCCAACGATGACGTACTAGCTAGGAATAGCGTGGGCTTATTCAATGAGATTGGTCGGTACACGTACAGCGCGTTTGCAAGCCAGACATTCGGTATGGACATTGCAGACGAAAAAGATCCGGCAATCGAATATATCTTCCGCAGTGGCCTCGAGCAAATTCTCGGAACTCTGCCAGGCTCACATCTTTTCGACATACTGCCCATCCTCGATAAGTTACCTCTGTTTCTTAAGCCATGGGAAAGGAGGGCGCGAGCCCTTTTCCAGGACAACAAGCATTGGTGCGACGAGCGAATGCGGAGAGTTGAGAAGGCGATCGACTCAGGAACGGTGAATGACTCATTTCTAGCGCGAGTGCTGCAAGATGAGAAAGGCATGGGTTTTGAACACCGTTCGGAAGCTGCATATCTGGCTCTCATGCTGATCATTGGTGCCGCTGACACATCGAAGATGTCATCTTGGTCATTCCTCGAAGCAATGATGCGGTTCCCTGATATCCAAACCAAAACACTTGCCGAGATTGAAAGTGTCGTTGGAATAGCAGACCGTTTGCCATTATACGAAGACCTGGAGTCAATCCCATACGTTCGATGCCTGATGAAGGAACTCTGGCGTTGGCGTCCGCCCGTAGCACTCGGCCACCCTCACACAATCACCAAGGAACTGACATACAACGGTATGCGGCTCCCCGTTGGATCTCGCATCCAGCTTAATGCTTACGCCATTGGTCATGATCCAAATCGACACGCCGACCCTGAGCGCTTTTGGCCTGAACGATACGAAGGCGACCAGACGAACAGCGAGCAAAGTAAGAACTCCGCCAATGTCAAAGACCGCGACCACTTTGCATTTGGGTCTGGAAGACGGATCTGCCCCGGCTACCACGTCGCTGAGCGCTCCCTTGCAATTGCAATCATGCGTTTGGTTTGGGCTTTCGAGATTGTACCAGCATCCAATGCTAAGCTCCCACTCGACCCAAGGGACTACCGCGGAGATATGCCTGGTAATCCTGGGGAACATATGCCTGTCATGTTCAAGATTCGTAGCGAAGCGAAGAGTAGAGTCATTAATGACGAATATGCAAGGGCCGAAGCTGCTCATCCAGCGATGGAACCTTTGACACACGATGGATGGTCATGGAAGTTCTAGAAGAAGCTTGTGAGCTATCTGGGAGGATGCAGGGCTTGTATTGATGAAGATGTTGATGATCGAGATGAAAAATGAGAGGTGCGCCTTCGAAAGGCATATTATACATTATAAATTATATTTAAAGGTTGATCACAATATACCAGTGACAGCGATCTGACCGCAGTTGCCATTGCCCACAATATACCCATTGGCACCGGTGTTGATAGCCTGAGAGCTGACGACGAATGGCGGGGGGTTGGCACTGCAGTTGGCACCAGACGTGATCAAGTAACAAGAGCCCCCGGAGAACCATGCGAAAGACGAGCAGGCTGAGTTGAGCGCACAGTTTTGACAGCAGAGCTCGGCAGATGACACGCCAGCGACAGTCTGAATGCTCGAAAACCCATAAAAGGAGGCGAACGACTTGACACCGGCGCGCGATTTGATGTTATTGTCCTGGCATTGAGGGAAATATGTGGCAGGCGTTGCTGCTGCAATGATGGTAGAGCTTGTCTCGGTTGCGACTGTAGTGACAGAGATCGTATTGGTTGCGAAAGCAGTGGTGAAAACAGTCTCGGTCACTGTGCTGCTGGCCGGCGTCTGCAAGACCGTCGAGGTAAATACAAGAGTAGTAGTGGTCGAGATAGTCGAGGTGCGCGCAGCAACAGTTTTAGTCTTCGTCACGACAGACTTGATAACGTTTACTACCTGTTTCTGAACGACACAATTGACTGATGCCGGGTAGAGCTTGGGTCCGTTCTGGGGGTTTCTGGTGTCGGCGCCGAGGGAGCAGGTGGGTGCGCCACGGGCCACCATAGGGCGGTTGGGTGTGAATGCAAGCGGGACATCGCGGCGAGAAGAACTCCCAGCAGCGGCGATGTAAGCAGCAGAACTAGCAAGAGGGAGGAAGTTGGCGCTCGTGCTGTAGGTGACAGTGGCAGTCGTAGTGGATGTGGTAGTCAGGGTCGTTGTTGATGACACGGTTGCTGTGATATCCACAGTACCTGTTGACGTCTGCGTAAGGGTCGAGGAGAAGATGTCTGTATCTTGGCTGGCCGTAAAAGTGGCGATACTCGACGTCGTGATCACAGCGGTTGTGGTAGGCGTGCTCGTAACAGTAACGCGGCTCGTGACCTTGACAGGGATGTTGACCGTGACTCTGCAGAATGGTAAGCATGATATAGAAACGTTCGGAACGCCTGGCTAACGTCTTAGTGCTGTAAGTCGTCTTGACTTCTCTACCTCTGGTAGACGCCAGTTTAGTTTGGCAAACTGCCTTGTCAAACTGCAGAGCAGCAACAGGCTGCAATGCTAATAGTAAAGAGGCGAAAGTGAGAGTGAACTTCATTTTGAATATAGAGACGAGTCAGAGACCAAAAAGAGTGAGAGCTGCCCTTGAACGAGAGATGGTGAGGGACTGAATAGGACTACAGCTGGCCTGTGGTTTTCAATGCAGAGGTGTACCCCTACTTATGCGTTTCGTTGGGGGGTTGATATGAGCAGAAGTCGCTGGAGCAACAGAACGTATATCGGCCCAACCGAGAAACGACTCAGTCAAACAGTCCGTGTGATATTCACACTTCGCTAAGGTTCAGCAGATTTGGACTGTTTGCGGACAGCATACTGCTTCCCGCATCGAGCAGCCAGGCGGACTGTGGGGGAAATTGGCATCTTGTGGTCCGTCCGTAGTCCAGATCACCGGTTGGGCCTGCGTAGCGCCAGGGGACCTAGAGATCAGAGCTCCTGTCCTGGTTGTGGCTGACAGACCAGAGCTGAAAGAAAGCACGATAATGCCTGACACCGTTGACAGCTTGTCGCAATCGACACCGCAAGCAAGTGTTCGAGCAACCGTCTCCAGATGGACGTACGTCAGGAACAAGCGCACAATGGCGCCAGTGTTTTGTTTCAAGAATATGCTGTACCGTGCAAGCTGCGTGTCGTGCGGGATGGTCTCATCCGTAACCTCGACGACTACTGTGTAGGCGTGAGTAGGACGGAGGAAGATCCACAACTCCTGACTACGACGCGGGCGTTGTAAAAGTCGATGGTCGAAAAAGTAGCGCACACGCGGCCTACGCGTCCGACAATCGGATCACGCAGGTACATTCCAGACAGAAGCGATGGAGACAGGTACACGGACACCTGCACTTGTTGACAGCGCTGCGAAGAGTGCCCCTGGATGAGTGCCCATGCATGACCTAAGCTAAAGGCGACGCCGAGCCGCGTGGTCCCGCTTCTTCGTAGCCAGGAACATCTCGACGACTAGCTCAATCGATTAGATCATGTCGAGGTGCTTGCGCATGCGTCAATATTGCAGTCCCTGCGGGTTGCCAGTAACTCCAGATCGCCAGCCTCAGAGACGCTGTACACAAGCTGAGCGTTGCTCGAGACAGTCAAAATGACTACGAGCAGCGGAACCGCACAAGGACGTCATGATCAGGTCGTGATGACATGTTAGAAGACTGTAAAGGGGGGCCAAGGGGATCTGGAGATCGAAGGCTCGTAAAGCGGGTGTGGCGGGATGTGGCCCATGCGTCGGCGCGGATTTCGCCCAGACAAATACCACACGCATAATTGGTGCCTACCTAGGTATGTTCCATATAAAAGAGTCTTCGCGATGCTGCGAGAGCGACTGACATCGGAAATTCCGATGAGGGGATTCACATCTTTATCCAGCTGTAATATAAGTATCCTGACTTCCTGATCGATTGCCCCAATGGCAATGGGAGGCTGAGCTGTTCGTGGCGCAGACGACCGTCAGGCCCGCCGCGGCGCTTCCCAAGGTCAGCTTGTAGTCAGCGCAAATTCCGCGCCAACACAAAGCAACCGCGCTCATCAGCGCAGCGATGAACCACTAGGATGCTTATCTCCTCTTCCGTGAAAGCATTGGAGACGCAAGGTCGGCGCCTCAACCTCCAGCAACAGCTTCCCAACACCCACCCTAGGCATGACCGCGCTTCGCTCCGCCATGGAGCCTAGAATCAAGCTCCTTGAAGCAGATGTGGCCTTACTCACGACGTGTGATATAAGCCAGCAAGTCAGACATCTCGAAAACACCCTTTATACTCGGGGCGAGAAGGAATCCAACTTCCTTGTCCCGCTGATGGAGTACACGCCACTGAACGATGAGCAAGCGGAAGTTCGTTTGCTTAGACTGCACCCTACAAGCTATGTTTCTCAGCACGTCCGGTGCGACCTCGAATTTCATTCTTTGTCGCTAATGCCACCATTCATCGCTATCCAGAATGCTAGAGGGTACCGGAACATTGAAGAAGCCATCGAGGTAGTGCATGCCAACACCCGTCATGCGCTGGTCATCTCAGCTGCTCTGGAGCGATTCCTGCGCTATCTACGAACTAGGATCGAGAAGCCGACATATCTCTGGGTACGCTATGCCTGCGTTCTCGAATTCAATCTACAGGAACAGCAGACATACTGGACACGAGAATTCAGCGACAGAATGTACGCAGCTGCATCTTTGACTTTCAGCATGCATGAAATCAACAACCGTCTTGTCGAGAACGGCTACTTTGAGAAATGCATCATTTCGAAATACCGCAATTGGAGGAAAGAATGGTACGGGTGTCAAGAAGAGATGGTCTTGCCGCGAGTCTGTACAGTCCGCTTGGGAACACGACCAGACAATGAATCCCCGACAATGCAGTATCGGTATATGCCTTTGGATATGGTAGCAGATGAGATCCGAATTGTTTGTGTGATGCCTGCTGATGACGAGGCGGCTCCGATTGTCTTGCACGTCGCACATTGTCCGATCAAATGCGAGGTCACCTACATCGCCTTATCATGTATGTCACAAGAACTCATTTTGATCTTACAAACTGACCGAGCCCTACCAGATCGATGGGGAACAGATGAAGTATCGGAGTGCGTAGTAATTAACGGCCAATTGAAGCCAATTCGCAGGAACCTTGCAGATGCCATCCGGAGCCTCAGAACGAAGCAGAACATCGTACCCTTGTGGATAGATGCAATTTCAATTAATCAAGAGGATGCAACTGAGCGCACTAGGCAAGTCCGACGCATGGGAGAGATCTATAACAATGCAATGTCAGTGTACAGCTGGGCAGGGCCCAAAACAGACGACACCGACGACGCTATCGCATTGAATTTAGAACTGGAGAAACACCCCATGGTTCGATTTGATGATCTTGGTAACTTTGACTTAAGCATCAATCCAAGTCGACTGCCTCGTATGTGTGCAGCTCTGTACAAGCTTTTGACCAGACAATACTTCCGAAGGACTTGGATTCTGCAGGTAAGTTTGCACCCGATTGCCTCTAGACATTGCTAATAGTTTCAGGAGATAGCAATGGCATCAAGTCCCATTGTCATGTTTGGAACAGGCCGAGCAGTCACCTTCGACACGCTGGATAAGGCGGCTTATCATCTGCAGGACATGCTGACACGCGATCCTGCGTTGATCAATCAAATTGTGGAGTTCGATACGACATTGTTGGGGATTGATCAAAGCGCTTTGGCATACACACGCAAAATCTTCTACTTCCGATATCTGGTCAGCGGCGGTTTGGGTGGCGGGAGCATGCTTGGACTATTCTATCAGATCCGAGCATCTTCTCCCGGTTTTCTAGACGCTATGGTGCTTGGCAGAGATTTCGAGTGCACGGATCCGAGAGATCGCATCTACGGTCTGTGGAATCTTGCCCAAGACAAGAGCGGCTTGGATCTAAGTCCAGGTTACAGCAAGTCTTATGATCAGGTCTATGTCGGCTTTGTGAAGGCTTGGTCTTTGCAACATAAATCGCTGGACGTCATAGGTGCGGTGGAAGCCACGTTCGAGAGTCGGCCTTTCTATCAAAATGCCCCCTCCTGGTGTCCAGATTGGAACGTCCCGGCTATAGCAGGCTCTCTGATACGAAAAGATTACCTACCAGCGCGCTTTATGTCTGCGATGCAGGATCAGAGTGGCAAGCTGTACGCAGTGGATGGCAATATGGACCACGCGGCTTTTAACAGTCCACTGTTCTCATTCCAAGGAGATGCCCTCCATTGTACGGGTCTTATCATCGATCGAATTCACGGCATGCTCGGCGATGCTCCAGACATACCAGCAGGCTCAGGTCCGAAATCCACCTGGCGTTTCCACTACTGGACAGACCAATTGGAGCAGATGTATCGCACAAACCACTCGGATGTCTATGAGGATCCAGGTCGAGCAATATGCGCCATGATGCACGGTGATAGTATAAAAGCCTGGCCTCCTGTCACCGACAGCGGATATGGCCCAGGTCAGTACCTTGAGAATGAGCGCTATGTTTGCATTCCCGCAGCGTCTCGTCATGTCTTACCACATGTACAGTCTTATGACCGCTCCGAAGCAATGAGCGTAGTCAATACTGTCCTGCGAGGCCGCCGCCCATTCGTCACAGATGACAGCTACATGGGTCTCGGACCTGCGTATATTGCTGAGGACATGGATGGAAGTTTGCAGACACGGAAAACTGCTGGTTGGCAAGTCGCCATCCTGGCTGGCTGTTCAGTACCTCTACTTTTGCGCGAAAGAGGCGATGAGACCTATGAGCTTGCTGGGACATGTTTTGTGCAAGGGTGGATGGATGGCGAGTGGATCGAGACAATGATGGGCGCAGCTGACCCTGTAGAGTTTTGGACGGGTATGCGACACGGCGCACAGCTTATCATCACATAGGACTGCAAATTTGTCGGCTACGTGGAAACACTTGCTACGTCGCAAATAGCTACAGCCCCACTCTACGCATAGAAAGCGACGCTGTACTATGCTATCGCTCAAGGACACCATTCGCACCAAAACAGATCCAGGCATATTTCCGACACAATGTAAGGTTCTAGATGCCCAAAATGTCATTAAGGGTCCTAAGAAGAAGTGCCAGAGTCAGATTTCACGATATGGGTTGCGACAATTGCGTTCAGCGATATTCAAGTCCTATATTTGCTGCATAGCGATCGCGGGAACGCTCTCATTCGCATCAGAATCAAATCGATCTCATAGACCAACCTGAGCCAGCGGTATGCTGCTGCGAGTGTTCTACAGATGCGGAATGACGCTCCCACAAGTGTCAATATCTCACTTGACGCACAGTGTCTCGCGTGAAGCTGCTTGAGGGTACAAGGGCAACCCTACCTCATGACGCTGTCCATAGAGATATGCAGCTACCTCATTAAAGTCCAACAGACCTAACATCTCCAACCTGCCAATAAAAATATTATACTAGACTATACGAAGCTAGGTAAAGCAATGTTAGCAGAGGCTGCTGCGCTGCGACTCACTAGGAACGACGTGAAATTCTCCATGTTCTTTCTCGAAACTTTGCCATTGCCATAGAGATCATCCTTGGTGCCGGCCTCTAAGCCGCCATTTCCCTGCTAGGCGCCTGACTCCACGATGGCATGGATATCTTTCAGTACACCCCACAGTCTTTCTGAATTCGAGGAAATAATAAAGGCGAATATAACAAAAGTGAGGCGCGCATATCACCCACGCTCTCAGCTTGCACATCAGGCCCGTCGAGCAAGGGGTGGCCGAGTTTCTGCACCAAATGTGTATGATATCTAAGTCTGGCCGGTCCTTGGATCGGATAGCTTCTGACATGTGCGTGATATGCACGCATGGTCTTGCAACAGAAACACTGGCTGAAGTCTACCCATATGCAGGCGCCGAGCGCTGTCAGCCGTGGAAATGGGCGCGTTGCGCGACCTGTGTATCCGAGCTCTTGATCCTCGAAACATAGCAATTCACGGGGGCTTGTTGACAGCTCGCCATCCAGAGGGCTGCGGCTTAATTTGACAATTCGCAACGAGACCTAGCAGGAGCCCTTTACCCTGCTCTATCTGAGGAAGTGCTGCAACCCATAGAGGGTCTTCTAGAAGGCTTGGAGCGATAGGTGGATTTGGCCTCACAAGAGACAACAATACTCATCACCAATGATCAGCCGGTCTGTGTCTATTACGCTGGCTCTGAGTCGGGTGACCCTGTAGCCCAGCTCGTTAGGCTGTTTGGGATCACTCGTTGTTCTCTGTTGCGTCCAGTTGATGAAGGAAAGCAAAAGACGATATGCCTTTATAGTTCAGTGGCCATCATCGCGGCAGTCCCTTCTTTGAAAGCGAGCATTGGATACGACTCCAACCAAGCAAGAGGCCGAACAACATGATCGGGGACGAGCACAACAGAGGAACTGCCATAATTTCAGAGAACAATATGTGGAGCAACCTCGAAATATACGGGATTCGCGAATTCATCATCGTCTAGGCATGATAAAGACTATGTCTTGATCATACCCTCTGATATTGGGCAGACTGTTTCCCCAACACTAGCAACCGTACAACACCTAGCACCGCTCTACACTGAACCAGGGACCCTTTTTACATTGAGTGATTGGTAGCACCTGCAAGCGAGGGATACCGAACAGGCCTACCCTCATGCGTCTTGTTGCAGCGCGCGAACTCTGGCTTCCGCGTGGTCATCCTCGCCAGTCTTGCCTCTCGCGAGCCAGACTTGCCCACCGTACACGCCAGCTAACAGAAGTGAAATCGCAGCGAGCGGGATTACCATGTAACGTGCATGTCGAAACTGCAAGCAGGCCTTGTCAAGGATTGCTTCGTTCGCGATGCCCCTCGCAGAGTCGTTGGGTGGCCATATCTCGTCCGCGAAGCGCAGGGCATTGCATGCAGCGTTCTCGATAGAGCATGTATAGTGGTGGCCTGCATACGCTGATGGCTCGAACCAACACGTGCTTTTCTTGATGCTCACTTCAGCTACGGCAGACCAGACCGAACAGATGATGGCTATGATGCATGTTAAAACGGCACTGCCGAGCAGCGATGTACGAAGCAATGGAGCAGCAGGGCGCTATATCTTGTGTTAATAATGGACTTGGCATCAAGCGGTGCAGCCGTACGTTGAATGATAGCCCGAAGGCAAAAGATCCAAAAAGCCCAACGGCGAGCGCGAAAGCCGCTGCTAAGTACGTCTTAATCTCAGATGAGCGGTTGTAGTGGATGAATATATTCCATCCGTTTTCTGGTTCCCCCAACCTGATCACCGGTCAGTTCGAGTTGTGTTGTAAGTCGAAGCTAAGTGTATACCAGTGTGAAGGCCCCCACCCATAAGATCCTGCAGGAAATCTGTCCGTGAAGACGTCGTAGGCGTCACTTGCGAGGTATATAGCGGCAATAGAGATCCCGACCAGTGCACTGGAGCAGATGAAAGCCGACGTGTTGATCACGATATTGACTTTTGAGTTGGCCATGACGTTGATAGAGGGAAGATCTGGTACAGGCGTCCACGCCGGACGACGCCTTATATCAGCGATCAGGTAACCGCCCTTGAGTGCGCCTCGTATAGGGAGGATCAATCGTGTGTTTTTCCGACCAATCGCTTCGCTATTCGAAACACACAAGCCTTGCCGAGCCGGCCACACGTACATACTACGAACCAACTCACACAGTACCTAGGTAGGTACATATCAACAATCGAAGCTGCAGATGCGCAATATTGTTTCTCCATCTAATTCATACACACTAGCCCTGGCGAGAGCATGAAGATACGGTAGTTGCCCTCAGTCCACGCCATTGCTCTGCCCCGATGATGCATGCTCAAGTCGGGATCAGGATGCAGAATGAAAGATGCACTACATTATTTGTAAATCGTGCAATTAGAACGAATGGTTGTCAGGGCGGGACACTAAATGTGTGCGGAGTCTGCCTTGCGGTCGCCGCAACGACTGGATGGCGCGCCTGACTTGGCACGCAAACCCACACAGCGGACACCTTATTGACGACTAGAGACTGCTTTGAGAGGTTGATCACACTTGTAAATCGTGATTATGTCACAAAAAGTGACCAGAAACTTAGCTCAGGCTCGCTGCATGTTCTGGTCGCTGATACATGCAACAGTACCTAGGTATCGCCCACGGGCATGTCATTCTCCTGAGGCTGTGCACAAACGGCTTACGCGCCATACCTCTTCTGTGTCAACACCATCGATATCTGTGCGCCTTGCCAGCTGCAAGGATGAGTACTGCATTGTAAAGGATTCAATTCTGTCCCAATAATGCGGTCGGAGAGCTTCCTAGTACGCAATCCCAGTTGCTTCATCTTATTACGTTCGTACTCTTGCCCTCAGCCACATTGTCCACGACACTCGAACCAACACCCTCCAGATTTTCTTCGACAATCGATCCTTTCAGTTTGGATATAGGCTGGTCGGATCTCACGTCAGTCTTGCAGGTAGTCATCGTCCGGCATACACTCTCCTTCTGCCAATTCCCCAGACCTGTGCGATGAGACACTCGCTCCTCCTCAGCGCTTTGCTGCTGCCCGTTATGCCTGTCGCTTCACCGACTCCCACAGCGTCTCCCGTGATTCGAACTCCAGCTGCCGTAACAGCTCCGCCCTTTTTGGGCGTTCGGTTTTCTCGCCGCGATTTTAGTTTGCAAGCAAGCATTCCGCCTCTCTCACTGGACATTCCTTCAATTTCAATCGCAAAGCCATCCATAGCATCGTTCTCTCTTAACCTCCCACCACAGACATGCACTCCCGGCTTCAGTGCGTACGCGACTCCCGGCCTTGACGGCTCTGTCCCCGCTAATGCATGCAACGCACTATGGGCATACTTCCCGAACTTTGCCGCAGCAATAACGTTCTCGGTCTTGTTTGGTAATCTCACAATCGCACATTTGTGTCAAGCGATCGCGTATCGCAACAGCTTCTGCTGGGTCATTGTCATGGCCTCTCTTTGGGAGACTGGTGCCTACGGGTTCCGCGCTCTTGGCTCAAAGGACCAGCAGTCTTCCAACATTGCACTTATAGCTCAGATCCTAGTCTTAGTGGCACCCATATGTAAGTATGCTGCAGAAAGAAACACATGCCATAGGTACGCAGTCGTGCTGACTTCTTGGCAGGGGTCAATGCCTTCGCATACATGGTATTCGCACGCATCGTTCACTTCTACGCGCCCACTCGCAAGGTCTGGATCTTCTCGCCTTCTAGCCTCGCTTTCGTTTTCGTCACCCTTGATGTCGTTGCTTTCGTAACCCAACTCATCGGAGGCGGCATGGCCGGTCCAGGCAACGACACAGAATCGCAAAGAAAGGGCTTGAACATATACATGGGCGGCATTGGCATGCAGGAAGGGTTCATTGTGCTGTTCCTTGGCTTAGCCATCAAGTTTCACTGCAACCAGCTTCGCGCAGAAAGATTTGGATGCCTCAACACTGCAAAGACTAGAGGCTGGAGATGGTTGGTCTGTACGCTGTACGCGTGTCTGTTGGCTATCACCGTCCGCATCATTTACCGCCTCGCTGAGTTCTCGGCGGGTCTTGGGGCAAGCAACCCTCTCCCGAGCAATGAACTTCTGCTGTATGTACTGGAGTCAACACCGATGTTGTTGGCGATACTCGTGTGGGCTGCAGTCCACCCCGGTCGCTTCATCCGTGGGACGGACGCCAAGATGCCACGTTCATGGCTCTCTCGCCATCTCTGCTGCTGCTGTCACAGACGTCGCTGTGATGACTGCAGAGGCAAGTTCGGTCATAAGGGACCTCATGACCAACGGTTGATTGATGATCCTGAGCTAAAATCTGACCGAGAGCTCCACAGCCTTTCGAAAGATCGCAGAGGTCGAAATTGCGGTAGTCCCAGTGGAGATTCCTAATGTTGCACCGTCTCGCAGTCATTCTTTGGCTCGTCACCCGATATGATGCGCATGGGTGAGTGGCTTGATGGACGGCCATTTATTGTCCTCCGCGCGGACTGCTTTTCTCACCTTTACTAGTGCTATATCATAAGGGGCTATGTAGTTAGCCTATGTCAGCCATTAGAGTCCAGTTTTTAGGTTCCGTTGCTTTATGGCCTAAACATAGGAGAGTCCGCTCTATCGTTTATCTACTTTATCCCGTCTCATACCGTTCTCTGACAAGTTGTATACATTCGCACATCTCCAGCCGTCACGCCAAGGGGCACCCAACTCACCTTTTGTCCCTAGGTATCTTTGCAGTTTACAGCTCCAAGAACGATCGCACTCATAATGCTGTGAACCAGGTGTAACACTCTTTAGCGTTAATGCGCCACTTTATATAGTAGGTTAACAATGCGCTAGGTAGAGTAGGGTATACTAGGCGCTAGGCAGCGCTAGAGCGTTCCTTCCTAACGTCGAAAACGGCTTAGCGCGCGCTAGCTGCTAGCGCAGCCTAACTACCGTATGACCGAGACCACGCTAGAACGCGACGCGCACCTACCACCCTCGCTGATCTGCATGACACACTGCGACATGGACAGCTTAACTCCACCTCGGCCGCAGGGTCTCACCTACTCCACTTTACGCATCAATGACCATACACTTAATGAACATTTGACACCGGCTTTATCGGCCTTTCCTTATCGCCGGGCTTGCGCGCTCAGTCCACAAAGTCTTGGAGATCTGGACGGCCTTCTGATCAAGATTCTCGACGATATCTTGCTTTGAGTTGACCTGCGCACCTTGTCTGAACTCTGAAATGTCAATCACCGGGCGTCTGAGCTGGTTGATTCTCTCCCTTAGTTCAAAACTATCATGGCACATGTGCCTAACATTATAGGTGGGATACTCTAGATCGGGACTAGCAGATGGGTCACTGTCAGGATAGCTTACTTAAAACTGAGTGCACTAGAGTGCGATTATTGCCGCGATTTTAGCGGATACCTTGACCTTATGACGTGCCGACGCGTTTGCTTCTTGTGTCTGACGTAATTGAAGAATGTCTTCCTCTACAGATCTAAGCCGCGAAATAAGAGTTCTACCTAGACAAAGAGCTTATAAGGAAACTGCCTACGATGTAGGTGACACCTAGCATCTATTTACTAAACGAGAAATCTGCTCCCTAAGGTGTGCTAGTTGATTACGAGTTTGCCTCTTACGCTGGTATGGAGCTTAAGCAATCGACTAGCAGTGCGCAGGAGTATACCTTAAATGCTGTTACGCACACTCTCCAGACCTCCAACACTGTGACAGCAACACAGTATCAGCCGACCTAAATCACGCCCCGCACAGGGGTATATCGAACTCCACAAATTAATGCGCGATCAGGGAATCCACTACGGTTCGTTGCAGTAGTCCAAATCCCATAATACAATAAGCAATTAAGAGAGGTAGACTAGGGTTTCTATTGCGTTAGCTGCAAAAAATCTAGTTGTGCACCCCTTTACTACAGGCGACGATTTTAGGCAGCCTTATTTAACGATCATGTAAAACAATGCGGGGCTATTCAAAACGGCAAGCATGTGTGAGCTTAGAATTTGAACTCAAATTCTACTCCACTGGGTTGGGCAATCGTGATACTATTGGCTCCTAACTCGTGGCACATTTTTGGAGGGAACCAACAATCGGTCTCGAGCTCACGGACGCATATGACATTTGCCTGGCTTTACCATGTGCGTCCTACACATATGGCTTGAGTCTTCAAGTTAAATCAAAGTAACCGGTGTACATTTAACATTGGAACCTATACTTGATTCACACTGACGGAACTCTTCCCACCTCTTGCAACCGCAGGTAGAGCATCTTGAGCCGCGCAGCTAGCGGGGTGCTCCGGTAATGCAGCTGGGTTCGGTGTTGATCTTGCCCAGGTGGTCTCGGTCTCGGTCTCGGGCGAAGACGCGTTGTTGCGGGGCGCATCTGGGGAAGCGGGACGGGCCGTTGCCGCCGCCTTATGGGTTATTTTCGAAATGATGGTCTGCTCATGTGAGAGTAGTTGCCACGAATATATTGTATACTGCCGCTGTATTTTATATACTGCAGGCGTATATTATAGTCTATATACGAAGATTAAAACCCTCTAATATCTACTCTCTCTGCGTACAGCAGCATAGTAGAAAGACTTATAAAATCTATACTAGTAAGGTCTATATAATATATTGTATCTCTCTTATACCTTTATCCATATCTTGGCGTCTCTATGTTGTGTGTAAGCATGCATAGCAATAATATTCTACGTCACCTGACCAGACCATCGTTTCAAAAACAATCATAATGCGGAACACAAGAAAGTCAAAGAACAACCACCCAAGGCTTTCCACAACAGCTCTACAGTATGACCTCGACTATCGGATCATTGTAAGACTTCCTTCCTCGGACGAAGTACCAGACGACCGCGAATAGCACCGTCCCACCAAAAGTGACTGAGCTGAAGTTCATAGACTTTGCATCCACGTGAACCGAGCCCGGCCAGAAAGAGAAGAACCAAAGTACGAACAGATAGCTGCAAGCAAACAAGTTGTTTGCCGTGCCAAACGTGCCAGGCACCTTCCACGGGCCCCATTGTAAGGACTCCGGGCCGACCATTGCAGCGCGCGAATTGTACGAGTTTATGCCTTGGAAGCGTCGCCAGAGAAGGAGGGAGCAGACAATGAAGTACGAAGCGTAAAGCCCGCCGATGCTGAGATTAACAATGTTGGCGAATGCAACAGACGATCCGAGATTGATGAACGATAGGAGCACCGAGATGATGGCGGTGATGACAATGGTGTTGACGGGAATTCGAGTCCGGGGGTGGAGCTTCGGACGTTGGTCAGCCTCGCGAAATCGGTCTTGACGCAGCACGTACCTTGGTGGCCTGATCCGAGTATGGCACAGCCTTATCTCTCGCAAAAGACCACAATTGCCGAGATGTTGCGGCCATAAGACCCACGAGACAGCAAACACCCAAAACCCACATGATCATGGCCATAGTCACTGCACCCCCGGGCGACCCAGTACCTTTCAGAAACACGTACAGATACGCGTAACCCAGCGTTGCAGACTGCTCAACCACCTCGGCCAGGTCACCGAGACAGAAGAGGTATGCGATCAACATCGCCAGGCCCAGTGCATCATTCAGCAACACGCTGATTTGATTTTGTCTCCAACTCCGGCGACAGACCTGCGGCTTGTTCTCCAGATCACTCTTACTCGTGGAAAGAACGATGCTTAAATGAGCCAAGCTAGGGTAGTCGTAAGACTCGTAACCGCCCAAGTGGCGGATTGGTATTGCAAGGCCGGCTTTGCAGCACGATAATTAGCGAGGCATCTCTGCGGCAAAGACGAAGCTGGTGGTCCTATGCTGACCTACGGACCAGTTATGTTCACAATCAACACAATGTCCGATGCCCTTCCCGCGTTGCCGACCCACAGCAGTGGTTCACGACAGCGGCGGGAGTATCAAGCTCTCTGGAATTAAGCCGAAGTACATCCTATTGCAACTCCGCGCATATAGGAGGTGAGCTCTGTTACGTGGACCTACGGTACTTAGCCTTATTTGCTCCGCGCGGGTAAACATTCAGATATTGCGAAGTGTTCATCTCTATGCTAACTCATCGCGTTCCCATGGACACTGGCAAGCGGCCTGCGTTCGATGATGACCATGCTGCGCCGCTCATACAGATCCTTACCTGGCTGTTTCTTTCATTTTCATCTTTGTCTATCCTTGCGCATTTTGCAACCAAGAAGGCAATGTCCAGACCTACGACGAAAGGCGACTTGATCTTGCTGGCTGCACTGGTGAGTGCAAGTTCAAGGTGGCATGAAGAGATGACTGAACGTTAAAATGCAGTTTCTAAGCGCAGGGCAAGCCGTTGCCTTCCTCAGTCCCGCTGGTCAGGCAATCGGTAACACTCAAGCAGAGGTGTCGGATGCAACGATTATGCAGGCCTGGAAGGTTATTGGAACGCTCATAACTCATAACCACGATCACTGAATGATACAGGCGTTATACAGTGGCGAGATTCTCTCCGTACTTACGCTCGTCGCCGCGAAAGGCTTCTTGCTCGTTCCTTTTACAACAGTCACACCTGTAGAAATGCATCGGAGAATGATGCATGCTACATGTGCATTTACGGTGGCATGGGGGCTCAGCACAGTCTTACTCATCGCCTTCCAATGCCCATCGCCACAACGCTGGGACATTACCAATCCAGGGTGCTCAGACCTTGTAGGAGGCTCAATTCAATCATCTCGATGTTCTTTTCTGACGACGTCCAGCGCGCTATCCGGTCGTACAACGCATCGATGAATATCATCACTGATCTTGCACTCGCTACAATAACCACGCTGATGGTTTTGCCACTACAAATGACATCGGATAGACGCACCACGCTTCTGCTGGGGTTTTGGTGTCGGATCATGTGAGCAGACATTTCACAGCCATTGTGAAGTTACTGAAGTGTCGTACAGCGTAGTTATAGCCTCCGCCGTACAGATCTATTACATGCAAGCCCTCACCTCGTGTACGGATCTACTCAACTCCATCTGGCGTGTCGTCATCTGCGGACAGGTAGTTCAAGTCACCAGCATTATGACAGCTATTGTCCCGTTCCTCAAACCTTTTCTTACAAGCCTTGAGTCAGGTTTTCTCGGTGCGAATACTGCTTCTCTTACGGCAAGATCTGAAAATGGAACTGGAAAGACTGGGCATTTTCTGAGTTACGTGAGGCTCGGAAGTTCACGAAGTCCCAGTCTACTTCAGAGGCATGACAAGCAAGGGGATATCTGGGTTAAGATGGACTATATTGTGCAGAGAGAGTCAACGCTAGGGGTCTCTCAATGAGAGGAAGCAGAGAATTCAGTTGGTCAGTCTTGAGGAGCCTGCGACTCCAAATTGTGTCCTCTATGTATCTTGACCCATTAGTTTATTTCACTACGCTCGCGTTGCTACGCCCTACTGCCCACCATTCCACACGGCCTGATTCTCATCAAACCGCCTGCTTGTGATCATTGATCTGCGTGTCCCCATATTGCCTCAGTTTCCTGCCATGGCTAATTCCCAACGTCTGTTGTTCCTCTTTTCCCGTATTTTCAGGGACCTTGAGATCTCACCATCTATCCCGTTACTAGGAAAGCACAATCCGCGTCGACTTGTACGACTGTATCCTCACTGGTTCGCGGATCCAATGCAGAACCCGGGGGGTAGCGTCCAGGCCTAGCACGAGGGCACACGTTCAGCTACACCAGCGCGAGATTGCTCATCTAGCCAAGCAGGCATGATTGCCAACACATGTCTCGAATCTACTGCAGGATATGCATGTGAGCTGTGAGTTCTTCTCTCGTCTAACAAGACCTGTTATCGCGCCTAGGATGCCGATTTTGCTTGCACTAGTGGATACCACGTGACTTTATTCGAAGTGCACCTGAATATCTCCAACGAAGCAACACAGACTGTGTTGGCCTCTGGATTCCTTATACAGCTCATGCGACAGCCGGTTTCGCGATTGCCCACAGGGACACAGCGACCAATTTGACCTGATCTATCATAGCAGATCAAGTGAAGACAGTCAATGAATGGAGGGCAATAGTAGAGGAAGAAGGAGGTGAACCAACGTAGAACCAATTACTGCAAAGACTGTTCTGACGTAAACAACAATAAGAAGATAAGGATATCTTGATCTTATGTAAGTTGGCCACAGTTTCTGGAGTAGATATTGCGTCACTCGTACTAGTAACGTCGTACATGAAGCAGCTTCTCTTGCGTACCAAAGCCAGGCCTATTCTTTGGGACACCCGATCTGCAGCTTTGATAGTGGTTCGAACTTCAAGGCGACGGAAAGTGGGAATCTGCGTTGGACCACGCGACAACTCCCACGTCAACCAGAAAGCGCATGTTATCCAGAAGGTGAATGATGTCCGCCATGTCTACGAAGATGTGAACGCATCGCGAGATGCAATTGAGATTACCTGGATATTTGCGGCTCTCTTGATACACCTGAGATCTTACTCCGCGGAGATACTCTCGCTCAGGCTCATACTGAGCTCGAGTCCGCGGTCTGGGCGCATCAGCAAGCTTGACAGTCCCCTACATACTGCTATAGTAAAGAAAAGAAAAGTCTTGCTGTACACCTTGGACTTACTCGATATTTTAAAAGTCCCAAATATTGATGCTGTGGGAGACGTAGTGCTTTCGTTGCCAAAAAAGAATAGTAATCTTGGGGCGGACGGGTCGTCCTACGCATCTCGGCGGTTCTGCTCGGATGAATCATTCGACCGAGAATGCGATCTACGTCGCGTCCAAATAACGACTATGTATGGACTCATGAAGTGCCACAGGTAAATTTTTATGATCATCATTCTGTCCTTGATCCTCTCATGGCTCAACCGCATTTCGTTAGCAGTACAAAGATTAGCATTTCAATGCACCTTGCGAGCATCGCCTGAACGATTAATCTGACATCAGGTAGTCGTTACAGTTGTTTCATAGAACGGCGCCAGGCTGGCAGATTAAAAGGTCCCGACCATCAACAACCTTGGATACACCGCACCTGCCGTTATAGCGTACATGATCCACCTCGACTCATTTAAGAACGTCAACTCGTATGCTTTGGTAAGAAATGCTTCATCATTCATCGGCAGCGGGCAACCCTTCTAAGTAACCCGACTTAGACAGTACCTAGGTCAGATTGGACCGCGAATCGAGAGTGAGCTTGCTCAGCTGATAACAAACTCCATTAAAGGACTCTTGACCAGTCTTGTATCTTTGCATAAATTTTCGGAGACCTCATGCCCGCTTACGCATCTGTGTTTTTTAAGATACACCTCACTTAAATCGTTCCCTTCATATGCAAAGTCATCCATGTACTGATTCAAGTTTTTGCAAAGCACTATTGGAGGCATGGATTGAGATCTCTTTTCCAAGAGGCCCCGTAGCATCTTTCAGTACCTTAAGATCGATGAACTCGCATGTACGCTTGGATTCAGCTATGCTGCCCCAAATCTCTTACCATTTTATCCTGCCTGCCTATCTTGGGCTCACTCCGATCAAACAAGCACCCGTGTCGATCTTCAGAGGATCCATGGTTAATATACGTGTGAAGACTAGCGGACTGGAGAAGGATTCCATCATGTTTCTAACTTCCCATTATCATTGTTCAGATTTACAGCTAGGGGTTTTTCATTGCCGCTCGTTGGCACATCGACCTTAAACGTTCCGTCAGGCTGGTTCTTGAGTGTATGGTAGACAAAGACTCTTAGTTGATAAAGACTGCTCTTCTTCAAATTGCGACCCTGCCGAGGATACATAGTTCGAGAGTAGAGATTTAGGCAGATTGCAATAGACATATACTCGTGATATACTAACTCTAGTCTATTGCAGCCTCAAAGCTTAACAGAAACATTTTGCAAGTGTAATATTATTTCCTGCCTAATCTGGGGTGCGCGCTACGGTTGTGTGTGGAAGGTTGCATCACTTTCGGTGAGCGGTGCATGTGTTCATCCGTCGTACAAGAAGTTGTTCCGAAGTTCGGCGGCCTAGAGCGGTGTAACTGTCCGTAACACAAACTTGCCCATGATGGTTAGTGCACTGCACTAGGACAAACACAAGTCATTCAGCCTCCGCCTGATGCCGTCCGCACAGCTGAATTGCCGGACGACAACACTTCATATGGAGGCTGCATGATCGGCTATGCTTGACAGCAGGGTGGGTGTTCTAGCATTGCACCGGTATTCCGATCATCTCAATTAGTCAACCGAGGATGCCATTGGATCTTGCAAACTGACCATGCGAACCTTCATTAGCCACCTCCTATGAATAACCTAGAGCTTTAGGATATCCCTGTAAAACAAATCATGGCCTATTACAAAGCATCTCATCGCAAATTGGACGATCGACAAATTCGACAGGTACAAGCGAATTCTTCTTGGTAGGCTAGGCCGCCCCAAGACAACATAAGTACCAGATTTTCCAGCAGCTCAGATTGTTTTTTGTACTTATAGCATATGAAACATTCCGACTGATCTCCCTCACAAGATTCACATTCATACCTGTCGTGTTGAACGAGATGGTTTCTCAATGGCTCATAATCAACGCGATTACCCTGCTTATTCCATTGATTCTGGCAATAGACCTTCCCCGGTATAGGGCCTTGAGAACGAGTGCGAAGAACAGCATCCTGGAAGTTACGATTCATAACCCCGATTCTACCATCAATACCTGGAGTTCAGATATCCAGTCTGGGCTCACGGATCTTGTCCAGAGGCTTGGGAGTGATAATGAGACAAGAGCGGTCATCTTCAAGAGCGATGTTCCTGGATTTTTCTTGAATCGTTTGGATCCCGCGATCTTTTTTGTCGGTAAGCCTTCCCTTTTTCGTACCCACTATAGTGAGGATCCCACCCTGGAAATGCTAAGTGAAAATCCAGACAGAGCCGTGGACAATTTCGCTGCACTTATGTACAATATCTCGACCCTAGATCATATTACGATCGCTGCCGTCGAAGGAAGAGCTCGTGCTGCCGGAAATGAATTGCTGATGGCAATGGACATGCGCTTTGCGACCAAGAAGGACGTCTTCCTTGGCCAGATAGAAAATGCGTTCGGCACCTTCCCTGGCGGTGGAGGGAGTCAACAACTCCATAGATTGATCGGGAAAGGCCTGGCAATGGAGTACATTCTGACTTCGAAAGACATCACTGCGAGAGAGGCGGAAAGAATCGGTTGGATCAACAAAGCATTCGACTCGTCTAAGGACATGTACGCTCACATTGGGGCAATCACTAAGCGGCTGACTTTATTCCCAAGAGACGGTATTGTCGCGGCAAAGAAAGCAATCAATCTCCGCGCCAACCCAATCCGTGCAGATTTTACGAACGACGTCGATCTGTTCAACCAAATCCTGGTTTCACAGAACTTCACATCGATATTTGCGAGATACTTCGAACTCAGTAACAACGGTACTGTGAGTGAATCGGAGCTTAATTTCGGCCGAGATGCCACCCTTCTGTACGAATAAGGTGCTTTTGCACGGGCTTTCGCCTTCTCGAAGGACTTTTGAAGTTTTCAATCTGTCTTGAGCCTTGCAGGGCGACACAACAGGCGAAGGATACGCCAGCAGTCTGTCGACTTCAAATTACAGAGTACGCTTGTCCTACAGACGATATCTGCCTCCGACAGGTCATGTAGCTCAATATATGCACGATACTAATTGCGTTTCTACCTACATATGGCTCACATAGTTTCCAAACTCTATCCTAGTTATAGTAGCAATACACGATATCAATATTGTCTAGATACTCTCAGCCAATGCTTTGCCAGAGGATCTGAAACTTAAGTTCGCTAAGAAAATGGAGGAGATCCTGCGGTACGATTGAGCAACATCGATCAATGAGTCCCGAATGCTGTTGGGCGAGCAATCTCCAGATTTTCGCGCGTCCGTCAGCGTGTCTTAAACATATTTACCGACCGTTCGGCTAATTCTACGTGACGCTTTGAGGGAACTGTCCTCACGTTTGCCCTTAACTCTCGCGAACGGAGCTGCGTTGGCAGAGTAAGTCTAGACTCGATGCGCCCAATGCGGGTTCAAGTATTAGATTTAGAAGTTCTAGACGTCTGTCGATGAAGCCCTCGAAGTCTTGCGCTAATCGCAAGACGGATTTCTGACGCAACTTAGACCTTTTTGGCCGACACTGCTGTATCGCGAATATTCTTGGGGTGTTAATGCTCAACTCAACTCATGGACTCGCTTCGAGACTAAGCCATAATAGCAACCCTGATGCAGATAAAACTCTGAGCTGTAACTACATAATCCTCAAAGTGTGATGGTGAAGGATAGCTCACGGACCAACTCGCTTATCTGCGATCGATCTGGACCTCCGCGATCCAG
Source organism: Didymella pinodella (assembly GCA_039634465.1). Lineage (NCBI taxonomy): Eukaryota > Fungi > Ascomycota > Dothideomycetes > Pleosporales > Didymellaceae > Didymella > Didymella pinodella. The sequence goes on from CP113352.1 coordinate 1,083,630, forward strand.
GGACCACTTGCGTCATAGATCGAGTCGCGAACGCGACGCGACAGGCAGGAGCTTATGGCTTTCCCTTCGTGCCTAGACAGCATTTCCTCATCTCATATCGGTTGCGATATCCCAATGGTAACAAAGAGCTGTGTGCATGTATCACATCCTTCACGCTTGTCCACTTTCTCCTCTCACAAATCGCCAATTCGTTAGAAACAATCCCCCTGTTCGGTTTGTTACTCCCAAAGTCTACGCAACAATGCCACCGAAACGCAAAGCGACCATTCCACCAAACGCTGCCTCGGCGAACAACTACACGGACTCGGCCGGTGACCGCGCAAACAAGCGTTCGCGCACTTCGAAGCCTGCGCCCAACAACTTCAAAAAAGAGATTCCGCCAGAGCCATTGACCGCTCGCAATGCAGAGAATGGAGGTCCAGGCGAACAAGCCAAGACTGGGGTCACAGAGCACGAGGAGTCCACATTCGACCACTCACGCCCCGAAGAACGCAGCGGCATCGTCGATCGAAGGTACTACCCGGCTGAGATGAGCAACGAGCGTTGTGCGCAATACAACAACAACGAGATACCGCGACCGATCGAACTGCTGCGCAAAGCCATCGAAGATACGGCCGCGGCGCGAAAGGTGGTCCGAGACAAGAAGCAGGGGGATGCGGTAATGCACTGGTTCAAGCGTGATCTGCGCATTCGCGACAACACTGGCTTGAGCAAGGCAAGCGCTCTAGCAAAGGAGACGAAGAAAGGTGTAATTGGTGTGTGGATCATGAGTCCACAGGACTGGGAGGCACACCTAGTGAGCCCGGCGAAGTGCGATTTCGAGCTGCGGTCCGTAGAAACCCTGAGGAAGGAGTTGGCCGAACTTGACATCCCCCTTCACGTTGAGGTTATCGAGAACAGGAGGAATATTCCAAAGCGATTGATCGAGATGACGAAGGAGTGGAACGTCAAGAATGTCTTCTGCAACATCGAGTATGAGCCGGACGAACTGCGACGCGAGGAGAAGCTTGTTAAGTCGATGTTGGATAACGGTGTCAACTTCGACCCGCAGCATGATGACTGTGTAGTCCCGCCTGGCTCGCTCAAAACCGGTGGGGGAAAGCAGTACGCAGTGTACAGTCCTTGGTACCGCAACTTCGTCAGCTATCTGCAGTCGCACCCTCATCTGCTCGATGAGAGACCGGTGCCAACCCAGAACCCCGCAGGCTTTCGCCAAAAATACGAACGGCTGTTCGCTGCGAGGGTGCCTGAAGCGCCGGAAAGTAAGAGGCTTTCAGGTGAAGATAAGGAGCGTTTGAGTCATTTATACCCTGCTGGCGAGGCCGCAGCTCTGGATCGACTGGAGCGATTTCTGAAGGAGAAGGTCGGGAAGTACAAGGACACGAGGAACTTTCCAAGTAAGAACAGTACCGCACGGTTGAGTTTGCATCACGCAGCCGGTACACTCGCAGCACGCACGAGCGTAAGGCTAGCGAGAGACGTGAACACGACGAAGAAACTTGACGGTGGCATCCAAGGCATCCAAAGCTGGATTTCAGAAGTTGCGTGGCGCGACTTCTACCGGCATGTACTCTGCCACTGGCCCTACGTATGGTAAGCTCTTCGTCTATTGTAATATCCATAACCTGCGCTGAACATGTAACAGCATGCACAAACCCTTCAAGTTCGAGTACACCAATGTCGCATGGGAGTACAACGACCCCGATTTTGAAGCCTGGAAGGCGGGCCGCACCGGCTACCCCATCGTTGACGCTGCCATGCGCTGTATGAACACCACGGCATACATGCACAACCGGCTGCGCATGGTCACTGCCTCTTTCCTCGCCAAACATCTGCTCCTGGATTGGCGCTTGGGCGAGCAATACTTCATGCTGAAGTTCATCGACGGCGACTTCAGTGCGAACAATGGCGGCTGGGGCTTTGCAAGCTCAACTGGGGTGGACCCGCAGCCGTACTTTCGCGTATTTAACCCGTGGCTGCAGAGTGAGAAGTTTGACGAGGACGGTGACTTCATTCGGCTGTGGGTGCCTGAGCTAAAGGGAATTGATGGTAAGGAGATCCACAACCCATACGCCAAGTCAGGCACGAAGGCTGCATCGATCGCTAAGAGCAACGGCTACCCAAAGCCAATTGTTGAGCACAAGTTTGCAAGAGAACGGTGTTTGGCAAGGTACAAGGCAGGTATCGGGCGGGACACGGCATGAGCTGGTGCCCGGGACGCATTACCGCGTTGCTCAGAGCCCTTGGCGGTGGCCTGACAGGGCGAACAAGCAGGCGAGATCCACCAGACTGAATCGTAATCCACTCGCGCTTACGTGAGCGTCGAGTATTTCCTACAACATTTGTTGCAGATTGACGACACCTCGAATGTCGCGTGCCGCTATCACGTTATTCAGAGCTGTCGTTGCTTCGAAATCGCACACAAAAAGCACGAGTCGGACGCCACCACTCGCCAACGATCCTTTTGCGCGCAGACGTCGACAAGTATCTTTTTATTCGCCGACATGGCAGAACAAGATGAGCGACGCTACAAGCATCAAGCATTGCTAGATCCATCCTCCTTCCGCTTGTTGACTCTCCTTCCTGGAGAAAACAGCGCACCCTTAAGATGTCAGATTGATGAATTCACCGACTCCCCTCACACAACCTACGAAGCACTTTCCTACGCGTGGGGCGAGTCCGAGCCTGCAAGGTCCCTTGAAGTCTGCGATACCGACGACATCGACAGGAATGGGCGCTTCTTTGCAATCACAGCAAACCTGCACCAAGCGTTGCAGCGCTTGCGGACCCAAGAACCTCGCAGGCTGTGGGTCGACGCCTTATGCATCAACCAGGACGATTTGCAAGAGAAGAGTCATCAGGTGGGAAGAATGGGTCAGACGTATCGTGACGCGGCGCAGGTCATTGTTTGGTTGGGCGAAGATGATGCATACCCAAGGACTCGAGCTCTTTTAATGCAAGATGGAAAGAACCGGTGGCCTTTGACATTGCCAGAGGTTGACTTTGGTGAACTTGTCACAATTCCCTGGTTCTTCCGAGTCTGGGCGGTCCAAGAACATGTTCTTGCAAAGCGCATTACCTATCAGTTGGGCACAATGTCAATACCAGCACAGCATGTCGAGACTGTAATCACACGCCACGGGGCTTACCTCGACGGCAAGAAGACACTGCACGACAAGTGGCGGTCTATATGTCTGCTCTTTGAACATCGGAAGCTTGTCCAGGCCCGCAACGGGGACACAGCAGATCCGCGCCTTAGCCTAGTCCGCACCTTTCTTGACCTCACCCGTCAACGTCTTTGCAGAGATAGTCGAGACCGCATCTACGGTTTACTTGGTATATTCGACAATACCAGCATCGTACCTGAATACAGTCTGCCACCACATCAGGTCTATCAGGATTTTGTTTCAAGGCATCTGGAGGCTGGGGATTTCGCAATTCTTCACGAGTGCTGCATTGGTATCGCAAACGCAGATGAGCAGTCTTATGTGCCCTTTTTCGGTCAATCGCAGTCACGCAATAAGTACATCCCGTTTGCAGACCCGTTGGGTACTACTTACAGTGCCGGACTACATCTTCCACCAAGAATTACCGTGGACAACGGCGCGGCAATATCCATTCTGGGGTCTTTCATTGATACCATACAGCGAAAGCTCGATTTTGCGGACGACTTCCAGATCGAACTAGATGCACTGGGTCTCGTAGTACCTGGGGCTGCCCAGATCCCTCTTCATGGCACTTGGGGCGCCATCTACCAGACTATCATGAGTCACCTTGTTCCCGACCCATCCGAGAGAGCCCGTTGGCGCAAGGACTTTGAAGAGAACCGCCTCGCACCGCAATTTGCGAAGGCGCCATATTCACATCAGAACCTGTTCGATGTTTTGGTCCGCACGATAAGAACCGATCTGAACACCGATTTCGACTTTGTCTCCAGTAAAGGTCAGATCAGGACAGACGCGCATCTGCATCGCTCGCGACGTGAGATCCTGGCCGAGCGGAGTCTCTTCTGGACGACACAGGGGTACATTGGGCTGGGCTCGCGTTACCTGCAGCCCGGCGATGAGGTCGCAGTATTCGACGGAGACACAACACCTTTTCTGTTGCGCCAGGCAGCCGCCACAGAAGGGAGGGGAAATGAATACAAGATTGTTAGCGACTGCTACATGCACGGTTGGATGCATGGTCCTTTCCCAGACAAGACTGTCGCAAAAGATCCCTCGCGACGCAAGAGTCTTGTGAAAAAGCTGAAGGGCAATGGAAAGCAGGAAGTCACTTCACTTGCAACTTCTCGGACGTTTGTTATCAGCTAAAGTCCGATGTCGTGACGGCACTAAACCCGATTCGGATCTACCGCTGACTTTCAAGGCGTCCACACAACTCCACCTTCTCAAAACGTGTACGACTAGAGTATTAGTGTTGCTGCAGGACAACCCGAAGTACAATAAATCCACGAGATGACTACACCTGAATATTGCCATTCTCCTTCCAACAATGCCAGGCCACAAGCCCTCCAGTACCGCCGACGACTACGACTTCATCCTTGTCGGAGGCGGTTCAGCATCATGCCTGATAGCATCACGTCTCTCGCAACAGCTGCCCCACCATCGCATCCTCGTACTTGAAGCCGGAGAACATCTCCAGAATGACCCCAGAGTTCAGACACCCGGGCTTATGACCTCGCTACACTCAACAGCTCACGATTGGGCGTACTCTAGCACACCGGAGCCAGGTCTAAACAACAGGACCGTCGAACATCCGCGTGGGAAGTTGGTTGGAGGTACCAGCACCATCAACAGTCACAGCGTGGTTTTTCCGAACCACGAGTGGCAGGATCGCGTGGCGGACGGACTTCTCTCCGAAGCGGGGAGAGAAGACTGGAGTGCAAAGGGCATGGCAGGCTGCTACAGGCGTTGGCAGGCTGAAAGCCCCGGAGCGAAAGCAGACGATGACCTAGATCATGTGCAGACATCGTTTCCTCGGACCTTGGATGTGCTGCAGTCGCAATGGCTTGAAGCTTTCGAAGAACTTGGTCACGCAACGAAAACCACAGGGTTCGTCGAAAGCTCTGCTGGGGCAGTTACTGTCACCAATGCCATTGCCTCCTCCAAGGCTGAGCGAAGCCATGCGGCGACCGCGTTCCTGGGGCCTGCTCTCCAACGGGGCAACGTGACATTGAGGACGAAGGTGCAAGTTACGAGGATTGCTTTTGATGAAACTCGGGCTAGTGACGGAAAGCTTAATGCCACGGGTGTTCAGTACAAGCACAATGGGCAAGAGCACCTAGTCACCGCACATGAGGTCATCATCTGCGCCGGTGTCTTTGAGTCGCCGGCACTTCTGGAGCGATCCGGCATAGGCCCTAGCAAGATCTTGCAAGCTGCGAATATCCCCGTTTTGTACGAACTTCCTGGGGTTGGAGAAAATCTGCAGGACCATCTCAATTGTGGCTTGTCGATCGAAACCAGTGATGATATCCCTACTCGCGACGTAGCTGCGCAAAACCCCGAAGAACCCAAGGCCGCCAGAAAGATGTACGAGCAGAATCGAACAGGTCGAATGTCAGAAGGGCCAGCTTACAGCTTCGCCTTCACTCCACTGCAAATGCTGGAGACCTCGTCCGAAACCGAAGAGTTGCTCTCAGCCTCGGAACACCTGTTGAAAGCAGAGGCAGACACAGGCCTGGCCCGTCAATACTCTATCATCAAAGCCGCCATCGACAATCCCAGCGAAGCAACCGCCACAACCTTCATGATACGCTCGCAGCGCCATAAAGACCTAGACTCGCTTCCCAGGGGCACCCCTTCCTTCGTGGACGGGAACTACGTCTCAGTCATCGCGATGCTAGCCCATCCTTTCTCGCGCGGAACCTCACACATCACCCCTGATCTCTCGCAGCCCCCGCAGATCAAGTTCAACTACCTCTCCCACCCCCTTGATGTCGAGATTCTTGCGCGCCACCTGCGCCTCGTCGAGCGTCTGTTCCAGCAGCCGAGCTTCAAACGCATCACCAAGCCTAACGGCCGCCGCTTGCCGAGAAGCCATCCCTTCCCGATCACAACGCTGGAGCAGGCGAAAGAGATACTGCCAATCAACTCGGCGACGAACTATCATCCGTGCGGTACGTGTTCGTTGATGAGAGAAGATTTGGGCGGTGTGGTTGATGAGAGGCTGAGGGTGTACGGGACGAGGAATCTAAGGGTGTGCGATGCTAGTGTGCTGCCGGTCATACCGAGAGGAAACATTTTGACTGCTGTTTATGCGTTTGCTGAGAAGGCGGCTGAGATTATTGTTAGGGAGGTCAAGACTGGAGGCTTGGCGGATCACTGAGCAATGGAGGCGACCGAGGTTTTGTGCACGTTCTTGCTTTTAAAGTCTGGTAGTGTGGTGATGTAAGCTGTATAGGGGTTGGTTGGCATAGGCGCTACGACTACGGGGACGGGACTTGAGTAGCGTCCAGAGCACTACTGTTACTCTGTGACGAACGGGGTACGATAGCATTCAAGAACAAGCCTTCAAGATCAGAGCTCGGAAATGCACACACATGTCGCCAGACAAACCCCCGGTTTCCACCTTCAACGCTCAGCCAGAGTACAGGCAGGCAGGCGGGACTGTGAATTACTTAAGTAACCAGTAACATTTTGATTTGATTCAAGTCATTAGGATTACCGCCCGCAACTCCTCAAATCGGTAGCGACATTGGAAAACAAGCCAAAACGCCTTACTGCTAACATTTTCGCCAGCTGTGAAAGAAGCAAGGAGAGCCAACACAGCTCTAATCGGGCCATGATCCCTCCCTTAATGGGACATCAAAGACAGAGACACTCATCTCTAAGCCTCCTCGACGCTCTTAGGCGCCGGAGTAGCTTTTTTGTTCTTGTACCAGAGCGTAGGCAGGAGCGCGCAGGAAGTAGTGAAGAGGATGCTACCACACATTAGCATCAAAATTTTCGTGTTTCGCGTGGAATCCGACTCACCACAACGCAATACTCAGACCCCAGATAGTCTTCCCCTGGAAACAATTCGTCTTGGTCGCCCCGGCCCAGTTCCACACACTGCTGCCGGACCAGTCCTTCATGTTCTGGGTGGCTGAGGCGACAAACGCATACGCGTTGGCGGCGTCGACCTCGTAGCTCGATTTGCCGATGACGTAGCAGTTGAGGTAGCTCATGGGTTTTCCGAGGGTGACGGCGCAGACGATGAAGGCGATGAGCAGGAGGGAGTCGATGGCGGCCATGACGAGGAGGCCGAGGTTGGCGAAGGAGTAGTAGTAGCCGACGCTGACTATGATGTAGAGGGTTGCAATGCAGGTCTGGGGTGTTAGTGGGGTTTGGGGAGGGGAGGGGGGTGCGTACGACGCTCAGTGTGCCGACGAATTCTTTGGGCGGCTCGGCGCCCATGACGTTGATCATCTGCACGAAGTTGCTGCAGATGCCGATAACGATGACCATGCAGAGGGCTTGGAGGATGCGGACGAGGAGGAACATTTTGCTCAAGGGTATGGCACCGTAGCTGGGGACAGGCATGTTGGCGGTGGTGGTGATTGATGAAAGAGCTGAAGGAGTTGAAGAGGCTGGAGGTTGAGATTGATGTGCGAAAGACTGGATGCGATCAACGCTTTTCGTGAAGACTGAGGAAAGATGAGAATGAGATTTGACCAAGGAAACAAGGAATCGCAAGGAAAAGAGGAAAGAAAGCGGAGTGGTGAGCTGGTTGATGATGTGTTTGATGCTTGGTACAGTCCAAAGACAGCTGTCTTATATACCAACTCACCCTCAACAACGCATTCACAAAATTATCCAAAGTCTCGATGTCGAAGTTGCTATTCTTGCGCATCGAGAGTCTGGGCCTGTGTTGTTTCAGGGCATCTTGAGTAGTCGCTGGTGGTACCAATGAGAGGCTCGAAGCGCGGTGCGTCAGAAAATGTCCGAGCTGCCGCTTTGACGCACGGCGGCGGCTACAGCACAGCAACACCTGTTACAGCGAACGCCAGTTCGACAGCGACCACTCACAGCACGGCCTTGGTCGCGGTACCTCGATCAAGATGAAGGCCTGCTCGGTTCGGAAATGGGTGGATGAGAGGTGCTGGTGCGGCTGTCACTGTGCTTCCCCGGTCCCACGTCGACTCCCCGACCAGCCTCGCGCGCGGGAGCTATGCTTAGATTTGTTGAGGCTCAATCAGAGCATGCGCTCAGGCTCGGAGCAGCAATCCGTGGGTGAGGCTGGTGTTGGAAGTGGGTTGTGGCCAGATGCAGGAGGATACCTACTCACATCGCGCCAAGGGGAGGTGCAGCGCATTGGCTACAAGAAGCAGCTGACGGAAATCGTGAGGCTACCAAACAATGTACAGACGAGGCACAGGTCTCGAGTCGAGATGGATGCGCTTCGCAGGTGTTGTCGACGCGCCGCAGCTGCCTCTTCAGCACCAGTCAAACGCGTCGAGGCGTGACGTCAGAGATGGACTTCACCTGGACCCTCTCCAGCTCAGCTGAGTCAGCGCCAGCAAAGAAACACGTCGGCGCTGGCGAGGTTCGGAGTACAGGAGTGTTTGAGGAGTGTTCGGGTGAAGCGCGTCTCCCCACCCTTGCGGTATGCGGAGCGCTCTAAACGCGCTCAAGGCAGGTACAGCCGCTGGGAACCGAGAGCTAGAGATAACCACTGCTCGCGACCAGGCCGACGATACGTGTCACGAGACGCCCTGTGGTGTCTTCGATGCGTCTCGCGTCCTTCTCTCCTCGATTCCACTCTCCGGGCTGACAAGATGGGGCTTTTGGAGTACAGACAGCACAAGGCCGACTGGTGAGTTGGGGCAGTCCAAGCTCAAGCTTTCCCCGCAAAATGCGCAGCTCTCTGTAGCTCAGCTCAGCTCACACGACCGACAGCCAGCGCAAGCAGCACGAGCGCGCGGCCAAGATCGCGAACCTGCCTGCGCCGTACCACTCTGCCCTCACGCCGCAGGAACGCACCATCCTCGGCAAGCCCATCCAAGACCTCGTCCAAGATGTGCACAAGAACGTCACCAACCCCGTCGACATCCTCCGCGCCTACGGCAAGGTCACGCTCAAGGCGCACGAGCAGACCAACTGCGCGACCGAGATCCTCTTCCCCGAGGCGGAAGAATGGGCGACGACGCAGTGCAACCTGAAGGGCCCGCTGGCGGGGATCCCCGTCTCGCTCAAGGACAGCATCCAAGTCGCCGGCTTCGACGTCTCCGTCGGCTTCTCGACGCACACGGGGAAGCCCTACGCGGACGACGGGCCCATGGTGCGCCTCCTGAAAGACGCCGGCGCCGTGCCCTTTGTCAAGACGAACCTGCCCACCACGCTGCTCTCCTTCGAGTCGACAAACGACGTCTGGGGCCGCACAACCAACCCGCACAACCCCTCGTATTCGCCCGGCGGCTCCACCGGCGGCGAGTCCGCGCTGCTCGCCTTTGGAGGGAGCCGCATCGGCATCGGCAGCGACGTCGCAGGCAGCGTGCGCGTCCCGGCGCACTTCAGCGGCTGCTACTCGATCCGCTGCAGCACGGGGCGGTGGCCCAAGGTGGGCATGAACACAGCCATGCCCGGCCAGGAAGCCATCCCCTCCGTCTTCAGCCCCATGGCGCGCACCCTCAACGACCTGACGTACTTCACCCGCAGCCTGATCGCGTGCAAGCCCTGGGACTACGACTACACGGTGCACCCGCTCGCGTGGCGCCAGGACATCGAGGACGAGTACAAAGACAAAAAAGTCCTGCGCGTCGGCGTCCTCCGCACCGACGGCGTCGTCGACCCAAGTCCAGCATGTGCGCGCGCACTCAGCCTCGTCGCAGACGCCCTGCGCTCCGAGGGCCACGACGTCTTCGACGTAACCCCCCCGTCACCCCACACCGCGCTCAAACTAGCGTCCCACCTCCTCCTCTCCGACGGCGGGCAAACCTTCATGTCCTTCTTCCGCAGCGGCGAGTCCAACGACCCCGGCGCCGCCGTCATGGTGCGCTACATGCGCCTCCCCCGCTTCATCAAAACCCTGCACTACTGGTGGGTCAAGTACATCAGGCGCGACGCGCTGTGGGCCGACATACTCAAGAACTGGAGCCCCAAGACCGCATTCGAGTACTGGGCGCTGGCCGGCAAGCGCGAAGCCTACAAAGCCGACTTCTACTCCTGGTGGGACACCCAGCGCGACAGCGACGCGGCCATGGACGTCATGCTCGTCCCACCAAACGCCACCCCCGCGGTGCCGCACGGCGGCATGCACGACGCGGTCAGTTCGTGCGGATACACGTTCATGTTCAACTTGGTACTCCCCCCTTATCTCTCTAAATAAAATAAAAAAACACAACTAACCCCTGCAGCTCGACTACTCCGCCGGCGTCCTCCCCGTAACCCACGTCGACCCCATCCAGGACGCGCTGCCCGCATCCTTCAACGCCAAGAACCTCAACGGCATCGCGCAGGGCGCGTACAAGCACTACGACGCAGGCAAGATGGCGGGGCTGCCGGTCGGCGTGCAGGTCGTTGGCAGGAGACTGCAGGAGGAGAAGGTGTTGGCTGTTATGCAGCGGTGTGAGGATGCGCTTGATAGGCATGGTGGGCGGTACACATTATTAGAAGTAGAGTAGTAGGGATGTGTGGAGTGGAGATGTAGCATGCAACCAAGTACATCAGTGGAAAAGAGCACGTTCACATCAAAGACTAGTTCGTTTCTTCATCTTGCTGGGTGATTTGGCTGGAGTTGATGCGCGGAGACTGGGGATATGGCTTGATGTACGGGTGTGGTTGGCTCTGGGTGAGGCTGAATTGCTTTTTATGTCGTTGGTCATGTGTGAGGAAGAACGACAGGACGGAGATTGCTAGTGTGGAGTGACGCATTTCCGCTAGATTCCATCAGACTCAAGGATGTGAGCATGTGAGCGGCCGCACTGCTTCCAATAGCAGAGATTGCTCCGTGCAGCTACAGAAAACGTCGCGCCACACAACGGAGAGGTAATGTGAATAAAGTGATAACATGTTCATGCTCGCTAGCAATAATGTCTAATAGATAGGTATCCTCTCTTCCTCCCCATAACATGTTCATGCGCAAGTGCACACTTAATGTCTATATCCAATCCCCCCGCTTCCTCCCTCGTCCGCTGGCGCTTACGACAGAGGAGGAAAGCTCCTCAAGAAGTGGCTGGGACACTCATAGCCGCCAGGGTTCACATCGAGATACTTCTGGTGGTAGGCCTCAGCATCCCACCATTGCCCGGCCGGCAGGATCTCTGTCGAGACGCCGCCCTTCCACCACTGATCGTTGACCTTCTTAGTGATCTCCTTTGCAACCTTCTCCTGCTCGTCGTCGTGGTAGAAGATAGCGCTGCGGTACTGTGTACCGACGTCAGGGCCCTGGCGGTTCTCTGTTGTGGGGTCGTGCATCTTGTAGAAGAATTCGAGGAGCGAGCGGTATTCGATCTTGGTGGGGTCGTAGACTACCTGGAGTGCCTCGGCGTCTTTACAAAAGTCAGCATGGTGGTCGTGAAACGCTGTCTTTGTCTTGCGACCAATGCACGCGAGTGGCGGTTACATCGCACTACACATATGACAACGCAAGAGTGGTATACGTACGGCCTGTCCGCCCGCTGCATACAGCACGGTAGCCCGGGTTCTGTGTGTCGCCGCCAATGTATCCAACGCGCGCATCATACAATCCCTGCTTGCCGAATTCGCGTCTGAACATGTGCTCGACGCCCCAGAAGCAACCGGCGGCAACGGTCGCGGCCTTTGCGCCCTCGGGCACGTTCATCGGTTGAGCGGGTGCGGAAGACATGCTTGTGAATGGGCGGAAGAACTTTGTGAGAAAGGACATGGAGAGGTAGAGGAGGAGAGGCAGAAGTGCGTAGAGGAGCTTCAGTTTGGCGACTCGCGGCTCGGTAATGATTTGGGCGCGACAATGACTGAATGGGTTGTTTTTATGGGTCTGACAGTTTCGCCCCACGACCGCGACGAGGATTCGATGATGCCATCGTTATCTGACAAATCGCGTGGCGCCGGCTAGACTGGAAGCCTTCGGGCGAGGTCCCTATGGCTGGTGCGTGGCGCCGCCCTGTTCGTGTGTACACACCTTCATCGTTGGCTAGCATTGTTAGAAGCCTCTCCACGCGTGTTATGCTGGTCATCGTGGTGCAAGTCTGGTGGTGAGAACAGAAGTATGCTACGTGCCGCGATGTCTTTGTGGGGCGCCTCAATTGGCAGGTGGCACCTTCTTGATCGGGCAGGTACACTATTGCGGGATAATATGTGCATGTGCGACACCTCTTTTGACATGTGTACGTCGCAGTCAGCTTTGGGAGCTTTGATACTTTGCACGTTCTAATAAAAGAAAGAGAGAAAACTAGTACGTGGGCGCTTGTATCATCGAATTCAGCCTGGCCGACAATGACCAAGTGCTCTTTGAGTGATCCGTAGCATATGTGCCAACTGTAGGTTGGTAGCGTCTGTTAATGAGCATCCACAGCTCGCTGGAGCTGGACCGCAAGGAGCATGCATACCATTGTGACGGTACGATCATTCTCTGGCCAATTCCCATGGCGACATAAACAGCATCGAGCGGCATCCAGTAGACGGATTGTGATCGAAGCAAGGTGCTGTCTTCAGCTCAATGGCCACTATGTTGCCCACGACTGCCAGTGCACAATACTGAGGGCTACGCAAATGACTCCGCGTGGACTCCAGTGTCGAGATGACTGTTGGACTAATACTGACGTCCCTTTACTGTAGCATCAGTTCAGAGGTCAATATAACCAGCTTTGGTCGGAGTGGTTTCGGCAATGTGATCCTCCAACTCCCAAGATCTCTCTTGATTGCGGCAAAATCACCGAAGGGGAGCAGCTGATGGGTAGATCTGCCGAAAACAAACATTCCAAAGTTGTTTCTGATTCTACGCGAGGACACTTCAGCATGCATCTGTAGCCAGTGTGGAGCGGGACTGGGGGCTTGTCTTGTGGAGACACCATTATGGACCCCAATTAGGTCGGATTAGTGGTCCAATCGCTCAATATCACATTGCCAGGGGCACTCTGTTCTTGCTGGCTCTTTCTACTGACGGCTCTCTTGAGTGTGGACGGAGCACAAATAGAAGGGACTGAAGACAAGGCCTGAGTCCTATTCGTGACGGGGGGCATTTGATACAGCTGCTTCAAATGCTTTTGGAGAGAGCACTGATACTCTGAGAGGATAACGCTTCGTAGGGACCGTATATTGCAACTTCTAGTTCATTCATTTCTGGTCTTCGTTCGCCGAGTGGGTTATACAGACTCTACATGAGCAGCGCAGAGAGGTAGGAGGCAGGAGCATACGAAGCCATGCCGCAATGGCTCAGAGCATTGAAAGATGTTTGACTTCATCGTCATACAGATACCCGGCTGATGACATCAACAGACCACATAAACTCCTCGGCCCACATGTGTATATGTTGAATCTCGTAATATAGCTAAAGCTGCGAGATTTGGCCTATAAACGCCATCTCTACAATGGAAGACGGAAAGGCTCTTGGATTGTCGACAAATATCAAGTGTTTTTGGCCGTTGGACGCACGGGATGCCCCATGTCTGGATGATGCGACCAGTCACGCAACGCTGACCGAGCAGGCAAAGAAAGGTACGGGATATCCGAGGTGAATGAAATAACAGTTCAAGCGCTTACCTTGTTCAAGAGCGTATCGTCACCTTGTCGGCTTGGTCAGTGGCACCTACTTTTCGAGCACACGTCCCAAATGCAGACTTGAATGTTTCTATGAGATCCGCGTATGGTTGACGTCCGGCAGGCGCATTACAGTCCACCAGCGAGAAGACAGCCAAGAGTTAGACAAAAACAGAATCTTCAGGAGTGCTTTCGGAACCTGGATCTCATCGTGGAGGAGGAGTCTGCAGTTGTGTTGGGTTTGGTGCTGGTATTCTAACGCGCGAATTCGTGGTGCCACGTAGACCAGCGTTTTCCCACAGCATGGCAGGCAGCAGATGTACCAAAAGGAGCTGCGTTTTAATGCATGACGGTGGAGTCACAAGACGGCGGGAATTAGTCTTGTTCATCAGCTCTGCTCGAAGGTGCGTTGCTAAGGAAGAAGGATACGGGCTGCGTCGCGTGTGGGGCTGCGGGGTCAACGCAAGGGGGCGGACCAGGCGCTCTTGGACATCGACGCGTTGATACCTCTGCGAATCCTCGGCAACACCACACCTATATTCACACTTTGTCAATACCGAGCTTGTGTGCACATTCATCGAGCTTGTGCTTGAAGTTTTCTAAAGAGTGTGGATATGACGGGTCGGCAGCGCGCGCTCTCGACTAATAGCCTGATGGCAACGCAAAGCGTGTTAACGCGTCGGCAGCAGACTCACACATCATCGCTTTCCCAGAAGCTTGAACGTAAGCTGAATACGAGCTTTACGAACACGAGTACCTTTTGTACAACTGGACAATTCTTCAACTCTGCGCTCCTTCGCTCCTGACGCGCCGTTTTCCAGCAAATGAGCTCCCAGGACAAGCTTTGTACCACCAGTACTGTTCCTCAACGGCCACAATCAGACGATTCCCATTGACTCACGCAACCGCATGGATTCTACGTCTCTCATAACTTCAGCTCTGTGCATATTCCAGCTCTTCAATGTCCTCATGGCTCGCTTCACCTTGTTGACTACACGTTTCCATTACACAACTTGTGTAATGAATGACAATGTCCTAGACCTGGGCCCTGACGCCGGATGAATACACTCGCCGCTTTGAATAGCTGGATACGCGGTCTGGACTCCATCACATTCATTTGGATATTCACCTTCCTGATATGCAAGCCTTGCCGAGAAGGTTCGAACATCACACGAACAGGGCAAACTTCTATTTTTATTGACTTCTGGGCGTGAGAACGTATTCTACGTGCGGCTGCGGTTTGCCAAGCTATTCGTCTGGACGCTCAGGAATGACAAGCCTTAATCTGCGGGTAATATGTTCGTCGATGTCTGCATACCCTACCAGGATCTACGACAAGGGTCAGCCTTGTACATCAACCTCACCTCCTCTCGATACTGTCCTCCCAAGCAGCAACCAGATCTCGTACTATTAGACGACGGCATGATCTGGCTGCATCGCATCCAAGGATAGGTGAGCAAGCTTACCGTTGCATTGGTGCGCTCCACGACCCCAGGTTGGGGAGCTCACTATTGACCAGCATCTAGACTATTCATTTCGAAAAGCTCAGTCCCTTACAACTAACAGTACGATACTCTCACACCCAATATGTCACTCGCCGTTCTGGGCGTAGACACTCTGCGAGTAAGCATCGCCAGGTGCACTGTTGTGCTTGTGTTCCCAAGTGTGTCAAGTGCGTTGAGGAGTTGGCATCATGTGTCGACAAAGTATGCATAGTACAGTTGAGCTATTTGCTTGCGCCTCTCAACTCCTCAGGAACACTGAACAGGACCGGCTGAATACAGTCTCCGCCATCCAGGTTCGAGTGACGGGAGATCGTTCTTGTCACTAACAGGGACAACAGCTCGACAGGGATTAGCGTACAGTCAACTAGTCAACTCTAGGAGGACTCCAGAATCTCGCCTCAAATTCCTGACTGTGGAAGCCATTGTGGAAGCAATGTCGATGCGTACTGAAAGCTGAAGCTCTTGTGTTCCCCACAATTTCGCGGCACGCTTAGTTCAATACCCGCAACCATTCAGAGCCGAGCACATCGACCTATGTTGTCAACACGAGAACGCCTCCGCGCTCTGGATTACTCTACATTGCCGTTTCTAAACGGACCGCCGGTCCACCAGCTCTGGATATTGCTCCTAATGCTTGGCAAATCTCGTAGCCGAGGATTGAGGATTGTAAAGCATGGGCAGGATGGTGCGCACTCCGTTCCTGATACCTCTGGCAATGGTATTTAAGATGTCCCATAACCCCAGATGATCATCCATCAAGCAGCCAAACACGAATACCTTCACTCAATCTATCCAAGATCGTCTGTCATTCCATCGGCACCATCATTGTCATCATGAAGTGGCTTCTTGCTCTCGTCCCTCTCGTCGCTGCCGCACCAGCTCTTCCTTCATTTGAATCTGGTGATGCGCCTGACCCAGGACAGGTATATTATCATTTATCTCCTTTGGCTGTCCATTCATGCTGACATTTGTAGGTGAAAATCTCCAAGGTTGGCACTGGTGGGACTGGATGCCCTCAGGGTACCGTCAGTACCATCATCTCGGATGATCGTAGTGTTGTGACTCTGATCTATGACTCCTACGTCGCATCCATTGGACCTAACATCGCTTTGACTGAGCAGCGGAAGAACTGCCAACTCACTCTCGAGCTTGAATACCCTGGAGGTTTCCAGTACTCTATTCTTAGCGCTGACTACCGTGGCTACGCAAACATCGAGAAGGGTATCACCGGCACTCTGAAGTCAACTTACTACTTTGCCGGCAAGGCTCCTCAGGTGTGTTTGTTCTCACCTCACGCATATCACTGTACTGACATAGCACAGACCAGCACGGAATATACCTTCACTGGGCCGGTTACCGGCGACTATCTCAAGCACGATGAGGCTGACAGCACCTCCACTGTCATGTCACCCTGCGGTAGCAAGGGTAACCTATTGAACATCAACTCGCAGGTCCGCCTGACCTCCACTAACTCTAAGGGTATGAACCTATCCCTACCATGTAGATGTTTCAACCTGACTAACGCGTTGTCAGCTGTTGGTTTGCTCACGACCGACTCCACCGATCTCAAATTCAAGCAGGTGGTCTATGTCCAGTGGAAGAAGTGCACTGGCAGTGGTTAAATTGTGTCCGCCTGGTTTCAAATGTGGCAGCCATGGCCGGCACGCAGGCTCGAGGGATTTGTAAGAGTTTGGAGTTTTTTAGTCTGATATTGATAAAGTCTCTTTTGATGATCCGGGTGCCAAACATAACGCTCTTTCTGTTCTTCTCATCTGCTCTCAATCTTGTCGGGCTCTGTCATCGCGCTTGCTGTGCCTCATTGAGACACAAGGTATCAATGCGCCTGCCCCTCGAGTGCAGAAGCAGTAGCGGCGCCACTACCGCCACGGCTAGCGATGCCCTTAGGTCGAACTACACCCTTTGGTTTGTGTTTACATGTTTCATCGCTCACCCCGTCCGAGCCGTTACAAGCCACCATTATCTCGTCTATTCTATCACTACATGATACTTTCAACGTGCGATTCGCCAAGCCTGCTGCTTCCCATGTCGCACTCTTATCCAAGCCCACCCCAAAGCAACTCTGATTGTGGATCTGTCCGCGACACTGACGACCTATCCGATACCGCAAACTTCGATGATGCCATACGTGAAGCATCTGCGAGGGCTTCCACAGCGCGTTCTGAAGTCTCCGTCCGACCATCGAATGGCGGCCCCGATCAGGCCACACACGACATCGTTCGCAACAATGCGGACTCCCGCATGCATGTTGCAGACCAGCTATGGCCGGATGCAGCGACTGCAGACTGTGATCCCCTTGCAAATGTTCCGGAACAAACAATGACTGAGCTTCTTGAGGAATTTCTTGAGCAGGATCGTCTCAAACAACATCCTGCAACGCAAGAAGCACAACCTCCAGGCCCAACCAAGAAAAACTCGAACAACCAGAAGAACATACGTCAGCCTGCTCATCAAAGGCCAAAGCGTTCGATATCAGAGGAGTCGAGCATTGAGTCCTCAACGAGAAGCAAGCGACTTCAATCTGGCAGAGGCCCTGCAAAGAGCCATCGCAGACACTTCTCTTTAAAGTATCATCAATATGAGACCGCGAATCATGTAAACCCTTTGTTGCTGCAGCGCAGGCAGACTCATAAATCTCGTACCTTCCTGCCGCCAACCATTGAGAAAATATTGAACGCTGATTCCAAGAACTGGAAAACCGCTCAAAAGGACAACCTAAGGAAACTCATGCCAAAGAGCAACTTTAAACACGATAACCGGAACCAGATATCTCTATCTGTGGGTCCTTCTGAGCTGAATACGTCGTGGCTGCCAGAAAGGACCGACGATCTCGTTGCCAACGACTGCCAGGAAACGGTCCCGGTCGGCTTCTCCACCAACGCATACCGTTCGATCGAGCCCCCGATACACGTTGCAAACTCTGCTGACCTGTTACCCGAAATCATCCAGCCTTATCTTGGGCCGGCAATAGCGCACACGCCTTCTCAAGAGCCAATTGACAACAAACCTGCGAAGTGTATGTGCTGCCACGTGGGCACACACAAGTCTGGCGACCCTACGTGCTTTCAGGTCAAAGCTGCGGTGCTTCCCCTTTGTGGACATTTTGTATGTCACTCATGCATTACACGTTACTATGACTTAAAGGGCGAGCACAACTCATGCATCTACTGTCCGATGTGTGACAGTTTCAGCGGTTCTCTGTCGATCTCAGATACCTCACTGCCGACTCTTTCTGGAGTTCTGCACCACTTACTTTACAAGGCTCGGCAGTTACCTCCAGAATGTTTCGCGACCCAACTGGTCTCAATCAATGCAGAGGAGGCTTCAGTCGTTTTACAGGGCGTATTCAAGATCGTTGCGGCAGAACTCGAGTCTAACGCAGTGTACACGACCGCAAGTCTACCCATGGATCGATTTTACAAATCGCTCGATACCTCACTTCAAGCCCGGCGAAAGAACGACGTCACTTCCCCCGAGGAGCTAAGAGCAGTTCTACTCGAGTACGTCGAGGCAAGAGCTGTAGATGAGTTGGGCAGGTGGTACGGACGTGCTTGGTTAAGATCGCAATTCGGATACAGACGTCCAACGTACCGATGGCATGAGCTGAAGGCCGCTCTGGAAAGACATTGGGTCCACAATACAGAGATACACGTTATGCAAGCCTGGACATCCATCGTGCATGGTGTCGTTGGGGTTCTTACATTGAGATGGGAGCATAGACTGGATGCGATGCTTGATTCGGTAGACAGTGGTGTATCGGGCGGCCGGACCTTGCGGGAGGGGTCCTGGGTGTAAGGCGTGTTTACAGACGAGATGAAGTCATAGTATCATCACAGGGCAGGTGTGCACATTGAAAATTGATCAGAACCGATTCTAGACCCAGAAGGGCTATGCTACAAATGGTATGAGAGTTATACACAGAGAAAAGAAGATGTGGCCATCGCAAAACGATACAATCCACGCTCAAAGAAAAGTTTCGAAGAAACATCAATCATGTCCGCCTGTCTAGACATCCAAAGCAGATATTTAGTACAGAGCACGGGCGTGGCGGCGAGCCTTGGAGCTGGAGCCAGCGGCCTCCTCGAGCCAAGCAATGAAGGTCTCGAGGGTGAAGGTCTTGGGGAGCTCACCACCGGTGGAAGGAGCGGGGGTGGCGCTAGCTGTGGGTGCAGCCTCGGCGGCGGCAGAGGTAGCAGCAGGAGCGGAAGCAGAGGCGGCAGGAGCAGAGGCGGAAGCAGCAGGGGCGGAGGCAGAGGCAGCAGGAGCAGACGGTGTAGGGGTGGTGCTGTTGCCAGGAGTGCTGGGAGCGGGCGAAGAGCCGGAGCCGGAGCCAGAGGGCCAGAGAGCAGGACCGGGGATGTTGTAGTTGATGGTGGAGCCGTAGGCGTTGAAGATGATGCCATCCTCGTCAGCCTTGTAGAGGCTGGTACCGACAACACCCTCGGGCTTCTCAGTTCCAGATCCAGTGACCTCGATGTTCAAGCACTGGGGGTAGGCCTGGGCACCGTTGGCAGAGCCAGCACCGTGGAGAGCGATGATCTCGTGGCGGAAGACGTACTTGCCAGCGGCAAGAGACTCGGGGACGGTGACGGGCCAGGTGTTGTTCTGGCCGATCATCTTGATGGCAGCCCACTTGCCATCAGCGTAACCATCAGCCTGGATCTTGGTCCACTTGAGGGAGGTCTTGTCGACAGCGGTGACATCGCCAGTGTAGGGAGCAACGTAGGTGATAACGGGACCCACGTGGGACTCGGGCCAGGTGGTCCAGTGGAACTCGATTGTTCCACCGGCAGCGACCTTGGCCATGGTGTCGCTGGAGAGCTTGGGGGAACCAGCCTTGTGGCAGATGATGTCGGCCTCACCGAAGGAGTTGGGCTCGACAAAGCCGTTGTCTAGGTTCTCGGCGTACCAACCAATGTGCTCGGGAGGGGTCTGGCCGTTCTGGTTGGAGTAGTAGTAGTCGAGGGAGAAACCCTGCTCGAACTGGCCGTCGATGGTGACACCAGTGACAGTGCCGTGGGCAAGGGCGCCAGCAGCGAAGGCGGCAACGGTAGCGATCTTGGAAAGCATGTTGAAGGACTGATGTGGGATTTTGGAGGTCTTCGAAGGTTTGAGAGTGTTGAAGATTGTCGTTACAAACGATGGTGAATTCTGAAAAGAATGTGGAGCCGGCTAGCGGACTGCGAATGAATGAATGAAGGTGGGAAGAGAAGGTACTGAACTGTAGCGATGATGGTTGAACCTGGCGGTACTCGCGCTCTTATATTCGAGCCACGCCCACCAGTTGACCAGAAGGAGAGGCTGGTACACAATGATTCGTGCGGCACGCAAAGCGACGTTCGCCCACTGCACGATCCCTGAAACACCATCCTACAGTACTGCTTTGAGGCAAACAAGCGACATTGAGGGACCCGAGAGTGCCCCATGTCTGCGGGCTGGGCGTCAAAACGAAGTTTCGGAACGCATTTAGGGAGCATGGATGCACTACCCTGTCTCCCATGTCACGGAGAACATCGGAACTACTCCATCGAGAATGAGAGGTCAACAGTAAAATGTGTTCTAATCACACGCATCCATGAGTCTTCTGGAGGCCATGATATGTTATTGTGAGTTGTGCGATTCCTGTTGCTCCATGAGTGCCTGCGTAGCACATCAACCACACCGTGTTCATGGTAGAAGGAACCCGCTGTGCAGGCTTAGTGTCGCTCTCGTTCTCGGGAACGAATTGAGCGACTGCGCGGAACATGCATCCCAAAGCTCCTGGGTAATCTTCCACCAGGGTGTCAATGCCGCCAAGAATGCAGTTGTTTCTGTCAAACACAATGCCAAGAGCGCCGCATTGCGTGGGGCAGCTGTCAAACGCCTAGTTCCGATCGTGCTGGCGTTAGTGTCGATGATATGACGGATGACATGTTTATTCATGCGTTAGTGATGCTGCGTCCATCTCCATTCGCGGACCAGCTCCGCGACCGAAATGACGAAGAACAACCAAAAGCCATAACCCATCCGTCCATCTCAGACAGCGTGTTCCTCAGTCTTGTCGCCTCGCAGCGTTGTCTTTATTGTCAATTCAGTGCTCATCAAAATCCAAGATCTCGAATCGCCTGTGCAACGGTCATGGCGCAAGCGAGACTACGCCAAGTGGGTCCACGGCAGCGTAACGCTCACTTCGCTCTAGCCAGGGGTAATTTTTCGTTTCATACGTGAAACAACCAATTTTCCTCCAATAGCGCGCGGAACAACAACTCCATGCAGTCTGGCTTGCATGATGGAATCCGCTGGAAATATTGGACCAACGGGTATGCGGAGTTCCAAGGCATGGCATCGGATATTGGCCTCCTGGAGATGAATGCTGCTCAGCGTCGCAGCGACTACGACAGCAACGTCCTCAAGGCTTATTCCTGCACCCGCACAGGGCGTTCGTTTGGTTTCGTTTGGCTACGTTTGGCTACGTTTGAGAGCCATTGAGCCGCCGAGAAAGCATTTGCTGAAGCGTAGTCGGCTGTCGCAGTTCCAGCAATATGTGGAAATCCTGGGGGGATGATATCCAGTCTAGATAGACGGATGAAGCAATAGCGCATCGAATCCGGAACGAAAGAACGCTGGAGACAGCAAGGTACCTGGCGTTCAACTCACAACTTTCAACACTTACTGATGATGGCCACGCCGACCAGCACTGAAGAAGGGCACAGCCCTTCTCTTATACACTCTGCTCCAGACTATAATACCCGGTGGTCATCTCGTAGCCATCTGCTTTCCGTTTCTGTCCCTGACCGCAAGGGATTAGCCGACCGTATATTGTGCTCAAAAGCTCGCATACCCTCGATGTCACTCTTCACGGACCAATGAGTCAACAGAGACAACCCAGACTCTTCTAGCCTCTGGGTCTTGCATCGATGTCCCTCTCATCTCCTTGCGCCTTCATAGCCATTCACGAGGTGGAGATGCCCACAAAACCTTGAGACAGGTGAACTTTGCAGTGACCGCCTCGCGGCGTGCTGACGGACAGTGTAAATATGAAACACCATCTTGTTCTTCGCATCACACAGTCGTTGGCATACTGTGCTTCGAAAGCGGTCTCTATACGAGCCCCTACTTGTTGAGACTGACAGCTAGAGGCAAAGTGCGTGTGCAGACAAACAGCTAGTCGTGGAAGAGACGAAACTCGCACACGCAGACAAGACTTCAAGCCAGTAACTTCCAAGGAAGGCTGCGTCCCGATATGAAGAGCTGTTGCAAAACCGCAGGCTATGTCGGTATCAAGAAGTAGCTGTGTCCGTCTCTTCTTCACTCTCGCACACTGCAGCAGAGCGAGCCAGCTGTAGACGACTTTTTTACGGGCTGAGAAGCCAGTCAATGCCTCTCGGCAAAGCTCTTGCAACATGAGCATCCTCCTGAAGCCACAGTTTTCAAGTTTTCAATCCTTTCTGCCGAATTATTATGCCGAATTACTGTGCTAGCCAGCTGATAGCTGGAACCGCGAACCGAACGGGAGGAGCTTCGTTGCGAACATCACATCGCGCGACTATTGAGCTGCATGACAGCAGCATGTCCGCACGATGCTTCGTTGGTATGCGTGACTTTCGGTGGCGCTGCTAAAGGCGCCGTTGCGGGCGTTGCGGGCGGGAAGGTTGGTGGAAGTAAGCAAAGCCCAGAGGCTTCTTCCCGGTGTTCGCGAGGTGGTGGCGTCACCTTCGCCAAACCCTCCGACACCAAATCTTCGACATCTCGCGTTACTTCACACAAGACTCTCGGTGATTCTCCGATGCTCACCTTGGCCTCTGTTATATTCGTGCATCACATGTCCTGATCACCGAAGCTATGCCTGGATCCAGCGCAGTGCACCGACGCCTCGGCTCAACTGCGAGCGGAAAATCCTGGAGCAAGCAAAGCTAACAACAAGTTCGGCACATCGTTGCACTCATCCCCCGCAACATCACCGTCGACGATCTCCACAATTTCTCCGGAGCCAGAATTCCCCGCAAATGAATGCTCGTAGAGATGAATGGAAGCGGGGATTCCATGTGTTTTTTGAGCAAGCGTCAGGAACGGGCAGATAGATTGATGACGTGAAGCAGGTCGTGAGGCTCACCAGCGCGTGGTGCCTGGTGGATGGGTTCTGTTTATATGTTGGAGTGAGCGCCGATCAAATACCTTCTTTTCTGCATCTCAGATCAATCGTCAATATGAGGCTCTCTACCTTCCTCTTCTCTTCGCTGCTGTCTTTGACTGCTTCGGCTGCACCCCAGGGTTCGTCGAAGGTCCCGGACTTTTTCACGCAGCGCGTTGTCTTCGCGCCGCCATCGAACTACACGGACCCACGCACTCTGTACGCTCGTACTGCGCAGTTCGAGAACGGCAACCTTCTTGCGACATGGGAGAACTACAGTCCTGAGGGTAGCACGCCCGAATCGAAGGTCTACTTCCCCATCTATAAGTCGACCGACGGTGGATACAATTGGAAGGAGATCGCCCGCATTCGTGACCAGGCACAGCCTCAGAACGGACTCCGCTACCAGCCTTTCCTCTACGTTCTCCCCAAGAAGTTCGCCAAGTGGCCTGCTGGTACTGTTCTCCTCTCAGGAAGCTCTATTCCCACCGACCTCTCCACAACCCAGATCGAGCTGTACGCCTCGACTGACAAGGGCTACACGTGGGAGTTCGTCTCTCACATCGCTGCTGGTGGCGAGGCTATCCCCAACAACGGCCTCACGCCCGTTTGGGAGCCCTTCCTCATGCTCCACGAGAAGAAGCTCATCTGCTACTACTCAGACCAGCGCGACAACGCCACCTACGGCCAGAAGATGGTTCACCAGACCACTACTGATGGCAAGAACTGGGGTCCCGTCGTCAACGACGTCCGCCACTCCAGGTACACTGACCGCCCCGGCATGCCTGTCGTCTCTCTCCTGCCCAGCGGCAAGTACATGTTGACATACGAGTACGGCGGCGGCCCGACCAACAGCTCGAGCTACAAGTTCCCTCTCTTCTACCGCCTGTCTGCCGACCCCGAGAAATTCGACTCGGCTGAGGACCACCAGCTCATCACTACCGACGGCACGATCCCCGAGGGTTCGCCTTACAACGTCTGGTCTCCCGTTGGCGGCAAGAACGGTACCCTCATCGTCAGCTCGGGCGGCAGCAGCGACATCTATATCAACAGGGGTCTCGGCGAGGCTGGCACCCCGTGGATCAGGGTGCCCACTCCCGAGAAGCAGTCTTACACTCGTCACCTCCGCGTGCTGAAGGACCAGAAGAAGCTGCTCATTCTGGGCGGTGGAATTCTGCCGCCTAGCACGACAAATAAGGTGGCGCTGTCTGTTGTTGATATCACCCGGTTTCCCAAGGCTTAGAATGTGTGTATAGATGGCAATGTATACGTTGAACAAATAAATAATACGAGCTTCATATGCGGCTGCTGCAAAATATGTAAAATGATATTGTGATGCTGGTATGAAAGAGGCTGTCTACAGTGCTTCAAGCCGTGGCAGTGAGTGTTGAAGTGTTCGTTCGAAATCTTTGCGTAGTGTCGATGTTTTGCAGGCTCCTACGATTTGTAATGTGGCGCTATGTCATCACACCAAACGGCAGTCGCGTACTCCTTGGGCCCAATGCTAAAGCATGCCAAATGCAACTACAATTTTGCGTAACATAGACTCCAAGGAAAAGAAGGATATTCCCGCTGCACATGATGAAGTTTGCGAGTACAGGCGAAGCTTGCCATGTTCTGCAGTGACGCCCCACTTTACTGCACTGCCCGGGCCGACGTTGTTCCCAGTCGAGCGCGGGCATTAGCGAGTCCACGGTCGTCAATATCGAAACTTCGCATCGCCGCGCATCCAGCACCGCACTCTTCCGACCACACTCTCCCAACTAACCCTTTTCTCCCCAGCAAAACCGACAAAATGGGTGGTGTTAGCGTTAAGGACGTCGAGGCGCAGAAGTTCATCACTTCGTACGCCGCCTTCTTGAAGAGGCAGGGAAAGCTCCCCATGTAAGCCATTCCGTAATCAAGTTTGAGGGTAGCGCAATGCTAACAGTGTGAAGCCCAGGTTCGTACTATTCCAGCGGGTGAAGGATAAAACCTGAATCCCGTCGCTGGGGGATAATTGCACGATCAGCTTGCTGACCGTCTTATCTACAGGTTGGGTTGATACCGTCAAGACATCGCGTAAGTACAAATGTTGGGTGAACTTCAGGGCAAGCGCTGACAGAGACAGACTCCAACGAGCTGCCCCCCCAGGACATCGACTGGTTCTACGTCCGCGCCGCTGCCGTCGCCCGCCACGTCTACATGCGCAAGACCGTCGGTGTTGGCCGTCTCCGCAAGGTCCACGGGTGCGTACTCCCAGCGCAGCGAAACCCAAGCGAGGGCTTGCTCGCCTCACTGGCGCAGGCGAATAGTTGCTGACTGATACAGTTCCACCAAGAACCGCGGCTCGCGCCCCTCGCACCACGTCGATGCCTCCGGCTCCGTTGACCGCAAGGTCCTCCAGGCGCTCGAGAAGATCGGCGTTGTAGAGATCGACGAGGACAAGGGTGGTCGCCGCATCACCCAGTCTGGCCAGCGTGACTTGGACCGCATTGCGCAGACCACCCTCGAGGCTGAGGAGGAGGAGGATGACGAGTAAACACTTCGCTCAGTGTAACAACGAGCGAGGTTTGGCTTGGTCAGGCATTTACGGAGCATCTACAGGTTACGGCTTATGGCGTTACGCTGGGGCATCTAGCCTAGGACATCTTCCAATGGAGACAGGCACAGCCTGAAAAGCATCATGATACCCATTTTTCAATGCTGGTGCCACTGGTTGCTCGTGATTGTTTTCTTATTGTTGTTATGGCAGCTTTGCTCTGTTGGTCTCCGGTGACTGCCACACATTCACCAGCATCACTCCAGCCCTGGCCAAATCAGCCTCATGGTGCCAAGTGTAACATTCTTCCCTTCTTTACACAGCTTCGCACAGCACTTCCACCACCCACAAAGCAACAATATACAACACTCTGCTTTACCCTCTTCAGAACAAATCCGTCATGGCGCCGTGACTCGCATCGCCCACCAACCGCGCATACTTGGCCAACACACCACGCGTGACCGGCATCGAAGGGGGCGTCCACTCCTTGAGTCTCGCCGCAACCTCCTCATCACTAACATGCATATCAATGCGATGTTTCTGCGCATCAATCGTAATCACATCACCAGTCCGCACAACCGCAATTGGCCCCCCAACCGCCGCCTCAGGACACATATGCCCGACGATAAACCCATGGCTAGCACCACTGTACCGCCCATCCGTAATGAGCGCTACATTCGTGAGCTTGGCGCCCATAATGGCCGCAGACGCTTTGAGCTGCTCGGGCATACCGGGCCCGCCCTTTGGCCCTTCGTAGCGCACGACGACGACAACGTTCTCGCCGTGCGGGATCTTTCCTGCGTTGAGAGCGGCGTCGAGCTCGTGTTCTTTGTTGAAGACGATGGCTTTGCCGGTGAATACGAGGCCCTCTTTTCCTGTGATTTTGGCGACGGCGCCCGCAGGGGCGAGGTTGCCGCGCAGGATCTCGATGTGGCCGGTGGGTTTGATGGGGTTGGAGAGGGGGCGGATGAGGACTTGGTCTTGGGGCAGGCTGGGGTAGGGGTCTACATTTTCGGCGAGGGTTTTGCCGGTGACGGTGGGGATGGAGCCGTCGAGGAGGTTGGCGGCGATGAGGAGTTTCATGACGGCGGGCATGCCGCCGATGTCGAAGAGGTCTGCGGCCATGAATTGGCCTGATGGGGCGAGGTCGGCGAGGAAGGGGATCTTGTTGCTGACGCGCTGGAAGTCGTCGATGGTGAGGGGTACGCCGGCGGTGCCGGCCATGGCGAGGAGGTGCAAGACGGCGTTTGTGGAGCCGCCCAGGACCATCATCATGACGAGGGCGTTCTCGAACGAGGCCTTGGTGAGCAGCTTGCGGGGCGTGATGTTTTTCTCCATGCAGACTCGGATTGCGGCGGCGGCCTTTGCGCATTCGCGCATCTTGGCGGGGGACTCGGCGGGGGTGGTCGAGGAGTTGGGGAGGGTAAGACCCATGGCTGCGTGTGTGAGCGTGTGCTGGGTAAGCTGAAGGGAAACAACAAGAGAAGAAGAGAGGTAGAAAAGGAGAAACACCAAAAGAGAAGAGAAGAAGAAAGGGAAGAAAGAAGAAAGGCGAGAAGAAGAGAGGACAAGAATACCAGAAGAAGACAAGAAAAGAGGTAGAGAAAAAGAGAGAAATACTACAAGAGAAGAGAAGCTCACCCTCAATAGACGTGGACATGGTGTTCGCCGTATACATGCCACCACAGGCTCCCGCGCCGGGGCACGCATTCTTCTCAATATCCTCCATGATCTCGTCGGGCGAGAACTTGCCCGGCTCAGCACTGTCGAGGTTCTTGTAGATGTACGCGCCGTGCTTCTCATAGCAGGTCGAGATGTTGATGGGCCGGCGCAGCGTCTCCGAGTAGCCGGGCATGATGGAGCCGCCGTAGACCATGATCGAGGGCCGGTTGTGGCGGGCAAAGGCCATGATGACGCCGGGCATGTTCTTGTCACAGCCCGGCAGCGCGATGCAGGCATCGTGGTGCTGCGCGCACGTGACCGTCTCGATGCTGTCTGCGATGATCTCGCGTGTCTGCAGGGAGAAGCGCATGCCTGGGTTGTTGTAAGCAGTTCGTCTCCACTGCAATGTGACGTGGACATACCCTCTCCACCCATAGTGATGCCGTCTGACACGCCGACTGTGTTGTATTGCCATGCCAGCATCTTGTCCTGCTCAATGTGCTTTTTGATTTCCTTGCCCAGACCGAGTACTGCCAGCCGTCAGTACTCTACCCCCACGCATGGTTGCGGCTCTGCGGGCGCGGGGCGTGACTTACAGTGCGTGCTGCATAACGGTCAGTACCATGACGCCACGTCCGTGGGGGAGACTCACTTGCACGGGTTGCCCTCCCACCATACGCTCGCAATACCCACCTGAGGGTACGTCTTCATGGCTTCCTTGTTGGGGACGCCGGCCGCGTACAGCATCGCCTGTGACGACGGTCAACCTCATCTCGATGCATGGCCACATGTGCAGAAGTGTGTACCTGGGCTCCTGGAAAGTTGTGGCCTGTAGTCAGTGTAGACGACCATCTGTTCAGTGCCGGTGTGCCATCCTCCTTTTTTGAGCCCTCGGGCAGGTGTGGGAAGCTGAGGAAGCGCGGCTCCTCTGGCTCGCGCTGCTTCTCGAGGTTCCTGGGATCCATCGTAGCTGGTCAGTGGTTCTTGCGTCAGTCAATTCGCTGCCAATGGACGTCACAGCACAAGAGCAGAGAGTAAGGCTTGAGACTTGGATTAGATACGGACGTCCTGTGAACAGATACCGCCATCAGCTAGCCGCACCCGCAGCCAGGGCGCGTCGGAAGCAGGTCGGAAGGATACAGTCTAGCTGCTTGAAGCATGCCGACTGATCAAAGAGCTCTCAAGTGGGGCTGCTTGCTGTTGACGTCGAGTCGAAGCCTGGGAAAGAGGGGGACCGAGCCCCTCCATCTTCACGAAGCGCTCCCTCGAGTCTAGTCTGTGGAGAGAGCCAATAGAAATAAGGCCATTGGAAGTCGTGGAGACCTAGCGGGGGCCGTTGAGTTGGCGCAAGACGTTGAAAAATGTTTTGCGGCACCGCTGTGGCCTCCGACATGCCGGCGTCGGAGAGAAGACCATGCCATCGATAGCCGAGATGCAGTAGCGCAAGCGAACGCAGGGCTGTGGTCCAGCTTGGAGCTTCGAGAAAGCTCAAATACTGCGCTTCGACCGGATCATGCTGTGTTGTCGATACGGTCAAACGTTGTTCTTTTTGATCATCCTGTCGACGAAGACGAACGACCGCAGGGATGTAGCCATCGACAAAGCACTTCCCAATCTTAAAGGCCACAGCAATCATCGTGAAGCCATCAGGCACCTGACGTCGAAGAGCATGATGGCTCGTCTGCCTGTCCTGCAAGTGAGCGGATATATAGGCGAATACCTCCTACAACACCTGACGTTCGGACATGGTCAGGAACGTTGGCGGCTTCGATGCTTGTTCTTCAGCCCTGCCTCCCGCACGGGGCGCCCCTGCCGTCGCAACCGCCATTGCCATGACGCAACTTATTTCATTTTATCAACACCATCCTGTCCCGCGTGTCGCATTTGACTCACCTGCACTATCGTAACCCTTGATCGCACGCTGTTCCTCACACGACGCAGCCTGCATTCTCTCTCTATCTGCCGCCATTCAGGTTGCTCCATAATTGCTTCTCACGATGCGATCATCCCACGTCGCACTCATCGCCCGATTGCAGATTACAGTTTCCAGATCGTAGCAGCACATCCGCGGCGACCCCAACGTGCGCCATCTGCATGAAAAGAGACGTTACCGGGATTTGGCCTCTGACCTGCGGTGAACCGCACCGTGTTCCCATTTTCAACTTCCATTGGTCGCAGGTCGTGCGAGGATCCGCGCACCAACCTCCTGGAAGCCGGGACCGTACCGCCGTGTTGAACACATATCCAGCTCTGGAGCACGCGAATAGCCATGGAGCCTCATTCGCGATCCCTTTCGTCTCAGAATGGCACGTTGCGTCTTCCACAGGCTCTTATCCTGCTGCTGAAGTCCGCTTTGGCCCAGTCAGCCAATGATCAGGGTACACAAGGTCTCCCCGACGTTCCCCTGCGGGACATTATAAGACTTTCCATCTACCGTCTGATCCTTCTCATCAATCCCTTCGTGGACCGCGGCAACTTTGTCACCTCAGCTATCGTGGGCATGGTCAAGTTGACGGCGCTGTGCGGCTCTGCTTACTGGGTATGGGATCGGCAGAGCAAGAAAGGAAAGATCGCTCCATCCATCAACTCTCAGCATGTCGAGGACGCCACAGAGGGTAAGAAAGCTCCGTGTGATCTGCAACACACCTGTGCGAAACACGTGTCTGGCCTGCATCGGCTATCCTTGGCTTGGACTAGATCACTGACCATCGCAGACGACGCTGCCGCTAACGATCCGGGGCTTTTGAGAAAGCATTCAACCATACAATCTTACTCGGTGGCGTCTTCCAACTTCACGTATCCTGCTATCCGAACGTTCTACAGGCCGCACCCCCAGGAAAGCAAGTTTCCAAGAAAGCCTAGCCCTGTGCCCTTACTCGTCTTCATCCACGGTCTTGGTGGCTCGATTGCACAGTTCCATCCTATCTTGCTAAGCTTATCCAACCTTGCTTCGTGTCTGGCGATCGACCTCCCAGGATGTGGTCTGTCCTCATATCAACCCAAGGCCGCTCAGGCGTATACTACAGATGCGCTTGTGCAGCTTCTGGCAACTGTGATCGAACAACACCGTGCCACAGAGGAAGGACAAACCGTTGTTCTCATCGGCCACAGCATGGGATGTTCTCTTGCAGCACTTCTAGCCTCACCCACGTCACCCCATGCCGGTCTGATCTCCCAGCACGTCAGCGGTCTGATCGCAGTCTGTCCCAAGGCAGACCCTCCAACCGAACATCAGACTAAACTTCTGCAGCGAGTCACATCAGTGCCGGCGGTATTGTTCGACCTGTATCGACGATGGGATCGACGAGGTGGAATCAACAGCGCGAGCGTCGCGCGTATGGCGGGCGCAGACGCCGAAGAAGACACCAAGAAGTTGCAGCTGCGTTTCAACAAGCAAAGCCGTACAGCTGTGTGGCAGCGCATGGCTCGCGGAATGTGCCCGGATTATTCGACTGACCCGCCTCGAGGCGGCCTTCCTGGACGTCGAACATGGGAGGGCTTGCAGATCCCTGTGTTCCTGAGTGCTGGCGAGGCAGACACCGTGACTCCCTCCGAGAACGTCAAGCTTATCGTGAAATTTCTCGGAAGAGACGTTGGAGCCATCGAGCCCCCAAGTGAGAAAGCCAGCTTGCCCATTGCAGCAGCTCCCTTCGATCCAGCCATACTGGATCCCAGTCTGAACGAGCGCAAGCACCAAGACTCCGGTATTGACGCCAACGACATCCCCAAGCCTGAAGCCGACACAAAACCTTCCAGCACGACGGCACCCTCCACGCTCGGCTCCAGCCTGACCGAAACCGAGAGCCGCACCACAGAAGGCAGCATCGTCATCTCCGACGCTCCGCCCAGCTCACCGACACCCCCCTCCCTCTCCACGCCCTCACCCCACCCACGCCGCCTCGTCGTGAAAACAACGATCCTGCCCAAACCAGCCGCCCACGCCATGCTCTTCGCGCCCTCGACCTCGCGCACCCTCTCCGGCCTCATCGGCAGCTTCCTCGCCGACCACATCGACCCACGTCTCTCACTCGCATGGCAACTGCAATACCTCTCCACCGAGGGCAAATGGGACGTCAAAAACCTCTTGAAGTGGAGCGCCGTCCCCCCCGTCTCCGAGCCCATCGCAAACACCTTCCGCGCCATGAAAACCCTCCGCGAAGTCGACGACCGCCACTGCCCCCGCGTCGTCGCCCGCGAGTGGAAACACCGTATCGCAGCCATCATCGACATCAGCCATGACCAACCCGTGTACGATCCCCGCGGTTTGCAAGAGGGTGGGATCGAGTATTTCAAGTTCCCCACCGTGAGCAAGCAACCTCCCCTGCGCGACGAGGTCCGGGCGTTCATCGAGCTCGTCGATCGTATTCTAGCGCACTGCCGTGACGAGGGGAAGCAAGGGCTCGTCGGCGTGCATTGTCATTACGGGTTTAATCGCACGGGGTTTTTTCTCGTTAGCTATATGGTGGAGAGGCTGGGGTGGCGGGTGGAAGACGCGGTTGAGGAGTTTAAGCAGAGAAGAGAGCCGGGGATCAGGCATAGTCATTTTGTGGACGAGTTGTTTGTACGGTATTGTAGTGGGTTGAGGAGGGCGCCTACGCTGTAGGTTGGGTGGTTTTTGGCGGCATTTAGCGTTTTGGCGTTTGGAGTGGGTCTGGACAAGGATGTATATCCCCATATTCCTTGATGAATACATGGTAGTTTGGAAATGGTATGTACTGTGGTATCAGGCATAAGTAGGCCTCGCAGTCTATGCGCGCGGACTGGAAATACAACACGCTTTCCTAATAGTTCTGTCTAATAGCAGTAGCTTTAAGTGCCGACTATCTCCATCAGTCCTTAGTCGTATCTGAGCTAGCAAACGTTTCAGTACAATGACCGTAGGCATCCGCGACCTACCTTTACTACTCATGCCTGTTACCACGGTGTGTTGGTTCGTGGGCATGCTCATCGGTATCCTTTGATGAAGAGATGTTGATTTGAATGTGTAATGTGTGTAAGTAAAACAACTCGCTATGTTATGCAGAGTGGGTATCGTAAGTTTATGCCATCCACCATCCACCATCCCCTCCAATCCACCACGCTCAATCCCTCGCCCGCCGCTACGCTCACTCCCCCCCCCGCTAAAACCACGCCAAACTCCACAGCGCCGGCATCTGCGGCCACCTCTCCTGCCACTTTGCCAGTATCTCGGGAACCTTCTCATCGAACCCGTCCCTCGCCGCGCCACTCCCCCAACTCGCCTCCCCATGCACCTCCCTCTCCCTCGCCGCAGCCTCATTCAGACTCAGCGCCAGATCCAGAATCGCCTTTCCGCCGACAAGCGCCTCCTCGTGATTATCCCTGATGTCCACGTTGAAAACGTGAACAGGGCGGTTGAGCCTCCCGCCCTTGTTATGCAGATCCTCGAGCACAGCATCGAAACAGCGCTCTTCGCACGTGATGACTACGTCTGCAACACCGCTCTCCGTCCCTGCAAAGCCCTTGTCGGCGGTGTGGTCGAGGCGCGGGGTCCCTGGGACCCAGTCCTGGAAGCGTTCTGGGAAGGATTTGATTGTGCGGTTGCGGCCGAGCATGTTGAGGAGGCCGTTGTGGGTGTAGAGGGGCGTGTTTTGGGTGCTGAGTTCGGTGTGGATTTGCGAGTAGGTGGTGCTGTTGAAGTGGTAGACGTTGGGTTGGGTTATGGTGGGGCCGGGGAGCCGGACGAGGGAGCCGGTGCCGAAGGAGATTGTGGGGAGGTGCGCGGTGGCGAGTTGGAGGTGGGCTTCCATGGAGCTGGGGGTGGTTAGGTGGTGTTGTGGAGGGGGTGGAGGGGAGGTGTGACGTACCGGTTTTGGTTGCTGGCGCAGACGGTGCAGAATCTGAGCTTGAACTTGTCGTCGGGCACGACGTTTGGGTTTGTAGGTGCTGGCGAGGCCGATACGGATGGCGCGTCGTTTGCGCCGTCCAGGCCCACGGGCTGAGGCTCAATGGGAGGCGGCGGTGGTGGAGGAGGCGCAGGCGCGGCTTGAGGCGTGGCCTGCTGCTGGCGACCTCGTAGGCGGGGATCAGACATGGCAAGGGACAGGTGGTCACGTCAATTAGGTGAGGCAGTGGGTTGGTCGTATTTGCTACAGGGTCAATGTCGGTGGTGGTGGACGGCACGTGAGTTGGTGATGATTGCAGCAGGGTCAGGCACACTAGTGATGGACGCGACGGCAGAGCACGTGAGATGCAACGTGCTCAATCTCGAATTTCAACGTTTGGATCTGTGGTCTTCAGACTGTCAGCAATGCTCTCGCAGGGTAATAAGCGAAGACAAGAGACAGCTTTAGGAGCGTAGCTCAGAATTTTCAGTGTTTAAAGGATCCTCAAAGGCTATTGCCTAGGACAGCTCCAATATAGTATTCATCACAGCAGCGGCTATCTACACAGTGGTACTTACAGTGAGGCTGGGGCTGACCGTGCGTCAATCGACAGATCAATCGAAAGAGGCGCGGCAGCTACTTGGATATGAGCAAATTTGATGGCAGCAGATTGAGTGTGTCTGGAGGTAGTCGGTGTGAAGAAGTTGGTGAAGCGTCTGAGACTAGTTTTGCTCGCTTAGGTGCTGACTAAGCGAAGGAGAGTGCACCACCACGTTCTCGATGAGGGGCAGATTCGAGTCTGCGGCAGCCTTAGTTTGACCGCGGCGATGTGGTTGGCACTGGTTGCCACGGCATTGCGCTCTGCTCGACCAGAGGGAGATTGCCAGCTGGATGGGGAAGTTGGGCGCTCAATGCGGCTCGTCTCTACGGCTCGTCTCTGCCTCGTCTCTGCAGGTCGTCATCTCTGCAGGTCGTCATCTCTGCGGACCGCGCATCCTGGCGGACGGCGTCTTCGACAGCTGGACACGCGCACCGTGCTTGTCTGTTATGGGGAATCTTGTCGTTATGCACGCAGGCCCCGTGATGGACAATTCACAGGGCCGCAGGGAAGGTCCTCGATGAGGGCGGACAAGGCGTTGACGTTATTAGCTAGGCGTCGGAGTGCTGAAACAGACACGTGAGAACTAAACCAAAGCCGTTCAGGGCTCGCGGCCAGCGGGTTGTCGTCGAGGCAGAGCCGCCGCTGGAGCCCCTCGCCTGCAAGCCGTCGTTGGTGGTCGAGTCTCTCTGCGTCTTGTATCTGCTCTGGACGTGCACTGCTTCAAGTGCAAGAGGAAGGAAAGCGAAAACGACCGCGCCGGATTCACGCTCGACGCCCTCTGCCCTCGGTTTCAAGACCCCCGCCGTGTCTAATTTTGGCGCAGCGTGCAGCCAGCGACGTCCTCGACGGCGGGCTCCCACAAGCCAGCGTCCGCACCGCACACAATCCGCTGCTGCTGCGTCGTCGTCGCCTCTTGCCTGGCGCTCCCGTGCACATCGACGCCCACGCACCGTTTGGGAGACAGCCGCCGCCGCCGCCGCCTGCCACTGCGCCCGCCGGTCTGCGAGCGCTCGCCCGCTGCCACTGTGCGCCTCTTCTGGCTGTTCACTGGGTAAGTGTTAGCGCCAGGCGTGCTCCCCGCCGCCGTGCCGCGACGACGTTGTTTGTGCAGAGCCAGGCGCTTGAGTCTCGACAGGCGTCACAGCCGCTGGGGCCATCGACTGGGCTGCCGAGGATCGTCTTCTCGCGTCGTCCAGAGTCCAGACATCCAGGTCGCCTCTGACATTGCTCCCCAGATCCCCGCCGCTTAT
Source organism: Didymella pinodella (assembly GCA_039634465.1). NCBI lineage: Eukaryota > Fungi > Ascomycota > Dothideomycetes > Pleosporales > Didymellaceae > Didymella > Didymella pinodella. Next base: position 1,118,801 of record CP113352.1, read on the forward strand.
CCGCCTTGTATCGGGACGCATAGTCGACTGGCATAGCAAGACATAGCAAGACATAGCAAGAGGGACAAGCCCCGCGCATAGCAAGAGGTCAAGAGCGCATGAACACCGCCGTCAGAGGGCACAGCGACGCTGCCATGGCGGCCGACGTCATGTCGTACCTGGGCTCCAACCGCACCTCCCTCCCCCCGCTCGTCACCTCGCCGCCGTCGCACGCAAAGCTCGAGCGCGCCAGCTCCTACGCCAGCAAGCGCATGTCGACCTTCTCCACCGCCTCCAACACGCTGGCCCCGGGCCCGCGCTCGCGTCCGCAGTCGCTCGCCTTCCCCGCCTTCCACTCGAGCCTGCCCTACGCCCTGGTGCGCGACTTCGCATACGACCCGGAGCACCCCCTCTACTACGGCCCGTTGCCCGCCGAACACCGCTCCGGCGCCTCCACCCCCGCGAGCGACGCCAACCGCCGCCTCTCCGACCCCCCGCCCGTCGCCTGGCGGACAGACCGCGGCTCCTCCAAGGCGCCCCTCGCCCTGGGCCTGGGCGAGCAGCTGCCCATGACGTCGTTCGGCGACGGCCCGCCCTACAGCGAAGACGAGGACCTCGCCAGCCCCGTCGTCACCAGCCACCACAGCGCCCGCCACAAGAAGCAAAAGTCCAACCAGGTCGACTTTGACCAGACCCGCGGGCGGCGCGCCCCCGACGAGCACAGGCGGAGCTCCGTCACCGGCGTCAACGGCGAAGGCAGCTACTACCCCGCACACGTCAACGACGCCGCCAACGGCATCGGCGGCGAGTACATCACATACCCCCCCAGCTCCTCCAGTCTCGACATCCCAGAGGGCGCCTCTCGCCGCGACTCCCACTTCGCCGCCATACTGCCCCAGCGCTCCTACGCCAACGAGGAAGGGCCGCCCTACGATTCCGACGAGGAAATGTCCGAGCCCGGCGACGACTACGTCCAGGACGACAACCGCTTTTCGCGCGACTACCAGTTCACCATTGCCTCGCCCGACGAAGAGATGCATGGGAAAGCAGTCGCGCTGTTCGACTTTGCGCGAGAAAACGACAACGAGCTGCCTCTCGTCGAAGGCCAGGTCATCTTGGTCTCGTACCGGCACGGACAGGGCTGGCTGGTAGCGCAGGACCCAAAGACAGGCGAGAGCGGGCTGGTGCCCGAGGAGTACGTGCGTCTCCTGCGCGACATCGAAGGCGGCTGGAACGGCCTCATGAACGGCGCCGTGCAAGCCCAAGAAGCCAACCCTGGGCTCGATAGCCTCCTAAGCCCCATCTCCGCCGGCCCCGAAGCCAAAACACCCACCCAGGCCGACCACCACCACTCGTCCTACACCCCCGTCATATCCACCTTCTCCACTAGCCACAAGGACCTCGAACCCTACCCCAAAGACCGCCTCGCCACACCGACGAACCCCGAGGGGGGAAGTTTCGGCAAGGGGAAAGAGAGTACGCGGATGGAGGGCGTGGAAACCACCCCCGAGCCCCGCCACCCCTCATGACCCGACTCAGCTGGCACGGCCGAAAAAAATTCAAGTTATAAATCTTCACGACATTCGCTTCAGATCCCATGTCTTACTTAACCAGCCTCCTTTTTGCCTTTGCCTTGGGCGAGCATTTTCTGGCGTCACGTCATACCTCTCTTCCGGTGCCCTGTTGCTGCAGAGCCTCCTTTTCTCTCTACACCCCCCCGTGGGTGTCCAGAGCCCATATGTGTGTGTGTGCATCTTAGGGCGCGACGAGCAAGAGCTTGTTTTTTTGTAGTTGTACTTTTTCTTTTTCTTTTTTTTCTTTTTTTTTTTTGCTTTTCACTTTTTTTTGGAGCTACGCTGGGAGATGCGGGTCTGCGATTAACGGCTGCCGCTTGGATAGCGGCGATGATGACGATGGGATGGGATGGGATGGATACCTCTGCGGAATTAGTCGGGATAAGATGGGATGGGATAGGACGGGATGTGGATAGGAAGAGAGATGAGAGAGAGATTAATATATCATATTCACACACTTCAACTGCCTGGTTGGGTCTGGTCCCACGTCGTGGACTGTGTTTGGAGGTGAGAATGTGATGTGTTGTTTGGGGTGAGATTAGACCACAGGACTGCGATGGTTGTAGGGTGTGTAGGTGTTTGTGTTTGCATAAGTAGGGGTTGAGTACTGCTATTCATGTCTTTAATTCAGATTATGATTACAGAGGGTAGACTAGACATGCCGTGCTTACATGCGCTTGTTCCTTAACACCACTGTAGCTTGTTCTTCGGCCTGACATTGAACCACCAGTACGGTGTTGCATCGCCGTGCCTTTCTGATCTTATAACAACCCCGAAAGATGGGCTAGACATGCATTTTTGCATGCGCTTATGTGCCGAACATCCACGGGTAAGACTGATGTGTCTTGACTACTACGAAGTACTACAACAAACACAACATCGACGCTTTGACATACTTTCATAAAGGAGTCTACATGTTCACCTCTCCCTTACATCCTTACCTCCTGCAGATCTACCCCACCAAGTCCTTCTTTAGTAACAAGCACCTGATGTCTGCAAGCTTATACTTATCTGCTTCGTAGTAGGTGTTAGAGTTGGAGATGATATCGCGATTCGAGGTTTGCCTCGATACCTGGGTATGTGAAAATGAGGGGTTTGGTAGGTAGATAGAGAGCTTGGTTGGGATAGCGGTTGAGGGGATGTAGATAGACACACTACTCTTTACTATCCCGCTGAACTCTTTAAGGCATTGAGTGACGAGTGCCTGATGTTTTATTGCGTAGACATGCAATCTAATTGCGGTAGTCGGTGGAGATAGAGATGCCCAGATCGCGGTTTAAGGGTTCCAATGTTTGTGTAGATATGGATATGGGTATAATATAGCTGGTGGGTAGATAGAGAGCTTAGTTGGGATAGCGGTTGAGGTGGAACGGTACGGTATGGCAAGAAGAGGGAGGGGGAGAGGGGGAGAGGGATAGATACACCAGCACCGGGCGTCTTACTTCTCTCTCACCATCCCCGCTGAACCACCCTAAGACTCCAGGGACAGGTACCTAAGGTCTGTATAGCTTGTACTTACACACCGCCCTCGCAGCAGGGATTGAAGAGATAAAAGCTCTCGATTCGAATTACTTCTTCCAGACATGGACGGACAAACGCGTGCGCACGTGAGACGCTCGTTAGCACCAACCAGGAACTGAACTTCTACAGACATCTCGATCCGCACTCGAGCACAATACAGTACAAGAAGAGACAGAGAGCCATAGATACCCGCGCAGCACACGCTTTACGTCGCTGCCGGCATGTTGGTTGAGTCCCACCAAAACCAACGCCGCGCACGCTTGACCTGCCCTTACCTCTTCGTGCAGCAACTCACTCGACAATATCGAGGCCACTTCCCTGCGACAAGCTGCGCCGTTGTGTAAGATTCCGCATCGATGTCATGCTCACACTATTCCTTGCGTCAAGATGGTTATTTCCGTGCAAACCCGTAGAGGAAGTCTTCACGTGCAGTCTTGCAATCACGTCCCTGATAAGTAGCGACGCGCTATCAACCCCTCCTTTCGCGGCATGCCTCCCCCTTCCGTCGCAAATCGCCAGCGGCTGAGCGCGAAAAACGATTGGCAGCGCGTGGTTGGCCCAATTAAAGACTTATCTGAGGGCTTTGACGACGGGGACGTAATCCAGACGTACTAAAGTACTACTACTAATTAGATGCCTGGGGCTCTAGTGACAGATGGGACTCGCTCCACTCGTGCGGTTCAGACTCGGCCGGCCATGTTACTAAGATTTGTGGGCGTTTATAGGTAGCATGACGCATGGCTGTGCGGGCATGAGCTGTGCTCGCTGCTCGATTGTGAAGTGTGATTTACTCTCATGGTATGGCGACGGGATATAGATTGGGCGTTGATGTTGGCGGGTGAGTGATGTCTTTTGCGCTGCACAGAGCTTCCCAGGTCCTCGTTCGTACGCTGACACGCGCAGCACCTTCACTGATGTCTGCGTGATAACCCCCGACGGCGAAGCGATCCGCGCAAAAGTCCCTACGAACACGAGCGACCAGTCCATCGGCGTGCAGGAAGGCGTCGAACAGGTGCGCCGTATCCTGCAGGACAAATACGGCTGGAGCGGCAAGTTCGAGTACATCCACCATGGGACGACGACAGGCACCAACGCGGTGCTCGAGGGCAAGGGCGCGAAAGCAGGCCTGGTCGTGACCAAGGGACACAAGGACATCTTGACTGTGCGCAGGAGTCAGATACCGGGCGGCCTTGGCGCGTGGATCAATTACGTGCAACCTGAGCCCTTGGTCCCTCTTGAGCGCACCGTCGAAGCCAAGGAGCGTGTACAAATCAACGGCGACATCTTCCATGAGCTCGACGAGGCGGACTTCAGGGAGAGCCTGCAGGATCTGAAGCGTCAACAACCGCAGGCAATTGCTGTGTCGCTGTTGAACTCGTTCAGCAACAACGTCCACGAGGAGAAGATTCGCGACATCTTGCTCGATGAGTTCGGTCCAGATGTTGAGGTGGTTACATCGACCGATGTCCTGCCTGAGATCCAGGAGTACGAGCGCACCGTGACTACCACGGCTAATGCCATCGTCAAGCCGGTGGTGAAGAGGTACATGAAGAACCTCCAGAAGAAGCTTGCGAAAGATACAGACACGCTTCGCATACTCAAGTCAGATGGCGACCTGACGTCTGTGGATCTCGCAGGTGAGACGCCTGTGCGCATCCTCATGAGCGGACCGGCAGGCGGCGTAAAAGCCGTCTCGCATTTGATCGCGAAGGGAACACCCTACAAGAATCTCATCACATTCGATATGGGTGGCACGAGCACAGACTGCGCGCTGCTGTCTGGCAGTGAGGCTATTATTCGACGTGAGACCGAAGTCGGTCCCCTGACAGTGCGAGCACCGTCCGTCGATGTGAAGACCGTAGGCGCTGGAGGAGGCTCGATAGCCATCTACAACGAGTTCTCGAAGAATTTCCGTGTTGGGCCGGAATCCAGCGGTGCTACTCCTGGGCCTGCGGCATACGGCAAAGGAGGGACACAAGCCACGGTCACAGACGCGAACCTTACGCTGGGCTACCTACCCTCGAAGCTGCTCGGTGGGACGTTCCAGCTCGATGTCGCTGCATCTGCCGCCGCGGTTGAGTCGATCGCAAAGCAGATGGGCATGGACACTACCGCTGCGGCGGAAGGCATTATTGATCTCGTCAATGAGTCTATGCACGGCGCTCTGCGACTCGTGTCGGTAGAGCAGGGCTACGACCCTCGCGACTTTGCTCTTGTTGCACTTGGCGGAGCAGGCCCAATGCACGCGAATTCACTGGGGAAGCTGCTTGGATCCTGGCCTGTCATTGTGCCGCCTAGCCCTGGCGTACTGTGCGCTCAGGGTGATGCTATCACAAAAATGTCCCACGAGTCGAGCTGCACGTACATCAAAGTCTTTTCTGAGATTGAAGCCCAGGATCTGACGCGTACATTGGGCGACTTGAGAACGGGCTGTGTGCAGACGATGAAAGACTCGCTCGCAGACGAGCATGCAAGTCTGAGGGTCGTGTATCAGTCAGACATGCGGTACAAAGGCCAGGCCATGACGCTGACGGTCGCCTTCAGCGAGGAGGATGCCCAAGATACAGAACATCTGCTCGAGCACCTCCGCAACAGGTTCAACGAAGCGCACGAGCAGCAGTTTTCGTTCTCGCATGACAGTGTAGAACTCGAGATTATGAGACTTCGCGTCAGGGTCATCGATGCATCGGAAGAAGTCGCGATTAAACCTGTCGAGATAGCAAGCACATCGACTCCGCCTGAAGATGCCATCGTTTCTAAGCAGAACATTATTTACGAGGGCAAGAAGGTGGAAGCGACCTTTTGGGACCGATTGGAGATTACGAAAGCTGGTATCAAGATCCCCGGACCGGCTGTCATCACCGAGATGGACTCGAACACTCTCATTCTCCCTGGACACTTTGGGGAGATTGATGCCATGGGAAATATTCTGCTCTGGCCTGAGTCGGGCACCGCGCGTGCTAAGGAGATATATACCAAAGAAACAGCTGCCAAACTTGTACAGGAGCAGCCGCTCATACCGGCGCTTGTAGGCTCGGCGCTTGGCTCGATTCGACGCGAGATGGATACGCTTATGCTGCGCTGTGCGATGAGTCCTGCCATCCGCGAGCAGCAGGATGAGTTCAACGTCATCACCAACACCCGCGGACAGATGCTTGCTGGACAATTTGGAAGCTTCATCACGCAGTTTTTGAACGGATGGAAAGGTACTGTCGAGGAAGGAGACGTCTTTGTGACAAACGACGTGTACCAAATCGATGGAGCCGTATCGCATCTCAACGATGTGATCATCCTGCTTCCGATCCACTACGAACATCGACTCGTCGGCTGGGCTGCCAATTTTGGGCACCTCACCGACGTTCAAGGTAAAGTACCCGGATCGATGAGTATCAATGCAAGCACGATATTCGAAGATGGGTTGCAGATACCAATTGTGAGGCTGTACAACAAGGGTGTGTACAACGAAGCCCTTGCCACGGTGCTGTTCCGGAATTCTCGCATGCCGAGCTGGTTTCAGAGCGATCTCATTGCGCTGGTCACCGCGTGCAGAACGGCGGCAACTCGTGTCAACGAGCTTTGCTCGCGGTACGGTGTCGAGGTGTATGAGGCGGCGACGGATCACCTTCTCGAGCAGAACAAGGCCGCCATCAAAACCATCATCGATACCAAGATCGGGCCCGAGAAATCGTCGTTCACAGACTTCATCGACGACGATGGCCATGGCATAGGTCCCTACGCAATCTCCTGCTCGATGCAGAAAGAAGGCGACAAGCTCGTCTTCGACTGGGACGGCACTTCCCCCCAATCCAACACGAGCATGAACTTCTACCTCAGCAAAACCATGTTCAAAATCTTCATCGGCTACTACCTCCTCGCCATCTACGACCCCCACGTCGTCGTCAACGACGGCTTCCACGACCTCCTCGACATCCGCATTCCCACCGGCACAATCCTCCGCCCCGTCCGCCCCGCCGCTGTATCCTGTCGCACCCACCTGCTCGGCCGCGTCATGGACGTCATGCAAGCCCTCTTCGGCCAAGTCAACCCAGCGTACCGCTGCGCAGCCGGCTTCTCAGACTCTCCGCACCTGTTCTACAGCGGCTTTAAGCCCAACGGCGAGTTCTACCTACTGTACCAGATCGGCTTCGGCGGCGTGCCGGCACGTCCGATCGGCGACGGTCCGGACTGCCACTGCTTGTTTCCGGCTATCAAGAGCATCCCTGCGGAGAATATTGAATTGTATTTCCCCGTTATCATTGAGGCGAACGAGGCGCTTGTGGATTCTGGCGGAGCGGGTTTCTACCGCGGCGGGAATGCGCAGAGGACGCTGTATCGGTGGTTGTGCGAGGGCGATGTGAGTATTCACGATGATCGGTGGATGGTGAAGCCGTGGGGGGTTAATGGCGGGATGCCCGGGACGAGGAGCCGCAAGATTATATACCGCAAGAACAGCTATGGGACTGAGGCGGAGAGGGAGAATATGGAGGTGGTGCAGAGTAAGATGGATTATCTGCATGTGCAGCCTGGTACGTATTCGAGTGCATAGGCCCCAAGCAGAGGTTCGAGCAGTGCACCCGCCAAACACAAGCTAACACCACGCCAGGCGACGTCCTCGAATGGATCACCTGGGGCGGCGGCGGCCTCGGCGACCCGCTGACCCGGCCCACCGCCACCGTAGCAAAAGAAGTCCACCGCCGCCTCGTCTCGTTCGCCGGCGCAGCGCACAACTACGGCGTCGTTGTGCGTCCGGACTTTAGCGTCGATGAGCCTGCGACGGAAGAGCTGAGACGCGAGATGAGGCTGCAGCGGGCGGGCGAAGGCGCAGCTGCTGGAAATAAAGCATCGCCGAATGGTGATGCTGGACCGCAAGCCCAGGGTGACAGCGTAGTCGGCTACGACCGCGGCGGCACGATCAGCGAGTTAATTGCGAGATGCAAGGCAGAGACTGGTCTTGAGCCACCGCGGCCGCAGTGGGAACGCGATCCGTATGGACCGCATACGGGGCTGCCGTATGTCAAGGAGTGGTATAAGCGGATGAGGGAGGAGGGGCTGGGGGGCTGGGATAGGATTTGAAGGGTACGTGGGATTTGTGTGTGTCTGTGACGAGGGGGGATAAAACGGAATGGAGCGTTGTTGTGAGTGAGATTTCGAGTCGTTTTTGCGAGTGACGAGAGGGTAAATGTACATGCATGGTCTTGCAGATAATGCTGCTTTGGGGGATGGAGCAGGTTGATAAACATGGCATTCAACATTGCTCGATAACCTCGTTCCGGGCTTGATTGCTCGAGTCACAGGCGGCTGTTGAGATATGAAACGCGCGTAACGATGGAAGGTCACGGTAGGCTAGTAATCAACCTATTGCAAACACGGTTCTCCGCGAAGAACAGTTAATCCAATCTATATTCCTCTATCACCTGCATTCTAAACCCACTAATTACGCGCTTGAATACGAAAAAAGTAACCTACTCGTCCTTCAAACACAAACACAGACCGAGAAAGTTATACTCTCTCCCTCCTCTCCTTTCCTTCCCCTCTTACATACCCCTCCAACACTACTCCCAAAACCAGTAACAGAAACAACATCTCAAGACCTCTTCCTTCGAACCCTCTCACTAACAAAAAACTGGTACAGGTCCACGGGCTTAGAAACTACCACCTTTCACCAAAGCCGTGGAAATCAATTTCCACACGAAGTTACCTAGTTACTAGCTCGCGGTAAATAGGCGGATTATGGCGCTGGCCGCCGGCAGTGGCGTACCGGTAGCGGAAGCGGCTCGGATCGAGGGTTTTGGTGCTGAAGAGGGTGTTGTTGGAGCTAGATTTGGATCAAAATGCGGAGGGTGTTGTGTGCGGAGACGGGGGGCAGTGGAAATGCGCGAAGGATTTTCTGGGCTGTGGCGATTTGTGAGGGGGAGTTCGCGGAGGACGGCTGGATATGGAATAGGGCGATGACAGGGTGTGTGGTGGAGCGTTAAAGGTGAGGGATAGGGTGGCGGAGTGTTGAATGAGGGTTGGAGATTGCCTTTGTTTGTTTGGGGGGCGGGGGTAGCCTGAGAGTGTTTGGAATCGTGTTATGTCTTTCATGAGAGTCATTCAGTGTGATGGGCTAAGCGCAAGTAACATAGCCGACAGCGAACGGAAGATTTGCAGAGATCATGGATTTATTAGATACAAGACATGCTCATGTGGTGATGCACGCAATAGAATTATACGTCCAGACCATGCGGCTAAGGGAAATAGACAAGAAAGGCGAGCCATGAAGGTACTATGCCTGCTGTTGTGCTGGACACCCTTGGAATGGAGCATGTGGTGTGGGCGAACCGGTGAAGGATGGGCTGTGGGGTAGCCGAATGATGCTCCGAGCTGAGTCCGGCTAACCCTGAGATCACTGATTGCCTGAGGCGTGTATTTGGCACGCAAGTAGTACCATGTATCAGAGTCCCAAGTGCTGATAGGTGTCAGCATGTAATATATGAGGAGTGAAAACTTGCATACTTTCTTTGGTCATTCCAGCCATCATGCTCTTAGTCTTCATATTGCTTCCAGAATAGGAAGAATTTTTTCAATTTCCTCTTTCCATGGTTGGGGTGCGGTCGTTGATTGTGCTGGCCTGCTGGATCCCGCCAGCACTTATCGGAAGGAGCGTATGCGTTCCAAGATGAAGCTCTTCGCTGCAATACTATGGGTATTGGACTTGAAACTGCCGGGTAGATTCCCGGGGGCTGTGTAGCGACGCTCATTCGAGGCCCTTCGATGGACTGAGAGTGTACAGGTAAATCCTGATTTCGCTTTCGCGCCAGATCTTTCGAGACGTTTTTAGAGACAAGATCACAGAGTGGAGTAGAAAGGCGTCACTGCGACTGAGATTCGTCGTGTAGATGCAACAAGGCTGAATGTAAGTCAAAGACTGCAAGCGCAGCTGGGCTGTCAGCCGCACTGCGCCACCAATTGTCGTACCCTGTGGTGCGACCACACCAGGCTGAAGCTGTCGAATTAAGTACGAGATGGCGGCTTTATTCGACGCTCACTGGGCGCTCAGCGAAGATTGTTATCAAAGCTGATCATCGACACTAACTTCTAAAGGGTGGCTGAGACGCATTCCCCGCAGACTTTATCCACGCTACACCCACGCAGTAGTTGAGATGCTTTGACCAGCTCGAAAGTGCCAGTAGAGCTCATCTGAGGCCTTGCAACTTCACTTACCGCCTCTCTCTTCATACAACCTTTGAAATCAGGACGCCGAACATATCGTGCTACTATGCCGCACAGCCCCCCATCACCCTATAGAGTCGAACACAGCACGGATGTGGAACTCGGCCTTCCACCCGGCAGAACCCTATACGTCGATAACAATGACCACCGAGACAAGAATCAGCACTGGAGAGAAGACCCACACTTTATTGCGGAATATCTTGCGCAGAATACCAGCAAGGCTGCTGCCGTCTTTCGCAGATACGACAAGCTCGCTATGTTCCGGATCATTAGATTGAGCAAGGAACTCAGAGAGCTAGAACACAGGCATGACGTGATCATAGAGGCAGGTCAGAATCCCGAAGACCAGAGTCTCTATAGAGACTTTGAGGGACAAGTCAGTCACAAGATAAAGGAGTACTGTACGAGATTTTCCACAATGAACTTCCTTAGGACTCGCTGATGTAGCATAGACGACCTTCTGAACGCCTACAGCCAAGTGCTGCACCTTGAGCCACCGGCGGGCCGAACCGTCGAAGCCCTAGATCGGTTCATTGGCGACCCATATGCGCACAACAAACAAGAGTGGTGGGCACACAGGTTGCGGTACACGCTGCGTGATTCAAAACGTAAAAAGACCTACCCCGATCTCGTCAGCTTGTATACCCCTGCTGAGAACGACTACTTATCGAAATTTGTCGACAAGTTCCTGTATCCTTGCTTCACGGTACGTGATCAACTACCACATGATTCCCACATACCCTTGCACAGTCGTTTGCTTTTGAATTCATGTGATCGAAAACACTACGTACAGTCCAATCTTTCTATCTCAGATAATTGACCAGATCTTACAGACGCCCGAATCCACCCCAGACGCAAAGTACGTGAACGAGCAGAAGTTGCAGCGCTTCGTCACATTGACAGGAACCGTTATTGCCATCGGTTTTCTCATCGCGGCAATGTGGGTCTTGTGGCGGCTGAAGAATGATATGATAGCAAAGCTGGGTACCGTTACTGGCTTCGTGGTGGCTTTTGCGGCCTGGTTGGGATTCCTGACGACGGCGCAGAGGAAGGACGTCATATCGGCCACTGCGGCTTATGCGGCTGTACTGGTCGTGTTCGTCAGCCAGCAGAGTCCCTAATGAATGCTCCCATGCTGAGACATCTTTGTCGGAATGGAACAGTCCAGGTGTGAAGGACTTCTGGTGGCGTATTGCTCTCGATAGTGAACCTGTCGTGCTAAACCCGCGTACTTCCTAGGTAGATCCGCATCTCAGGGCTGAACTGCTCGATCACCACCAAAATTTGCATGCCTTCACGCAAATTCGCACTTGACTTGGTCGCAATCCGTCCAGTCTCAATTTTTCATCTGCGGAATTGCAATTCCTTCCTCAACTGTCACTGAGATTGCTGTAAGACAGGGCGCGGGCAGCCTTGTGCTCCGCCGTTATTTGGTCCGAGCAGACCACCAAGAACTATAATTACTAACTAAGAAAAGAGCTCTTACGCGACTGCGCTGAATCGGGGCTCTGGTGTTCAGCTTTCGCTTAGACACTACGTTTAGGGCTATGAGGCGTGCAAGGTTAACGGCACGAGGCATCAGCCGCACCAATGGACATCTACCACGCAGCCACTTTAAGGTACTTGGCACACGCGCAAACTACGAGTCTATAAGCGAGATTTAGTGACAAAGTTCTGCGTAGTTATAGACGCTTCTAAATTTCAATGTAAGAGTACAACACCATCACAGCATCTGGCAGATGAACAGCACCCGAATGTAACCGTCTTTCAGTTTCAAGAATGAACTTCCAAACAGCCCCGCCAGCACCGGGACCTCCAAATCTCCCCGTTGCACCGCCTGGGTGGAAAGCCGAATGGAGCGTACAGTATGCTAGATAGTGAGTCTAGTTGTTGGGTATAGAGAAAGGGTTTGTTAACAAACGCTCTTTCTAGTTTTTATGTCAATCTGAATACCAACGAGAGTGTATGGACCCTACCTACAGTACTACCAACGCTTCCTCAGGCGCAGCCTATCATCCAGAGAAAACCAGTTCCATCTCAGGGCCCGATCCAACAGGCGGCCGTTTACGGCGTACCTCTGCAACCATCGCAAGTCCCGTACTCGGCCAGTACTCAATATTCACCTCAACAGCAAAGTGGTGCCGTGCAGAATTACCATGGCTTTTCACCTCCCTTAACGCCGGGCGTGAGTCAGCAGCAACATGGCTACTTTCCGCCTAATCAGTATACCCAACTGAACCAGCGAAACTTCATACAGGCGCCTAGTCCAACAGCCCAACATCCCCAGCCAGGTGTGCCCACTCCTCCAACTGAGGAGCAAAGACCAAATCTTAACACAGCGTCTGCAAATTCGAATGCACACTTTGTGCCCCCACCAACATCCACCAATACCTCTTACCAACCTCAGCACCACAATAATAACTTCGCTCCACCACCACAGCAGCACACCTACTTTCCGCAACAGACACAGTCTTACCAGCCAACGCCGCCGCAACCCCAACATCAACCATCTCAACGCATATCCACGTTTTCCTCCCTTTCTTCGAATCCGACGTTGAACAAGTGGTCAAGCAAGCTGACCCAGCTCCAGAATAAACCTGGCACGACAACGACGCCCACAATGGCGAGGTCGTCATCCGCGACACCCACACCAGCAGGCGGGGATTGGAAGAAATGGACGAAGCGCGCTGCAATAGGCGTCGCGGCCGTTGGCGCACTGGCATTGGGCGTGGACGCGATTGGCGATGCTGGAGCGGCATTGGGAGGTGGAGACTTCAGCGGAGGTGGTGACTGGAGCGGAGGTGGAGGCTTAGATGGCGGTGGGAGCGAAGCGCTCGATGCGAGTGCTGCGCAGATTACAATGGAGCAGCAGGGGCAGGAGAATGCGCTGATGCTGCTGGATCCGCCGGGCACAACTTGTGAGTATTTGATCCACTGTAAGGAATGGCATAATGCTGACGTGTGCAGATACCGTGGTTGATTCGAATAGTCTGATCTGAAGAAGAGACCTGTGGGAGGGCGAAACAGTTGCCCAGGAAATGCCGGTGGGACGGCTCCATTGAATATTGCAATTAGAGGCGATCATTGACCCACTGTGCCAATATCTCGTCGTTGCAATTTCTGATGAGAAATCAGAGCTCGAACAGTGCAAGTTGCATAAGTGTCCTAGAAGCATCTGGCCACGCGAAGATATTGAAGTCGGGCTATTATCACAAATTGTAGTCAAGCGTGCCTGTCGAGTCCAACCGCTGGTGCTGTAGTGGTACTCAGTAGCTCGCGCGAGGTCTTGACTTGGACTAAACTGCCTTTTGCCACCGGTACAGGATAGTCCTACTTACCGGTAGGTATTCATGCTAAACTTCAAACAGTCGGGGGTTTCGCGAGCGTGTGGAACGCAATCTACAAGCAAGTCTTGAGACGTATTCCAAGAGCATGCTCTTCCGACATGACCTATACATTTCACGGGGACTTGCTGGCTGTTGCAAACGCGTTGTGGTTCAAGCATCAGTGAACAAGTCAAGGCACATTTTGAGGGGAGCAAAACCACGCTAGGTCTGCTTATGTCATAAATCCGCAGCTTCCCGCCCATCCCCGGTTACCGCCGTGCCTTCCGCTACCCTGTGCAAAATCATTGTCCCTCAGACTTGCGCTCCACTTGGCCTTGCATTTCCGTAAGGGTAAATAGCATTGATGTCTATGTCCGACGCTGAGGCGTAAAGACGTTACAGACGCCGAAGTGTCCGCTTCCTTTTCGGATCGGTACGTCCGCCGATCCGCTCTCCCGGCAATATGTCAAAACCCGCCGCTCCAAACGGCAGCGCGCACGTCGCAACAAGTACAGGTAAGTGGACACTTAGACCGCGCTCGCTTGAGCGAATATCAAATGTCTCACATCGGGGTATGCTGATGCCATCCAGTCATCTCGGGCGGGATTTCTAAGAACCCGAAAGCCTGCGAAGGTACGCGACTCGGATGCTGCGATTGGACGACAGCTGATATGGTGTAGAATGTAGGCGTCGAAAGCAAAGGTGCGATGGGAAACAACCATGCACTTTATGCACCAAGCGCAACAATCAATGCTCGTACCGATCCTATATCCGACATCGGACCGGACGTGCCTCTTCGAAAGTTCAAGAAGCTCGGGCGGCACCAAGTAACGATGAGCCACCTCGCGATACAGGTCAAGATGTAGCGGCAGCTTCTTCTACTGGGAGCAAAGACCAGACTTCAGATGGCCTTCCTCGCTCGATGCCGCCTCGATTGGCAATCTTCAATAACATCCGAGCAACGCAGAACACATCACGAGGGCGTACCGAACTTTACTATGGAGCGTCTTCGCCATTTTCAGTCCTACAGCACCTTGATGCTCATCTTCCGACCCAAGGAGCTCCTGCTGTCTACCCTAGTCCTGATGGCGAAAAGGTCCAGAATGGTGATTGGAGCATCAGAAGCTATAATTACCAGACAATCGTCTTTGATCACTTGCCTGACCCTGTTCCGTATTTGAACGGCTTTGATCATACTAGCTACGTGTCTGCGAAGATTGCGTTACGCAACTTTCTAGTAACGGCTTGTCCTCGATTGCCTTTCCTGGACCAGACTGTCGTGTGCGACAATTTTGAGAAGCTGTTCGGCCGAGTAGGAGGCACAGTTCTCTCGACCGCTGACAGGGCCATCGTCGTCGCTGCGTTAGGTTTGGGCGCATACCCGCTCGGTGATCTTCCGAACATGGAGTTGTTCCTTACTCAGGCCCGCGCTGAGGCGGTGACTGTCATGTACGATATCAACACGGAGGCAGTGCATGCTACACTTATGCTTGCACAGCTCGAATTCGAAGCTGGCAGCCCTAATATCTGTTATCTGCACCTTGGGGGCGCCATACGCAAAGCGTTTGCCGCTGGAGTGCACCGCAGAGAAAGCCAATCGTCAAAGCACACAATGTGGACTCTGTATTGCTACGAAAGCTTGATCTGTTTCACACTGGGTAAGCATCCTAGCATGGACAATAAGGACATCACCTGTCCTCTCGAAGATGACTCGTCCTATATCGCCCACTTTGTCCGGTTATGCATCATTGTACGAGCCGCGTATCGGATTTACAGTCTTGATGATACCGTGAGATCGGACTTGGCTGCAGCTGCATCTGTGAGCCAGCAGATCGCGGACTTCTCGAAGTCACTCGAACGGACTACTCGACTCAAAATTGGAGGCCAATTGTACACTTTGTCCGGTGACGATCTTGCATGGCAGATCACGTTCTCGTATGGTGAGTAGTTGATCAATGGCCTTCTCCGACTTGCTAACGCCCTTCCAGCATTCTACGTGACTGAGTTGCTACTCTTCAGACCCTTCGTCCTCCTTTGCCTAGAACTTAAGCGTCGTGGAATCAAGGATATTCTCTCGGAACGTAACGGTCAAGTCGAAATGAAGGTACTCTTCGAGGCTGCTAAGCGATCCGTGAGGTCCGCGAAAGACATGATCCGCTTTTGCGATTCTTTGTTCTCTCTGCAGCTCGGAATAGACGTAAGCAAATCTCGAGACTATGACATGCTGCTATACTGACTGTGACAGGGTTTATATTCGCATGGCTTCTACCTAGAAAGTGCATGCTTGGTGCTTTCGCTGGCCACTGTACACGACAGCGCCGAGCTATCTAGCAACTGCTTCGAGATGCTTTGTACCGGTCTGCGACTTCTGCGACGATTGGGGTTACATGAACCCGTACGCAGCACTAGTGCCGCGGTCGAACAGATGATCACCCGAATCCAGACCTTGCGACCGGAGCTGGCATCGAACAGTGTACCGCTCTCGAGCAACAACAATGCATCTGGCGCACTGGTCGACATGACCCAGCAAGATATGCTCTTCGATTCGCCGGATGCACCTTTTGGCGCCTTCAGCTCCACTATACCTGCTATCACGCCAGCTGCTTGGGACAACGAGTTCTTGTTGGATGATCTCTGGTCGGTGATGGATTGGAATGTCGGGTTTCCGTCAATAGACGTAGGCGCAGCGACTTTACCAGAATTGCAACGACTCGAAGATCCAACTCTAACACTAAATGGGGCCTAGAAGTTTCTACCCCGGGAGCTTGGGCATGAAAGCGGATGCTGTTATTCGTAGACAAAGGCAGCGCTGTGTTGGCTGCAGACACCTGAGTAATCTGACAGACCACCGCTAAAGGGCTAGCAGATCACAAACGTTTGCTTCTTTAGGATCCGTTTGCTTGAATCTCTTGTATCAAATCCCGAATCCTTGCCTCTTGCCGCTTGTGATGAGGTTTCAATGCGTGTGTTTGAAGGCACTCCATTTGGTTGGTTACTGGGGCCTGCTGGTAAGTCCTCACTTTCGTCCAGAACAGTGTGGCCGAAGTAGTCTCCGTACATCCACTTGTGAAGGTAGCAATCGCTAATGAGCATGTATCGCTTCGTGTGCTCATTGTGCTCGTCCATCTCTTTGCGGAGAATGAATGGAGTTTTGGCTCCATCGAAGATTACCACCAAGTCTCCCGGCACCATGAACAAAGATGCAAAGCCCACATAGCCACGAACTGTCCTCATGATGGACTTGTCCCTGATCTGTGAGAAATGTTGGTGGTCAAGGGAGTGCAAGTCGTGTGTGGCCTCGTGACGAACGTGATTGCCATGAGGACTAGGAATGGTTCTAGGAGCATGGTCTGCTGTGCCAGCGATATAGAGGGTATCGACTAGATCCATCGATCTACCAATAACCTCGAAAATATTTTCGTATTCGATTGTCGGCCCAAGCTCATCCAGAATCGGACGTTGGTCATTTCTGAGGCGCTTGTAATGCTTATGAAGACAGTACCGCACATCTTGTGCTACTCTGGTCTCATCTGACACTTTGTTGAAAGCCATGTCCAAAAACGCAGCGTTTTCCCAAGGCTCATGATGCTCGACCACATCGATATAAACCCCTTTGAGGGAAATCGTCTGTTCCGGACCTAATCTCAAGTCCAGAGGATATCGTTGTCCAGCCCCGAATGGTGAATTAGAAGACCTTATCGGGAAATATTCGACCTCTAACCTATTCTCAAGGGACGGTATGTACGAAGGAAACCCTTGTTCGAAATTGCAGTAATGAAGCAAGGAAAGGTCGCCAGATCTGAGGCTTTTGTGGACGAAATCAGTGCGTACCTGTGTCAGACTCAGAGAGTAGTCACAGACGATCCCTGCGTCGTTTGCGATTCCTAACATTCCGTAGATGAGATCCCGGGGGTCAGTGCAAGTCCTCCTGCGCCCGATGCCTAGCACACAGTCTGCCAGTGTGATTATTTCGCTGCGTATTGATGCGCGAAGCTGAGTGCGGAGGTGGAAAATACCCGTTGTTGCTCGGATTTGACGCAGTACAGTTCCCCACGTATCGCGACGTGTACTCCGAATGACCCACGCGTCCAACTTCTCGAGCGATTTATAAATATCCCGTGGATAGATCCAATGACGTCCCAAGAGGAAGATGACATCCCGTCCCAGAAGGAACTCTTGTACTGTCCACATCCGTTCGAACCTGTGATTTCAATCAGTATGTGGTCTTATTGTTCGAACATGCCGACAAGCTCTTAAGCAGAGTTAAGTCTGCCTTACCACGGAAGAGTTATGAAAGAGGCTTTTAACCAGCGGAGTGAATTCTTGGCGATGGGTGTATCAAAGTCTTCAGGCCGACTGATTGCCTCTCTTAAGGCCTCCATAACCCTCAAGTCTTCAGGACCTAACCACACAATAACTCTTACAGCATCCCGGAAAATCGACCCCATACGGGGAACTTGGTAGCTCTTTTCCTGCGCATCGCTCTGGTCGATGCATACCGCATCTACCCAAAGTCTGCACCTCTGATCTGGCTTGCGCAAAGCCTGCAGAGCGTCATGCAGGTTCTGTGTAATTCGAAGTAGGCCTTGTGAGGCTGACTCTTCGATCAAGATGTTGTGATCGAGGACATTGCCGTTCCATGTATATGACAAAGCTTCGTATGCCATGTCATCGCCAGGTATGCGCTCGATCAGTCGACAATGTAGTGGAGAACCAGAGGGTCCAGGCAGAAGCTCCAGTATCCGGATGAAGTCTGGGCGCTGCAGTGGTGTGTAACAATATGGTTCTGCTAGTGATCTAGACATCAGAACTTTCTGAACTAGGCTAAATGGAAGGCCGGTAGGTGTGTAGCGCGCAGGAAAGAGATGTAGAGTCGAGGTTCGCAGCCTGACCAGCCCCGCACTAATGCGCTTCCATGAATCCTTCCTAATGTGCCAACACCTACACATACTCCAAAAAGCGACTCTTCACTATCGACTACAAACGCAGTCATATATCACAGTATCTTCATTACTGTCATGCTAATCATGACGCTTCCATCTAGTTGAATACTTAATAATCCACATAGCTCAAACCGTGCCCAAATCTAAACACCGGATTTTCCGTGTCGAACGGCACATCCTCCTTACTCGCCGCCACCGCCTCCATACTCCTGGGCAGATCAAACGGCAACTTGCCCAGGGGCTTGTACCCATCAACACCAAAGACAACATCCAAGAATGCTTCACCCGCCGCACCATAGTTAGCTAAGAGCGCCTTGGCCTGCTCGGCGATCTCAGGAATAGCAGCAGGACGATCGAGATAGATGTCGACGATAGTTGGCACCACGGTATAGATGGCAGCCTGGCGCGCGCGCTCGGTCGCATTGTACTCGAGCGAGCCGGCGTGGTAGTTTGCTTCGAAGCCACCGGGGCGGGGCTCGTAAGGGGCCCGGAGGCGGAGGAGTGCAATGTCTGCTTCTTCAGGCGTGTTGACGAGGGTGATGTCGCGCTGAGCGAGGAGGGTCTTGTTGAGACCTTCGGTGTAGAACTTCACGGTCTTGTCGTGCGTGAGTGGTAGTATGGTGTCGTTGTTTGTTAGGAGCGTGAACGACTTGCGCTGCGTGTCTTGACCTGCAGCTATGAATTCGAGGGTACCGACGAGCTTGTCCGCGGCGTCGACATCGACGAAGGGGTTCTCGAAGAGGCCGAGGAGGAACTTCTCGCGCAGCAGACGGCGTACAGAGATATCAATGCGGTCCTCGCTGATAGTGCCGTTCCCGACAAGCTGAAGGACAAGGTCAAAGCGCTGTTCGCCGCCGAATTGGTCAGCGCCAGCGTTAAAAATCTTCTCTGCGCGTTGGATTTCGGTCAGGTTCTCGGCACCCCAAGCACGGGCGGGCATGTCTTGGCCGCGGATGACAGCGTCAGTGACGAGACCCCAATCGGTGACTACAATGCCCTCGAAGCCAAGCTCGTTGCGAAGAAGGTCGGTGACGATGCCCTTGTTCATGCCGGAAGCGACTTCCTCGTACTTGGTGCCCATGGGACGGGAGTAGTAAGGCATGATCTGGCGGGCGCCAGCCTTGATGGCAGCCTTGAAGGGGATGAGGTGGTGCTCGAAGTTGTTGCCAGGGTAGGTGGCATTCTTCCCGTATGTGAAATGGCTGTCCTCGCCATTCTCGACGGGGCCGCTGCCAGGGAAGTGCTTAGTCACTGTAGTGACCGACTGATTGCCAAAGGACTCTCCTGTGAAACCTTCGATGTAGGCAACACCGAGTTCAGCAGTGAGATTGGCATCCTCGCCCATGGTGCCTCCGATGCGGGCCCAGCGTGGCTCAGTTGCAAGATCGACCTGTGGGTGAAGTGCTGATCGAAGACCAATTGCCAGGTACTCCTGCCTAGCGATGTTCGCAAACTCCTTGACCAACGTTGCATTCCTTAAAGCTGCAAGACCAAGACTCTCAGGCCATTGCGAGAACGCTGTGGCGGCGATCTGCGAGCCGACAGCATCTGTGTAGGAGTTGCGGGGATCCGAGGACAGGGTGACGGGAATGCCAAGACGAGTATTCAGGGCAGATTGCTGAACGTTGTTGTACCATTGAGCCGCAACACGCGGGCTGTTGACAGCTCCGGCAAGGTTGAAGTGCGTTTGAAAGTTGCCCTCAAGCGCAAGCACAGTAGTGTTATCAAGCGTGCTGCTACCATTGGCTGGGAGGTTCAAGATGCTCTGGAACAGCTGTCCGGCCTTCTCTTCCAGGGTCATGCGTTGAACCAGGTCGTCAACGCGCTCGTCCACAGGCAATGATGCGTCGCGGTATGGCAGTGCTTGAGTATCGCTCCGTAGTATGAAAGCATTGTGCTGGAAGGACCTAGCTGGCACAGCCTTAGCCATGGCTGTGGCAGCAAAGAAAAAGCCAATGAAGGCCTGCTTTGTGCGGTCAGAGCGTGTGCTTCGGTAGACCATTTTGACTGAAGAGTAGCGCAAAGTACTTTGCGATATCTCTACAGTATAGTAACATACCTACTATTTGTACTGCCACCACTGTTCGCACGCCACGAGTCGACGTTGTCAAGCTGCAAGCCACTTCCGAAGAATAGCCATAACGGAAGCTCTAGCCGTTGAAGGGTTTGCGATGGTGTTGTGCCAAGTGGGAATGCGAAGAACGATCTCCGCCCTCCATAGCTTCCTGAGGTGCCATCGTCGACTGCCGATGATGATGCCAAGCTACTAGAGTGTGGGGATTAAGGCATCTGTGATGTGGGGTGGCATCTCTGGGGTGCACGCATCCTTCCCGCCCCGGCTTTTAACCGACCCTAATCTTGTGATTGGGTTCTCGGAATATTGTTTGCGTTAAAGGAACTGCCGAACGGCGCTTTCGCCCAAAAGAAGGTAGTATACGCACCGATGCACATGGTCATGTGAGGTTGAAGGTCGTCTTCTCGGTACAAATTGCTCCACTCGCCAGGTTACTGACAACTTGACATGCATGTTGACATGCTTCGCATCTTGGCATGCTTTACAACTTGGCAGCTTGTTATGTAAAATGCGCTAGGTCCTTGTTGTGTGGCCGATGACGGACAATATCTCATGGTGCTAGAGGGACGTGCTGGTGATGTGATTCGTGAGCCGGTGTGCCTTGAGTCGTGGGTATGAACAACGGATGCGAAGAAACGGATGCTGACACGGACCGAGAACCGCGGCTGCTTTGCAATCATTCCATTGCCTTTCAGTATTCTATGTTAGGTGCACATGCTAAACCGTTACGTCGTATCGTGCAGCCTCGTATGCGAGGCTGCTGGGTATCGTCTTCCTTACTGTTCTTCCCCTCATCGTGCACGCCTGCACGCACTATGTCTGAAGAACTAGTAGAATCCTTTCCTCGCACTTCCTCGACCACGACTCTCCTTCGCATGAATGCAGCAAATACTCATCTGCTCGCACCAGTCCCTGACCATATACACCTCCAATTCCTTCTCAATGACCAGAACCTCGTCATCCCTCTCCACGCCAAGGATTGCATTGCCCTTATTCTTCAACTCATTGTTATACGCCTTCACCTGCTTTTGCGTTGCGTGTCTGTACGTACGAAGCTTCGTCTCGCTGTTGAGATAGGCTGTGAGATCTTCGAGGATAATGGGATCGTACATAAGAATCTTTTCATGCCAGCTTGGCTTCTTGGGGTCTGTCGTTGGTGGTATGGAGCCTATATGTGCTGTTATGGCGGAGCAGATTGCAGGCTTGATGTTTGCCCACTCTAATTGAGATGTGAGAATACGGAAGATGGGCGTAGGGACGTGGTCATCTGGCAGCATCTTCGACACCTCCCGGTCGAACGCCATAGGCAAAGGAGGTGAGTTCTGTAGCTTGCGTACTCGTGGCGGGGTAGGTGAGAAGGCTTCTAGTACTTCCTCTTCCGAGTCTAGAATTTCCTCAATGTCGATGAAGCGACCAGATCCCTTAGGCGGAGTGGATAAAATCCGCTGTGTTCGCCGCGGAGAGGCTAGCTTGTGCGATGTACGCGATACCGACGCAGGAACTGTGGGGATCGCACTTTGTGCTTTTGGGGGTCTGCCTCGACGCTTCTTGGACGAGCCTGATGATGGAACTTGTACCGACGCCGATGGTGGTGGCCTCGACGTTTCGGAAGCGGGCTTTTGTTCTACGCTTGGAGGAGCGGATTGGAAGTCATCAATATCTGCAAAGCTGGCCGGCGACCCAGCGTTCTGATTTGAGGGAGGAAGACTGTTCTCGAAATCATCAATATCCTCAAAGATTTCATCACGCGCCAGGCGTGTAGGCGTAGGCTCTATCAAAGATTTTGGTGACTGAGACTCGGGAGGTGTCGGTAAGTCTGATGAGATCCCAATCGGAGCAGCAAAGTCGACAGCAGGTTTAAGGTCGTCGATATCCACAAAGTCAGAGAGTTGGTTTGCTTCCTCGTGAGCAACGTCCATGAGTAAAGGCAGATATTGCGTTCGGTCCGGTTTTGGTATGTATACGTTCTCTTCGTTCTCTAGCAGGCCGCCTTCGCTGTCTCTGGTACTCTCTCGCCACAGGCCCCGCTTACCCTCTACCCGTTGTAGCTTTAGCCATCGCGGAGGAGCTTCCAGTAGGTAGTCAGGCGCACCGTCAACATTCAGCTCCGATTCTGTGATCGCTTGCTGAATCTGTCGTAAAGTCGCTGGAGACTCCTCGAGCGCTAACTGGCTTGATGTGCCAAACAGGACATCCTGTTGATTCAAATGCATCGCGGCAGACGTGGGACTGAGTAGCTTTTCGACGACTGGCTTCGGCTTAGCAGCGGGCTTTGACGATGCTTTTCTCGCTCGAGGTTTCGCCTTTGTCGTTGCATCTTCAGACCCTTCGCGGGACTTCGAGCGTTTACGAAGGGCTTTCTTCGGCGGCGACTCGCTGTCTAGCGCGACGTCGTTCAGAGGGACTTTTGTGGTGCTCGTAAGGGGTGAGAAGAAGTCGCTCGTGACGGCTTGCGCATCCATGAGGAGATCTTTCGGTGCATATTGGCCTGTGACTAGGTCTGTAATAGTCCTAGGCTTCTTTCTAGGTGCTTTGCCCTTTCCTGTAGGGGAGGCTCGTGATATTGTTTGAACGCCTGGCAGCTCGACTAGCTCGACTCGACGACGCTTTGTCACACCTGAGACTGGCTCTTTCGGCACTGTCGCATTGTTGGCGACATTGACGGTTGGCGATTCATAAGTGAAATTGGTGACAAGACTGGTAAAGGCACCGTTGCCAGCACCGGGAGCCATAGGTCTGTTCTCCTTGCCAGTAGATCCAGTCGCTGGACTCTGTGTCACTGTGTCTCTAGGCGGCGTCCAGACCCGTCGTCTGGAGACTGCTTCGTCAAGTTCGAGCCCCTCCAGGATCAGATCTGACGATTTGCGCTTAGCCGCCTTCTTCTCGACCGGTGGGCTCTGAGGCAAGTCCCATATTGATTCAGCCTGCGCATTGTTCAGGCATGCTGGATTGGAAGTGGTGTTGGCTTGACCCTTGTCGACTGAGAAATGATTTGACACAACGTCTGCATCTTCCCGTGACGCCTTGCAAGCTTTAGCAGCAGCCCTGGGCTTCGTGACCCTTATATTCCTTGGCTTCGGCGCTGTGTCACCGTTTTCGACCTTCTCTTTCTTCGCTCGCAGTTTTCGCGGTTTGCCGGATTTCGTCAGCTTCAGCGCGTCTACTGCTGGCTCTGCGGGCGTTTCGATTGTGGTTTGAGCTTCCGCATTCTTGAAGACTGGCGAATTTCTCGAAGGAGGGATTAGAAGTTCAGGCTCGAAGGTGGTGTTATTGACCTCGAGCTCTTTGTCTGCCTTGGGTTTTCGGCCCCTTGGCTTCGGCTTCGGCTTCGGCTTCGGCTTTTCGCCATCTGCGCCGGTCGCATTCTTCGTAGTTCGTTTCTTGGGCTTCTTCGCAAGGACAGAAACCTCCCCATCGCCTTCGGGTGAGACTCTTCTCAGTGGAGCCTGGTGCACATCCACAAGACCGTCGTCCGACTGCTGCGCAAAGTGCTCAGAGCGCACGAGGCTGCTCACGGTGGCGAATCCCCTTGCAGCTTTCTCAGTGATCGGAGCTGCTCGAGAACCGGATGTCAACGCGCCAGAAGTGTGTTTGCGAGGGCTGGTAGGTGGAGAGGAGGCATATGGCGAGGATGGTGGCATTGCGACGCGTCTTGCGGGCGCTGCATGGCGCGGGGAACTGAACGCATCGAGGGCGGGCGGGGATGACGAGAGCACAACGAGTGTGTACTCCTTCCCGGCCATTTGCAGCATGTGAGCCCGCCGTCTGAGAGCCAGCTTTCGATTGGGCAGGTACGACCTATGTAGCGGGAAGGTGCATGGTGTTGTGGAGAAGGAGAATGAGCATCAACCGCGCTTGGGCCGCCACCTCGAACGCGAATTCACATGCTTTCGCGTTCAGCCTCAATCCTCCACCCCGTCCCGCACCTTCACACGAATTCGCCGTAACACAGACCATATTGGCCTATACGATGTTCGGTAACCACACATCTCTCTTGCTCAAGTCCAGTCGCCAATGAGCCTTTTCTGAGCGTCCTCGAATGACGGCGAACACAAGGGCGGAGGCTCGCAGGCTCGCAGCCTTGCTTTCGACTTTCGCACACTCACTCCATGCCCTGGTCACGCTCACCTAAGCAGCCAACCTCAAACTAACGACAGGCCCTGAGCTGAGATGAAGTTCCTAGATGAGAAGCTCCAGGGGCTCTCGGTCGTGCCACGGCTCGGACAGCTTCGACGAAGAGATCGAACAAGGGCGCTTGCCTGTGACTTCACCTCACCTGCAGATAACTCAATAACGACACTTCAGTTCGCCCTCCCAGATCCACACACTCAAAGCTCTCATCTCGGAGCTTGCTTCTCATCCACCTGGCCTTGATATGTCTCTTACTCTTTCTGATCGCGGCCTCGCCCTTGACTTTCCCTTCAGACCAACACCTTCGCTGTCACCCACCAGCCTCTTTGATGCTGCTACGACACATGTTCCTATGGCCGACGAAGCATCAGCATGAGAAGAAGAGACTAATATACTTGGATACTGCAGACTCAAG
This sequence comes from Didymella pinodella, assembly GCA_039634465.1. Lineage (NCBI taxonomy): Eukaryota > Fungi > Ascomycota > Dothideomycetes > Pleosporales > Didymellaceae > Didymella > Didymella pinodella. The sequence continues at coordinate 1,143,976 of CP113352.1, forward strand.
TCCTTACAAGAATGCAAGCAGTGCGTGGTCGAGCTGACGCCTTCAGCCAGCAGCGCTGCCACTTCGTCCACACCACCCCAGCCTCTCACCGGCTGGCACATTCCAGAACACCTGGCAAGCGAACTGGGTTTTGTTAGCTGACAGTCATCTTCGACTTCCTTGCCTCTCACGACGAACGGCGGACACTCCTGCAAGACCTTCGATCAATGCCGCCGACCCGTTGGCCAGCTCAGTCCCACAACAAAGTTGACCATATCGACATAAGGCTCCGATTTCATGCAGTCAGCACTTGACTAGATGCGAGCTGATGCGACTGCTCAATGACATCTCTAAGCTGCGGTCAGCTCATGTCAATTTTCACCAGGCACGCATTGTTCATAATGCAACATCAACATGCACAATCGATTCTGTACATCCTTCTGGGATTTGTCAGCATAATGTTGATCCAAAGTGCTGTCGACATACCAATTACTATCTGAGCAGGGACTATCAATGCTAGTCCATCCTACTTGATCGTCCTTCCAAAGCAATCCCTCTGTCAAGCCCTCCCAAGATGCCAGGGAAACTGAGTGTCAGCAAGAGTTTATGGCCATACTGGAGAGCCATCGATGCCTCAAAAATCCTGGTGGAAGTTGACCGACATAAAGAAAACTTCGGTTCAGGTGTTGCTCCGCTGACAGAGGGCTTCATATCGTTGATGAAAGACAGTTGTGGACAACAGTCAGCTCGTGAGAACTTGAGCTGACACTCCATCACTGCCTCACATCTTCCTGTCGCCGAATTTGAAATGGTACTCTCCAGCACAGTGGTATCCTCTATTGTTCAGATGTTGTCGCGGATGCGTCTGCCGATCTTGGGTCCCGCGCGAACTGCGTGCGTTTCCCCGAATTGCCGGCCGACCTTGGGTATGTAAACTTTGATACGGTCGAGCACCTTGGGCATGCCCACGTTGATACGGTCGAGCATCTCGGGCATGTCTACGTTGATACGGTCGAGTGCCCCGAGCACGCCGACTGCGCTTCCACGGGAAATTACCACTCCAATTCGGACTTTCTCGTCGCCAGCCTTCTGGCGAAAGGAGCAGGTGCCGGCCTCCCACTGCGGCATCGACATTCTTGGTCACCCTAGATGCACTTCCCCGAGCTCTGGCTGAGCTTGAGGCATTGTGATGGATGGGTACCATGCGACAGGATGTCGCAGTGATGCACAATGTCGTACATCCAGTCACCGTAAGAAGATCGAGCGACACGAGGTGTCCTTGCAAGCTCAGTCCCGCGCCTACCGGGATATCACTCACCGACGGCGAGCTTTTGAAATGTGATCTGGTGCATATCCATCGAGCTTGGAAGTGGGTATCTTACGAGCCGCAGAGATGCGGCCAAGCTTCTCTTCAAGGCTTTTGAAGATCCCCGTGGTGGTGTCTTGTTATTGCCAGCCTTGCCGAGGTTGGATCGTTGTCGCCGCTTCTCCAGCTCGGCCTGCCTCGTCATCTGATGCATATGCATCGAGCATCGACGCGTGGATCTCATGAGCCACAGTGATGCGTCCGAGCTTCTCTTGAAAGCCTGCCTCGTGATCTGGTGCATATTCATCGAGCATGGATGTGTGGATATCGCGAGCCGCAGAGGTGCGACCAAGCTTCGTTTTAAGGCCTGTCCCGTAATCCGATTGCCTGGAGACTCGAGTAGCCTCGGACTCAGGTGCTTGATCGACGACCGAATGGTGTCTTTGTCTGAAGGGCTTCTGTATCGTGCGAGTGGGCCAAGCATACGAGAACGTTGAGATTGCCCATGGTCTCGACGAGTTTGCGGACCTGCTTCTTACCGACATACTGCGGGTGGCCGATGACGCTGAGCTTGTTCGCGCTGTCATTGACCTTAGTCGAGACTTCGTCGCCGGAGCCGGCATTGTCGTCGTAACTTTGTTGACTGCACTTCTTCGAGAGCGCTGGGGCTGGTATGTCATGCAACAGCTTGCATGAGCCACTTGCGACTTGACACCGACCCATATTCATAGGTCCTCCCAAAGCGAGACATAGTCTTGCTCGTGCTCGTTCAGGCTTTCTGCGAGCAGCGTGGTGAAACAATATTGTTTCCGAACACGTATCTTGAACGGCTATGAAGATAGCCTTTACACACGCGAGGCTGATATGGACTGTGACGCTACTGATGCGCCAGCCCTAGACTCTCCTCGACGTGGGATCCCAACGGCGACTGGCAAGCTAGAAATTGAGGAAGTCCCCTGTTGTCTTCCCGTCTTTACGGACGTGCCACCATTCGTAGGTGCTGGGAAATCTTCGCGGAGGGGGCGCTGGGTGCTGCATGTGGTACTGCGACACCAGCAGAGCATTTTTGCTGCTACAAGTCAAGTCAGTCTCCGATCTTCTACATGCCTGGTTATGCTTACTCACATGCTTTTATCGAGCAGAAGTACAACATCATCAGTCGTTGAATCCATGACACCTACGTGCCTCGGGCTTGAGGAGAGCTTGCCGTAAAGCGCTGGGAGTGTACTTCGCGCCGTCGTCTCGTCTCTTCGTCCACCTGGCGAGCGTGAGCGGCGGCGGTCTCTGCGGTCGTCGCGGCGGCCGCACCAACCTGCGTCAGCATGGGCGCCGCGAGATACGCGCTGGTGGTGGTATCGAAGCCTTTCCGGACGTCACCTCCAGACCAACCATCCTGCAGACCGAATGGATGCGGTTCTGGAAGCTGTAGACCTTGAGGTCTCAATTGGTCTTTGTGCGAGGGGTGGAGCCCGAGGAAACGAGCATCGCAGACACCTGTGCTGACGCTGCCACAACAGTCTGTGCTTTGACAGCTGTTGCAGAGGGACGAACTGTGGCGAAGATCCTGAGATTGGTTCTGCTGATGAAATCTCTGCACCTGCCAGTACATCTGGCTGTACTGCATCAATCTCCCGCCCGCGTCCTGCCGACGGTTATGTTTGTCTTGGCCAGAAGCATGGTATTGCTGTATGATAGCAATGTCTGCTGTACGAAGATGGTTCGCTTATCACGATCGTCTTCGGTAGCTTCAGATGTAGCCGTCTTCTCACGGCAGCCGAGATCTGTGGCTTCCCGATCGTCGAACTACTCTCGCGATGTGGAGTCTTCCCGTCCATGAAACGAGGTCCTCCACATCGGTCATTGAGCCTCAGCGACCGCGCTGCCAGGATCTCGACGTCCGCGTACTTCTTCCAGTAGCCACGGAAGAACCAAGGCTCGCAGCCTCTACGGCCGAGCAATGATGGAGAAGACCTCAAGGCATGCGAAAGGGTGGCATGTTGCTGTACCTAGGCCACTAGCGTAGCCATTGCAGATCAAATGCCCCGTCATGGACCCAGACCATATCGTTGTCTTGGATGTCCAGCACATGTGTCGAGACACCAGCTTCCAATACCGTGAAGGTGCCAGGGGCAAGTTTGCCGCCTTGTACTGTAAATAAGATGGCACTCGAGATACTCAGTCTGGGAATCCCCCTTTCCCCTCCTCCGCGTCCCGTCTTCGAGACGCGTATCGAAGTCTCTGATATCGAGGCTTTCCTCTTCTCAACTACCGAAGTAGGATCCGATTGGCGAGTTGGGTGGAAAATCCGTGGAAACCTCGGAACTGGAGGAAGGACAGACATAAAATCCATTCCAGGTTTTTCGAAGAAGACATAGAAAAATTGTGGAGCCTTTTTGAGGGCAGAGGCCATGGAGAAGACCTTAAGGCATTTTCGGGTTTTTGCCGAAGACTGAAGATGGAAAAAGGAAGATCTCAGTAGGCTGAGGAAGTCTTTATATGGTCCTCCAGAGGATGCTGAGGCCGACACGTGTGAGGGATTCAAGCGGACCATGTTCGACGCGTACGGTTTTCGAAAGCGTACGTTTTCGAAACATTCTCAAGAAGAGCTGGGGTCGACTTCCTCAAATAATGCACAAGGGGTGCTTCCTGCACGTGTTTGTCAGCCATGGGTTGGCTACAGTGTAACACGATGGTGGGGCAACTTACCTGATGTGGTACACGGCGGCGACGACGCAGCCGCACTGTGGGTGGTGAGGGCCTTCAGAGCTCCTGGAAGAAGCTGAATCACCATCAAGCGATGTTCGCCTCCATAGACGCTGGCATGGCGAAGGCATCGTCAGAGGTGGCACTTCTTCGTCGCTGTGAGCGGCAAAGTGGTGACTGCAAGTCAGCAAACTGGAAATCTGATACCTTGCAAAAAGGAGCAGCATCAGAGGGGTCGACGAAGAGTTCCAAACTCTACCAAGACTGTAACAGCTCTGCAATCGCTGCAAGCGGGGGTCATGGTGTTGCCGAACTGCGCGCTTGGCCGCGCGAGCTTGACCAAAGCACGATCAAGGAGAAGCAAAGGGCTGTTGAAGCTTACCTGAGATATCATGAAGGCTTCTTCGAGCTTCCCTGCATATTTTAAGGAATTCAAGGGCACCATCATACCACCAGCAGCTCTGGGCATGGTGTTGAAAGCCGGCAAGCTGGAGCTACCCCGCCTGCTGATGGTCAGACTCAAGTAGGCAACGTCCAAGATGATGACTACTTACTCGGTGTTATCAAGGAGAGACAATGGAAGCAATGCCAGCGGACTTGCTTGTGGCGGAGAGGGTCGGTGGTGGTGAGGTGGTCTGGCGTGGGAGCTGGTAAAGGTGGTGGAGTTTGACGCGCCTCATACTCACCTCCGCCTCAGCCGAGCACAGACCCCCTGCCAACTCAGCGATGGAGTGATGCCAGAGCTCCCAATGCCGGGGCTGCAGATGCTGGGCAATGTTCGCGATCTCAGGTCTACGAAGCTGCAGTCAGAGTCGCAGTCTAGCAAACATGCAGCAAACAGCAAAGCAGGAGAGCATGCAAGGCGTCAAGACCATGGACAGGTTGTGCCAGCTCGAGATAGCCCCTTCACATGGCGTCGATGACAGCGGCTGGCCTGTCGAATGCACTCACTGTACTTTCGTCCGTTGCACAGGCGCAAAGGCTTGCAGCCAATAGCAACGCGGGGATTTCATACCAGTGATTATCTGGATACCCTGGCGACATCTTCTGACGGCGGAGTGCCGTATCCTGAGCCCCAGGTCTCCGCCGGTCGTGTCAGCCCTATCTGTGGGGCATTGGGAGACGACGAGATGCCGACCTAACAAGACAGCCGAGCAGATATGGCCGTGATGCTGGAAATATTGCGCTACTACTCGCCTACATGAGCGAATTCGGACGCTCTGAGTACCGAAGATAAGGGTGCTACATGCTCCTGAGGGCTCTTGGTCTCCCCGGTCATACAGCTGATGCCAAAACCATGGGTAGCACAGGCTCAGCATGGCTCACAACGATCCTCTGAGTCACTTTGACGAAGTACTAACCCTTCAGTGACCACATGCAGCTCTCGCACGCGCCTCTATACATACCAGCAGACCGTTAAGGGAGGAGTGCTCCTTCCCTGCCCGATTTGTAGGGACCACTTCTGTCTTGACATGTCACAAACGTGTCTCGTTCCTTCCCATCCATTGTGGTCAGCATTGAGTACCTTCTCTACATACATCGTCCATTTTCTGCGATTCCCAGTGGCTTCCTTCATCCCTGCCAATGTTGTCTCGAGCATCATTTTCTCTCTGTCGCCTTCCTGGTCATCCGCTTCGTCTTGTACATCTTTCTAATTGCCAATAGCTTACTGCACTGTCCTGCACCCCTTTCCTTGATTTTCATCGCCCCTTCCTACTGTCACCCGCACATTATCATCCCTTGCTCTCCTTCCGCATGCGTCCGTTGCTTCCTCTCCCAAGAAACCGTTTTCCAGCGTCTTGTCGATACCTCTCTCAACTTCACACACTCGTATAAAAATGCTGTCGGCCCACAGCCACCTCAGCATGACAGAAAAGTGTTCAGATCCACGCCAAGTCCTGTACCGATACCCCGTACTCATGGGTATCTGCCGAAGCAACGCACTTTCCTATCCCTGCGCGGGCCCTAGGAGCGATGTATTTGTTAGGCAGGGACTTGTCCACGTCGGATCCGCACCGTGTATGTCAATGCCGTTGTGATGTGTTGGGTGGCGAAGCGAGAGTATGTGGATTGCGGGCGGGTTGACCGAGGTCTCGAGAGCGTGTTCGCGGTTGGGGAGATATGCGGATCAATGCCAGTTGAGAGCAGGATAGTCTCCGAAGGACTCGTGGTAGGTACTTGTTCGTTGTTTCAGTATGTTCTCAGCGTTCATCCTGCAGGACATTCATACCTTGCCGATGCCGTCTTCCCAGCGACTAGAGGGATATTTTCTCTTCATAAGTACCTTGCTGCTTCCCGTTTCTCAAAACGCGACTCTGTGGTTGGACCTCGATCGTCGCACGGAGACTACGTGACGCGCGCGGTCAGTGTCAGACTTCGAGGTTGATAAGACCAGACCACAACGGGCATGAGACCATTGCATCTTTGCTGAGCTGTTGGTATAATCGTTGGAGGTCCTGCTCATGCGTCTCATCCTCTCTTACCCCTCCTTTGGTGTGCCAGCCCAGTCCCCACGCTCAAGGCCCGTACCTTCTTTCTCAAGGCATTCTCGCCTATCTATCCTCTGCTCGTGAGACTGCTGGGGCTCCTTCGTGAGAGCTTTAATGGTAGTTCCCCCACCGTCTCGACCACTGTTCGGTGTTGTGAAATACATTGCGCCGTGTCCCAGCCGTGGTGTGTCCTGCACCCAAGAGATTAGTTATCCCGCAAGGTGCATGCCGAGCATCATACTTTCAGAAATCCTTTCTGGTTTGTCTTCCATGACATACTGAAGCATGTTTGCTCTTCTCGAGCTTTGTGGCTGACGCTATCCCCATTGCGCACTCTCTGCTTGCTGGGAACAATGGTGCTGGGCCGCCACCACAACGTTGCTTGGGGCGAGGTACCTGGCAATGGTTCTTGATGAGTCGAATCGAACGATGCCAGTCTTCTTTGACTTATTGTTACTTCTGTCAAAGGCTGGGTGACGAGTGCGGTGAGTACGCAGGTGTGGAAGTTCGGCGCTGGGAAGCTCGTTCGCTCTCGAAGGGAAGATCAAGGCTGTATCGTCATCTTCCTACAGATCCTTAAGGTGAGATATATGTTTTGGTTCGTTCAATCCTTCATTGATTCCGTCGTGACGGTAGAGGAAGATGGCTCGCTGGAGGGCACAGGTCTGTGTCGTTGTGATCAGCAATAGCCTTTGCAGGGACTACCGTGACCAAGGATGTGAACGCGGTAGTTCATGGAAAGAAGTCTTTAGGCTCTGTAAGTAAGTCTGGTAGGTTCCGACCTCATGCAGGCCTGCACACGATCGCAAGAGCGTGCAAGGGTCAGCCAGGTGTTGTCTTGGCGTCATCAGAACAGTCGTCCTGACCTGTCACTTCACAACACCAAGCTACGAATAAGTTGAAACAGGCGATATCTTCCTCCAATATTCATAAAAGAGGATCATGATTTCACACAGCACGGGAATACTGATGGAATCCGTCGCGGGCGTGGATTTAAGTGGGGTATAGACACGAACACATACTCTGACTATCGTCGTGAAAAGGTGCCGAATACCTGACAGGCATCACATTGTATCCTCAAGAGGATTGGCAAGTATCTGTATCATTACATGAAAAAGGCATTGTCATTTCGGTACATGCACGTTCGCATCTCACCCGTCATGCTTCTTCTCTGCATCGTTTTCGGTACCATGTTCTGCCTCACCCTCTGCCTCTCCTTCATCCTCGCCCTCGGCCTCCTCCTGCATGTCATAATTTGTAATCCAATTCGTAGTCACCTCCTTCAGATGTTCTCGAAAGAACTTCTCAGCGAGTTCTCAACCCTCCTTGTCGTCGTCCTCGACCCACCACCACGGATTGAATTTCTCGATAGTCTCGTGATCTCTGTCCTCGTTCTTGTTGTTGTATTCGAGAGTGATGCCTTTTGCGGCAAGTCTAGCTTTAATGTACTCTTGTTCGGCGACGTCGTCTTCGTCCTCACTCTCTTCAGTGCCCAGCGGGATGTAGTCGACAAAGCAGGCCATGGAGGAGTACTTGAGCTTGCACTGCTTCCACCAGACTCCTTGCTCAGCCTTATCAAGAAGACTGATGCCTGTTAGCATATGGAATACGAATTTCCACCATTCCTGACAGTGATCGGGAACCCTTCACTTACGCGAGAGCACCTTCGAGTCCCTCCTTCGCAGCACCGAAGGCGGGAGCAAGAGCTCTGATCTCATCGTCCAGCTTCTTGTGAGCGCCGTCATGATCGAGAGCCCATGTTGCCTCCAGCGTATCCCAGTCGACCTTGCGGAAGTTGTCTGCGCCGGAGAGCCTCTCAATACTGGCTAGAGTAGCTTCCGCTTGACTGAGCTGCGCTTTGTCAGTAAAAGTCACTCCAGCATCAGAGGAGCAAACATACATCCCGTGATAGGTTGTGAAGCTCCTCAGCAAACTTTTTCGCCTGTTGCAAGGCTGCGGTGTGGATGACTGTGGGGGCGTCGGGCTCGATGGAGGCAGCTGGAGCTGCAGAGATGGTCGACTTTGCGGTTTTGAAAGACTCTGTGGAGCTTACGGTTCGAAGGGATGCTGCAGAGGTAGTTGAAGCCATTCTTAGGATTGTTGGTCGTGCGACAATAGAGCTGAGAATGAAAAGGGTTCGAACTGCTCTTGAAGTGCACGTGGAGGGAATGAAGTAAAGGGACTCTATTACAAGATCCACTTTGGCGTGTGATACCCCGCTAGTCTCTCTTCATACTGCGAACTTCACTGACAGTTCTAAATTGCAGTGATAAATTGCATTATGAGATTGAATGGGTACCGTAGTCATGTCATTTTTGTACAACTAGTAATACAGAAGTGTCCCTTGATCATTCCTCCGGGTCTTCCCAGACTACGTTTTGCACTGCAGTTTCAAACTCCGTGTCAGCAGCTGGGATCCACATCCACAGCCTCACCAGCCTGAAGCCGAGAGCTTCGAGGCTACAAGCTGTTAGCACATGCAGATAGGCGCTTCTCAGTACGTTTTGAATACTGCAGGGACGGTCTACATACGCTGCTGCAATCTCGTACTCGACCATGAGGTCTTGGACCGCGGTCCAGCATAAGCGTATTCGATGAAGAGGAAGGGCGGGAGGTCGTCGATGTAGCCGGTGCTTTTTCTCATGGCTTCTCGTAGCTTGTGGTGAGAAACATTTGCCGGGGCGTAGGTGAGACTTTGTTCGTAGCTAACACTTCGCCATGCTTACCCTGCTGCGCAGGACTACGGCCAGAAGCTCGATCAACATGGTGCTTCTTGCGGTCATTGTGAAGGTGTTCGAAGAAAGTACTAGATTCGTAAGCAAATACTGTGATGGAGACAGATCTTTCGTACGTACGAGACGGTGATGGGTGTTGGAAGGAGAAAGCTACAACGCTCCAAAAGGGAAAAGACGAGGCAGCCGCGCAGCCCCCACCGAAGCTCACGCTCACCTCGAGTCACACTAACGAGAAACTTGAGCAAGATGTTCACGCGCAAGAGTTTGGATTGGATTGGCTTTCACAATGATTTGCTATTGTTACAATCTACAAATACAGAACAGCTCGGGAAACCATGGGGTTAACGGCTAATCCCCTGCAGCCACTGGCCCACGCGGTCACGGAGGTTGTGGTTGTGGCGGGTGCGACTGTCAAAGATCAGTAATGAAGACCTTTGTATGGTGACGCTATACGAACCGGAGGTGCCAGATGTGCTCTTGGATGAGCAGAAGACGGCGAGACGGCGGAGCTCGAGGGCCTCCAAGGTCGGTTGGGCCACGCCCAGCAGCGGAAAGGCGTGACGACGAAGCTGGCAAACTCAAAATCGTTGTCTATAGTTATAGCGGCATGGACTTACTGCGATGGTCTCGAAGAGAAGATCGTAGACCACTTCGTGGTCAGCGAGCTGCGCGAAACGGTTGGCGGGATGGGAGTTGGAGGTACTCATGATGGTTGTCTAAGTTGATATATGGGTCAGCAATCCTTTTGATACATAGCCAAGCGTGAACGTACGGTGAGGTTTGTGTTGTTGTTTTGACGCGAGCCAAAACACTCACCACACGCGTTGCTGCACTGACCTACGCCGCCGCCGTCACTGGTCATCTGGAACGCAAATTTGATTGAACATCATACTCTACTTCACTAAAATACCGTGAGATTACAGGCCTGCGATAGGACTTAACTTCAACAGGCCGTCTCAGTATGGCGTGCGAGCGTACTGCCCCTCTCAAGGCAGTGGGAGATTCTTTCTCAAATGCATGACGAGTCAAATAGCTCAATGAAAAAGGTTGCGATAGCTAAAGGTAATGGGAAGCTCTTCCTCAAGTGCATGACAAGTCAAGCAGCTCAATGAAAAGGTTGCGACAGCTGGAGGCAGTGTAATACCAGCGTCACTTTGCTGTTGAGTAAAACCCAACAGCCCTGTGAGACAAAAATTGTTTAAAGGAGGGAAGGAAGTGTTTTACCACTTCCAAGCTCTACACGGGTAAGGTGTTGAAGCTGCCCAGGGGATGAGGAAGGAAAGTCAGGTCGAAGGTGGGGAGGGGACGGTTTATATACCTGCTGCCAAGGGCTCTTACTAAGCAGTCAAGGCCGAGGAGAAGGGTCCGATGATGTACCGGCCTCTTCGTCTGTGCTCTTCACCACGGGGACGAACTCATCTTGCGCAAGGTCGTATGTCGTCATCGGCGTAATCAGCTTCTTGTCACGCAAGTCTGAGCAAGATCGCACAGGCTGACTACCTGGGTACCATCTCGATAGAACCTGAGGGGCATATCACAATCGGATCTCCATACTGGTGACGAGACGTATTTCCTGAGAGCATCGAGCTACCAACAACAAATCCTACTGCTGCTATCACCGAAACGTCTGTCTGTTCATTTCTGGGTTACCACTTGATGTGCCGAAAGCTCTTCAACATCTTCATGATCCCAAGGTTATCTTGAGCTTGCCGGAAAGAGTCTCTTTAGCATTAGTACTTCTCACCTGCGCTCTTGGTCTATTTGGTGACAGCTTAACTCTACATTGGCTGGAGACATATAGGAACGCAAGTACAGAGCCTTCCAATGTTTGTTGCGCGGAGTTTGCTTGTGCAGAAGGAGCACGGGTGTGACTTTTGACGCGTTCCGTCATCAGTTCCAGGTACTAAATGATATCGAAGAACATATTGGCATTCATACAGCATTTTCTTGCCTCAAATATAGCAGAAAAGCTTGTCCTTTGTCATTCTGCGACCTCCGGCCATGCACACCGGCAGCTTGTCAAACAGGCAGAGCATGCAACATACACCCCCTCCAGTATCCTTTCTCACAGGCTTCTCTCTCTACAATTGTCTTATAAGATATGAAAGTACCGCCGTCAATATTTTGCCTGCCAAGCGTATTTTGTGGTCTCGCGGTCGCCGCCTCGACAACGGCCAGGCGCGTGACTGCTTGCTCCATCTTGCAGCGCACGCAAAAGCCATCCGAGCCTTTCCTGTGCTTGTACTCCTTCACTGCCCATTTCTGAGTTGTTCTGACCTTGTGTTCCTTTGTGTGCTTTGCGGCATCGATCGTGGGAGGGAAGCGCGGCAGTTTCTTCGTTGCAGCAATGTACGAGCGCATCCGCAAAGCTTGTCTGCGGCGTCGAGAATGATCTCACGGTAATCTATTAGAGCATGAGAGTCGTATAGAGTAGAAGGTCCGGCATGACCTTGGAGCAGGCATTGTTATGACAGCAAGATGATCGGAAGAAGCAACCGAGTGCGCTGAGCCTCACGTACCATGCGCTTGATGCTGCGGAAGTAGAAAGAGGGACTCAGCTGCGACCAGCTGAGAGCTGTTTTCGATAAATACAGACATGTATTGAGAATGTAGGGAATCGCAAAAAGTGGTTGTGGATTCAAGGTGAAGATCTGAGAAATCTGGTGGCTCAGCGCTATACGGTAGGGGTTTGTCGCGCATCTACACAACGGCGGAAGAGTCACGTTCGTCGCCCAGATCCTCCTATAAATTGACTCTTCACATTGAAAAGTGACTGCTGCTCATCTTTGAAAGGAAACTGACCATAGTATCCCGCTCTACGACCATTGCAGGAAGGCCATGCGCATACCTGGCTCTGCCTTCTTGAAGCGATCATGCAACATTCAATCATTCGTAGCTTGAGCTGATACGGTCTCATTTGATATTGAATTCGAAGCCAATTGTAAGCTTCCCGCAGGGTGATTTGCGCCCAGCATGGTTGAGCCTGCCGTCACCTTCGCTGTTGCGGCGACCAAGTCACCTGGCTCGTGCTTCAACGGCCTTGTTTGTCGTGACCTTTGCCCCTCTCACGCTTTCTCCCGCTCAAATTTCTCTCAAAACAGACCAACAACAGTCAAGATGTGCTTCAAGATCGTCTGCAAATTTCTCTTCAATTGTGTGCCAGTCAAGCACACAGCAACCCCTCCCAACTCCACTATCTACATGCATCCAAACGTGCAACTTGGGCCCGCAAGCTTGCCAAACGGTGCTCAAGACCAACAGGATCCTCAAAGTAAGCTCCAACCTTGCTGCGTGATGCGGATAATCATTTCAAGACTGATCAATGACCTCGTCGCGGCAGCCGTTGCAATCACTGAAGTGCCGCAAGTCGCCTTCAACACCCGCTTGAGCACCCACTCGCGGTCAAGGACTGGCAACTGCAACCATCCCACATCGAGGAAGTTGCTTTCCCCTCTACTATCCCTCAACATGATGAACTCACTCAGATACTATAAATGACAGAACCGACCCGCGACAACCGCCGAAGACGTAGAGTCTCTGGCTCCTGCGCTTTCTTCTGGTTGTCCGGGCTCAAATCAAATGGTTTTATCCAGCATTGCTTTGATCAATTCCGCTTTCTTTCATTGTTTTCTAACATTATTGTTGGACATTTGCTGACAACGCATATCTTAGCTTCGAATCCCACGACCTCCCGCTCTCGCCGAGCTCGCTATTCACCAGTACATTTGGAAGACCGGGCGAAGAAGGAACGGCTGGACGACCTGGAGCCTCTCTAGAGCCTCTTTGGTACACACCAAAGGAGCTGAGGGTGGTGGAAGCAAATAGAATAATATAATGAACACCTTTCCATGAGACTTCTCGATCATCTCACTGCCGTAATCATAGCGCAATTACTGTTGGCATAATGTCTCTCTTCGCACTACAGCTCTCAAGCTCTGTCATGAAGCGTTTCGGTGACACATAGCACATCAAAAAAGGAACTAGACACCTCAGAGAGAAGTCAATGCATTACAATACTATACAAAACCGAGCACCAGGCACCACAATGACTCCAAAACACCACGCCCTTCCTATCCGCATTCTCCAGCGGTCTCGGAGCTACACTTATCTCACCTCCAGTCTCTCCCATTCAATCACCGGCATCTGCTCATCCCGCGCCACCTCGCCGCGAGCCACTTTCTTCTTGTGCCTACAGCAGTCAGTCAAATGCAGATCCACAGCATACAGATCACTTACTCAACATTCTCCATCCACACAGTCTCGAGCCACCGTTCAAGCTTCTCGTCCGCCTCAACCAGCTCTTCTAAGCGCAGGATCTTCTCACCCAGCACGTTGAGCCTGGTTAGCTCCGCCACGCTCCTCTCGCTGACTGGGCGCAGGCACAGCGGGTTCTCCTCCAGCCGCAGGCCACGCAGCGCCTGCGCGTTGAGGGTGAGGCGCAGTTTTGCGCTGCGCTGCAGCAGCTAGATGCGGGTTTAGTCAATGGTGAGGTGGAACTCGGCGTGGACGGGGAGGGAGAGGGAGGGGGTCTGGCTGGTGGTGGACTTGGTGGTGGTGTCGTTCATGGTGGTGTTGGTGGTGTTGGTGGTGGTAATACTGTGTCAAGAAGTGGATTTGGAGATATTTGGATGTTTGTAAAGAGCTTTATTGCTGTGAGATGTTGTTTTGGGCGAGGGGTTGGGCAGTGTAGGTGAGCGTAGCAGCGGCACTGCGCTAAGTCAGATTGGATCCACCCGCGAGACTCGCATTCACGTCTACATACTATTCAAGGGGTGCTCATGGACTGCCTTGATAGTAGAATAGGATACAGATGAGACCACAGAATACTGTCTCACTGTAGCTGCCCCGAGGACTCTACTCAATAGCTTCAATACACACCGGGTACCTCCACGTTTGACCCCGAAACGATGCCATAAACTCTCGATGAATATGAATACCAACCCCTCATGCGGGGGCCCAATTTTATGCTCACAGTTCTTGGCACGTAGTGTCAACAAACTCGCTGCCTCCAAGCCTCCCTTCCCCTCTCCACCACCAACCCCATCCACACAAGTAAGTATACCCCCACCACGCCCCTTCCCTCTGAAAATACACAATATACCTGCTTGATAGTATCCATCCAACCATTCCTCAAAACAACCATCACTAACAGCTACCTTGTAGTCATCAAACAAGACCACCACCACCACCACTATCACCACTACCACCACTATCACCACTACCACCACTGCCGCCGCCGCCACCACCATGCCCACCAGCCTCGAGCTGCGCATGCGCGTCGAGCGCACAAGGCACAAGGTTCGTCCCTCCCAACTAACTCGACTCCCTCCCACCCCTCTCTCTCTCACACCCCTTTCCCCTTCCACCTCCGTGACTTCACCAAGACCCAACTAACCCAACTTCCCAGCTCTGCTCCACCATCCGTCGCCGCGACGACATCCTCAAACGCGGCATCATGCCCACCGCCGCCGCCGCCGAGGCCGAGCTGGAGCGCCTCGATGGCCTCGTCGCGGTGCTGCAGAGGCAGTATGCTCTGCAGAAGCAGCAGTACCACCTGCAGTTCAGACGGGAGGTTTGGGGCTGTAAGTCTGAGTTGGAGTTAGTTGGTGTGGAGAAACGTGCTGACTTTGGTAGACTGAAGGGGTCCGCGCTGCTGTGTGTGTCGCCGAGGGGATGATGGGGAGGAGGGGGAGACGACGGGGAGGATGGGGGAGTGTATTATAGTTGTATGAATATCACGTCGTCTGCTCCATGGTTAAGCTTGTGGTATTGTCATGGACTATGTCATGATGTGAAGACCTCCATTGACTGCTTTATGTGATATACTTCGTTCCATTCTAATGCTGAAGCTACCATACACACTCGCTAAACCCTAAAGACAATTCGGTCACCATGTCATCAGTCCTACTCCTTCTCCAAAAAGTCGGCAGCACTGTCGATGATCTTCGCTGCAAGACCGATCCATTTCTGTACCTTGGCGTCGTCCTTCTCGTCTACGCCTTCGACGATGCCGGGGAACGTGGCGCCAGCGTAGCCAGTCCACTTGCCGGGCGCGAACACGATGTGCTTGAACCATGGTCTATCGTCCAGGCCTTCTGCATGGAGGAACTGACGCTCAAGCAACTTGTACTTGGTATTTGCATTTCGTATGGCGAGGAGCAAGCGGACTCTCAGCCAGGGCTTCCACCAGGGGGTGTCGGCGTTGTAATAGTCGTCGAGGAGCTGGGCAGCGGTGCCGTCGTGGATGGCTGCTGCGAAGGCGAAGTGGGAGGCGGCGTGGTCGAGGGGTTTGAAAACGTCTTCCTGCACCCACTCGCTGTCTTTCGCCTTTGCTTTCACGCTCGCAATGTACTTCTCGAGACCAGACGAGTAGTCTGACGCAGAGAGCTGGAGGACAGGCGTCTCGACTAGATTGGCGGCGACGAGCGCCCAGATGCGCGCGATGGTTGCATGGTACTGGAAGCCTGGGTCTCCAAATCGGCGCATCCAGTCAAAGGAGTCGTAGTTGCTGTGGTAGTGGTAGATGGGGTCATTCTTACCCTCGCCGAAACCCATGTCAATGCTCGGCACGCCGGCGAAGTCCTGGAAAGCTGTGAAGTCACTGCCAGACCCCATGGTCGCGATGTGTTTGTCCCATGTGTCGTTCACGGTTTGACCGGGGAGGGTCTGGTTTGGCGATGCGACGAGTGGGAGCACGTCCTGCACTACGCGCTGTAGCAGAGGCGCAGCGGAGAGCTTAAATGAAGGACCGCGTGCGCCGACGTCCACATTCAGATAGGCGACGGCGGAGCCAGATAGCCAGGGGAGAAATTCTTCAACCCATTCTGTGCTGCCTAGGAGTCCGTATTCTTCGCCATCCCAGCTGGCGAAGACGATGGTGCGTAAAGGCTTCCAGCCGGACTGCAGAGCGATACCGAAAGACCGGATAACCTCGTTGAATGCAGCGCTGCCGCTGTTGGGGTCGGCTGCGCCACCGGCAATCCAGGCATCGCGGTGGTTGCCCAGAACGATGACTTCGTCAGGGATGGTGCCGTTGATGACGCCAATTACGTTCCAGAGTGGTGTTGTGACGTATTCTTGCTCGTTAACGAGGTTGAGTGTGAGGTCTGCCGGAGAGGGACCGATATTGTACTCGACGCCCTTGTAGTCGAGACCGCCGCCGTGCCAGGACTTGCTGAAGGAGGAGGCCTTGGGTCCGTGGCCGTTCAGGGCTTTGAGCAGAGGCAGAGCGTCTTCATAGGAGATGGGTATCGAAGGGATCGAGGGGATGGCGTGGTCGACAGGCAGGCGCGGAACACCGGGCTTGGATGGGTAGCCTGGTGTCGTTGGGTCTCCAGGGGCAAAGCCTAGAGCTAGTCAACACACAACACGAAAAATAGCAGTTCAGATACTTACTCAAGAATTGCACACTGCCTCGCTGAACACTACTTGGCTCACGTGCTGGGCCTTCCGGGTAAGTCTTGTTGCCGTTCTTCTCGGTGACCTCGCCATCATCGCCAGGGTCGCCGTACAGGACGACGCCAACCATACCGAACTCCTGCGCGCGCTTGACCTTCAGGCCGCGGAAGATGCCACCATACTTGGCCAAGGCAATTTTGCCCTTCAGATCAATCTTCGCTTCCTTCAAGTCCTCAAAGTCCTGGTACGTGCCGTAGTTGACAAACACATAGCCGCCCGTGACGTTGCCAGACGCGCTGTAGCCGTGGAAGGTAGGAATGCGGTCCGCAGACTGGCTCGCTTTGTCCTCCTTGAGCACGTTTTCCTCGAGTCGTGCTTCGTACTTGACCTTATCCTGCTCCAGAAGCGCCAGACGGTGGCCCTTTGGGTAGTTGATGTACACGTCGTAGTCGACAATGGTGCTCTCGACGCCAAACTCCTGCCAGCGCTCCTTGGTCCACAGCGCCTGCGTCAGGTTCTTGCCCGCAAGGTGCGGCCCGCTTGTGTAGTACTCGCTCCACTCGCGCGCGCGGTCGGCGTTGGGTGTTTCTAGCAAGATCGCCTGCAGGTCCTCATAGTCGAGGCTCGTCCGGCGGGCCCACGCTTCTGCAATCTGCTGCGATTGCGTATGCTCGGACAGCGGCGAGAGGTCGCGATCAGACTGCCAGTCGAAGCTGAACAGCACAATCGCGACAACGCCGCCAGCCAGCACCAGCGCCGACAGCACCGTCGTGCACCAGAAGCGCAGGCGGTGGTGTGGATAGCGGTCGCGCACGTACGGCCGCACCTCGACCGTCTGGATCAGCGGCGTGTGCTCGGTCGCCATGACGGGCTTCTCTTTCAGTCTGCCCTGCATGCGTGATGGAAGAGGGACTGTAGCTCAGGTCCCCTACGAGATAATCGTCGAGTGACAGCTGGGCGAGCTTGACAGCTTATGTCCGGAGAGCTGCACCATGAGCTGTGATTAGTGGCTATGGCGTCACCAAGCTTCCCCACACCCGCCTTATCGCTCAGCAAGCACGCCCAGTCAAACCTCGCCCCATCTATCGATCGCCGCCTATCATCTCGACATGGCATCAACGACGTCAGAATCCATCAATTGAACACCATGCATCCTCAATCGAAAGTTTTCGCACGCAATAGAAGCTCGCCGCTGCAACAAATACCACTCGGTCAAGCACCAGCGCTCACACCGACAAACATCTCACTCAAAACCGCTATCGCAGCTGTCACAGCTATCACAATGGACGATCACCTATCTGCAGGGGCACTGTGGATCTTCTCTCTCGTGTCTCTTGTTCTCATTCGTCTCTTCTCTGCATCTTTCCTTCCCGCACGTCAACATCTGCTTCAAAGTGTTCATGGTCCCTGTCAACGTCTGTTTGCTGCCCTTCTTGCCTTCTCTCGCTAAGCCTGGCTTGCTCAATGGCACCCAGTCACAATTCATGTAACCATATATAACAGTATCCATCCACACAGTAAACAGGCAGGGATACACCATCCTTATGCTCCCAGTCTTAGCCAACACGCACTTCCTCTTCTTCAGCTGCAGGGTACAGCCCGTTTTCACCACGAACAACCTTTTCTTCTTTATCAACTTGACCGTCTTCTATATATACAGCAGCAGCCTCGTCCGCAATGTAGCCCTGACTTCATTCTACAGATCCCTCAGAACGAGATAAGCCGCATGAACGAAGAGAACAACGCTCTACGATTGCAAGTCAGTCACTTAAACAGCCAAGTCAGCACCCTCAGTGGACAAAATAACGACCTCTAAGCCGAGAATACGCGCCTGCGCGTCCTTCTGATGTTCTGTCTACCTCCGGATTTCTATATCCTGCAGTGGTTTCTCTCGTTGAAGCCAAACGGACTAAAATTCGGCGTCTACGGTCGCACTTTGGCGCCCTCAACGCCGCCTGCGCTGCGGCTGTGGTACAGCAGCGCTCGGGCCGTACCTAGCCAGTCATAGACGCCATGAAACATCCAAAGCATCAGCACGGCAGCCACACGGAGCAAATACTCCAAGATACGTACGGTGGTTTGACTGCGCCGCACCAGCCTTGCAACTTGCATCTACTGCATTATGTCCAAGTATTGCCAACCATTGAGCTGGGTGCTACGAGCAGGCAGCTGCGAATGACGCTCCACAGCAACCGATGCTGCAGAGTGTTTGAATCGTTTTGTGCTACAGTGCCTGCTCCGTACCTGGTCTTGGTCCCCTTGAGCTTCGCCTCTGCGCATGATTTTCCAGCTTGCTAACAGTCGCGGGCTATCTTGCGGCGTCAAGCCGTGATAATGTAGGAGTGGCATGTGGAGGCACGAAAAGCATGTAAAACCATCACAGCCTTGCCCGCGGCGATATCATTAGTATCATCGAATCCCATACGAATCTCATTCCAACCATTAGCAAGCATGAGTCGCGCTTCCACCCATACTCTGGACCACCAATGGGATGCTTACGATATCCTCAAGATCCAGCGAGACAGACGATGCGTCGGCTGGGCGCCGTCCATGGGCCGCAAGTGTCGAAACGTCGTTAACTGGAAGGATATGGACACCTTCTATGGGCTTGTAGACGACTTGTCATCCCACGCTCTCGACGCTACAAGGCTACAGCCTCGTCTACGGGCACTAGCCGCTGTCGGACTCTGCAAACAAGTACATCGTGGCACACAGATGGATAGCATGGTCGATACCTGGACGAATAAGATCAGGGCAGCTTCTGTGAGGAGGGACTTCGAGGAGCTAGAGGTGGAGTCGTACTACACCAGGACCGACACTCGAAGCACCACTGCGTCCTTCCGCACCCCAGCAACTCACAGAACAAGATCCTCGACCTCAACAAACACTGTAAGAACATCTTCCACAGTACAAGACGAGATCGACTCCACTCTGCGATGTCTCGAAGCCGCCCGTGAACAGGAGCGCATCCTCGTACGCCGCCTAGCCAACCTGCAAACGCCCACCCCACGCACTCAACGAGCTATACACGACCGCACTGAGACACCGCCCTCCCCATCGGACGCTTCTAGTGTCGTGTCCTCACGCTCTCTTCGCAGCCAGAGTCCTCCGACCTCGCACCGCTCAACCTCGACGCTCTCGACGCTCAGCTCGTCATCATCGGACTCGTCCTCACCACCAGCTCCGCGCAGACCAACACGCATCCCTCCGCACTCATCATCGCCGACTTCACCAACACCTTCGCATCACCGTCGCCTGCCCCCACAAAGCTCGAGCCCAGCCCGATCGAATCCTATCACGACTACGAGCATCCCCGCACCCATCTCAACCGAACCCCCGACCCCTCTCCAAGAAACCCTCGAACTCCTCTGGCTAGACTTCCTCGCAACCCAAATCTCACTCAGTGCTCCCCAACTATCCACTTTCCAAAGCCCTTCCTCTCTGCTCAACACCGAGACCCTCCACACCACACCACCCTCATCAATCTCTGCGCGCTCATCCACACGATCAGCCTCGCTTTGCCCAACACCACACGTCCGCCGCCTCCCCATCGCAGAAGAGTGCCCGATCTGCTACGAGAGCATGGGTAGGGAGGACGCGCTCGCGTGGTGCAAGGCCGGCTGTGGACAGAGTGTGCATGGGGAGTGTATGGATGCGTGGAAGGCTAGTTTGGTGGCAGCTGGGAAGGTGGCTAGATGTACGATGTGTAGGCGTAAGTGGAACGAGAGGTGTACGTGCTGAGATTGCTTGGTGGTGTGGTGGATCTGAGGTGGCGGATGGGATAGGGGGAGTTACCGGGTTGATGTTGTCGTGTTCTGTTTGTTTCTGCAGCCGGGGATAGCTGGGTGTTGGACAGTTTGGTCCGCTTTCCTTTTTTGATTACAATGCTATTCTGACTTCATGCCATAATGATACTCCGTTCTACCTATGAATCCCTATAACAGTACCTCTAGCCCCCCGGACTCACTCTCACAGGCACCTCATCGGGGGTGCCTAAACGCCCCCAAACGTCAAAGACACAAGCTCATCTCTACTTCCATCACCCCCTCCCCCCATCCATATCGAGCCTAACACCTACCCTAAAACCTTCACACCACACCAAACCAAAGCCTAAACCCACCCTATACACCCCACAGCCTCGTCACTCAGTCCGTCACAAACACAACCCCATCGCCCACCATCAAGAACTCCAAGCGCAATCCATCCTCCACCGCTACCAGGAAGCCAGAAACCTGCGAATTCGCAGAGAATCGAATCTTCCAACAAGCGCAGGGAGACACTAACATCCCTCTACACCGCTCCATCCACCGTCGATAGCATAATACACCATCTCTCTACGCGAGATGACAATATCCCTCCCACTTACGCTACCGAGCGCATGTGCTTTCGTTACGTCGACATTATAACGTAGTCAACGCGCGACGAAGCAGGCCGAGGAACCGCAGGATGATGTATTGGAACGTAAAGGGTAATTCAATACTAGTTGATAATAATACGACATAATGAACCAATACTAGTACAGCCAATATCATGAACAATAAATATATCGCACCTACATCCCACCACTCATCCGCTGAGCAACCATTTCTCTGACCATCTTCTGCAGTCCAGGAATTGAGGGAGTCTGGAAGATGCTCCTCTCCAGCTTCTCAAACTCGGTCCCATCAATCTCGCCAGATTCGCGCTTCTCGACCAGAACCACATATTCGGTCCAATTATCTTCGCCTAGTGCTCTCTTGATGCCCTCCAGCTCTGATGTGAGATTGTATGTAAAATTTGGCTGCGGGCGTTGGAGACGCCGAGGCTGCAGCACTGGCTGGGTATGATGTATCGATGTGGGTAGTTCTGCTGTCTTACGATCACGTACTTTTACGTCCGAAGCGACTTCAGCTTCCTGGCACTCCTCCACTGACTTGGATGCAGGGAATGCCGGTGTTGGTTGACCGTTACTAGTCCGCGGGAGCTTCCTCGCCTCTGTAGGCTCTGACTGTGGCGTCGTTACGTATGATGGTCCCGGAATTGCTGGTGTGGGAACAGTCGCTTTTCGCGGCGCTTTGCGCGCATACGTACTGGGAGGGAGACGGCTTTGGTGCTGTGTCGGACGCCCTGCGCTCACAGGCGGTGCTTCTGAGAGGCGGTAGAAACTCTCCGGCTCAAAGGCTCGTGCTACTCTTTGCGGGCTCACTATGCTAATTGTCTCGGGACGTTGTGTTATGGGTGCGGCTGCTGATGCAGATGCTGTTGGTGCCGAACTTGTTGGGCGGACAGGCTGCTGGCACTGGTCTGGGCTGCTCCATTTTGAGAGAGAGTCTGAATTCGATTGATCACTCGGTGTTGACTGACGCTTTATAGGCGTCGGTGCTGGTGCTTTTGGGCTTCCGAAAAGGCTGACATACTTTGGAGCTCGACGGCGAGTCCCGTTGCGAGCGCGATTGGCATGCCTTCGTGGCGCCATGTCCGTGGATACTTGAGACGCAATATGTAGTATCTGCCTTCAGTGTTGAGTGAGCAGTGTGAGAAAGGTGACGTGAAGTGTGGTGCACTGAGTTGCGTCGTATTGGTGGGTGAACGATAATATGATGCTTGATAGAAGTTGCAGAAGTTGCAGGATAGTCTATCATGCACCTGCACCTGTTCTTGGTGATGGTATGCACTTCCTATATTTTCGGATAAGCGCAGCGGACAAGATGGAGCTGCAGGTCACGGTTGAGGAAAGAAGTCTGCGCCACGTGGTGGCTTCCTGCCAATCTATCAAGATTTGACTAACCACCTGAATGTCTTCGTCTTCAAAGAGAAATCACACATTCTAAGATCGAGCTAGCCATCGCATATCGCAAGAGGCAGGATTACATATGATTACACATACATCCGTTATTAGATTTGCTGCATTGCGGTGCTCCGATGCAAGCAGTGACTGCGATACTACTTATATCCTCGATTCTCAGTAGGCATGCGAAGTAGGCACCGGCGCGTAGCTCGCAGTGGTACCAGCCTTTTCATAGCCTGGACCATGAGCGTGCACGTTCCTGGTCCATCCTTCGCTACTCAGCGTAAACTCCTCTTTGCCTCTCCTGTTCACCCAGTCCTTAGTAGACTCAGATGCGTCTACAAGCACCGGTTCCGGATACGTCTGGTCTTCGTTCTCCGTCCGCGCTCCTGATATATTATGGACATCTTGCGCCGATAGAAGTCTGCCTGCTGATGTGTGTTGCAGGAAGGTGCGCATCTGAGACGGGCTTGCGTGACTAAAGATGGTAAAATACACTGTCGCCAGAGCTGACAGCGCGGTCAACCCCAGAGTAAAGAATGCCGGGATACCGTAGGCATACTTATACTTCACATGACGAGTATAACTGGTGACTGTAGGCATCTTGAGTCCAGATGCTTTCGTCTGGTCACGCTTTCGGGCTGCGGTAGGATCGGAGTGCAAGCCTTTGGTTCCCAGAACAAGGTTGGTAGCGAGGTCCGTCCAAATCAGATTGAGAATCTTAGCTGATGTGGGAGCAGTTCGCGAATACTCCTGCCACAGACGAAATAAGGCAAGATTGGTCGATCCAGAATAATCGTAGTGGGTGCTGCTATCTGAACCAGTCTCGTAAGCGGTCCCAAGAGCCTCTGCAGCGAAATCTGCGCTCGGGAGGTTTTCATGAGATCCCATCGAGAAGCTTGTCCCTGCGTAGCCCGGGAGATGAAGCTCGGCTTTTCGCACCGTCGATAAATTGAGTCCTGCTGCAACCTCCGGAGTTACGATTCCCCACAGTGGATTCCCATGTTTAAGTGGCATATTGCTATTCTCAACCGCCCAGAGAGGCCTGGAGGCATCATCAAGGTATTTTTTCTCCTCGATAGACTGTACGACGATTCCTGAGAGATCATCGGTGTCATTGAATAGGAATGAGACAGTCTTGATGGAGGCTTTGACAACTGACATGCACGAATACATTGGAAGTGTCCACGCAGAGCCTGGCTCAAAGAGCAGTGATGCACTTCCGTCTCGTCGTCTGGGTGTACCATATAAAAGGCCGCATTTGCCGACGGTGTTCGTAATGTTTGCGAGATCACCTGCTCCCGATCCTGCACAAACTAGCGCTATTCCACGTCAGCCACAGTCCTGCTCTTTTATTCTTTTGAACACCTACCTGCATCACTGAAGTTGTCGTACATGCGCCCTCCACTGAACCTAGTCGAGATGTTGAAAGGATTCGTGTAGATTGGGGGCTTAGACGGAAAAGCATGCTCTCTTGTTGAGTTACCGAGGGTGGAAACGTTGGACAGACCAACATCGAGATTATCTAGGTAGTTACCGAAGCCCGAAGATACCTGAAGAGCATTGGGCTTGACGCTCAACATACGGCTAGCAGTTTCTCCACTGGGATAGTGAAGAGGAAAAGTTTTGTTCATCGTAGAGTTGAGGTAGGAAAAAGCTTTGAGGTGGGTCGTCTCGTTCACGATGCTGGTGATATTCATAAAGGCCATGGAGAGAGCATTGTTGAGCCAAGCAGCTTTGTATGCGCGCAGCCAGAGCTCTGGATTCTGCTGGGTATCGCCCTTTTCCCATGCAGGATATGTCCGGTTGAGATTTACAAAACCCCCTCGATCAGTCAGCTGTAGGCGAAAGGCTGATCCGGGACTGGAGCTAGATGATTCGAGACTAGTGGATGGAATGACGAAATCGAGAGTCAGGTTTGTGTCAACACAGACGGTATCAGGTGAGGCGAACAGGAGATCTTCGGACCAGCTGCTACCGTACTGACGTGTTGGTGGTGCGCTGTGGTTACGAAATCCGATGCCTCCGTTCTTCATATCTACTACCAAGCCTTCGATGACTAGATAAGAGTCGCTCAAGACTTGGGTAGATATTGGCTGGTAAGTGCCTTTCGTGTATGGCACGGTGCCGTTATCAATAGGTATACCGCGCCCATCGTCATCTAGTTCGCTTTGGATATACGATCGGTATTGGATGTCGAAAGGTCCTGCTACGGAAGGGTTGAACTCTACCAAGCCACTGTGCAACGCTTCGATGATATTCGAGGGAATCTTCGAGCTATAGTACTCCGACGACACGAAACTTCCAGTGGCATTTTCGAACTCAATGAGCTTGTTCGGGGAGTTTGGGCACACATACGGTGAAAAGGCGCCGCAGATCCTGCTATAAGCGCCCGATACCACTGTACGAGAGGCTGTTCCAAGACCGAAGGTTGACGGATCCTGGACGTAGTGGAAAGTCGGCGATGCCGAGTTTGTCTCTGCGACAAGTCCTTCGTACAGACCGAGAGGGGTAACAATTGCTGCGATGGCGATGAGGACAATCATGGAGATCCGGAACCATGATAAGAGAAGCGTACTTTTGTTCGCAGAAAGCGTTGCAGCAGAGTCCGTCCTGAGGATGACGGGCCAGAGTGACGAATGCAGGAAGCGGCCGATGACAGACCTGTGTCCATCCAGTTGTTTGCCGGACTCAATACTAAGGGTTGACTTACCACGATACCGCAGTCTCCGTCACAGAAGAAGTGCGAAAGCGAAGCAGTCCCAGCAATACTACTGGCAGTGCTATTGGTACAAAAATCTGGACTGTAGGAAGTCAGCCACAAAATGGGAATTGTGTCAGGGATCATTTGCCTAAGAAAACTGCTGCAGCAATCATACCAGACACCTGCCCGACTGTGAGATCCTCAAGTTGAACCATACTGATCGAGTTGAGACGCAATCCTTAATATTGCAAGAATACAAAGTGAACGCACTCGCTGGAGTAAGCCTTACCAGGGCTGCCATGGATCTCATATGTCGTTCTGCGTGGACCCTCGTGTAAGGGTAAGCGAAGACATGCAGGGGTTGAGGTTGTTGCTACTGATAATTGGTGGTCTCCAGCCCTACACATAGAAAGTGCATAAGCCACTCGTTCCACGCATCGAATGCGAGAATGCGAGGCCGTCTCCAAACCCATCTGAATATTCTGTCTTCCTTATCACTTACGAACACGAGGACCAGGGCCTAGTATGGGAGCTGGTAGCGTGCTGTTCAGCCCATGCATAAGCGGTGGAGGGCACACATTACTTTGTTGAAGAAGGCCAAGATGTGCAAACGTCCGCGGAAATCTACAGGAAGACGTTGGGGGCCACAACATCCGCGGTCTTGGCAAGCCTTTGCGCTGTCGAAGGGCGCGATGATGAAAGGCTCGCTTGAAATAGTACTCACCACAAGTGCAGGGATGGTGAACTTGCAAGACCGCGTGACTGCCACAGCAATAATTTCGATGCAAAAAAAAGATGCATTGATGATAAGCGGGCTACGTACCCGAGATGCTTATTCGTAGTGTGAAATTGGGTATATCGCTATAAGTGATCTACTACGAATGACATCAAACATAGTGTAAGCGTGGCAAATGAATATGGAAAAGGCGCTGCAGTGCAAACGTGACAAGAAGAGTAAAAAAAAGACGTGCGCGCTTGTAATCGTACAATCGTAGGGGCGTTCAGATGCATGAGCATGATCTAGCGCATGCTGAAGATACCGTTGCGGTAATAGCTGGTCTCGTTGGTTCTGCCCTTCAACGAGGCCCATTTCGTAGAGATGCTGCGGATGCCCTTGCGATGCTGCTGAGGTGCGGTGAAATCTTCGTTGACTGGGGCGCAATCAGGTAGAGCTGTGATCTCCTCGAGACTCAGCCTAGGAACAGTCCTGGCACTTCGCGGCGGGTGAAGCAGGAGAGGAGGAAGGGCGGCAGGCTTCTTGAACTCGACTACTTGTTCGATGATGTTATCGATCTCCTCGCAATGCTCCAGGGTCAGGCCGGACAGGCGAGGTTGGCCCTCGAAAAAAATGCTTGGTGACCGGGACTCTACACTCTCGCTCGATTGACGCCTTGGTACAACAGACTCCTCCGCTTCAACCTCAGCTTCAGCCTCTTCGGATGAGTGACGCTCCGATGTAGGCGAAAGCGCAGGAACATTGTGAATATCCAGGTCCACAGGTGTTGCGGGCCGCACAGAGTCGGTGGTGGGAAGGCCGCCAAAGTGGAAGTCAAAGTCATCAAACTGATCAGATGTCTTCCCCAAGAACTCTTGTGGGTCACATGGCGTGTCGCAATTCTCGGCAAACTTCTGGCACATCTGCCACCAGCTCTGACTTTCTCTTCCTGGAGGTATGACAAGGCTGGCGCGTCTCGGTGGGGGCGGTGGAGGCGCTCGCTGGGGAGGCTTGAGTTCGTCTATCACGGGCGACAAGAATTCGGGTGCGCATGACTCGACCATGGTCGGTGCGTCATGCTCAAGGAACGACAGCCGCGACTGGATGTCAGCCAAAATGGTGCGGTGAGTGGCAAGCTCCGTCTGCACACTCTGCAGCATCTCAAACATCTGCTGGTTGGAGTTTCGCAGCTCTGACTTTGTCGTGGAAGCATATGAGGCTCGCTTCGTGCTCATGGTGATGTCTGAGAATCTGTTCAGAGTGGTATTACCCTTCGGCAGATACACAACATCGACTTTGCTTGTGACATCCTTGCTAGAAACCTCGTCAACGACCGGAGCTCTTGTAGTCAAGTTCTTGACTGCCTTTGCGGCTGCCTCCTTGGATGATCTTGTAATTTCCTTGGGACGGATGACTGGCTCCTTGAGATTTGCCTTGTCCATATCCGTGCTGGACAGATGTTTCCATGCTGGATGGTTGTGGATGGCCAGGATCGTTCCAGGGTACGACGGTACCGGTGCAGTCTTCGAGGTAGCCATGGTGTGGATGTGAGGTAACAAGACCAGCTTGTTGGTGGAACCGTTGAATGAATAGTGCGGATATCACAACTTGCAACGAGGGGGCCTGCCGTCCTTAAGATGCGCTGCTGCGTTTCATGGACTACCGCATTCTTGACAGACGCATTCTCCTAGAAGCGCTAGTTTTTGTCATGTTGTGCGACAGAGCTGGGATGGTTTGACCTCCAAAGAGCAGGTGCGCAGGGGCATGGCGGCCATGCGGGGGTCAGTGTGCGACTTTGGAGGGCGACGCGCAATGTACGGCCATGATCAATCGCGACTGTAACGGCATCGAAATTAGTGCATGAGACTGTCTCACGACGCTGGCTATTGATGCTGGTTTCAGGCCGTCACTGGCGTTTCGTCAAGAAAGGGAGACGAAGCGGTCAGGAAGGGATGACCTGGCCGCCCTAAGCCCTACGTTAGTGCAACCAATCGGGTATCGTTCGTTTCATGAACGGCGCGCAGAACACTACTCGCCCATCTCAGGGCATGAAAACATCAAATTTCCATCAAATTTGCACTCATTTTCTCCAGGATGGGGTTCATCCATGCGATGATCAGATTGCCTTTGCGCACCTTTACCGCCATACAGTCGTTGCGCGGACACCGCCGATAGCTTTCACCCTTCCGCCAATCGCTAACGGACTGCCTTCCCAGATCACCCAATCCTTAGGGTCCGACTTGCTCTCCTCCAGACCAAGAAGTTTGAAGAAGCCCGCACTTACCAGGTCCACGGCTTCATCGAAAGACAACCGCCCCTCGCTGTTCGCGAACGCAATCCCAGCAAGCAGACCTACGTCTCTAGTCTCCCAAGTCTCTTCAACGCCAATACCGAGATCGACACCGGCGTCAAGCAGTATGTTGGTCGACACATTGGTTAGCGGCGGACCAGTGAGCCCCCGGCGTTGATCCCAGCTTTGAGCGTGGGGAAGCAACGGTGCAAGGACAACAGCGATCTTCGACGCCGCGATTTCATCTGCAACTAGGTGTGCCTCTGCGCCGCCAATGATCACAATACGAAGTTTCTGTGAGCTGACAGATTCGACGTAAGTTTTCAAGCGGATGATGGATGCAATCGTGTCTGCGCTATGCGCGCTCAGGACGAGCACAGTCTGTCCCGCTACCACTCGCCTCAGCCAACCCTTCTCGGTGCTGTTCGATGTATCATCTTTGCCACCACTCACAGCGTCAAGCAATTGTGACCTCAGAGCCCCAATTGCGCTGGATATGCTTGGCGTCTTTCCTGCCTTGGCTGATAGGGTCAATGGGTAGTGCAGTGCCAATTCTGGGTAGCTGATGGCGCCTTCCACCAACGCATTCTTGGCTCCGGTATTGAACGCCACACTCACACCTCTGGAGTCGATGCCGCCCTTTCCAGGAGCCGTGATAGCTCGAGTGACTCCATGTTCGAATGCTCGTGTGAGCTGTTTGCCACCGAAAGACAGACCGTCGATGGCAAACGTGATCCCATCTTCGAGATAAGGGCCATCGTGGGTGTCACTCTCAGCGTCAATCTCAGCAAGACCGAGCGACGAACCGAAAGCTACCAGGCCCGGTGTCAGGTGACCGTCCTTAAGTTCGATGGTTCGAACAGCTGGGTGGCTTGCATCCAGCTCTGCAAGCTCGGCGACACAGGTCCCTACGCAGACAAGCTCGCCCCTCGAAACGATAGCTATGTCGGTTTCTCCAATGTGCATCGCGTCACTCGACAAGAACCGTTTGTGCACGTGAGATAAGCCCGTGAGGACCACCGCACCCTGAACAGTCTCAGTGGTCGGCTCTTCGAGAAGATCTTTATTCGGTTCGTGGGGCGGAGTAAGCGGCTTCTTGAGCTCGATGGGATCAGGGAACTGCTTCGCTCCATCAATCCAAACCTGGACTGGTGTTGCACCCGCAGTCAGTGGATCAGAGTCCCAAACAACAATGTCGGCGTCGAAGCCCGGCTTGATTTTCCCGATCCTATTGCCCAGTCCAAGGAGTTCAGCAGGCGCAGAGGTGACACCTGCCAGGGCAGCATGATATGGCAGTCCGTAGCCGTAAGCTTTGGCAGCCTCGAACACAACGTGCTGGGAATTAAGCACGGGATTATCCGATACATACGTCGGTGTGATGTTGTGCGCATACAGAATCGCGCCAGCTCGTTCCGAAGCAGTGTAAGCTTCTACCTTGTAGTACATATTGTCGGCAAATAGCGCTGCTGCTGGTATGCCGCCCCAGGTGCGCTTCAAGACTTCAGGCACCAGGTAGGTTTGGTGCGCATGATGAAATGCATATACTCGAAACTTGAACTCATTTGTGTGGCGAACAAGTGCCTCCAGATCTGGTATGGTGTAGCAATGCGTATTCACTCGGACCTGGCCTCTGAGCACAGCGCCGAGTGTTTCCCATTGCAGATCTTGACGGAGATACGAGTCCATCTTGTCGATACCAACGGTGTCAGCTTTTGCGCACCAATCGTCTTGCTCTTGGACATAGCTTTGAGCTTGCTCAAGAGCGTGGCGAAACTCCCATGCTTCCCCGAGTCGGCTGAACGGACCGCGCTCGCCAACTTTGCCGTAGACTCGCTTGGGGTTCTCTCCGCATGCCATCTTCAGGTACCGCCAGGTATGATCAGGGTCTGCGAAGAGATCCTGCTGGCTGACCTCAGTACGGCCATTCTTAGGACCGACTGCGAATTTAAGAACGAAAGCTTCACCACCGATGTTGTTGCCGCTGCCTGGTAAGAAGAGACTTGTGGTAACGCCACCAGACTTGATAAATTCGAACTCAGGCTGAAGCGGATCAATACCGTCCAGCGAGCGCACAAAGGGTGTGATGTCTGAAGAGAGCTCATTGACGTCGCTTTGCAGGCTTCCAAAGCTTTCCAGTCCCGCGTGACTGTGCATATCCACGATACCAGCGGTCAGCTGTCGGCCCTTGGCGTCGAAAATCTCGGTGCCATGGGGGAGTTCGCCATGTTTGATGTTTGGCTCAACGCTGATGATTAGGCCCTTATCAGTGAACACATCAGCAGCAATCCATCCCCATCCCTTCCCAGCTCTTGCGTTCTCCTCAGATGTACCAGCAGCGGGCTCTCCGGTCCAGACAGTGGCGTTGCGGATCAAGACAGGTTTCGTCGATTTGACCCAGCGTTTGTTGTGGTCTCGGTGAGCAATTAACTCAGCAGGCTTTTGTCTCAGACTTGCGCATACCGCATGGTCTTGTTGCAGCTTGGCAACGGACAACTTGCTGATAGGTGGCTCGGTGTTGTTGGCGACCCTGAACGTGGAGTAGGCGATATATGTCAGTACTGCCGCCCCGAGAACGCGCAAGGGCTTCCGCTTCTGTCGGCGACGCAGCCATGGGAGAGGTGCAGCTGCTGTTGTGGCATCATCGTATGTAGGTAACGCCTCTGCGCGACCTTTGTCCATGTTGAATTTGAGCTACCAGTACAAGACTGTGAGCTGAAGACCTTTTGTATCTCGAGGAGCTGCGCCTTTGATGCGAAGTGTCAGGAGAGGAAGGTGGAGGCTTGATAAGGTACCCAGGCCCCGCAATTCCGAAGTGTCACGCAACGCAAGACCGGATTGACGAAAGGAAAAATTCATGGACAACACGCACTATCTGAATGAACCGTATACTTTGCTTTGAACTACAGGGAAGAGAAGAAGAAACAGCACCTGCGTCTTCGATGGCTTTATGGTGTTACTTGCGAGCGGTGGAGAGGACGGTATCCGGTTCTCGATTTGGATTAGTGGGAGTCTAGCCTTATTCAGCCGACGCGTTTCGCGTCATTCTCAGTAGCGCGGGCGACTTCCAAGGTGACTTCATGTGTTCGACTGATTCCGCCCCCATCATCGCGGGCATGCAAATGATCCCTTTCATCATCGCCAGCATCTTCATCGATGGTCTCGCGCAATGCTGAGATGTCAGCGCAATACTGCAGACCCATCGGTCTTAGCTTCAGATTGATAGTATTGTCTTCCAGCCGCTCAAAGCCGTTATCACTCACCCTCCTCGGAGACATAGTGTTAGAAGCTGCTTTCACGGGTCTTTCAGAGGATCCGTACGGTGATGAGGCAGATCGGCCGAGAAGTGGTCGCATCATAGGGACTGAAGTGAGAACCACTGCGAGACATGGCTCGATGCCACTGAAGATATTTGCCTTGGGAATTGTGAAGGTAATGTCAGTGAAGTCCATAGAAGACAGCACGGATATGCGAAGCGCACTGATAATACATGTGCTAATCACAGTCAGAGACAAAGCTTTACTGGGTTGGCGATCGACTCACAAGATGCCCAAGCCGAAGAGGGAGATGAAGACTACCTTCTTGTACGTTGCCATCTGTAGTTGGTACAGCGGCCGCATGGGTAGAAGAAGCACCACAATATCGGTGACCAAGTTGAGGACACCAGTCACGGTGAACGAGGTGACCTGGTTGCCGCAGTGTCCACCCGGTATTGTCTTATCCCAATTGAATGCGAAAGGACGACAGATCAAGCAGCCAGCGAGGATAGTTGCAACCGTCCAAGCAACGATGATAGCCATGGTTGCGTAGGAGCTCCACGTCATCCAGCGAAACGGAAAGATCCGTAGGTACAGACACAGGATCGACATCTTGGTACAGCTGAGGCTCAGTACCCACAGGAACTGCAGAGGGACAATCAGTTGCGATAGCTTCGTAATGGGTCCGGCACCATGTTCGAGTACGATATCCAGAACGTGGCCATAGCCAATACCGGCCTCCAATACACCTGTGATGCTGACCGATTGCAGTCCGACGGCAAAGATCTGAACATAGTTGTAAGTGCTGACAGTAGCCATTGTTTCTGGAAGTCTTACGCAAGCAGCGATGATAAAGTAGTCGCTACACGTCCAACTCTTGTGAGCGATGGCGTGGGCGAGCAGTCGCAGACAAACGGCGCCAATAGCGAGGATAGAGAAGGTCAAAGCCGACGCGAGCACGGCTCTCTGATCAGGTGTCACGATGTCGAAAGTGGCCATCTTGACATACTCAGCGCTGCATAGAAGCAACAGCAAGTCACTGGCTCTACGGGTCGACCCAAGTGAACTGGCGCAGCGTTTGAAGAGGGAACATTTTCAACATCCTGCGTCCCAACTCAACACGAAGTTTGCTGTTCCTTCAGGATTTTAGCACGAGTCTTGTCCGGTTTTTCCAGGGGTCGAATTCGGCCGTTCGCTGCTCCGGCTGGCATGAAAACAAATACCCCAGAGGTATCGCCAGCATCGTTGCGGACCGTTAGGTCACCATGATCACCAGTGG
Organism: Didymella pinodella; assembly: GCA_039634465.1. Lineage (NCBI taxonomy): Eukaryota > Fungi > Ascomycota > Dothideomycetes > Pleosporales > Didymellaceae > Didymella > Didymella pinodella. Next base: position 1,176,595 of record CP113352.1, read on the forward strand.
CTCTGTGCCAGCCCTTTCCTGTGGTAGCTGGCATAAGTTTTCTCTGTCGCGAACAACGTCCAGGGGTGCGGGCCGAAGAGGCAGAGCACGTAATTCAAGCCGTCGTCCAATAAGAGTAGCACGAGCTGTTGCCTGCCTAACAATTCGTCTAATCGCAAGCTGTTAATATTTCAATACGTTAGCTTTGTTGATCAGCCCTCTTAGTTCCGCCGAGAAAACTTACCGTGGTTACAGGCATAAGTTTTGTGAGTGGGTGGTGTGGTGGTGCACGCGTAATGTACCTTTCCCAGCTTCCTGCAGGCAAAGGATAGATTAGTTAGCATAGAATGCAGTCTTATCTGGCTCAGATAATATACACACTTTCGGTCCTACCCCTGCTTGTGTTCTCCACTCACAAAACTTATGCTTGTAACCACAGTATCACACGCTTGGCGGATAGTGTCAAATCATTTGATGCGACAACGTTGATCACAGTATGCCTGATACCACAGGTCCGCAGCATGTTCCAAGGTTGTCAACAGGCGGAGACGGAGCTCGGCTGCCTCCGCGGCCCTTCACCTCGAAGCGAGGCGCCTGAACTAGCCCGTGTCGAAATCTCTCTAGAAGACCACTTAACTCAGCTCAAATCACACCTGCCGACAAGGCATCGAAGCCAACATGAGCCTTATGGTTAATACATGCTCTGTATTGTCACCTGTCAACGCGCAGCAAATTCATGATTGCTGCGGCACACACAGGATTCCGTACATCTTGGCAGCAAGCTAGCAGGGTTACAGGAATCCTTCCATTCCATCGATTGGCTGTCTGACCAACCATGTGGGCCAGAGACGTTTGAAGTCCTTCTTCGATAAGGCCGTTGCGTCCATGGGCTGTCTGAAGTCGCTCAGAATGGTGGGAAAAGGGCAATTGCAAGCTCTAGTTAGGAAACTTCAACATACGACTTCGCAGGTAGATGCTCGCAGTAGCCGCAGATTTGATCGCACACATGCTAAGCTTGTGGTGCTTGATCAATGCTCATGCTAAAACTGTGGTTGGGGTGTATCCCACATCTTGTTCGAGTCAGGGTGAGGCACGTGGAGAACGGCTCTGAGTAGTGTTGCGCTTGGTACCCGTCTGTTTGGCTTGCTCAAAGAGAGTCCTTGTCTCCCACGGGTCGGTCTTCTGTGCTACACCCGCAATCATGTCCAGCGCCATTGTGGCCATCTCCCTCGCCGTGGCTGCTGTGACAGTGCTGTATCTTTACATCAGTAATACGCGCCCCCTCAACGACGCTGAAAATGGACTCCGGAAACTGCCACTCATAGGTGATCTTCACCAGTCCCCAATCGCAAGGCCCCTGGTCAACTGGAGCACGTGGTCCAAAGACCATGGTCCTATCTCAAGAGCGAAGCTCTTCGGGATCGTGCCCATCGTCGTAATCAATTCATACGAGGCTGTCACCGAGCTATTCAGTCGTCGCAGCCAATGGTACAGTAACCGACCGGCCTCGGTGAGTATGGAAATGATCACTGGTGCTGAGCCAGGTCGCTCTCGATTCACGCTGATGCATGATTATGACGATCATCTAAAGCTCCAACATCGTATTCTGTCACCAAGTCTCGGTGCACCAGCGGCGAGCCAGTACCAGCCGCTCATGGAACTCGAGGCCAAGCAACTGCTCGTTGATCTCATCACTACCCTCAAGAACACCACCGATGGCTCCTCGATCAGCACACAAGCTATCTATCCTGTGCTCGAGCGGACCCAGTCTAGTGTCATCCTCGCTCTCCACTATGGGCTCCGCGTTCCTACATTCGAAGAGCCGATCCTCCACGAGGTTATCGACATCCAGGCCAAAGTCACATATCTTGCTGCAAATCCGCAGTTGCCAGATTTCATGCCCTTCCTCCGCAATCTACCTGTCTTTTGTTCTCCTTGGCAGCGATATGCCAACAGACTCTACGCCTCTCAAGTAGATCTGTACACACGACTTCTGCGCCACGGGAAAGACGCACCAGGCTGGAACGCCACGAAGCAAGCGATCGCCACAGCCCAGAAACATGCGTCTGCCCCAGTTCTGGATCTTGATCTTGCTTTCACACTAGCAACATCAATTCAGGGTGGTATGGAGACGTCACCGCGACAGCTGTTATGGCTGTTTGTTGCGGCAATCCAGAATCCTGACTTTATGGCACGAGCACACGAAGTCTTAGATGAAGTTGTTGGTCGCAAACGTGTTCCCAATTTTCGAGACCGTAACAATCTCGCTTACATCGATGCTGTCGCGCATGAGCTGTTTCGCTGGCGACCGATCTCGCCTGGCTCGATTCCGCGCCGCGCCGAACGCGCAGACGAATATGCGGGTGTGAAGATCGGCAAAGGCATGACTGTCATAGCGAATGCGTGGGCTATCGGCCGCGACGACAAGGTTTTCGATCCTGCCCTTGGTGACGTTGAGAACTTTCTTCCTGAGCGCTGGCTGCAAGATGACAAAGTCCGTAGTGACCTCCCCCTTCCTGTGTTTGGCCAGGGACGACGGATGTGTCAAGGGAAGCGTGTCGCTACTGACGGCACGTTCCTGATTATTGCATATCTTCTTTGGGCATTTGATGTGGAAGTCGAACCAGGCGAAGAAGTGGACCCCTGGGCGATGGTCGTTGTGGCATTCATGACTGAGCCAAGGCCTTTCAGATTTCGCTTGAAGCCAAGAGGCCAATGGGTTCTTGATGTGATTGAGTCAGAGTGGGCAAGTGCTGAGAAGAGCCTGGAGAAAGTGATGAACCTCGCTCACGCGGTGGACGACTAGCACTGACATCTAACTTCTCCTGACGGTAGTGCACCTGAAGAGGGCGCATTGCATGTGCGAAATGGTAACGAGACAAGAGTAGATACTTTTGAGCTTTGGCCGCAACCGTGGCATCAGCCGAGACGTATCTACTATGCGGCATGCACAGCAGTAGCTCCACAATTTTGACAGCAGGTGCGAGACAGCTTGGGATACGAGAGCTTAGAAAGGCCTCTCGTCCAAGCCGCAGCTTTATGAACGTTCCCCACCTCCTTGATACTATGAAGTATTTTGTCAACTCCCCCCACAACCATGCTTTGGCTACAATCATTTACTGCCGTCAAGCCCGGGGCATTCTTCGTGACGGACTGTGAATCGTGATGACTGAAGGTCGGGGACTGTGTGAAGGTTTGGTCCAGCTTTCAATGCTGCGCCGAATCTGCGCTCAGCTATGGAGCTTGAGTGAAATTGATCCAGAAGACTTCACGCGACGTGACGTAGAAGAATCAATTGCCATCAGTATTTACGTTTGTCACCACAGTCGGTGGTGGTCGCATATCTGGCGAGCAACAGACCAAGGAGTTTAGCCGGAGAGACAAACATGCCGACTAAACGGCTATGTAGTGTTGGCCGCAGATGATGTCGGCGTCTGCCAGCAGCTCACAATTGTAAAGGCAGATGCGAACAACACAGGGCTGGGCAAAACGTTCAGCAATAGTTTGCTACACGACAGAACGGACTAACTCGTCGAGCAGCAGTTCTCGGGATGGATGGTGTCCGGTCGCCTTTGTGCTCGGCTTTCGAACCAATTACACTTGCCCGTTGTATCCGTTGTGATAGCTGGAGGTGATAAATGGTGCCGGCCTGAAAGAGAAGGGTCTCTGACTGCAAAGGGTCTCTGACCGCAAAGGGTCTCCAAAGCGTGTAGTAGCTTTCCAATCGTCTACAAGTCGACACGAATGGGCCTGAACATGGAATGGTGTAAACGGCTTCTATCGTGAGCCCTTCTGTGCCACCACTGTGAGGCACGATGTTATGAGTGGCCTCATTCATTGCCCTTTCGTCTTGCACCTTCTCCAAACTTTTCCTCCCACTCCTTGGTTCGTTCACGTGCTGGCGCAGAGAATTGTGTGCTCAAGCCACCTCGGCTCTTGACTTGCATCTTCTTCTCCGCCTCTTCCAGTTGCTTGAGCTGATCTTCCGCACTCTGAATCTTTCGTTGGAGTGCAACTTCAAACATGTCTCGCCCTTTCCTCCGACCTCTGAGTCCATTATCTTCAAGGTCGATGTACAGCGCCCAGCGCAAACCTTCTCTTCCCCAAGGTGTCGAATCATCTTCATCCGCGCCATCCCACTCATCGACTACGACAAAAGGTTCCCACTTTTGGAAGAGCATGTGTGTTTCGTCTTGCGTCCAGTCCCACTCGCCGACGATATGCTCGATGGACCCAGTGCGGTTGTTGTACTTCACCTCATACGTATTTTTGTCGCAATACACCCAGTTGAGCACAGGTGGATCATCTGCGATCGTGCTGACCAAGCCTCTTTCTGGGGGACATCGCGCCTCGTCCGGGTATTGGATGTAGAAGCCGGCAAAAGCATGCATTGGCGGATTGAAAAGCTTGCTGTCGTCTGGAGGCAAAGGTTTGCCTTCATCATCGTGCGGCACCACCCACGCTTTGTCGTGGCGTAATATCAGAGTGCCATGGTCAACTTCCTCCTTCGCAATGGGGTCCTTGGAATCGCAGTTGACGAGCAGGTTAAACTTGATCATGCGCGTCTCGTTCGCAGCTTCTTCATTCTGCTTTTTTTGATACTCTACGCCTTCAGCTACACCTGTTACGACAGGAATCGCGATGACACAGCCACCAAGGAAAATTCCGAGTGGTAAAGCCATGGTTGCTGGTTATCGTGATGTGATGTTGATCCGAACTGCGTGCTTCAATGGGTGATGATCTTGTTGGTAGTGTGAGACTAGTTACGTCATCACGCTAGCGGCCCTCCCCAACTTGTATGGTCTCCGTCGAGGCCCTTGCTGCACTCTTCGTCTTCTCTGTCTGCATGGTCAGCAACATTGACCAGCTAACAATTCGCTTTTACACAACTGCCTGCCCGAACACTTGTCTGCCGCCGGCAGCCTGATGATCGCACATGATATCAATGAAGAGAGCTAAGTCATTGTAGCCAATGAGGTCTCATAGTCTCTACATCTCAGCGCGACCTCTTGTTGACCCTGCAATGTCAAAAACACTCCTATCTGGTTTCTTGAGCCTCATGGCGCCTTTTTTAGCCAGTTTCTGCGAGATTGACGATGAGATACCATCATGGAGTGACGAAAAGGTCGTATATATGCAGGTCGCGAACACCTACCGTGGAACGTACTAATACTAGCTCGATAGAGAATAAAGTTGTTTCTCGATGTACCCTGGACCTGAGATCATTCCAATTCCACATATTTCCATTTTCCCACAGCGAAGATACGGCAGATTCTTCAATGTTCTACATTCACCTGGATAAGAAACTTTCTCTCCGCGTCTGTGAGAAGCCACCTCGGGAATCTGTTCCCGCTACAAGGATGATCGGACGGCGCTGGAGCGCACCCACAACCCCGATCACATGGGAAGATATCCGCCCGCGCTGTAGCGATGCTACTTTCAAGGAACATTCGACGTGTTCGGATACCGCAGTAGACGAAACGAACAAAGCCTACGAGGAATTGCGGATCCTTACCGAAGACGGTCCAGAACCTATTCAAGACAGTCCTCACTGCTTCATGAAGTGCTCACATGACGCCTGCGAAGCATTCATTCTGAGCCACATGAACGCGGATATCGTTCGAGAACACAAGTGCCATGAGTGCAGCGATCTGGCACTTCGGACGACTATCGACAACATGAACGAGGCATCCGCACCGGCACCAGCACCAGCACCGACAGACGACTCTCGCCTTCAGCTGTATGCACTCGAAATTCGCGGTATGACACAGAGAGCCATGAACGATCTAGTCACTAGTGGAGGAACTGAGCCATTCCCCACATACTACGAGGTCGAGTACATCGACGGCATTGATCCTTACGCATCAGAGCCTGAGTCCGCTGTCGCTGCCCTGCAAGCGAGCATCGACGCTTTTGATCGCCATTACCAGCCTCGGAGCAACCGCTCTATGCCTTTAGACGATGAAGGCGCTATGCTTTTTCCCGGCCCCCGAAGCTTTTCGATCGGTGAGCAGAGCATGGCTGGAAATGCATCGTCCTCTGACGCATCGTCTTTCGTCAGCGGCAACTCTACACAACCTTCGACACGTCCTTCGTCAACCGACGTTGGTGCGATAGAAAATCCTGAAGTGGACTGTCTGGGCGACAGACGTGTTCGTCGAAAGGAAGGTTGCTACTTCAGCACTTCCGAGAACGAAAGAGACTCGAATGGCGAGCCTCTCACCATCAGAACATCCCGAAATAGTGAAGAGGCATGACATAAGCGGCTACTGCGTTAAACTCTGATGGTAAGAACGACCCTACTTATTGCAGTACTTTCACAGATACAAAGTCACGACCCATGCCCTTGGCTACCTCATGTCCAAGATCTTCTTGCCCAATTTTTTCACAGCCGCATTGGCTTGAGTGTGGTTGAGTCGTTCAAATCGAAGGCTGCGTAAATGTTCATGCCTCTTATTCGGCATAGATAGAACTAATATACAAATGTAATGAAAAAAAAAAAAAAGAGTAATCTCGATGTACTTAGGCTTGAGCCCGAAGAATCCGCATCCTCGTCAGAGTCGGTGCCTTCATCCATCCGAGCCTCGGACCACAGGTACGTTTCGCGCAACGATCTGGACCTGCAATCATCTGGGCGTTGATTTGTCGATTGAGCCAGTGTCCTGTTTTGCCTTGACGCGCTCTGGATGGGCATTCCGGCTTTCGTATCTGCATCATCTCTGTGCTGCCAGACTGACCAGTTAAACCTCCCTTGTCACAGGATCGGCTGCTTTTTGATATGAACGCATCGATCAGCCATACCCCAGAAGTGGCAGATAGAGGGTGCGCATCTGCAGACCGATCAACATTGCAGGACCAAGTTTGGAACAGCAATACAAGATATGCACTTATCTCATTCAAGATCGCTAAGACCAAATACCTCCCAGGCCCATCCTCTCCAGGATGCTTGCAAGGTCTTTATCCACAATCTTGTCCCAACCTCTCTCAGGACCCCAGGTGATTCTCTTCTGATTGAGCTTTGCTTCCTCCAACAAACCATTCAGCAGCGGGCTGTTCTTACTCACGCTGGGATATGCGTCCATCTCGACCTCAACCACGCTCGGTATCTGCGCTAGTAGCGATCTTAGCAAGCCAACGCAGTACTCCGTGTAGAACGTCTTCTCGCCTGTCCTGAAGCCCTCAAAGATATCACTGCTCGCAGGATCGATCTCAACGAAGATCATCAGCTTATAGGCCTTCGTCACCGCGCCCAACCCCAGCCTGCTATCCACAACCCATCCTTTCGGCGGGCGCGTAAAGCCAGGACCAAGCCGCAGCTCCAGTCGCGTTATGAGCGCGCGGTACTTGCGTGGTATGCGAGCAAAGAGCGGATACTTTGCATTGATGTAACGGCCATGTATGGGAAACAGGCGGAACGTGTTACGCGCGTAAAAGACACGTGATGCTTCGTCGTGCATGCGGTGGTTTACGTAGAGCATTCGTAATGAGGGCGCGACAGCGCGGTGGTTCGTGGGATCGAGATCCATCGTCTTAGGGGAGACAAGGAGGAGTTCGTAGACGCGTAGGCGTAGCTCGTAGGGGAGGTCGAAGAAGCGGAAGGGCTTGCGCTCATCTTCGCTGAGGTCAAGGTCGACGTTGACATTTTCATCGTCAATCTTGACAGCGTTCATTTGCGCGATCAGCGCCTCCATTTCCTTCGTCTTCCGCTGCACCATGGGTGGTGCCTTGCGACGTGCCATGGTGGCACTTCACACGCAAACAACGTTTTCAGTTGTTTGACAACGGCTCATGCATACATCGTGGTTCGTGTTGGCGGTGCAATTATTGGGTGCGCAGAGTCTGCAAAACGGTATAGGGTATGTCTCGGAGCTACGGGACCATCAGCGCATTGAGTGTGCGCAGGGGTTCTTGGGAGCAAAGATTCGATCTCCCCAAAGCTATATCAACGCCAAATTCATAAAATAGGAAGTTTGATGTCAAATTGCTTGGGTGCAACTTTCTATATAGAGAAAAGGAAGTGGCGGCGGCGATCGATTCGATTTTGTTCAAGAGCGTTAGTCAGCGGAGCTAAGGGGGTGGAGCCGCGGCTGGGTGTGGGGCTGGACTGATCGCTCACACCTCACCTCCAGCCCCAATGGACTCATAACATGGACCGAAAGTCAGATAACGGGCCTGCGCTGCGTCTCGAGTCATCTGTGGCCCTGACTCGAATTCCTGTACCACCAGCAGATATCGTCAAGCTCGGTCAAGTTCAGCGCAAGAATTTCTTCTACAGCCTGCCTGGGCAAGCCTAGGTTTGGAAAGAGCAAAGGATCGACACGGCGCCATTCATAGACTTTACAACGTTATGGATATCTTAAAACATACGACCATCATGAGGTTTGTTTGTTCGTTTAATCCGACCTCTCCTGGCTCAGCTTCTCCTGGAAAGACTGGCTTCTCCGTATGGAAGCTCTCCGTGCGGACCCAGTCTTGCTCTGGAGTTCCGCTGTTAACCTTTCGGATCGACGATGCATGACCTTAAAACATTCCAGCTCACAGGTATCTCGCATATGGGCGCTGCTTCATCTTCCAAGCCTGGTTTCATTACAGACGCCTTATTTCCCAGCTCTGTCTGCAACGCGATTCCCTCAAGGGCCGTTTTTCTACAGCTTGGGCCACCCGTGCGCTTTTGCTGCGTGTTATGGCTATGCCTGTTAATGTTGATTTTCTTTTTTTTAGAGTCAGAAGATGCTCAGATGGCCTCAGAACTCGTAGTGTCACCCGTCGCTGACGACCATGATATGTGGCGTCATATGCACGTGCCAGGCTCATAAAGAAAAGAGCATGAGAGGAAAGTGTATATTGGGAGAAAGAGAGATGATGTGATGCATTCGTTCTAATGAGCCATGATTTCGTCCAACGCGCGCCGGTGAGATGAGGACGCCACAACGCCGTGCGATCATAAAGTTCGACTTCTATGCCCCTAGCGCCTCTTCCCACCCCCGCCCATCTTGTTCGCCAGATACTTGGTGCCTTCTTTCTTGATGATTGGCAATGCGTATGCTGTGAACATGCCCATCGCCTGCTTCTGCCATTCCAGCTGCCCTGGTCGGCCGTCTCGGTCACGCCGGTCGTAGTCGCGGTCTCGTCGGTCTCTGTCTTTCGAACCACTGCTGCCAGCTGCCAGCATGGAGAAGAGTGCATCGTACGGTGTTGACTTCTTGCGGTCATCCTTCCTGTCATCACGGTAGCGGTCATCTCGACGATCGTCGCGGTGGCGGTCCCTTCGATCTCTATCGTCCCGCCGCCTGTCACGGTCCCTGTCATCGTAGCGGTCTCGACTGCGGTCTCTGCTTCGATCCTTATCGTCACGGCGGCGGTCACGTCGATCTCGGTCGTCGTCTCTTCGGGGTCTGTTGTGTCTGTCGTCGCTCACGTAACCGCGGTTGTCGCGCCGGCGATCGTCGCGGCGAGGGTGCTCATCGTACGAGTCGTAATGATCGCGTGGGCGTCGGTCGCTATGTCTCGTTGTGTTGCTTCGTCGCGGTGGTCTGACTGGGGGTGCATCGGAGTCTGACTCAGAAGCGGAGTAGGATCTATGTTTGCGGGGTTGCGGTTGGCTCTCTGAGTTGCGGTGAGCATTACATCACGCGCGGAAAGGTGGTTGGTGCCTACCTCTTGGTGGAGGCGGCGCGTCGTCTTCGTAGCGCTCCTTTTGTCGCCGTGAGTCTCGTCGGTTGTCTTCGCACCCGCGGTTGCCTCGGGGATCTTCTGTCGGTGTTTGTGGTGCCCATTTCGGTTTGCCGTCTTCGTAGCTATCGAAGCGGTAGCTGGGCTCAGCTGAAATTGTCAGCACGGCTAATTGTTCGTTACGAACGACAACACTTACGACGCCGCGGTGGGGAATCGTCACGTCTTCCCATGTTTGCAGTATATTTGTTAAGGATGTTGTTTGAAGCACAGCGTAAGTCGACAGTAATAGAGCAGGACCCTGGTTTTCTAAGCCTCGATCTCACATGACAGTTGCGTCACGCCTCCAATCGGTGTGACCCTCTAGCGCGCAGTCGAAAGTTCTGTGGGCCAGCTCGAGAACGACCACAGGCATGAAAGGCTGCGACTCAGCGTGGCACGCGATGACTGGGCGCGCGGCTGTGCTACGGTTGAGTCGCCATCATCGTGCATGCCGCCCAAGTTCGCCGCCTGCGAGGATCGCTGCTCGCAAGCCACCACTGGCAGGAGCGCCCTCGGGCCGTGAGAGCCAAGTGCCTCCCCACACATCACAGCCTTTTACAGGCGATCAGGGTCCACTTGTAAGGCTTTCGAAGGCAGCGGTGTGCTATGTACAATCTACAATTGGATGCGAAGCCGTATTTGTCTGATGATTCCATGTGCAGGCAGTCAATCTTGAAAGTCGCAGCCTGGGGCGCCGCCGGCATGACCGCGCCCTGGAACATCTCAGCTCAGCAGGCATCGCAGCACTGCCTGCTTGATTTGAGAGCCCTGCAAGTCAGTAGTCGCTGCAATAGCTTGTAAGTCCCCCAGTACCAGCGTACTACAAATCACTTCACATGATCAACGCAGATTGAACAAGAAGTCTACCCTCCTAAATTTTGGTGGTTGCTCCTGCCTTGTTGAGCTTCTTGACCTGTCACTCACCGTCACATCTTCACTCACCATTTCGAGGCACATGACCCAGCCATCACTTCAATTGTCATCTTAGTACCCCTAGACAGATTGAATTTGTTCTTTTCTTCGCATACACTTTTCTCTGCTAGCACGTCGTATGCAATTTGCTGAGGCTGGCATATTTTCCTTGGGTTCGCAGCTCAATCAAACATCCGTTGATGGTTTTGCTGGTATTGTTGCTTCGCGCAGACGCTGCGTGATATTTTAGTAGCGTCTGAATGCTGCTCAGGATATGTGTGGTGATGAATAGCGTTGTTAGACAAGGCGGAATAAGGTACGTGTGCTGTTGACACGACAGAGTAAACACCTTGATATTCTTTCAATACTGTTCACAGGCGCTACTTAAAGATCTAGGCGTGAGTAAGAGGTAGACATCACGGTTTTGAGCTTGTATAGTACAAGGGACCTTGCAACTATAACGTAGCAGATATCTCTAATTTCACATTTCACAACGACGGAACCAGAGTGTGACTAATATCAAGACACGAAGAACTGCTTCCGGAAAAGTTTAGCAAGCATTCGTTTAATCTCGCTTACTCTCTGTCCTTCTACAATCATCTCCAGAATTAAAGAACACTTCGAAGGTAAACCAACGACTAACAGATCTCTTCAACCTACCTGCTAACATCCCTTCGACATGCGACCCAGGCCCTTCCCCCTGGCCATATTTGGACTCTACGAAGCGCATCGTGACCCGAGAGACCGATGTTCTTACCGTGCCCTATTACTGTCAATGGAACCTTGATGGAGATTTCATGTCACAAATTAGACAGGCTCCAGTCTCAGATGCTGAGTCGAAACGATCTGAGGACCTTCAGGGTCGCCTTTGACGTTCACCATACCACACTGTAGGAAACACGAGAGATGAAGCAGAACACCGATAGAACATACAAATACAATTCAAACTCCAAGACTATGCTGTGCTATGCTCGCTGCAAATAATATGCTCGCTGAATTGCTCCTTCACCCTCTACCCCCATCTATGCCTTCGCGGCCTCAAGCAGCTTGGTGTGCTGCTCGGGGTGCGTCTTCTCAACATTGCCCTTGGCAACCTTCTTCATCATGAAGTTCCCATCAATAACCACATCCTCAGTCAGCTTACCGCCAGTAACGCGCCACTTGCCCGCGATAGTCAGGATGCCGACGGGAGGCTTAGCATTGACAAGGGAGTCGACGCCGTCGGCGGTGTTTGTGAGGGTGAGCTTGTATGTCGTCTGTGATTGGTTAGTTTGGGGCACTATGAATATGAGGAGAGGGAATGTACCTGGCCGATGGGCTTCTTGTCGGTGACGGTGTAGGTTGCGGATGTTGCTTTGTCACCCGACTCGAAAGAGTAGCTGACGAGCGCGGGGCAGAGGGTCTTGATCATGAGTTCGTGGTTGTGAAGGGCGGCGATGACGACGGAGGCGTCGGTGCTGCCGATGGAAGTCTCGATGTGGGAGGTAGACATTTTGAAGTTGGGGTTCTCGAGTTGTAAGTGGTAGAATGTAATGATAATAGTAGACTCGAAGTTGTTGATGTGAGTTATAGTAGTGTAGTAGTGTTGATGAGATGCGCTGTTATGATAGCCTTCTTCAACTGATGAGGCGTCCATCTTATATACATACCTGGCCCATCACGAAGTAATCCTCACGGCTGCACTAAAACCGAACTCAAAATCCCCTCAAACGCGCTGCCCTGCATAATCTATCTTCGTGCTACTCGCCTAACCGCAAATACACCAAATGCACTTCGTGCCTTACACATTGGTACGACACCGACGATCCCCCGGCTCTGAAAGGAGGCCAAGCCGTAAATAGCAACCATCGAAACGTACCGTGTTGTTTCCGCGAGTAGGTGCCGTCAAAGCGCGGCATTCGTGCGGAGGCCTTGCGATATGGGACCCTGAGCTCTGACAGCAGCCGGTTTGGTGCAACGAAACTTGCACAGGCGCGTCGTTCGGCTAGCCGAACCATTGCGCTGTAAATGCGGCTCTGGTGTTTGACGAGACATGTGCAGAGCCAAAAATATAGGCACTTGAGACACCCAAGTGGACTGACAGTCAGTCTGTAACTGCGACGAGCAAGACTACGCGACTGCACAAGCTGACTGTAGCTGCACAGCATTGGCATTGCTCGCTGCTGTCAGCATAACGCGTCTCTCACCGACAGAATTGACTGCGTCAGTACAAATCCTCAAAGTACCGCGGATAGGGTCATGTCAACATGCTGACGGTGCATATCCGCGCGGAGTCGATCTCCAGCAGGGTGGGATTGGCCGTGCTCGGTTGTGTTGATGCGAAGTGTTCGTGGTTTCGTTTCACTGGTCGGAGGTTTCATGACGGCGAGCGGATTTGGGGAGCCGAAAGACGCTAGATCGACACTAGAACGATGATCTTTCTGCAGCGTGGTAGTTACATCTTCAACCAAGATTACCTTGTCATTCTCGCTATCACGAACAAGGGCAGTTGGACTTGAGCGCGTATTCACCACTTGTTTCTTGTGTGTTTGAAGCACGCTTGGACTCTGGGCGACTTTGCGCCATCTCACCAACATGATTAGGATTCATTGCCAATGAACTCTATTCACGCCTAAGCAGAAAGCCTGATGCTATTCATGTTTAGGCAATCTGACACCACGAAGCCGCCTTTTACCGACCACTAACCGTCAAAGTGTCTAACATGATGAGCAACTGTCTGAAGCGTAAGCTTCACTCACACGATGCGGGCATGCAAGATAAATGTTTGAGGCTATGCATTATAGAGTGTTTCGAATATCTCGCATTGCGTTTACGACAGGGAGAATCGCTCCCAAAATGATCTGGAGAAGTGTCTCGCTGGAAGTTCATTCGTGCCAGCGCTGCTTCTTCTTTGTGCTTCTCTCGTCGGCAGGCACAACAGCAAACCTCGTATCTTTAGTCAGGCTACTCACATGGTTCTGGAGTGGGGCGCAGCCCATCGCATGAGCACGACAAGCGATGCAGTAGCAGCGAGCCTAGCAACAGAGACAAAGTACACTGTGGATCATGTGATATTAAGTACAGAGACGCGCCAAACCCTGGCTCCAAATGCAGATGCACAGCATCATTGGCCTACCACAGATATCAGGCCAGGAAGGCAAATGGAAGTTGTTCGAAATGAGGAAAGGAAAGTGTGATCCGCAATTGAACTCCAGAGCTACGTGCGGTATATTCAGAACGTTGAACTTCATCCAAGATAATGACTTCAGCTGCCTGAGCGTCGTCTCTCTATGCAGCGATTGGCGGCGAGCCAAATGCGAATTCATCGTCATCATCAAAGAAGGAACTAGCTTCTTGCGTAGACAAACCAAAGTCGCTAAATCGTCGGGATGTCGGGATCAAGGTCGTGGTCGTGATCGTGGGAAGAGAATGGGAAGCAGGTGTAGTAGATGCAAGGCAAGGCTTTTTCGCTACCGGCGCTGAGTTTTCCAGCGGTTCCATTGGTCTTTTCGACCTCGATTGAGCTGCCACGTGTGGCCTTCGGAGAGTCGGAGGCATAATGCCATCTGACTCGAGATCAATCCTGCGCATGTTCGCTGTTCGCCGTAAAGGTCCAGGGGGAACAGAGAGAGGTGGTCTCGGGGGTATGTTCGGTACAGCTGCCGTCACAGTTGGGAGCAGGGGCTTTGTGGCGGGCTTTATGCTTGCCGTCATATCTGCTCTGTGTATGAGATGTGACTGTGACTGTGTATTCTTCTGTTGCAGCTCAGGTCGCAGGTATGGTAGCTGTGGCTCATCGTCCAGATCGTCCAGGGAGAAGGCAAGATCTTGTGTGGACAGCGGAGGCACCGATTCAGTCACTGGCGGTGATGGTGCGATGATCTTTGAAGTTATAATCTGCGGTGTGGGGTCCGTAGAGAGTTCGCGTGCGATCTGTGTACCACTATCAAGGAAGTCGTCCCAGCCACCCGAAGTGAACGCTGGAGGCGCAGTGGGCTGACAGCATTCAGTTTGTGCTCTTGAAGCTGGTAGCCCTGGCAGCTTGAAGCTAGGATTTGAGCTGATCTGCGGTTTCGATTTGCTCGAAGGTGGCGTGAGTCTTTTCACCAAGGTTGGCGGGCGCATTTGTCCATTAATTGCGGGCAGCTTGAACCCTGAACGTGTGGTCTCACGTAGTGGAGTTGTAGAAATATAATCGCTCGCAACACGTACGGGGTATTGTGTCCTCACGAAAGGGTACTTGGCATCGTTGCGATACTTCGCAGGGAAGGGCACCCGCGTGATGACAGTCTTCGTCCCTGCAAGCTGGCCATCCAGAGTAAGGCACTCTAATCGCTCATTCTCGACTCGGAGAATGCGCACATGCTGGCTCTTAGACAGCTGACTGCTCGTATTCAGATCCCTTAGGCACACTACCACGCATCCTATTTTAACTCGTAATCGATGCGGAGGTATTCCGATTGGACTGAGCTTGTAGAGCAGACCATGCGCGGGTGACCAGCTTGAAGAATAGGACGGTGCATCATGAGAGAGAAGCTCAATGACTTCGCCAGGCAGCTTGTTGAGCGCAGATTCAATGGCTTTGTTCTTAGGACCGTGTATGCGCGTGAAGTCAATATCCTCCTTAATGGTGTCGCTCTTTGATGATTCTCGGGACTGCACTTGCGCAACATCGTTGTACGGCGAGTGCTGGCTCTTCTGAGGGGTCTGCTTACGAGATATCGGTGGTGCTGTCGTTGGGGGATGAGGAATCGCTATCGACTCGTGGGTGGGTTGTTCGGTTGGATCTGACATGACCAGTTTGTGCACTTCTAAGAGTGTATCGTCGTCCAGCTCATCGTCGGCCCAGTGTCCCGTATCTTGGGCAGGCACATCTGGCAGGTCCAGCATGACATCTTCCAAATCATCGTCATCGTCGAAAGGCTCCTTCTCGATGTCCTGCGCAATGATCTCCAGTGCCTTGGCCAGCTCCTCTTCTCTTCGCCTGTCTTCTTCTTTGCGCCGTTTTTCCTCTTGTTTCTTTTTGTTCACACCCAAGAATGCTTCCATGCCCTTCTTCAGATCGGCCTGAGTATGGCTATACCCGATTAATTGTGTCGCCAGCCCCACACCCAGCTGTTGTCTGATGGCCGTCTCTTTGCGCTCTTTATCCTCGCGCCTTTCCTTCGCAAACTTGCGCCTCTTCTCTGCTTCGCGCTCACGTGCCGCGCGTTGCTCGAGTTCGAATCCACGCTGCAGCTGTTTGTGTGTGCGCTCGGAGATGACAGGCCCATTCTTCTTGTACGCTCTCTTCACTTCGGTCGACGTTTGCGCAATGTGTTTCGGCGGCATGGCGGCGCATCGTGGGGTCGGTGCAGGGGTGCTGAGAGATGACGCTCAAGCGCGACAGCAGCGGTTGGATGTTGTGCGCTAAATCGCTTGGCACACGCGTAATCACGTGAAACTGATCATTCAGTGGCTGAGCGACCTACCAATGCACAACCGATTGTACAACGGCTGATAGAATCTCTGACCCCGGACTCCATATGTAGTCGGTTTCAAACGGGTCCTCAGCATGAGAAGTGGATGAGGGGGCACTGAATCTGGCCCCGCAGCACGACGGAAGAAGAAGAAGCAGACGCACCGTACGACAGAGACCTAAGTCTGAACAGATCCATCACGCATTGACACGTTATTAACACTCCTATGTCAATGTTGTAGCGCGGTCTTGTTGAGATGCTGAGGTGTTCCCGCCTTTCTCCAAGACACTGTGGGGTCGGTCGATCCCAATCAATCGCGTTCCCCTCGGACGCCATAGGTTTCCTCCGACCACCGCTAATCTGCGTATAGTCGGTTCTTCAACATTCGAAAGGACATGCGATTTGAGTCATTATGAGAGTCCCTTGAGAAGCGCACTTGTAATATCTCAGCATGACAGATGGAGTTGCAGAGCCCCGCAGCTGCTACACCCCTCTTGCGGGCGTCCCTGAACGGCGACTTCAGGAATTTCGGCTCATCACGCTATTGCCAGACCAATTCCCCGACCGCATTCGATGCGAACTTGCAGTGTATCCCCTTCACGAGCCCCCTCCATATGAAACTGTCTCTTATGCTTGGGGAGATCCAAATAACACCGCAGTAATCGAAGTTGATGGCACAGAGCTGTATATCCCAAGCAACCTGGAGGGCTGTCTCAAAGAACTCCGCCTGCAACTGCAGTATCCTGGTGACCTGCCGCTGCTCCCTCTGTGGACAGATGCAATATGCATCGATCAGGTCAATCTCGAGGAACGTGCTGTGCAAGTGGAGAACATGGGCACGATCTACCGCAGGTGCTCGTCAATGTATATCTGGCTGGGGCCGACAAACCCAGATCTTGGCGACCGGAGTCCGTTCGAGATGATTACTCACTTCTACCACGACAAGCACTTTCACGAGTTGCCAGGCTTCACACTGAATGAGAGGATCGACTCCTGGGAGTTCGAAGATAACCCTACCTATCAAGAGATGTACAGTCTATTCCACGACAGTATATCGAGGCCCTGGTGGGAGAGATTGTGGTGCGTACAGGAGGTGGCTCTATGTCCCAAAGCCATCGTTCGTATGGGCTCGTGGTGGATACCCTGGTCTTACTGGCTGGAAGCACGGGAGAATCATAGCAATCACAGCGGTGGCTGCTGCAAAGGACTTGCAGAATCCATGCCTGCGAAATACGCCTACTTCGCCGACCCTATGCTGTTCTTGTCGACGAGATCCGAAGGGACCAGCATTGACGACATCATTGTATCCCTCAGACACAAGCTCTGCAAGGATCCGCGAGACAAGATCTATGGCTTATTAGCTTTGCTTGAGAATGGACAGGCTCTGGACTTACGGCCGGACTACACCATGCCAGTGAACGTCCTCTATCGAAAAGTCACGCAAGTCATCATCACACAATCGAATAGAGATCTTCGCTATCTGACTGGCAGTGGTCTCGGATCAAATACCTATCAGCTCCCAACCTGGGTACGTGATTTCGCAGCGCCTCTACATCCTGTCAGAGCAAGTAACGAACGCAATCGTTTCAACAAGTACAATTTATACTCTGCATCTGGGGAGACGAAGAGCGAGGCAACGGTTTTAGGTGGGGATGTCCTCTGTCTGTCGGGAACATTCGTCGACTTTGTCAGCTGCATGGGAACTACGATCGATTACCGGGACTGGAATCATCCCCAAGGCGTCTTGCACGGTGTACAGGCTTGGGCAGAGCTGGCGGGTGTCTCAATCTCGGATACTAATTGTGCGCCTGGATCGGCGCAGGAGCGGTTCTGGCGCACCATTATGGTGGATAGCTCCGTGGATGACGACGAGTACGCGAGAATCCCGGCTGCTTCACATGCTGAGCTATCGTCGTGGTTCCCAACAGTCAAGAGCTCTATCGATCAAGGACGAGACCCGCTTGTCACATCCTATGTGTTTGCATTCTGGTCTGCCATCTCCGGACGGACTTTCTTCATGACGGAGGGTGGCCATGTGGGTTTGTGCTTTCCACATGCGCGACCTGGAGACGAAGTATGGGTGCTTGCTGGAGGCAAGGTTCCGTTCGTACTCCGTCGATTTGACGAGGCCGCTGATACATCTGACGCGTCTACAAGAACCTGCGGGTTGGTCGGAGAATGCTACCTCGACGGCTTCATGGATGGAGAGGCCTTGCAGAAGGAAGGAATCACAATGGTGCCTATTCACCTGAGCTAAGCGAAGACTACCGTACTTTTAAAATCGTTTATCGACAGACTTTCAAACTCCTCAGGTAGTCGCAGGTCTTGTGCATGCCGCGCACAACAACTGCACATATCTAGGTCGTCTGTAAGGACACGTAACTTCCCTCCGTCTAGCTCCTTCCCAAAGTGTCACTCAACGCATAAAGAAACAAGCCCAACAATGCTTACTACTGCACGCTAATTGCCCTCGTCACTCGCTCAAACACCCACCCTTACATCAGGGCAAACCATATATCGACCTGAGTACTGGAAGCGAGGTCGCACCGATTACGAGAGCGGGGTCTTATCGCAATCTTATTGCGGGAGCGGGGTCACTCGTAATGAGTCTCAGCACATTTTCGTTGTAACGTTCGCAGACAGTTCACAAGGTCATCGCTATCACAAATACGTTCTCACTAGGAACACAGAACGCAGGCATAATGCTTACAGCGACCAAAGAAAGAGGCAGCGGAGCTGACGATACGAAGGACGGTGGTGGGTTCGACGAGAGCACGCAAAATACGCAGTATGATCAGATTGGAAAGAAGTATCTGGAAATCAAGACTTTGTCAGCCTTGGAGCCTGAGATGCCGAGTATACTAGATGCGCTGGGAGATGCTGTCTCAGGGACAAAATGTCTTGGTACGTTGAACCCGTTCTCATATCAGCAAGTAGATATGTTATAGTATCATGACCAAATTGCTTGCCGCTTGGAAGTCAACTTACGTAGTACTGGCCCTGTCCATACTTCTCCTGACATCCACCCTTCATGACCAAGGACGAGACCCAAGCTTACTAACGTCCACAGACTTAGCATGTGGTACTGGCAAATACACGGAGCTCTTGTCCAGTCTCGGTGCGACTAGCGTAATTGGCTACGACATCTCCTCGACCATGGTCTCTAGCGCTATAGCTACCTATCCGCCGTCGCAACATCCGACTATACGCTTCGCCGTAGCAGACTGTAGTCTCCCTGACTCGCTCCCTATCTCTGGTAACCACGCCTTTGATCTTGTCTTCTCAGCGTGGTTCCTCAACTATGCAGGCAGCGAGCGGGAACTGATCAACATGTTCCGCGTCATCGAGTCGCAGATGGCTCCCAGTGGCAGATTCGTCGGGGTGACGACTGACCCCTTTGACGAAAACATGCACATACCGAAGGTGAACTTCTACGGTCTGGATGTTGAGGTACTCGACCCGGCATATGTTGCGCCGGATACGGGTGAGGCTGTAGGCATCAAGGCGAAAGTCAAAGTCGGCAAGGGAGGGTTTGAGTTTGACTGTTTTCAGTTCAGAGCGGAGGTGTACGAGAGGTGCGCGAGGATGGCGGGCTTGCAGATTATGTGGAGAGAATGTGTTGTGCCAGATGATGAGAGGAGGCAGTCCGGGTACTGGAAGGAATGGCTTGCAAGGCCGACATTTACTATGCTTGAAGCGGTACGAGCAGAGCCATGATTTCATTCTACTACACTCCTTTGATTTAGTATTGAGAGTACTCCTAGTCCTCAGGCCAGGCTGGTATCTTCACGCAAGGTTATTTGCACAAGGATGAGGTTCAATGGAGGCGTTCATCATGTCTAAATGGATGTACGGCACAGAATCTCAAGCATGAGTTGGACATGGTTAAATTGGTGACTCATTAGCAGTCTTGGTATCATAGGTCTCCCCGAAGTCATCTTCCATGATGGGTCTTCTCGTCGTAGCTCGGCGGCCTGGGTCGCCAGGGCGAGTTCTCGAAATTATATCTAAGCCTTCGTCTCTTTATTCTCAACAACCTCAACAGCGCGGGCACCGTCCTTCTCGTCAATGCTGCCGGTCTCGATGTCCTTGACAGGCTCAATATTGGCACCGATAGGACCAGCCTGCTCGAAGTGGCGACCCTTCTTCTCAGGACCAAGGGCAGTGGTTACTGCAATACCGATAGCGATGATGGCGGTGGCAACACCCATGACGGGTCCGTAGGCGGGAGAGCTCTCGCCACCATGGGTTTTAATTTGCATGGCCTCGGCAGCGGCGTTGACGATCTGAGCGGAAGGCGAGGAAATCATGTTACCAAGCTGATAGGTAAGACCGACAAAAGACGAACGGAAGGCGGGAGGCGACAGCTCATTAAGATGGATGGGAATAACACCCCAGGCACCCTGGACGAAGAACTGGATCATGAAGCCAGAAGCAGACAGACCGCGCTCAGTAGTAGGTAGAATCCAAGCCGGGATGAGGAAAGCGGAAACGATGGCAGCGCAGACGATAGTGCGACGGCGACCGAACCACTGCGAGGTGTAACCGAGGATGGTACCGCCAACACAAGCACCGGTCTTCATCAAGATGGAGGCACGGGTAGAACCAGCGGAGCTGAGGTGCTTCTGCTGCTTCATGAATGTGGTGTAGGAGTCCTGGCTGGTGTGGGAATAGAAATTGAACCAGGTCATGAGGAAGATGCAATAGATGACCATGCGCCACTCAGCCTTGAGCATGACCTTAGTCTCCGCCCAGAAAGCACCGCTTGGCTTCTTAGGGTGCAGCTTGGCCTCCTCTTTCGCGGCGATGAACTGCTTAGATTCAGGGAAGGCGATGCGAACGAGGCCAACAACGATACTGAATCCTGCGCCGATCCAGAACACTGTCTTCCAAGAGTTGGTGCTGCCACCAACACCCAAGTTTGCGCAGGCAGCAAGGACATATCCGAAACTGTAACCTTGCTGAAGAATACCTACAGAAGTCAGTCATCTGCTCAGGCACGTCAAATGGAAATGACTCACCACTCATCAAACCACGAGCATTAACAGGGCAGTTTTCGAGGGCCATGGCGATGGCGTTACCGTAAACACCACCCATGAATAGACCAAAAAGGGCACGCACAGCCAGGAACTGGTTGAAAGTGGCGCAGTAAATGGTTGCGACTTGGAGGAGACCCAAAATAATCATGTTGAGGACCATGGGCCACTTGCGACCGAATTTGTCACCAGCCAGACCGAAGAAGGCAGCACCGACAGATCGAAGAAGGAGTGTCAATGTGATGGCGGTGGTGATCGACGTGTTACTCCTCTCGAAGTACGCCGCAAGCTTGGTCGTCTGGATGGAGAGGGCGTGGAAGTCAAACGCATCGGCTGTCCAGGCGAAGAAGCCGACGAGGAAGTAGAGCCAGTCCTTGAAGCCCAGCTGAGCGAGCAGGCTGATGGGGTTTTTGAGAGGCTCAGGCTTCTGCCACTCGCAGGTCTCCTCGCCATATTCGTTCCTGACGACTACACGTTGGTCCCATTTGAAGAGGTCGCTCCAAGCTTGCTTCGCAGTTGCGAAGGTGCCCTTGGCCAAAGGATCAGCGGGTCTATTGCCAGTGACACTCGCCATTTTGCCGAGCAGGTCGAATCTTGTGCAATGAGATAAAAAAAGAAGCTGCTTGTTGAGATAAGACAGCTGTGCCTGATCAAGATGCTGGTTCACAAATGGAGGACAGGGCCTGCCTAATATATGTCCCTTCACGACATCCTTCTAGCGGGGCTTCTTGCCTCGTAGCGATCCTATCGACGACCTCCGGGAACTCTCTGTACGACAGCACTTCGTGGTGCAGGTTTGTGGCTTACGGCCAAGAATACCAAGGGCTGGGCGGTTTCTTTGGTGTTGATGGATGTAACCCTCTAGCCTGCATCGAGGCAGGCGGATGGCGACCCGCAGGACTTTGGGCGAATCGTGCAGCACCGATATACTAGGACTTGAGTGCCGTGTGCGCTGATCTCGCAATCCCCACGGGGAGAAACGGTGTCTGCGATGGTTCCCCAGGTTCCCACACTGTGGTCGAAATGTTGTCTGCTGGAATGTTGAACGCGCTTCAACGTTGATCGTCGCACGTTGTACACAACGGGTTTCTGTGCCCATCTACCAGTACCAAGCTGCAAGGTGCTGGCTAAGCACTCAGTTCGCGCTACCTTGACTTCGAAAGAAGCGTGCAATAGGGAACGCCACGCTTCTGGGCATAGGACCCCGCCCTCTGAAATACTTCGTACTAGGTAGCTGGGCATTGTGCCGAAGCTCCCCACCTACGACATCCAAGAGCAGTCAAGACATGGTGGCTTGCAGAGCCGAGATTTTTGAATCGTCACCAAACGGCTTGGACAAGTCTTACTTAAACGACAGGATTAGTTTTGACGACTTGATCTGTTTGATGAACCTAATCGCGGCCTCGTGAGTGTTTCGCGACCGGTGAGGGTCCTCGGCAGTTGCCCGAAGTTTCTGGGTCTCTGTGCTCTAAGGCAGGACGCCCGAGAGCACGAGTCTCGGTAGCTAATATGAGTGGAGGCCGCTATCCCCAGTGTCTCGTGCGTGCAGCTCGAAAAACAACCGGCCCACAAAATGGACCGGCGCCTGAGGCTGCTCAGGTATCGCATCTAAACACGGAGAGGGCTTGGCAGGTTCAAGGATGGTGAACGGCGCGGGCTGCTGATTCTGCCCGCTCAGGTGATGCAAGCAGAGACGTGGCGGAAAACATGTGTGGAGGAAGTCGCGTGGGGCACGGTCGCTAGACCGAGGAAGCTGCAGCGCACCCAACCACAGCCTTGTCTGAAACCTACTGGCAATCCATCGCAACTGCATGCCACACCGGTCGAGATGACTCGTCTTGCCTGGCCTTGATGCCGTGCTTTCAAAGAGAGGCTCAACAACTTCCAAGAATGTTCCAAGAGTATCCAAGAATCCTTCTACTGATTTCCCCCTCTTGGCCGTTGGACTCCAGCGCCTCAAGATAACAAATCGGAGAGCGCATTTGCTATCGAAAGATCCTCGGACGCAGGTTGCTTCTAGTGCACAGCCGTCGTTGGGCTTGCGCTTCGTGTACGCGGAGACCCCGACTTTTGAGCTCAGTCTGGGGGTGTGGAGGGAAATCCGGAGGTGGACAGAAAACCACAAGCTAAGCCCTCTGCCGATGGCAATACGAGGAGCTCCGACTTCTTACATCGCCCGTGCACCCATCGCCCGTTAACGGTCTTGTCCAGGCCTTGGCCCTGTTTCCAGCCGGCAGAAATAAGGCCACTTCAGTAGCGTCTGAAAAAGCCCGTCGGCGTTTGAGCCATCCACATTGCTGAGGAACCGGCGCTCTGCATGCGGCTTA